>CM059425.1:155569125-156992459 GCA_030390025.1 Squalus acanthias | reverse complement strand
GCATCTTCTTCCTTGGTAAAGACTGATGCAAAGTTCTCATTTAGTACCCCAACCATGCCCTCTGCCTCCAAGCGTAGGTCTCCATTTTGGTCCCTAATCGGCCCCCACCAGGTCTTACTACCCGTTTACTATTTATATGCAACACTTTTGGAGAAGACTTTTGGATTCCCTTTTATGTTAGCTGCCAATCTATTCTCATACTCTCTCTTTGCCCCTCTTATTTCCTTTTTCACTTCCCCTCTGAACTTTCTATATTCAGAAATAAGTAAAGTTTGGGAACCTCTGCCCTAGATCACCAGGGATCTTGGACACACATGTCTAGAAATCCCGCTAAGTGTTGCATTTATCCCATGGATAAAATCATAACCAGAAGATGACCTTGGTCGTGGGATAATTGTATTCCATGGAGGGAGTTCTCACCAGTTGTCTCATGAGACCTCCTTGAACTCTTTTTTGTCCTTCCCAGTTCAAATTTTAGATATTGCGGCGTGATCTACACTATATGCGAAAAATACAAGTGTTCATCTGTAAATTTGATTTGATCAATGGGCAGTTCTCTTCCATCCTTTCTTACCTTCAACATGTAACATTCTTCTGTTCAGCCATTTAAAATCATTTACAGATGGTATCTAGATGTAGTTCAGAGAGAATGGCTTCTCTGCACAGCTATGTAATCTTTTCGCTTATTATTATGGCAATTTCAAGAAAGGAGAACCAGAATGAGGCATGAAAAGTGAATATACCAGGCCCAGGTGATATCACTGGATCTGCAGCTCTATGGCTTTGGTAAAGAAGTGCTATCTGCACCGTGTGTGGAGTTTCTGGAGGAGCTCAAGAATCTAACAGACAGGACAAATCTGATTATTTTAACAAGCATTGACTGCCAATCTTATTTATCATGACACAATTTTTTTAAATTCCTCTTGGCAAACAGGTCTTTCCCATGGCATATTAATAAATGGAGTTGGAGGAAAACTGCTGAAAAGTTACAGGACTAAAACTTTGTTTGCCCCTGAAAACAGGCACAGGGATGGCGATGCGCGATAAACCCGCACCCGTTCAATGTAATGCAGGCGGCACGCTAACTTTGTGCTGCCTGCTGATTAACATGATTATGGCGTTCAGAAAAGTGCTGAACACGCTGCTGAGTGGCTGAACGCTCAGCAGGGGGCCCACCAGCTCAGAGACTGACACTCCATGTAGTTTAAAGGATAGGTTAGACGCGAGAGCTGCGCATGGTGAGTCACCAGGCACGAGTGGCCTGCAGCCAGGCCAGGGTGAAAGGGTAGGGCAGTTGCCAGCTCCCCGGAGGACAAGGTCGCACATGAGTTCTGCTGCAGAGGAATCAGATGATGACTTCGATGGGGCGGCCTACAGAAGAAGGCTGATGGGTATGCACAATAAAATGCTTGGTGCATTGGAAGGCCTGCCAGAAAGTCTGAGCGTAATGTCAAGGAGAATGGAGGAGTCTGGCACCAACTTGGCACAGGGCTTTGCGCAGAGCTTAGAGTCCATGATTTCCAGCATAGAAGTGATGGGCAACTCCATTAGCGCACTTGTGGACCCAACCATGATGCAGCGGCTGACGACCGTGTGCCAACTTCCATTGAAGCACAAGCAGAAGCCACCCAATGTCTGAGTAATGCGGTGGAAGCACAGACTTCTGCCACACAAGCTCAGACTGCTGCCATCATGGCTGCATTTACCAGTGTGGAAAGGGGCTTGCAGGGTGTCACAGCAGTCCAGCAATCTGTCCTCCAACAGATTACGTGGAATGCTGAGGCGCTGCCCCGGGGGACTGGCAGTGGCTCCGTGGAGCACGAACCTGCTGTCCTCTCTTAGGATGACAGCATTCATCCTCCCACCACTGACACTCCGCCAGTGCCCTTGCTTTTGTCTGTCAGCCAGCAGCACAGACTGCTACCGCCCATGTTGAGGTGGTGCAGTTTGAAGCCAGGCCTTCTAGGCCCAGAGCTGCTCGAGGTCATCCTGCAAGGCCACCTGCAGTCTGCTCCACTGAAAGTCAGCAGCCTTCCACCAGCCATGCTTCAGCCATTGGGGTAGCACTGTGTAGAAGCACTAGGACAAGCAAGGAACATGGAAGACAGGCACTATGTGAATCCACAAGGGGGATTAGTTGACTTTGTTATGTAATATTGCATGGATTGATGTATAATGTTGGATTGGAAAGTTTCTTTTGTGATGGTTTTTATTTCAGCATTGTGACCAAGAGGTGCTGTGATGGTCAGTAACAGAGGGAAGGTAAGGTGTGGGACTATTGTTGAATGTGGAGTTGGGATTGTATTCACTGGTGCCGCAGTCAGATGAGTCAATCACGGACAGCCCTGGCAGATAGGGGCTGTCTGCATTGCCTTCTCCCTTCTGCTTCCTCCTCTTTCGCTTCCTCCTCCTCCTCCTCCTCTTCCTCCTCCTGCTACTCCTCAGCTGGTCGCCGTATGCCTGGTGGCAAGGGCTGTGCCCTTATGATGGTGAGGTTGTGGAGCATGTAGCTGGACATGCCAAATCTTGAGATGCGCTCTGGTGAGTACTGCAGGGCACCTCAAGAGTGGTCCAGGCAGCGTAAGTGCATAATTTGCAACAAACATATATTCCTCTAGGGCATAAAAACCCAAAAGGAAAAGTGATCCAACCATGGCTAACAAAAGAAATTAAAGCTAGTATTAAGTCAAAGGAGGAAGCTTATAAAGTTGCCAGAAAAAGCAGTCAGCCTGAGGATTGGGATCTTTTTAGAAATCAGCAAAGGGGGACCAAGAAATTGATAAAGAAAGGGAAAATGGAATATGAGCACAAACTAGCGAAAAATATAAAAACGGATTGTAAAAGCTTCTATAGGTATGTGAAAAGGAAAAGACTGGCGAAGGTAAATGTAAGTCCTTTACTGTCAGAGATGGGAGAATTTATAATGGGGAATGAGGAAATGGCAGAGAAATTAAATAAATACTTTGTTTCTGTCTTCATGGAGGAAGACACAAAAAACCTCCCAGAAATACGAGAAAACCAAGGGTGTGGCGAGAATGAGGAACTTAAAGAAATTATTATTAGTAAAAAAACAGTACTAGCAAAATTAATGGGACTAAATGTCGATAAATCCCAAGGACCGGATGACCTACATCCTAGGGTTTTGAAAGAGGTGGCCATTGGGATAGTGGACGCATTGGTTGTCATCTTCCAAAATTCTATAGATTCTGGAATGGTTCCTGCAGATTGGAGGATAGCAAATGTAACCCCGCTATTTAAGAAAGGAGGGAGAGAGAAACGGGGAACTACAGACCTGTTAGCCTCACATCAGTAGTTGTGAAAATGCTGGAATCTATTATAAAGGATGCAATAATTGGGCACTTCGAAACTAATAGTAAGATTGGGCAGAGTCAAAATGGATTTATGAAAGGGAAATCCTGTTTAACAAACCTATTGGAGTTCTTTGAAGATGTAACTAGTGGAGTAGACAAAGGGGAACCGGTAGATGTGGTGTATCTGGATTTTCAGAAGGCCTTCGATAAGGTCCCACACAAGAGGTTGGTGAATAAAATTAGGGCACATGGAATTGGGGGTAATATACTAGCATGGATTGAGAATTGGTTAACAGACAGAAAACAAAGAGTAGGGATAAACGGGTCTTTTTCAGGATGGCAGGCTGTGACTAGTGGGGTACCGCAAGGATTGGTGCTTGGGCCCCAGCTATTCACAATCTATATCAATGATTTGGATGAGGGGACTAAATGTAACATTTCTAAATTTGCTGACGATACAAAGCTAGGTGGCAGTGGCGGTTGTGAAGAGGATGTGAAGAGGCTTCAAGGGGATCTCAACAGGCTCAGTGAGTGGGCGAGAACATGGCAGATGGAATATAATGTGGATAAATGTGAAGTTATCCACTTTGGTAGAAAAAACAGAAAGGCAGAGTATTTCCTAAATGGTGAAAGATTGGGGAATGCAGATGCTCAAAGGGACCTGGGTGTCCTTGTACATGAGTCACTAAAAGTGAATGTGCAGGTGCAGCAAGTCATTAGGAAGGCAAATAGCATGCTGGCTTTCATTACAAGAGGATTTGAGTACAGGAGTAAAGAGGTCTAACTCCAATTATATAGGGCCTTGGTGAGACCACACCTGGAGTACTGTGTACAATTTTGGTCTCCTTACCTAAGGAAGGATATACTTGCCATAGAGGGAGTGCAACGAAGGTTCACGAGATTGATTCCTGGGATGGCAGGACTGCCGTATGAGAAGAGATTGAGTAAACTAGGCCTGTATTCTCTTGAATTCAGAAGAATGAGAGGGGATCTCATTGAAGCATACAAAATTATTACAGGGCTTGATAGGATGGATGCTGGGAGAATGTTTCCCTTGGCTGGGGAGTCTAGAACCAGGGGCCACAGCCTCAGGATAAAGGGTAGGCCATTCAGGACTGAGATGAGAAGAAATTTCTTCACACAGAGGGTGGGGAATCTTTGGAATTCTCTATCCCAGAGGGCTGTGGAGGCTCAGTCGTTGGGTATATTCAGAACAGAAGTCGATAGATTTCTGACTAGTAAGGGCATCAAGGGATATGGCGATAGGGCCGGTGAATGGAGTTGAGGCAGAAGATCAGCCATGATCTCATTGAATGGCGGAGCAGGCTCGAAGGGCTGAATGGCCTACTCCTGCTCCTATTTCTTATGTTCTTATGTTCTTAAGTGTCATTTAAGGACGCCAATGGTCTGCTCTATCAGATTCCGTGTGGCAGCTTGGCTTTCATTATATGCATGCTGCCCACATGTGTGTGGGTATCGCAGCAGAGTCATGAGCCAGGTGCTCAGTGGATAGCCCTTGTCATCCAGTAGCCACCCTCTGGTTTGTTGTGGTGGCTCAAAGACTGAGGGAACAGTGGACTGGTGCAGAATGATGTTGTGAGCATGGTCGCACACCAACTGCACATTCAGCGAGTGGTAACCTTTACGGTTGTGGTACATCTCAGCATTTAGATGCGGCGCCCACAAAACCACATGCATGCAGTCAATGGCGTCCTGCATCATGGGGAAGCCTGCTATCCTGGCAAAGTCATGTGCACACTCTGTCTGCTTCTCTCTGGTCAGAGAGTAGACAATGAAGTCCCCTCTCCTGGCTTAAAGAACTTCTGTCACCTCTCTTATGCAGCAGTGGACGACAAACTGGGAGATGTTACAGATGTCACCTGCTCCAGACTGGAAGGATCATGGCCACCTTCAGAGCCACTGGCAGCGCTGTCCTTGCCCTGGAATGAGGCTGCAGGCCTGGTTGCAAGAGGTGGCAGAGTTCCATGAGCACCTCCTTCGTAAAGCGCAGACACCTCACACACTGCTCCTGGCTCAGTTTGAGGTAAGAGAATTTCTCTCGGAAGACCCTAGGTGGGTAAGGGCTCCTGCTGAGAGCCCTTCTCCCCCTCCTCCTCCTCCTTCTGCGAGCAGCTTGTCCTCTTCTTTGCTGCCTCTGCTCCATCTCCCTGTCATGCTGCAGGTCAAGGGGGATGACAACTAGAGCACCCATGACTGGGAGCAAGTGGTCTGACCAGAACCCTGGAAGTCAGAACCAAGGCCTTCTCCACTTGCAGCACCACTCCCTGTCACTTCACCAACTTTAAACTTCTCTGGAAAGCTCCAATCACTTCCACGAACTTACACAGAGCCAGTAGAAATTAATCAGCAACTAACCTGAGAGTGGTTGCTGATCCCTTTAAATATCGCTGGTGGGGGGTCCTTGCTGCTGCTGAACGCATGTTCAGCTGTGCGAGGTTAGGAGAGGGCATTAGCTCCATTGAGGACGAAAATGGCAGCGCTGGCATCAAATCAGCATTGCACGCTGATTGACGTCACGATCTGCCCACTCAACATACTTCTGGTGCACGCTCCTAATGCCCGCCCTACCGCCCTCACCAGAATGGTGTCCAGCACGACCCACATCAGAAGTGTGCGCATGCGGACGGCATTTTGGACACAAAATGGCACCCGTAGTGCTGAAAAATTGGGCGCTACAGAGCCGAATTTCTAGCCAACAATCTTTTGAAAATTAGAACCAAGTGTTACCTTTCATATCCAAGTGATGTAGAATAAGAAAATATTCAGTGAATTTAAAGCAGATGGAAACCAATTACCTGTTTGGTTCAAAAAGATTGCTGCTCCGACTGTGAGATAATAAAGGATGCCCGATCTCTGCTGAACTACAGGGACTTTTTAAGAGTTTGTGAAGCCAGCTACTTCAGTACCTAAAACCTGTAGAAATGAGCTTGCTGGAAGGTGCAGCTGAACTCAAAGGCCAATGAAAGGTCTCCTTAAATAACAAATTGAAAGTGATCACCTTGGAGTTAGGATATGCCTTCAGTACACAAAAGATGAAATTGCCAATTGTTAGGAGAGGGGAATTGTTTTTTTAAATTGCAAAACAGAGGACCGGGAGTCAACAGCACTATTATAATAGTTGCAGAATCATAGAATCATGAAATGATAGAAATTTGTGGCACAGAAGGAGGCCATTCAGCCAATCGTGTCTGTGCCGGCCGAAAAGAGCTATCCAGCCTAATCCCACTTTCCAGCTCTTGGTCCGTAGCTTTTCAGGTTACGGCACTTCAAGTGCATATCCAAGTACTTTTTAAATGTGATGAGGGTTTCTGCCTCTACCACCCTTTCAGGCAATGAGTTCCAGACCCCAACCACCCTCTGGGTGAAAACATTTCTCAACTCCCCTCTAATCCTTCTACCAATCTGGAAATAAAAAGCTGGTATCAGTAAAAGTGACCATGAAGCTATCGGATTGTTGTAAAAACCTAACTGGTTAATTAATGTCCTTTAGGGAAGTAAAGTCCAAAGATGTGCAGGTTAGGTTGATTTAGCTATGATAAATTGACCCTTAGTGTTAGGGGGATTAAATACGTGGGGTTACGGGGATAGGGTGTGTCGGTGCAGGCTCGATGGGCCGAAATGGCCTCTATCTGCACTGTGGGGATTCTGTGATTCTGTAAACTTGCTGTCCTTACCCGGTCTGGCCTATATGTGACTCTGAACAACCCTCTGAAATGGCCTAGCAAGCCACTAATTTACCTTCTCGAGGAGAACTAGGGATGGACAATTAATGCCAGCTTTGCCAGCGACGCCCACATCCCGAGAATAAAAATAAAGTGCGTCTCTCACAACGATCCACTGGCTGGTATAGGGGCTTAGCAAACCTACAACAACAAAACTAATTTGTCTTTTCTCCCAGGGGTGGAAAACACGATTGACACTTGCACTCCCACACATCATTTAAGAATCAAAGCATTTTTTCCCATAAGTGCAGCCTTTTGTTGTGTAATTGAAATGCTCTTTTGGCTACTGAACGCCAAGGTTTATTTTCATAGCCCAGTCAATGAAGTTTTAGGGGCATTTATAAGTATTTAGCCTACCTGTATGAAGTGATAGTCTATTCATCATTGTTATAGCAATACAAAAATGGTACTTATATTAACTTGAATCAGCATTAACAAGACAAAATGTGAATTTGAAAGCATAATCTGAGACACTGGGACAGGTTTGGTTGTTTGTCATCAGCAAATGTCACCAGAGCTACATACAATGGAAACCGTCAATAGGCACTGATGTCTAGAAAAATTATGACAGTTCAAAAGTTTATGGAACTTTATAACTGGTGCAGATTCTGACCTAGCAGCGCTCTTGAATATCTGCAGGAAAAGACATTGAGAGGAAGTTGGGACCTCAGAAGGAAACCACCTTCCAATATTTCAAATATGCAATCAAATGGATTCTGTATTTCCTTTGACTTTCTGCAATTAGAGACTAGCAATATGAAAATGGGGTAGTGCTCTTCCCGAAAAAAGATTTCTTATGTGGTTTGATGCCGCTCAGACACCAATTAAGCATATAATGTTAAAGAAGAGGGTAGGATAGTTCATTTAATTGCCAACTATAACACTACCTATAATTATGGCATGGAAATAAAAGGCGACTATGGTAAGCAGATGGTTTAGGCGCTGCTACTTTGCCAACTGTGACCTAATAGTGGAGCATGGGCCAAACAAGCTGAACCAAGCTGCATATCTCTGTGGTAATACAATCAATTCCACTTTAATAAAAGCCCAGTAACTCAACGTGTCTAACAAGTAAATAAAAATTTCAAAAGCATATTGTACATCTGACTTTCAGCTGAATGTCCTTTTGAGGGGAAGTATATTCTGAATAAATAGCTCAAAAATCCCTAAATGTTGTGAAAAAGAATAAATGGCTGTACCTGGAAAACTAGCAGAAGGTGAACAACAATTTCAAAAAAAAACTGGAGGAGGACAGAAGGGAGCACAATGTTAATTTTTGTCAGAAAATGCTGACATGCTGACCTAGACCCCACAAAGCATGAAATGCTTGACGGCTGCCATCTTGCATTTTTATTTTAAAGCTATTCAAGGCTACGGGGAGAGAGCGGAGCAGTGACAGTGTCTTGCATTGCTCCAGTAAAGAGCCAGGACAGATTGTTCTAAAGGCCTCCTTCTGTGCTGTAAGCTTCTAAAGCTCTACTAAATTGCAGCTTGGGAGTAGAAATTTTGTCTCCTGATGTGTTGTGGCAAAAATCTGCTCAAGTGAAATTATGAATGAGCCTATTCATTAAACTGGCACATCATGATGTCACATGGGGAGTGAGTGGTTGTCCAAAACAAGCTCTGACCAAGCAAACTTGACCCTAAAGAGAACAACAAATAAATGAGAACTGAGATAAAGAGGAAAATGGCCTGACAAATCATGCAAGGAGAAAAGCATTAACAACATGCCCTCTCCAAATATATCCCAAGTATAATCAATTATTTATATAAGGTGGAAGTCTAGAAAGTCTAAATGGGCCTGTGGAAACAAAACCCATGGATAGATGGAATTTATCCCAGAGTGCTGTGAGAGACTAGGGGTGGATTTGTGATGCACTGCTCATAATGAGAAGTCAATAGATACTGGGGAGGTACCTGTAGATTGGACACATGTTAATGTGGTGCCCATATTCAAAAAAGTTGACAAAACAAACACAAGCAACTACAAACCCATTAGTCTTACTTCTATTGCATATAAAATAATGGAATGGATCATCAGAAGTAAGCTTGAGGGTCAGCTGATTTGCAATAGCATAGTTTTCAGCAGTCAGCATGGATTCAGAAATGGAAGATCCTACCTGACCAACCTCCTCAAATTCTTTGAGGAACTGAGAACCCAAGTAAACGGTGGTGAGCCCTGTGACATGGTATACCTTTGATTTCCAACAGGCTTTTGATACAGTTCTATAATTAAACTCAAAGTTGCAATGATTCAGGATAAATTCTACAAATGGATAAGAATATGGCTGAAGAGCAGGAAACAACAAGTACTCATTAGAGGAGTTACGTTGAAAAAGAAAAGACTTGCATTTATATAGCGCCTTTCATGATCACCGGACGTCCCAAAGCGCTTTACATGAAGTACTTTTTTGAAGTGTAGTCACTGTTGTAATGTAGGAAATGCAGCATCCAATTTGCACACAGCAAGCTCCCACAAACAGCAATGGGATAATGACCAGATACTCTGGGCTGGATTTTGTCAATGGGGGTGCGTTGGGGGGCGGGACTGCTGGTTGTCGGGTTTCAGTCCCGCCCCCAACAACATCCGGCCAACCTATGCTATTTTCCCTTGATTGACCTTGTTAAGCCCGCCCTGCGGGCTTAGCCGGCCAATTAAGGGAAAGCCGGTGACAGAGGACGTCAGCGTATGACGTTGCATCTGTCGAAAAATTTTGACAGATGAATTGTCAGCGTTTGACAACTTTGAGAAGCTGCCAAACACTGACAATCTCTGTTCTAAGGTGAGTCCTTGCACAAAGACTCACCAAAACCTCTCTCCTCAGCAGAAATCAGATGGCTGCTGCATTCTGTTATCTCTGCCATTGAGATGAGGCACCTCCGGATCCCCGAGGGTTGAAGCCTGCAGGAAGAAGCAAAGGTAAGTAAACTTTTTCTAACACTTTACACTCACCTCTCATACTTACCTCTCCACACTTGCACCCATCACTCACCTCCACAGCGGACTTTTCGATCCCTCCAACCCCTGCAGACCCACTGCTTGCCTCGCTGACCCTGGCGAGGTTCACAGCCGTCAGGAAGCCAGCACTTGCAGGGGTAAAATGGGGATAAGCCTCAAAACTGCTTGTTAACTACTTGTTAACAGACTCTAAACCCCTTCCCGCCTCGAGAAGACGGGTGCCTGCACGAGTCGGGGACCCGCCTCCTGGGCAGATGGCATGGAGGTGGGTTGGGAGCGTGTTCAGTACCCGCTCCCAGTTTTTGCCATTTTCCCGGCAGTCCCGCCTCCATACCCGCCTCCCCAGGGCTGGGAAAATTCCCCCCTCTGTTTGTGATGTTGATTGAGGGATAAATATTGGCCATGACACCGTGGATTACTCCCCTGCTCTTCTTCGAAATAGTGCCATGGGATCTTTTACATCAACTTGAGAGAGCAGATGGGGCCTCGGTTCAACATCTCATCCAAAAGACAGCACCTCCGACAGTGCAACATTCCCTCAGTACTGCACTGGAGTATCAGCCTAGATTTTTGTGCTGATGTCTCTGGAGTGGGACTTGAACCAACAACCTTCTGACTCAGAGACAAGGGTGCTACCAACTGAGCCATGGCTGTTAGAGTGGAGGGGAAGTACTGTATGGGGTCCCTCAGAGCTCAGTGCTGGGACCACTACTGTTTTTAATTTTGCATCAGTGACCTGGATTCAGAAATTTAATGCAAAGTGGTCAAATTTGCAGACAATATGAAACTAAGAGGGGTAATGGAATCAAAGGAAGTAGCTCAGAAATTACAGAATGTGTTGGAGAAGATATATAAGTGGGCATGTAATGTAATTCAGACAAATGTAAAGTACTATACATAGGAAGGAAAAATATCAAACTGTATAGTGCCCTGGTCAGACTGCATCTTGAATACTGTATCCAGTTCTGGTCACCAAGAAATAAGAGACACTCAAGCACTGGAGGCAGTGCAGAGAAAAGCCACAAGGATGTTCCCCCAGTGTCCATGCTCTGATTATAAGGAAAAACTGAATAGACTTGGGCTTTTCCATTTAGAAGGGAAGTGTCTGAGAGGTATATAAGATTAAGTTAAATTTGAATAATGGCCCAGAAATTGATCTCGCTCTGTTCCCGCGGGGGTAAGCCTTTCCCGCGATGTCTCACCTCGCTTATGCTTTTTCTGATCCAGCTCGCACGAACTTGATGTTCCAGACATCAGCTGTGCTGGGCTTGCGTATCCCAGCGGCGTAGTTAATTCGTGCGAGCTGTGGGATCACGTGACTCAGTTAGAGCCAATGGCAGCACACCATCTTCCATTCATAAGTCTCACAGCATGGCTGAGAGACTTATGAATCTTACACCCCCCCAAAATAACAGCTAAACCTCAATTAAATTTAAAAAAAAAACCATCACATTAATAAAATAAGTATAGTTAATTAAATTAACCATTTTAAATAAAAAATTAAATTTTTGAAAAAATTTAAAATCTTTTAAAAAGTTATAAAAATAAACTTACCTGTCTTTAAAGTCTATAAAAAAGATATACCTGTAAAAAAAAATTCAAAAAAATACTTAATTCACTACTTACCTTCTTAAAAGCGGGTCTTACTCCTCCTTTTTACATTTCCAAAATCTTCAGTACTTACCTGCGCGTCCAAAGCATGAAGTGCACAGCGTGCGCGCAGCCTGTAGCGCGCACGCGATGCACTCCGGCCCCGCCCCCTTTTCGGAAGAGCAATTGCCGGTTTTCAGCGCATGCGCAGGGCATGCAGAAAACCGGCAATTGGAGTGGGAATACGCGAGAGTATGCAGTGCGTACTCTCGCGTCCCGGGATCAATTTTCGGCCCATTACTTTAAATTAAACTGTGAGAGTAGAACAAGGGAACACAGGTTCAAACTAGTAAAAGGTAATTTTAGGACTAATTTCAGGAAAGAGTGATCAATGTATAAAATAAACTTCCAGATAGGATAGTGGAAGCAAAACCCTGGAATGATTTAAGAAAGAATTGGATGCTACAATTGGAGGATATTATCTCTCTGGATGGATCTCTAAGCTGGGCCCAATGGCCTTCTTCATCTGTAAAATTTAAAGACTGGAAAGCCTGTGCATTGATCACAAGGCAAGTGATTGCATGGGCTTTGAAATCATTTTCAAATATTTTTAATTTTTTTATGTTCAGCTGGCAGCACAGCAGCTACTGCCCATGATATACTGCAGCAAGTATCTGAGGACTACCACAGCCAATAACCCACCCCCCACCATTCAAGTTGACCCCCGGTGAAGGGCCAGGAATGACGCCAAAATGATGTTGAGGCCGAATTGTTGGCTGGGGTCAGGGGTGTATCTTTATGTCGGACAGAAATGCCGCCAACCAAAGGTAGGTTCCAATTCCATGACAGTGGGAAATATAATTTAGCAAAGAATAATACACATCCCCTCTAAGCAAATTCTTTGCTTTTCCTCCAGATTAGTCATTGGCATTTTACTGGATAAATACACACAGTAACATTTTGGATCAGAGTTGGAAATTCCCACTTACCAGCTAGCCTGGGGCAAGTTACTTTCCAGTTTTATCGATCTGAATGCAAAGCAGATATGCATTTTATTTATTTTTAATCGAGTTCTTATTTGGTTAAAATCAAAAACATTTTACTGTGATTGAAAAGCTAATTCAGTGAGTTCAAAAAAGTCTTATTGAGTAACTATTCTGTAATGTTTCCATGATTTATTTATGCAGTATTGTTGTACTATCCCGCCAGTTATAAAGAACTTTAATGTTGTAACAATTTAATTTTAGAAACACCTTTGTCACAATCAAATTACTTTAAACAAGGCAATTTACAATAAAACACACATTGTTCCTGATACATGAATAAGATCAGTAGATAATGAAATAGATATTCAGAACCACAAATAGCTCTTATATGATAGCAAAATACTGCGGATGCTGGAAAATTGAAACAACAACAGAAAATGCTGGAAAAACTCAGCAGGCCAGGCAACATCCATGGAGAGAGAAACAGAGTTAACGTTTCAGGTCGAAACCCTTCGTCAGAACTGAGAAAAAAGCAGGAAATGAAACAGATAAAAAAGCAAGGGGGAGGCTGGGGGGAGGAACTAAAGAACAAAAGGGGTGGTCTATGGTAGTAGAGACATTAAGAGATGCTCAAGCAAGACGAGATGGTAATGGGACAGGTTAAGAAACAAAAGGTGGCTCAGAAGTGTGAAGTGTGAAATGCTGGCAGAATGAGAGACAGCTGCCATGGGGGGAGAGAGAGAAAAAAAAGGGAAAAGGCACAAACCAAAAGGGTGGATAAAATGCATATATATATATATAAATGTGGTAGGGGCCGAGGTTATGATCTGAAATTGTCGAACTCGATATTGAGTCCGGAAGGCTGTAAAGTGCCTAATCGGAAGATGAGGTGCTGTTCCTCGAGCTTACACTGAGCTTCCGTGGAACAATGCACGAGGCCGAGAACGGTGAGGTCTGAGTGGGCGTGGAGAGGCCTTTTAATAGCTCTTATATAGTTGGTTCATATAATTATCATAAGCAAGCAATCCAAAACCATGGTATGAAGGAGATAAAAATCTATTTGTAGAGATTAGATGAGAAAGGGATTGGATGAGAAATTATAACCAAATACCATTTATTAAACTTATAATAAATCACCAGAAATTGTAAACCATGAGCTATTTTTTCAATCATGCATTGTTGTATGAGCCAGTTCTCTGTGTCTAATTGTATTATCTAGGTTACTGCTGTAGGTTTTGTGTGACCCAAGAGTAGTAAGAGTAAACACAGTGGCCGTGAAATTCAGCCCATTTGCGCCGGCTGATAACGCCAGTTTGGGTGAAAAAAAGATGGCCGCCTCGCTTACGCCCACTTCAGGTGCGGAACACAGTGGCTGCCATTTTGGGCAGGTCGGCAGCGCTGCCGTTGCTTGTGCTTGCTCCAGATATGGAAATAAGTCAGATTGTGACGTCAATCAGTGTGTAACATTGAAATTGAATCACGACCTGCTATTTCAGACATTGCCACTCCTTTTAACGCCCTCTCCAAAGCACACATAGCAGAATGTGGGCTCAGCTATACGACTGATGCCCTACCAGCGCTTCTTAAAGGGACACATGCAACTTTCAGGTAACTTTAGATTTTTGCTTCTCTACTGGTTTCTTTATATTTTAGTGGAGCAGTGGCTTGGTGTAAGACATTTAAAGGTATGTTAAAGTGTGAAGGGAGTGCAGGGAGTGCTGCTGGATATTTGCAAGGCTTTGGCTCTTAAAGGAAGGCCTCTAAGAACACCACTTGCTCCCAATTCTGGGGGCTCTAGTTGCAGTCTCCCTTGGGCTGCAGCATGACATGGAGATGGAGCAGAGGCAGCAAAGGGGAGGAGGAGGAGGAAGAGGAGGTGGCGGAAGAGGAAGAATCAAAAGAGGAAGAAGCTGAAGAGGAGGAAGCAGAAGAGGAAGAAGCGGAAGGAAAGAGGCAACCCAGACAGCCCCTTTCTGGCCGGGATATCCGGGATTGAATCATCCGCTCATGGTACCAGTGAACACAACCCCAATTCACCTTTCAACATTTGTCCCACACCTTACCTTCCCTCTGTTACTGACCATCACAGCATCCTCTTGGCCACAATGCTGAAATAAAAGCCACCACAAAGCAAATTTATCTATATATGCATCCAATATTGCATCAAAATGTCAACTAATCATCCTTGTGCATTCACTTAGTGAGTGTCTTGCATGTGCCTTTGCCTATCCTAGTACTGTTATGCAGTGTTACCCCAGTGGCTGTAGCATGGCTGGTGGAAGGCTGCTGTCATTCAGTGGGGGAGACTGCAGATGGCCTTGCAGGATGACCTCGAGGAGCTGGTGGCTGGGAGTGTGAAATCGAGTGATGGTGTTTCTTCTTCTTCTTCTTCTTCACTCTTTTCTCCCTCTTCTTGGCCAACCTCTGCCTGGGCAGGCTGGATTTCTTGGGTGTCTGAAATGAGGAAGGCACAAGGGTAGGATTGTGGTGATGGGAGTGGGATAAAGCAAGAGGTGCATGCTTACACCATTTGCAGCTTGTAAATCAGAAGATGTTGTGGGATGAGGGGGAAGTGGGATGTGAGAAGGAGGATAATGTATGAGGATACCGGCATCTTGTAATCTTTAAGCCCCGCCGCTGGCCAAGGGCTCAGCCATGTCTCTGCCAAGAATGGCCAGCACCGTCTCCTCCAAGGGGGTGAGGTGAAGCTAGGAATGTGAGGTGTGCCTCATGTTTGGTAGAGTATTTTGGTAGGTGAGTGACGGGGGTGTGATGCATTGAGCAGTGTGTGAGGCGAGTGGTGCAGTTGGTAGGAGATGGCTTTTGAAGATGCATTCACTGACCTTGACCACTTGTCTGAGGTCGTGAAACTTCTTTGGGCACTGGAGCCAGGTCCTAGGAGCGACACTGCCTAGGTGATCTGATCTCACATCCTTCTTTCTGGAGGATCTCCTGGCCCCCTGTGGGTAGAGGACCTGTCTTCCAGTGTTCACCCCATGCACAATGCTGGAGTGCTGTGTGAAAGACCCTGGGTGCCTTTCCCTGGTTTGTTGAGCCATTTGGGTTAGTGCTGAAGCACTTTTAACATTTTTGATTAGCAGAAGACAGCTCACCTTTAAGAGGTGCAGACTGCCTTTAAGAGGCGCAGGCTAGCTCGCACAAACATCGAGAACTTGGACCCCTGCTGAGCGCACAGCTGGTCAGCAGCACGTTCTGCGCTACTATCATTATTATTAGCAGGCAACACAAAGTTGACATGCTGCCTGCAATCCTTGAACGGGTGCGGGCATGTCACGCATTGCGGTTCCTGTGCCCGTTTTTCAGCACTATGGAATTTCACCCCCAGTAAGATTTTTACAATATTGTTTGTCTCCCTAAGGTCCTGGTGGAAATGATTGTACACATGTTCAACTATGCACCACTTCACTGAATTAAACCATTTACCACAGCATAAAAGGATTTCATTTGGTGAACATACAGTTTGTGGTGCTAGGAATATTAACACACATCTGTTTTCTTGTGTCTTGCATCCTATCATCACTCAGTCATTTGCAGCAGTCCTCTTTTCACAGAAGCTTTCAGGCAGACGCAAGCATTTATGGTTGACTAGTGGGGTAGCACTGGTTATAAACAGAAACTATAGATTCTTCCTCCATTCCTTTACTGAGCAAAGATACATAAAACACACAACACCACAAGCCGCATAATAGACAGCGAGTTTGGCACATTGAAGACGCAGCACAGAAACCTGAACTAAACATTTGGGAGCGGCGGGGGAGGTAAGCTCAGAAGCTGTGCCAGATCTTTGTGGCATATTGTGTTCGACACAATATTGCTGCTCAATGTATCATTGTGGTACACATTCCAGAGGGGAATTAAATACTTATGGACAAGAAGACAAATAGTTCCATGTGCCTGCTAATGATGGGTGCTGCAATGGATAGGGTCAGGGCAATTAGGTGCGTGCAAACCAATAGAGCCATCACTTCAACTAAAAGTAAGATTCACAAAGCTCAGTAATTATTTTTAAATGGTTTAATTGTTTCCAAAATCTTATTTGTGTATTATATGAATGGCAATATGGAGGATAAATCTGCTGTTAGTATGTTACCAAAATATTTATTTTTCATTTGTTTTCTTGATTATTTTGAAAGAGTATTCTTTTGTCCATGACTGTTTCAGTTACCATTTGGAGATTTACTATTGGCTTCGTGAAAGCTCTTTCTAATTAAGGTTATGGGTTCAAGTACCACTGCAGAGACTTGAGCACAAAAATCTAGGCTGACACTTCAGTGCAGTGCTGAGGGAGTGCTGCGCTATGGAGATGCCGTTTTTCGGATGAGATGCTAAACCGAGGCTCCATCTGCTCTCTCAGGTGGACGTAAAAGATCCCATGGCACTATTTCGGAGAAGATCAAGGGAGTTGTTCCCGGTGACCTGGCCGATATTTATCCCTTAATCAATATCACTAAATAGATTATCTGGTCATTATCACATTGCTGTTTGTGGGAGCTTGCTGTGCACAATTGGCTGCCATGTTTCCTACATTACAACAGTGACTACACTTCAAAAGTATTGGCTGTAAAGCACTTTGGGACGTCCTGAGGTTGTGAAAGGCGTTATATAAATGCAAGTCTTTCTTTCTTTCATCGAGTCACCATTCTCTCCAGTATGAATATCTCTAACCTTTAGTAAGTGGTCAAATTATATTCCAACAAAAAAAAACACCGTTTGTTTAAAAAGTGTCTCATTTTCTTAAGTTTTATCTTACTTTACTTTACCCTGTTGGTTTTTGGAATTTTTTTTGATTATCTGTTTTTAAGTTTCAGGATACAATTACTTTTCTGTATTCTTGCAGTATCTTTCTCATATCTTTGAATGGTATAAATATATTTCTCATTGTTTGGTTGGCAGTTGTCACCAACGTGTGCACAATTTGACCCTGAGCTACTAATATTCCTGGCAGACCCTCATGAGCACCAATCACAGCAACATTGGTGAAGGCTGACTGGGCAGGAGAAATCTAGAGTGAGTCTGAGTTAGTAATTGCACCAGAGAAGTTACAAGGTGATTCAATCCTGCTGCTTTGCTCTTGAAATCAGCCAAGCTATTTGGGCTAAAGCTTGCTGCTCATTCATGTAACCCTGAACTATGCATGATTATGAACATAAGAAGGCATGAAGGAAGGAAAGGCCTTTTATCTCATTGAGCCCTGCTATATTCAACTGTTCACATACAATTGTCATTGTAATAGAAATGCCTCAATTTACTTTGACTCTTGAGAGAGGTTAATAACCACAGATAACATTTCCAGAAAGATTTAACTGTAAAATATCCTGACCTCTGAAAATAATTGAGTAAAAATTCCTGATATTACTCTAACATTACAGATAAATTATTTGCCATAACTATCTGCATTCTGCTAATAAAGATGTCATAGTGCCACATAGATAATTTTATCATCTCTGCTTGTACTTATCCCTATCATCTTCTATCCCATTAATCATATATTCATCCTGCTCCTTTTTAAATGAATAAATACATAGCTTTAACCACTTTTGATGTGACTATATTCCACATATCTACTCTCCACAGGTAGAGTGCAATCTATTTGGCCTACAAATCAGTCTTGATTGTAACATTCAGTTGGTTCAGTGCATTTTAGATTAATTGACAACTCTATGGGGGCTGCTTTTGATGGCTGTAAACTGGGTGGACTTTACTACCACGTGATTTCCACCCATTGTGCTGGATTTCCAATGGAGTCTGGGTGAGGGGCAGGGGTGGAAGTTCCAACCAAATTAGACAGGAGCTTCACAAGTATATTCTAATAAGGTCAATGTGAGATCATTAGGATATTGATGCCTTTTTGCTTCCTTTATGATCTCACAACACTAGTTTTTCTTCAAGTTCACAAACCTTGGGTTTTGAAAGAAGTAGATTCAAATGGGACATATTTAAAGTGCCCAGTAGGTACTACCTGAAATTGTTTCTTTTTGCAGCAGAACACTATTTGCGATCGTTCGAGGAAGTCTATGTGTGAAAGAGGTTTGCAGAAGTGATTCTAGTGTGGGCATTGTTGCAGAGAGCCTAACTTTTTCACTATGTGAGTCCACTGTGAATCGTGGTTACAAGATTTATATACTTGACATACTTGGAGATAGAGGAAAGAATCAGTGATATTACTCAAGGCGTAGGGCATCGGAGATGGACTGCTCAAAACCCTGTGCCAACCGAGTCTACAGGCCTTGGCAAACATTCTTACACTTAACAGAACGGAAATGCATCAGGACATTGGCCTAGAAATTCACGTGGCCGGCTTGCCGCGGGGGTAAGGATCGCGCGCGCTCTTACCCACCGTGCCTGCCGTTGTGTTTTGGGCCCACAGGAACTTCGTGTCCTGGGCCTCTCCCTAGTGCCTGCACGCAGTGCTTGCGTGTTCCAGGGGCGCAGTTAGTGCGATGCGACCCCTGGGATCACATGGGCCATGGAGAGCCAATGGCAGCAGACCATCTTTCATTCATAGATTTGACAGGACCTGTCAAATCTGTGAATTGAAATCGGCCCCAAAAGAACAGCTAAACCTCAAATAATTTTTTTAAAAAAACCATCACATTTATAAAATAACTATAGTTAAATAAATTAACCACTTTAAACAAAAATTTTAATTTTTGAAAAAATTAAAATACTTTTTAAAAGTTATAAAAATAAACTTACCTTTCTTTAAAGTATCTAAAAAAGATAAAGCTGTTGAAATTTTTTTAAAATTATACTTAATTAACTACTTACCTTGTTCAAAAGGGGTCTTACGCCTCCTTTTTACTAGCGTAGAATCTTCCATACTTACCCTCGCGTTGAAACCTGAAAAAAAATCTAAGTGTGCTGCATGCGCGCAGCCTCTAGCGCGCACGCGGTTCATCTAGGAACCGCCCCCTTCACCATACCGGAAGTGCCGGTTTCCCACGCATGCGCAGTGCATGCAGGAAACCGGCACTTCGGGAATGAATACAGGTGAGTACGCACTGAGTACTCACCCGAGAATGGCTGAATTTTTGGGCCATTATGTTTAACCACAGAGGCAGTAACATAATTTTGTCACTTGCTACAAAAAGGCTTACAACCACACTCCAGGGCAAGCACAGCACTGACAGTTGCAATAAAGGTTACTGCAGACCTGATCTTCTTTGCCTCTGGCTCCTTCCAAGCTGCAACAGCGGCTGTCAGTAATATAAGCCAATCTGCATTCCATAGAAATATAAAGAAGGTATCTGACATAATGCTCACCACAGAAAGCATTTTCCCAATTTCCCCATGGACAGCAGGAAGACCTTGGATTTGCTCAATTGCCATAGTTTCCAGTTGTCTAAGATTGCAGATATGTTGCTCTGCACACTCGTGGCCACAATAGTGCACTTTGCATGAGTCTCAAAGGTTTCCATTCCATTAATGAGCAGCTAATTTGTGAGCAGATTAGTTCTGATGAAAGGTCACCAGCCTGAAACATTAATTCTGTTTTTCTTTCTACCTGGGCTGCTGAGTATTTCCAATACTTTCTGTTTATATATGAGCAGATTAGTTGCACATCATGCAGGATTATGCAGGTCAGGGCCCATAGCACTTTTATCTTATACCAGTCTTGCATTGTTTGACCCTTGACAGACCAAGGCTACCCACTGCAGGCCTGGCTTATGACTCCTGCACAACATTTACATGCAACTACTGAACAGAGGTTCAATGAGTTCCATATGTCTACCAGAGCCATCATCAACCACACCATAGGAATCTTGTAACCATTATTCTAATACCCTGACAGCTCTTGGGACTTACTCAAGTACAGTCCAGCCAGAGTGTCATGCATCACCGTGTTTTATGACATGCTGAAAGATTTGCTTCTCCATGATGTGATCTGTAGACAATGGAGTCAGCTTCAATAAGTATGCTGACGACATTCAGCTCTACCACTTCAGCATTTCCAACTGTGCTGTCAGATTCTCTATCTGTCATTACGTCATGGATGAGCCAGAATTTCCTGAACTTCAGGAAGACTGAAGCTATCATTTTCTATCCCTGTTAAAAACTCCTTGCCACTGTCTTCATCCTCCTCCATGGCTGCCCATTTAGGCTGGACTTGACTGCATGTAATCTTGATGTTCTGTTCAGAGTCAAGCTTCAAAGATATCCTATCCATATCCTATCTACTACCAAGATCACTTGTACCTCAGCAGCACTTCTCACCTCTGCCCATGACTTGCCCCTACTGAACCAAAAGCCTTATCCATGCCTTTGTCACCTCTAGTCTTGAGTTTTGCTTTTCTTACAGGTCTCCTGTTTTCCACTCTCCATACACTCCAAATCATCCAAAACTCTGCCTCTTGCATCCTATCCCATGCTAAGCCACATTTTCTCCCACCCCCATCTTAGTTCACCTACATTGTCTCCCCATCCCTCAACAGAACAAATTTAAAATCCTCATCTTCATCTACAAATTCATCCATGTCCTCACTCCACCTACCTCTGCAACCTTCTCCAGCCTTGCCACATCCTCCAGTCTTCTGACTTGGGTCTGCTGTGCATCCTCATCCCTCTGCACCACCTTCGATGGCAGAGCCTTCAGCCACCTCATCCTACCCCCCGTCACCTTTAAATGCCTTTTCAAAAATACATTTCTTTACCCAAACTTTCAAAGTGGGGGTGGGGGTGGGGGGGGAGGCGGATAGGAAACCCCCCCACCCCACTCCCCTCACCATGAAGGCACCCTACAATTTTAAGGAAATGACTGGGTCTGGGGCACCTGGAGCCAGCAGACACAGTTATGCTACCCTGTGGTTATGGCAGCTTAGCAGGAACTCGAACTTTCAGGCCAGGTTTCAGCTAAGGGTTTGACTGTCCAATGTTAATCTGCACTGGTAGAGTTTGCTCTGTCTTAGAGAAAAAAATTCTCTATCTGCACCACAAAGTACTAACACAACAATTTCACTTCCCAAGAATTGTAATTTATATTTTTCAGTCAAATGTTTGTACATCCCAACTGCCATATCGAGATGTGCGTGACATGGCAGTAAAAGGGAAATTATGTAATATTATGACAAAGTATGCAGAAAAATTCTATTATAAACACTAGGTAAACTAAAATTACATTAAAAGAACTGTGTATTTTAAAAATGTGATACTACACAGGGGAAATTTTCCAATTGGCGCATGCTAGACATATTGCTGGCGGAAAATGTATCTATTTTCTGGTCTCAGTGATAAAAGTCTCACATGAATATTTAAATTTGTCGCTGCTAGTATTGCACTGTTGTAACTGTATCAAGTTTTCATCTAAAATATTGAGAGCAGACAGTAATTACTTGTGTTCTACTCATGTGAGTGTCGAATCCAAAATGGCAGGGATCTGGTGATGTTATTAGAAAGCTGGACTGCATCAGCACCGCCATTCTGAAAATAGGATCCACAGGGGTAGATTTTCCTCCAGTGCAGACTTCGGGCAGCCAGCCAGCGGAGTGCACCCGTCGGTCACCTGATAATCCTGGTGGGAGGCCCGGTCCATTTTGAGGGCTCAGCCTCATTAGCATTTGACTGGCGGGCTGCTGGCAGAAAATTTGTGCCCTGGGGCAGCTAGCCAGCTCCAGAGCGCTGTAACATTGGGCAGCACAGCCAGCTTCCTGGCCGGAAGAGGGTCGGTCCAATCTCGGGAGGGGGAAGGACCTGGAGTGGTAGAGGCCCTGGCTGATTTTGTGGAGTTTGCAGGAGCACTCTTGTTCCTCTGGGCCCCACAGAAATATAGTAAAACTTACCTTTGCGCTCCTCTTCGGCTGGACCTCCAGCTAATACTGGACAGAGTGTGTGCTGCGAACGCTCCACCCACTGCTGCCCTAAAATGGAAAACCAGGTCCAATGTACATCATAGGACCTTGATTTTCATATTAAAAGGGCCTACTTCCTGACTCAGGAAGGTGTTCAGGCCACTCAGCGGTAGGTGTGAGGAAAGATTGCGGTGGTCACAGCGATGGCGGGAACGGGGCGGTAAGTCATTCCCTACAAGTATTGGGGCGCTGCCGCACCATTTCTGCATGCTAGGGACCTCAAAATCTCCCTCACAATATCTTACAGGCTTCAGTGTGAAATATTTTTCTGTATATACATGATGAAGAGTCAGTCATTCTCCATGAGTAACCTAAGGGTGCATACCACTACAAGTTCAGCTTTGCACTGACACTAAACTAGTTTAGTGCTATATCGGTGCTCAGGCCCAAACTGACTCCAGAGAAAAGTGGAATAAGAAGCCTTCCTCAAGGAAGTCTCTGTTTCATTCCGGTGACAAGTTCCTGAATCCCTGACTCTGGATTCAGGCTGCATTTGCACTATTACTGCAGGGTCAGTGCAAAGCTAAACCACTTCACACCAGTGCTACTGTTGCAATGTAAATGCAACCTAAATTATGGTCCATACAATAGAATGCCAGTAATTCCATAAGTGAATGTTCCAGGCCCATTAATTGCACACAGTTGACCCACGTCAAGTACCAGGACCAGTGCGTGTCTCCGCTAACAGCTTTTGTACATATACACCATAAACTGGATAATTTGTACATCTTCTACAGTAGAAGAGCTGATATTTGAAAGCAACACTATGTTAGTGATGACAGAGTCAGTATTCAAGTAATACATTAGTTGTACAAATGGAGAACTTCTCCCACACACATTGACGTACGTCTTCTGTTAAAAAAATGGTGCAAGGCTCCCAGACAATATGCATGTCATACCAGTCTTACTCTTTACACTGTGTAGGTGGCAATTAGATGAAACTTATTCTATGCTTCAAAAGGAGATACCAAGACTGGTTATTGCTGTTAGACAAAGTTACTAAGTGGGTGGAATTATATCTGTTTGAGAAACTAACTTTAAAAACTGAGCAATTGATGGCAAAAAGTTGTTGGTCACTTGTAAGGATGGATTTGCACAGCTGTTCTATTTTATAATCTCTTCAGAGGTGCACAGTCTGAGCCTACTGATCTTATTTCACATTGTGAAGATTGGTGTAGAAATGCTAAATGTGATCATGCACCACAACTTTGTACACTATTTTAAAGGAAGATGTAACCCATTTTGAATAGGGACAAAGGAATCGCATATGAACATGTTAAGCATTCAAATTCTATTCTTCACACAGCATTACTTCAAGATCAAACTATTTTTTTTATATTAACCTTACATCTCTGAGCAAATTTGATTGAAGAAGTGGACAGGAAAAAATAAACTTACTGGTCATTATATACAAAGTAGTAATAATTTTTTGATTGACGACATAATCCATAAAATAACGCAAACATGTTTCCGACACGCCACACCACTGACAGGACCAAGCACACAACAGGTGGGTTATTGGAAAATCCATTTTCCCAATAAATGGCCAGCTACATGCGAAGCCCAGCAGTGGTGCAGAGTCTCAGGAGATTTTGGCAGCCTCCCTTCAGGGTTTGTGCCTGCGCCGCAAAGCCCACCAGCGGAGTAGCAGGAAACGAGGCAACACACACTTACATCTGCTAACAGCAGTGGCAGAAGATGTATCAAAGATAGCTGTCTAAGGAATTGGCCTTCTAACTGGGCAATATCTTTTTGATTTCCCTGCTTGCAATATTTACCTTAGCAATGGTAACTGGGGCACAACAAATGAAGAGGCGAAATGCTGTGGAGCGTTTACTTGAGCTTGAAACAAGCTAATTGAGATGTTAACCTGCAGAGCATTGTAACATAGGAATATGTTTCCTACACCACTTGAGACACCACATGGAAGGAGTATTGAGATTAACTGATTGTCAGGCAAGAAAAGAAGAACATTGAGGAGCACCATATGCCCAATAGTGATGGAAAAAATGTCAGTGGTGATACAAGATATTGGCATGCAGTGCTCAAAGATGTCATTGATACTGCTAGAAGGCCGGGGTGGATTAGATAAGATTAGTGTGGAGTCAGATCCAGTCTAGGAGACATCAATGATATCTGGGATTTTGTGCACTGGAATTAAATGGCGTGAAGAAATTATAAAAATATTCTGCACACATATGTCAATGAACAGGTAATACAATGTGTGCCGATAGACAGCAATATGCTAATTGCCTTATTATGCAACACAGTTCTGCATTATCTAGAATTAAAAGTACAAAAAATAAAATCACTTTCATGCTTAATGATTTAAAATGATGTTTTCATCTCCATTTCAGAAATAAAAGCACATGCTGCTGCCTTGTATCTTTTGAAGTATTTTATCTGTTTATACATGGGGATGGATAAGATGAACCTGTTGCTATGGCAATCAGCCTTCCCTTTCTTTTCTACCACTAATCGCTGTATCATTACTATCTTGTCTACCCCTCTTTTGAATGTTTAATGGCCATCTAGGAAATATGCACTTGTTTCATTTATCTCAGTTCTGGCTCTCTTGTACTCTTGAATTCATTTAAAGTTTGAGTAGCATAATACAAAGATTTAAGCAAAGCACTTAATTAGAATAATTTTCTAGAAAATCTGTAAATACAGCCTTTAGCTGGCAATCTACTTGGCTAAAAATATATAAAAGGGGACGAAAATCCACGGTCTTTCTGGTGCACACTCAGCAAAAATCTGGTGGACGTGTGACAGCTGGGGAAGAGAATTAGACCAGGACCCAGCATATCCAAGACACAGCCTTCTCTTCTGGTTACCATAGGGGCTTGTTTAAGCCAAAGTCTTTGTCCATCCCAAAACAAGGACTCCTGCATTAGAGGGGACATTCCCAAGCCGGTTCCTTGCTTCCGACCTGGTGGAACAACAGAACCTAGTAGACCAATGAAAGGAGGTGCACCAGATGTCACAGGGGCAGGCCTGGGTTGTGGCCTCGACCCCGAAAGATTTTGAAATTTTTGAAGATTTTTTGAGCTCCTGATGGGCAACTTTGCGGGATGAAAATTGGAACCCCAACAACCCCCACTCCTCCAGACTGGGCAGCCTGAGCCACATTTTACAGTCTCCCCGACAGGTGGGCTCCCAAGATCGGTCATCTGCCAGGATTATTAAAATGAGGGAACCTCCTCCTCAACTTGAAAAGATTTTCAGTGCCAATGGCAGCAGTTCCCAGTAGATAAAAGGCCGGTGGATTTTCTGCCCCAACGTTTTGCTTCCGTCATCCAGCACACTGGCCTTAATAAAGTGCATTAATATAAATACATTCAAAAATGACATTTTTGGAGGGAGAAAATTTTTAGTGAGTCAGAACTTAAGGCCTGAATACATAAGTACATTATCAAGTCAGCATATGGAGCATTTGATGGGAAATAAATTACTTCCCTTGAAGGAATTCTCTGCATAAAATCCATATCAAACACATTTACTTATAAAACACAGTTTGAAGTAACATATTCAAGTACAAGAGGAATGTCTTCATTAAGCATTAATAAACTGCTTTGTAATTTATTGGAGGAAGATATTTATCTTAAATAGTAGCATAATTCCTGTAATATATCCGAAAACAGAATATTTTTTGCATCAGGGAAACTTGTCCTTATTGTATTTCAAAAAATTACAATACTTTATCATTTTTGAAGACATTTTAGACATAATGAAAATGAAAAGCATTGACAGTTTTTATTTTTTAATAACTTACCAATAAAGGAAAAATTGACATCATGCCAACATTTTAGAGACCGGAAGGAGCGCACCTGGAGGAGCACAGCGAGAGTGGAGCAGTTAAAAGGAGCAGTCCCGAGCAGCGGGAGCCTGAGACCGGAAGGAGCGCACCTGGAGGGAGCACAGCGAGAGCGGAGCAGTTAAAAGGAGCAGTCCCGAGCGGCAGGAGCCTGAGACCGGAAGGAGCGCACCTGGAGGAGCACAGCGAGAGCGGAGCAGTTAAAAGGAGCAGTCCCGAGCGGCAGGAGCCTGAGACCGGAAGGAGCGCACCTGGAGGGGGCACAGCGAGAGCGGAGCAGTTAAAAGGAGCGGCAGCAACTCAACAGAGGCAGTTTTTGAAAAAGTGACGTCAGAGTAAAAAAAGTGACATCGGCACAAGGGAAGGAGCTGATTGGTGAGTAGCTGGTGAATGTATTTTTTTTAAGTTTATTTCTGCTAAGTTAGTTAATAGCCTATTAAATAGAGGGAAATAGCTGATTCGTGAGTAGCTGGGAGTGTTTTTTGTCAGCTGGGGAGTGTTTTTTGTTAAGTTTTAAGTTTATTTCTGCTGGGTTAGTTCTTAGTCTATTAAATAGAGGCATGGCAGGGCAGCTCAGTCCCATGGAGTGCACATCCTGTGCCATGTGGGAAGTCCTGGATGCTTCGCATAGTCTGGACGACCACATGTGCGGGAAGTGTAGCCAGCTACAGCAACTCGAGCTCCGGGTTTTGGAGCTTGAGCGGTGGCTGGAGTCACTGCGGTGCATCCGTGAGGCTGAGAGTTACGTGGAAAGCACGTTTCTAGAGGTGGTCACCCTGCAGCTTAAGAATATGCAGGCAGAGAGGGAATGGGGGACCGCCAGACAGAAGAGGAGGACCAGGCAGGTAGTGCAGGAGTCCCCAGAGTGCATCGTGCTCTCCAACCAGTATTCTGTTCTGAGTACTGGTGATGGCGATGGTTCCTCTGGGGAGTGCAGCCAGAGTCAAGTCCATGGCACCACGGGTGGTTCAGCTGCACAGAGGGGGAGGAAAAAGAGTGGAAGAGCAATAGTGGTAGGGGATTCGATAGTTAGGGGAGCAGACAGGCGTTTCTGTGGCCGTAGACGTGACTCCAGTATGGTATGTTGCCTCCTTGGTGCCAGGGTCAAGGATGTCACTGAGTGGCTGCAGGACACTCTGAGGGGGGAGGGTAAACAGCCAGAGGTCGTTGTCCATATTGGTACCAACGACATAGGCAGAAAGAGGGATGAGGTCCTGCAGGCAGAGTTTAGGGAGCTAGGAGAGAGATTAAAAAGCAGGACCTCAAAGGTAGTAATCTCCGGATTACACCCGATGCCAAGTGCTCGTGAGTACAGGAATAGGAGGATAGAACAGATGAATACGTGGCTGGAGAGATGGTGCAGGAGGGAGGGATTTAGATTCCTGAGGCATTGGGACCGTTTCTGGGGAAGGTGGGACCTCTGTACAAGCCGGACGGGTTACACCTCAACAGAGCCGGGACCAATATTCTCGTGGGGAGGTTTGTTAGTGCTGTTGGGAAAGGTTTAAACTAGCTTGGCAGGGTGATGGGCACCAACATATAGGAGTAGAAAAGAGGAATAAAGTGCATAAAAGAGTGAGTGTGTTGGATAGTACTCGAGAACATAGTACTAGAGGCGGAAGTAGTACCATATTAGATAGGAGCAGACTAAGAAAGAATACGAAAAATTCAAAAATGGGTTTAGAATGCATGTACGTAAACGCACAAAGTGTGGTGAATAAGGTTGGTGGCCGTGTGGCAATATGATGTTGTGGCAATAACGGACACGTGGCTTAAAAACGGTGAGGACTGGGCACTTAATATTCAAGGGTACAATGTATTCAGAAAAGATAGGGAAGGAAAAAAGGGAGGTGGAGTGGCAGTGCTGATTAAGGAAGACATTGTAGTGTTGCAAAGGGAGGATCTTCGTGAGGGGACAAGTACAGAATCCATTTGATTAGAGTTGAGGAGCAAAAAGGGTATGATCACACAACTGGGGGTATTCTACAGGCCTCCAAATAGTGAGGGGGAGGTAGAGGAGCAAATCTGCAGGGCAATCGCAGAGATATGCAAGAGCTATAGAGTGGTGATATTGGGGGACTTTAATTACCCAAATATCGATTGGGATAATACTAGGGTAAAGGGAAAGGAGGGGGAGGAATTACTGAAATGTGTTCAGGAGAATTTCCTTGACCAATATGTTCTTGGCCCAACTAGGAAGGAGGCATTGCTGGATCTGGTGCTGGGGAATGAGGTGGGCCAGGTCGACCAAGTATCTGTGAGAGAACACTTGGGTACGAGTGATCATCGTATCATAAGATTTAGATTAGCAATGGAGAGGAGCAAGGAACAATCTAGAATGGAACTTCTAAACTGGAATAAGGCTTACTTCAATGGGATGCAAAAGGATCTAGCCAGGGTAAACCAAAGACTGACAGGAAAAACTGTAACGGAACAATGGGTGATCTTTAAGGAGGAGATGTTCCAAGTACAGGCTAGGTACATTCCAACAAGAGGGAAGGGTAGGGGAACCAAAGCAAGGGCTCCTTGGATGACGAGGGAGACTGAGAAGATGATGAAACAAAAAAAAAGACGGTGTATGATGCATGTCAGGTGAATTCTTCAAGGGAGAACCAGACCAAATACAATAAGTTGAGAGGGGATGTGGGGTTGAAAATAAGGTTGGCAAAGAAAGAATATGAGAGTAGAATGGTGGTTAACATAAAAGGGAACCCAAAAATCGTCTACCGGCATGTAAACAGTAAGCGGGTCATAAGAGGCGGGGTGGGGCCTATTAGAGACAAAGAAGGTAATATATGCTTAGAGGCACAGGGCAAGGCTAGAATACTCAATGAATACATTGTATCGGTGTTTACTAAGGAGGTGGATGCTGACAAAATATTGGTAGAAGTGGAAAAGGTAGAAGCAATGGAAGGGGTGAAAATTGATAGACTGGATGTACTAGAAAGATTGGGTATGCTTAGAGTGGACAAGTCGCCTGGTCCAGATGGCTTGCATCCCAGGTTGCTAAGGGAATTGGGGGAGGAGATAGCGGAAGGGCTTGCCATAATTTTCCATTCTTCCCTAGATGCGGGGGAGGTGCTGAGGATTGGAAAGTGGCAAATGTGATACCATTGTTCAAGAAAGGGTATAAGGACAATCCTAGTAACTACAGGCTGGTCAGTTTAACATCAGTGGTGGGTAAAGTTTTAGAAACAATAATCAAGGAAAAAATTAACGGGCATTTGGAAAGGTTTAAGCTAATTAAGGAGAGCCAACACGGGTTTGTAAAAGGCAGATCGTGTTTGACTAATCTAATTAATTTTTTTGATGAAGTAACAGAGAGGATTGATGAAGGGAATGCAATGGATGTTGTCTACATGGATTTTCGGAAGGCATTTGACAAAGTATTACATAGAAGGCTCATGGAATAGGTGGGTCAGTGGCAGCTTGGATAAGGAATTGGCTTAAGGACAGAAAACAGCGAGTTGTGGTAAATGGCTGTTTTTCAGACTGGAGGATGGTAGACAGTGGTGTTCCCCAAGGCTCAGTGCTGGGGCCACTGCTTTTTTTGTTGTATAAAAATGACCTGGATATTGGAATACAGTGTAGAATTTCTAAATTTGCCGATGACACCAAACTTGGGGGTGTGGCAAACAGTGATGATGATATCAATCGACTGCAACAGGACATAGACAGGCTAGCAGAATGGGCAGAAAAGTGGCAGATGGAATTTAATACAGAGAAGTGTGAGGTGATGCATTTTGGCAGAAGGAACAGGGAGAGGCAATATACACTTTATGGCACCGTTTTAAAGAGTGTGCAGGGACAGAGGGACCTGGGAGTTAATGTGCATAGGTCCCTGAAGGTGGCAGGACATATTGAGAGAGTGGTTAGCAAAGCATATGGGGTCTTGGGCTTCATAAATAGAGGTATTGAGTACAAAAGTAGAGGCGTTATACTGAACCTTTATAAAGCGTTTGTTTGGTCACAACTGGAGTATTGCGTCCAGTTCTGGTCACCACACTTTAGGAAGGATGTGAAGGCCCTTGAGAGGGTGCAGAGGAGGTTTACCAGAATGGTTCCAGGGATGGTGGATCTTAGCTACAAGGACAGGTTGGAGAAGTTGGATTTGTTTTCATTAGAGCAAAGGAGGTTGAGGGGTGATTTGATAGAGGTGTACAAGATTATGACAGGTTTGGATAGGCTAGACAGGGAAAGGCTGTTCCCACTAGTTGATGGTACAATGACTAGGGGACACAGATTTAAGTTTTTGGGCAAGAGATACAGGAGGGACGTGAGGAAAAACTTTTTTACGCAGCGAGTGGTGAGGACCTGGAACTCGCTGCCGACGGAAGTGGTGGAAGCAGAGACACTCAATGTTTTCAAGGGGAGACTGGATAGTCACTTGAGGGAAAGAAACTTGCAGGGCTACAGGGATAGAGCGGGGGAATTGGACTGACTGGATTGCTCTACAGAGAGCAGGCATGGACTTGATGGGCCAAATGGCCTCCTTCTGTGCTGTTATGACTCTATGGTCGCGATCTTGCCAGCCCTGGGGAGGCGGGTTTGGAGGCGGGACTGCTGGGAAAATGGCATAATCTGCCAGGTAGTTAACTGGCAGTTAAGAGAATTATTCCCATTTTTCCAGCTGAGGTGCGGGCTTACCGACATCGGGAAACCCCACCAGGGTCACCAAGGCGAGCAGTGGGTCTGCGGGGTCGGAGGGGTCCAAAAGTGCGATGTAGAGGTGAGTGATGGGTGCAAGTGTGGAGAGGTAAATATGAAAGGTGAGTGAAAAGTGATAGAAAATGTTTACTTACCTTTGTTTCCTCCTGCAGGCTTCAACCGTTGGAGATGCAGACACTCCCCGCATCGGACCGGCAGAGATGACAGATGGCTGCTGCATTCTCCAATGCAACAACCATCTAATTTCTGCTCACAAAAGAGGTTTGATGAGTCTTGGATACAAGAAGTCATCAAACTACAGAGAATGTCAGTGTTTGACAGCTTCACAGAGCTGTCAAACGATGACAATTCACCTGTCACAAATTTTTAACAGATGAAACGTCATATGCTGACGTTCTCTGTAACCAGCTTTCCCTTAATTGGCCTGCTAAGCCCGCTGGGCGGGCTTAACAAGGTCAATCAAGGGAAAATAGCATGGGTTGGCCACAAGTCGATGGAGGCGGGACTAAAACCTGACAAGCAGCAGTCCCGCCTCCAACGCGCCCCCATTGGCAAAATCGCCCCCTTTGACTCTATTTCCCCAATAGTATTTATACTTGTGATGACTTGGCCTATGTCCAAATGGCACATAGAAAACAAACACAGGCAATATACCATTTAGATCATGCAGCTGTTTCCTTACAAATTATAGGATAAAGCAGTACAAGTGGTACAAACACAATATGGATAGAATGCAAAAAACATCTCTGTGCAAAGAAAATCCTGGGGCAGGAAGACTGATTATTTACTAGTACATCATTCAATAAAGAAAAATAGATGGATAGGAAGTGATTACAAGTTTAGATGATATGACTTGCACCTCTCATTCTTGTAATATGTCAAGCAGTTTTCAATGTTAAAAATTAAATCGGACCCTGTTCTGTTTTTATTATAAAACCCCCTTTGTACATGGTCAGCTGGATTAAGGACATCGTTCACACAGTGCATTAATATGAACAGCCGTTGCCTCCACAGACAGAAGCACAACTGTTCCAGCCAGTAAACTGATGGTCGTGGATCGGCCGCCTGTCGTACACCTCACCCGACTTTCCTCTCCATTGAATTTAATGGCCGATTAACAACCGCCCATTTCTGCTCCTGCCAAAAGTGAAAATTTACCCCCCATTTCTTTTATTATAAATAACATTTAATATTCAAATAAATGGGTGCAACTGTTTGCAGCAACATTTTCTTATCTCAGTGTTTAGATAACAAATTGCTTAGTTTTACTTTTGTGGTTTATGATATCATTTGGACTCCTGTGTGAAATTATTGTCTTGTGTTTGCTCCCACCCATTAGCTATAAAAGAAATGGGTGGGTGTAACCAGTGTGCCACTCATTTTATATATAGTTTATAAAAACGGGTGCTGATTTAATGAAAATAACCTAATTTCAGGTTGAAATGAGAATGCATTGCTATAGATTTGTTCTTGTGGTGTACAAACCCTATGTGAGATTATGCTGCTGTAATTGCTCCCATCCGCCCAGTAGTCTCAGTTTGACTGTGCCAGAATTTTGACAAGGACTTGTTACCGACTTTGTCAAAAATGAATGGAAGCCAATTCCCAGAATTCCTTAAATTTGACTGCACTGTGACAAGTGACCGTGTTGTATCTTGTGACCACAGCAAGTGGTCAATTGTAATAAAACAAAGGCTATTGAAAGTTTAGAGAAAGAATATCTATCCCCTCAAAAGTCACACGTAACACCCCAAGTTCAATTTTGAAAAATGATTTTGATGTTAACAACAGGGTCAAAATTATTTGTTAAATTCTTCAGCACATGCTACAGAAGTAAAAAGCTGTGAAGTGTTGAATTCAAAAATTAAGTTAATATTTAACAATCTGATGTAGAGAATTTCAAAAATGCCTCAGATATAAAATACTTGGGAAAGATTTTTTGAATTAATTGTAATATGATGAATAGAAAACAGTAAAAGGGACTAAATTTTTGCAACTGAGTTTTAGGTTTAATCATTTTAGGTCTTCAGTACCAAAGTAACGGAAAGACAGTTCTAGTGATATCTTGACACCCACAACCCCCTCCCCCCACAACACAGTATGTATCTCACTTCCCCAGACTCCAATACTTGTATCTACAGAAGAGAGAATCACCATTTCCCTCGGTCACAAGGCCAAAGCTGTCACTCCAACACCTGCTAGTCATTACAAATGACATGAGATGAAAAGCAGGCTATGATAGATGGATCCTGACCATACTTTTAATCCTTTTCACAGTAAAGTGTCAAATAAGCATTTTCTTTGTCACATCAGAAGTACCTCATTTGCACGAATGCAATGAATTCAATAGGAATTATGTTATCCAACTTCACATTTATATTACATATGTAAGTTGACTCAAAGTTGACACCTCGAATTTCAGAACAGACGTGCACAATATGAGAATGTGACATTGTATGCATTCAAGTGTCATGACATTACAAAGGTCACTGGTATCCATGGTAAAGTCTAGGAAAGGAGCTTCTTGAAGCTGCCTGACGGGTATGACTTAGGTCCACCCGACATCCTGAATGCTGACTCTGCTGTAATTTCCAGAGTCATTTTAATAATATGGTCGAGCTTCTAGCATTGTGCACCCTCTCATCTGTTTGGAGTTGGAAATAGTATGCTGCTATACCTTTTAAAGGCCTGCACAACTTAAAGAGCCAGACAACCTCACAGTGCTTTTGGCTCCACAAAAGAAATATCCACCTGTAAAAATGTCTGAAAGATCTAAGGCAGGGCAAGCGAAACCCCCCCACGCCCCCTCCCCCCCCACCACCACCCTCTTTTGCGTGGATTCTAATGTGGAAATGTTCCTGCAGAAGGTTCGGATCAGGAGAGAATCATAGAACTATAACAGGGAAAAATTGAGTCACGCCCCCTTTGGGACGCTAACTTCGCCGGGCGCTACTTTTAGCACCTCAAAAAAATTAGCGCCCCCACAGCCGAAATTCATCGGTAGCGCCCCAAGAGGGAAGCGGGGTGCTACTGGAAGCGCCCCACCTCCCTCTTGGGGCACTGCGAGTGAATATTGCGGCGCGTCGTGTCGTGGTACTGCAGGCCTTCCTCCCCTTCTTAAAGGGGAGGGGCCTAGTGCAGCGCGACCCGGGGTCCAACTGGGCCACCAGCGATAGGAGTGCCGGCAAAAGATCCCGGCACTCAAGAGAAGTGCCGGGCTCACGGAGCGCAGCCAGCACCGCGCGGGGGGGCTGCAGAGGAGGCCGGGGACGGCAGAGGGGGCAGGTGCTGGCAGGCGGCCAGCAACAAAAATGGCCGCCCGGCACCTTCCCTTTAATTAGCGCCACCCTGGCCGCAGGTAGGCCCCCCTGACCCTGTCGGACATAGCGTCCGGCGGTAAGTCAGGGTGCGCTAGCGAAGATCGCGGCCGGGGTGCAAGCGGGATGCTGCGCACGGCGATGACGTCATCACCGGACACGCAGTGTAGCGGGGCACTAACGGTTACCGCCGCCGCTAACCCCCTGCTGAACTTCACAGGAGGCGTTGGTGGTGCCGCGCCCAGGCGCTAGTTGCTTTGCGCTCCGTTAGTGCCTAGCGCCCTCTTAGGGCGCTAACGGGAGGCGCAAAGCAACTGAATTTTTAGGCCTAGGTGTTTACAGCACAGAAGGAGAACATTCAGCCCATCGCTTCTGTCTGGTTCTTTGCTCGAGCAATCCAAATCTAATCCCATTGCCCCAGTCTCTCTCTTCACTGCCCTGGGAGGCACTGCTTGGGATGGGCAGACAAAGTGCCCTGAGGAAAGCAGCTCAAGGCCAGTGGAGGGAAGTGGCCAGGGCAGTCAGCTCATGCATTTCCACTTAAAGTAGGAAGAAATTTATTGACCTCATCAGGTCAAACAAAGTAAAAAGTGTCAGCCACACCTTTCAAGAACGCAATATCATAAGCATGTTTGCCACTTACAATCACTTCCCCTCACACTGTGTCAAAGTGCTTGAATTGCTTACAATCAATGTCAATGAGGTAGTGCTGTGCCCTTTATAAGATTGCATGAATGGAAATTAAGGAAGTTGTTGAGCTCAGAGAAGGGGCTGTAGATAATGGCCCATTTTCAAAGAAAAGTGTGAAAGTGTAAGCAGTTAGTGTAGTATCCAGAAGTCAAGAGGAAGTCTTAGAAGTATATCGCCGATCTTTCATTGTCGCTGGGTCAAAATCCTGGAACTCCCTCCCTAACAGCACTGCGGGAGTACCTTCACCACACGGACTGCAGCGGTTCAAGAAGGCAGCTCACCACTACCTTCTCAAGGGCAATTAGGGATGAGCAACAAATGCTGGCCTTGCTAGCGACACCCACATCCCATAAACAAATAAAAAATAAAATTTTAAAAAGTTGCACTGCCCTGTCATGCTGCCACCAGTTGTCCACAGGGAACTTGCGTGCTCTGGCAAACAGTGAATAACCCCGTAGCATAAAAGTTCAGTGTTTGTGACATTTAGAAAAAAAATCACCCAAATTGTGTGGGAAATAAAGTTTTGGTAAAGCCTTGCAGTGTAGATGCTGGGCCTTTTAAATATACCACCACCTTTTCTGTAGTACCTAGTAACTGTGAACACCAATTTATCTGGGTCCAATTGAAGCAGTAATACCAGGAAATGATATGTATGATGTCAGCATGTTATTACCTCCTCATTTCCGACATCTGCCAGAAATGATGGCAGTAAGACAGGCAGGCACTAAAGTGGGCAAAAATGTAGCATAATGGATCTGTATCCCATTTTCCACCCCTGCTTGCTCAAATAACACCTGGAAATTGGTGGTAAGCTGAGGAAAATCCAGGCTTTGTTGCTTAATTTCACCATGGAATATTGTTTTAGGGTTGTAGGTCTCTCTTTGTTTTCTATTGATCCTGCCACCAATCAGACTTCAAAGCCAAAAGCAGAATGCAGCCAGTTACTCATGTGCAAGAATCGAATGGCAGTGGCAGGGAGTAAATGTTTGTCTACAACTTTGGAGTGGATTATCCATAAACATCAGAAACTGTTCCACTGTTCTTTAGGCCCAGACTATCCACGAGCAACTAGAATGCTTCAAAGTTCTTTAGTTTTATCACATTCACATTGAGTTCTAGGGCTCGACTCTACCCTGGGACATGGCAGTGAATTTGTTCATCATCACTTTTGCCGGTTGTAATTCTGCTTCCCCCAAGAACTTCAGGGGCAATTCAGTGATGATAAACTCTGCACCCATGCATTCAGAGAGTGTGCCTCACTGAACCCAGCTAGTGGGCCCAAATGGCAGATTTGTGAGGTACCGTATTCAATGTTGTAATAGAAAATCTATTTTCGAAGGACTTTAGAAGGAGCATGCAAGAGTTTCATTTAGCCTGCTTATTTACTTCAATCTTACGTAAATTGGTCTAATACTGGAGCTGCGGATTGTTTTTCTTTCTCTGTCCTTGGCTGTGGGTGGACCTCCTCCTCCTCCTCCTCCTCCGCCTGCTCCACGTGCTTGCTGGATAGTAAATTTGTGTAGCATGCAGCTGACTGTGATAATCTTCAAAATCCTAGTAGGGCTGTATTGTAGGATGCCCTGTTATCTGTCATTACGATCAATATTCCAGCAGCATTGCTTCAAGTTACTTAAGGCTAGAAATTCAGTAGCGCCCAGGAAGGGGCGCTAACTTTTGAGAAGTTGGAAGTTTAGCGCCAGGCGCTAATCAATCTCACTGCCCACTAAATTCAGTCTCAGCGCTCAAAGAATGCAGGGGAGCGCTTAATCAGGCGCTAATGGCGTAGGTGAGTGGCGTTAGGCTCCAAGCGATAACGAATATGAGGTGTTGTGTAATCGGGAGTGAGAATTGGTGAAGGCGCCTTCCAGCCATTAAAGGGGAGGGTCACTGGAGTCTGCACACCAGCCCCCAATGAGTGCAGAACGGCGATATGCTGTGGGATGAAATGCAAAGTCCTTTGACAGCCTGCAACATTTCGGGGACTAAGCAGCCTTTGTTTGGCTGCAGATACATCCTGCGCTCTCTGCCACTCATAACTGACCTTTGGAATGGAAGTTCCTTGACAGCTGGGGCGCATCTCTATAAGTAGCGCCCCGCCAGCCGCCAGCCGGTGGTTCACGCCTCCGCTCCCTGCCGCTGTCGGCGCGAGGCGGTAAGATGGGGGGGGCGCTACTGAAGTTTGCAGATCAGGCGCCCAGCTCGCTGACGTCACAATCTGCATGGCGAAAGGTGCCAAGGCGCTAACTGTTATCACCGGCGCTACAGGACCGGCGGATTTGCAGTGCAGCGTGGGATTCACTGGCCGCGGCGCTACTGCCTGAGCGCCCCATTAGCGCCCCCGCCAGGTGCTAACTGAGGGTGCTAATATGCCGAATTTCTCCCCCTTATTGTTTGTTCAATAATGATCCTGTTGGCTGCCTGTGGCACATTGGATCTTCACGCATAAGTGTTTCAATGGTGTCAGAAGCCAGGGCTCTAGCTCATAAAAATTATCCTTGCAGTCTGTCTTATCCTTCAAATAACACAGAGTAGATTGTTTTAAATTAAAGGTGTCATGACCACTGCCTGGGAAGGGGGCAATGGCCTGCATGATTCTGTGTTGTTGGTCACTGACCACCTGCACAATGATGGAGTGAAACTTCTTGCAGTTCATGAAGGCCATGTAATTGCAGGCCAAGTTCTGCAAGCCTGTGGTCCCTGAGCTAGATGGGAGTTCAAAGAATGGAACCATAAATGAGTCAGCTTGGCTCGGTTGCTAGAACTCTCACTTCTAAGTTAGAAAGTTCTGGGTTCAAGGCCCATTTCAGGACTTGGGCACACAACCTACTCTTCAGTGCAATACTGAGGGAGTATTGCATTAGTGGAGGTGCTAACTTTCAGAAAGGAGATTAAACCAAGGCCCTTTCTGCCTGTTCAGTTGGATATAAAGGATCCCATGGCATTATTCAGAGAAGAGCAGGGCTGTGCCAATGTTCCAACCAACATTCCAATATCAACCAACATCAAATAAAACTTTTAACTGGTCATTCATCTCATTTGCTATCTATGGGATCATGCTGTGTACAATGTTGAAGTTTCGACTTCCGATTAAGACTCTTGAAACATAAAGTATCGTCAAAGACAGGCTTTATTATTTACTTGCTCGCAAGGAGAATGCATGTAGTCAACGGCTACTTGACACTCTGCAGTACAGAAGGAAAAGCAGCATCTTTATACACAGAAAGCAACAGGTTTTTCTATATCACATAACATGTTGTTTAAAGTAAGCTAAGTTAAAAGTTAAAAAAATAGAAATGCCTTAAGATAAGACTAGCTAATCTCTACAGTCATGGAGTCTGTCTGTTCTTCTTCTTCCACCAAGGCCAAGGCACCTGGAGTCAAAGACTAAATGTTTACTTCACTTGTCCTTGGTTATCTCAAGTTGATTCGAAGAAGACTCTTTGTTCTGTACCAGTTACTGTGAAAACAGCATAGTCTGCAAATCACCATGAGAAGTCATAAACAACTATTATCTTTTCCCAGGTAAGTCAGAGTCGGCCATTTTGTATCTCTTATTCTGTGTCTAGGAAGCCATTTTGTGTCCAAGTAAAAAATACACTTCCACAACAACATGATTCTCATGTTTGTGTACAACAGTAGATGTGAAGTACTTTAGGACTTGCTAAGGCGTTACATTAAAGCTCATTCTTTCTTTATAACCCTATTTCTGACTCACAGTCCCATCTAGCAAGGCTCTACTCTGGTAGTCCAACCTCACTGAATTTTTCCCCTGTATTAAGGGGCCTGCATGGCCACACTAGTGCAATCAATAATGTTCTAGTCTTTGAATAATTCTGTGATGTGGAAATGTACCTCTCATTCTATGGGGAAAGTGACAAAGTTGTGTACCCTGGTGCACACCATATCAATGACCTGCTTGACGCTACTGTGCATTGTATATTGATTGATCCTATTGATGACCCATGTGACAGGTTAGTATGACCTTAAAGCATAAAAGTTTGGGGCTGTGATGACCTTGATATCCACTGACAATGGCGTTTCTGGAGGGGTGGCTGTCTGCAGGTCAGATTCCAGCAGACAACACCATCCCATCACTGCCTGCCCGGTGAAGTGGACCCCGCAAGAAGTTTTCCTCAGATATTACCAGGTAGGTGTGTCTGGATCTGTACACATGGCTGAGTGGGTAAGCAGTGGGTAAGGGCAGTCTGCCTCACGAGCAAGCAAAGATAACTTGTGTCCCTCCTTTCATTCTATCATTCCTCTTCTAAATAATTAAAATTAAAAGAGAGGAATGCCCCAAAGAATTCCTATATCCAGACTGTTTTATATTAACCAATTGTAGCAGTCAAAAACCTTGCTACCAAAAACCCAGCTAAAAAAAAATACAGTGAACAATATGCTGCAAATAGGAAATCAGAAATTGCACTTTCAAAAATCCAATGTTAATGTACACAATCAAAGCCAACCACAAGATCAGACAAGGGCTCTGTGAAGGGGACGGTCTGCTCAATCCCATGGCCTTTGCTTGCATGCTTTGTGTCCTGCTATGTCACCGGAGATTAATGAATGACTGTCCATGATGTTATTGCATGAACTCTTAATGCACTCATAAAATTCCTCTCTCCGCTGTTTTAATGGAGGCATTAATCCATTTAAAATAAACAGGTTAGTGCCTTCAATTAACTAGCAGGAGTAGGTGGCAATCTTTATGACTATTTCTACTCTGATTTTGCGCAAAATACATCCACTTACTGATTTTGCTAATTATTTTAAAACATTGAATCAATTACCTTCTTTTTTTTTATTCTAATAAGAGATGAAGATTTCAGATTCTCTCAGGATGAGTATTCAAGAGGTCCACTTGGATGGTTTGTATGACCAAAGATCAGATCAAAATTCCAAATGTGGAGAAAGAAATATGAGTACAGTTTAACAGGGAATTTGATAATATAGTAGTGCGTACACAACAGTATCGGTTGCAAATCTGAAGCTTAATGTAGATGGCAATTTAGCCATCAGAGAAAGTGTGTTTATAGCTACTGGACATTGTCATTGTCATTGTAATTAAACAATACATTTAAATAGTGTCATGAGAGCAATAAATGGCTCACTTCATGACAAAATGCCCACTCCTAATTTTGTTGTTATACGTAGAAACATTCTCAAGTAAGCCAAGTGATGGGTGCCTTTACATTTACTGAAAAGCGTTGTCAGGTAAATGCCTTGGCTCCTCATATAACATGTAAATATGAAAATGTAATCCTACTCCCAAGTACCTCTTAACTCTCCTTTAAATTTAAGCAGCTAATTACCAAGCCAGTCTCATTAAAAAAACACTTTTTTTAGTAAAAACACTGTTGCACCCACAGCAGTGCTAATTGGTGTAATGAGAAATCCAAGCTTTGGTGAGTGAGTGGGTGGATAGTTGATTGGATAACACATAAGCCTTAGGGGTAGCAAGAAATGAAAATTGGAATATATAAAATAACAAGTTGACTCTGCTGAGAAAACTTACAAGGGGGTTTGCACAACATGAAGTGTATTTTTCTTTAAATTAGTTGGTATTTCAAAATTCCAGAGATAGGCGTTCATGCTGCAATATACTACAGAAGTCTCAGAGAACCATTTGCTATATTTAATGCAAGCTATTGCCACAGTACTGGTGTGGATATATCTCATCAAATTTAATAAGAAAAAAATATTTTTTCTTCAGGTATCTATTAAAGGAGAAGTAATAATTTTCACCTTATCTCTCCTTTTAATCATTAGACATTTGTCTCAGTAATTTTTAATTCAAACACTCTTGTCTACTTATTTAGGTCATCCAGGTGCTATGACATCTCTATTCCTATTAAAAATTTTGGGTAAGTATTATCATCTTGAAACATTACCCATACAGCCGATTTGCTGAGTTTCAGTGGGGAACCTCACTACAGGTGTCAGTCGTGGCTCAGTGGTAGCTTCTCACCTCTGAGTCAGAAGGTTGTGGGTTCAAGTCCCACTCCAGAGTCTTGAGCACAAAATCTAGGCTGACACTCCAGTGCAGAACTGAGGGAGTGCTGCATTGTCAGAGGTGCCACCTTTGGGATGAGACATTAAACCGTGGTTCTGTCTGCCCACTCAAGTGGATGTACTATTTTGAAGAAGAGCAGGGGAGTTGTCCTTGGTGTCCTGGACAATATTTATCCCTCAACCAACCTCACTAAAAACGGATTATCTGGTAATTATCACATTGTTGTTTGTGGGAACTTTTGGCGTAAATTGGCTGCCGCGTTTCCTACATTACACCAGTGTCTACACTTCAGAAGTACTTCATTGGCTGTAAAGTGCTTTGGGACATCCTGAGGTTGTGAAAGGCGCTATATAAATGTAAGTCTTTCTTTGTACAGGAAACTCTTTATTAACCGGCACCGACGGGACCGGCGTGGTGCCGGTTTATCTAAAAGTCCGGATAACGGAGAGTTATATCTACCAATGTACGAGAGCCCCGTACACATTGACATGCGCCTGCATTCGGAGCTCCGTCTCCCCGGGGACCGCCAGCTGACCATCTGTCGTGTCCGCTGCCTACCCGGGCTGCACATTCCCCTCCCAATCTACACGCTCCGATACAAGGCAAACGCCTCGGGGTTTTTTTTAAAGTTAATCTTAAACGAGAGATGAAGGAAAACCCCGGTTACCTACTCAAGAATTTTGCCGGTTAAGAGAGATTTCTGGATATTTGGGTGCCGGTTAATAAAGAGTTTCCTGTATATTTTTTTCAGGTTGCGCATATCAGGAAACCAAGCGTGACATGCCTGCGATTTTCTGGGACACCCAGCTGGTGGGGCAGGTTCCTTCCCAGTAATATGAACTCAGAAAATCAGCCCTTCCTAAATCATCACTCTGATTTAAGTAATGTCATAGTCAGCACGTCTTAACGGCAATTACATGACTTACGCATAATTCGTAGAAGAAAACAAATTAAGGTACCTAAATTAAACAGTGCTAACTAGAAATAGCTGAAAATTATCACAATAATTTAATAATTAAAATGAGATGAAAATTGAATGATGTAATTAAAAAATTTTTAAATGAAGCTTTGTTTCCTTTTGAGACATGTATACGGGTTATAGAACATAGAACATAGAACAGTACAGCACAGTACAGGCCCTTCGGCCCTCGATGTTGTGCCGAGCATTGTCCGAGACCAAGATCAAGCTATCACACTCCCTATCACTCTGGTGTGCTCCATGTGCTTATCCAATAACCGCTTGAAAGTTCCTAAAGTGTCCGACTCCACTATCACAGCAGGCAGTCCATTCCACACCCCAACCACTCTCTGAGTAAAGAATCTACCTCGGACATCCCTTCTATATCTCCCCCCATGCACCTTATAGTTATGCCCCCTTGTAACAGCTACCTCTACCCGAGGAAATAGTCTCTGAACATCCACTCTATCTATCCCCCTCATCATCTTATAAACCTCTATTAAGTCGCCTCTCATCCTCCTCCGCTCTAAAGAGAAAAGCCCCAACTCCCTCAATCTTTCCTCATAAGACCTCCCCCCCAAACCAGGCAGCATCCTGGTAAATCTCCTTTGCACTCTTTCCAATGCTTCCACGTCCTTCCTATAGTGAGGTGACCAGAACTGCACACAATATTCCAAATGTGGTCTCACCAAGGTCCTGTACAGTTGCAGCATAACCTCACGGTTCTTAAACTCAAACCCTCTGTTAATAAACGCCAACACACCATAGGCCTTCTTTGCTGCTCTATCCACTTGAGTGGCAACCTTCAGAGATCTGTGGATATGAACCCCCAGATCCCTCTGCTCCTCCACGTTCCTCAGAACCCTGCCGTTGACCCTGTAATCCTTATTCAAATTTGCCCTACCAAAATGAATCACCTCGCACTTATCAGGGTTAAATTCCATCTGCCATTTTTCGGCCCAGCTCTGCATCCTATCAATGTCTCTTTGCAGTCTACAACTGCCCTCCACCTCATCCACTACTCCACCAATCTTGGTGTCATCAGCAAATTTACTGATCCACCCTTCAGTCCCCTCCTCCAAGTCATTGATAAAAATCACGAACAGCAGAGGACCCAGCACCGACCCCTGTGGCACACCGCTGGTAACTGGTCTCCAGTCCGAAAATGTTCCATCCACCACCACCCTCTGCCTTCTATGAGATAGCCAGTTACTTATCCAATCGGCCAAATTTCCCTCTATCCCACAACTCCTTACTTTCTTCATGAGACGACCATGGGGAACCTTATCAAACGCCTTACTAAAATCCATGTATACGATATCAACTGCTCTACCTTCATCTACACACTTAGTTACCTCCTCAAAGAATTCAATCAAATTTGTTAGGCAAGACTTACCCTTCACGAATCCGTGTTGACTATCCCTGATTAAGTTGCCCCTTTCCAAATGGTCATAAATCCTATCCCTCAGGACCTTTTCCATTATCTTACCAACCACCGAAGTAAGACTAACCGGCCTATAATTACCAGGGTCATTCCTATTTCCTTTCTTGAAGAGAGGAACAACATTCGCCACTCTCCAGTCCTCTGGCACCATCCCCGTGGACAGTGAGGACCCAAAGATCAAAGCCAGAGGCTCTGCAATCTCCTCCCTTGCCTCCCAAAGAATCCTAGGATATATCCCATCTGGCCCAGGGGACTTATCGACACTCAGGTTCTTCAAAATTGCTAAAACATCTTCCCTCAGAACATCTACCACCTCCAGCCTATCCACCTTTATCACACTCTCATCCTCAAGAACATGGCCCCTCTCCTCGGTGAACACTGACGAAAAGTATTCATTCATCACCTCTCCTATCTCTTCTGACTCCATGCACAAGTTCCCACGACTGTCCTTGACCGGCCCTACCCTCACCCTGGTCATTCTTTTATTTCTCACATAAGAGTAAAAAGCCTTGGGGTTTTTCTTGATCCGACCCGCCAAGGACTTCTCATGCCCCCTCCTAGCTCTCCTAAGCTCTTTTTTTAGCTCATTCCTTGCTACCTTGTACCCCTCAATCGACCCAACTGAACCTTGTTTTCTCATCCTTACATACGCTTCCTTTTTCCTCTTGACTAGACATTCAACCTCTTTTGTGAACCATGGTTCTCTCACTCGGCCATTTCCTCCCTGCCTGACAGGGACATACCTATCAAGGACACGCAGTAATTGCTCCATGAAAAAGCTCCACTTTTCGTTTGTGCCTTTCCCTGATAGTTTCTGTTCCCATCTTATACTCCCTAATTCTTGCCTAATCGCATCATAATTACCCCTCCCCCAATTATAAACCCTGCCCTGCCGTATGGCCCTATCCCTCTCCATTGCAATAGTGAAAGTTACCGAATTGTGGTCACTATCTCCAAAGTGCTCTCCCACATACAAATCAAACACTTGGCCCGGTTCATTACCCAGTACCAAATCCAACGTGGCCCCACCTCTTGTCGGCCTATCCACATATTGTGTCAGGAAACCCTCCTGCACACACTGTGCAAAAACTATCCCATCCGAACTGTTTGACCTATAAAGGTTCCAATCAATATTTGGAAAGTTGAAGTCACCCATGACAACTACTCTGTGACCTCCACACCTATTCATAATCTGCTTTGCAATTTCTTCCTCCACATCTTTATTACTATTTGGGGGCCTGTAGAAAACTCCTAACAATGTGACCGCTCCTTTCCTATTTCTAACTTCAGCACATATTACCTCAGACGGCAGATCCCCCTCGAACTGCCTTTCTGCCGCTGTTAAACTATCCTTGATTAACAATGCTACTCCTCCACCTTTCTTACCAACTTCCCTACTCTTACTGAAACATCTATACCCCAGAACTTCCAACAACCATTCCTGTCCCTGTTCTAACCATGTCTCCGTAATGGCCACCACATCGTAGTCCCAAGTACCAATCCACGCTCCAAGTTCTCCTACCTTATTCCGGATGCTCCTTGCATTGAAGTAGACACACTTCAAGCCATCTTCCTGTCTGCCGGTACATTCCTGCGACCTTGATACCCTCCTCAGTACCTCCCTACACTCACCACTGGCTCGTGGACTACAGCCCTTTTTCCCATCCCCCTGACAAATTAGTTTAAACCCCCCCGAAGAGCCGTAGCAAATTTCCCTCCCAGGATATTGGTGCCCCTCTGGTTCAGGTGCAAACCGTCCTGTTTGTACAGGTCCCACCTTCCCCAGAATGTGCTCCAATTATCCACATAACTGAAACCCTCCCCCCTACACCATCCCTGCAGCCACGTGTTTATCTGCACTCTCTCCCTGTTCCTCAACTCGCTAGCACGTGGCACCGGCAACAAACCAGAAATTACAACATGGTTTGTACTGGCTCTCAGCTTCCAACCTAGCTCCCTAAATTCCTGTTTTAAATCCCCATCCCTTCTCCTACCTATGTCGTTGGTACCGATGTGTACCACGACTTGTGATTGTTCCCCTTCCCCTTTGAGGATTCTGAAAACACGGTCCGAGACGTCACGGACCCTGGCACCCGGGAGGCAACATACCATCCGTGAGTCTCTTTTGCTGCCACAGAACCTCCTATCTGTCCCTCTGACTATTGAGTCCCCAATAACTATTGCTCTCCTGCTCTCCCCCCTTCCCTTCTGAGCCACAGGGACGGACCCAGCGCTGGAGATCCGGTCACCGTGGCTTACCACTGGTAAGTCGTCCCCCTCAACAGTATTCAAAGTGGTATACCTGTTACTGAGGGGAACGACCACAGAGGATCCCTGCACTGACTGCTTCCTCCTAGCCCCTCTCACCGTCACCCATCTATCTTCATGCTTTGAATAATTGAACAGTTGTATAAAATAGGAGCCTAAAGATGTAACATATAAGGGGCAATATTATGTCTCTGAAATTCGGCCGTGTGCTGTCCATAGTTTTCAATCATAGGCTACACACACTCAAATTTCCAATATATGCTGCTAGTGAGCGAGGCTCCCCACCAACAGCACAGATGTATAGTGCAGAATGGACAGAAGGGACAGAATGGACAGAATGGACAGAAGGGACAGAAGGGATATGGATGCAACACAAATCAAGAGAACACATTTCAAACAATTTATTGCCCCACAACAAACTAAATTACAATCAGTTAACCGACTACATACCAAGGATCAAACCTGAGACATTCCTCGGGGTCCAGGGGGTGTGTCTATTCACTGAGCCATTCCCCTCCTTTGCCACCCCACACCCCGCCCATCTTTTCTAAAATTCAATATTTTTTACGTTTAACAAGTCCAAGTTAAGTGCTACTCTGATAAAGGTAAATAATCATTCCATCTAATCCAGGAACTTATTTTTGAAAAGTAGAACTTTATATAATGACTGTCATTCTACTTTAAGAATGTTCTGGGATCATTGCATACTGGCTAGAAAGTAATTCAATGATTTGTTGAAATAGAGAACTGGAGAGAACAGGCACTGCCAGTTGTGCAGTGAGTGCAGAGATCGATGAAGTAAAAGATTTAACCAGCCCAGTTTGCAGCGTAGGTTATGTCAAAGTTGCATACACATAATTATATTACACTACACATTATATAACGATTTCTACACTAGAAAATAGGTAGACTAAGCAATAATTTGTGGATGTGTAACATATGAATTTCACTGAACTACAGAGGTGCCATGTTGACTTTCTCTCAATCAAAAAAATCAGACAAAGTCCAATAGAAAGCAACTGAGAGCAACAGAAACTCATTGGCATTATTTCTGAAACACAATAGTTAATTCTATTTACAGAAATACTGTCCTACATAACAACAGTCGCTATACTTCAAAATAATTAATGATCTATGAAATGCTTTAAGACATTCCTTTTACTGTAAAAAGGTTCACTTTTATCAACATCTTCTTCATAATATTTAAAATTAACTAAATACTGCACATCAACCTCACATTGGCTATGGAATGAAAATCATATTTATGTACAGCAAGAACAAAAATAATTAAAGAGCTACTGCGAGATGATATCTTATTCAAAAAGATGCATAAACACTTGCTTGGTTTTAATTTAACGTGCTGAATATCTTTTGCACTTTTGAAAATACAGGACTGACTGTCAATTTTTTGTCAGCTATCTGCAGTTTTTTAATTTGAATGCAGCAATGCTACTGCACTTCTCGCTGTTCAGCACTCAAGCAACAGCAATGAATGATTATGTTGCTGTAGAAATTACACTTTCCCTTCTTAATTTCATCAGCTCTTCTGCTCTTTCCATATGTTGGAACACAAATGGGGCATGAGATTCTTTTCAAGGGTAGGAAATTACAACAAAAAATGTCAGCATTTGTTCAGGAAAGATAAACAGCAAAACAAAAACGTTAATTGAAACCCATAGACTGGTAAAGGAAAGTCAAATAATCACTATATTTGAAGTGCGGGTGACTGTACATTTACCAGCTAAGCTCTTATCTGTGGTACATGTCAAACCTTTAGTAGATATCATTTTCAATTGCTCGGGGAGGTGCACTAACCACTCAGCAATTGACTGAATTGTATCTAGGCAGATAACATTGACTGACTGCTGAGTCTTTACAGTGCACCACTGGTTAGTCCCATTAAAGCAACGAGCTGTTAAAATTTACCTTTGAAAAAATAAATGTTTTCCTTTGACTTCAAAGGCATTGTCAATGATAGATTTCTTTGTTCAGTTTTCATGCCATTGTCCCCCTCCTGTCCTGAGGACAATGACACATGTTTGAGTACAATTTGTCCGATGCCTTGCTACTCACCAAGTGTGAGCCTGGACAGTGAATATCAGTTGGCTATTCAATCTCGGGGGTCACCACAACTGAGACTAACCCAATGTCCACACACACACACACACACTCCAGCAGGAGTCACTGGATAGTGATTATGAGATCAGTCTCCCCGAGTCTGAAGTGGCACTTGCTTCCGCCTGTCCCATGGCAACTGAAATGTCCTTCTGTTGACCTTGCCAAGTCCAGTGGGGTCAGAGCTGGAGGGCGCTGCCAGGTGCAATCTTACGTAACTATCAGGATCGTGACCCAGGGATTTTCAGAGTCTATGTCTAAATTCAAAACTTTCCATCCAGACGTCCTCTCCTTACTTGACTGCTGCTTTAATGCTTCTGGAATTGTTCTCCTTTAAGTTTAACCCTTTCTCTGTGGTTCTTGTTTCTGTGTTCTTTCTCAGATGTACACAGATACACATAAACATAAGGAATTCATTTGCTGCAGCCACTCAGAACATAGAAGAAAAACAAAACTTCAAATGCAAAGTTTAATTTGTCAGACTTCACTTTGGACAATATTGTAGCTTCTGCACTGTTAAGGGCCTTCTGGCATTGTGGTTGTCTTCTTCCAGGAATCCAATTCTGAGAGGAGGAAGAGGAGGAGCAGGATGAAGGAGCAAACAGCTGCAGCTGCAGGGGAGCAAATAGATAGAGACGTACCTGGAGGAATCCTTACCTTCCCAACAGAGTTTATAGGATCAGTACAGCATATCTGCAGTTCTCTGAAGCACAGTGCATAAGAAGGGATCTATTTTCTAGGGAGACAGTGACAAAGTTGGGTCACATCCTGCATTCAGTGTATAATTACTGCTAATTTCATACTGCTTAACATTCTCTAATAATCCCAATGTGATACCTTGTCAAAGGCTTTCCTAAAGTCCATGTACCCACTAGCTACCATATCTGTTGCCTCCTCAAAAAAACCTATGAAGTCTCTCAAGCACGATTTTCCCTTATGAAATCGGTACTGGCTACTTCTAACTATTGGCCCAGAAATTCGGGTCCCCACGGGTGAGTTCGCGCTGTGTACTCACCCGTAAGGCCAACGAAAGTGCCGGTTTCGCGCATGCACTGCGCATGCGCTGGAAACCGGAACTTCCGTTCCCTTGAAGGAAGGGGTTCACAGGTCAAACGCGTGCGCCGGAGAGGCAGCACGTAGACATGGAACTTCGGCTTTTTTTTACAGGTTTCTCCGTGCGGGTAAGTCCCTCGCAGCTGCGCGTGGAAAAAGCAGGCGCAAGGCCTGCTTTTAACAAGGTAAGAGGTGAATTAAGTAAAATTGAAACATTTTTCCACAGGTTTATTATTTTTAAATACTTTAAAGGAAGGTAAGTTTATTTTTAGCCCTGTTAAAAACTTTAATTAATTTTTTCAAAAATTTTAATTTTGTTTAAAATGGTAAATTTATGTAATTTATAGTTATTTTAAAAATGTGATTTAAAATAAAAATTTATTTGAAGTTTTACTTAGGTTTTGGGGCCGATCTCTATTCATAGATTTGACAGGTCTTCCTGTCAAATCTATGAATGGAGATTCCCTGCTCCGATTGGCTCCCCATGGACCACTTGATCCCAGGGGACGCTGCGAACTAGCTTCGCTGTTGGGATACGCGAGCACTGCACACCGGCAGCTGGAGGAGACCCAGGATCGGAATCCCACACGGGCCCACAGCACAATGGCAGGCACGCTATGTAAGTGCACCCGCTATGCTTGCACCCGCGGGAAGCCTCCGACCCTAATTTCTGGGCCATTATCTCTTTATCTAGATAAGTGGTAATTTCATCCTTAATTAAAGACTCTGAAATTTTCCCTACCACAGATGTTAAGCTAAATGGCTTGTAATTACCTGGATTAACTCTGTCTCCCTTTTTAAAAATGGGTACTGCATTGGCCATTGTCCAGCACACATCAACACCCTAGAGAACTGAAATACTGGCTGGGATTTTCCTTACCTCGGCGGGTCCCGACCCCGCTGCTGGCTCCATCCCGCTCTGTGAAATGAACTTCCGTTAATAGGGCTTGTTAAGCCCGCCCAGCATGTTTCCCGGCCAATCACAGGAAGCGGATCTGGTGACGTCATTTGATGACGCTTCATCAGCCGACTTCCTTAAAGGGACCATGTTCAAATTTATTTGGACATTTGTGCTGTCAGTGTTCTACAGCATTGTGGTGCTGCAAACACTGACAATGACTGCACAAAGGCATAAGGCTGTACCCAGGCTCTCCCATGACTCCCTTATAGAGGGAGTCACAGCACGCAGGGAGGTCCTCTTCCTTTCCCATGGGCAGAAGAGACCTCCCCAGGAGATCAACACATTGCACAGGAGGGCACAAGCAGGGATGTGGTCAGGAGGACCTGGGTGCAGTGCCGCAAATGTTTCAATGATCTCAGTAGATCACGAAACGTTAGTACAAAGCCGCACTCAACCTCATCCTGCTGTGCCTCTCATCACATTCCCATTACTCTGCCTTCCCTACCCTACTCCTGCACATCCTTACTCACACCAACTTACCTTGGTCCTCCACCTATCCCTCTATATCTATATTATCACATCCCCATCTCACTAGCCACCCCTCACACTCACCCTCATCCTCGTGTAATCATACAAACTAACAACACACAAGGGTAGGCACTTGGATGTTTATGCAATGTTCATGTAAAGTTTCTGTTAATGTGGTGTAAAACATTGAAACCCTTATTTTCAACACAATGGGCTGGATTTTCATTGACCCATGGAGGTGGGTTTGGAGGCGTGTGGGGGGTTAAAATTGCGAAAACTGGCGGGCGAGCACAAGGCCGCCTCCATCCCGCCTCCACGCAATTTTCATTAAATCATGTCTGCTGGTCCTGACTCCGTCCCACCTCTAAGAGGCGGGATAGGCTGTTAAGGCCCTTAACAAGCACTAAATTGCCTCTATAATGCCATTTTGAAAGGCCTTTGTGATTTTAACCCTTTTTCTACGTGAAGCACGCCTGTTCTGAACCACGAATGTGAAACCTGGCGGGAACACATTTGGATAGCTGACTATCAGCTGCAGGTCCACTATTACAATAGAGATGTGATGAAGGTAGTAGTAGTAGTAGTAGTAGTAGTAGTAGTAGGAGGAGGAGGAGGAGGAGGAATAGACATATCTGGGAGTGGTGGTGGTGGTGCAAAAATATCTGGGAGCAGACTTAGGGCTGCTGCTGCTCATTTTGTATCCAGGTCCTCTCACAGCAAAGGCCAGGCAGTCTTTGCAGACCTTCAATGCAGCAGCAATGATGACATCATCAGAAGCGACTTTCAGACTGAAAACACTAATTGGTTCATGGGTTCCCACATGCTGGAACTCAATTGCCCAATTAGGTTAAAATCGCATCAATCTCCCACATCCAATTGCAGTCGGGTGGATAACACGAAAAGTGGATGGCACGACCCCAGCCCGCCCCAGTATCAAAATCCAGTCCTTTGTGTTCTTGGACAGATTTGTGTGCATCTTTGGAAGTGGCTTAGTGAGTTGCAGTGAATGGTGAAACATAACGGTACCCCCTGCAATGCTGATGAGTGTGAAAGGAATGGCTTGGGCCTTGTAGGGATGATTTATGGTGTTGGTGTGGGGTGGTGCCAACATAGCACATCATGTGGCAACCAGGGTGTACAGTGTCAAGTGAAGTAAATGTGGCCATGGTGAGGCCATCCCTGGCCTCCCGGGCAGGAATGTGGTCTAGTGATAATGCCCTGTGTCCTGTGCAGCATCAGTTGATTGCGGAGAAGGTTGGTGTTGTTGTTGGTGCTGCTGGTATGCCTAGTGCTGCTGGTGTTGAGGCTGATCATGGTGGGATTCTGAGGACCATGGTGAGAGAGTATAAAGGGCACCCATGTTGGTGGAATAGATGGCAGGTGAAGTACAGATGACAGAAGCATTCTGTCAATGGTGGGAGAGTTCTTCCAATGAGGTGAGAGTGGATGGAAAGTGGAAAGTGGAAAGCCTGCAGAATCTGTGCTGGAAATGGACTGAGAAGAAGCTTCTGTCTGAGGAAAGTGAATATCAGTCAGGTGGGAGCTTCCACTTTACATTTGAAGTTGTCGAGTAATCAGCTGGAGCAATGGCCACTGAACTCATGCGTCAGCTTAACAGCCGTGGTCTGCACACAGCGGGGATCCCATGGTCATGAAGTTAAAGACAAAAGGTAAGTGAAAAAAGGCTGTTAAACATCTGGCAACTAGATGCTAATCATTTTAATTAGGTCCCTGCCGCTGCCTGTTGGGTCTGCTCAGCATTGACAGACCCGACATTGGGAAAGGCACGTGGTGGCGGGTTCCTGACCCCCTGTCAAAAAAACACTTTCCCACCCGACCCGCCACCGATCACACCCGCTGAGCCCCCGGAAAATTCCGGCCATAATTTCTAGGATCTTGGCCTCCCTCATCTCCCTCAGGATCCTAGGCTGCATCTTATTGGTCTATGGCACCATGACTTCCTTTAGCTTAACTACCTTATCTAAAATTTTCTTTTAATCCATCATAATGGCACAGATTTTGCTGAAAAAATAATGCCATTTGACTGACACACACCATTATTAATATACAAATTGGCCAGCGGGGAAGAGATACCCCGTGAATTGCTGGTAAAAGAGGGGATAAATGCAATTGAAAGGAAGGATATTAACTCAGTTAATACAGAATCTATATGGGTGGAGCTAAGAAATAGCGAGGGGCGAAAAACATTAATAGGAGTGGTATATAGGCCTCCAAATAGTAAAATAGAGGTTGGGGAGGGCATCACGAGGGAAATTAGAGAAGCGTGCAATAAGAGCACAGCTGTCATCATAGGTGACTTTAACTTACATATAGATTGGAATAGCCTAATCAGTAAAAATAATGAGGAGGAGGAATTCCTTGAGTGTTTAAGGGATGGTTATCTGGATCAATATGTCGAGGAACCAACTCGGGAACAGGCTATATTGGACTGGGTACTGTGCAATGAGAAGGGACTAATTAGTAATCTTGTTGTACGGGGACCCTTGGGTCAGAGCGATCATAACATGATCGATTTCTCACTCGAAATGGAGAGCGAAGAAATTGACTCAGAGACTAAGGTCCTGAATTTAAACAAGGGGAATTATGATGCCATTAGACGGGAACTGAGTAGGTCTGATTGGACAATGTTCCTGGGAGGACTGGAGGTAGATAAACAATGGCAAGCATTTAAAGATAGAATGACAAAATTGCAAAAATTGTTTATACCAATCTGGCATAAAAGGAAATCTAAAAAGGTGACTCAACCGTGGATAACAGGGGAAATTAGAGACAGCATAAAATCCAAAGATAGGGCGTATAAAATAGCCAGAAAAAGCGCCAGAGCGGAAGATTGGGAACAGTTTAAGATAGAGCAAAGGAGGACAAAGGGCTTAATCAAGAGGGGCAAAATAGCTTACGAAAGCAAGCTGGCGGAAAATATAAAAACTAACTCCAAAAGCTTTTATAAGTATATCAAGAGGAAAAGACTCTTGAAAACCAAAGTTGGTCCATTGCAGTCAGATACGGGGGAATATATAACGGGAAATAAGGAAATGGCAGACCAACTAAATGCATACTTTGGGTCAGTCTTTACGAAGGAAGACACAAAAAACCTCCCTGGGATATCGGGAAAAATAGGGACATTGGCAAAGGAGGAACTGACGCAAATCAATATCTCTAAGGATATGGTGTTAAGGAAGCTAAAGGGATTGAAGGCGGACAAATCCCCAGGGCCTGATGACATGCATCCTAGGGTACTGAAGGAGGTGGCCCTAGAGATAGCGGATGCACTAAGTATGATTTTTCAGAATTCATTAGACTCGGGAACAGTGCCCATGGATTGGAGGGTAGCTAACGTTACCCCACTATTCAAAAAGGGGGGTAGGGAAAAAGCAGGTAATTACAGACCTGTAAGCCTTACATCAGTTGTGGGCAAAATGCTGGAGTCCATCATTAAGGATGAAATAGCGGAGCACTTGGCAAATGGGGACAGGATAGGACAGAGTCAACATGGATTTACAAAGGGTAAATCGTGCTTGACTAATCTATTGGAATTTTTTGAGGGAGTAACTGGTAAAATAGATGGGGGAGAGCCAGTAGATGTGGTGTACCTGGACTTCCAAAAGGCCTTCGACAAGGTCCCACATAAAAGATTAGCATGGAAAATTGAAGCTCATGGGATAAAGGGGAAAGTATTGACGTGGATAGAGAACTGGCTGTCAGATAGAAAACAGAGAGTTGGAATAAACGGCTCATTTTCTGAATGGCAGGCAGTAACAAGTGGGGTACCACAGGGATCTGTCCTGGGTCCCCAGCTGTTCACAATTTACATTAATGACCTGGATCAGGGAGTCGGATGCAGCATTTCCAAATTTGCAGACGACACTAAACTAGGAGGGGGGGTGGGCTCAGAGGAGGAGACCAGGAAGCTCCAGAGCGATTTGGACAGACTGGGTGATTGGGCGGATAAATGGCAGATGCACTATAATGTGGACAAGTGCGAAGTTATCCACCTTGGGTGCAGGAACGGGAGGGCAAATTATTATTTAAATGGCAATAAATTGGGAGAGGGGGAAGTACAGAGAGACCTGGGTGTTCTTGTACACCAGTCACTGAAGGCGAGCATGCAGGTGCAACAGGCGGTCAAGAAGGCAAACGGTATGCTGGCCTTCATAGCAAAAGGGTTGGAATACAGGAACAGGGATACCTTGCTGCAGCTGTACAGGGCACTGGTGAGACCACACCTCGAGTACTGTGTACAGTTTTGGTCGCCTCATCTGAGGAAAGATGTTCTTGCCATGGAGGGGGTGCAGCGGCGATTCACCAGGCTGATACCAGGAATGGCGGGATTGACCTATGAGGAGAGACTATGTAGTTTAGGGATGTACACACTGGAGTTTAGAAGATTGAGAGGGGACCTCATAGAAGTGTATAAAATTCTGACAGGTCTAGACAGACTAGATGCAGAAGGAATGTTTCCCTTGGCGGGTGAGAACAGAACTAGAGGACATAATTTAAGGATAAGGGCTAAACCATTTAGGACAGAAATGAGGGGGAATTTCTTCACTCAGAGGGTGGTGAACCTGTGGAACTCATTGCCACAGAGGGCAGTGTACGCCAGCTCATTAAATATATTTAAGAGGGAATTAGATATATTTCTACAGGCAAAAGGGGTTAAGGGTTACGGAGAGAAGGCGGGGACGGGATACTGAATTGGAGGATCAGCCATGATCTCATTAAATGGCGGAGCAGGCTCGAAGGGCCGGATGGCCTACTCCTGCTCCTATCTTCTATGTATCTATGTATCTATGTATCTATGAATTGCGAATTGTCCCAAGTTACTGGCCGATTTGCGACGCTCCAAAGTTAGCTTCATGAAAGTGGCATCTCGCCGTTAATCTGCCCATGATTTTCATGAAGTTGCTACATTTGCACATTAATTGCCCATTAAACTCGCCACAGAAAGTTAAGTCTAGTAATTACAGCATAAGTACCCTTCTAATGACTTGATAATTGTTAATGACTGCCCATCAATCTCTCTTGTCCAAAAAGCGAACAATTATTAGTGTTGGGGTCTCATTTCTTCAGGTTGTGAACTGTTGGAGATTTTTAAAATGTCAAATTTTAAATGTTTGAATTTTTTTCTTACTCTCTCTCTTAATCCAATCTTTCTTTCACTCACTTTATTTCTTTTACTGTACCTGATTTGACATTGAACTCACCCACTCTAATTCACTCTTCTTCTCGGTCCTTCCTCGGTTTATTTCTCAATCCTTTATTCTCATTGGTTAAGGAGATACACTGTTTGTCCCATTGTTCACCATGGTCCCAGATGTCCTGTTGCCCTCACTGCACCATTATCAGCTCACACTTCCAGCTACTTTGTGCGCAAACATTTTTACACCCAAACATGCACAAACAGGTCTAACTAACATGGCACATGCCCCACTCCAGCAAAATCAGGGCCAAGATCACTCATCTCGCTCTCAACCTCTTGACATTTCACACCTGCTCTGATATCCTTTGAGTATTAATAGCATTTTCTGGTTTTGTTTCAGATTTCCAGCATGTACAATATTTACTTTTTGTTCATGCTAAAATTGATATTTAAGTTAACTAACATTGCAAGATCATCAGCTGCTACACCGCACACAAATTTCAAACAGCTTTGTGGCTTTACTGGTTTACAGGAAGGCCTACACACTATTTCTCACCCCAGTGTGAATCCTTAATGCCTGTTAAAGTGTTCTTTTACCTACTCTAGTGCTCGCCCAGTAGCTGCAACATGGGAGAAGGGAGGCTTAGTCAGAGGTTCAGGAGATGCTCGTGGTTGGCGATTGCTAGCAACTTAAACCTGAGAGAGATCAGCTGCAGATTGTAACAACTCAGCATCTGCCAGGGCAGGATGACCCAGCTTGCTTTCTGGCACCAGTGCTGGCATTGGTTTAAGGGCTCATGAAGGTACAGAAGCTTTGTCATCATGAGATATGACATTATGTTCCATTCCCTTGCACGGCTGTCCCTGCTACCGGGCTGCATCTGCGGGTGAGCAGACTCTAGGTGATCAGTAATCCAAGTAAAGCCGCTATCAAAAAGGCATTCGAGAAGGTGCCACATAAAAAGTTGCTACGCAAGATAAGGGCACATGGGGTTGGGGGTAATATATTAGCATGGAGAGAAGATTGGTTAATAGAGAGAAAATGAAGAGTAGGGATAAATGGCTCATTTTCAGGTTGGCAGGCTGTAACTAGTGGAGTGCTGCAAGGATCAGTTCTTGAGCCTCAGCTATTTACAATCTATATTAATGACTTAGATGAAGGGACCGAGTGCAATGTATCTAAGTTTGCTGATGATTCAAAGCTAGGTGGGAAAGCAAGCTGTCAGGAGGACACAGAGATCCTGCAAAGGGATATAGACAGATTAAGTGAGTGGGCAATAAGGTGGCAGATGGAGTATGATGTGGGGAAATGTGACATTATTCACTTTGGTAGGAAGAATAGAAAAACAGAATATTTTTTAAATGATGAGAAACTATTAAATGTTGGCGTTCAGAAAGATTTTGGTGTTCTCATACAGGAAACACAGAAAGTTAGCATGCAGCTACAGCAAGCAATTAGGAAGTCAAAAGGCATGTTGACCTTTACTGCAAGGGGGTTGGAGTACAAGAGTAAGGAAGTCTCACTACAATTATACAGGGCTTTGGTGAGACCACACCTGGAGTACTGTGCACAGTTTTGGTCTCCTTATCTGAGAAAGGACATACAGGAAACTCTTGTTTAACCGGCACCTAAATATCTGGAATTCTCTCTTAACCGGCAAAAATCATACTCCGAAAACTCCTCTCAAATAACCGGCAATGTTGCCGAGTCCAAGTCCGAGTCTCCCGCGAATGCTGAGTTAGTCAGTGGGGGTAGTTCTCCAAAGTGCCACTACTCGGCCTCCTGGCGCTGTCAGAAGTCCGAACACTGCAGTAACAGGAGTCTGATTCTCCCACGCTGCCGGGAGTCTCACTTACTGTTAAGTAATTAAAGAGTTATGGATTACCCTCAACTGGCAGTACTGTACTTAATTAAGCATATTCCACCATCCATTTAACACAACATTTTTTAGGTGAGTAACCAAATACTGTATACTGCACATTTCTTGATTTTTTTATGTTAAAAATAGCCTCGGTAGATATACCTCTCCGTTATCCGGAACTTTCGATCAACCGGCACCACGCCGGTCCCGTCGGTGCCGGATACCAAAGAGTTTCCTGTACATGCCTTAGAGGTGGTGCAATGAAGATTCACTAGATTGATCCCTGGTGTGAGAGGGTTGCCCTATGAGGAGAGATTGAGTAGATTGGGCCTATACTCTCGGGAGTTTAGAAGAATGAGAGGTGATCTCATTGAAACATACAAGATTCTGAGGGGGATTGACAGGGTAGATGCTGAGAGGTTGTTTCCCCTGGCTGGAGAGTTTAGAACTAGGGGGCATAGTCTCAGGATAAGGGGTCAGCCATTTAGGACTGAGATGAGGAGGAATTTCTTCACTCAGAGGGTTGCGAACCTTTGGAAATCTCTACCCGAAAGGGCTGTGGATGCTGAGTCGTTGAGTATATTCATGGCTCAGATAGAGAGATTTTTGGACTCGAGGGAAACCTAAGGGAGAGGGGGATCGGGCTGGATAGTGGAGTTAGAATAGAATCATAGACTGGTTACAGCACAGAAGGAGGCCATTCGGCCCATTAAGCACGTGCCGGCTCTCTGCAAGAGCACTTCAGCAAGTCCCACTGCCCCGCCATTTCCCCATAGCCCAGCAAATTATTTTGCAGATGCAGTATAATGTGGATAAATGCGAGGTTATCCACTTTGGTGGCAAAAACAGGAAGGCAGATTATTATCTGAACGGCAATAGATTGGGAAAAGGGGAAGTGCAACGAGACCTGGGTGTCCTTGTGCACCAGTCGCTGAAGGTAAGCATGCAGGTGCAGCAGGCGGCTAAGAAGGCAAATGGTATGTTGGCCTTCATAGCGAGAGGATTCGAGTACAGGAGCAAGGATGTCTTGCTGCAGTTATACAGGGCTTTGGTAAGACCACATCTTGAGTATTGTGTGCAGTTTTGGTCACCTTATCTGAGGAAGGATGTTCTTGCCATGGAGGGAGTGCAGCGAAGATTCACCAGACTGATACCTGGGATGGCAGGAATGACGTATGAAGAGAGATTGGGTCGATTAGGCTTATATTCACTAGAGTTTAGAAGAATGAGAGGGGATCTCATTGAAACTTATAAAATTCTAACAGGACTAGACAGACTAGATGCAGGAAGGCTGTTCCCGATGGCGGGGGAGTCCAGAACCAGGGGTCACAGTCTAGGATAAGGGGTAAGCCATTTAGGACTGAGATGAGGAGGAATTTCTTCACCCAGAGAGTGGTGAACCTGTGGAATTCTCTACCACACAAGGCAGTTGAGGCCAATTAATTAAATATATTCAAGAAGGAGTTAGATATATTTCTTAAGGCTAAGGGGATCAAGGGATATGGGGAGAAAGCAGGGACAGGGTACTGAATTTGGATGATCAGCCATGATCACATTGAATGGCGGAGCAGGCTCAAGGGGCCGAATGGCCTACTCCTGCTCCTATCTTCTATGTTTCTATGTTTCCTCCAGGTACTTATCCAATTCCCTTTGGAAAGTTACAACTGAATCTGCCTCCACCACCAATTCAGGCAGAGAATTCCAGATCCTAACCACTCGCTGTGTAAAAGAGTTTTTCCTCATGTCGCCTTTGGTTCTTCGGCCAATCACCTTAAATCTGTCTCCTCTGGTTCTCGACCCTTCCGCCAATGGGAACAGTTCCTCTCTATCTACTATGTCTAGACCCCTCATGATTTTGAACACCTCTATCAAATCTCCTCTCAACCTTCTCTGCTCGAAGGAGAACAACCCCAGCTTGTCCAGTCTATCCACGTAACTGAAGTCCCTCATCTCTGGAATCATTCTCGTAAATCTTTTCTGCACCATCTCTAAGGCCTTCACATCCTTCCTAAAGTGTGGTGCCCAGAACTGGACACAATACTCCAGTTGAGGCCGAATCAGTGTTTTATAAAGGTTCATCATAACTTCCTTGCTTTTGTACTCTATGCCTCTATTTATGAAGCCCAGGATCCTGTATGCTTTGTTCACCGCTTTCTCAACCTGCCCTGCCACCTTCAACGATTTGTGCACACATACCCCCAGGTCTCTCTGTTCATGCACCCCCTTTAGGATTGTACCCTTTAGTTTATTTTGCCTCTCCTCGTTCTTCCTACCAAAATATATCACTTTGCACTTTTCTGCGTTAAATTTCATCTGCCACGTGTCTGCCCATTTCACCAGTCTGTCTATGTCTTCCTGAAGTCTATCACGATCCTCCTCACTATTCACTATACTTCCAAGTTTTGTGTCATCTGCAAATTTTGAAATTGTGCCCTGTAAACCCAAGTCTAAATCATTAATATATATCAAGAAAAACATATATCTAGTACTGACCCCTGGGGAAGACCACTCTATATCTTCCTCCAGTCTGAAAAACAACTGTCCACCACTACTCTCTGTTTCCAGTCACTTAGCCAAGTTCATATCCATGCTGCCACTGTCCCTTTTATTGCATGAGCTTCAACTTTGCTGGAAAGCCTATTATGTGGCACTTTATCAAACGCCTTTTGGAAGTCCATGTACACCACATCAACTGCGTTGCCCTCGTCAACCCTCTCTGTTACCTCATCAAAAAAACTCAATCAAGTTAGTTAAACACGATTTGCCTTTAACAAATCCGTGCTGGCTTTCCTTAATTAATCCATACTTGTCCAAGTGACTGTTAATTTTGTCCCGGATTATCGTTTCTAAAAGCTTCCCCACTACCGAGGTTAAACTGACTGGCCTGTAATTGCTGGGTTTTTCCTTACACCCTTTTTTGAACAAGGGTGTAACATTTGCAATTCTCCAGTCCTCTGACACCACTCCTGTATCTAAGGAGGATTGGAAGATTATGGCCAGTACCTCCACGATTTCCACCTTTACTTTCCTCAGCATCCTAGGATGCATCCCATCCAGTCCTGATGACTTATTTACTTTAAGTACAGCCAACCTTTCTAGTACCTCCTCCTTATCAATTTTTATCCCATCCAGTATCTCAACTACCTCCTCTTTCACTATGACTTTGGCAGCATCTTCTTCCTTCATAAAGACAGATGCAAAGTTCTCATTTAGTACCTCAGCCATGCCCTCTGGCTCCTTGTGTAGGTCTCCATTTTGGTCCCTAATCAGCCCCATCCCTCCTCTTACTACCCATTTACTCTTTATATGCCTATATAAGACTTTTGGATTCCCTTTTATGTTAGCTGCCAATCTATTCTCATACTCTCTCTTTGCCCCTCTTATTTCCTTTTTCATTTCCCCTCTGAACTTTCTATATTCAGCCTGGTTCTCATTTGTATTCTCAACCTGACATCTGTCATACGCCCACTTTTTCTACTTCATCTTACTCTCTAACTCTTTCGTCATCCAGGGAGCTCTGGCTTTGGTTGCCCTGCCTTTCCCCCTTGTGGGAATGTATCCCGAACCATCTCCTCTTTAAAAGCACCCATTGTTCGATTACAGTTTTACCTGCCAATCTTTAATTGCAATTTATCTGGGCCAGATCCATTCTCAACCCACTGAAATTGGCTTTCCTCCAATTATGCATTTTTACTCTAGATTGCTCCCTGTCCTTTTCCTTAGCTAGTCTAAACCTTATGATACAGTGATCACTGTTTGCTAAATGTTCCCCTACTGACACTTGCTCTACTTGACTCACCTCATTCCTCAGAACCAGATCCAGCAATGCCTCCTTCCTCGTTGAACTGGAAACATACTGATCAAGAAAGTTCTTCTGAACACACTTTAGAAACTCTTCCCCCTCTCTGCCCTTTACACTATTACTATCCCAATCTATATTAGGATAGTTGAAATCTCCCATTATCACTACTCTATAGTTCTTGCACCTCTCTGTAATTTCCCTGCAAATTTGCTCCTCTATATCCTTCCCACTAGTTGGTGGCCTATAGAATACACCTAGTAGTGTAATGGCACCTCTATTGTTTCTCAACTCTAACCAAATAGATTCTGTCCTTGATCCCTCCAGGACATCCTCTCTCTCCAGCACTGTAATATTCTCCTTCATCAATACTGCCACCCCACCTCCTTTCTTTCCATCCCTATCTTTCCTGACCACCTTATATCCAGGAATATTGAGTACCCAATCCCTGCTCTTTTTGAGCCAGGTCTCCATTATCGACACAACATCATATTCCCAGGTGTCTATTTACGCCTGCAGCTCACCAACCTTATTTACCACACTTCGTGCATTCACACACTTGCACTTTAAACCGATCTTAGACCTTCTTGTATTCTCTCTTAGTCTGACCCCACCTAATACCGTATTATTTCTTCTTCCAGTTCTATCTGTCTCTCCCAATCCTTTGTGCACCTTATTTCTCCTTTCTAATGCTACATCCTGGTGCCCATCCCCCTGCCAAATTAGTTTAAACCCTCCCCAACAGCACTAGCAAACCCCCTGCGAGGATATTGGTCCCAGCTCTGTTGAGGTGCAACCCATCCGGCCTGCACAGGTCCCACCTCCCCCAGAACTGGTTCCAATGTCCCAGGAATCTAAAGCCCTCCCTCCTACACCATCTCTCCAGCCATACATTCATCTGCTCTATCCTCCTATTTCTATACTCACTAGCTCGTGGCACCGGGAGTAATCCAGAGATTACTACTTTTGAAGTCCTGCTTTTTAATCTCTTTCCTAGCTCATTAAAATCTGCCTGCAGGACCTCATCCCTCTTTCTACCTATGTCGTTGATACCGATATGGACCACGACCTCTGGCTGTTCACCCTCCCCCCTCAGAATGTTCTGCAGCCGCTCAGTGACATCCTTGACCCTGGCACCAAGGAGGCAACATACCATCCTGGAATTACATCTGCGGCCGCAGAAACACCTGTCTGTTCTCCTAACAATCGAATCTCTCATCACTATTGCTTTCCCGATCTTCCTCCTGCCCCCCGTATAGCTGAGCCACCCGTGCTGCCATGGACTTGGCTCTGGCTGTACTCCCCAGAGGAACCATTGCCCTCACCTACTGGTTGGAGAGCAAGATGCACTCAGGGGACTCCTGCACTACCTGCCTGATCCTCCTTGTCAGTCTGACAGTCACCCATTCCCTCTCTGCCTGCACACTCTTACGCTGTGGGGTGATCACCTCCTGAAACGTGCTATCCACGTAGCTCTCAGCCTCACGGATGCACTGCAGTGATGCCAGCTGCTGCTCAAGCTCCGTAATCTGGAGCTTGAGCTCCTCCAGCTGACGATACTTCCTGTACACGTGGTTGTCCAGGACATTGGAAGCGTCCTGGAGTCCCCACATGGCACAAGATGTGCATTCCATGGGACTGAGGTGCCCTGCCATGCCTCTATTTAATAGACTATTAAGTAACTTAACAGAAATAAACTTAAGACTTTAAAAAATAATCACCAACTACTCACCAATCAGCTCCTTCCCTTGTGCTGACGTCACTTACCTCACTCCCTGACACTCGCGCTCCCTCCGGGCTCTTGGGCCTACCTTTATCTGCAGCCGCTCCTCTCACTCTCCCGTAGTTCCGCTCTCGTGTCTATTACCTTCAATGATGTGGAGATGCCGGTGTTGGACTGGGGTGGACAAATGTGAGAAGTCGCACAACACCAGGTTATAGTCCAACAGCTTTAATTGAAATCACAAGCTTTCGGAGCACTGCTCCTTCGTCACCTGACGAAGGAGCAGCGCTCTGAAAGCTTGTGATTTCAAATAAAGCTGTTGGACTATAACCTGGTGTTGTGCGACTTCTCACATTTATTACCTTCAAGACCTTGGGTTCTGTGGCTCCGCTCCTCCTTTTCAGTCAGACGTCTCCATCGCCTTCCTCCTCTCCACTGAATTCCTGCGCTCACAAAATTCCTCCATTCTGCTTGCGATTCACTCCGTTTGTGATCTCTAAGCTCTGTGCTGTGGTGAGGTCGAAGATCAGCCATGATGTTATTGAATGGTAGAGCAGGCTCGAAGGGCCGTATGTCCTACTCCTGCTCCTAATTCTTATGTTTTTATGTTCTTAGCCATTTGCCTGTCCCAGGTGGAGGAGAATGTTGATTCCAGAGTCTGCATGCCCCCAGTATGAGATTATTGAGAGATGCTATTAGTGGTGTCAGAGAATCCGTGGGGGGAGGGTGGGCTCAGCTGCAGTATTCATTGAGGTGACTACAGGCTCCATGGTTGACTGCAGTGTTAGTGTGTGAGAATCACACACAAGTTGGTGGTGGATTCCACCATGCTAGCCAACATATTCTGACAAGCAGTCCAATATATTCAGCGATTGCTGGTGTATAAAATTCATCTTTCTTTTAAATGCTGGGCCCCTGAAGTCTGCATCTCTGTCTTCTTCAACAGAGCTAGAATATGAGCTGGCCCTCTGGTTAGCTCTTCCCTTGGCCTTCCTTGCCAAATCCACCTGCTCCTCCTCACTTGTGCTTGATGAATCCTACAATGCAGTTCCCTGTAACTCAGTATCTAAGTCACACAGGGTAACAGCAAATTATGGCGTACTGTTATCATGGTTTTCATCATCAGTCTGTCAACTTGTCTCAGTAGTACCACTCTTGCCTCTATATCAGATATATCATGGGTTCAAGCCCCACTCCAGAGACTTGAGTACATAATCTAACCTGACAAATTCAGTGCAGTACTGAGGTTGTGCTACACTGTTGGAGGTGCTGTCTTTTGGATGAGATGTTAAACTGCCCTCTCAGGTGAATGTAAAAGATCCCATTGTACTATTCGAAGAAGAGCAGGGGAGGTATCCTGGCCAATGTTTATTCCTCAACCAACATCATTAAAACAGATTATCTGGTCATTTTTTTCATTGACGTTTTGCAGGACCTTGCAGTTGCACAAATTTGCTGCGCATTTCCTTACATTACAATAACTATATGGCAAAAGTACTTCATTGGGCTGTGAAGCGATTTGGGATGTCCTGAGGTCATGAAGCTCAATGAATGCAAATTCATTCTTTCTTTTAACCTGTCTGGCAATAAAGGCCAAATCTTCTGATTGACCTTGAAAAGGATAGAGGGACCAGGGCTAAAATGTAATTGCAAGTGTAAGCACCAACAGATTATTGATAGCACAAATTCACACCAGATTCTCAGTGTGTGAGTGTGTGACTGAAAGAGTTAAATGGAAAGAGAAGAGGAAGGGAAGCCAGCAAACCTTGCTAAGCCAGGCCTCCAGTAAAGCTCTAGAATATCTGTCTACTCTTATGTCCTACATTTTCCATCCTTGACCAATTGCTTTTCATTGGAATGCCAAGGTCCTAGCAACTCAGAAGCCATCATGCTCTAGCAGCATTCAATCATCTCAAATTATACTTACCCTTATAAACCCCAATCATGTTGCTAACCATATATTTATCGGTTACCTTTCAAAAAACTACTAATTAACACCATTAACTATTTTACCTATAAAAACTCTGTAGCAAACTGACTTGCTAAGCAGTACTTGCTTTTCAGGTCCTGTTTTGCTAAAACAAAAGTGAATGTATTATAACATTTATAAATTAGTTATACATGATAGAATTAATTTCGGATACTTGGATGCTTTAAATGATTGTACTTTTGTATCAAACAATACCATATTTGACAATGTCATCTTAAAGACATCGTGTTGAAATAGTATAAGCTGTGTGATGACTGAGGTGGCCTTTTCTGCAGAGTGTGCCTCAGTGACATGTCATCAATCAAATCTAGATTTATTGTTACCATAATTTGAAGTGTTGCAATAAGAATGAACACAGCAAAAATGATAGACTCTGCAGGAAGTCTATCTATGGGGAAGTAGTTGCAGCATAAGGAGAAGGAGAAAGCACACAAAAGAAACATTTTTGTCAAAAAATAATCCTGCATATCAACCACTTTTTAGATTAGATCCAGCTGAGGAAAGCAAAAATTAATTTCATTTAAAAAAATAATCTAATTGACTGAAGTATCATTACATTTCCCTGGAGTGACAGGTTCCTACTCAGAGTAGAAACTGGATTTGATATTTGGACAATTGAATGGAAACTTCTGAAACAGATTTTAACATTTGGTGTTGCAAAGATATGCATAAAAACATCTTCAATTATTTATTGTGATTCTGTTAGCAATGCATTTGCAGACTTTCTTACTAATATGTTACCCCCCACCGGGCATTTTAGCTTCTATTGGCTAATGAGAAACACAAAACTCTGAAAATAGTCAAAATGTTGATTAAACCATTGCATAGTTCCCAGAAGACTGGAGGAAGTATACAGTGGTGTCCCCCAGGGATCCGTATTAGCACCACTGCTCTTTTTGATATATATTAATGATCTGGACTTGGGTATATAGGGCATAATTTCAAAGTTTGCAGACAACGCAAAACTTGGAGATTTAGTAAACAGTGAGGAGGATAGTAACAGACTTCAGGAGGACATAGACAGACTGGTAAAATGGGCGGACTAATGACAGATGAAGTTCAGTGCAGAAAAGTGTGAAGTGATGCATTTTGGGAAGAAGAGTGAGGAGAGGCAATATACACTAAATGGTACAATTTTAAAGGGGTGCAGGAACTGTGGCCGTGATTTCCCCAACCTCAGCTGGTCAGTGGTGGGCGACGTCGGTGGCGGGTCCCGGCCTCGCTGCTGGCTCCAACCCACTGTCCAAAATGATTTTACGTTGATTGGGCTTGTTAAGACAGTCCAGCACATTTGAAGCGCATTCCAATTGAAGGAAGTGGGTCTGATGACGTCATTTGATAACACGTCATCAGTCAGTTTCCTTAAAGGGACCATGCGCAAATTTAGTTTGACAGTTGTGCTATCAGTGTTCTACAGCATTGAGGTGCTGCAAACACTGACAAGCACTGCACAGAGGTGCAGGACTGCACCCAGGCTCTCCCATGACTCCCTCCATATGCTTATGGAGGGAGTCACAGCACACAGGGAGGTTCTCTTCACTTCCAATGGGCGGAAGAGACCTCCCCAGGAGATCAACACAGCCTGGTTGCACATTGCACAGGAGGACACAAGCAGGGATGTCAGTAAGGAGGACCAGGCTGCAGTGACGCAAACCTTTCAATGATCTCAGTAGTTACGAAATGTTACTGCAAAGCCACCCTCAACCTCATCCTGCTGTGCCACTCATCACATCCCCATCACACTGCCTTCCCTACCCTACCCCTGCACATCCTTACTCACACCAACTTACCTTGCACCTCCACCCATCCCTCTCTATCTACTTTATCACATCCCCATCTCACTAGCCACCCCTCACACTCACCCTCATCCTAGTGCAATCATACCAACTAACAACACACAAGGGTAGGCACTTGAGTGTTTTATGCAATGTTCATGTGAAGTTTCTGTTAATGTGGTGTCAAACATTGAAACCTTTATTTTCAACACTTTGCGTTCTTGGACAGATTTATGTGCACCTTTGGATGTGGTTTAGTGAGTTGCTATGGATGGTGGGACATAACGGTACCCCCCGCAATGGTGATAGAAACATAGAAACATAGAAACTAGGAGCAGGAGTAGGCCATTCGGCCCGTCGAGCCTGCTCCACCATTCAATACGATCATGGCTGATCATCCAAATCCAGTACCCTGTCCCTGCTTTCTCACACAGAATCCCCATCGAGCCTGCACCGACACATATCCCACCCTATCCCCGTAACCCCACGTATTTAATTCCCCCTAACATATCCCATCCTATCCCTGTAACCCCACATATTTAATCCCCCCCCTAACACTAAGGGTCAATTTATCATAGCCAAATCAACCTAACCCGCACATTTTTGGATGATGAGTGTGAAAGGAATGGCTTGGGCATTGTAGGGATGCTTTATGGTGTTGGTGTGGGGTGGTGCAAACCTGGTGCATCATGTGGCAGCCAGGGTGTACAGCGTCAAGTGAAGTAAATCTGATCATGGTGAGGCCATCCCTGGTGTCCCGGGCAGCAATGTGGTCGGGTGCGGATGCCCCGTGTCATGTGCAACATCAGTCGATTGCGGAGAAGGTTGGTGTTGTTATTGGTGCTGCTGGTGTGCTTGGTGCTGCTGGCGTTGGGGCTGATTGTGGTGGGATTCTGAGGATCAAGGTGAGATAGTTTCAAGGGCACTGATGCTGATGTAATAGATAGCAGGTGAACCTGAGATGACAGAAGCGATCTGTCAATGGTGAGAGAGGTTGTTCCAATGAGGTGACACTGGATACAGAGTTTACTCTAAACACTTGCAACCTACATAAAGCTCAATCTGTCTTCCAAATGCAGTAAGTAACAGCTTCTGAGCTTGGAAAGTGAACAGCTGTGAGATGGGAGCTTTTATAGCACATTTGCAGTTGTCAAGTAATGAGATGATCCCATGGTCATACAACTCCCAACCTGCTTACCTGACATGATTCCCAAGCAGCATGGACCCCATGGGCAACCTCGTAAAATGGTAAGGTGAGCTCAAAATACTTCTGAATGGGCTGTTAACAAGGTCATAATGATCTGAATTGCCTCTCCCGCTGCTGTGTGTCGGGTCTGTTCAGCACTTACAGACCCGACATCCGGTAAAGGCGCTTGGCAGCAGGTTGACAGCGGGGTCCCGACCCACCCGACCCGCCATCGAACGCACCCGCTGACCCCCCGAAAAATTCCCCCCATAGAGTTCTGGGGGTTCACATACACAAATCTTTGAAAATGACAGACCAGCTTGATAAAGTTGGTAAAAAACATACAGGATCCTTGGCTTTATAAATAGCGGGATAGAGTACAAAAACAAGGAAGTTATGCTAAACCTTTATACATCACTGGTTAAGCCTCAACTGGAGTATTGTGTCCAATACTGAGCATCATACTTTAGGAAGGTTGTCACGGCCTTGGAGAGGCTACAGAGGAGATTTGCCAGAATATTACCAGAGATGAGGGACTTCAGTTATGTGGAGAGACTAGAGAATCTGGGATTGTTCTCCTTGGAACAGAGAAGGTTAAGGGGAGATTTAATAGAGGTGTTCAAAATTATGAAAGGTTTTGATAGAGTAAACAAGAGGAAAAACAGTTTCCACTGGGAGGAAGGTCAGTAACCAGAGGACACAGAATTATGGTAATTGGCCACAGAACCAGAAGGGAGATGAGGCAAAATTCTTTTATGCAAAACGTTGTTATGATCTGAAATACACCGCCTGAAGGGTGGTAGAAGCAGATTTAATAGTAACTTTCAAAAGGGAATTGGATATATACTTGAAAATAAATTTGGGGAAAGAGCAGGGGAGTGGAACTAATTCGATAGCTCTTTCAAAGAGCCGGAATAGGCACAATGGGTCGAATAGTCTCCTTCTGTGCTGTAAGATTCTATGGGGGAAATTTTAACCCGCAAAAATGGGCAGGTTTGGGTTGGGTGGGAGGTTAAAGTGATAGAAATCTGAATCCCGACCCTAACCCACCTCCAACTCGCCCACTTCCGGTTTTAACGGAGGTGGGATGGGGGTGGGGGGGTGGTGTGGTTGGCCAACCCGTTCCCAGGAGGCGGGTTGGCACTTTAAATATTATAATGAGGCTGTGTACCTCATTTGGAAGCACCATTTTAAACTTAACTCTGGGCGGCTGTGTTTCCCAGGCCTCGGGGAACCCAGCAGCTAAAGGAAGGCGAAGACTGCTGGATCCAGGAGGTAAGTGCCTTTCCACTTAGCTGATGGATCTAGCGTCCCTGCCGCGCCAGCCCACCGCGATCAGAAACCCCCAAACCATTCTGATCTCCCCCCGACCTCCGCCCCGAGGCCTCCTATCTCACCCACATGGCCTCCCACCCCCCCGCCATGAGGCCTCCAACTGCTCCCTCCCACCAACGAGGCCTCCAATCTCCGATCCCCCCATTGCCATCCAATCCCCAGCACCCGCCCATCCCCCCTCCGGCCTTCGATCCCAGGCCCCCGACCCCCTATCCGGCCTCCGATCCCCGGTCCCGAACCACCCCCCGGCCCACCGATCCTTGCCCACTGACCCCCCCACCTCCAATCCCAGCCTACTGACCACCCCACCCACCCCCCCCCCCACACACAATTAATCCCAGCATTTCGACCCTCCCCGATCCCCCCCGCTCCCGGCCTTCCAACCCCCCGCCGATCTCCGACCTCCCCCCTCCCATCCTGGTCTTCTAACTACCTCCCCCCCACCCCTGACCTCCGAGGTGTGGGATGCCCTTGCTCAATTAGTGTTTAGGGACTGAAACTCACCTCTGTTGACAGGACTTTTCCAGTCTGATTTTATGGCTTCTTGCTCCCTTGGCTCACTCCACAGCATTTCTGCGTCTCCTGCACCACCTCCAAGATCTTTTGAGAAACCTATGTCCAATTCTAAGGCAAGGGCCTACCCGAGGCTCTCGGATGAGGCGCTGCAAATGTTGTTGGAGGGGGTGTCAGCTAGCATGGAGGTGCTCTTCCACTCATCTCGGAGGAAGAGGCCTGCCAAAGAAACCAAGGCTATGCGGGTACAGCTGGCAAGGGATATAACCTCCAGATCTGTGTGCAGATTGGGAGACTGTTTCTGTGTATTGATGAAATGCCATCCCTGTTGGAAAGCATTAAAATGATTTGAAGCCAAAATCTTGGCGTTATGCCATCTGTTCTTTCGCCTTAGGCAGCTCCACATTGCGGGCACCGCCACACTTGCGTTGTCAGGTTGGTGGCCAGAGTGAAAGGAGGCCAGAGAGTCATGTCCATTGTCAATGATGTCCTAGGATGGAGCAAAGGACATGTGCCAACTTGGGCAACCTATGCAAATCTGGCCATGATAAGTTCATCCCTTGCATCCCGGGCAGCCATGTGCTCGCGTACTGCTGCTGCCACTGATTGATACACCGGCGCTCTGACCTCCTCCTCCTCCTCCTCCAGATCCTCCTCCTCCTCCTCATCCTCATCTGAGGTCCATGCAGAAAGAAAACGAATGGTTCCCATGCTGCTTGTAGATGCCTCCTTTGGGGAAGCGCTCATTGCAAGCGGGGAGAGGGTCTTCCAAGGAGGTCCCACAGTTGATGGAGTCAAGCTGCAGCACCTCCGACTTCGGAAGGTCTTCTAAAAGTGCTCAGAGAACTTTTAAAGCCAATGTCTGGCACCTGCAATAATCCTAGCTGCAATAAATGATGTCTTGTTAGACCTGCAGCTGTGAGGAGGCCACCCATGAGCCAACCCACCAGGTTTAGCTGGCGTGGTTTAGGAGGTGCGTGGATCACGCCGAAAAGCTGGAAAAATCACGAGGGCCTCTCAAAATAGGCTTAGAGAGGCTCTTAACGAGCATTTAAGGATCTTTAATAGCGCAATGGCCAGCTGGAGGTGGGAGCGTTTCCCGACCTCCAAAACCGGCACCGGCAAAATCCCACGGAGGCGGGTTGGAGGCGGGTTCCGAACCTGACCTCTTTGAATCTGATTTTCCCTTTCCCGCCTCCAAACCCGCCTCCGCCGACGTCAGAAAATCGCCCCCATGGGTTACAAATGCAGTATGTGTGAACACATACTAAGTTAATGAAATAGATATTACTTGAATAAATTGATTTATTTAAGCTGATACCAGACTTGCCTTGATGTAACTATATGGTAAAGGCAGATATTCAGTCAAAATTTTTGGGAAGCCATGAGATAGATACAGATGAGATATGCCTTATAGTGGTATAAAATATTAAATATCATAGATTAGATAAATCTGGAGTGAAGATACCAAAAAAAGGGGCCATGTGTTAAAACTGGTGAAAAGAAAGTATCAGGAAGAACTTCTTTTATGCAGATAGAGATCAAATCTTGGAATGGTCTTCTCGGTAGAGTATCTCTTCATCCAGAATAAAGAAAAACATATATTCCCCCATCATAGAAACATAGAAACATAGAAAATAGGTACAGGAGTAGACCATTCGGTCCTTCGAGCCTGCACCGCCATTCAATGCGTTCATGGCTGAACATGCTACCTCAGTACCCCATTCCTGCTTTCTCGCCATACCCCTTGATCCCCCTAGTTGTGAGTGTTATATCTAACTCCCTTTTGAATATATTTAGCGAACTGGCCTCAACAACCTTCTGTGGAAGAGAATTCCATAGATTCACCACTCTCTGGGTGAAGAAGTTCCTCCTCAGCTCAGTCCTAAATGGCTTCCCCTTAATCCTTAGACTGTGACCCCTGGTTCTAGTTTTCCCTACCATTGGGAACATTCTGCCCGCATCTAAGTTGTCTAAACCAGTCAGGATTTTAAATGTCTCTATAAGATCCCCCCTCATTCTTCTGAACTCCAGAGGATACAAGTTCAGTTGACCCAATCTTTCTTGATATGTCAGTCCGGCCATCCCAGGAATCAATCTAGTGAACCTTCGCTGCACTCCCTCAATAGCAAGAATGTCCTTCCTTAAGTTAGGAGACCAAAACTGCGCACAATACTCCAGGTGTGGCCTCACCAAGGCCCTGTACAACTGCAGCATCACCTCCCTACTCCTGTACTCAAATCCCCTTACTATGAAGGCCATCATTCCGTTTGCTTTCTTGACTGCCTGCTGCACTTGCATTCCCACCTTCAATGACTGATGTACCATGATGCCCAGGTCTCGTTGCACCTCCCCTTTCCCTAATCTGCCACCATTCAGGTAATAGTCCACCTCTCTATTTTTACCACCAAAGTGGATAACCTCACATTTATCCACATTGTACTTCATCTGCCATACATTTGCCCATTCACCCAACCTGTCCAAGTCACTCTGTAGCCTCCTAGCATCCTCCTCATTGTTCACACTGCCTCCCAATTTAGTGTCATCCGCAAATTTGGAGATATTACATTTAATCCCTTCGTCCAAATCATTAATATATAATGTAAACAGCTGGGGTCCCAGCACCGAACCCTGCGGTACCCCGCTGGTCACTGCCTGCCATTCTGAAAAGTACCCATTTACTCCTACTCTTTGTTTCCTGTGTGCCAACCAGTTCTCAATCCACGTCAACACATTACCCCCAATCCCATGTGCTTTAACTTTGCTCACCAATCTCTTGTGTGGAACCTTGTCGAAGGCCTTCTGAAAGTCCAAATACACCACATCTACTGGTTCCCCCCTGTCCACCCTATTGGAAACATCCTCAAAAAATTCCAGAAGATTTGTCAAGCATGATTTCCCTTTCACAAATCCATGCTGACTTGGACCTATCATGTCGCCACTTTCCAAATGGTCTGTTATGACATCTTTAATAATTGCTTCCATCATTTTACCCACAACCGATGTCAGGCTGACCGGTCTATAATTCCCTGCTTTCTCCCTCCCTCCTTTTTTTAAAAAGAGGGGTTACATTGGCCACCCTCCACTCCATCGGAACTGATCCAGAGTCTAAGGAATGTTGGAAAATGATCGTCAATGCATCCACTATTTCCAAGGCCACCTCCTTAAGTACTCTGGGATGCAGACCCATATCAGCTAATTGTCCCTTGAATGAATCTGAGGCTTTCTCTTCCAATACTCTACTTAGAAGACCATTCCAAGTGTTGTTCTCTCTCTGCACAAAGAAGTTCTTCCTGATATCTATCCTGAACTTTCCCTGCACCATTTTTAAACCCAAGTCCCCTTGTTTCAGTATCTTGGAAAAAAAGAAATTAAATTTATATAGTGTCTTTGATGACCTCAAGACATCCCAGAGCACTTTACAACCAATTAATTATTTTGAAGTGTAGTCACTGTTGTAATGCAGGGAAATGCAGCAGTCAATTTGCGCACAACAAGGTCCCACAAACAGCAATGAGATAAATGACCAGCTAATCTGCTTTAGTATTGTTGGTGATGAGGAATAAATATTGCCCAAGACACCAAGAGTACTCCCATACTCTTCTTCGAAAAATGCCGTGGGATGTTTTGCGCCAACTTGAGATGGCAGACGGGGTTTTGGTTTAACGTCTCATCCTCCAGCATTGCAGCACTCCCTCAGTGCTGCACTGAAGTGCCATCCTGGATTATGTACTCATGTCTCTGGAGTGGGACTTGAATCAATACCCTTCTGACTCAAAGGCAAGATTGCTACCACTGAGCCAAGGCTGAGACCTTGGCTTCAGATTTACTTTATCTATGATATTTAGGGGGCAAAATTCGGTTGCCTTGCGCCTCCCGTTAGAGCCCTAAGAGGCTAACATGGCGCAAAGCAACTAGCGCCCGGGCGCGGCACCGCGAATGCCTCCTGCGAAATTCAGCGGGAGGTTAGTGGTGGTGGTAGTTGGTAGCGCCCCGCAGTGCTGTGCCTCTGGTGATTACATCATCGCCGTGTGCAGCGCCCCGCTCGCGCCCCGGCCGCAAACACTTCGGCCATTTTTTTTGCATGCCGCCTGCCAGCACCTGCCCCCTCTGCCATCCCCTGCCCCCTCTGCTGTCCCCCCGCGGCTCTTTTGCCAGCACCCTGATCCCTGGTGGCCCAGCTGGGCCCCGGGTCACGCTGCGCAAGGCCCCTCTCCTTTAATAAGGGGAGGAAGGCCTGCAGTACCGTGGCGCGACATGCCGGTGCGCGTGGCGTTGCAGCACATAGCGCCGCGATATTCCCTGGAGCGCCCCAAGAGGGAGTGGGAGCGCTTCCAGGAGCACCCTGCTCCTTCTTGGGACACTACCATTGAATTTCGGGCTACTGCGCCCCAAATATTTTTGTCCCTTTAATATTTTGTATACCTCTATAAGGTTCCCTCTGAGTCACCACCTTTCCATGTTGAACAGCCCCAATTTCTGCTGTCTTTCCTTGTAACTCAACCCTTTGATGCTGAAGATCAGCCACATGGCTCTTCTGTGCACTACCTCCATTGCTTGAATAGTCCCATATTATCTTGAGAGAAAAATCAAACACAATAGCCAGCCTGCAGTCTGATCAGGGCGTTGCTAGTTTTAGCATGACATTTTCTGTCTTCTACCCCCTTTACCTACCACAATAATTAAACATTCTGCTCACTTCTTTATTGCTGTCCAAATGATTTGACATATTAGACTGGATTCTCCTTCACAGTCCTGTCTGAAATCAGGCAGAATAACAGTGGAGAATGACAGAAAATTCAGACAATGAAGTCTACTGCTGCCTCACTGCCTGACCTGGATTTATCTCCCTCCGACTGCCACTGGCCACTCCTTCCCCACCCACTGCATGCAACTGGCATCAGGGGATGGAGTCTTGGTTCTCTGGAGGATTTTCCTTGCATTTATCCCAATTACCACTGTTTCCCAGAGCTGCCATGTGGAAAGTGGCAGTAGGCCTCGAGGTCCGGGAATGGAGGGAGATGACCACATAGAGGGCTCCTCTCCCTCCAATTTGGGCCTCGCACTTACTTACTAAAGCCCTTGGTCTCGACTGAGGCTTTGAATGGGAGCTTTGATGCAGTATTGAGGCTCTTCTACCCCTTTAAATTGTGCTCCTGCCTCTTCTGGTACTGCAGCAGTTTCAGGATTCTCCTCCACTCTGGTGGGCTCCCTCTTGGTGGTGGGAATCCCACCAGGAGCCCACTCGACATACCAAATGACCACTGACCCAGGGAAATGGGTTGGGATAGGGGCAGATTCAGAGGGGCAGGCAGAAATTCCACCTCAATGGAATTTCACCTGAAAGAGGAAAGTTTAGTCATTTCAGTGCCAAATCTATGATCAAGCAAATCCCCTTCTGCTCCACATTTAGCTAGTTCTATAACCTCCATAATACAATTGTAGAATTATTTATCTATTTGATTTCACTTGATTCTAATTTTCCCATTAGCGGATTTTATTTAACATCTTTTGTAAGTCTCCTACGATTCTTCCTCTGATTCAACCGCCCTTTCCCTGAGTAACGGCAGCTTAATATCATCTGAAAATCTGACCAGTTTGCATTGGGCTTCTGAAATCAAATCAGTCCTGGTGGACTGTAATTGCTTTCAGTGGTAGTCAGTGCTGATTTGTGTTGCTGAATTAAAATGCATGATGTTATCTAAATACGAGGAATGATTCAGCAATCCTGGTAAAAATCCCATGGGGACATGCAGTGTAAGGCTCAAGACACATGCCAACAAAGTAATGAGCTGGCCTCGCTGGATTCTGCAAGGCCAGCTCTTAAATATCATTTAAATATGCTCTCTACACTATTTGCAGCTCATGCAGGGAGCACACTGATGTGGAAGGCTTCCAAATCTTGAATATGGAATCCTTAAAAGGCTGCAACTCACAATTAGAGGGATGCAGCAATAAAAGGTAAGTGGTCGCATATGGGGCAAATATTATTTTAGCCTTTGTAAAGGCTACATATTGATTATGATTATTTGTATGCCTATTCAATGGCTATGTTGGGGAGCATAGATTAAGGTGAAAACCTAATGTGGAGGCATTAACTGGAGTCTGTAGACAACTGTGAAACATTGCTGCCTCCACAATCATGTTTGATGGCTGGCGAAGTGGATGCTGTTGCATGAAGTGAGTCCAAGGATGGGTGTGTTGTTTGGCACCCCAGGGAACCCTCCCTTGAGGATGATAATGCGCCATGTCAAGCAAGGGGAGGCACTGATGAAGCAGTTGCCTTTCAGAGAGAGGCCACTTCTGACCAACTTTTTTTTATATTCGTTCATGGGATGTGGGCGTCGCTGGCAAAGCCAGCATTTATTGCCCATCCCTAGTTGCCCTTGAGAAGGTGGTGGTGAGCTGCCTTCTAGAACCACTGCAGTCCGGGTGTTGAAGGTACTCCCACAGTGCTGTTAGGGAGGGAGTTCCAGGATTTTGACCCAGCGACGATGAAGGAACGGCAATATATTTCCAAGTCAGGATGGTGTGTGTCTTGGAGGGGAACTTAGACGTGATGGTGTTCCCATGCGCCTGCTGCCCTTGTCCTTCTAGGTGGTAGATGTCGCAGGTTTGGGAGCTGCTGTCGAAGAAGCCTTGAATATGGAATCCTGCAGTGCATCTTGTAGATGCTACACATTGCAACCACTGTGCGCCGGTGGTGGAGGGAGTGAATGTTTAATGTGGTGGATGGGATTCCAATCAAGCGGGCTGCTTTGTTCTGGATGGTGTGGAGCTTCTTGAGTGTTGTTGGAGCTGCACTCATCCAGGCAAGTGGAGAGTATTCCATTACACTCCTGACTTGTGCCTTGTAGATGGTGGAAAGACTTTGGGGACTCAGGAAGTGAGACACTCACTGCAGAATACCCAGCCTCTGACCTGCTCCTGTTGCCACAGTGTTTATATGGCTGGTCCAGTTAAGTTTCTGGTTAATGGTGACCCCCAGGATGTTGATGTTGGGGGATTTGGCAATGGTAATGCTGTTGAATGTCAAGGGGCAGTGGTTAGACTCTCTCTTGTTGGAGATAGTCATTGCCTGGCACTTGTGTGGCGCGAATGTTACTTGCCACTTATCAGCACAAGCCTGAATGTTGTCCAGGTCTTGCTGCAAGCGGGCACGGACTGCTTCATTATCTGAAGAGTTGCGAATGGAACTGAACACTGTTCAATCATCAGCAAACATCCTAACTTCTGACCTTATGTTGGAAGGAATGTCATTGATGAAGCAGCTGAAGATGGTTGGGCCTAGGATACTGCCCTGAGGAACTCCTGCAGCGATGTCCTGGGGCTGAGATGATTGACCTTCAACCACCACAACCATCTTCCTTTGTGCTAGGTATGCCTCAAGCCAGTGGAGGGTTTTCCCTTTGATCCCCATTAACTTCAATTTTACTAGGGCTCCTTGATGCCACACACAGTCAAATGCTGCCTTGATGTCAAGGGCAGTCACTCTCACCTCTCCTCTGAAATTCAGCTCTTTTGTCCATGTTTGGACCAAGGCTTTAATGAGGTCTGGAGCCGAATGGTCCTGGCGGAACCCAAACTGAGCATCGGGGAGCAGGTTATTGGTGAGTAAGTGTCGCTTGATAGCACTGTCGCCGACATCTTCCATCACTTTGCTGATGATTGAGAGTAGTCTGATGGGGCGCTAATTGGCTGGATTGGATTTGTCCTGCTTTTTATGGACAGGACATACCAGGGCAGTTTTCCACATTGTCGGGTAGATGCCAGTACTGGAACAGCTTGGCTAGAGGTGTGGCTAGTTCTGGAGCACAAGTCTTCAGCACGACAGCAGGGATGTTGTCGGGGCCCATAGCCTTTGCTGTATCCAGTGCGCTCAGCTGTTTCTTGCTATCACGTGGAGTGAATCAAATTGGCTGAAGACTGGCTTCTGTGATGGTAGGGACCTCAGGAGGAGGCCGAGATGGATCATCCACTCGGCACTTCTGGCTGAAGATGGTTGCAAATGCTTCAGCCTTGCCTTTTGCACGCGTGTGCTGGGCTTAGCCCTGTCTATAGCATGCTGCTTCCGCTGTTTAGCATGCATGTAGTCCTGTGTTGCAGTTTCCCCAGGTTGTCACCTCATTTTTAGGTATGCATGGTGCTGCTCCTGGCATGCTCTTCTACACTCCTCATTGAACCAGGGTTGGTCCCCTGCCTTCATGGTAATGGTAGAGTGAGGGATATGCCGGGCCATGAGGTTACAGATTGTGGTGGAATATAATTCTGCTGCTGCTCATTTCACAGCGCCTCATGGATACCCAGTTTTGAGCAGCTAGATCTGATCCCCTCAAAGGACTTAAGGTAGCAAGATGACACAACAGGAATAAATGGTGGAATCTTTGCTTGAGCATTCCAATAGTCTATTCCATTAGAATTCTGATGTAGGCATCGACCTCACTGCACCTTGTACCATGGTTGTCCATGGATTTCTCAATGGTGCCATTAGATAGGGCTTTTAAAAGCAGAGGATAAGGTAACAAGAGTGAAATATTGAGGGAAGGAGTTCCAGAGAGTGGACACAGTGGCTGAAGCAGCAGGGAATGAGGAGTAAGTCAGTGTCAGAGTAATAGAGGGTGTGCGGAGGAATATGTAGCTGGAGGAGATCACTGAAGGATGAGGGACAAGGCCATGGAGGGAGTTGAATGTGAGGACAGGATCTTAAAGTCAATTTGCTGGGGCACGGTGCCTGATTTTAATGAGTTAAAGAGAATGATCATTATGTGCATGATCCTCAATTGTATTCTGACCAAGAAAGGAATGCAAATTTGTGGTACCAGAAGAGCAAAGTAGTCCTAATACAATGGGGCAAAATTGTTTTTTTGCCAGTTTCTGACGCTGAAGAGGTTGGCCTGAGATTTCATCTGAATAATTGGGTTGAGCTGCTAGCGACTGTCACGATTCTAAAGGCAGCTCACCCATGTGGACGGAGCCAATTTGTGCTGTTTGCCTCGCCGGCACAGAGCCCTCAGGTAAGTCCTGGGGGTGGGGGGAGGGCGGCGGTGGAAAGAGAATGGAAGGGGGCTATCATGGGCTGGCAGCTGCCCTCAGGAATGGGAAGGGGGCTAGCGCGGGCTGTAAGATGCCCTCAGGAATGGGAAGGGGGCTAGCGCGGGCTGGCAGCTGCCCTCAGGAATGGGAAGGGGGCTAGCGCGGGCTGTAAGATGCCCTCAGGAATGGGAAGGGGGCTAGCGCGGGCTGTAAGATGCCCTCAGGAATGGGAAGGGGGCTAGCGCGGGCTGGCAGCTGCCCTCAGGAATGGGAAGGGGGCTAGCGCGGGCTGTAAGATGCCCTCAGGAATGGGAAGGGGGCTAGCGCGGGCTGTAAGATGCCCTCAGGAATGGGAAGGGGGCTAGCGCGGGCTGTAAGATGCCCTCAGGAATGGGAAGGGGGCTAGCGCGGGCTGTAAGATGCCCTCAGGAATGGGAAGGGGGCTAGCGCGGGCTGTAAGATGCCCTCAGGAATGGGAAGGGGGCTAGCGCGGGCTGTAAGATGCCCTCAGGAATGGGAAGGGGGCTAGCGCGGGCTGTAAGATGCCCTCAGGAATGGGAAGGGGGCTAGCGCGGGCTGTAAGATGCCCTCAGGAATGGGAAGGGGGCTAGCGCGGGCTGTAAGATGCCCTCAGGAATGGGAAGGGGGCTAGCGCGGGCTGTAAGATGCCCTCAGGAATGGGAAGGGGGCTAGCGCGGGCTGTAAGATGCCCTCAGGAATGGGAAGGGGGCTAGCGCGGGCTGGCAGCTGCCCTCAGGAATGGGAAGGGGGCTAGCGCGGGCTGTAAGATGCCCTCAGGAATGGGAAGGGGGCTAGCGCGGGCTGTAAGATGCCCTCAGGAATGGGAAGGGGGCTAGCGCGGGCTGTAAGATGCCCTCAGGAATGGGAAGGGGGCTAGCGCGGGCTGTAAGATGCCCTCAGGAATGGGAAGGGGGCTAGCGCGGGTTGTAAGATGCCCTCAGGAATGGGAAGGGGGCTAGCGCGGGCTGTAAGATGCCCTCAGGAATGGGAAGGGGGCTAGCGCGGGCTGTAAGATGCCCTCAGGAATGGGAAGGGGGCTAGCGCGGGCTGTAAGATGCCCTCAGGAATGGGAAGGGGGCTAGCGCGGGCTGTAAGATGCCCTCAGGAATGCTTTGGAGCGAGGAGGAGCAATCTTGCTCCTTTGGGCTCCAGATTGAAGGTTTTTTAAAAAAAGAAACCTTTACCTTTTTGGAACCGGTCGCTTGTTAGGCCTATCTTCTCCTGGAAAAGCTGAACTGGCTCGGCACCTGCTATGTTCAGGTGGCCTAATTTCAGGAAGGTTTCCTGAAACCGGTGGTAAGCTCACCATTAACATATGCAAGGTGCCTAACACCTGTTTAAGACGGCCACCAAGGACACCTGAAAAATCATCTGCTCTTGGTAGCACTCTTGCCTCTGAGTCAGTAGGTTGTGGGTTCAATTCCCACTTCATGGGACTTAAGCACAAAAATCTAGCCTCACACTCCTGTGCAGTGCTGAGTGAGTGTTGCACTGTTGGAGGTCCTGTCTTTTGGATGAGACATTAAATTAAGGCCTTGTCTACTCCCTCAGGTGGATGTAAAAGATCCCATGGCACTATTTCGAAGAAGGGCAGGGGAGTTATCCCCGGTGTCCTGGCCAATATTTATCCCTCAATCAACATCACTAAAACAGATTATCTGATCATTATCACATTGCTGTTTGTGGGAGCTTGCTGTGCGCAAATTGGCTGCCGCATTTCCTATATTACAACAGTGACTACTCTTCAAAAGTACTTCATTGGCTGTAAAGTGCTTTAGGACATCCTGAGATTGTGAAAAGCGCTAGATAAATGTAAGTCATTCTTTTTTTCAATATGGGGTTGAACATCTTTCAGGCATCTTTGGGGCATGGGACATCGCACAGTTGAATAGTTTGCTCAACCAAAACAGTCGGTAGTGCAAAATGGGTGATAGCGAATCGGCTGCCAGGTTTACATGCCACCCAGTTTTCTTTTCCATTGAAGTCAATAGAAAAGAAAATGTTCTCTTGCCTTGAGTGTTAAACGGGCTGTTTATTCACTATCACCCATTTTGCACTATTGCCCAAGATTTCACCACCCCAGAGTTAGAGTCCTGGTTAACTTTTCTATTTCTTTACAGAGCACAAATGTAGCACCCCTACTGCTAAGCCTGGAGAGCAACTAATTCGGCACAAGCCAGTGATTGAAACTGGGGCCTAGATCCTTGGTCTGTATTACACTTATCCAGTGAGGTATAAGAGAAGTTCATAAAGCAATTTTGAAAAGCAATATATTTTTAATACATCTTGCAAAGACAGTTCAAACTTGATTAATCTACAAGTGTTCCAACAAGAATTCTATCCACTGTGTGAAAAGCTCTTGCAATTGATCATTTGACAGGAAGCCTGCTATCAGATTGAGGACTTAAAGGTATCGGCCTTATATCCTTTCAGGAAGCACATCCTAGTGACTGTACAGATATGGAAAGAATCATTTGAGTCTCTTATCAGCTATTGGTGCAATTAAAGGTTAGTTAGTCTGAATTGTGGAAGTCTCCAGACAATAGACCTTTATCAGTCATCTGACACTCTGTGCTTTGAGTTAAAATAGCTACTACTGGCTGAGGTCATTTACTCTTCTCTTACTGTTGATTTGACCTGCTTCCCTAGTACTGTAATATTATCATTATTTTCTCAATTTTCATCTTGTGAAAGTAGTGAGTCATGCTAGATATGGTTTCACGGGCACTGAGTCTTCTGGTACCTTACACAAGTGGCCATTCTTTCTGTGTAAGCATAGACAGTGAGTGCAAGCAGGCTGATCTTAAGTGGAGAATCATCACTGAGCCCTATACTGATCTAATCTGAGCCACACACACACACACTTTCCAGCACAGTCACAGGATCAGGAATGGGAACCCTGTCTGATTTTCCCTTATTGCACAGGGACACTGAAGCCAATTATTGCACCCCACTAAAGCACTGATTGAGATCAGCTGACTCGGTACAGAACAGGAGTCAATCTCTGATCTGTACTTATGTTCCTATATATGGCTCAGTACCATACTATACAGCGCTCTCACTTACAGTTGTTGGGAAGCTCCCTGATATTACCTGACTCTGAAATTTAACTGAAGCTTCTTTGATTTATTGCTACATAGAAAATACTTCACAATTACTGGTGTGAAATCAACTGTGCATAAACCACTTGAGTAACAAAGTTACAACTGTGATATGATCAGTTGAAACTGCAAGATCACCTCACGGTTGCAGAGTATGAATATGTAATTATATATACAAATAGTTTTTATTTAATTTAAATCCACCTTCAACCTATCCATCTTGTCCAACTACCACCCTATCTCCAACCTCTTTTTAAATTAATGGTGCTTATCTCTCCCGAAATTCTCTGTCCAAATCCCTCTAGTTCAGCTTCCGCTCTACTTACAGCACTTGAATGGCTTTAGCCAAAGTCACGAATGTTATCCTCTGTGATTGAGCCCACTTTGTGCTATCCCTCCTCATCCTCCTCAACCTCTCCACCGTGTTCGATATGGTTGACCATGCTATCCTCCTCATATGCCTCTCCATCAGGGAAATGTCATTGAATGGCACCATTCAGACCTATCAAATAATGGCCCAAAAATTCGTGAGGAAGCCTTCGTGCGAGGGTATGGCTTCCCCGCGATCTCTCACTGCGCGTTGGCTTTTTCAGTTCCAGCTCGCACGAACTTGATGTTCTGGACAGCTGCTGTGCAGTGCTTTCGTATCCCACAGGCGTAGTTAATTCGTGCGAGCTGTGGGATCACGTGACTCAGTTAGAGCCAATGGCAGCACACCATCTTCCATTCATAACTTTCACATAAGTGCTGTGAAAGCTATGAATACTATAGCCCCCCAAAAGAACAGCTAAACCTCAATTAAATTTAAAAAAAAAACCATCACATTAATAAAATAAGTATAGTTAAATAAATTAACCATTTTAAATAAAAAATTAAATTTTTGAAAAAATTTAAAATCTTTTAAAAAGTTATAAAAATAAACTTACCTGTCTTTAAAGTCTCTAAAAAAGATATACCTGTTAAAAAAAATTCAAAATAATACTTAATTCACTACTTACCTTGTTAAAAGTGGGTCTTACTCCTCCTTTTTTTATGTGTAAAATCTTCCATACTTACCTGCGCGTTGAAACCACTAAGTGCACTGCATGCGCGCAGCCTGTAGCGCGCACGCGGTTCACCTAGGAACCGCCCCCTTTTCCATTCACCAAGTGCCGGTTTTCAGCGCATGCGCAGTGCATGCAGAAAACCGGCAATTGGAGACAGAATACGCGAGAGTACACAGTGCGTACTCTCGCGTATCAACACAAATTTTTGGGCCAATGTTGCCAGAGCATCTCCATCAATGGCTTCTCTTCCTTCCCTCGTGGATCTATCCTCGGCCTCCTCTTCTTCTGTATCTACATGTTGCCCCTTGGTGACATTACCAGCATGCAGAGCATCAGGTTTCACATGTATAGTTGTAATTCTGCATCATTTCTCTCAATCTCTTGAGTGCCTTCATGACCTGCCTTTATAACATCAATCCTGAATGAGCCATAACTTCCCCCAGCTCAACATCAGGAAGACCAAATCCATCGTCTTTAGCTCCCACCATAAACTTTGGTCCCTTGACACTAGTTCTATGCCCCTCCCTAACTGCTCTGTCGGGTTGAACCAGACCATCTATAATATTCGCATCCTGTTTGACCCTGAACTGACTTTTAAACCCTACATCATACCAACATTACCTGACTGCACTTATCTTTAGACTTGACTACACCAATGTTCTCTTTGCTGTGCTTCCAGCCTCCATTCTCCATGAACTCCAAATTGTCCAAACCTTTGTCACACATATCCTGTCCTACACTAAGTCCTGCTCACCCAGAACGCTCATCCTCACTGACCAACAGTAGCTCCTGGTCCCTCAATGCAGTAGATTTAAAATCCTTGTCTTCATCTATAAATTCCTCCATGGCCTTCCCCTCATCTCGGCAATCTCCTCCACTCTTATATCCCCTCCCAAGCACCCCATTCCTTGACTCCAGAATTCTGTACTCCATCTTTGACCTATAATTGGTAGTAGAGTGTTTAGTCCTCTTTGGGACTTCAAGAACCGTCTTCTTGACCAAGCTTTCTCTCACCTGAGCTAACCCCTCCCTTCTGGCTCAGTGCCCAGTTTCCTTACATCTATTTGTGAAGTGTCTTGAGATGTTTCTTATGTTAAACATAAGTGGAAGTTATTTTTGTAATTAAGGGGGGACATTTGCGGGGAGTCAGCGGGCGCGATCGGTGGTGGGTCGGGTGGAAAAATTTATTTTTTTAACAGCGGGTCGGGACCCTGCTGTCAACCCGCTACCACACACCTTTCCCAAATGTCGGGTCTGTCATCACTGAGCAGACCCAACATGCAGCGGCGGGGGAGGCAATTCAGGTCATTATGACCTTGTTAACGAAGGATTCAGAACTATTTTCAGCTCACCTTCAGAGTTTATCAGGTCGTCCACGGGGTCTACGCTGCTCGGGGATCACGTCAGGTAAGCAGGGCGGGAGCTGAATGGCCATAGAATCATCTCATTACTTGACAGCTGCAAATGTGCTATAAAAGCTCCCATCTCACAGCTGTTTACTTTCCAAGGTTAGAAGCTGTTGCTTACTGCATTTGGAAGACAGATTGAGCTTTAGGCAGGTTGCAAGTGTTTGGAGCAAACTCTCTATCCAGGGTCACCTCATTGGAATAACCTCTCTCACCATTGACAGATTGGGGGGAATTTTGCCAGCCCTGGGGAGGCGAGTATGGAGGCGGGACTGCCAGAAAAATGGCAGAAACTGGGAGCGGGTACCAAACCCACTCCCAACCCGCCTCCGTGCCATCTTCCTGGGAGACGGGTCCCCGACTCGTGCAGGGACCCGACTCCTCGAGGCAGGAAGGGGATTACAGCCAATTAACTGCCTGTTAACAGGTCGTTAACAGGCAGCTAAGAGGCTTATCCCCATTTTACCCCTGCAAGTGCGGGCTTCCCAATGGCTGCGAACCTCGCCAGGGTCAGCGAGGCGAGCAGTGGGTCTGCGGGGGTGAGAGGGATCGAAAAGTCCGCTGTGGAGGTGAGTGATGGGTGCAAGTGTGGAGAGGTAAGTATGAGAGTTGAATGCAAAGTGTTAGAAAAAGTTTACTTACCTTTGCTTCTTCCTGCAGGCTTCAACCCTTGGGGATCCGGAGGTGCCTCATCTCAACGGCAGAGATGATAGAATGGGATGCAGCAGCCATCTGATTTCTGCTAAGGAAAGAGGTTTTGGTGAGTCTTTGTGCAAGGGCTCACCTTAGAACAGAGATTGTCAGTGTTTGGCAGCTTTGAGAAGCTGTCAAATACTGACAATTCATCTGTCAAAAATTTTTGACAGACGAAACGTCATACGCTGACATCCTCTGTCACCGGCTTTCCCTTAATTGGCCGATAACAAGGCCAATCAAGGGAAAATAGCGTGGGTTGGCCAGACGTCATTGGGGGCAGGACTGAAACCTGACAACCAGCAGTCCCGCCCCCAACACGCCCCCATTGAAAAAATCCAGCCCATTGTTTCTGTCATCTCAAGTTCACCTGCCATCTACTACATCAGAATGGGTATGGTTTATACTGTCTCACCTTGGTCCTCAGAATCCCACCATAATCAGCCCCAACACCAACATCACCAGGCACACCAGCAGCACCAACAACAACATCAACCTTCTCCACAATTAACTGATGCTGCACAGGACACAGGGCATCAGCACCCAACCACATTGCTGCCTGGGACGCCAGGGATGGCCTCAGCATGGTAAGATTTATTTCACTTGATGCTGCACACCCTGACTGCTACATGATGCACCAGATTGGCACCACCCCACACCAACACCATAAAGCATCCCTACAATGCCCAAGCCATTCCTTTCACACTCATCACCATTGTGGGGGGTACCGTTATGTCTCACCATTCACTGCAATTCACTAAGCCACTTCCAAAGGTTCACACAAATCTGTCCAAGAACGCAAAGTGTTGAAAATAAAGACTTCAATGTTTGACACCACATTAACAGAAACTTCACATACCCTAGGATGAGGGTGAGGGTGAGGGATGGCTAATGAAATCAGTATTTGTCGGGAAATGGTGTTCGGGAAATTGACAGGATTGATGGCCGATAAATCCCCAGGGCCTGATAATCTACATCCTAGGGTACTTAAGGAAGTGGCCCTAGAAATAGTAGATGCATTGCTGGTCATCTTCCAAAATTCTATAGACTCTGGAACAGTTCCCATGGATTGGAGGGTAGCTAATGTAACCCCACTATTTAAAAAAGGTGGTAGAGAGAAAACGGGGAATTATAGACCCGTAAGCCTGACATCGGTAATGGGGAAAATGCTAGAGTCCATTATAAAAGATGTAATAGCAGAGCACTTGGAAAACAGTGACAGGATCGGACTAAGTCAACATGGATTTACAAATGACTAATCTACTGGAATTTTTTGAGGATGTAACTGATAGAATAGATAAGGGAGAACCAGTGGATGTGGTGTATTTGGACTTTCAGAAGGCTTTCGATAAGGTCCCGCATAAGAGATTAGCGTGCAAAGTTAAAGCACATGGGATTGGGGGTGAGGTACTGACTTGGATAGAGAACTGGTTGGCAGACAGGAAGCAAAGAGTTGGAATAAACGGGTCTTTTTCCGAGTGGCAGGCAGTGACTAGTGGGGTACCGCAGGGATCGGTGCTAGGACCCCAGCTATTCACAATATATATTAATGATCTAGACGAGGGAACTAGATGTAATATCTCCAAGTTTGCAGACGACACAAAGCTGGGTGGGCGTGTGTGCTGTGAGGAGGATGCAGAGAAACTCCAGTATGATTTGGACAGGTTGGGTGATTGGGCAGATGCATGGCAGATGCAGTATAATGTGGATAAATGCGAGGTTATTCACTTTGGTGGCCAAAAACAGGAAGACAGATTATTATCTGAACGGCAATAGATTGGGAAAAGGGGAAGTGCAACGAGACCTGGGTGTCCTTGTGCACCAGTCGCTGAAGGTAAGCATGCAGGTGCAGCAGGCGGTTAAGAAGGCAAATGGTATGTTGGCCTTCATAGCGAGAGGATTCGAGTACAGGAGCAAGGATGTCTTGCTGCAGTTGTACAGGGCCTTGGTGAGACTACACCTTGAGTATTGTGTGCAGTTTTGATCACCTTATCTGAGGAAGGATGTTCTTGCCATGGAGGGAGTGCAGCGAAGATTCACCAGACTGATACTTGGGATGGCAGGAATGATGCATGAAGAGAGATTGGGTCGATTAGGCTTATATTCGCTCGAATTTAGAAGAATGAGAGGGGATCTCATTGAAACTTATAAAATTCTAACAGGACTAGACAGACTAAACATAGAAACATAGACATAGAAAATAGGTACAGGAGTAGACCATTCGGTCCCTCGAGCCTGCACCGCCATTCAATGCGTTCATGGCTGAACATGCTACCTCAGTACCCCATTCCTGCTTTCTCGCCATACCCCTTGATCCCCTTAGTTGTGAGTGTTATATCTAACTCCCTTTTGAATATATTTAGCGAACTGGCCTCAACAACCTTCTGTGGAAGAGAATTCCATAGATTCACCACTCTCTGGGTGAAGAAGTTCCTCCTCAGCTCAGTCCTAAATGGCTTCCCCTTAATCCTTAGACTGTGACCCCTGGTTCTAGTTTTCCCTACCATTGGGAACATTCTGCCCGCATCTAATTTGTCTAAACCAGTCAGGATTTTAAATGTCTCTATAAGATCCCCCCTCATTCTTCTGAACTCCAGAGGATACAAGTTCAGTTGACCCAATCTTTCTTGATATGTCAGTCCGGCCATCCCAGGAATCAATCTAGTGAACCTTCGCTGCACTCCCTCAATAGCAAGAATGTCCTTCCTTAAGTTAGGAGACCAAAACTGCGCACAATACTCCAGGTGTGGCCTCACCAAGGCCCTGTACAACTGTAGCATCACCTCCCTACTCCTGTACTCAAATCCCCTTGCTATGAAGGCCATCATTCCGTTTGCTTTCTTGACTGCCTGCTGCACTTGCATTCCTACCTTCAGTGACTGATGTACCATGACGCCCAGGTCTCGTTGCACGTCCCCTTTCCCTAATCTGCCACCATTCAGGTAATAGTCCGCCTCTCTATTTTTACCACCAAAGTGGATAACCTCACATTTATCCACATTGTACTTCATCTGCCATACATTTGCCCATTCACCCAACCTGTCCAAGTCACTCTGTAGCCTCCTAGCATCCTCCTCATTGTTCACACTGCCTCCCAATTTAGTGTCATCCGCAAATTTGGAGATATTACATTTAATCCCTTCGTCCAAATCATTAATATATAATGTAAACAGCTGGGGTCCCAGCACCGAACCCTGCGGTACCCCGCTGGTCACTGCCTGCCATTCTGAAAAGTACCCATTTACTCCTACTCTTTGTTTCCTGTGTGCCAACCAGTTCTCAATCCACGTCAACACATTACCCCCAATCCCATGTGCTTTAACTTTGCTCACCAATCTCTTGTGTGGGACCTTGTCGAAGGCCTTCTGAAAGTCCAAATACACCACATCTACTGGTTCCCCCCTGTCCACCCTATTGGAAACATCCTCAAAAAATTCCAGAAGATTTGTCAAGCATGATTTCCCTTTCACAAATCCATGCTGACTTGGACCTATCATGTCGCCACTTTCCAAATGGTCTGTTATGACATCTTTAATAATTGCTTCCATCATTTTACCCACGACCGATGTCAGGCTGACCGGTCTATAATTCCCTGCTTTCTCCCTCCCTCCTTTTTTAAAAAGAGGGGTTACATTGGCCACCCTCCACTCCATCGGAACTGATCCAGAGTCTAAGGAATGTTGGAAAATGATCGTCAATGCATCCACTATTTCCAAGGCCACCTCCTTAAGTACTCTGGGATGCAGACCATCAGGCCCCGGGGATTTTTCAGCCTTCAGTCCCATCAATTTCCCCAATACCTTTTCCCGACTAATAAGGATTTCCCTCAGCTCCTCCCTCTTACCAGATCCTCTGACCCCTTTTATTTCCGGCAGGTTGTGTGTGTCCTCCACAGTAAACACCGAACCAAAGTACTTGTTCAATTGATCTGCCATTTCCTTGTTCCCCATTACGACTTCCCCTGTTTCCGACTGCAGGGGACCTACGTTTGTTTTTACTAACCTCTTTCTTTTTACATATTTATAGAAGCTTTTGCAGTCCATTTTAATGTTCTCTGCAAGCTTCCTTTCATATTTTATTTTCCCTGCCCTAATCAAACCCTTCGTCCTCCTCTGCTGAGTTTTGAAGTTCTCCCAGTCCCCGGGTTTGCTGCTACTTCTGGCCAATTTGTATGCAACTTCCTTGGTTTTAATACTATCCCTGATTTCCCTTGTTAGCCATGGTTGAGCCACCTTCCCTTTTTTATTTTTACGCCAGACCGGGATGTACAATTGTTGTAGTTCATCCATGCGATCTCTAAATGTCTGCCATTGCCCTTCCACTGATAGCCCCTTAAATATCGCTTGCCAATTTAACCTCGCCAATTCATGCCTCATACCCTCAAAGTTGCCCTTATTTAAGTTCTGGACCATGGTCTCTGACTTAACTGTTTCCTTCTAGATGCAGGAAGGATGTTCCCGATGGCGGGGGAGTCCAGAACTATGGGTCACAGTCTAAGGATAAGGGCTAAGCCATTTAGGACTGAGATGAGGAGGAATTTTTTCACCCAGAGAGTGGTGAACCTGTGGAATTCTCTAGCACAGAAGGCAGTTGAGGCCAATTCATTAAATATATTCAAGAAGGAGTTAGATATATTTCTTCAGGCTAAAGGGATCAAGGGATATGGGGAGAAAGCAGGGACAGCGTACTCAATTTGGTTGATCAGCCATGATCTCATTAAATGGCGGAGCAGGCTCGAGGGGCCGAATCTTATCTGCTCCTATCTTCTATGATTCTATGATTCTATGAGATGGGGAAGTGAAAATTTAGATAGAGAGGGATGGGTGGAGGTGCAAGGTGAGTTGGTGTGAGTAAGGATGTGCAGGAGTAGGGTAGGGAAGGCAGAGTGATGGGGATGTGATGAGTGGCACAGCAGTATGAGGTTTGCAGTAACGTTTCGTGATCTACTGAGATCATTGAAAGGTTTGCGCCACTACAGCCTGGTCCTCCTTATGACATCCCTGCTTGTGTCCTCCTGTGCAATGTGCAACCAGGCTGCGTTGATCTCTTGGGGAGGTCTCTTCTGCCCATGGAAGGGAAGAAAACCTCCCTGTCTGCTCTGACTTCCTCCATAAGCATATGAAGGGAGTCATGGGAGAGCCTGGGTGCAGCCCTGCACCTTTGTGCAGTGCTTGTCAGTGTTTGCAGCACCTCAATGCTGTAGAACACTGATAGCACAACTGTCAAACTAAATTTGCGCATGGTCCCTTTAAGGAAGCCGGCTGATGACGCGTCATCGAATGACGTCATGAGACCCACTTCCTTCAATTGGCCGGAAAACGCGCTGGGCGGGCTTCACAAGCCCAATCAGGGGAAAATCATTTTAGACAGCGGGCTGGAGCCAGCAGCGAGGCTGGAACCCACCACCGACGTCGCCCACCACAGACCCGCCAAGGTTAGTAAAATCCAGCCCTAAAACTTTAATTTAGGTATTTGCTTTGGAAGAGAAAGAGCAGTAAGCAACAGAATCCTGTGATTCTATTTGACATGTGCCACTAGTATGTTGCTAAGATTTATAGTGGGTACATAGCACACGGTGTCAGACTGTTGTGAAACCTATACCAAATAAAAGCTTTCTACAGTATCTCTTTGCCACAGCACTTTGACATACCAGAAACACTACCAGATTACTGTTGAAACAATAGCTACAGTTCCCACCATGCATCTAGTTTCTACTAATGTGACTTATTTTAGTTTTAACTGCAGTTTTTATATTTTATTTAATAAACAATGGTATCACAGGATGTGACATAAGAAGCTTAGTCATTTGATGACCATAATGAACACATGCCTTCAGGGTTCAGCCATGCCATGGATTATTAGCACCTGGGTTCAACTCGTGCCCAAAGCAATGTCACCACAGCATAACCCCTAATATTTGTGTGTCTTGTTGTTTAGCAGCACCTAAATACACAACTCATTATTAGTGGGAATATACCACCTGTTACTTAATATGGAACCAAAAGCACACTCAGTATTGCACTTGGCTCCTACAGAAATATCAGTTATAGTGAAAGTCTACCATATTACAATTTTCCATAATAAAAAGTATGGCTGCATTTCAGCATGCAGCATAAAAATTCATAATTATTCAAAATGTTTATACAAATACTAATTGATCCCGTGTGGTGTTGTACACGGAGAGTCAAGACCAAGTGTAGTCTTCAGGTAAAGCGGGATTAGAGGGCAGGGAATAATTGGACCAGGGCAAGCAGATATAATTCAGTTGTCATTTTAAAGTCATATATTCTATCTTTACTTTTATATAATACTTTGATTTTATATTATTATTTCAAGTTACAAAGCAAAACTTATGGGAATTTTGGAAGCAGCGAAGCAAAGTTGGTTGAAGCATTGGAAATTCTCTGCAGTACAGGCTGAGGAGGTGGGAGACACGAATACAGTGCCACATCTGGTGGAAGGGTGTAATTGTAGCATGACAAATTTATATAGGCAGTTTCCATTATAAATGTGGACATAGGAATTTATAATGGAAAAGGTGACAAAAAGTGTGTGATGATGTAAAATTGTTAATATATTATATATATATATAGATAGATAGTTCCAGTTCAAACTGCGGAGCAGGCTCAAAGGGCCAAATGGCCTACTCCTGCTCCTATTTCTTATGTTTCTTATGTAAACACTGAAGTTTCTTTTGAACAATTTGTAGTCTTACTGTACATAACATGATTCAAAACATCTGCTTCACAATCACGTACACTAAAAGGATGAGGGAGGATTTGCCTCCTGTGCGTAATGTGCAGTATCATGTGTGTCAGATATCATTATAAAACTAGGCCTGCAGGTAATTTGGCTTTTTAATTATAAAAATTAAAAGAACTGTCTTTTTTGTTAAAGAATACAATACAGAGAGTGTTTCCACTTATGGGGAAGAGCAAAACTCGGGGCCATCAATATAAGATAGTCACCAAGAAATCAAATAGGGAATTCAGAAGAAACTTCTTTACCCAGAGAGTGGTGAGAATGTGGAACTTGCTACCACAGGGAGTGGTTGATGCGAATAATATAGATGCATTTAAGGGGAGGGTAGATAAGCATACAAGGGAGAAGTGAATAGAGGGTTATTCTGATAAAGTTAGATGAGGAAGGATGGGAGGAGGCTCGAATGAAGCATAAACGTCAGCATGGACTGATTGGGCCGAGTGACCTGTTTCTGTGCTGTATATTCTGTGTAATCCTATGTAAAAAATCAAAGTACTTCAATGGCTGTAAAACGCTTTGAGATGTCTGGTGGTCGTGAAAGGCGCTATATAAATGTAGGTCTTTCTTTTCTTTAAAGGTGATGTGGTGCTTCAGTAGGCTGCACCACAGAGTGGTTGGATCTGGTTTTATACTCCAATTCTGTAAGTAGGAGAAGATTTCTTCTGTTTTCTGTTTGCATCAAAATCATACATGGGATTCTTACATCCCACTTCTGATTTCATCACAAATAGTAAGGAGAGGAAATGTTCTCCCTCTATCAGCTCCCAATCTCAACCATGCCCGACCATGGGGAAATTTCAGGCTGAGGCTGGGCACCTTCTCACTAGCAGGAAGGGGAGACCAGAAGAAGAGTCACTTCAGGCGGCTCTTCTACACCTCATTATGCTCAGTCTTACAACAGCGAGGAGGCCTGGCAGCAGGTCTTCCATCTGTCCTCTTGGCTGGAGAAGTTGCATGGAGCAGGAGGTGTAAAGAAGAGGGTAAAAGAAAAGAAAACTATGAGAAAAGCAGCCGAAAAATATTGTGTGTCAATTAATAAAAGTTAATAAAAAGCAAAACAGGGAGAACGGTTGCATCCTAACATGTATGCCCTCTGCACTCAGAATTCTGCTTGCTGATTGAAAAGTGAATGTAGATCCAGAGCTTTGGTGCATTATGATACATTTAACAAGATGGATATGAAAAGGGGGCATAAAGGATTCACCTAACCTTTCAATCTTGCTTTCACAATTTGGTCTGGCATTTTCAGACTGGGCATGTTATGTCAAGAAGGCAAGGATACAGACGGGGGTGAGGCTGTTTCTCTAAAAATAACCCGAGTGACATCAGGCCACATAAACCATAAACCCAAACGACAAGTGAATTACGTAGTCCGATATCAAGGAGTGGCTTATTTTTAGGTCAGCCACCGCTCCCAAGTTCTGTATCATATTTATACTACACATCAATGTTATTATATATATTTAAGATTAGATTGATGCCTTTAAAAAGTAAAATATAGTTTATTTTTAGCACAGCTAGTAGGATGGCTGGTGTTTTAATACTCTGGTGGAATTCTGTGATGCAGCCCATGCCAGCTGAGTGGAATGCTGGGCCCCATTCTGTGTCTGCTACCTTCACTGTTCATGTCTGGAGTGCTGTAAAGGAGTTGCTTCAGCTGTCAATTTGACTGCTATGAGTAGGCTAGAATGTGGTATAAAGTTCCAGATTGTTTGCTTCAGTTTTGCTTTGACTTTGTTTTTAGTGATGGAAAGAATGGTTTGAATATAGAAATTTCCAAGCATTCTCAGCACCAGTGTGAATGAAATATGTAAGAAAGACAAGAATAAAGAGGCCAAGACATGTGGGAAGAGAGGGAGCAATGGGGAAAGCCAGAAGTAAATGCTGCTAAGAATAAGGGAAAGAGGACTGGAAAAAGAGAGAAATAGCAGTGAGAATAAGAAAGGAAAAACAGGATGGAGCAAGACTGGGTGGGGGAAGGACAAGGCATGAGAGGAAAGGACATAAGAAGATAAGATCAGGCAAGACTCAACACGACAAGTCAGGATAGAACAGGACATAGAAGGGAAGTACAGGATAGTGCCAAGAGAGAGTGATAGTTCCAAGAATAAGTGAAACAAGATGGGTTAGTGATGGAGTGACAAAATTGAGAATGACAGTGAAGAAGAAATATGATTAGTATTTAAAATGAGAAACAAGATGAGGAAAAGAGATAGCGATAAGAGCAAAACAGTCAAAACAAGAGAGCCAGGGAGTGAAAAATAATGGTAAAAGTTCTGGATAGAGAAATCAAGTTTCAGGGTGAGGGGTTGATAAAAGTGGGAGACATTTTTTGAGTGTAGTGTTGGACTGGAGACAGCAGAAAGACAGAAAACACGTAAAGGCATGTGGGAGTGCTTAAAATAGAACAACAGAATGCAGAGAATGGGTCGTTAGACAGGTAGACAGCTACAAAGTCAGCAAGTGGTAGCCGGTGGATGGGGTTCCAACATTAACATAACCTTTTGGGAAAAAAACACACCTGTGATATGCCAAAAAGTCTGCTCCCTGTAATGTGATATCAGCATACTGGATAGTTCAGTAGTTTACTAAAAAGAAAACAACTAAGGAGATTTTACTATCAGTTCATTTCAACTAGAAGCAGAGCTCTTTCAGAATTACCCTCACACATGTTTTAGACACTTGGCTTGGTGCGCGTACTCCAGAGAGTCACACAAAAATAACAAGTGAAATCATGAGCAAAATATAAATAAAGCATGGCTTCTTTGCGTTCCATTGAAATGAATGAGTAATGAAACATCAGAAGAGCTGTATCATTCCAGCAGAATGACAGCAGCAGCAAAATCTATCACTTCATTACCAGCGTGTAACCTGTTTATACAACTGGATCTTTGAATTCTATTGTTAAAAAAAAAGGAATTAATGTAGTTTCAATTTGATTAGTTTTACTTGTGAGTTGTCTGGACAGCGATAGATAGCAATGGGTAGTTTGACAGCAGCAGTTGGACTCTGTATATGAGACTGAGAAGTTTTGTGACACAGCTTTCTTTTCCCCACTGGACCATTAATTCAAGATTTATGTTGTTTTGGTGCTTCTAAAGATGTTTTTTTTGTAGAGGCAGAGAAAAGCATTTGAGTGAGTGTCAGCTGTGAGCAATTTAGAACGGTCTCTCACTGGGGCCATTTTAATTCATTTTTCACTCATTTTCTCCCATCCTCTCCAAGGAATATATTTTCATCAATTTATGCTGACACTGACTTTTTGCTAACATTAACAAATGGAGAAAAACATTCTAAACTGAAGTTGCTGACTCACAGTGGAATAGCCATTCTTCATGTGTAAGCCTAAAGAATGAATGTTGGTAGGCTATTCAAAATATGGGCATTACAATTAAACTTGATCCTGCCCAAATCCGGGAACTCATGACTTCCTACATGCACTCTGCATAATTGAATTGTAAAGTTTGTTTATAAGCAATAGGTTTATGGTTTCCTTACACTTACCACACAGAGGAAATATTTCCCATGAAGTCTACAGGCACTGAATTTTCTGCAAGGAATGCTGGATAATGATCAGGAGCAGCAACCCTGACTGATTACTCCCATTCCAGCCTTGGGGTGCTGAGGCCAATTGATACACCCACCAGTACAGACTGGAGATCAAACCTGGAACTTTCCTGGTTCAAATGGTTCAGTATTACACCACAAAATGCAGTTACTCAATGAACCATTGAGGCAGCCCATTGTAGCATTTTTTTTTTTCATTTTTATATGGCTTCATGATAAAAAGACATTCCATGCTTGATACTATTACACTACAATGTGATGCTTTTCATATCCCCCTGCAATGAGGTAAGATCATTTTTTTTACAGTGAAAATATCTCCACTACAATTGTATAATTAAAAAAGTAATTGCCAGATTAAAGTAGGCTATGCGGGTCTAACACAATGAAGCAGTACTGATGACATAAAAAAATTTCAGGAGCTTACACAGTTATTATTGCAATGTAATCGTCACACACACTCAGCCAGCATTTATTTTCTGTAATATAACTTAATAGGAATCATTTTAAATTTAGTTTGTTGGCTTATTGATTCATATTTTCTGTTCTGCTAAATCATGCAATCTCAGCTCCTCTAGTGTAGTTTCAAGTTAAATGATGGGAAGAAAGGTGATCTAAACATTCTCGCAAAGACCGCCCTGTATCTTGATCATGTGATGGAGAGGATCAGTGATAAGAACATAGGAAAGCATAGAATAAGGAAAAGTCAAATGGGGCATCAAGCCTGGGTCTCTTACTGACAATGTACAATCTAACCCACAACAGATACCTCACTAACTTAATATCCTAAAGGAAAATGCTGCATAAAAATTGACTGATTCTAAAAGCAACTAAACAAAATTCCTGAATGTTTATCCATGCTCAGTGTTCACTATTCAACTGTAACCTGTTGCCCTCCACAGGTGACTGTCCATCCCGCTCCCCACTGAATACTGAAACAGGGAATATTTCTGCATTAAATGTATTTAAGGGGAAGCTAGAATTACACACGAGGGAGAAAGGAATAGAAAGTTATGCTGATAGGGTTAGATGAAGAGGGGTGGATCATAAGCATGGATCAGTTGGGCCGAATGGCCCGTTTCTGTGCTGTACATTCTATGTAATTCTATGTAATTAGACAGACAGCTCGTGATATTCACAGCATGGCTTAAATTAATATATTAGACCCAGGCTTGCCATTGTAAATCCACACCCCCAACCCCCAGTTTCTCCCCCGCCAACCCCCTCTCTACCATGGAGAGAATATTGGAATCCCCACTTCCACAAGAAGCTCTTGCAGACCTCCTAAAAGCCAGTTACAGAACAGCAATGCCAAGAATTGGAACTTAACATACTCAGAACTGTCACGTCAAATTAAGTGTCAGCTTGGTATAGTTGGTAATACTCTCAACTTTGGTTTAGAAGGTTACGGGTTTGACCTTCTAAACCAGACCAGCATGTAACCTTGAGCAAGGCCAGCATTTAATTGTCTTAGTTGCCCTGAGAAGGTGGTGGTGGGCCTTCTTCTTGAAGCGGTGATAACAGTTTTGATACAACTGAATGGCTTGCTAGGCTACTTCAGAAGAAACCTATTCGATCCCAATCTGAGCTTCTGATCCCATAATCTTCTCCATCTTCCTGTGGAATTCTCTACCACAGAAGGCAGTTGAGGCCAATTCATTAAATATATTCAAGAAGGAGTTAGATATATTTCTTAAGGCTAAAGGGATCAAGGGATATGGGGAAAAGGCAGGGACAGGGTACTGAATTTGGATGATCAGCCATGATCTCATTAAATGGCGGAGCAGGCTCGAGGGGCCGAATGGCTTACTCCTGCTCCTATCTTCTATGTTTCTATGTTTCTATCACAAAGACCTCCTACTTCCACCCCTGTAACATCCGCCCACCAACCCCACCTCCACATCTGCTTCAGTCCACATGCCATTAAAACTGTCTCCATGCTTTAGTCATCTCCAAACTTGACTATTCCAATACTTTCCTGGCCGGGCTCCCATTCTCTACATTCCATAAATTCAGCGCATTCAAAACTCTGCTTCCCGTATCCTATCCCACACCAAGTCCTGCTTGTCTATCACCCCTGTCCCTGCTGACATACATTGGTTACCAGTCCCCCAATGTCTTAAATTTAAATTTCTCATCCTCTTGTTTATATCCTACCATTGCCTCACCCTCCCTATCTCTGGAACCGCACCCCCGCCCCCCCCCCCCCCCCCCACCAAACTCGCAATTTCTCTGACTCTGGCCTCCAGTGTTCCCCTCCTCCTTCATCCCCCATTGGTGGCCTTGCATTTGGCCTCCTAGACCCCATGCTCTGAAATTTCCCTCCTTTAAGACCATCCTTATAACCCGCTTTTCCTAATTTCTCCTTCTTTGGTTCAGCATATATATATTTTTTGATTCTACCTCTGTGAAGCGCTTTTTACCATTTTCTATATTAAAGGTACTATTGATAAGGGAGTGCGGCACTGCCAAGAGTCTTAGGGGGTTATTTTGGCCAAAGGGTGAACACAGATTGTGTCAGGAAGGGACAGAGCGTACAAACAAAGGAGTGCACTAACAAATAGGGTCCGAATAAGAAAAAATGGTAATAAGACAAATCGGGCCATAGTACAAAAAAATGTTAAGATGCCTAAAAATGTTAAAAAGACAAATCTAAAGGCACTGTATCTGAATGCACGAAGCATTTGGAATAAGGTAGATGAATTAACAGTGCAAATAGATGTAAACAGATACGATATAATTGCGATTACGGAGATATGGCTGCAGGGTGACCAAGGCTGGGAGCTGAACATCTAAGGATATTTGATATTTTGGAAGGACAGGCAAAAAGGAAAAGGAGGTGGGGTGGCATTGTTAGTAAAGGATGAAATCAGAGCAATAGTGAGAAAGGATATTGGCTCAGAAAATAAAGATGTTGAATCAGTCTGGGTGGAGCTAAGAAGCACCAAGGGGCAGAAAACATTGGTGTGAGTTGTCTATAGGCCTCCAAACAGTAGTGGTAATGTAGGGGATGGCATCAAACAGGAAATTAGAGATGCATGTAACAAGGGTACTATAGTAATCATGGGTGACTTTAATCTACATATAGACTGGCCAAACCAAATTAGCAATAATACTGTGGCGGATGAATTCCTGGAGTGTGTACAAGATGGTTTTTTAGACCAGTATGTTGAGGAGCCAAATAGGGAACAGGCTATCCTAGATTGGGTTTTGTGCAATGAGAAGGGGTTAACTAATAATCTTGTTGTGCGGGGTCCTTTAGGGAAGAGTGACCATAACATGATAGAATTCTTCATTAAGATGGAAAGTAAAGAAGTCCAATCTGAAACTAGGGTCCTAAATCTAAACAAAGGAAACTACGAAGGTATGAGGAGTGAGATGGCTATGATAGATTGGGGAGCTTCATTAAAAGGCATGACGGTGGATAGGCAATGGCTAACATTTAAGGAACGAATGCATGAATTGCAACAGTTATACATTCCTTTCTGGCGCAAAAACACAAAAGGAAAAACAGCCCAACTATGGCTAACAAAAGAAATTAAGGATAGTATTAGATCCAAAGAGGAGTCATATAAAATTGCCAGAAAAAGTAGCAAGCCTAAGGATTGGGAGCAGTTTAGAGTTCAGCAAAAAAGGACCAAGAGATTGATTAAGAGGGGAAAAATAGAGTATGAGAGTAAACTTGCAAGGAACATAAAAGCGGATTGTAAAAGCTTCTACAAGTATGTAAAAAGAAAAAGATTAGTGAAGACAAATGTAGGTCCGTTACAGTCAAAAACAGGAGAATTTATAATGGGGAACAAGGAAATGGCAGAGCTATTAAACAAATACTTTGGTTCTGTCTTCACGGAAGAGGACACAAATAACTTCCCAGAAATGCTAGGGAACCAAGCATCCAGTGAGAAGGAGAAATTAAAGGAAATTAGTATTAGTAAAAAAACTAGTGCTGGAGAAATTAATGAGACTGAAAGCCGATAAATCCCCAGGAAAAGTTCCTGCAGATTGGAAGGTGGCAAATGTAACCCCACTATTTAAAAAAGGAGGGAGAGAGAAAACAGGGAACTACAGACCGGTTAGCCTAACATCAGTAGTAGGGAAAATGCTAGAGTCTATTATAAAGGATGTGGTAACAGGACACTTAGAAAATATCAATGGGATTAGACAAAGTCAACATGGACTTATGAAAGGGAAATTGTATTTGACAAACCTACTGGAGTTTTTTGAGGATGTAACTGGTAGAATAGACATGGGAAAGCCAGTGGATGTGGTGTATTTGGATTTTCAGAAGGCCTTTGATAAAGTCCCACATAAGAGGTTAGTGTGCAAAATTAAAGCACATGGGATTGGGGATAATACACTGGCATGGATTGAAAATTGGTTAACAGACAGGAAACAGAGAGTAGGAATAAATGGGTCTTTTTTGGGGTGGCAGGCGGTGACGAGTGGGATACCACAGGGATCAGTGCTTGGGCCCCAGCTATTCACAATATATATCAATGATTTGGATGAGGAAACCAAATGTAATATTTCCAAGTTTGCTGATGACACAAAACTAGGTGGGATTGCAAAGAGGCTTCAAGGTGATTTAGACAAGTTGAGTGAGTGGGCAAATACATGGCATTTGCAGTATAACATGGATAAATGTGAAGTTATCCACTTCGGTAGGAAAAACAGAAAGGCAGAGTATTATTTAAATGGTGATAGATTGGGAAATGTTGATGTACAAAGGGACCTGGGTGTCATTGTACACCAGTCATTGAAAGCAAACATGCAGGTGCAGCAAGCAGTTAGGAAGACAAATGGCATGTTGGCCTTCATTGCAAGAGGATTTGAGTACAGGAGTAAGGATGTCTTACTACAGTTATACAGAGCCTTGGTGAGACCACACCTGGAGTACTGTGTGCAGTTTTGGTCTCCTTACCTAAGAAAGGATATACTTGCCATAGAGGGAGTGCAGCGAAGGTTCACCAGACTGATTCCTGGGATGGCAGGACTGTCGTATGAGGAGAGATTGGGTCAACTAGGCCTGTATTCACTAGTGTTTAGAAGAATGAGACGGAATCTCGTGGAAGCATATAAAATTCTGACAGGGCTAGACAGACTGGATGCAGGGAGGATGTTTCCCCTGGCTGGGGGGTCTAGAACGAGGGGTCACAGTCTCAGGATACGGGGTGGGACATTTAGGACTGAGATGAGGAGAAATTTCTTCACTCAGAGGGTGGTGAACCTGTGGAATTCTCTACCACAGACAGCTGTGGAGGCCAAGTCACTGAATATATTTAAGAAGGAGACAGATTTCTAGACACAAAAGGCATCAAGGGGTATGGGGAGAGAGCGGGAATATGGTATTGAGATAGAGGATCAGCCATGATCATATTGAATGGCGGAGCAGGCTCGAAGGGCCGAATGGCCTACTCCTGCTCCTATTTTTCTATGTTTCTATGTTTCTAAATGGGTACAGCACTAATAAAAGTAGCCTGACCGGATTTAGCAAACAATTTTGGTCCTGATTGCTGATTACCATAATTTGAACTTGCCTGGAGGTGATAAACAGACACCTGGGATGCAAAATTCAGAGCGTAGTGACCGTTTTTTGGGTGCTACGAGTGCCCTTAGTACTTCAAAATGGTGACGGCGGCTCGTGCGCACACTTGTGGGGTGAATCGCGGTGGATGCCATATTGGTGAGGGTGTTAGTGCGTGTGCAGTGAACATCTGGCAGAAATATGCAGAGCAGGCAGATCATGACATCAGTCAGCGTGCAACATGCGTTCAACAGCAGGAAGGACCCCCACCAGCACTATTTAAAGGGATCATCAACTACTTACAGGTTAGTTGCTGGTTGATTTATTTTGGCTGTTGCTACGATTCTACAAGTATTTGGTGCCGTCTAGAGTTGTTTCAAGTTGCAAAAGTCTACAGGGAGTGGTCTGGCAGGTGCTGAAGGACTTTTTCCTGACTTCAAGGCATCTGCACAAACCACTTGTTGCCAGACATGGGTGCAGTAGTAGGCATTCCCCTTGGAATACATCATGACTGGGAGAATGAACAGAGGCCATGCAGAGCAGGACAAGCTGCTAGAAGAGGGAGGAGGAGGAGGAGGGGGAGAAAGGCTCTCAGCAGGAGGCCATATCCACCCAGGGTGTTCAGGGAGCAATTCTCCTACCTGAACCTCAGCGAGGAACAGTGTGTAATATGTCTACGCTTCAGTAAGGACATCTTCACTGAAATCTGCCACCTGCTGCAACCACATTTACAACTTCAGAACAGGACAAGGAATGCATTGCCAGTGGCTGTGAACGTGACCATGGCAATGAACTTTTATGTGTTTGGCTCTTTCCAGGCTGGAGCAGGAGATATTTGTAACATCTCGTAGTTTACCATCCACTGTTGCATAAAGGAGTTCACTGAGGCTCTCTATTCAAAGAGAGCTGACTACATTTCATTTTCTCTTGCCAGAGACCAGCAGGGGAGCGAGCATGCAACTTCGCTCAGATTGGAGGCATGGTGGAGGGTGCCATTGACTGCAGGCACATCGCTTTGTGGGCACCACATGCCAGCTCTGCCATATACTGGAACCAAAAGGGATTCCACGCCCTCAACATCCAGCTGGTGTGTGACCATTGGCAGTTCAATGCCTCTGGTATCCTAGCAACAGTCATGATGCCTTCATTCTGTTTTGACATCTGCATTTGAGCCATCACGGCAAACCAAAGGGTGGCCACTGGGCGACAAGGGCTATCTGCTGACGACATGGCTGATGACTGGTGCACAATCTACGCACATGTGGGCAGATTGCATACAATGAGAGCCATGCTGCTACACGAAATGTGATAGAGCGGACCACTGGTGTGCTGAAACAACCCTTCCACTGCCTGGACCGCTTCGGAGGAGCCCTGCATACTCGGCAGAAGTCATAGAGTCAAAGGGCTGGATTTTCCCAGCCCTGGGGAGGCGGGTATGGAGGCGGGACTGCCGGGAAAATGGCAGAAACTGGGAGCGGGTACCGACCCCGCTCTCAACTCGCCTCCGTGCCATCTTCCCGGGAGGCGGGTCTTGGTGAGCCTGTGTGCAAGGGCTCACCTTAGAACAGAGATTGTCAGTGTTTGACAGCTTCTCAAAGCTGTCAAACGCTGACAATTCATCTGTCAAATAATTTTCGACAGATGAAGCATCATACGCTGACGTCATCTGTCACCGGCTTTCCCTTAATTGGCTGGTAACAAGGCCAATCAACGGAAAATAGCGTGGGTTGGTCAGACGTCGCTGGGGGCGGGACTGAAACCTGGAATCCAGAATTCCTGCCTCCAGCACGTCTCCATTGAGAAAATCCAGCCCATAGAGTCATAACGGCACAGAAGGAGACCATTCGGCCCATTGAGTCTGTGCCAGCTCTCTGGAGAGCAATCCAGTCAGTCCCATTCCCCCGCTCTAATAAGTCTGCTGACTTTCGGTGGAAGACGCTGCAGACGGCTTTGGTGGACGACCTTGAACAGCTCTGGGCCTAGTAGGCCTGGCTGTGTACTGTAGCATTTTGGCATGGGCGGCAGCAGTCTGGGCTGGCTGGCTGACAGGCAACAGCAAGGGCACAGGCAGAGTGGCAGCCATGGGAGGATGAAAGCTGTCATCCAGAGAGAGGACAGCAGGTTTGTGCTCCACGTAGCCACTGCCACTCCCTCGGGGTGGCGCCTCAGCAATCCTAGTAATCTGTTGGAGGACAGATTGCTGAACTGCTGTGCCACCCTGTAATCCACAGCCATGATGATAGCAGTCTGTGCTTACATGGCAGCAAGCTGAGCTTGCATGACAGCAGTCTGAGCTTCCACTGCAGCACTCAGACATTGGGTGTCTGCTGCTTGTGCTGCAATGGAAGTTGAGACATCGGCCATCAGAAGCTGCTTCATGGTTGGGTCCACAACTGTGCCAATGGAGCTACCACTTCCATGCTGGACAGAATGGGCTCCAAGCTATGCGCAAAGTCCTGTGCCATGTTGGTGACAACACTATCCTTGCCCCCTACTCTGGCTGCAGGCCGCCCGTGCCCGGTGTCTCACCATGTGCAGATCTCCCTCTATGCTATCCTCTAAATTACGTACTGTGTTATTTCTGAGCTGGTGGCTGTGAGTTAAATCGAGTGATGGTGAGTCTTCATCATCACTGTCTTCTTGCTCTTCCATCACTGCCTGGCCAGGTTACAGTTCTTGGGTATCTGAAAGGAGAAAGGCACAAGGATATTGTTATGGTGATGGGAGGTGGGGTGGAAGTAAGAGGATTAGGTATGAGGATATCGTCATCTTCGATGATTTCAGCCCCGCCGCTGGCCACGGCCTCAGCAATGGCCATTCCAATAATGGCCAGCTTTGTCTCCTCCATGGGGGTTAGGACATGTCGGCGCGCCTGTCCCATGGTAGCTCCTGCTGCCTTTGGTTGTATGCCACCTTGCTGTGCTAGAGAGAGGGAAGTGTGTCAGTGAGTGTGATATAATCTGTTTGGGTGATGTGGCTGTCATGGTTCAATAGCTGGCAGTGTGTGCAAGCTGTGAGATTTGGGTGTGAGGCTTGCAGCAGTGTTTAGTGTGTAAGGGTGAGGTGAAGCTATGAATGTCAGGTATGAGTCCTGATTGATAGAGATTGTTGGTAGGTGAGCAATGGCTGAGGCTAGTGGTGCAGTTGGTAGAATATGGCATTTGAAGATGCATTCACTGACCTTGACTACTCGTGTGAGGTCATTGAACTTCTTGCAGCACTGCATCCAGGTCCTTGGGGCTTGACTCCTGGCATTAACCGCCACGGCTATCTGCTCCCTCTGCCTTCTGAGCGTGTGTCTAGAGGGTCTCCTGCCCCCTGCAGATAAAGGATATCTCTGCTCCTTTCCATCTCCTCCACCAAGGCCTCCAGTGCTTAACCTTGGAGCCCACTCTCTCCCACATTGTGCCATTCTTCACTGTTTTCCAGGTCAGATTCACCTCCTGAACGACTTCCAGCACCTTGCTCCAACCAGAATGCTTCTCCCCTTAAAGAGGTGCAGGCTAGCTTTAAGCTTTAAGGCTTTTATTGCTAGGGGGATAGATTATAAAAACAGGGAGGTATTGCTGCAGTTATATAAGGTATTGGTGAGACCGCATCTGGAATACTGCATACAGTTTTGGTGTCCATACTTAAGAAAAGACATACTTGCTCTCGAGGCAGTACAAAGAAGGTTCACTCGGTTAATCCCCAGGATGAGGGGGTGGACATACGAGGAGAGGTTGAGTAGATTGGGACTCTACTCATTGGAGTTCAGAAGAATGAGAGGCGATCTTATTGAAACATATAAGATTGTGAAGGGGCTTGATCGGGTGGATGCGGTAAGGATGTTCCCAAGGATGGGTGAAACTAGAACTAGGGGGCATAATCTTAGAATAAGGGGCTGCTCTTTCAAAACTGAGATGAGGAGAAACTTCTTCACTCAGAGGGTAGTAGGTCTGTGGAATTTGCTGCCCCAGGAAGCTGTGGAAGCTACATCATTAAATAAATTTAAAACAGAAATAGACAGTTTCCTAGAAGTAAAGGGAATTAGGGGTTACGGGGAGCGGGCAGGAAATTGGACATGAGGCTGAGTTCGGATCGGTCGAGGCCCTGTGGGTGGCGTAGCGGGCCCAGGAGCTGAGTGGCCGGGTCCTGCTCCTACTTCTTGTGTTCTTTAGATTTGAGGTGAGGATCAGATCAGCCATGATCTTATTGAATGGCGGAGCAGGCTCGAAGGGCCGATTGGCCTACTCCTGCTCCTATTTCTTATGTTCTTATGTTAAGCAGTGCAGGCTAGCTTTAATAAGAGCAAACAAGTTACAATTTTGGGCCCCCTGCTGATGTGTGCAGCCAATCAACAGCGCGGTTCATTGAAATCATTGAAATGAGCAGGCAGCACGAAGTTGGCGTGTTGCATGCATTGCATTAAACTGGTGCAGGTTAATCTTGCATCGTGATTCCCGAGCCTGTTTTCGGGGGCTATCGAATTTAGGCCCCCTGCAGGTTTAGCACTCAAGTGCTGATTACACGCAACTTTCGTGGAGCAGTATATGTGGGCTCCTCGCACCCACTTCCACAGAAACTGCAAATACTTGAAATCTGAAATAAAAACCAAACATGCTGGAAATACACAGCAGCAGATCAGTCAGCATCTGTTAAAAAGAAAAGATGGGCGTTGGCCTTTTTAGTGTTTAACCTTCATTGGTCCATTGGATCATTATGCGGACATATTTGTTTAAAATTTTCAGTGCAAATAAAAGCTTTCTTTCTCTTGGGAAAAAGTATTTTATATGGGTTTCAATCGGTTTAAAAGGTAAGGACAGCGTTTATAAAACATTTGATAAACATCGAGCTGGAAAAGAATGAGTCACAGGACATAAACCTTTAAAACTTCAAAGAGGCAGAGGATGACATAATTGTCCATGTGTCGAAATGTGAACATCATTCAGAAACCCAGAGCTGAATGTCAACAAGTGACCTTTAAAGCTTTGAAATACTCAGAGATCAGGATCTAAACAAAATGAAAGCGAGTGGAGCTATTGCCCGAGTTACATAAGGTTAGAACGCACGTAAGAGTGTGTTTCAGCAGCTTTGAGTGTACAATTTCAAAACTCCTTCTCCTGCTCTAGAACTGCAAAGCATTAGGAAACCTGTAGCAGGTGAGTAAACTCACTGTATTCAGCATTGTAAGTGTTTTATAAATTATTTTATCAGGGCAGACCCTTCCTCTCCTCCAGTACTATTTCTATTTGTTTCATTGAAAATGTCATTTCGATACAGGCTATCACTGATTGAAGACCTGTGCCTTACATCAATAAACAATGTTTCCGATTGGCCAGGAACCGCATAATAATTTTTTTAAGTGTTACAGTTGTCATTGCATTTCTTTATTTTGAGTGTACTGGTACAGTTTGAGCCTTCGAGTGCCTTCAAGTCACTTGCAGGAGCAGTAGTCCCTTCCCTTACCATGTACACAATTACAATCAGGAGCTATTCTTGTTCATCCATAGATTTTAAAGCTGTGGAGTTCTATTAAACTTAGGCTTTAGGTGCCACAGGACCCCCATGTTAGGGTGTTTGTTGACACTTAAATGCATGTATCATTATGTTAGCTGACAGGCTGTCACAATAAATCAGATAGTTCCACTGCTTCACAACTGGCAACCTGCATTTATAGGAACAGAGGTTCTGTGCACTTGAACTCTGTTTCTTCACTGAGATCACCCCAAGGACTGGGGCACACTTCAAATTATTACATAATATCACAATAGACTTCAGAATATGCAATTGGTGGAAACCAAGAGTAATTACAAGATCTTCAATACTTCTGTAAAAAGTAAGATATGATGGTTTAAGTTTGCTCCTGATTTGTAGAACTGAGCTGAATTCACTTCCCTTAGTGTTTACATTTACTTCTACTGAATTATTCCAAGAACAAATGACCTATTACAGGAGAACAGGAGACGAATGAGGGATATACAGACCTGCCTTTGTACTACAACTTTGGGGCCCATTCTTTGCAGAGATTTTCAGCACCGCACCAGCAGAAGTGCAGTATAATGCTATCAGCAGGGGCCCTTATTGTTACTCAGACAATCTTAAAGACATTGCCTTGCATCATATTAATTTTACACTGACAGCAATAAGATGGGTTTTTTTCTTCCTTATTTTTAATAAGTTTAAAACTAAATTGGCTGCTGTACCATAAATCTACTTTTACCGACTGGAAAGAGCTGACTGTTCTATCAACCATTCTCAATCGGTAAATCTCTCACTATAGTCTGAGGCCAGTAAGGAAGCCATCCTGCCTGTGTTTGAGTGCATTTGAGGACGGTTCTACCTTCACATTAGTGATGCAAGGGGAAGTACAACTGTAACTCTCCATTCACAGCACTGCGCACATGTCATCCGCACTGTGCTGATGGTTAGAATGTGATGGTTCCATCGTGCTAACTGTTACTGTACATTAATGTCAGATCAGTGTGCGTGATTCTAACAGTGCCATTCCATTCCAGCCAGTTGCAACATGGAATAAATCCACATGAACAGACAGGGCCAAAAATCCATGACCCTTCTGGCACACTCCCATTGTAATTTTTGGATCCCAGCGTAAGGTCAGCAGTGGAATTCTTGGTAACTCCCCTTTCCCCAGCTAGCCACTCTTCTGGTAAACTTCCCAATTACTTCGGCGGGCAGGTGCCCTAGTTGTGGCCTCGGGGGTGTGAGTATCCACTGCTGCTAAGAAAATGAATGGCCCTTTCCCCAACCCGTCAAATTGTGGCAGGCACAGAAGCACAAGTTCGAAGCAGACACATGTCTGCACTTACATCATGATGCACCCTCTCCTCACGGTAAATTTTTGGCCCCAATATATATTGTGTCAGGGCAATTTTGTCTGCCTTCTGCTCCATTTTTCAGTGGACGAAAACTGAAAAACGTCACTGTCTTACCACTGGAGGCCCGTCTGTTGCAATTTTCAAGTGGGTTTTCAATTTAGGTGTCCAGCACTTCTGCCGGAAACAAGAGGAAGCCTAATAAACATTCAATTGAGGGCCCAAAGATGTGATTAGGGATTGGACACTGCATCCTTCTTTACGTAGAGCATTGTGAAGCTGTACAACTTACTTCCAGGGTAAGTGAGTGAGGTCCTATTCACCTTCATAGGACCCCAATTTGAATGGGCTAATGAGGCTCACTCCTGTTTCTAGGGGGTGCCTGAGCCACCCATTTCAAAGACCCAACCAAAATGGCGGTGACCCGTACGTTGGTACGTAACTGCTGCGCTGCTATTTTAATCACGCTACCACCCTATTCCTACCTGGCAAAGGGAATGAAAGTCGGCCACATTGTCTGATTCAGCGAATGATGCGAATGGGCAAAGTATGATGGATACTGTAATGTATTATCACATGGTTTGTCACATGGTTTAGTATGAGCATGCTCAGTTCGCTCTGGCCTAATAAAGCAAGCACATGAACTAGCAACTCATCGTGTCTCTGTCCTTCATTTGTTCTACCCACATATATTACATTTTGCCGATGAGAATGGGATCACAAAGTCATTTTTAGGGATCACAGAAGGACACAGTGTTCAACCTTCGAGTGGACAAGTTTAAGGTGACTTTGTGACCCCTAAACTGAATTTTTGTGATGTTTTACTGTTAATGCTGATGCAGAATCGTCTGTGCTTCACCTTCGCGTGTATGTAGACACAGCAACAGCAGCATTGATTCTCACAGCTACACAGGTAGAGTGCTGAGTCACTGTTCGCCGGGATCGGGAGAATCATGGCCGTGCCCCATTCAGTTCTTACATTGAGCGGATGGAGATGTTTTTTAGGGCAAATAACATTATTGAGATCGAAGGAACAGATGAGAATGTTCAAGCTCAAAATAAAGTAATTCGTGAACGTAAAAAAGCAATTTTGCTAACGGAGATCGGGCCAGATGTCTACGGAACGTTGTCAGATGTACTCGCGAAAGGGAAAGCGAAGGATGCGTCGTTTGAAGATATTGTCGAGAAACTCGAGGACCATTTAGACCCAAAGCCATTAGAAATAGCAGAGAGCTATAAGTGTGGTACCAGAAACCAAAAACAAAGTGAAACCATCAGTGAGTACACTGTAGTTCTTAAGTCACAAAGCCACCGCCAAACCTAAAGTTGTGTCGGTGAGAGCAGTTCAGTGAATTGTTATCGCTGCAATGGAAGTCACTCACAACAGTCCTGCCAATACAGAAATGCGAAGTGTTTTCACTGCCAGAAGCTAGGCCATATTTCAACAGCTTGCAGAGCTAGATCTAAAGCAGGAAGTAAGAACCATTCTAGTAACAATGCAAAGCAGCGACAACAAAAGGGAGGAGTTCACAATATTGAAGTGAACACACCTGATGTTGAAGAACTAGGCATCTACAGTATCTATGCCACTAGCAGCAATGCTAGCAGTTGTGAGAAAGACTTCCGTACAAAACTTTTGATCAACGACCAATATATTGATATGTGTATCAACACAGCGGCAGACTGCTCTATCATGAGTAAGGACACATATGAGAGTAAGTTTAATCAAATACCACTTACAAAGAGTGCCGTAGAGTTAAAAACCTACTCCGGAGAAATCCTAGTGACATGTGGACAAATGGAATGTACAGTTCAACACAATGGCCAGTCAGCAAAGCTGCCTATTATTGTAGCGAGCTACAACAACAGGCCAACCCTCACGGGTAAAGACTGGTTGAGAAATTTAAAACTAGACTGGAAAAAATCTTCAGTGTAGATGCTTCAAAGAAGCGATTCGACAGAATGCTGAACAAGTACGAAAGCATGTTCACAGACAGTGTATAAAATTATGAGGGGCATAGATAAAGTGGATAGAAAGGACCTAGTTCCCTTAGCAGAGGGGTCAAAAACCAGGGGGCACAGATTTAAAGTAATTGGGGGAAGGTTTAGAGGGGATTTGAGGGGAAATTTCTTCACCCAGAGGGTTGTGGGGGTCTGGAACTCACTGCCTGAAAGGGTGGTAGAGGCAGGAACCCTAACCACATTTAAAAAGTACTTGGATGTGCACCTGGGATGCTCTAACCTGCAGGGCTACGGACCAAGAGCTGGGAAGTGGGATTAGGCTGGATAGCTCTTTGTTGGCCGGCGCGGACACGATGGGCCAAAATGGCCTCTTTCCATGCTGTAACTTTCTATGATTCTATGATTCTAGTTATGAGGGCATCACTGGGTATGACCCGCATATCCGCATCAAGTCCAACATGAAGCCTGTTATTGTAAGGCAAAGCCGGTTCCCTATGCGTTGAAAAGTCAGGTGGAGGAAGAGCTAGTGAAGCTGAGAGAGAACAGAGTGCTAGTAAAAACTGACAAAAATGAATGGGCTACCCCGATTGTGGTAGTGCCTAAAGCAGACAAAACTGTACACTTGTGCGGTGACTACAAAGTTATTATCAACCAAGCAGTTGATGACAAGCAGTACCCGTTACCTACATTGCAAGATTTGTATGCAGCACTCTCTGGGTCAAAGTTTTTCTCCAAGCTTGATCTGTCACACGCATACGCTCAGCTGAATGTTGACAAAGAAAGTCAACAGTATCTCACCATCAATACACACAAGGGACTGCACTCATACACCAAGCTGCCATATGGTGTAAAGTCCTTCCCCAAAATCTTGCAGGCTACGATGGATAAGATTTTGCAAGGAGATCCAAATTGCTTATGCAATCAAGACAATGTGCTGATCACAATAAGCAGCGAGAAAGAAAATCTAGAAGTGTTAGATTTTGTGCTTCAAAGGTTGAATTCCCACAATGTCAAATTGAAAAGGAGCAAATGTGCTTTTGTGCAGCCCAAGGTTGTGTACCTTGGTCTGAAAGTTGATGCAAATGGCTTGCAATCAGTTAAGGAAAAGGTTGATGCTGTCATCAATGCTCCAAAGCCACAGAGCGTATCTGAGTTAAGATCTTTCCTTGGAATGGTCCAGTACTATGCACGTTTCTTACCTGAGTTAGCGACCATGTTAGCTCCATTGCACAAGCTCCTCAAGAAGGATGTCCAGTGGAAGTGGACAAAAGCGCAACAGGAAGCTTACAACGCTTGTAAAAATCTCTCTAGCGATGCTCTACTTGTGCACTACGACACAGAGCGTGAGCTTAAGTTAGCGTGTGATGCTTCCAGCTATGGTGTGGGAGCTGTCATAAGCCACATAATGGATGACGGCCAAAAGAAACCAATCGTGTTCGCATCGCGAATCCTCACAGAGAGCAAAAGAAACTATGCGCAAATTGAAAAGGAAGCACTCGCCATAGTGTTTGGAATCAAGAGATTCCAACAGTTCCTGATCGGCAGAAAGTTTACCCTGATAACCGATCACAAATCGCTCCGAGCAATATTGGGGCCCAAATCTGCCATCCCTGCAATGGCTGCATCAAGAATGCAACGTTGGGCAGTGTTGTTGTCACAATATGACTACACGATTGAATATCGCACTTCAAAGCAAAACGCAATCGCAGATGCTTTGTCTAGGTCACCACATGAGGACTCGTGTTGGGAGTGAAGGTGCTATTTTCACGCTAGGTGCAGTTGACAAAGACTTTCCTGTGAATGCAACTGAGATTGCAGATGAGACTCAAAAGGACTCAGTACTGAAGATAGTGTATGAAAACACCTTGAATGGATGGACTGATCAGTGTCTGGACACAGAATTGAAACCATTCCATAACCGTCATACTGAATTGTCCTGTGAGCAAGGTTGTATCAAGTGGGGAAACAGAGTGGTGGTACCTACTTCTTTGAGAGATAGAATTCTGGCCGAACTTCATACTGAACATCCAGGGATCATCAGTATGAAATCAATTGCAAGAAGCTTTGTTTACTGGTCTGGATTGGACAGTGATCTTGAACCACTTGATCATGAATACATACATTTTTTTAAGGGGAAAGCAGTGTAATGTATTATCACATGGTTTGTCACATGGCTCAGTATGAGCATGCTCAGTTCGCTCTGGCCTCGTAAAGCAAGCACATGAACTAGCAACTCATCGTGTCTCTGTCCTTCATTTGTTCTACCCACATATATTACAGATACAGTGATGACTGAATAAGTGGCATTGTACTGAGATAAGAACTAAATAACTGAAGATTGTGCACAATTTATGGTGAATTACAGGAGTTCTATAACGAGCGGAGGATCTATGAGTCACAAGCATGAGCATTGGTGAGAAAACTTATGATGTAGCCTGCAGAGCTGAAAGATCGTCAGTAACAAATTGATATAATACATTATAAAAATCATTTTGGTGACCAGATAATTGGATCATTAACTGAAAATTCACTGCAGTGAGTAATCCTTATTTAATGTTATCATGTATACAAGAATTGGCTTGCAATGCCATATGTCTCACGTGAGATGTGGAATACATTAGGTTATGCTGCAGTACTGTCTGTATTACCTTTTCACTTACATCAGTGTACCTCTCCTGTGGTTACTGTGCTACTGCAGAGCAGCAACAGAAGTGGACAATGTAATGTTAATCTTTTTAATTAAGTATTTAAAAGAATATAAGACGTCGATGGGAATGAGTTACACAGTTTTAATTTAATATCACTGTTTTCCTGACATTCACGAGCTGTTCAAACTTTTCTCTCAAGCTTTCTAACACCATGAAAGCTGTCTGATTGGATTACTACCTCATGTATGACTTTCAAATTTCTGCATCCTATATTTAATTTCACTTCAGTGAACAATCGATTCTAATCTGACTGTACTGGATTGTCAGGTTGCTGGGCAGAGAAATTACCATTAAGATATTTTCTTTATTGTTCTACCTCTTTTTAAATTCCCCTTTTATCATTTTGAACCTGTATCCCTTTGCACTACTTTCACTATTTAATTTAGTGCAATTAAAATATTGCTGAGAGCTCTAAAACTAGATATCAACTTTATGGCTTCAATGTCTCCCTTGCCTCTCAGTAAACAGAACTGGACGCAGCCCAAAAGATGTGGGTCTCTATTTTCATCCCCATTTTTGGACGGGAACAGGGCAGTATCATGCTTACAATTGGAGTGCAGAACGTACTGCCTCGTTCCTGCTGTTGTTTCACCTGTCGTCATTTTGATTGGGGCCTTTGGATCGGCGGCTAAGGCTCTTGTGGGGTCTTTATTATGCTGATTTCAATAGGACCCCAAGGCAATTTCCAAGCTGCAATGAGAGGAGCGTGTGCTGTGGATGTAGAGTGGCCTAACTATCGAACCTTAAAAGGACTGCCGGAAAGAATTACAAAAGCGGGCCCGATACGTTTTTTAGTGATTTTTGTGGGGCATGGGGAACCATCAATGCTCGACCCACCTGATGCCTGACCCTGTGCCGCCTTTTCCCGGGATCGCCTCCTGCCCCCCTTTTAATGTAACTCAATTGGCTCAGATTTGCAGAGGAGCTATGAGATGTTCCAAATGCGCGGGCAGCTCAATGTGACTATGGTAATGAAGTCCGTCCATCAAAATCAGCCCACGGTCTGATCAGAGCACTGAGCAGTTTGATCGTGACTTTTTCTGACTTAGGCAATATGATTCAGCACTCTATTTGCTTTATTAATTGCTGTTCTGCAGTGTTTAGACATATTGAATATACTAAGATTTCTAAGTCTCTCTCCACTTCATCCTTTGCTATTTGAACACAATTCATGGAGTACATGTGTCACCTATTATCCTTTCTATCTATCTATCTATCTATCTATCTATCTATCTATCTATCTATCTATCTATCTATCTATCTATCTATCTATCTATCTATCTATCTATCTATCTATCTATATAATTTTACACTTGTCTGCATTCATTTTTTTTCATTTGCTTTCGGATGTGGGCGATGCTGGCAAGGCCGCATTAATTGGCCATCCCCAGTTACCTGAGAAGGTGGTAGTGGGCCTTCTTCTTCAATCGCTGCAGTCTTGTGCTGATGGTGCTCCCAGAATGATGCTAGGTAGGGAATTCCAGGATATTGACCAATGACAATGAAGCATATATGTCCAAGTCAGGATGGTATGTGACCTGGAGGGGGACTTGGATTTGATGGTGCTTTTGTTTGATATAATCTGTAAGTTTTACCAATTTGCATTGAGTTTCTGAATCCAAGTCATGAATATAAATTAGAAACAGTAGTCGGCCCAATACTGATCCTTTGGACAGCACTTGCCTCCAACCTGACAAAGCTCCTCTAACTAGTCTCAGTTTGGTGCAGGTGGTAGTGCTTTAATGGCTAGAATTTTCAGAGGTAAGAATGGGTGGGTTGGAGGTGTGGGGGAAGTGAAAGTTGTAGAAATGTAAAACCCGCCCCAACTCGCCCACTTTCACCTTTCACTCAGGCGGGACGGGGGCGGCGGGCTGCCAACCCGCTGCCAGAAGGCGGGTTGACAATTATAATGAGGCCTGAAGCCTCTACTTTAATCTGCTTTGCAGGTTTTACGGCCGAGGATCCCGGGGCTCGGGATTCCCGGTGGCTGCAACGAGGTGACCTCAGTCTCGGGGAGCAATCCTTGTGAGCCAGGAGGAGCAGGAGTGCTTCCTCGTGGCCCCCCAAACTCGCCCACCATCAGCCTGCCCCTCCCTAGGATCAGGGTTTGGATTCCCCCCTTCCTGGGATCAGACCCCCTCTGGGGCTGGAACACCACCCCCCCGGGGATCGTGACTCCAGCCCTGGGGTCAGGGATCGGACCCCCGGGGAATTGGACCCCATCTCCACAGCTTGTAACCCCACCCCACCCCGCAACCATCCTCGGCCCAGCACCTACCTGGTCCTGTGGCCTCCTTGTCCACATTCCCTGCACAACTGGAAGCCAACCTGTCAGTTAGGCTGACTTCTGGGCGGGGAATGCATGCTGTGAGTTAAAAATATAAAACTCCACCCCAACCCACCTGACATAAGAAAACTACTAGGCACTTGGTCTCAGCGTTAAACAAAGCTTTAATCAACTGTTTTTCAACATAGAGATCTAGTTGTGTACTTTACTAGTTCCTGTTAAAGAATGTCCTGAGCAAGCTGGGCCCATGCCCGAGTATTTCTACTCTCCCTGGACAGCGCCACCAGCAGGCCGCCCAGTATTATTTCATAAGTCATTTCCACATGAATGACAAGATTCATGTCATTGCCCACTTTCACCTTTCACTCAGGCGGGACGGGGGTGGCGGGCTGCCAACCCGCTGCCAGGAGGTGGGTTGGAGGTGTGGGGGGAAGTGAAAATTGTAAAAGTTAATGTTGTAAAAAAACTCCACAGCGTGCTGGGAAACCCGACCTTCTGAGTTTCCCGCCGTCTCCCAGGTGGGACCCAGGAAAATCCAGCCCAATGTCTCAGTCAGCAGGTTATGTGTTTAAACCCCACTAAGGATTTGAGCACATAATCTAGACTGACACTTCCGTGCAATACTGAGGGAGTGCTACATTTTCGAGGTGCTATCTATCAGATATGATGTTAAACCGAGGATTTGTCTGCCAGCTCAGGTGGATATAAAAGATTCTATGGCACTATTCTGTCTGATGGTCAACATCCCTCCCTCAGCCAACACCATGGAAACAGATTATTTAATCACTGATTTATTTGCGATTTTGGCACCTTGTATGTACATTGGCTGATGTGTTTGTCGGCATAAAAATAGTGACTATACTTCAAAGGAAATCCATTGGCTGTGAAGCACTTTTGGATTCCCTGAGGATGTGCTAAGGTGCTGCATAAATACAAGTTTTTTTCTTAATACCTTTTGTTTAATACCCTTCAGCCATTCTTATCCATTTCTAAGATTTAAACTGAATCTCCACAGTTTTGAGAAGATGAAAGAGGCACAAAAATTAATTTTTCAAAAAAAGTTGGAAACAGGAATTGTGCAAAATGACTGGCGGCTGAAAAATGTTGGAGACCAGTTAGACGTATCTCAGTTGTGAGTACATTTTTAGAAACCATAAAACGAGATGAAATTAGTGAATTAGTGCTAACAAAAACAATCAGTATAAATTTATGAAAGGTAGGTCATGTGTGACTAATTTAATTGAATTTTTCAAGGCAATCACAGAGTGTATGTATAAAGGGAATGACGTAGATATGCATATGAATTTCACCTATTTGATAAGGTGGCATATAAGAGAATTGTGGTGAAAATGAGTCCACTTGCAGCTGCATAGGTAGAGAGAAGGCATGGGGAGATTAAGGACATGTTTTTAGGATTGATGGCATGTGAGTACTGGTGTGCCCAGGGATCTGTGCTGGGATTTCTTTTGTTTTCCATTTATATAAATGATTTGAACATAGGCACAAGAAAAATGAAATCAATGTTTGCTGATAATACAATTTTCTTTATATATTTCCTCTTGGGATGTAGGTGACAGTGACAAGGCAGTACTTATTGCTCATTCCTAGTTGCCCTGAGCGCATTAAGAGCCAACCAGATAATGTGGGACTGGACACATGTAGGCCAAACCAGGCAGGGGTGACAGGTCATCCAAAAAAGACAGCAATGAACCAGTTGGCTTTTTACAAAAATCTGACAGCTGTCACAATTATTTTTTCTGGTACCAGCCCACAAATGACCAGAATTAATGAATTAAATTTCCGCACTATTTGCTGTGGTCCTTCAAATTCCAGTATTGGCTCCATGGGCAGATTTTCCTCTCACCTATCCATGTTGTATCCAGGGGAGTTCCTAGACTAACCGAGGAGATTCCGCCTAGTATACTTCCTGATAGGCCGAAAAGAACCTACTGGGAGCAGACATTAAGGCCGCGATTTTGCCGGCGCTCAGAGGGCAGGTTTGGAGGCGGGTCGGGAGTTAAAATCCAAATGATTGATGGCGGGTTGCGAACCCGCCACCATCCTGCCTCCACGCAACTTTGCAAAGTGTGGGGTCTGCGAGTCCCGATCAGACCCGACACCAAGCAGCGGGAGCGGCACTTAAGGCAGTTAACTGCTTGTTAACTGCTTAGATAATCCCTTTTTTACTGGCTCTTCCCATTTTACTACATTTTTCAGCGTGTTGCCCGTCGTGCAACAAACATGCCAGCTGATTGTGCCGGGTTCAGCAAGTAGCTAAATTGTTGAGAGCTGCACCTGCAGCTTAAAAGTGGACGTACAACATGGCTGACTTTCAGATGGTAGAACTTTGTACTTTGAGGTTTTGGAACACATTTTGCAGGTCTATTGAGCTTGTGAGTGTTTAAGCTGAGATCCATATGCACTGTGACCTCCTTGGAATACCCTCTGGCCACATTGACTGAGCGCTTATAACATCTATTCCTTAACTGAGATATATACCAGCGGGATGGGAACCATTTATTTCCTTTCATCCTGGTCCTCAGAATCGGAGGAAGAGCAGCCACGGCAGCAGCAGAACCAGGCACAACAGCAGCACCAACAACAGGAGCGCCAACCTTCTCCTCACCCACTTTATGCTGCACAGGGCAGAGGGCGTCAGCGCAGGGCTGCACTTCGCCGCAAGAGATACCCCCAACACAGGGTTTACAGGCCGAGGATGAGCTTCCTCAACATGACTGAGCAGCAGTGCCAAAGGAGGCAGAGACTTTCGCGAGAGGTAGTCGCTGACAACTGCACAATGCTGCACCAACACCTGGAGCCCAGAGGAGCGGGTGGCCACTCCTTACCAGTGGCTGTTAAAGTCACCACCGCACTCAACTTCTTTGCTTCAGGGTCCTTCCAGGGATCAGCAGTAGACATCAGCGGCATCTCCCAGTCGGCCGCACACACTTGCATCACACAGGTTACCGATGCCTTCTTTGCAAAGTCACTCAATTACATCCACTTCTCCACAGATGAAGCAAGTGTAACTGTGCGTGCGGTTGGCTTTGCAAAGATGGCAGGCTTCCCAAGGGTGCAGGGCGTCGTAGACTGCACATATGTGGCCATTAGGGCACCCCATCACAACCCAGCTGTATTTGTCAACCACAAGGGCTTCCACTCCCTTAACGTCCAGCTGGTGTGTAACCACAGGATGAACATTATGCATGTTTGCGCCAAGTTCCCTGGCAGTTGCCATGACTCATTCATCCTGCGGCAGTCTACTGTGCCTCAGCTGTTCAATCCGCCAACCCAACTTTCCGGATGGCTACTTGGCGACAAGGGCTATCCCCTGAAAAAGTGACTAATGCCACCGATGAGGAGGCCATCAAACGAGGCTGAGGAGCGGTACAGTGTGAGCCACATTTCCACCAGAAGCATCATAGAGCAAACCATCAGCTTGCTCAAAATGCGATTCAGATGCCTCGACAGATCTGGTGGAGCCCTACAGTATGCACCAGCCAGGATGTCCAGAATCATCGTGGTCTGCTGTGTACTGCACAACATCACACAGCAGCATGGCTTAGCGCTGCCTGAGGAACAAGTGGCTCAGCGCACAGCCTCCTCGGGAGAGGAGGAGGAGGAGGGGGGTGGAGGAGGTGGAGGAGGAGGCAGCAGATGAGGGACGCCTTGCGGGGGTGGATGTGCCAATTCCACCAGCACGCGACCACATTGCTGGCCGTGAGGCAAGGGTTGCACTCACATCCATGCCAGATTTGCGGAATTTTACGCATCAACTACATGTGGCTGGCACATGGAAATGAATGTCTGGCCGACCTTCTTAACACACCATACAGCATCTGTACAGTAAACTGTGGTTTCCTATCACTTTCACCACCATCATTACAGATGAAAGGCGCCCTGACCCCTCACTCTGCAACTTCCATTTCTGAGCACACATAGGCCAACTCTTTGAATCTTTGCCATCACTTTTCTTTAATACATTTATAATCACGATGACAAAGGGTTACTTTGTATGAGATGAAAACACCCAAGTGACTACTCTTGTGACTATTTGTGTGTTAACTTTCTCTTACACGTGCTTCTATGTGGTGCTTCCCTGTGGCTTCAGCAGATGTAGAGGCACCTTGCTCACTTCTATGCTGTGCCTGCTTAGATGCATTTGACGGGCGTCCTCTGGGTCTGGGCGCCTTGGAGGGCTCTGCAACAGTCTGCTCCTCCTGCAACTGTGCAGGGGCTGAGACGACCATCTAATTTGGGTGAGGAATCTGGGGCTCTGACCGTGGGCTCCGCAGTGGCATGGTAGTGTGAGCGCTTGGAGAGGAGCCCACACTTCCTTGTTGTTGACCACCAACATTCCTCTCATGGGTCACCCGCACTTCACTGCTAGCAAGTGGCTGGAGAGCACCTTGTTGCACATCAGTGGGGCCATGAGGACCCGTCTCTGTACTGACAGTCCTCATAACGGGGACGTCCATGTACCTCTGGTTCCTCTCCTCAATAAATGTCCATCTATCCTCCAAAGCAGACCATCTATTTAGAAGAGTCACCATGCTCATTTGAGTCTGGTGATTTATGTCCTCCATGGAGGTTGCCATCTTTTCCATGGCAGCACCTACATTCGCCATTGCGTGCACCACCGCACTGCTCATGTTTGAGATGGACTCCTCCATTCTCTGCACATTTGCAGTTACCGTGGATGCAAACCCTGTCAGAGACTCCTGAACTTGTTCCTGAAGTTCCAGCACCGCTCTCTTTCTGGATGGCCCCAGAGGCACAGCGTCTACATGCAGCTGAGCAGAGCTAGGAGCATCCTGCAACCTCCGACGAGGACTCTCCATGGCTGTGGCTGTCTCCACCATCTGCTGATGCTCACTTGTGAGCTGTGATATACCAGGTGACAACACTACTCTATGTCACGAAGGACCCACCGAGGTGTGCGTATCTGCGCTGGAGCAGGGTGCGCTGATTTCTGGTGACGCTGCTCCCTCAGAGGCTGCAGGTTCCTCAGAGGAAAAGTCCAGATCTTCTTCCTGGACAGTGGGGAGGGGGACTCTCGATGATCCTGTGGGGGAGTAAAGGCATGAGTTAGACATGTGATATTTAGGTAGCAGACACAGATGATCAGAAGTCAATCTGTATGAACATCAGATGCCATATCAGTCACTCATGAAATTGAAATAAGAGGGTTGCAAATCTATTCCATCACCAGCTTGCTCTACTGTGTCCGTCTCTCCGTCCCCCACTTGCAGCTCCTCTGCACCTCCGACGATGTCCAGAGCAGCCTCCTCAGCGTTTGTTAAAGTCACCAGGGATGGTGGGCCTCCTCCTATCCTTCCTCTCTCCCTCTTATTGTGGGCTCTCTTTTACTGCAATGAGCGACACAAGTGGAGTTTCAGCAAGCTTGATGGAGTGAGTGTCAAGAATCCATAACATAGAAGCTTAGACGGAGACAAAGATGGAGTGAGGTGCCAAAACCAAGGTGCCTCCCTGTGCGCTGTTAGTTGTTGTCATTGCATAACAGTGAGAGCGAGTGTGATAGTAGGATGGTGAAGTGATGCTGTACATAGAGAAAGAGGGATATTTAAGGGTGCAAGGGAAATAAGGGTAGGTTGGGATGTGTAGGAGTAGGTTGACAATGCAGAGTGCTGGTGATGAGAACAGATGGGAAGCATATTGAAGGTAAGTGTGATATACTCACTTTTGCTGAGTGTAGCAGATCATTGAACCTTTTTCGGCACTGGACCCAGGTGCATGAACACAACGACCTCGCACTTACCTTCTCAGCAATTTGCAGCCAGGCTGCCGTTGTCTGCTGAGGAGGCTTCCTCCGATCTCCCTGCGACCTCTTACTCCCTCCACAAGAGAATGGAGGGAGTCATCATCAAATTGAGGAGCAGCCTTAGATCTTGCAGCAGTCATGTTCCAAAGACCCGTTTTCAGGAGCAGCAGAAAGGAAATTAAATCCAAAGGCTACATTGGCCCCTTAAAAGCTCCTGAATCGAAGACATCAGCAGAGGCGAGCAACACACCCGAACCCACTGATTGGGCCGGGTAGCGCGCACGGCGGGCTTTTTTATTTATTCGCTCATGGGACGTGGACGTCTCTGCCGAGGCCAGCATTTATTGCCCATTCCTAATTGCACTTGAGAAGGTGGTGGTGAGCCGCCTTCTTGAACCGCTGCAGTCCGTGTGGTGATGGTACTCCCACAGTGCTGTTAGGTAGGGAGTTCCAGGATTTTGACCCAACGACGATGAAGGATCGGCGATATACTTCTAAGTCAGGATGGTGTGTGACTTGGAGGGGAACTTGGAGATGGTGGTGTTCCCATGCATCTGCTGCCCTTGTCCTTCTAGGTGGTAGAGATCGCGGGTTTGGGAGGTGCTGCCGAAGAAGCCTTGGCAAGTTGCTGCAATGCATCTTGAAGATGGTACACACTGCAGCCATGGTATGCTGGTGGTGGAGGGAATGAATGTTTAAGGTTGTGGATGTGGTGCCAATCAATTGGGCTGCTTTGTCCTGGATGGTGTCGAGCTTCTTGAGTGTTGTTGGAGCTGCACTTATCCAGGCAAGTGGAAAGTATTCCATCAAAGTCCTTAATTGTGCCTTGTAGATGGTGGAAAGGCTTTGGGGAGTCAGGAGGTGAGACACTCGCCACAGAATACCTAGCCTCTGACCTGCTCTTGTTGCCACGGTAGACTGATGGGGCGGTAATTGGCCGGATTGAATTTGTCCTGCTTTTCGTGGATAGGACATACCTGGGTAGTTTTCCACATTGTCGGATAGATGCTAGTGTTGTAGCTGTACTGGAACAGCTTGGCTTGAGGCGCGGCTAGTTCTGGAGCACATGTCTTCAGCACGATAGCCGGGATGTTGTCGGGGCCCATCACCTTTGCTGTATCCAGTGCGCTCAGCCGTTTCTTGATATCACGTGGAGTGAATCGAATTGGCTGAAGACTGGCTTCTGTGATGGTGGGAACCTCAGGAGGAGGCCGATTTGGATCATCCACTTGGCACTTCTGGCTGAAGATGGTGCTAACGCTTCAGTCTTGTCTTTTGCACTCACATGCTGGGCTCCACCATCATTGAGGATGGGGATATTCATAGAGCCTCCTCCTCCCGTTAGTTGTTTAATGGTCCACCATCATTCACGACTGGATGTGGCAGGACTGCAGAGCTTTGATCTGATCTGTTGATTGTGGGATCGCTTAGCCCTCTCTATAGCATGCTGCTTCCGCTTGTTAGCATGCATGTAGTCGTGTGTTGCAGCTTCCCCAGGTTGGTACCTCATTTTTAGGTACACCTGGTGCTGCTCCTGGCATGCTCTGCTGCACTCCTTATTGAACCAGGGTTGGTCCCCTGGCTTGATGGTAATGGTAGAGTGAGGGATATGCCAGGCCATGAGGTTACAGATTGTGGTAGAACACAATTCTGCTGCTGCTGATGGCCCACAGCACCTCATGGATGCCCAGTTTTGAGCTGCTAGATTTATTCTGAATCTATCCCATTTAGCACGGTGGTAGTGCCACACAACACGATGGAGGGTGTCCTCAGTGTGAAGATGGGACTTCGTCTCCACGATGACTGTGCGGTGATCACTGCTATCAATACTGTCATGAACAGATGCGTCTACGACAGGTAGATTGGTGAGGGCGAGGGCAAGTAGGTTTGTCCCTCATGTTGATTCTCTCACCACCTTTCGCAGGCCCAGACTGGCAGTTATTTCTTTCAGGACTCGGCCAGCTGGGTCAGTAGTGGTGCTACCGAGCCATTCTTGGTGATAGACATTGAAGTCCCCCACCCAGAGTACATTCTGTGCCCTTGCTACTCTCATCACTTATTCCAAGTGGTGTTCAACATGGAGGAGTACTGATTCATCAGCTGAGGGAGGGCGGTAGGTGGTAATCAGCAGGAGGTTTCTTTGCCCATGCTTGACCTGAAGCCATGAGACTTCATGGGGTCCAGAGTCAATGTTGAGGATTCCCAGGGCCACTCCTTCCCGACTGTATACCACTGTGCTGCCACCCCTGGTGGGTCTGTCCTACTGGTGATACCCAGGGATGGTGATGTAGGAGTTTGGGATATTGGCTGAAAGGTATGATTCTGTGAGTATGACTATGTCAGGCTGTTGCTTAACTAGTCTGTGGGACCACTCTCCCAATTTTGGCACAAGTCCCCAGATGTTGGTGAGGAGGACTTTGCAGGGTTGACTGGGCTGAGTGTGCCGTTGCAATGTCCATAGCCAGTGCCGAGGTCAATGCCAGGTGGTCCGTCCGGTTTCATTCTTATTATTGTGTTTCGTAGCAGTTTGTTAGAACTGAGTGGCTTGTTAGGCCATTTCAGAGGGCAGTTAAGAGTCAACCACATTGCTGTGGGTCTGGAGTCACATACATATAGTCCAGACCAGGTAAGGATGGTAGATTTCCTCCCCTAAAGGACATTAGTGAACCAGATGGGTTTTTACGATAATCCGATAGTTTCATGGTTACCATTACTGATAATAGCTTTTTATTCCAGATTTATTTAATTAACTGAATCTAAATTCCCCAGCTGCCGTGGTGGGATTTGAACTAATGGGGCGATTTTGCCAGCCCTGGGGAGGCGGGTTTGGAGGCGGGACTGTCGGTAAAATAGCAGAATTTTTGGGCGGGTGCCTAACCCGCCCCAACCTGCCTCCGTGCCATCTTACCAGGAGGCGGGTAGCCGTCCCATGCCGGGTCCGTCTCCTTGGAGGCGGAAAGGGATTACATCCACTTAACTGCCTCTTAACAGGTAGTTAACAGGCAGAAAATAGGATTATCACCATTTTGCCCACACAAGTGCGGGCTTCCCGAAGGCTCCGAAACCCGCCAGGGTCACCGAGGCAAGTAGTGGGTCTGCAGGGGTCGGAGGGGTCCAAAAGTGCGCAGTGAAGGTGAGTGATGGGTGCAAGTGTGGAGAGGTGAGTATCTGAGGTAAGTGCAAAGTGTTAGAAAAAGTGTACTTACCTTTGTTTCTTCCTGCAGGCTTCAATCGGTGGGTATGCGGAGAGTCTCGCACCTCCGCGGTAGAGATGACAGATGGCCGTTGCATTCTCCAATGCAGCAACCATCTAATTTCTACAAAAGAAAGAGGTTTGATGACGTCTTGAATTCAAGAACTCATCAAACTACAGAGAATGTCCGTGTTTGACAGCTTCACAGAGCTGTCAAACGATGACAATTCATCTGTCAAAAATGTTTGACAGATGAAACGTCATACGTTGACGTTCTCTGTAACTGGCTTTCCCTTAATTGGCCTGCTAAGCCTGCTGGGCAGGCTTAACAAGGTCAATCAAGGGAAAATAGCATGGGTTGGCCAGAAGTTGATGGAGGCGGGACTGAAACCCGACAAGTGGGAGTCCCGCCTCCAAAAGCTCCCCATTGGCAAAATCCAGCCCCACGTCTCTGGATCATTAGTCCAGACCTCTGGATTACTAGCCCAGTGACATTACCACTATGCTACCTTTCCCCTAATAAGCCCAGTTAAATTAAAATCGTTATTTTGGAGTGGCTGAAGCCGGCAGCGGGACCAGAAGCCGCCGACCAGTCAACCCAACTCCAACCCGACTCCAACCCGACTCCAACCCGACTCCAACCCGCCTCTGCTGGGAAAATCGCGGCCCAAGTTTTGTTAGGCGCTTAGTGAAGGCCCCAAGCTTTACGAGACGAAAGTAATCAAACCCACAGGGATTGGGACCTTTGGGACCTGAGCAAAGACGAGATCTCGGGCCTTCCTCCTCACCAGTTCCTTCAATTGTCTCTTGGCTAAGGAGCTCTGTAGCACTTTGTTCAAGTCAGGGCAATGGTCACAACATTGCACGGGGACACAGCATTTAACCAAACATCACTAAAAACTTATTATTGGTCATTATCCTCTTGCTGTTTGTGGGACCCTGCTGTGTGCAAATTGACTGCCGCATTTCTTACATTGTAACAGTGACTATACTTCAAAAAGTATTTCATTGGCTGTAAAGTGCTTTGGGGCGCCCTAAGGTTGTGAAAGGGGCTATATAAATGCAAGTCTTTCTTTCATATACCTCCACCATGCAGCTTTGGCACTGCTGTTCACAACTGGATGGCCCTCAGATTCCAACAGAGCCCCCTTTTCTGCAACCCCTCCTCAATCAGCACCTCCAGAGCTGCCTCAAACAACAGACGTGTTCTTACCCCAGCTGTTTTTCCAAGTTTATTTATGAGTTGCAAGGTTGCTTTCAGAGCTGCAGGTGCCTAATAGCATGGCCTCTGATTCTACTGCCATTAAGCATAAGGACAGTCCCAAAATATTCAAGTGATGCTGGAAATGCAGATAGGAAAGGTCATAAAAAAGGAAATGGGATTCTAGGTTTTGTAATGAGCAGCATTAAATACAAAAGCAAGGAACTGATGATGGGATTGTATTAGACAGTCGTTAGGACACAGTTGGAGTGTTGTGTGCGGTTCCCGTTATTAGAAAGAATAGTAGACTCAATGTGCAATGAAGATTAACTCGAATGACACCAGAAATGGCAAGCTATAGTTATAAAGAAAGACTTGAAAAATTGGGGCTTTTTTCATTAGAATAGAGAAGGTTGAGGGGAGATCAAATGGGGGATTTCAAAATTATCGAAGTTTTGAGAGGGTGAAATGGCAAAAGATTTCCACTAGCTGGTAAATAAGTAACAAGGGAACGTCGACTCAAGATTATCACTAGAAGAACAAAGGGAGAAGCTGGAAGAGATGATTTCTGACTGGGTTATTCGAACTTGCTTTATCACAAGTGACTGTTGCGGCAGAGACTATAACATCATTTTAAAGGGGATTGGATAAGTATTTGAACAAGAAGAATATGAAAGGATACAAGAAAGAACAGGAAATGGGATTCGAGTCGATTGCTCCAGTTGAAGAGCCAGCACTGGTTCAAGTGCGATGGGCTCTAATGGTCTCCTTCTGTGCCGTAATTCACATCATTCAGTGATTCTACCAGAAATGGTTGTTATTTATTATGACTCTGCCCTCGCTAACTGACGAGCTGCAGCCACAATGTTCAAGCTTGATATCAAAGTATCTTATTAAATTCCCCCTATAGCACCAGCACAAAAATAAGTTCCATCAGCGACACAAAAAAGAATTGCCATCCTACACATCTTGGACCCAAAAATCCTCAGGCCTGCAGCCATAATGGGGACGTAAGTCAGATCCGAGCGGTCTTAGGGAAGAAGTTTGGGCGGGACTCAGAAATGACAGATCACCATCCAAAATAAGAACCAAAATGAGGCCTCTGGGGCAGACAAAGCTTCTGTCCACTGCAAACATGTCAGAGAAGGTGGGCCCAGGGAAAGGGATTCCCCACTTTGGAAATTCTTCGGCTCTGACTTCCATTCCACCCAGCAAGCTCGACATCCCATCCAGATCTGTCATAGCCTGGAAGATTCCGGAAATGCTGCCATGAAACGTTTTTAATCAGCCCTCCTATAAATGGAACTGATCAGCTAGTCAGCCTTCACTTTTGGTAGGAGTCCACCAACGAACCCACAAGCTACCATCTGGCACTGCATTTCCTGCTCCCTCCTCTAATGGACACTGAAGATGTGGCCATACTGGCACGGGCACCTGCTGCAGTCTTGTAAATGAGCTGACCCTGTCTTAACTCCAGTTACACCGGTGATGTCAAGAGCCGAGGTCAGTGGCACCTGTTCTGTTATACCTCTGCTGGTGGAGTGGGCCTGCAAATTTACAATTTACAATTTACAATTTGAATGGTAAGGGAGTCAAGGGTTATGGGGAGCGGGCATGGAAGTAGAGTTGAGGCCAAGATCAGATCAGCCATGATCTTATTGAATGGCGGAGCAGGCTTGAGGGGCCAAATGACCTACTCCTGCTCCTACTTCTTATGTTCTTATGACCTTATGTACAAGCCCCTTTAATTTAATAACCTAAACTGTATAACATGATGAAAAATACAAAATATTTCTATTTTTTGATGTTTTTCTTCCCGCTGCTCACAGCTCACAATTGTTACTTGTAAATGTTGAGCCTGGTTACATCTCTTTCACATAGAATCTGTCCACAGCAGCTGGAAATCTCAGCAACCAATGTGCAGGTGAAGTTTGCAACTCAAGTCCCAAGCTCCAGATACAAGGATAGGCCTATGTGGGGGAAAAGAGTTGCAAATGGTTATGACATTAAATAACCAATTTTATGGGTCAGTTTACTTTAAATTATTTTTATATGTTTGTTATGTTATGAATGTTATTTCTAGCTGTATACATTGACCTGAGTGAAGAAGATAAAGGTGGGGGGGGGGGGGGGGGGAGTGAAGACAGTGTGAAGAAATTATTTGAACATTTTCAGAGTTTGGTTTTTGGTACTTGCTGGATTGTGAATAGTAGCTTTGAAAACAACATTTAAGGATTTGATTGCTTAGTTTTCTGCTGGTTACTCATTCCTCATTGGTTCTTTTTACAACTTTTGATTCATTCACATTTAGTTGATCAGGTATTTGATGGGTAATTTAAAAGATTAGTGATTATTTGAGGCATTCCATGTTTTGCCGATAGACGAGTGACACTTTGAAAGTGTGATGTCCTAAGGTGCGATACTTTGAGGTGTCATGCCCTAGGTATGACACTTTGAGGTGTCATGTTTCTGAAGCTACACTTTCAGATGTGATGCTTTTGAAAAGTGTGATGTTATAGATGAATGTTAAATACAAGACTTTTAATTATATGGATGTATTTGCGAACAGAAATCATGCTGTTGAGTATACTTAACAGACCCCTCGAATATACATTCCATTTCAACAGTTTTTTGACCCATTGTAATCCAAATTAACACAAGTAATAAAAAATATTATTATTCATAGACATACATTTTTTTTAGCACATAAACCATCCTGATCATTTATTGAAAGATTCTTAATTCTGTTAAAAAGGATCATTTCCCCATAATATTAAATTCACTGGCATAACCATAAACAAATTAATAGGTGCTCATTACTTTTAATATTTTAAACATTTAATGCTGTCTGAATTGATTATAAGCTTCATGTTGGTATGATATTGTGCCATTGTAAACTAAGGTATATTTCACAATAACATTGTGGTTATTATATGAAGATGAACAGATGACTTCCTGTTTTTGTTCCAACATGTGACATCACACGGTGCAATGTCTTTTTAAAATAATTTTCCCTCAATTTTCTGTGTCTGTACAACATCTGTTAGGCACCGGCTTAGTATCCAGAAAGGAAAATTAACCCTGTAAATGTATGTGCAGTGCAAAAACTTCAATGTGATTGGCATCACCTGTCACAGATCACTGAAAGATCAATTAACGCTGAAATAGCATGTAGTTACAAAGCAGATATTTATGACAAGAATGAAACTGTTCTAGCCTTGTTTATATTATTGCACTTTGGAACAAGGAAACAATTTGAATAACAAAGCCCTTGATTTTCCTTGAGCATTGTAACTGTGTCACTCAGGAGTATGCACCATTACTTACGTGTTGTTGTGCGTTGAATGGCAGAACCTGTGGGACCAGCTCTAATTGTAATCACATTGGACTTTAATTTGCTCTGTGTTAAAGCTAACACATGTACCAATTATGTGTTAAGGGATAGTAATTTTTTAGATCTGGCACTAATTGACCGGGTGTTAAATTTCGCCTATGCTTCTCATTCGATTGTTGGTGTAAATATTTCTAAAACATGTCAATGCACAAACCCTGCAGTAACACGTTTTTTTTTTGTTTGTTATCTATTTGTTAAGCAATGATGAACATGTAATTTTCCTCAGGATTTACTTCATTCCTACATTGCTTTCATTTCTCCTATATAAAGTTAACATTAAAGTACTGGAGGGAGCCCGTAGAGTTCCAGGGGTGAGGAGAACAGGAAATCTTCCTAAAAGAGGAGTCTTTCATTAAACTCCAGAGAAGTGGCTTCATGTCAATGCTTGCTAGTTTGGAGGAGGAAGAACAACAACATGGCCTGGGAGGTTCAAGGCCACAGGACTCATTACAATTCAATGCAGCATGAGTTCCACTGACATGTCACCTACTTGGTCCTCCATGAGGAGCAGGATATACAGAGTATGTGGTTTCAGAAATGTGTCAGCATCCACAATCAGATCTGAGGCAATAGTGTTCTCACTGGAAGCAAAAGCGACCGCCACTGTTGGCACCATGTTGACGTGACTTGGATCACTTGGTATGTGGCTCCCTGCTTTATCGCTAAGGTAATAGATACCCTCTTCTATCACGCCTTGGCCTACATGAAGCTCTTCAACAGCATGCAGCCCCCACTGGAGAAGCAGACCCAATTTTGCTAGTCATCTGATATTTCCTAAGGATAAGGCACCATTGATTGCAGTTGCAAAGTAAATCACCTGCAGAAGACCAATGCCTGAAGCAATGTGCGCTGATCAACAATTTTTCTTTTGAGGCCTGGATGTGGCTCTTTCTGAAAAAAGAATAGAATATTATATATTGCCATGTAAAGTCATTGACAATTAAACCATATATATCAATGTGATATTATTCATAGTGGTTCTGATTGTTTACCTTGGCATTTCAAATTGGACATAAACATCTATATATTGCTCCAAGTGTGACAATTTGTAGACTGGACACCATGTTGACTTCCCATATGTTTCCCTTTCACACTTAGAGCCATAGGGGGAGAAATTCAGTATCGCCCCGTTTGGGGCGCAATTATCGGCCGGGCGCAAAGTTTAGCGCTTGGCGCTAATTATCGCCTCCGACTGCAAACTTGGCTTCTATCGCCCCTGGAGGTGATTGGAGCGCTAAATCAGGTGCTACACACCTCTCTTAAGGTGCTAACGCCGAGAAGTGAGGTGCTACCTCAGAGCGCTGGCGAAGCTCATGTGATGTCAGTCAGCAATGGAACACAGACACACTGGCGCCGGCCAGTTCTTAAAGGGGAATGTCGATCTTGCTCTTCATCCACACCCTGCTCATTGCAGCCTTGAATCTTGGCCTGGAGAGACCTGTACATCAAATCTGCTGGAAAGAACAATGGAGAGACCCAGGGAAAGAGCTCAGAGTGCAGCCCCCATAGTCTCTTCTAAATCGATGCAAGGAAGGTCAAATCAAAATGAACCTGCAAAGTGCTGCTCAGTACCCAAAACTCCTTCACACAGCATTGAATCTCTCCAGAAGTCTCTCTCTCTCTCTCAGAATGCGTGGTGCAAAAATGTCGCCGACAATAAAAGGCAGGAAGCGGTCACCTTTAAATAGCGCTCCCCCAGTCCCTTCCCAACTGCAAAACATTCCCCTCAACCTGTCGTTGCTAGCGGCAGGCGGAAAGGCAGGGGGCGCCACTCAATATCCGGTCCAGGGCGCTACCGGGGCGTTGTACACTCGCCTGACGTCATGATCTGCGGGCGCAGGAGATCGTGGCGGTAGTGTTTAGCGGCGCCGCAAAATGTCTGGTCAATTTTGCGAGCGGCGCAAACATAGCCGTGTGCGGGCGCTAGTTGCTTTGCATCCCATTAGCGCTCTCTTAGGGTGCTAATGAGAGGTGCAAAGCAACCGAATTTTTCCCCCATAGAGTCAAAGGGCTGGATTTTGTCTTGGGGTCTGGTTGGGGTCGTGTCATCCACATTTCGTGTTCCCCCCCCCCCCCCCGACTCCAGATTAATGTGGCAGACTGATGCAATTTTCACTTAATTGGGCAATTGAGTTCCAGCATGTGGGAACCCATGAACTAATTACTGGTTTCAGTCTGAAAGTCGCCTCTGATGATGTCATCATTGCTGCTGCCTAGTTTCAGAGACTGACTGGATGTTGGTGAGAGAGGACCTGCCTGGCTTTTTGCTGTGAGTGGACTGGATGCAAATGAGGGAGAGAGAGAGAGAGAGAGAGAGACAGAGAGAGAGAGAGAGAGAGATTTTTTGCATCCAAGTCCTCTCACAGCAAAGGCCATGCAGTTTCTGAACTCATTCAATTCAGCAGCGACTTTCAGACCTAATACTACTACCTTCATCACATCGGTAAAATAATGGGACTCAAGGCGGATAAATCACCTGGACCTGATGGCTTACATCCTAGAGTCTTGAAGGAAGTGGCGGTAGGGATTGTAGATGCATTGGTAATAATTTTTCAAAACTCCCTGGATTCCGCTAAGGTCCCGGCAGACTGGAAAACTGCTAATGTAACACCCTTATTTAAAAAGGGCAGTAGACAGAAGGCTGGTAACTATAGACCGGTTAGCCTAACATCTGTGGTAGGTAAAATTTTGGAGTCCATTATTAAGGAAACAGTAACAGGACATTTGGATAATCATAATTTAATAGGACAAAGTCAGCATGGTTTTACGAAGGGGAAGTCATGTTTGACAAATTTGCTGGAGTTCTTTGAGGAAGTAACATATAGAGTGGATAAAGGGGAACCAGTGGACGTAGTGTATTTAGACTTCCAAAAGGCATTTGACAAGGTGCCACACAAAAGATTATTGCTTAAGGTAAAAAATCACGGGATTGGGGGTAATATTCTGGCATGGATAGAGGATTGGCTATCTAACAGAAAGCAAAGAGTTGGGATAAATGGTTCATTCTCAGACTGGCAATCAGTAACTAGTGGTGTTCCACAGGGGTCAGTGCTGGGTCCCCAACTCTTCACAATCTATATTAACGATTTGGAGGAAGGGACCAAGTGTAACATATCAAAATTTGCAGATGATACAAAGATGGGAGGGAAAGTAGTGAGTGAGGAGGACATAAAAAACCTGCAAGGGGACATAGACAGGCTAAGTAAGTGGGCAGAGATTTGGCAGATGGAATACAACACTGGAAAGTGTGAGGTGATGCACTTTGGCAGGAAAAATCCTAGAGCAATTTATTATCTTAATGGCAAGAAACTGGAGAGTACTGAAGTGCAAAGGGATCTGGGGGTCCTGGTGCACGAAACTCAAAAGGTTAGTATGCAGGTGCAGCAAGTGATTAAGAAGGCAAATGGAATGTTGGCTTTCATTGCTAGGGGGATAGAATATAAAAATAGGGAGGTATTGCTTCAGTTGTACAAGGTATTGGTGAGACCGCACCTGGAATACTGCATACAGTTTTGGTGTCCTTACTTAAGGAAAGACATCCTTGCTCTCGAGGCAGTGCAAAAAAGGTTCACTCGGTTAATCCCGGGGATGAGGGGGTGGTCATATGAGGAGAGGTTGGGTAGATTGGGACTCTACTCATTGGAGTTCAGAAGAATGAGAGGCGATCTTATTGAAACATATAAGATTGTGAAGGGGTTGGATCGGGTGGATGCGGGGAGGATGTTCCCGATGACGGGTGAGACGAGAACTAGGGGACATAGTCTTAGAATAAGGGGCTGCTCTTTCAAAACTGAGATGAGGAGGAACTACTTCACTCAGAGGGTGGTAGGTCCATGGAATATGCTGCCACAAAAAGCTGTAGAAGCTACAACATTAATTAAATTTAAAACAGAAATAGACAGTTTCCTAGAAGTAAAGGGCATTAAGGGTTACGGGGAGCGGGCAGGAATTTGGACATGAGTCTAGGTTCGGATCGGTCATGGCCCTGTGGGTAGTGGAGCGGGCCCAGGGACTGTGTAGCCTGATTCTGCTCCTATTTCGTGTGTGCAATTCTGTTAGATGCAGGAGATGGTTCTGTGATAGATAGTAGATTGGCGGTTAGGATCAGATCAGCCATGATCTTATTGAATGGCGGAGCAGGCTCGAGGGGCCGATTGGCCTACTCCTGCTCCTATTTCTTATGTTCTTATGTTCTTATCTCCGTTGTAATAATGAACTTGCAGCCGATAGTCAGCTATCTACTTCTACTCCCGCTAGGTTTCACTGGAGTGTTTCACACCAGGCGTGCTTCATGCCAGAAAAGGGTTAAACTAGCTACAACATTTGAAAATGGCATTACACAGCCAATTTAGGGCTTGTTAAGGGCTTTAGTGGCCTCTCCCGCCTCATGAGGCGGGATGCAGTCGGGAAACCTGCAACTGATTTTGTCAAAATTGCGTGGAGGCGGGATAGAGTCGGGATGGGGTCGGGACCCCCGACCCCGCAAATTTAACCCCCCACACGCCTCCAAACCCGACTCCATGGGTCATTCAAAATCCAGCCCACAGAGTCATACGGCACAGAAGGAGGCCATTTGGCCCATCAGGTCCGTGCCGGCTCTCTGTAGAGCAATCCAGTCAGTCCCACTCCCCTGCTCTATCTCCGTAGCCCTGCAAGTTTATTTCCCTCAAGTGCCTATCCAGTCTCCCCTTGAAAACATTGAGGGCTCGATTTTAATAGCCCTGAGGAGGCGGGTTTGGAGGCGAGTCAGCTGCGAAAATTGGAAAAAATGGTTTCAGACACCCAACCTGCCTCCATCCTGCCCCACGCGATATTCGTGAGTGTCGGGTCAGCTGCTCCCAAACTGACCCGACTCCAACCGATGGGACAGGTGGTTAAGGCAGTTAAGAGTCTGTTAATTGCCTTGATAATCCTATTTCGACATAGGTTTCCCATTTTCGTGCCTCTGGCTCCTGTTTCCCGTCTTGTCAGAAACAGGAGACGAGTTGGTGGAGGATATGATTTGTAGTCATTATTGGTGCAGAACTTTAAAAGTGCTCCTATAACATGGCTGGCATTCAAATGCAACAACTTTGTTGTTGGAGGTTTGGGATAAGATTTTGCAAATCTACTGACCTTGTGACTGGTCAAGCTGACACACATCTGCTGTTTGAACTCATTGGAATAATTTCAGGCCACTTTGAGTGCGCGCTTGCAATATTCTTGCCTCAACTGAAATCCATAACAACGGGATGAGAACCATTTACATCCTCTCATTCTGGTCGTCAGATTCGGAGGAAGAGCAGTGCGGCTTAGTGCTGCTGGATGAACAAGTGGCTCAGCACACAGCCTCCTTGGAGGAAGATGAAGAGGACGAGGAAGAGGACGAAGAGGAGGATGAGTAGGAGGACGGAGAGTGACGCCTTGTGGGGCCGGATGTGGCTAATCCAGCAGCAGGCGACCACATTGCTGGCCGTCAGGCAAGGGATGCACTCATCCATGCCAGATTCGCGTAAGCTAACGCTTCAACCACAGGTGGCTGGCACATGGAGATGAATATAAGTCCGACAGTCTCAAACCTCAGGCATCATCTGTCCAATAAACGGTGGTTTGCGCTCAGTGTCACCACCAACATTCTACATGGAAATCGCCCTGAGCCCTCACTCTTGAACTTCCATTTCCCAGAACACAGAGGCCACACTTTAGGTGATCTCAGCAGATCATTAAACCTTTTTCGACACTGAACCTATGTCTGTCTGCACACAGACCTTGAGCTCACCTCCTCAGCAATTTGCAGCCAAGCTGCCTTGGTTTGCTGAGGAGGCCTCCTCCTTCCGTTTCCAGAGAAGAGGAGCTCCTGACGTCCTCTAACTCCCTCAACAAAAGCATGGAGAGAGCCCTCATTGAACCTGGGTGCAGCCTTAGTTTTTGGGGCTGCCATTCCTGTAGCTCCCAGCACCTTTAAGAGAAAAAAGCATTAATATTACTAAGCAAATGATTGGAACAGATCTGGCATCTTTTTCATTTCATAGTCAGGTAATAAAGTCATATATCAAAAAATCATGAATCTCTTTCTGGAATAATATGATGTGGAGATGCCGGCGTTGGACTGGGGTGGACAAAAATGAGAAGTCGCACAACACCAGGTTATAGTCCAACAGATTTATTTAATTTTACAAGCTTTCGGAGCTATTCGCTCCTTCCTCAGGTAAGTTAACAGTGAGAGAATCTCCCAGAATTCACAATTTAAACACAGACAAAATCTATTCAAATCTTTCCCTACATCAAAAACACACTAAGAGTACAGCCAAGACAATGAGATGTGTCCCATTTAAAAAAAAAAAACACCTGGGAAGACCGGCCATGATGTCAAGTCACGTTCTGTATCGTGACATGAACCCGATATCGCGATTGAGGCCATCCTCATGAGTGCGGAACTTGGCTATCAGTTTCTGCTCTATGATTTTGCGCTGTCGTGTATCCCGAAGGCCGCCTTGGAGAACGCTTACCCGCAGATCCGAGGCTGAATGCCCCTGGCTGCTGAAGTGTTCCCCGACTGGGAGGCAACCCTCCTGCCTGGCGATTGTTGCGCGGTGTCCGTTCATACGTTGTCTCAGTGTCTGCATGGTCTCGCCGATGTACCATGCTCTGGAGCATCCTTTACTGCAACGTATCAGGTAGACAACGTTGGCCGAGTCACATGAGTATGTACCGTGTACCTGGTGGGTAGTGTCCTCACGTGTGATGATGGTATCTGTGTCCATGATTTGGCATGTCTTGCAGAGGTTGCCGTGGCAGGGTTGTGTGGTGTCTTGGTTGCTGTTCTCCTGAAAGATGGGTAATCTGCTGCGAACGATGGTACTTTTGAGGTTAGGCGGCTGCTTGAAGGCGAGTAGTGGAGGCGTGGGGATGGCCTTAGCAAGGTGTTCGTCGTCATCGATGACATGTTGAAGGCTGCGAAGAACATGGCGTAGTTTTTCCGCTCCGGGGAAGTACTGGACGACGTAGGGTACTCTGTTGGTTGTGTCCCGTGTTCGTCTTCTGAGGAGGTCTATGCGGTTTTTCGCTGTGGCCCGTCAGAACTGTCGATCGACGAGTCGAGCGTCATATCCCGTTCTTACGAGGGCGTCTTTCAGTGTCCGTAGGTGTCCATCGCGTTCCTCCTCGTCTGAGCAGATCCTGTGTATTCGCAGGGCTTGTCCATAGGGGATGGCTTCTTTAACGTGGTTAGGGTGGAAGCTGGAGAAGTGGAGCATCGTGAGGTTGTCCGTGGGCTTGCGGTAGAGTGAAGTGCTGAGGCGTCCGTCTTTGATGGAGATTCGTGTGTCCAAGAATGAAACCGATTCTGAGGAGTAGTCCATGGTGAGTTTGATGGTGGGATGGAACCTGTTGATGCTATCGTGTAGTCCTTTCAGTGATCCTTCGCCGTGGGTCCAAAGGAAGAAGATGTCGTCGATGTATCTGGTGTACAGCGTTGGTTGGAGGTCCTGTGCAGCGAAGAAGTCTTGCTCGAACTTGTGCATGAAGATGTTGGCGTATTGGGGTGCGAATTTGGTCCCCATGGCTGTTCCGTGTGTTTGGGTAAAAAAAATGGTTGTCGAAGGTGAAGACATTGTGGTCAAGGATGAAACGGATGAGTTGTAGGATGACGTCCGGAGATTGGCTGTTGTTGGTGTTGAGTACTGAGGCTGTCGCAGCGATGCCGTCATTGTGGGGGATATTGGTGTAGAGTGCCGATACGTCCATCGTGACGAGGAGTGTTCCTGGTTCAACTGGTCCATGGGTGCTGAGTTTCTGCAAGAAGTCTGTAGTGTCGCGACAGAAGCTGGGGGTTCCCTGTACGTCGAGTGCATCCTGAAACCCATCGTACAGGGAACAAGAACCAACACAAATTGACAGGATATGCAGCCAGCAGGTGGTTTGACACGTTGGACCCCCTGGGACACATCTCATTGTCTTGGCTGTACTCTTAGTGTGTCTTTGATGTAGGGAAAGATTTGAATAGATTTTGTCTGTGTTTAAATTGTGAATTCTGGGAGATTCTCTCACTGTTAACTTACCTGAGGAAGGAGCGAATAGCTCCGAAAGCTTGTAAAATTAAATAAATCTGTTGGACTATAACCTGGTGTTGTGCGACTTCTCATTTTTGGAATAATATGACCAGCAATATCATTCATTAAATTTTGCTCAGAACAGACGCTGTCAACTCCCCTTTCTAGATAATACAGCACCAAACCATCCCAATGACATTTGTATGCAAAGGGGACATGGCCCCTTTAAATTTTCAAACAAACAACACGTCATCAGAGGCGAGAAACTGACAACCTCCAAGCAATTGCCTGGAGGGACCCGCACGTCAGGCCGTAACGAGGCCAATGAAGCCAAAATCGGAAGTGCTGGGAGGCGGCAGCCGGGTGCGGGTCTGAAAGCTGCCGAGCAGTGGGTCCCGCCCTCAACCCGCCTCCGTTATTAAAATCAAGCCCTGAGTGTCTCCGCTTCCACCACTTCCATCGGCAGCGAATTCCAGGTCCTCACCACTCGCTGCGTAAAAAAGTTTTTCCTCACATCCCCCTTGTATCTCTTGCCAGAAACCTTAAATCTGTGTCCCCTAGTCCTTGTTACATCAACTAGTGGGAACAGCCTTTCCCTGTCTAGCCTACCCAAACCGGTCATAATCTTGTACACCTCTATCAAATCACCCCTTAACCTCCTTTGCTCTAATGAAAATAAATCCAGCTTCTCCAACCTGTCCTTGTAGCTAAGATCCCCCATCCCCGGAACCATTCTAGTAAATCTCTTTTGCACCATCTCAAGGGACTTCACATCCTTCCTAAAGTGTGGTGACCAGAACTGGAGGCAATACTCCAGTTGTGGCCTAACTAGCGCTTTATAAAGGTTCAGCATAACTTCTCTACTTTTGTACTCAATACCTCTATTTATGAAGGCCAAGATCCTATATGCTTTGCTAACCACTCTCTCAATATGTCCCGCCACCAGGGACCTATGCACATTAACTCCCAGGTCCCTCTGTCCCTGCACACTCTTTAAAACTGTGCCATTAAGCGTATTGGTGCACCCTTTATTTAGCAATGCCCTTTCAATCCATAGAGGGCATCTCTTCATTCTCTTATGCCATCCATCATAATAATTCATAATAATCTGAAGGGTGTGGCAATAAAATGGCCCTTTCTATGCCTTACTCTCTCAATAAATTGTCCAATTTCTGTTCTCCACAGCTGGAATGAGCTTTATTTATAGTGCTTGCATGCCTATTAAAGGAGTTAACTGGTGATTATTGTCAATTCTTTTCTGACTGCCTGCTCAGCAACTGACTTCCAAGAATGGGTGAGAGTAAACCTGTGTGTTTCTGCAAGTGCACCAAGAAAACAGAGAAATATTAATTAATGTTTTGTAAACAATTAGTGCGCAAAGATAAAATTAAACTTCATAGAGATATACTTTATGGCTGGCATCAATTGGTGTTGCAAGAATGCAGGTTATCTATGTAGCTCTGTGGTTTAATTTAAAGTTGACATGAAATCAGACAATCAAAATTAGTAGGCACTATGAAACTGGGGCTGCAATTATCACGTTTGTCATCATCTTCTGACTGCTTGTCATTTAATATGTGTACAGATCAGTCAACTTTCCTAAACCTTTTTACTGAAAACCTTTAAATGAACATTTCACACATAAATAAGTGTTCATCTAGGTTGTCAGTGCCTGTTTACTGTCCTGTGCCACATTACTGTAGAGGGTACTGGCTGTACACCAGGAAGTAGTGCAGATAAACTGACTTCCCAGAAATAATGACTGTATGGTTCAAAACTGTAGCGAATTGAAAACTTTATACTATGAGCTACATTTTCCACCATCTGGATGAACATGCATGAACATGAATTAAGTCAAGTGTATAACAGAGTACAACAAATATATTGGGGGCTAAATTCAATAGCTCCTGAAAATAGGCCTGGGGATCGCGATGCACGATTAATCCGCGTCCGTTGATTGCAATGTAGACAGCATGCCAACTTCGTGTTGCCTGCTCATTTAAATTATTTCAGCATCCAGCCAGCGCTAATCATGCTGTTCATTGGCTGCATGCATCAGCAAGGGTCCCAAAATCGTAACTTACGAGCACCAGTTAAAGCTAGCCTGCACTGCTTAAAGTTGCCTGCACCTCTTAAGGGGAGGTGCATTGTGGTTGGAGCAGGTGCTGGCGGTCATTCAGGAAGTGAATTTGACCTGGAAAACAGTGAAGAATGGCACAACATGGGAGAGAGCAGGCTCCAAGGTTTTCAGATGCTGCACTGGAGGCCTTGGTGGAGGAGGTGGAAAGTAGGAGAGATGTCCTGTATCCCCAGGGGGCCAGGAGCAATGTTCCCCAAAAAAAATTTCGGGCCACATAGCCCCTTTAACGAGTTGTGCGGCCCATTCAAAAATCCGCACATGCGCGTTTTTTTCAATTTAAAAGCCGGCTCACCAGATGTGCGGGACCCCTGGAGCACTGTGTGGCTGCGCAGCTTAAAAGGAGCATTGGCTAGGAGACCCTCCAGACACACTCAGAAGGCAGTGGGAGCACATAGCCGTGGAGGTCAATACTAGGAGTCAAGCCCCGAGAACCTGGATCCAGTGCCGCAAGAAGTTTACTGACCTCACACAAGTGGTCAAGGTCAGTGAATACATCTTCAAATTCCATATTCTACCAACTACACCACTAGCCTCAGCCACTTCTCAATGCACCACACCCCCATCACACACCTACCAACAATCTCTATCAATCAGGACTCATACCTAACATTCATAGCTTCACCTCACCCTCACACACTTAGCACTGCTGCAAGCCTCACACCCACACCTCACAGCTTGCACACACTGCCAGCTATTCAACCATGACAGCCACATCACCCATACAGATTGCACAGCACTCACTGACACACTTTCCTCTCTCTTTCAGGACAAGGTGGTGCACAACCGGAGGCAGTAGGAGCTAACTGGCGGGGGACAGGCGCGCCTGCATGTCCTAACCCCCATGGAGGAGACAGAGCTGGCCATTATTGGAACGGCCATTACTGAGGCGGTTGCCAGCGGTGGGACTGAAACCATCGAAGATGACGGTATCTTCATACCTGATCGTCCTTCTCACATCCCACTTCCCCCTCATGCCCCAATCTCTTCTGATTTACAAGCAGCAGATGCTGTAATTTCTCCCCCAATAGATTACTAGGATTGTTGAGGTGCCGCACCGGGGGAGTGGCAGTGGCTCCATGGACCACGAACCACCTCAGGATGACAGCATTCGTCCTCCCACCACTGCCAGTCCGCCAGTGTCCTTGCTGTTGCCTGTCAGCCAGCCAGCCCAGACAGCTGCCGCCCATGCCGAGATAGTGCCGTCCGAAGCTGGGCCTTCTAGGCCCAGAGCTGCTCGAGGTCATCCTCCAAGGTCATCTGCAGTCTCCCCGCTGAAAGTCAGCAGTCTTCCACCAGCCATGCAGCAGCCACTGGGGTAGCACTGCGTAGGACAGGCAAAAGCACACGGAAGACAGGCACTAAGGGAATGCACACGGGTGATTAGTATCCGCTTGTACGCAATATGGCATGATTTGATTTATAAATTTGGGTTGGAATGTTTATTTTGTAATGCCTTTTACTTTTGCATTGTGGCCAAGCAGATGCTGTGATGGTCAGTGACAAAGGAAAGTTGAGCAATGTTCCCTTTAGCGCTCCAGGGGTCCCATGCAGTCAGTGAGCCGGCTTTTAAATTGGAAAATAAAACGTGCATGTGTGGATTTCTGAATGGGCTGCGCAGCCTGTTAAAGGGGCTGTGCAGCCCCCCAAAAAATGACAGGGAACGCTGAAGGTAAGTAGTGCGACTGTTAGTGAATGGGGAATTGGGGTTGCGGTTACTGGTATCGCACTTGGATGAGTTCTTCACTGACAGCTTGAGTTGAAAGGGGCTGTCTAGGTTGCCTCCTCCCTTCCTCTTCCTCCTCCTCCTCCTGAGCTGCTTGCTGTATAGCTGGTGGCAAGGGCTATGCCCCTCATGATGGCAAAGTTGTGCAGTATGCAACAGACCACCACGAATCTTGACACCCGCTCAGCCGAGTACTGCAGGGCTCCTCCAGAGCGGTCCAGACAGTGGAATCATTGTTTCAGCACGCCAATGGTCTGCTCTATCACATTTCGTGTGGCTGCATGGCTTTCATTGTACGCATGCTGCGCACGTGTGCGTGGGTTGCACACTGCAACATGAGCCATGTTGTCGCTGGATAGCCCTTGTCACCCAGTAGCCACTCTTTAGTTTGCTGTGGTGACTCAAATGCAGCTGGTACAGCCGACTGCCACAGAATGAAGACATCATGACTGCTGCCAGGATACCGGGCATTGACCTGCATGATTCGCTGCCTATGGTCGCACACCAGCTGGACGCTGAGGGAGTGGAATCCCTTTCGGTTCCAGTATATGCCAGTGTTGACGTGCGGCACCCGCAAAGCAATGTGCATGCAGTCAATGGCACCCTGCCCCATGCCTGCAATCCTAGCGAAGCCATGTGCTTGCTCTGCCTGCTGGTCTCTGGCAAGAGAGAATGAAATGTCGTCAGCTCTCTTTGAATAGAGGGCCTTAGTGATGTCCCTTATGCAACAGTGGATGGCAAACTGCAAGATGTTGCAAATATCTCCAGCTCCAGCCTGGAAGGAGCCAAACACATAAAAGTCCATCGCCATGGTCAGCTTCACAGCTTGCTCTGCTCTGAGGTTGCAGATATGGTTGCAGCAGGTGGCAGATTTCAGCGAGGACGTCCTTACTGAGTGTCGCTGTTTCACACACTGTTCCTCGCTGAGGTTCAGGTAGGAAATTTACTCCCTGAACATCCTGGGTGGATATAGCCTCCGGCTGAGAGCGCTTCTCTCCTCCTCCACCTCCTCCTCCTCCCTCTTCTAGCAGCTTGTCCTGCTCTGCGTGGCCTCTGCTCATTCTTCATGTTGTATTCCGAGGGGAATTCCGACAAGTGCACCCATGTCTGGTAGCAAGTGGTTTTCTGCAGAAGCCTTGAAGCCAGGAGAAAGTCCTTCAGCACCTGCCGCACCACTCCCTGTAGACTTTTGCAACTTGAAACAACTCTAGAAAGCATCAAACATTTGTAGAATTGTACCAACAGCCAGAAGAAATCAACCAGCAACTAACTCTAGAAAGTTCCAAACAGTTGCACAAATTTAGACAGAGCCAGTAGAAATGAAAAAGCAAGTCAGCTGCAAGTAGTTGATGATCCCTTTAAATAACGCTGGTGGGGGGTCCTTCCTGCTGCTGAATGCGTGTTCAGCTGTGCGAGGTTAAGAGAGGGCGTTAGCTGGAGCGTTGAGCTCCAAAATGGCAGCACTGGCGTCAAATCAGCGTTCCACCTATCCCTGTAGGAGCTAAAGAAGTACATCAGACACAAGGTCAAGGCGATACTAACAGCCTTCTTCTGACGAAGGTCATGAGGTTCTATAGCCAGTTACCATTTCAGTGATATAAAAAACAGAAAATGCTGGACATACTCAGCAGGTCAGGCAGCATCTGTGGAGAGAGAAACAGAGTTAATGTTTCAGGTCGATGACCTTTCGTCAGAACCATTTTGGTGATTCGTTATGAGTTTAAAGCCTGGGAATTACTATTGGCAATACCAACAGACTAAAGCTTAATACATTCAGAAGATGTTTGTTTGTCAGTTTTTTTTTGTAAAGGTATTAACCAATTTAAAATAAATGCGTAACCGACTCAACAAAAATAATGGCCATGTGGTTTAAACTGGAGCTAATCAACAACTTTATACTATGAGCTACAATAACATAAGGTGGACAATGCCTGCATTAAAAGGTATATATTACAAACACGGTAAGTGTTCATCCTTGAATGTTGCCACCAGTAATTTCTAGACTCAAAAAATATTGTGGTAAAGAAAGAAAGACTTGCATTTATATAGCGCCTTTCACGACCACCGGACATCTCAAAGTGCTTTACAGCCAACTAAGTACTTTTGGAGTGTAGTCACTGTTGTAATGTGGGAAACACGACAGCCAATTTGCGCACAGCAAGCTCCCACAAACAGCAATGTGATAATGACCAGATAAACTGTTTTAGTGGTGTTGATTGAGGGATAAATATTGGCCAGGACACTGGGGATAACTCCCCTGCTCTTCTTCAAAATAGTGCCATGGGATCTTTTATGTCCCCCTGAGAGAGCCGACGGGGCCTCGGTTTAACGTCTCATCTGAAAAACGGCACCTCCGATAGTGCAGCGCTCCCTCAGCACTGCACCGGAGTGTCAGCCTAGATTTATGTGCTCAAGTCCCTGGAGTGGGACTTGGACCCACAACCTTCTGACTCAGAGGCGAGTGTGCTACCCACTGAACCACAACTGACACTGTGACACGGTATAGCAAGAAACAACTTGAAACAAGAGGCAAGAAACAAATATATTAATTTGCTAATATTAAATTGTTATTACATACATGATTCAGCATTATAGTAATTTTCGGCCCTGTTTAGTCAGTATATTCTCTCACACAAATTAAGTTGCACATCAGAAAATATTTACATGCATATTAAAAGTCCGCTGGAAAATGCAGCAAAGTGTGAAAAAAAATCAAAATTTTCTGGGTGAGCAAGCTTCTCGAGAAAATAAATCCCATACGTGATGTGCAGTTTACCCATTTAAGAAATGCCACTACACCACTCGAGGCATGATTTTTACAGGATTGTTTTCTCTCCATATATGAGCAAAAGAGAACTCTAGACAGTTGTTTTCCCTTCAAACATGCGCTACAGAAAATCATAAGCTACACAACAAATGTTCCCTAGCAACCACAATGCCAAGAATGAACAGAAGGCCTAAACTAGCCAGCTAAAATCGACCTTGTACTCAGAACCACAACAACAAAATCACGCTCCACTTACACATCACTGGCCAGCATGCTTAGTATGACTGCAAACTGAAACAGCGCATAAGTAAGTTTATTTTTAGTGAGCATGATATAATGCGAGATGAGAAAGTGATTTTGGGATGATGGCTGACCACAGCTGGCTAATCCAGATATCACTCCCACAACAGGCCTCAGAGGTGAACTGCTTTAAAAGTGCTCACATGAGTACAGGATGGAATTCGAGATGCTGTTTGTACGCGTGCTACTTTAAGAAAATAATAACAGTCGGACATTGCTCCCAAAGAGGCCCTAGAATCACTCCATGCACAAATGAAAACATGCTATATACTAGACACATTGGACCGTTTAACTTTAGTGAATTCACTCACTTCAAATTTCCCAGCACCAAATGATTTAAGGCCACACGACTGAACTTCCATTTCATATACACTTTTGTTTATTATTCTGTTGTTTTCTTTTTCAAAAGATGCGAGTGCATAGCAGCTATTTTAAAGTTCATAGCAGAAAAGCCAGAAACCTGTAGAAAAAATAATAATTATCCAATAAAGATCTCCAGAGGTTTCTGCTTTTCTTTCTGGGATTGGAAAGAAGAAACAAAACTAGGGCCCCGATTTTAACTCTGGGCCGGATTTGGGCGGATGGGCAGCAGTAAGGGTTAGGAACTCACCCGCTGATTCAGAAATAAGGCCTGGGCCAGGCCTCAATTAAGTCTCGCTGGCCAAGTCCCCACCTATACTGGGTGGAAAGTTACGCTGCCCACCTAGACCAGGTAAGTAGCAGGATCAGCTGCTGGGGCCCTGCCAGGGAAGCCTCGCAATTGGGAAGGGAGTTAGTCTGCAGCACGGGAGGGCTAAGCATGCCTTGTGGGGCCCGAAAGAGCACTCTGAAGTTCTACTCCTGGCCTGCTGTTTAATATGCTAATGAGCCTGCCCTGCGAATTCCACTGGGGTCAGCAGTGCATGTCATGGTCGGCCATATGTCCCACCCCTCAATAGTGCTGACGTCTACCCAGGCCGCAAAGACATTTGGGGACATTACGTTTACTCTCACCTTCACCCAGCACAGTACATTTAGCTGAGCTTGTCTCAGGCAGCCTCATTGTCTGATTTCCTAATTTTTCCATCAAAAATCCATTGTTATAGGCGTCCTTGGGTAATTAGTTATTTTAATTCTGCAGATAGACAGTATTGGCCACAAATATTGTATTTTTGTATTATATTGGATATTTCGTGTAGGCAATGCTTTTTCAAAGTTACTAATAAGTGAAAGACAGAGTTGGCTAAAGTGGACTGGGAAAATAGATTAAAGAGTAAGACAGTAGATAAGCAGTGGCAGACATTTAAGGAGATATTTCATAACTCTCAGCAAAGATATATTCCAGTGAGAAAGAAAGACTCGAAGAGAAGAATGAACCATCTGTGGCTAACTAAGGAAGTTAAGGATGGTATCAAATTGAAAACAAAGGTGGACAATGTTGCGAAGATTAGTGGTAGGCCAGAGGATTGGGACATTTTTAGAAACCAGCAAAGGATGACTAAAAAAATAATAAAGAGAGAGAAGATAGATTATGAGAGTAAACTAGCAAGAAATATAAAAACAGACAGTAAGAGCTTCTACAGGCAAATAAAAAGGAAGAGAGTAGCTAAAGTAAACGTTGGTCCCTTAGAGGATGAGACTGGAGAATTAATAATGAGAAACAGGGAAATGGCAGAGACTTTGAACAAATATTTTGTATCAGTCCTCATGGTAGAAGACACTAAAAGCATCCAATAATAATAGATAATCAAGGGGCTATAGGGAGGGGGGAACTTAAAACAATCACCATCACTAGAGAAAAAGGTACTCGGCAAACTTATGGGACTAAAGGTCGACAAGTCCCCTGGACCTGATGGCCTGCATCCTAGGGTCTTAAAAGAAGTGGCTGCAGAGATAGTGGATGCATTGGTTGTAATCTACCAAAATTCCCTAGATTCTGGAGAGGTCCCAGCGGATTGGAAAACCACAAATGTAACAGTCCTATTCAAGAAAGGAGGGAGAAAGAAAGCAGGAAACTATAGACCAGTTAGCCTAACATCTGTCATTGGGAAAATGCTGGAGTCCATTATTAAGGAAGTAGTAGCAGGATATTTAGAAAATCATAATAAAGCCAAGCAAAGTCAGCATGGTTTTATGAAAGGGAAATCATGTTTGACAAATTTGCTAGAGTTCTTTGAGTATGTAACGAGCAGGGTGGATAAAGGGGAACCAGTAGATGTAGTGTATTTGGATTTCCAGAAGGCATTTGATAAGGTGCTACATAAAAGGTTACTGCACAAGATAAGAGCTCATGGGGTTGGGGGTAATATATTAGCATGAATAGAGGATTGGCTAACTAACAGAAAACAGAGAGTCGGGATAAATGGGTCATTTTCAGGTTGGCAAATTGTAACTAGTGGGGTACCACAGGGATCAGTGCTGGGGCGTCAGCTGTTTACAATCAAAATTAATGACTTGCATGAAGGGACTGAGTGTAATGTAGTCAAATTTGCTGATGATACAAAGATAGGTGGGAAAGCAAGTTGTGAAGAGGTCACAAAGAATCTGCAAAGGGATATAGATAGGTTAAGTGAGTGGGCAAAAATTTGGCAGATAGAGTATAATGGGGGAAAATGTGAGGTTATCCACTTTGGTAGGAAAAATAAAAAAGCAAATTATTATTTAAATGGAGAGAGACTACAAAATGCTGTGATACAAAGGGATCTGGGGGTCCTTGTACATGAAACACAAAAAGTTAGCATGCAGGTACAGCAAGTAATTAGGAAGGCAAATGGAATGTTGGCCTTTATTGCAAGGGGGATGGAGTATAAAAGTAGGGAAATCTTGCTATAACTGTACAGGGTGATGGTGAGACCACACCTGGAGTACTGCATACAGTTTTGGTCTCTTTATTTAAGAAGGGATATACTTGCATTGGAGGCAGTTCAGAGAAGGTTCACTAGGTTGATTCCTGAGATGAAGGGGTTGTCTTATGAAGAAAGGTTGAGCAGGTTGGGCCTAAACTCATTGGAGTTTAGAAGAATGAGAGGTGATCTTATTGAAACGTATAAGATTCTGAGGGGGCTTGACAGGGTAGATGCAGAGAGGATGTTTCCCCTCGTGGGGGAATCTAGAACTAGGGGGCATAGTTTCAGAATAAGGGGTTGCCCGTTTAAAACAGTGATGAGGAGGAATTTCTTCTCCCAGAGGGTCGTGAATCTTTGGAATTCTCTACCCCAGAGAGCTGTGGAGGCTGGGTCATTGAATATATTCAAGGTGGAGATAGACAGATTTTTGAACGATAAGGGAGTCAAGGGTTATGGGGAATAACAACAGAAAATGCTGGAAACACTCAGCAGGCCAGGCAGCATCCGTGGAGAGAGAAACAGAGTTAACGTTTCAAGTCTGTGACCCTTCGTCAGAACTGGAAAAAATTAGGGATGTAACAGGTTTTAAGCAAGTGCAGAGGCAGGGAAAGGGGGGGAGGGGAGGAAGGAACTAAAGGGAAGGTCTGTGCTAGGTGGAAGGCAAGAGAGATTAAATGTTGCAAATGGGGATGGCAGAATCATCAACAGCTGCCGCCTGAAAAACTGGGGGCAGGGGTTATAGTCTGAAATTGTTGAACTCAATGTTGAGTCCAGAAGGCTGTAAAGTGCCGAATCGAAAGATGAGGTGCTGTTCCTCGAGCTTACGTTGAGCTTCATTGGAACAGTGTAAGAGACCAAGGACAGAGAGGTCAGAGTGGGAGTGGAGCGGAGAATTAAAGTGACAAGCGACCGGAAGCTCGGGCTCACCCTTACGGACTGAACGGAGGTGTTCCGCAAAGCGGTCACCCAATCTGCGTTTGGTCTCCCCAATGTAGAGGAGACCGCATCGTGAGCAGCGAATACAGTATACTAAATTGCAAGAAGTACAAGTAAATCGCTGTTTCACCTGGAAGGGGTGTTTGGGGCCCTGGACAGTGGGAAGGGAGGAGGTAAAAGGGCAGGTGTTGCATCTCCTGCACTTGCACGGGAAGGTGGGGAGGGGAGGAGCTGTTGGGGGTGATTGAGGAGTAGACCAGGGTGTTGCAGAGGGAGCAGTCCCTTCGGAATGCTGAAAGGGGGGGAGGGGAAGATGCGTTTGGTGGTGGGATCACTTTGGAGGTGGCGGGAATAGCGGAGGATGATCCGTTGAATGTGGAGGCTGGTGGGGTGAAAGGTGAGGACAAGGGGAACCTTATCGTGGTTCTGGGAGGGATAAGGGGTGAGAGCAGAAGTGCGGGAAATGGAATGGACACGGTCGAGGGCCATGCCAACCACGGTAGAGGGGAATCCTCGGTTGAGGAAAAAGGAAGACATATCGGAAGCACTGGTATGGAAGGTGGCATCGTCAGAACGGATGCGGCGGAGACGGAGCAACTGGGAGAATGGAATAGAAAGCGGGGTGGGAGGAAGTGTAGTCCAGGTAGCTGTGGGAGTCAGTGGGCTTGTAGTGGATGTTTGTCGATAGCCAATCGCCAGAAATGGAGACAGAGAAGTCAAGGAAGGGAAGGAAGAGTCGGAGATGGACCATGTGAAGGAGAGGGTTATGGGGAGCGGGCAGGAAAGTGGAGTTGAGGCCAAGACCAGATCAGCCATGATCTTATTGAATGGCGGGGCGGGCTTGAGGGGTCAAATGCCCTACTCCTGCTCCTATTTCTTATGTTCTTATGTAATGGTCCAATATTTTATCATTTCTGGCAAACTGTTTCATAGTCCTATCGTTCCTTTTTTATAATCTACTAGTGAGGGAATGGGATTTGAGGTTTTCATATACTGAGTCAGTGATTGCAGGCAATAAATAAATGTTCTCTGTGCAACTGAAAAGATAAACCCTCTGCTTAGATGTTGAGCTGAATTCAGCTGAGTGACTCACAAAAAACCCATATTTAAAAAAATCATTCATAACATTATTAACGTGCTATTCAGAATATTTTCTAAACCAATTGCAGAAAAATTAAATCAAGTATAATGAAACGTACAATAGCAGGAAAGCGACTAGGTTTGAAGACTAAAATTTTTTAAAAAAATTTGTTTATGGGATCCTCTTCTTCTTCTTAGGCAGTCCCTCGATACCGAGGATGACTTGCTTCCACATTAAAAATGAGTTTGCAGGTGACTGGTGAGTCCAATGCGGGACCTACAGTCTCTGTCACAGGTGGGGCAGACGGTGGTTGAAGGGGCAGGTGGGTGGGGTGCTTGGGTTGATGTGCGCTCCTTGCGCTGCCTGCGCTTGGCTTCTGCTTGCTCCCAGCAAAGAGACTCGAGGTGTTCGGCGCCTTCCCGGATGCTTCTCCTCCACTTTGTGCGGTCTTGGGCCAGGGATTCCCAGGTGTCGGTGGGGATGTTACACTTTTTCAAGGAGGCTTTGAGGGTGTCCTTGAGGCGTTTCCTCTGCCCACCTGGGGCTCTCTTGCTGTGCCGGAGCTCTGAGTAGAGCGCTTGTTTTGGGAGTCTCGTATCGGGCATGCGGACAATGTGACCCGTCCATTGGAGCTGATCGAGCGTGGTCAAATCTTCGATGCTGGGGATGTTGGCCTGAGCAAGAACACTGACGTTGGTGCGTCTATCCTGCCAATGGATTTGCAGGATCTTGCGGAGGCAGCGTTGGTGGTACCTCTCCAGTGCTTTGAGGTGCCTGCTGTACATGGTCCATGTCTCTGAGGCATACAGCAGGGCGGGTATCACTGCTGCTCTGTAGACCATGAGCTTAGTGCCGGGTTTGAGGTCCTGGTCTTCAAACACTCTCTTCCTCAGGCGACCGAAGGCTGCACTGGCACACTGAAGATGGTATTGGACTTCGTCATCGACGTCTGCCCTTGTTGACAGTAGGCTCCCGAGGTATGGAAAGTGGTCCACGTTGTCCAAGGCCTTGTCGTGGATTTTGATAATCGGGGGGCAGTTCTATGTGGCGGGGGCAGGTTGGTAGAGGACCTTTGTCTTACGGATGTTTAGTGTAAGGTCCATGCTCTCGTACGCTTCGGTGAGGGTGTTGACGATGGTTTGGAGTTTGATCTCCGAGAGAGCACAGATGCAAGCTTCATCTGCATACTGTAATTCGACGACAGAGGATGGGACGACCTTGGATCTGGACTGGAGGTGACAGAGGTTGAACAGTTTCCCGTTCTGTAAATTAGCCCCACTCCAGCTGGGAGCTTACTGAGGGTGAGATGGAGCATTGCAGCAAGGAAGATCGAGAAGAGCGTTGGTGCGATGACACAGCCTTGCTTGACCCCTGGTTCATACGTGAATTGGGTCTGTGGTGGAACCGTTGGTCAGGATCACAGCTTGCATGTCATCGTGAAGCAGGCGGAGGATGGTGACAAACTTTTGAGGGCAGCTGAATTTGAGGAGGACACTCCATAATCCCTCACGGTTGACAGTGTGGAAGGCCTTTGTGAGATCAAAGAAGGCCATGTACAGCGGTTGGTGCTGTTCCCTGCATTTCTCTTGTAATTGACGTTCAGTTAAGATCATGTCCATTGTGCCCCTTAGTGGGCGGAATCCGCATTGCGACTCTGGGAGGAGCACTTCAGCCCTGGGAGAAGGCGATTGAGGAGGATTCTTGCAATGACTTTCCCTGTGGCAGACAGCAGGAAAACCCCTCTGTAATTACCGCAATCGGACTTGTCACCTTTCTTGAAGATGGTCACAATTACGGCATCTCTGAGATCCCCTGGCATGCTCTCTTCCTTCCAGATAAGAGAAATGAGTTCATGAATTTGCACCAGTAGTGCTTCTCTACCATGCTTTAGTGCCTCGGCGGGGATTCCATCTGCTCCTGAGGCCTTGTTGTTCTTCAGTTGTCGGATGGCCTTTTCAACCTCATGCCGGGCTGGGGTTGTGCTGAGATGGTGGCAGGTAGCATGCTGCGTGATGGAGTTAAGGACACTCGCGTCGAAGACAGAGTCGCGGTTAAGGAGATCTTCGAAGTGCTCCTTCCAGCGGGCACTGACTGCCTCTCTGTCCTTGATGAGTATCTCTCCGTTCTTGGCCCGCAGTGGGTTAGGGCCTTGGGTGCTTGGGCCGTAGATGGTCTTGACTGCACTAAAGAATCCACGCGCGCCGATCAGGGCGTCGCTGGCAATGCCAGCATTTATTGCCCATCCCTAGTTGCACTTGAGAAGGGGGTGGTGAGCTACCTTATTGAACTTCTGCAGTCTGTGTGGTGATGGTACTCCCACAGTGTTGTTAGGTAGGGAGTTCCAGGATTTTGACCCAAGGACGATGAAGGATCGGTGATATACTTCTAAGTCAGGATGGTGTGTGACTTGGAGGGGAACGTGCAGGTGGTGGTGTTCCCATGCGCCTGCTGCCCTTGTCCTTCTAGGTAGAAGAGGTTGCGGGTTTGGGAGGTGCTGCCGAAGAAGCCTTGGCGAGTTGCTGCAGTGCATCTTGTAGATGGTACCCACTGCAGCCACAGTACGCCAGGTGGTGGAGGGAGTGAATGTTTAAGGTGGTGGATGGGGTGCCAATCAAGCGGGCTGCTTTGTCCTGGATGGTGTCAAGCTTCTTGAGTGTTGTTGGAGCTGTACTCATCCAAGCAAGTGGAGAGTATTCCATCACACTCCTTACTTGTGCCTTGTAGATGGTGAAAAGGCTTTGGGGAGTCAGGAGGTGAGACACTCGCCGCAGAATACCTAGCCTCTGACCTGCTCTTGTTGCCACAGTATTTATGTGGCTGGTCCAGTTAAGTTTCTGGTTAATGGTGACCCCCCAGGATGTTGATGGTGGGTGATTCGGCGATGGTAGTGCCATTGAATGTCAAGGGGAGGTGGTTAGACTCTCGCTTGTTGGAGATAGTCATTGCCTGGCACTTCTGTGGTGCGAATGTTACCTACCACTTATCAACCCAAGCCTGAACGTCGTCCAGGTCTTGTTGCATGCGGGCATGGACTGCTTCATTATCTGTGGAGTTGAAATGGTGCTGAACACTGTGCAGTCATCAGCGAACATCCCCATTTCTGACCTTATGTTGGAGGGAAGATCATTGATGAAGCAGCTGAAGATGGTTGGGCCTTGGACACTGCCCTGAGGAACTCCTGCAGTGATGTCCTGGGACTGTGATGATTGACCTTCAACCACCACAACCATCTTCCTTTGTGCTAGGTATGACTCCAGCCAGTGGAGCGTTTCACCCCCCACCCCCCCCCCCCCCCCGATTCCCATTGACTTCAGTTTTACTAGGGCTCCTTGATGCCACACCCGGTCAAATGCTGCTTTGATGTCAAGGGCAGTCACTCTCACCTCACCTCTGGAATTCAGCTCCTTTGTCCATGTTTGGACCAAGGCTGTAATGAGGTCAGGAGCCAAGTGGTCTTGGCGGAACCCAAACTGGGCATCAGTGCCGCTTGATAGCACTGTCGATGACACCTTCCATCACTTTGCTGATGATTGAGAGTAGACTGATGGGGCGGTAATTGGCCAGGTTGGATTTGTCCTGCTTTTGTGGACAGGACATACCTGGGCAGTTTTCCACATTGTCGATAGATGCCAGTGTTGTAGCTGTACTGGAACAGCTTCGCTAGAGGCACAGCTAGTTCTGGAGCACAAGGGCTGGATTTTGTCTTGGGGTCGGGTTGGGGTCGTGTAATCCGCATTTCATGTTTCCCCCCCGACTCCAGATTAATGTGGATGCCTGATGCAATTTTCACTTAATTGGGCAATTGAGTTGCAGCATGTGGAACCCATGAACTAATTAGTGGTTTCAGTCTGAAACCCGCCTCTGATGATGTCATCATTGCTGACTGCCTGCTCTCAGAGATTGTCTGGCTACTGGTGAGAGAGAGAGAGAGAGAGAGAGAGAGAATCCAAATCCTCTTACACCAAATGCCATGACATTGAATGTAGCAGTATCAGAGGCGACTTTCACACCTAATACTACTACTACCTTCATCACATCTCCGTTGTAATAGTGGACCTGCAGCTGATAGTCAGCTATCCACTTGTGCTCCCGCCAGGTTTCACTGGAGTGTTTCACACCAGGCGTGCTTCACGTCAGAAAAGGGTTAAACTAGCTACAACGTTTCAAAATAGCTTTACAGACCCAATTTAGGGCTTGTTAAGGGCTTTAATGGCCTCTCCCGCCTCCCAGAGGCGGGAGAGAGTCGGGAACCCCGCGACTGATTTTGTCAAAATTGCGTGGAGGCGGGATGGAGTCGGAAACCCCGACCCCGCAAATTTAACCCCCCACACGCCTCCAAACCCGACTCCATGGGGCATTCAAAATCCAGCCCAGTGTCTTCAGCACGATAGCCGGGATGTTGTTGGGGTCCATATCCTTTGCTGTATCCAGTGCGCTCAGCCGTTTCTTGATATCACGTGGAGTGAATCGAATTGGCTGAAGACTGGCTTCTGTGATGGTGGGGACCTCGGGAGTAGGCCGATATGGATCATCCAATCGGCACTTCTGGCTGAAGTTGGTTGCAAACGCTTCAGCCTTGTCTTTTGCACTCACGTGCTGGGCTCCACCATCATTGAGGATGGGGATATTCTTGGAGCCTCACTGCCAATACTGTCATGGACAGATGCATCTGCGACAGGTAGATTGATGAGGACGAGGTCAAGTAGGTTTTTCCCTCGTGTTGGTTCACTCACCACCTGTCGCAGGCCCAGACTGGCAGCTATGTCCTTCAGGACTCGGCCAGCTCGGTCAGTAGTGGTACTACCGAGCCACTCTTGGTGATGGACATTGAAGTCCCCCACCCAGAGTACATTCTATGCCCTTGCTACTCTCAGTGCTTGTTCCAAGTGGTGTTCAACATGGAGGAGCACTGATTCATCAGCTGAGGGAGGGCGGTAGGTGGTAATCAGCAGGAGGTTTCCTTGCCTATGCTTGACCTGAAGCCATGAGACTTCATGGGGTCTGGAGTCAATGTTGGGAACTCCCAGGGCCACTCCTTCCCGACTGTATACCACTGTGCCACCACCCCTGGTGCGTCTGTCCTGCCGGTGGGACAGGACATACCCAGGGATGGTGATGGAGGAGTTCAGGACATTGGCTGATCCGATAGTTTCATGGTTACCATTACTGATACTAGCTTTTTATTCCAAATTTATTTAATTAACTGAATTTAAATTCCCCAGCTGCTGTGGTGGGATTTGAACTCACGTTTCTGGATCATTAGTCCAGGCCTCTCGATTACTAGCCCAGTGACATTACCACTACGCTACCGTTCCCGTAATAAATAAAATGAAAACAGCTGACAAATAAAAACATGTACCCTCAGAGTTAATAGTGAAAAAGAAATCTGTATAATTTATGTTTTTAAATTGAGCAAGCCTTTATTGCCTATTTTGTCTGTTCTTTTTTGTTTAAGTTCTTCAGATGCATCTAATTATTGTGTAATATTCTGACACATTCTCATGGATTTTGGCACCACTAGGAGTTGCTACAGAATAAAGTGATAATGCAGTGTCAAAGTAGTGTTCAGGATGATCTCTTGGTATTAGCACTTTAAAACTAACCAGGCTGTATACTGAACTTAAAATCCTATTTGTGTTTTAGCACCAATGAGATAAAACCAACCGTGCTAAATTAACTACTTCTATGCTTTTCAATTGCTCAATCTGATAGCATAGAAATTTTGCCCATGTTTATGCCTGTGATTCTATGATGCTAAATTCTCGTGATAAGTGATAAGATTGTTGTGGTGAGATACTGTCTAGTGTGGAGGCACCAAGGAGAGATGGGCACCTCCCCATGAGCAGACAGGGGTGGGGGTGGGGGTCGAAACAAACAACCACTTATTTTAGGTCATTGATGTTTCTCCTAGCAGATGATTCAGAAGTTGCCTGACCATCCGTTTCAGAGGAGAATGCTCCATAGTGCAGGCTAAATTTTGTAAATAATTTACGATGTAGGCCATGCAACAAAAATGTAACTTTGTTGAAATAATCTGTAACAATATGAACATAATTGAAAGTCTGAGCCAAGATATGGTGGATAGAGTGTAGAGCAGAGGGCAATATTGCAGAGAATATTATCTCAACCAATATCTAGTTTTCTGCTCCAGCTTGAATATGGTATTCCTTCAACTGATGCAATATACATGTAATCGGCATACACCTGTCAGCTTCTAAACATTTTCCCCTCAAAAGTTCTTCAGAGGTGAGCAAGACAAAGGGCCAACGAGTTTAAGAGAACCCTGAGAAGCAAGCTTCCCTGTCAGAGAATTTCAAACGCAGTACACAATTAGAATGCTAACACAGTACATTTTCAGTGGAATTTCACTTTATTTGACATGGCTTTACAATATACTTTTAAGGTTTATTTTAAACTCATAATGATGAAATAGTGCAGTTCAGAAATGGTTAACTTTGTTGTTTTATATTATTTTGATAAATTAACCCAAAACGTAAACATTATAATCTTAAATAACATTTGTGTATGAAAACATATTTAACTACAATACTATGCAGAGTTTTATTAAGGTTAATAAACATAATGATACAGGGTTCCTTACAGTTAAGCACAATTGTTTCTTGTGATATATTCTAATGGAGGTCAAATCCCTCTCTATGCGATATATATAGTTCATTCTATCATAATGAACAGTTATTGTTTAGCATTTGCCACGAGTTATCGTAATCTTGTAGGTCAGCAAAGGCCATTATTAATCTAGTGCTGAGGCTCTGCTTGTTTGTTAATAAATTTTGGAAAGAATGGAGAGCATGGCTGGACAGGTCTGTTTTCACTTAATCTCCGATTTGAGTACATTTGCCTGTTACTGTACCAGCTGCTATATTAAGCTGCTTGTCTAGTAAAACGATTGGCTGTCTTTCCAGTATTACACAAAATGATACATTTGGTAATAAATAGTAAAGCCAGGTTCAATTTGACCTGTTCTATGGGATGTGTTACAATAGACTGAACCATGCTTAGCAGTTCAAACTTGGGACTAGAAAGTCCAATGTGTCAGGAATGGAGTCGAAACGGTGTCAACAGAAAACTGTTTCGACTCCATCCCTGACACATTGGAATATCAAATGTATACAGAAAAAGTACCTAAAGTCAAGCTACAACCCCAGCACAGATTGGAGGCAGCCAGCTGGCCTGCCTTTTTAGCTTTGTTGGGGTCAAACAGTACCTGTGCAGGATCTTGCATTGCATTAATAGTCTTTACCTCCTGGGCATATGTATGGGCTGTTCTCCAAATAGATTGCAGTTGAGTTGGAGAGAGTTATACATCAACATCTGTTTTCCCATATGGATATTAGACTCATGTGGCCTTTTTTCACAGGCAGTAAGGTAGATCTGGTAGGTCTGAGAGACACAGTGGCACTTCAGCATGCTTTCTATCAGGAAAGAGTTGGGAGGTGAAGTCTAAATGCCCACAGAGTCTAAGAGGTTGATGCCAGCTTCTGTCCATTTAAAGAATGGAAAATTCTTTTACCAATTTGGAGGGCAATGTTTGTTCACAGTGGTCCCTCAGAGGAGTTTGGTGATAGTTTTGTGAGCAGAAACTCTTTCACTATGCTTTTGATATGGGTTTGGCTTGTATGCAGGTTGATAAAGCATAACAATTATATTGGCATGAAATGTAATGAAAATATAATTGATGGAAATCAAACACGCCATTTGAATTAAAAACACTGTGTAAACTTGAATAAACTTTACATTTATAGATTACTTGTGATAATCTTTCAAGACTGTAATCTTAATTGCAGTTTCAGCCTCAGTATCAGCATCTAGCAAATAGTTAACACATGTAGAGATAAAATCCTTGCCACCAGGGATGGAAAGTTTCTCAGCAGAGGTTGAGAGGTTGGAATTATAACATTGAGGGTGAGGGGTGTAAGGAACTTCCCCTCCCTCACCCCGCCAAAGGAACTCAGAAATTTTACAAATGTGCCAATAACTTCAACTCATTTCGGACAGAAGATCAGCCATGATCTCATTGAATGGCGGAGCAGGCTCGAAGGGCCGAATGGCCTACTCCTGCTCCTATTTCTTATGTTCTTATGTTCTTATGACATGCTTGTGATGGATGCATATGGCCTCCTGGCAGGAATCTGCAGAATGTACCACCTTCACATTTCTGAGGGTAACGTGAAAGACACTTAACAACTTGCAACGGCGATGTCAGCTATCTTCAACTGATAGCCGACACGAGCAATAGATTGAAACAGTAGTGGTTGTTTCTATTCAGGAATTTGAGTATGCAGGAGTAAAGTTCCTATCTTGCTAAATTTAGCAAAAAAGTAGACCTGAGTAAAGCATGGGAATAGCATTATTTGCTCATATCTACTTTTTCGCTAAAGCTAGTAAATACAAGTATTTTTAGCCCTTTAATGCACTTGTGCATATACACTAGTGGAATACATACAGTCTCTTTCTGACTGGCCCCCTGTGACACACATTAAATAGAGTCTTGGCTTCCTTACCACTTTGTAAGTAGGGCCTCCATTTTTGCTGGACCGAGTCAGTTACAGACATTTGTCTGGGCTGAACGGGAGGAAATGACTAACAGCAGATAGTATTGCTCTATTTAACTTTTCCCTATGTGGTACATTCATTTGTCTGAGTTACTTGCTGGTTTAAGTGGATGGGGACAGTTAAGCATTTGTATAGTCTGACAGTTATTGCGTGGGGAATTTACAATGTTTCCCAGCAGAGGTCTAGATCACAGCTCCTTACTATAGTGGCATGAAGGAATTCATATAAATGCAAACATTTATAAAACTGTAAAAATATATGTAAAAAAAATGTGCACTATTAATCAAATTGTTAACACACTTGTTTTAAAGAATAAACAAAAAAAAGCTTTAAAATATAGTCAAAGAAATTCTACATAAACACATGAACCAGTGCACTACCAGAATATATTAAAGGCCAATTAGCTGGTTGTGAATTACTGGCAGAAAGCCTTAACCACCAACTACACCTGTAGGGGAATCATGGGTCCGCTACCCAGCATGCAAGGCTGCCGATCGAAGATGACTGGTAGCATTCATTCGGAAAATCAGCTCTTAAATTTCTCCATGTCATTGAGCTCCAGGGGAGTCATTTTGAATCTGGGCAATAGTATGAAGCGGGCAATATCGGATCAGCCACACGTCAGACATCTCTTCTGATTTTCATTTCCATGGACTATCGCCCAAAGTCAAAATTACCCCCCATACGTCTAAAATTCTCACCAAAAGTGGGCTACATAGTCACAAAATCAGTGGTAAATTATTTTATTAATCAACCATTGCACACTCAGTCTATATCATACTTTCATTGCAATCGGCACTATGTTGTATGGTTGAGAATCATGTTTCCTGTATAACCAGGGATGAAAGTGAAGTTATCGACTATCCATTATTGGGATAGGTCACTCTGTATCACCAAAACCTTTTGAATCCCTCTCCACACAAGTGTCTTAAAGACAGTTCAACCTACACCCATGCATGCACCCGTCCATAAAACATAATTCAGTCCCTTCCCTGGCAACTGTCTTTAATTCTTTCACTTCCTTCAATACATATTTAGAGCAAACTAATAGCAATTATGAATGAGTGCTATTTGGTATATTTTCTTAGAGATAAAGAAAAAAGATCTTTTCTCGGTATAAAAGGAAGTGTCAATCTGTTACTTTTAATTTACTACAGAGCCTATATTTTCCCCCTTGTCTGAAGTGCAACCCCTAACCTTTTGCTTTAACAGTTATTTATGATCTGGTAACAAAATAGTGAGCATGTAAAATTTTTAAACAGGTGATTTTGTGCACTGCAATTTCCGTGATGCAAACAGCAAGAACAGCCAATCATGACACACCTGTAATAATGATGCTTTAACACCGCTTGAGTAGCTAACAAATCACTTAATCAGAACTAGCGATGGAAAGTTCATGAATCAAGCTGTGGTCTATGCAATACTTTTGCGTAATGACAGACTGGAAATGAAGAAAGCCCTAAGTTACCCACAAGTATTATATGCAGACAGAACTGTTCGAATTCTTAAAACGTATTTCATAATCATGCACTGACTTCTCTTTAAGCATGACCTTTTGCGATGTTTAGGTCGGTAACCTCCATCTGACACTATCTAGATTAGTAAGAAAGGGAACAAAAAGAATTTTAACAAAACACACTTTGCAGTATCCAATCAACAACATTACCCAAACAAATACTGCAGATCACTTTTTATCTTCTCCTTGAACACGCCTATAACCTTGTCTTCTGAGAGATAAATTTATTAATATATTAACATAAAAATATTCTCTTATGAAAAGTAAAACAATTTGAGAACCTGCTCATTGGCCAAATCTCACCGGTTGCAATAGTCTGTTACAAATATGAGCCCCCACCCCCAGTTTTTTTCCCCAAATCAACTAACACTGTTAGTGAGTATAAACAAGGCATTAATAATCATTGGTCCCTTAATTCAGAGCATGCTGATTTTAATTCATTTCACTTGCTCTATGTAAACAAGGTTTAAAAGCCTCCCTATTAACCATGTGCTGCTATCATGTATGTGCAATTGAGAAGCTACTGTGTACTGTGTTCCTTCCAAATAAACCTCCTGTCTCCCCAGCTGTCACACATAGTTATGGCCATCAATCAGGGACTGGAAGTGGCCAACAACTGTGTGGCCCTATAGAAGTGAGAAGGAGATAATACTAACATGCTTTGTCTCATTCTGCTGCCACAGGCTGTCATTAATGCACTAACAGCAGGCTGCAACAGCATGAGGCAAATTTCAAGGAGACTGGGTGTGACAGTGGTACAGATAAAAAACAGTTGTATCCGTGCCTGTTCCAAGTCACTAGTAGTGACAGAAGAAACAAGAGAGCTGCCTCCTCCACTTAAAGGATATGTGTTTGTGTTGTTACAGAGCACATGTCTAAAATATGCTGTTCCATGAACACACGAGCAAAAGACTCAAATTTTGCATGGTATTTGACATGGGCCTTTATTATCCCATTAAATCAGGTCTGTAACCATCTTGAAAATATGATGCTAATGCTAGTTGATGTAATCATATATATATATACCAATTCTGGTATGGGTGAACTGGTGGCACTAGTGATTTTTTCCTGGTGCATTTCGCACTGCCTGCACACAGAGGGAATCTGCTTGTGTTTTCTGCTGTCCTGGTATTTCAATGCAGCTTGAAGCAGAACTGTGCAGCTGCTTCTTCTTAAAGCAGCTCCTGTCTTCCTGTTTGTGGCACACTCTGAAATTATGCATTTTATTTTGCGCGTTGTGCTATGAAGCAGGAGACTGCTAATGTCGAGGTAGCAGGAAGGACCACCAATGTCTGACAAACTGTTTTCAACGGTAAGGTCCAGCGGTAAAGTTGATACTGATAAAGGAGAGCAGATAAACATCCAATCCAAATCAATGCTGCAATGGCAGGAACATTTGAGGACTAATCTCATCAACAGGTCCAACTACTTTCTGTTGCTGCATACCTACAGGTGTGTGCTTTGCCAATGGGACAACACATCAAAATTCCCAAAGTAGCAAGGATACACCCCCAACATACTCCCAAATGAATGCACGAATAAGGGTTGCACCATGCAGTAGCCAGGCATCCTTTCCTCCCAGCATTGTCCCATTGGAAAACCAGGGTTTAGTGCAAATCAGGCGCAAAGCCAAAGATCTCAGTTTTCCACCCCAAGGGTTCTGACTCACAGGAGCAGTATTTCAAACCCATGGTGTGCATCTTATGCTGCCCACATTTATTTTATTGAGAAACCAAGGTGATGGGCTACATCCTATAATGTAAGACACCCACAAGGTTAAAAAAAAGTAGAAGATGGCACTTGATAGTAAAGTGTCTCACAAAATGCTTGTTAGAAAAATTCAGGCATATAGTTTAAGAGAAAGTGTAGCAGTATAGATAGAAAGTTGGTTGACGGTCAGGAAAGAGAGTTAAGGTAAATGGGAGTTGCTCAGAATTGGAGAAGGGTTGGAAAGGGTGTAGTGCAGGGCTCAGTGCTGGGTCCAGTTTTGTTTTCGCTACATATTGATTTGGGTATAGGGAACACAATCTTGAAATTTGTTGACTACACAAAGTTGGAGGCTTAGCAAACAGTGAAGAGGACTGTAAAAGACTTCAGGAAGATATAGACAGGTTAGTGGAATGGACTGCCAGGTGGCAGATGCAATTGAATGTGGATAAGTTTGACGTGACACATTTTGGGAGTAAAAACAAGTAATGGGAGTATGCAATTAATGGAAAGACACTGTAGGGTGTGAATGAACAGGGATACCTAAAAGGAATTTTAACTCTCTCTGCTCACTAAAGACCAAGTGGAATGGGTGTTAAATTTCAACCAGCTTGTTTCCCGCCCCATGGTTATTTTAATGCCACTGTTTTCTTGGGTAATTGAGGCACCTGCCTGACTCCGACCGGAGCCTTATAAAAGGAAATTGGGGTTCTATCATTTAGATGCGACCCTGATGCAATTTCTACTGCCCACTGAGCAGAGGGTCCACCGCAGACACTCCGCTCAGTAAAACCTGACAGACACCCAGTGGAGGCCCTGTCAGGTTAGTTTAAAACTTACCTTTGTGGGGCTTGGTAGAGCAGGAGTAATCCTCTGAACCCCACAAAGAAAGTTTGGGCCGTTGCCATCCCGAGCTACCTCATCCCTTTCCCACTTGTGAAACCCTCCGATCACCCCTACTACCCCCACTAGTGACTTACATGACTACTGGCCTGGTGGCCTCTGGGCCATTCGATCTTCGTAGGTCCAAAAGCTGGAAAGTTGCCTCTGGATGCCTATTTCAGGTGGGCAGCTAACTGGCAGGATGTTAATGAGACCTGCCTGTTAAAATGGATGAGGTTTCCCACTGCAGCTCCCATGCAGGTGGCCCACATGTCCTGCCTGGGAGTTAAAATTCCCCCTCTAGGTCTTCAAATACATAATTTGTGCTTTTCTACAGATCGTACAAACACCCCCAAATGGTCAGTGGGATGGCACATGTTTTTTAAGGGGTATTAACTGTTATGCAGCAAGAAGTACTCTTTTAGCCTCTTTAGACTAGAAGATTACCTTGAGATAACCCTAGGTTAATACATTCAGATTACATTGGAAGATTGCATTCAGTTTGGATCAAGCTGATTTGAACTGAATGTGATCTCTCAGCAGTTACATTCACCTCTGCCCTGACCCTGTCCACATGTCAAATAGGATTGCTATTTCACGCTGCATTGTATTTCTCCAGGAGGCAGTGTTTGCCACAGCTACCATTAACTGCTATCAGAACATAGATCCTTGGATCAGAGTAAGTTACTCCATGCCATTTAGACAGGAAATCTCATTTTGGAACCGATGTACTGTGATTTTTATTCTTGTATATGTAAGTAGTGCCAGTCTGCATTAGGAAATGGGCCAGATGCCTGGGAGCTCATGCATGTTATATATAAACATTTTTACATTTTTGAATCATATTTCAAAATTATTTTTCTATATATCTAACATGCATTATATGGCATTGGGAAATGAGCCTGAAAACCAATTGGATGTTAAATGTAGTGGCCTTTATAGAGAGGGGGGCGAGGAGAGAATGTACTGTGGAAATACACATCAAGTGTAATACACATTATACAGTATGTGGAAAATTATGATAAATTAACAATAACTGTGATTATTCAGCTGTACTGGAAGTGCCATAGGGCTTTGCTTTGCAGTACTTTAAGAAAACATTCTATATTTTCATAGGGAGTATAGAGTGAAGACAAGAAAAGAGGATGAATACTCCTAAATGTACACTTGCTGCCAGGTCTATTCTGTGTATTTATCTGCAGAATGCCATACATTGTTTCATCTCAAACAGGATGCCAAATAGCTTGACCTTTCACGTGGCAACCAGTTCACTTTGCCTCCGTGCCTACATCCCTACCAACTGTCTCTGAGTTTAGTATCAACATCCAAGGCAACCAGCAATGTCACTGAGACCTTGTACCAATACTCCGGCCCAAGGCCAGCCCCTGTGCTCTCACCATCTGGAAAGAGATATACCTGCAACAGAAATCACTGAGTTGCTACCACCTCTGGAGATCACAGCCCTGGAGAACAGGAGTGGAACTTTTGTCAGATGTCCAGATCTGAGCTTCTGGACAAGTGAAAACACTTCCTGAATCTAAACTAGTTTTGACAGAAGTGTTTGTTAGAGTGCTGACTTTTAAGTAGTCTCAAAAATGTAAAGTTTTATCAAAGTTAAAACTCTGAGTATTTTGATTTTTAAAACATTACTTCCATACTGAGTAACAGCTTTGTAAAATAAATCATAGTTCGTCCCACTGAAATAAACAAAAAATGGAAAGTTCAGAGGGGAAAGTGCCACTTTCACTAGAGCGTCCCATCCTTAAACACATTGCAGCTACAGCCTTTGCTCACTGCATTCTCTAAAGAAGGGTCCAGTAGCCATTTCATGACTACTCAGATCTTTGTTATTCAGAGACTGGAAGTTTTTCCTGTTACAGCAGATGTGCGCATTCACAGCATGTCAGTGAATCCTAAGACAATGAGGAAGTTAACACAAATGTCTTTTGCGTACCGTTTACAAAGAAGTAAATTGTGTACCAGAGCTCCCTGAGACGATCTGTATTGAGACTGTGCATTGAATTTCAATGACAATTCATCACTCACTTTTATTACACAAATCCTAACACATTCAAATATAGTTGTGCAGATGTTAGAAAGTTAATATAATGTTCTCATTGAACCCATAAAAACTGTGAATGTCAGATTAATCAATAAATATTATATAACATCTACAAATCTTAAAGGGTGTCACCTTCTGCACATGCCTGTACTACCAATAGATGTGAGGTGAAAAAAACAACACAGCTTTAAAATGGCAACCTGTGTTGTCATTTACTCAGTTGAAGAGCAAAGTAATGCAATAAGACAGATTTGTGGTCGTGGGGATGGATTTTGTCAGTGTGGGCGGGCTGGAGCGTGTCAGGTGGAAATCGTGCCAGGACCCCAACTCTTACTTGAAGTGCTGAAAAAGTGGGATTTTCCCCGAATTGACCAATTGATTTCCTGCGTGTGGGAACCCCTGGCCCAATGAGTCTTTTCAGACAGAAAGTTGCCTCCGATGACGTCATCAATGCTGCTGGATTTAAGGCCTGCAAGCAGCCTTGCTTCTTCTGGAGACTGCAAATTTTATGGCCATTGCTGTCTTCGCCTTCTTCATCAACTATATTCAGCAGTAGGCCAAAGTGTGCTCCACGTTTCGATGAGCCCTCTCTCCAAGCTCTGGTGGAGGGAGCGAGATCCAGGAAGGAGGTGCTGTTCCCTTCCTCAGAGAAAAAAAAGCCACCCCAGCAGACAAAAGCTGTGTGGCTGCAAGTGGCCCAGGAGGTCAGCTCCATCTCGCTGAGCCGCAGAACCTGGCTGCAATGCAAGAAGAGGTTTCCTGATCTTCTCCGCACGGGAAAAGTGAGTATGACTTTCCCATCACCCTCAATCTAATCCCCATCGCCTCTCCTCACCAGCACTCTGCTTTGCCAACCTCTTCTTCCACATGCCACTTGACACTTACATGCCTGCACCCTTACCCATTCCCTCTCTCTCTAAGGTCACATTCACTTAACTATTCGACCATGCAGCCCTCACACTCCCTATCACTGTGATGCCATGACAGCAACAACTTTCAGCACACAGGGAGGGTCCTTTGTATCCTTCTAAGCATCTATGCTATGGATTCTCTACACTCACTCCTTCATTCTCACTCAAACTCCACTTGTGTCCCTCATTGCAGGAAAAAAGAGCCCGCAATAAGAGGGAAAGAGCCATGACCGGAGGAAGGCCACCCTCAGTAACCCACTCACCCCCTGGGATGAGGCGGCCCTGGAGATCGCCGGAATCGAGGAGGATTCTCAAGTGGGGGACGGACAGATGGGCGCATCGCAGCAAGCTGGTGACAGAATAGTTTGGCATCTCTCTCATTGACATTGCATGAGTCACTGATAATGAATCTGATGCTCTAACAGATTGACTTATGATCATCTGCACTATTCAATGTTCATGTAACCTTGACCTCACATCTCTAACTCTTTCCTTTACTCCCCCACAGGACCATCGAGAGCCCCCATCCCCACTGTCCAGGAGGAAGAGCCTGAGCTTCCAGACTCCTCAGGGGAAGCTGCAACCTCTGAGCAGAATTCAGCGCACCCTGCACCAGCGCAGACACTCACACCTCGGTGGGACCTTCGCGAGATAGAGTAGTGTTGTCACCTGGTGTATCACAGCTCACAAGTGAGCATCAGCAGATGGTGGAGACAGGGACAGCAGTGGAGAGTCCTCGTCGGAGGGCGCAGGACTCTGCCAGCTCGGCTCAGCTGCATGTCGACCCTGTGCCTTCGGGTCCATCCAGAAGGAGAGCGGTGCTTGAACTCCAGGAACAGGTGCAGGAGTCTCTGGCAGGTTTTGTCTCCAGGGTCGCTGCGAGTATGGAGCGAATGGAGGAGTCTATCGCGAACATGAGCAGAGCCTTTGTGGAGGCATTGGCGCATGAACGCATCACCGCGGAAAGGATGGCAACCTCCGTGGAAAAGATGGCTACCTCCATGGTAAGGCTGGCTACCGTAGAGGAGAGGATGGCTACAGTAGAGGAGAGGTTGGCTACGGCCATGGAGGAGCTTAGTCGCCAGGGTCTTGAAAACATGGTCATTGTTCAGAATAGACTGACATCGCTTGAGGAGCGATGGTCAGCTATTGAGCATAGAAACCAGACCTTCATGGAAGTCCTCTGGAGTAGGACTTCCAGTGCAGAAACGGGTCATCATGGCCCCCCTGCAGTGCAGCAAGGTGCTGTCCAGCCACTTGCTAGCTCTGAAGTGGGGCTGACCCATGAGAGGGATGTTGGTGGCATACAACAAGGAAGTGGGGGCTCCTCTCCAAGCGCTCACACGACCATGCCACTGCAGAGCCCTCGGTCAGAGCCCCACCAAAGTCCCCACCCAACTGAGATCGGCGTCTCAACCCCCTGCACAGCCGCAGGAGCAGCAGACTGTTGCCGAGCCCTCACAGGTTCGCAACCCCAGAGGACGCCCGCCAAAGGTGTCGAGACAGGAGCAGCAAGAAAGTGAGCAAGGGGCCTCCACATCTGCTGAAGCCACAGGGGAAGCACCATGTAGGAGAACGCATAAGAGGAAGATAATGCACAAGTATTCACAAGGGTTGTCACTTGGGTGTAATGTTGTGTTTAATTTTGAGAAGCATTTTAATTTTAAAGTTGCTTATTGTCATAAAAAATTCTGATGGCAAACTGTTGCAGTTGTGGCCTGTGTCATTTCGCTAATGGGACTTCCACATTGAGGGCTTAGGATGACTTGCAATTGTCAGTATGGTGGTCAGAGTGAGAGGAATCCGCAGGTTCTTGTCCATTGTCGATGCTCTGGTAAGAAGGTGCGAGGCTAAACTGTTTGATTGTGCCGGCTAAGCAAATGTGACCAACATGAGTGTGTCCCTTGCATCCCGGGCAGCAATATGGTGGCGCTCTGGCGCCTTCTGGCCTGTGCGTCTTCAGGTGGGTGACTAGCAGCTTGGCGCTCCTGTTGATGTTCCTGCTGTTGGTGCTGCTGTTGCTCATGGTTCTGCTACTGCCGCGGCTGGTCTTCATCCAAATCTGATGTCCAGGAGGAAAGGAATTAAATGGTCGCCATGCTTCTGGTATACGCCTCATTTGAGGAAGCGCTTAGTCAAGGTGGGGAGAGGGGTTTCCAAGGAGGTCACACTGGAGATGGGTGTCAGGCTCCAAACTTCCACAACACTGAGTATGCTTGCTAAAAGTTCCCCCAGACCTGAAACAACAAAGTTCTGCCACCTGCAAATGATCATTGGTGAAAACACCTTTGTAATGGTGGAGCTGCAGTTGTTCGTAAGCAATCCACTAGTGAGGCCGCCAGGATTACCTGGCGTGTTCCAGAGGAGGCGTGTAGGATGGGGGAAATGGTTTAAAGTCGGAAAGGCCTCTCAAAATGGGATTATAGAGACAATTAAGTGGTTCTTAAGGGCCTTAAGGGCCTATCCCGCCTCTTGGAGGCGGGATGGAAAGTGGTCAGAAAACACACACTTCGGAAAATTGCTCGGAGGCGGGATGGAGGCGGGAACGGGCTCGCCCGCCAGTTTTGGCGATTTTAACAACTCGCACGCCTCCAAACCCACCTCCTCGGGGCTGGGAAAATCGAGCCCATATGTGTCAGCTGTGGCTCAGTTGGTAGCACACTCGCCTCTGAGTCAGAAGGTTGTGGATTCAAGTCCCAACTCCAGGGACTTGAGCACATAAAGCTAGGCTGACACTCCACTGCAGTGCTGAGGGAGTGCTGCACTGTCGGATGGCGCCGTCTTTCGGATGAGACGTTAAACCGAGGCAGTTTACGTCCTACATTACAACAGTGACTCCACTTCAAAATACTTCATTGGTTGTAAAGCGCTTTGAGATGTCCGGTGGTCGTGAAAGGAGCTATATAAATGCAAGTCTTTCTTCAATCCTCCTGGGCTAGGACAAGGAATAAACAGTTAAGGTTCCCACTCCTGATCACTATCCAGTGATTCAAGGGAATCCAGTCCAAGGGACCTCCAAGCAGACCTGAACGGATATGGCAGACAACTGGTTTAGCCATTCACTGCCCTGGACCACATAAAGCATTATCGAGTCCTGCTCTCATCTGCCAAAATTGCTCACTATTCAAGAATCATTCTGGAATGCAAAGATAAACCCTGGCTCCTATTCTCTACTGCTAACCATCTTCTTAAACCCCTATCCTCTGTTTCCTCCACCCTCACCTCCAACAACAAGTGTGAGGAGCTCATGGACTTCTTTGTCTCTAAGATTGAGACCATCCGTTCAGCTGCCTCTGCCACTTCCCTTCCTTCCCCTAGCCCACCGTGCAAAACTTCCTCTAAGGTTCCCCCCTGCCCTAGCCCTGAACTCACTTCTTTCTCCAGTTTCTCTCTGATCTCCCCTCATGACCTCTCTGCACTCATCTTGTCCATGAGTCCCACTCCCTGCTCCCTCGACCCTATTCCCACCATAATGTTGACCACCCTACTTCCTTTTCTGGCTCCCATGTTAGCTGACATTGTTAACGGTTCTCTCTCCTCAGGTACTGTACCCCTCTCCCTCAAATCTGTCGTCATCACCCCTCTCCTCAAAAAAAACAATCCTTGACCCCTCCATTCTTGCAAACTACTGCCCCATCTCCAACCTCCCTTTCCTCTCCAAAGTCCTTGAATGTGTTGTCGCCTCCCATCTTTCCTGCAATTCCAGGTTTAAATCCCTCCAGTCAGGTTTCTGCCCTTACCACAGTAACGAAACAGCTCTCATTAAAGTCACAAATGACATCCTTTGTGACTGTGACAAAGGTAAACTATCCCTCCTCGTCCTTCTTGACTTCTCTGCAGCCTTTGACATGGTTGACCACTCCATCCTTCTCCAACGCCTCTCCACTGTCGTCCAGCTGGGTGGGACTGCACTCGCCTGGTTCCATTCTTATCTATCTAATTGTAGCCAGAGAATCACCTGCAACGGCTTCTCTTCCCGCTTCCGCATTGTTACCTCTGGTGTTCCCCAAGGATCTATCCTTGGCCCCCTCCTATTTCTCATCTACATGTTGCCCCTTGGCAACATCATCCGAAAACACAGCATCAGTTTCCACATGTACACTGACGACACCCAGCTCTACCTCACCACCACTTCTCTCAACCCTTCCACGGTCTCTAAATTGTCTGACTGCTTGTCCTACATCCAGTTCTGGATGAGCAGAAATTTTCTCCAATTACATATTGGGGAGACCAAAACTATTGTTTTTGGTCCCCGCCACAAATTCCGTTCCCTAGCCACTGACTCCATCCCACTCCCTAACATCTGTCTGAGCTGAACCACACTGTTCACAACCTTGGTATCATATTTGACCCTGAAATGAGCTTCCGACCACATATCCACGCCATAACTAAGTCCGCCTATTTCCACCTCCATAACATTGCCCGTCTCCACCCTTGCCTCAGCTCATCCACTGCTGAAACCCTCATCCATGCCTTTGTTACCTCTAGACTTGACTATTCCAACGCACTCCTGGCTGGCCTCCCACATTCCACCCTACATAAACTTGAGGTGATCCAAAACTCGGCTGTCTGTGTCCTAACTCGCACCAAGTCCCGTTCACCCATCACCCCTGTGCTCGCTGAACTACATTGGCTCCCGGTTAAGCAATGCCTCTATTTCAAAATTCTCATCCTTGTTTTCAAATCCCTCCATGACCTCGCCCCTCCCTATCTCTGTAATCTCCTTCAGCCCCACAAACCCCCGAGATATCTGCGCTCCTCTAATCCTGCCCTCTTGAGCATCCCTGATTATAATCGCTCAACCATTGGTGACCGTGCCTTCTGTTGCCTAGGCCCTAAGCTCTGGAATTCTCTGCCTAAGCCTCTCCAACTCACTACTGCTCTTTCCTCCTTAAAGACGTTCCTTAAAACCTACCTCTTTGGCCAAGCTTTTGGTCACCTGTCCTAATTTCTCCTTATGTGGCTCGCTGTCAAATTTTTTTCTTTTAATACTCCCGTGAAGCACCTTGGGACATTTTACTACGTTAAAGGCACTATAAAAATACAAGTTGTTGTTGTTGTTGATTTGCGCTGGTAAGTGTGAGCAATTAGATGTCAGGAAAATTCAAGATTGGACTTTGCTTTGATGTTCCTCATGATTGAATAATCTTCCCGTGCTCACTGACTAGAGTCACATGTGAAGAATAGCCACTTGGCAAGGTACTGGAGGGGGCTGGCATCTGCTGAGCTATACCCCAACATGTACCAACACCTTCAGCAAAGGAGGGAAGATAACAAAAGGGGATGGGAGGGAACAGAGGAAGCTTTAGTCAATAATTCAGGGTTGAATTTTCCTTTGCTGTACCGCCCAAAATAGGGCACCATTGCAGCAGAGAAGGAAAGAAAATGGGGGAGGGGCACTGAGTTTGTCTGCTGGATCTTGCTTGTGCTAGAGCTGTGGTAAATTTTACTTCCCTACCCTACCCAGCAGAGATCTCAGCCGCCCAACCCTTGACTACCCTGCTGCATTTAGATGATAGCAGGGGAGCAGGGACTGGGAAATTTGCCTGCCTACTGTCTCAACTACCACTAACTCAGGAACAGTCAGGAAAGGAGTGGTGGTTTTTCCTGGGACAGTAGCAACAAGTCTCCTGTAGCCAGAGGGCCTAGAAATGTCCCCACCTCCCTCTCTTCTGGTTCCAAACACTCATCCCATTAAGGCCTCATCCCAGTCTGAAGCCTTAAATCAGAAATCTTGAAAAGCCTTAAAGGTGCTTCTGCTGTCTGTAAAGTGCCCACTTCCATTTCATGGCACTGCAGTGGCTATACCACTGCAGTACCCGAGCACTTTCCTGGCCAAAAGCGACGGGTTCCTTCTATGTGGCGGGTATACCACCAGGAGCCCACCTCCATTATTAATCAGCAGTTTTCCTCAAATGATGTAGCTAGCAGGCAAAGGTCCCAATCCTCTTCTGGAGGCCAAACCATCCCAGAAGAAAATCCAGCCCTAAATATTCCATTGCCAGAGTGCCGCTTACTTAGTCATACACAGATGTCATCCGTTTGAGGTGAAGTGGAAATTACTTTCCTGTGTAGGTTGGGGGAAAGTTTTTGTTCTTCTTTCTTGTGATTGGAGCATTAAGTTTTATTTTAAGATTGACCATTTGTTCTTCTTCTTTCTGTTGATAGCTAAGAATTTTACATTTATTCTTAGAATTTAACTTATTTTGTTCTGCATTTTACTGTTGACTGTTGAAGAATTCTGGCTGGCTTATTGAAACAGGCTCATCACCACCATGATTCAGTATACGTGGGTTAACCAACATTTCAGATTTACATTTTTTTTAAATTTGTTCTTGGGATGTGAGCGCTCCGGGCAATGTTGCATTTCTACCTTACAACACTTCAAAATTGGCTGTAAAGAGCCTTGGGATGACCTGAGGTCGTGATAGGCGCTATATAAATGCAAGCCTTTCTTTCTGTTTTTATTGCCCCCTCCCAAAACGCCCTGAGAAGGTGATGGTGGTAGTTCCCCTTGAACCGCTGTACTTCTTGTGGCGATGATGCTAACCACAATGGTTTTAGGTAGAGAATTCTAGAATTTTGACCAAGCGACAATGAAAGCTATAATTGCCTTAGTCTTACCCTGATGCGATGCCTGTGATGTTGCTGATAGGCCCAACCGATTTTTGATTTCTTATTACTGAACTATGTAGCAATTGTTTACAACTGGGCGGCTTGCTTGGCCACTTCAGAGGGCAGGTGAAGTCAACCACGTAATGTGACTGGAGTCACATGTAAACCAGGCCAGGTAGTGGGTGACAGGCTCACTTCCTAAAGGACATTTAAACAACTGCATACTAACATTTCTTAAAGGAGCCTATCTGACCTGAAACTTTTCTTTGTGCATACACAAAATAAAAACAGAAAAAATGGCAGGTTGATCGGCCTCTGAAAGGTTACTGTTTTAGATGTAACCTTTCATTATAATGCCATAAATATCAAACAGTGGTGCACGCTATTTGTGTGACATTGCGACTGTTGGCTCTGAACACTTCTGTAGTCAACTTGGTTGGACCTTGGAATATGTCAGTTGATAAATTACATGAACTCCAGCTGGATCAAAAGGGCAATATCCTTCAGTGACTTTCTTGATCTCAAGCCAAAATTCAGCCTAGTTAAAAGCCTTTTTATAAAATAAAATTGAAATGTTATCAGTACTTTCCCAAACTGACCAGTAGCAGAGTCACTACAGGTGGTGGCCCAGTGCTACAGCATGGTGGGTTGACAATTGTTACCCATCATTCGCCACACAATGATTTTTGATTCCACTTGGACAATATGGGAAAGTAGGGAGCAGAATGTACACTAACTGCTCAGAGGGAGTGAAGAATAATCAGAGTCTGAGTCAAGCCACATTTCCTTCCCATTCATTCTATTATTTTAATTCGAGAGCCTGGGAATGGGCCACCTGGCATCCCTAGGAATTGCTACATGTGAACTTAATGCAGTGGGGAAAAAAGAACTCACCAAAGAGGCAGGAACTGAAATAGTAAACAGGTACACATTATGCATTCGAAGAGCCAATTTGAAACTTGTAGCAATGTATTCCCAACGTCCACTGCTTTTTCAATAAATGTGCTCACACATTTTGCTCTAAGAGTGCATAGTTCTGTCAATACAACATGCGTTAATTTATAAAATCCATCAAGTCATAGACACAAATTGATTTATTTATTGGATATACCATGAGGCTGAATTAATGATGCCTCCCCATGGCGGAAACACGACAGGGGGAGAGGGAATGTAGAACCCCGAGAATGGTGAGCACTGATTTACTGGCAGGTTCTCAGCATCACTGTGGTCAAGGCAATCTTCCCCCGGGACTACCGCTGTGCGGCCCGCGCGCCCCAGGCCAGGTGGTAGGCCCATTTCAAATGGAAATTGGGGTCTTATGACATACATCGGACCCCGAGCGCTATTTCAGGAGAGAACTGGTCAGAGCATATGCCATATACGCTCTGAGCGGTTTCACCAGCGTTAGAGCTGAAGAGGCCCTGGAAAGGTAGGTTTCACAATACTTTTGTGGGGCCAGGGCCAGGAGGAGCAGGAGTGCTGCGGGCCGCTGCCTGCCTGGGGACTCCCCACCCCCTTAGCCTCACCTACCCACCCCCCCCATCCCTCCCCCAGGACCTACCTGCAGCTGCTGCCAGTGTCTAAGCCAGCCAACATTCCTGTGGCCCAAAACCAGTGAGCTGCCTGGTGACACCTGTCTGGCGTCCACAGCGCGCCCATCGGATTCAAATAAGGCCTGGGCCTCAAAATGGCAGGGGCCCCTTTGCCACCTGAATGGCAGGCCGGTTGGCTTGCTCCATTGGTCGGCCACCCAAAAATCAAAATCTACCCCCATGAGTTTGTACCTCTGCAACAAAAAGGGTTAGAAATATTATCTGTTTGCTCATTAACATAACACTTATGTGCAGCCTATTCTCACACAGCAAACTGCCTCTGCCTGCTTCATTCAGGGCTGTGACCCTTAATTATTCTCCATAATGAGATTTTCTTTCATCTTCTGAAACAACAGTTTCATTTGCCAATCTACCAATTACTGGTAGTGCTTTCCATTCCCATCACTTTGTCTTCGTTTCACTGAGAGCAAAAAAAGCTGGGCAGATTTACCTCATTGTCATCGTCAGACACAAGTCATTACAGTGTTAAATTAAACAGCTTCTCAATGAAACCTCCCTTTAAAACTGTTTCATCACTTCGACCATTCAAACCAAATAAACTGAAACATTTTATGAGATTAGTGAAGCATATTTTATTACAGTATAAATTTTCAGAAAGGTTAAAATATTTCCCTGCCTTTAAAGCGAATTGAAGCTATTGCTTGGCTATGAGTAAATACCGGTTAATCTGAGAAACGCCTTAAAAAAATCAACATGCTAGAGGGATTTGTCACAACCAGTTACATAAGATCACTGATTAATATTTTAATGTACAATGCAATAACATATTGCTTATTTATGATAAACACATTTGAAATTGTCCTCGATAATACACTAAAAAATGTCAGTCATTTGAAAGGCAGTGACTGTATCTCTCAGCAGCTCTTTGTTTGGGCCTTCACCTTTTCAAGATGCTTTGAAGAATTTTCCTTTTGAACGTATGTGCACTTAGACAATCTATCGAGACTTGGTAATTTCATAGTTTCTAAATTATTGTCTGTTTAAAGAATTATGAAACAAATTAGAAATTAGATGATTAGGAATAAACAAGTCAGGTGCTTCTTTTTACATAGACAATAGTTAACAAATAATAAATGTCAATTAGATGTTATTCTGGAGAAAGCGGCACTGAGGGATATCATGAGAAGACAGCTGGTTTGTTTTGAGATCAATCCAGAAGAGACTGGCTAGTTCGGGCTATTGACCTTTCCCTATTCATAAAAATTATTACTTTCTATTATACTACATCGGAATTTTACATGGAAAATCAGCGCCTTTCAGACAGATTTGAGTGTTTCACTTACTAACATTTAAAAATTGCCAATTTTTCTTTCTAGTAGATCAAAACTCAGTCATATAAACCTTCTATCGCAATCTCCCTTGCGCTGTACAGGTTAAAGCTTTTTCTCATGACTAATGACACTGCTCTGGTTCTGCGAGTGGAAAACTTAGCTAACTAACACCCCTGAGGTGTCAGATCATTATTCATTTCACACTTGGACAGTTCACTGAGGTAAATCTGGCTTCTGAACTTGCTAGTACATATAAGGCTTTGTTATGCAACTCCCCTCAGACTGAGTACTTCTAGTAGCATTCTGGCAATATAATATTAAAAACTGGTCATCTTTCTTTAATTTGAACATTTCAATGTAGAAATAATGCTATGGTTTTAAATCTGTATGATTTCCAAATACCAGATTATAAACAATGAGTAAGTGAATGCATTGTCCCTTTTCAACCTTTTGACTTTTCCCAGAAATATGCTACAACCATTAGAACTGACAGTCATCTTCAGCACCTATCAGTCTCCTGTAGTGGCACTCCTAGTGACACTAATATTCACAGCCTCAATTAAATATGGACAAGTATTAAGATATTATCATGACCTGATATGGGTCCTATCTACTGATAATGAAAGTGCCTGTGTGGTCATGTAGTTTCCAGATACATACTTAAACATGGAAGGAGAACCTTACCTTAATTTACTTTAAACATATAATACTATTATTGCTATTCGTTGGATCCATCTTAATGAAAGTAGTTAGCAAAAACTGCAAGAGGAACCGCTTGTATGAATTCTTCCCATTTCAACCATGTCATGTGACATAATAATTATTAGCTTTTGGGATAGAGCATTAATAGCACTCCGACACCACAGGAAGCAGAAATAGTAATGAACTAGTATATATAATGCTTTTAGGCTGCATTAGACTAAAAAGAATTTAAAGAGCTATGGCTGTCTAAGGTAGAAAATACATTTTTAAGACTCAAACTGCATAACAGCAGTAATATTCCATAGTCATTAATCTATAGATCTCATACTCATTATGAGACTCTCAGTTCTAACACTATCTCCATTATAAGGATATTGGATCTTGGCTCTTGCATTTTTCATGTTTCATTTTATATTACGTTATAAGACATTCGTTATGTTGCACAGTTCATTAAAGCACCCAAATTGCTTGGCTCCAAAGTACAATTTTATATTGAGAGTGGATATTGCATAGAACAATGCGGGGTACAGCTTAGCCCATGTAGGGGTTAAGATGACATTGATAAACCACGCAAACTCAACATCTCACTTTATTACCACGTTGTTTTTTTAAATTCAGTCATGGGATGTGGGCGTCGCTGGCAACGCCAGCATTTATTGCCCATAGTGCTGTTAGGGAGGGAGTTCCAGGATTTTGACCCAGTGACGATGAAGGAATGGCGATATATTTCCAAATCAGGATAGTGTGTGACTTGGAGGGGAACTTGGAGGTGGTGGTGTTCCCATGCACCTGCTGCCCTTGTCCTTCTAGGTGGTAGAGGTCGCGGGTTTGGTTTGTAATGCACTAATATGCTATCTTGCATAAACCACTGCTTTTTTTCGTGAATTGAGAGGTTATCTTGAAATCTAATTCCACACCTCCTACCATGTCTTATATTTATATCATAGCTATTCACTGCATTTTATGTAATTATAATCTTTACACATACTGCCATTCTACTCTCAAGGTATTAATTTATGATTTTACAATGGCAACTGTTCAACTTCTGTATTAATTGTTGTCACTTCAATTGCCTTCTCTCCTTTCCTGAAGGTGCTGACTTACACTGGGATATGCATTGGCCACCTTCAGTACCTTACCCAAGTGGCCATTCTCCAGGTTTGAGTTTAAATGGTGCATGTCAGCAAACCATTCGACCATGTGGGCCACCTGATCCTGATCTCATGAGATTCCTGCAAATAGAAACTTTCCAGCAGGGGTCACTGTACTAGTCGGGGGGGGGGGGGGGGGGGGGGGGGAGAGGGGGGGAACTCTGGCTGATTGTTACCCCTTTTGTAGTTCAAGATCGCTGAGGCCGATTATAGCCCTGCTTGCACTACAGCAATTATCTTAGCACAGATTGTGGATGATCTTCCTGGGAACGTCCTGTGGCTCAGTTCAAGATTGAGCTGAGCACTTACCCTCTGAGCTACCAGCGAGCCTCTCAGTTCATTTGTTTAGAAGTGGTTTTTAACCAATTTTCACTAATTTACATGTATAACATTTTACGTGTGGTACAAATAGAGTACATCCTCGAAACATTGTAATATCGTTTGAAGAGTATCTTTCAAGATTACTCTTCACTTTGTCTTTTGTAAGGTTTGAGGTGTTCCTCATTTATGGAATCAAATGTCTCTTTCTCTATTTCTTGAATTTTTTTAACCAAGGAATTGAGAGAGGCGAAGTACAGCAGCACAACACTGAAAGTGAAGGCATCAATGAATATATCTTCCTCTATTTATTAATTGCCATGAGTATCTGTATATATGTAAACAAGTGGAATAAAAAAATATAGTTTTTCTGGGGTTTGTTAAGGACTAATTAAAGCCAGATGTGATACAGTTGTGCAGTTTTGCACAGGAGGCAATTGAAATGAAAAGTCCATCATGAATTCCCATGTAGATTGCCGGGGGGGGTGGGGTGGTGGGGGGGTTGGGGAAGTCAAGGAGGGAGGGAGGGAGGCCAAGATCAGCGCAGCTAATATTTATTGTTTAAAAACAATGAAACTGATTTAGGGGGGAGGGGGTGTTAATAGAGATACAGCCACATCCCCATTAGTAACGTAACTCCTGCAGATAGCACAATCCTACCAGACCTCCACTGGTAGCTCTGGCCCAACCCAACTGCAACTGGAAGTCCTGACGGTCAGTTGCCACTCATAAACATACATTTCTCAGTGTGAATGTTTTTTAAAATGAGGTACTGGAGGGCACCTGGTGCCCATGGTGCTGTGTCACACCTTCAGGGAAGAAGGGGAGAAAATTGGAGAGGGGAAAGGAGCTCATGAGTAATCGGAATGATATCAGCAAAAAGCACAAATTGGCAAGAATATTTCCATTTCAGGTTTGTTATCGGCTTTGCAACACTTTAATCTTCTTGTGATGTGATAAATATTAAACCATGAATGTTACATTTATTCTACTTGAAAGTAGCTCTTATTGCAGTTTTACATACTTTCATTTGATTCCCAGGCTTAGAAATTGCATAAGGCCCGAAAACAGGTGTGGGCAGCACAAAGCGCTATGTGCCCGTGCCCGTTCATTGTGCAGGTAGCGCTGATCTCAGTGCTATACGCACTGCTGATTGGCTTAGCGCTGAACAGGGGGGGCCAATATTGGGTACAATCTACTGGCCAATAAAATTTGGCCGAGGGTCTCTGCACAACTTAAAGGGGAGGTGCTTTATTGCAGAGCATCTCATTGTCATTGTGTAGAAAGCCATGGCCCAACAGCCAAGAGAAAGGCAAGGAGATTTTTAGATGCAGTACTGGAGGTCAGTACCACAAAATGTTTAATGATCTCACACGAGTGGTCAAAGTGAGTGAATGCATCATCAAATGCCATATCCCACCATCTGCACCACTAGCCTCACACACTGCTCAAAGCACCACACCCCCATCACTCACATACCAACAATCTCTAGCAATCAGCACTCATACCTCACAATCATAACATCACTTCACCCTTAAACATTTACCACTGCTGCAAGACTCATACCCACATCTCACACCTTGCACACACTGCCAGCTATTCACCCAAACGCATTGCACCACACTCACTGACACACTTCCCTTTCTCTTGCAGGCAAAGGTCGCTCATAACTGCCGGAGCAGCAGCAGACGGGTAGAGAGGAAGCCCATCTGCAGAACCTGACAGAGCTGCAGGAAGCAGTGCTGGAGATCATTGGAGAGACAGTCAAAGAGTCCGTGGCGAGCGGGGAAGTTGAAAGCATTGCTGATGATGACGGTATGCTCATACTTAATCCTTCTTTTTTTTTATTCGTTTATGGGATGTGGCAAGACCAGCATTTATTGCCCATTCCTAATTGCCCTTGAGAAGGTGGTGGTGAGTCGTCTTCTTGAACCGCTGCAGTCCGTGTGGTGAAGGTACTCCCATAGTGCTGTTAGGTAGGGAGATCCAGGATTTTGACCCAGCGACGATGAAGGTTCGGCGACATACTTCTAAATCAGGATGGTGTGTGACTTGGAGGGGAACTTGGAGGTGCTGCTGTTCCCATGCGCCTGCTGCCCATGGCCTTCTAGGTGGAAGAGGTCGCGGGTTTGGGAGGTGCTGCCGAAGAAGTCTTGGCGAGTTGCTGCAGTGCATCTTGTAGATGGTACACACTGCAGCCACGGTACGCCGGTGGTGGAGGGAGTGAATGTTTAAGGTGATGGATGGGGTGCCAATCAAGCGGACTGCTTTGTCCTGGATTGTGTCGAGCTTCTTGAGTGTTGTTGGAGCTGCACTCATCCAGGAAAGTGGAGAGTATTCCATCACACTCCTTACTTGTGCCTTGTAGATGGTGGAAAGGCTTTGGGGAGTCAGGAGGTGAGACACTCGCCGCAGAATACCTAGCTTCTGACCTGCTCTTGTTGCCACAGTATTTATGTGGCTGGTCCAGTTAAGTTTCTGGTCAATGGTGACCCCCAGGATGTTGATGGTGGGAGATTCGGCCTTTGAATGTCAAGGGGAGGTGGTTAGACTCTCGCTTGTTGGAGATAGTCATTGCCTGGCACTTCTGTGGCATGAATGTTACCTGCCACTTATCAGCCCAAGCCTGAATGTCGTCCAGGTCTTGTTGCATGCAGGCATGGACTGATTCATTATCGGAGGAGTTGTGACTGACGCTGAACACTGTGCAGTCATCAGTGAACATCCCCATTTCTGACCTTATGTTGGAGGGAAGGTCATTGTTGAAGCAGCTGAAGATGGTTGGGCCTGGGACACTGCCCTGAGGAACTCCTGCAGTGATGTCCTGGGGCTGTGATGATTTACCTTCAAACACCACAACCATCTTCCTTTGTGCTAGGTATTACTCCAGCCAGTGGATCGTTTTCCGTCCCGATTCCCATTGACTTCAGTTTTACTAGGGCTCCTTGATGCCACACTCGGTCAAATGCTGCCTTGATGCTGATATGGATCATCCACTCAGCACTTCTACTGAAGATGGTTGCAAACGCTTCAGCCTTGTCTTTTGCTCTCACGTGCTGGGCTCCACCATCATTGAGGATGGGGATATTCTTGGAGCCTCCTCCTCCCGTTAGTTGTTTAATGGTCCACCACCATTCATGACTGGATGTGGCAGGACTGCAGAGCTTTGATCTGATCCATTGATTGTGGGATCGCTTAGCCCTGTCTATAGCATGCTGCTTCCGCTTTTTAGCATGAATGTTGCAGCTTCCCCAGGTTGGCACCTCATTTTTAGGTACACCTGGTGCTGCTCCTGGCATGCTCTTCTGCACTCCTTATTGAACCAGGGTTGATCCCCTGGCTTGATGGTAATGGTAGAGTGAGGGATATGCCGGGCCATGAGGTTACAGATTGTGGTGGAATACAATTCTGCTCCTGTCCCACAGCGCCTCATGGATGCCCAGTTTTGAGCTGCTAGATCTGTTCTGAATCTATCCCATTTAGCACAGCGGTAGTACCATACAACACGATGGAGTGTGTCGACGGGACTTCGTCTCCACAATGACTGTGCGGTGGTCACTGCTACCAATACTGTCATGGACAGATGCATCTGCGACAGGTAGATTGGTGAAGATGAGGTCAAGTAAGGTTTTTCCCTCGTGTTGGTTCTCGCACCACCTGTCGCAGGCCCACACTGGCAGTTATGTCCTTCAGGACTCGGCCAGTAGTGGTGCTACCGAGCCACTCTTTGTGATGGACATTGAAGTCCCCCACCCAGAGTACATTCTGTGCCCCTTGCTACTCTCAGTGCTTCTTCCAAGTGGTGTTCAACATGGAGGAGTACTGATTCATCAGCTGAGGGAGGGCGGTAGGTGGTAATCAGCAGGAGGTTTCCTTGCCCATGCTTGACCTGAAGCTATGAGACTTCATGGGGTCCAGAGTCAATGTTGAGGACTCCCAGGGCCACTCCTTCCTGACTGTATACCACAGTGCCGCCACCCCTGGTGGGTCTGTCCTGCCGGACAGGACATACCCAGGGATAGTGATGGAGGAGTTTGGCTGAAAGGTATGATTCTGTGGGTATGAATATGTCAGGCTGTTGTTTGACTAGTCTGTGGGACAGCTCTCCCAATTTTGGCACAAATCCCCAGATGTTGGTGAGGAGGACTTTGCAGGGTCGACTGGGCTGGGTTTGCCGTTGCCGTGTCCGTAGCCGGTGCCGAGTGGTCCGTCCGGTTTCATTCTTATTATTGTGTTTCGTAGCGGTTAATTACAACTGAGTGACTTGCTCGGCCATTTCAGAGGGCAACCACATTGCTGTGGGTCTGGAGTCACATATAGGCCAGACCAGCTAAAGGACATTAGTGAACCAGATGGGTTTTTACGACAATCCGATAATTTCATGGTTACCATTACTGATACTAGCTTTTTTTTTTTGAATTCCAGATTTTTATTTAATTAACTGAATTTAAATTCCCCAGCTGTCATGGTGGGATTTGAACTCCTGTTTCTTGGATCATTAGTCCAGGCCTACTGGATTATAAGCCCAGTGACATTACCACTACGCTACCATTCATGTCTTCTCACAGCCCACAGATATCTTGTTTTCCCCCCCGCTTCCCTCAATACAATCCGACCCTTGTGCCTTTCTCCTTTCAGATACCCAAGTAGTCCCACCAGCACAGCCAGTCCCCGAACTGCAGGAGAGGACAGTGGAAGAGAAGAAGACACACCGTCACTGCATCTGACACTCGCAGGCACCAGCTCAGAAAATGGCACTGCGCAGACTTTAGAGGGGAGTATAGAGGCAGGATCTGCACGTGGTGAGTCACCGGGCATGAGTGGACTGCAGCCAGGCCAGGGGGAAATGGTCACTCGGTGCCAGCTCCCCGGATGGTGAGTTCGCACGCAAGTTCTTCTGCACAGGACTCAGATGATGACTTCGATGGGGCGGCCTTCAGAAGAAGGGTGATGGGCATACACAGAGAAATGCTTGGTGTAATGGCAAGCCTGCCAGAGAGCCTCTTGTCAGTGTCAAAGAACATGGAGGATTCTGGCTCCAACATTGCACCGGGCTTTGTGCGGAGCTTGGAGCCCATGATTTCCAGGATGGAAATAATGGGCAACTCCATGAGAGAGCTTGTGGACCCAGCCATGATGCCGCGTATGATGCGCGATGTCACAGCTTCCATTGCAGCACAGGCGGAAGCGACCCAACTTCTCAGTGCTGCAGTGGAAGCTTGGACTGCTGCCATCATGGCTGGGTTTACGAGTGTGGAAAAGGGCTTTCAGGATCTCACAGCACTCCAGCAATCTGTCCCCCAACAGATGCCTAGCAATGCTGAGGCGCTGCCCCAGGTGTGTGGCAGTGGCTCCATGGAGCAAGAACCTGCTGTCCTCTCTCAGAATGACAGCATTCGTACTCCCACCACTGCCACTCCGCCAGTGTCCTTGCTGCTGCCTGTCATCCATGCTGAGGTAGTGTAATCTATAGCCAGGCCTTCTCAGCCCAGAGCTGCTTGAGGTCATCCTGCAAGGCCGTCTGCAGTGACCCCTACGGAAAGTCAGCAGCCTTCCACCAGCCATTGCTGCAGCCACTGGGGGAGCACTTCGTAGGAGCAGGAAAGTAGGAAAAGGAACACGAAAGACAAACACTAAGGGAATGCACAAGGGTGATTAGTTGATTTGGATTTAATAATTTTATAAATTATGTTTGGAATGTTTGTTTTGTAATGGCTCTCATTTCAGCTTTGTGCCCAGGAGGACGCTGTGATGTACCGTGACAGAGGGATGGTAGAATCATACAGTCATAGAATCATAGAATGGTTACAGCACAGAAGGAGGCCATTTGGCCCGTCGAACCTATGCTGGCTCTCTGCAAGAGCACTTCAGCTAGTCCTACTCACCCGCCCTTTCCTCGTAGCCCTGAAAAATTTTTCCTTCAGGTACTTATCCAATTCCCTTTTGAAAGCCATGATTGAATCTGCCTCCACCACCCTCTCAGGCAGTGCATTCCAGATCCTAACCACTCGCTGCGTAGAAAGGTTTTTCCTCATGTTGCCTTTAGTTCTTCTGCCAATCACCTTAAATCTGTGTCCTCTGGTTCTCAATCCTTCTGCCAGTGGAAACATTTTCTCTCTACCTCCTCTGTCTAGACCCCTCATGATTTTGAACACCTCTATCAAATCTTCTCTCAACCTTCTCTGCTCTAAAGAGAACAACCCCAGCTTCTCTAGTCTATCCACGTAACTGAAGTCCCTCATCCCCGGAACCATTCTTGTAAATCTTTTCTGCACCCTCTCTAAGGCCTTCACATTCTTCCTAAAGTGCGGTGCCCAGAATTGGACACAATACTCCAGTTGAGGTCGGACCAGTGTTTTATAAAGGTTTTGGTAAGATGGGGAAGTGGTGAGCAATGGGGATCTGCCGTTTCATTCATTGAAACTGAAGTCTGATGAGGCGCTCACAGATAGCCCGTCCGGAACGGGGATCTGCTGTCTGCCTCCTCCACCTCTTCTGCCTCTTCCTCCTCTTCCCCCTCCTCCTTCTCTTCCTCCTCTTCATCGTCCTCCTCCTTCTCCTCCTCCTCATCCTCCTCCTCCTGAGGTGGCCCCGGAACCCGTGGTGGCAAGGGCTGCACCCTCATGATGGCCAAGTTGTGGAGCATGCAGCAGACCACCACGAAATGGGACACCCACTCCGGCAAGTACTGGAGGGCTCCTCCTGAGCGGTCAAGGCAGCGGAACTGTTGCTTGAGCATCCCGATGGTCTTCTCGATGACGTTCCTCATGGCACCGGTGTTCTCATTTTATAATTGCAGGTCACGAGTGGTGGGGTTGTGGAGGGGTGTCATCAGCCAGGTGTAGAGCAGATAGCCCTTGTCTCTGAGCAGCCACCCTCGGGTTTGACGTGGTGGCTGGAAGATTGCTGGCACACCGGACTGGCACAGGATGAAGGGACCATGACTGCTGCCAGGATACCGGGCATTCGCCATCACGATGTGCTGGGCGTGGTCGCACAGCAACTGCACATTAAGTGAGTGGCAGCCGTTGTGGTTACAAAACATCTCAGGATTGGTATGCGGCGCCCGCAAATCCACGTGCGTGTAGTCGATGGCGCTGAGCACCATGGAGAAGCCCGATATCCTGGCAAAGCCACATGCGCGCTCCTGCTGCTTCTCTCTGTTTAGAGAGAAGACAATGAAGTCCTCTCTCCTAACGTACCGAGCCCCTGTGACCTCCCGGATGCAGCGCTGGACAGTGAACTGGGAGATGTTAGTTATGTCTCCTGCTCCAGACTAGAATGATCTAGTGGTGAAAAAATTGAGTGCCACGGTGACACTGGCAGCGCCGTCGTTGCCCTGCTCTAAGGCTGAACGTCTAGTTCCAGGAGGTGGCAGAGTTCTGTGACACCTCCTTGGTGAAACGTAGCCTCCTAATACACTGCTCCTGGTTTAGGTGCAGGTAGGAGAAGCGATCTTGGAAGACCCTAGGTGGGTAAGGTGTCCTGCTGAGAGCCCTCTTGCCCCTCCTCCTCCTCCCTCTGTGAGCAGCTTGTCCTCTTCTTCACTACCTCCCCTCCATCTCCCTGTCATACTCGAGTGCGAGGGGGACTGTAAGTAGAGCCCCCATGACTGGGAGCAAGTAGTGTGAGCAGAACCCTTGAAAACAGAAGCAAGGCATTCTCCACTTGCAGCAACACTCCCTGTCACCTCAGCAACTTTAAATAACTGTAGAAAGCTCCAAACGGTTGCACAAACTTACACAGTCAGTAGAAATGAAAAAGCACGTCAGCAGCAAATTGTTGATGATCCCTTTAAATAGCGCTGGTGGGGGGTCTTTCCTGCTGCTGAACGCTTGTTGAGCTGGTCGTAATTTGGAGCGGGCATTAAAAGGAGCGGCGACATCCAAAATGGCAGATCATGCGTCAAATCAACGTTGCACACTGATTGACATCACGATCTGCCTCAATTCCATTTCTGTAGTGAGCGCAGGCAACGACAGCACTGCTGGCCTGCCCGAAATGGTGGCCGCCGTGCAACCTACCAGAAGCGGGCGGAAGCGAGGCTGCTACCATTTTTCTTCAAAACCAGCCTTAACGGCTGGCGCAATTGGGTTCAATTTCCCGGCTCCAGAGTTTAGTTAATTTTGTTCAATTAAAAAAAACATTATTTACTGGCACATTACTGAATAAATAGCTGAACTATATTATAACATAGTGGTAAAATATAATCAGTTTCATATTGATATGTTAACACTCTTTGTACATGTTTAAAATGACACTTGGGGATTGAGAAATAAAATAAAGAATAGAACTTTATTTTCAAAAGATTTCTTGAACAAAAATTTAAATACAGTTCCATATATGTCATACATCTCCATTTTAAAAACTGAGGTCCACAAATTCATCCCTTCAGTTCTCAGTTTAAATATCCATGATGCTATCTATGAGAACCTTCATGGCTCAGGCAATAAATCAGATTTTCTGAACAATTTGTTCATTTGTAAATGCGTCAGTTTTGTGCACTCCGCACTAGTTTTTTTATCATTTAATGCATTAGGTGGCTTCTTAGCTGCTTGAGAAATGTGGAAGCAGAATTATTATAGGTGCATGCTGATTGGCTGATATATTGCCACTCCTGCTGATGAAATCAAGGCCATGCACACAAACCTACCATTCTGATTGGCAGTGGTTAAGTTATTGATTAGCATTATTGGCTATTTCTTACCAAAAGAGCAAAATATGAACCAAATATGTTTCTTTTTATCCTAGTTAACAGCAATTGGCATTGTGCTTGAAAGCAGATCTTAAATATTCATGAGTGAAATGCAAATGAAATCCAGTACCGACAAATGAGCTTTCTTCGGATTGCTTTTTGAATACAGTTATAAATACTTCATCATTTGTTTTGTTGTTATGGCTAAAAACGTTATAGTCCTAGTGCTTCACCACCAGCCTTTTAGAAGCCAATTTTACATTGATGGCATTTTATCCAGATTCCAGGAGCCTGGTGTCTGGGATCCAGATCCCAGCATTTGTTGCTAAATCCAACTCCCTTATCTTGGCGGCAGACTCAGAGACTGGAAAAACACAGGGTATACGAGACTGCCATTGGGATAAGGGAGTTGCATTTACCAGTGTAAATAGATCATGGATGACAGACTCCTGGAATCCAAATTAAAGCAGTACCAAAATAAAAGCAGCTAAAGTGAGAGTGTGATATGTGGAACAGTTCAGATTAATGCTGCAATAAAAATGTGAGGTGGATGAGGAGTTGCTGGCTTAATTCTGATTGCTTTCTTGTAAAAAAAATGACATCCTGCCTTTAAATCCTTTCAGAATTAATAAATTAGCAAGATTTGGACAACCTTCCAACCTCACATCCTCTCCAGCATGAAGAATGCCTACTTCCACCTCCGTAGCTACTTCCACCTCTGCCCCTGCCTCAGCCCATCTGCCACTGAAAGCCTCATCCATGCCTTTGTCACCTCCAGACTCGACTATATGAATGCACTCCTGGCTGGCCTCCCATCCTCCACCATCCATAAACTTTAACTCATTCAGAACTCCAGTGACTGTATCCTATCCTGCAACAAATCCTGCTTGTTAACAACGACCGCTGTCTTGCTGACCTGAGCCCCGATTTTAACTCTGGCTGGCTTTCGGCCCATTGGTGGTTGAGTGAGTTAGAAACTCACTGGCTGCTGCAGAGATCAGGCTGAGGCTGTTTTGACTTCCAAGCCTCATTAACATGCTACCGGTGGGTGGGAAGAGGCTGCTGGCCTGTGGAAAATCAGACAGTCGATGGCTGCCCACGTGGCGAAGGGGATTCTGGGATGGTGTCGTGGAGGAGGAAGGGGGAATAATCTGGGGCTGGAGAAGCCTAAATTTTCCTTGTGGAACCTGAAGGAGCACTGCTGCTCCTCATGGCCCCACAAGGAAAGTAAAATCCTCACCTTAAAATGCCTCTTCTGGTTCTGGATCCTCTTCTCGCTTGACTTCACCTGGCGGGAAAGCCACTGCTGCTTCCCCATTCAAACTGGTGCTAAAATAGCAGTCAGGGTCTGATGACATCTTCGTCCTCAATGAGCTTTGAGCAGACAGATTATCCGCCTGTCCAGAAGCCTGAGTCAAAATTGCAGACTGCAGGATCTGGGTGACTCTGGAAGTGACCTGAAACATTTTAACTGCCCATGCACCCGGTTTCCGCTGAGTGGGTAGGGTTAAAATCGCCCCTCATATTGGAGGTTGGAATCGTGTAACACGTTAATCCTAAACAGAAAAGTTTCCGTTGTGCTTGACTATGGGGCTGAATTTTAATGTGGGACAGTGCGTGGGGTTTGGGTGCGGTTGAGGGGTTAAAACCAGCAAAATTGACAGCATGTCGGGAAGCCGGCTCCAACCCACCAACTTCCACGTTTGACTCCAGCGCGTTAGGATGCGTGCGCGCAAAATCCCCGCCCCCTCGGGTGAGGCAGGTTGTCAATTTCCATATGCTAATCGCTCAATTAGAGCGATATTGACACACTGTTTTCACTTTAACGTCGGGTCCACGGGTTTCCCGGGCTTCCAGAAACTCGCCAGTGAAAGCAAGGTGAGAGCACAGTGGCAATTGAGGGGGCTGAAGCAATCACATTCAAAGATATCAATAAATACTCAGCACCCACAGCTGCTTTCTTACCTGCTAGTGGGAAAGTGTTTGTTCACAGTACTTATGCTGAGAGGTTACTTTGTACAATTTAGAGGTTACTTTCTACACTTTGGAGATTTGCTCTATCACATCAGGATGGGTGCCACTTATGCTGCTTTAGATTGGACCTTAGATGAGGACCAAGATGACCAGCAACAGCACCAGCAGCCTGCTGCTCACAGCAGAGAGGGGACCAGCAGAGAGGGGACCAGCAGAGAGGGGACCAGCAGAAAGGGGACCAGCAGAAAGGGGACCAGCAGAGAAGGGACACGCAGAGAGGTGCAGCTCGCAGAAGGCAGTACCCATGAAACAGGGTGTACAGGCAGACGATCAGTTTCCTTGACTTGTCTGAACATCAGTGTCACAGGAGGCTCAGGATGTCACGTCAGGTGGTGGCAGATGTTTGCAGCCTCCTAGAAGAAGACCTGCTGCCTGCTGGACCTGGTGGCTATGCATTACCAGTGGCTGTCAAAGTCATTACCGCCCTCAACTTCTTTGCCTCCGGATCCTTCTAGGGCTTTGTTGCAGACATATGCAGGATCTCCCAGTCGGCCACGCACAATTGCATAAGACAAGTGACTGATAGCTTGTTTGCCAGGGCCGGCACTTATGTCAACTTTACCACCGATGATACCAGTCAGAATGAGCGGATGCTTGGCTTTGCAGCTCTGGCTGGCATCCCACAGGTGCAGGATGCCATCGCGACTGTATATACGTGGCAATCCGGGCACCACCAGAACAACCAGGAATACTCGTCAACCGCAGAGGCATCCATTCCATCAATGTGCAGGTGGTGCGCAAGCATTAAAAAATGTTTATGCAGGTGTGCGCAAGATTCCTGGCAGCTGCCATGATACTTTCGTCCTGCAGCAGCCCAAACTCCCTGATCTCTTCACACCTGAAAGCACACTTAAGGGGTGGGTGCAAGGTAACAAGGGATACCCACTACAAATTTGGCTCATGACACCCTTCAGAAACCCAACCACTGAAGCCAAACAGCGCTACAATGAATGCTATATCACCACCAGATGTGTGATTGAACAGGCCATCAGTATGCTGAAGATGCGCTTCAGATGTCTGGACAGATCTGGAGGGTTGCCTGGTGGGCGGGTTTCAGTCCCATTGCTGGTTTCAGTCACTCCCAATTCACGATTTTAAATTAAGTGGGCTCATTAAGCCTGCCGTGTGCGCTGCCCGGCCCAATGAGTGGGAGCGGGTCTATTGCTCGCCTCTGCTGACGTCATTCCTTCAGTTGTTTTTAAGGGGCCCATGTAGCCTCAGCTTATCATTTTGTTTGTGCTGCTGTGGGAATCGGCCCAGGTCACCATGACTGCTGCCAAAGCAAAGGCTGCTCCTCACTTTGATGAAGACTCCCTCCAAGCTCTTGTGGAGGGAGTAAGAGGGCGCAGGGAGATTCTGTTCCCTCCCGATGGCCGGAGGAAGCCTTCAGAGCAGACAAAGGCAGCCTGGCTGCAAATTGCTGAGGAGGTCAGCACAAGGTCCTTATGCTCACGCACCTGGCTGCAGTGCCGAAAACGGTTCAATGATCTTTGTCACACATCAAAAGTGAGTATCACATCACACTTTCCTTCAATCAGCTTCCCTTCTCTTCTCATCACCAGCACTCTGCATTGTCAGCCTCCTCCTCCACATCCCACCTTACCCTTACTTCCCTTGCACCCTTAACTATCCCTCTCTCTCTATGTACTGAATCACTTCACCATCCTACTATGCACCCCTCACACTTGGTCTCACTGTTATGCAATGACAACAACTAACAACGCATAGGGAGGCACTTTCCTCTTGGCACCTCACTCCATCTTGGTCTCCCTCGAAGCTTCTATGTTATGGATTCTTCACACTCACTCCATTAATCTCACTGAAACTCCACTTGTGTCCCTCCTTGCAGGAAAAGATAGCCCACAATAGAGGGAGAGAGCGATGACAGGAGGAGGGCCACCATCCCTTGCAAGTTTTACAAGCGTTGAGGAAGCTGCTCACGACATCATGGGAGGTGGCGAGGGGCTGGAAGTGGGGGACGGAGAGACGGGCGCAGTAGAGGAAGCTGGTGACAGAATAGATTTTCAACCCTCTCATTTACATTTCATGATTGACTGGAATGGCATCTGATGTTCATAGAGATTGACTTTTGATCATCTGCACAATAGGATGTGTCTGCTAGCTAAATATCAGATGTCTAACTCATGCCTTTACTCTCCCACAGGACCATCGAGCGCCCCCCTCCCCACTGTCCAAAAGGAAGAGCCGGACGACTCCTCAGAGAAAACTGCAGCCTCTGAGGGAGCAGCGTCACCAGGACTCAGCGCACCCAGCACCAGCGCAGAAACGCATACCTCAGCGGGTCCTGCGCGACATGTTGTCACCTGGTGTATCACAGCTCACAAGTGAGCATCAGCAGATGCTGGAGACAGGGACAGCAGTGGAGAGTCCTCGTCGGAGGTCGCAGGATGCTCCTAGCTTTGCTCAGCTGCATGTAGATGCTGTGCCTCTGGGGCCATCCAGAAAGAGAGCGGTGCTGGAACTTCAGGAACAAGTGCAGGAGTCTCTGACAGGGTTTGCATCCACGGTAACTGCGAGTGTGCAGAGAATGGAGGAGTCCATCTCAAACATGAACACTGCCTTGGTGGAGGCAATGGTGCATGAATGTGCCACCATGGAGATGATGGCAACCTCCTTGGAGGAGATAACTCGCCAGACTCAACAGAGCATGGTGACTCTTCTAAATAGATGGTCTGCTATGGAGGATAGATGGGCATCTATTGAGGAGAGGAACTAGAGGTACATGGATATCCCCGTTAAAAGGACTGTCAGTACAGAGATGGGTCCTCATGGCCCCACTGATGTTCAGCAAGGTGCTCTCCAGTCACTTGCTAGCACTGAAGTGTGGGTGACCCATGAAAGGGATGTTGATGGTCGACAACAAGGAAGTGGGGGCTCCTCTCCAAAAGCTCACACTCCCATGCCACTGCGGAGCCCTCGGTTAGAGCCCCAGATTCCGCACCCAACTGAGATGGCCGTCTCAGTCCCTGCACAGCTGCAGGAAGAGCAAACTGTTGAGGAGCCCTCCCAGGCTCTCAAACCCAGAGAACGCCCGACAAAGGCGTCCAAGCAGGCGCAGCATAAAAGTGAGCAAGGTGCCTCTATATCTGCTGAAGCCACAGGGGAAGCACCACATAGAAGCACGCGTAAGAGAAAGTTAACATACAAATAGTCACAAGGGTAGTCACTTGGGTGTTTTCTTGTGTAACAAAGTAGCGATTGTCATCCTGTTTGTCATTTTATTAAACAAAAGTGATGGCAAAGAATTGAAGATTTGGCCTGTGTGTGCTGAGAAATGGAAGATGCAGTGAGGGCTCAGGGCAACTTGCATTTGTAATGATGCTGGTGACAGTGATAGGAAAGCACCGTTTATTGGACAGATGATGTATGGCGTGGTAAGAAGATCGTCCAGATATTCATCTCCATCTGCCAGCCACCTGTGCTTGAGGTGTGAGCTTAGCGAATCTGGCATGGATGCGTGCATCCCTTGCCTGACGGCCAGCAATGTGGTCGCGTGCTGGTGGAATTGGCACATCCGGCCCCCAAGGTGTCCCTCATCTGCCGCCTCCTGCTCCTCATCCTCCTCCTCATCCTCCTCCTCCTTCTCGTCCTCTTCTTCTGAGGAGACTCTGCGCTGAGCCACTTGTTCCTCAGGCAGCGCTAAACCATGCTGCTGTGCGATGTTGTGCAGGGCACAGCAGACCACGATGATTCTGGACACCCAGGCTGGTGCATACAGTAGGGCTCCACCAGATCTGTCGAGGCATCGGAATTGCATTTTGAGCAAGCCGATTGTTTGCTCTATGATGCTTCTGGTGGAAATGTGGTTCACATTGTGCCGCTCCTCAGCTTCGTTTGATGGCCTCCTCATCGGAGTCATGAGCCACTTTTTTAGGGGATAGCCCTTGTCGCCAAGTAGCCATCTGGAAAGTTGGGTTGGCGGATTGAAGAGCTGAGGTACAGTTGACGCAAACATGCATAGTGATCTTCCTGTGGTTACACACCAGCTGGATGTTAAGGGAGTGGAAGCCCTTGCGGTTGTGATGGTGTGCCCTAAGGGCCACATGTGTGCAGTCGATGACGCCCTGCACCCTTGGGAAGCCTGCCATATTTGCAAAGCCAACCACACGCGAGGTTACACTTGCTTCATCCGTAGAGAAGTGGATGTAATTGTGCGACTTTGCAAAGAGGGCATCGGTAACCTGCGTGATGCAAGTGTGTGCGGCTGACTGGGAGATGCCGCTGATGACTGCTGCTGATCTCTGGAAGGAGCCCAAAGCAAAGAAGTTGAGTGTGGTGGTGACTTTTACATCCACTGGTAAGGAGTGTCCATCCACTCCTCTGGGATCCAGGTGTTGGTACAGCATTGTGCAGATGTCTGCGACTACCTCTCGCGAAAGTCTCAGCCTCCTTTGGCACTGCTGCTCACTCATGCTGAGGAAGCTCATCCTCGGCCTGTAAACCCTGTGTTGGGGGTATCTCCTGCGGTGAGGTGCTGTAAGGGGTTCGGGTGGCTCTGTGCTTAGCCTGGGTGCTAGTGCGGGGTTAGGCCTTGTTGCCTGTTCTGGTCTCAAGCCAGCCTGGTAACACTAGACACCTGTGAGTGGTTCGACCCACTCGCCCTTACGGTTCTGACACTGGACTTAGTTGCGAGAGCAATAACGCAGAGAAAACTCAGGTAGACCCGGTTGAATAGTGCGAAATGGAAAATCTTTATTGCATATTATTCAAGATTACGAAATACATGTCACAAGCACAGATTAATGACAGTACAAACTTACATACATTTATGCAACTGGTTTAGGGAAACGAGGAGCGCACGACACATCGTAAAAGGGGACACACATTATAATTATCCTTAAAACAAAAACCCTCCCCTATCAATACCTGTCCTAATCTAAATCTGTAGGATCGAGACCCATGCTCACCACTCGTGATAACTCGGAGAATTCCGAAACGCTGCTCGGATGTTTTCACCACAGCACCTGACTATCCACGTGTTGATCAGGGGTCTCTGTACCCCACTTGTTTACTCGCTTCTGCTCCGGCTAGCAGGCTGGACCGTCTGCTGTCATGAAGATCTGTGTTGACCTCGGAACTCTAATAAAACTCAGGGAAAAATTCAGCTGCTTGCGCCTCCCGTTAGCGCCTTAAGAGGGCGCTAATGGGGCGTAAAGCAGCTAACGCCCGGGCGCAGCGCCGCCCACGCCTCCCGTAAAATTCAGCGGGAGGTTAGCGGCGGCGCCAGCCGGTAGCGCCCTGTGGCGCTGCGCCGCCGGCGATGACGTCATCGCCGTGCGCAGCACCCCGCTCGCGCTCCAGCCGCGATCTTCAGTCGCGCCCCCTGATTTACCGCCAGACGCTATGTCCGACGGGTTCAGGGAGGCGTACGTGCGGCCGGGGCGGCGATATTTAAAGGGGAGGTGGCAGGCCGCCATTTTTGTTGCTGGCCGCCTGCCAGCACCTGCCCCCGTTGCTGTCCCCGGCCCCCGTGAAGCCCCCCCACCGTGAAGTGCCGGCTGCGCTCCAAGAGCCCGGCACTTCTCTTGAGTGCCGGGCTCTTTTGCCGGCACTCCCGATCCCTGGGGGCCCAGCTGGGCCCCGGTTCGCGCTGCGCAGGGTCCCTCCCCTTTAAGAAGGGGAGGAAGGCCTGCAATACCGCGGCGCGACGTGCCGCAGCGCCACGTAGCGCCAGGATATTCCCTCGCAGCGCCCCAAGAGGGATGCGGGGTGCTTCCAGTGGCGCACCGCTTCCCTCTTGGGGCGCAACCACTGAAGTTCCGGCGCGGGGCCGCTAATTTTTTCGGGGCGCTAAAAGTCGCGCCCGGCGAGGTTAGCGCCCCAAATGGGGCGCGACTCAATTTTTACCCCAAAGAAGAGTCTTCCTATGCCCGGCACCAGTTAGCCGGTAAAATTCAAAGAAAAGTCTTTCTGGACCGACACCAGTTGTGGAGTAGCCGATAGAATTCGAAGAAATGGTTAATCGATTTTCGGGCGCGGTCGGGGTTTACTGACCGCGGCGGCACGTGTAGTCGTCTTCTTCTCTTCTCATCTCATCTCATCTCATCTCCTCTCGGGCCTTCGGTTCCAACACCGTTTACCGACTTCTCAGGATGGTGCGCCCGCTTACAGGCCTTCGCAGACCAGCTCTCCACAGATCTTCGCGGCAAGCCACGAGGTTGACTCCCGGAAAATCAACGGATCAGAGAAGCGAGTCAAAGGAATAAGAGTCGAGCGAATAAGAGCGCGAATAAGAGAGAGATGGACGTTTGGACACTACAGTTATAGTACTGTAATTCCTTATCTCCCGCCCAATCTTAATGTCCATCTTTTGTCATGTTTTGGCGCTCAAACTTCTTGTATGGGGTGGTATTTGTCGTTAATGGGTCTCGGTGATACTTGTAACTGTCTGAGTACCCGTTAATGTTTCTCCCATTGTGGAACCGGCTAGGAGTCTCCCTGGAGGGGTTTTGGGGGCCTCTGATTCTTGTTGTGAGTACCCGTGAACGGCTCTCTCATCGTAGAGCCGTGGGGAATTTGCGTATCAATGTCTTTTGGATGGGCCCCTAATTGCCCAGTACAATAGCCCTCGTTTGTGCATGGAAAACCCGATTCCTAGCACTTATATTCCTTGCTTGGGTGTTAAAATGCAAAATGATCTCGTCTTGTCTTATCTCAATATGCTGAGTCCTGTCCGATCTTGCTGAAATGTTTATTGAAACGCCATCTTGTCTGCCTGCTGAAAATCTAGAACCTTGTGCCACGAGGCGTGGTGGCCATTTTACAGGCTGTTTGTGTCCGTTTTGAAACCCGACAGCATTTTCGCTGAAATAAAGCTGTTTATACGAAACTATGTCTCCTTCTCATTATTATGAAATCGCGATAATTTTGCGAATTCTACAGTGCAGCCCTGCGCTGATGCCTCTGCCTTGTGCATCATCAGGTGGCTGAGGAGAAGGTTGGCGCTCCTGGTGTTGGTGCTGCTGCTGTGCCTGGCTGTGCTGCTGCCGCGGCTGCTCTTCCTCCGAATCTGATGACCAGGATGAGAGGATATAAATGGTTCCCATTCTGCTGGTATATATCTCAGTCGAGGAATAGAGGTTGTTTGCGCTCAGCCAAAGTGGCCAGAGGGTATTCCAAGGAGGTCACAGTACAGATGGATCTCAGCTTGAACACTCACAAGATCAGTAGAGCTGCAAAATCTGTCCCAAAACCTCAAAGCATTAACTTGTGCCATTTCAAACTCAGCCATGTTGTAGGACCGCTTTTAAGCTGCTGTAGCAGCTGCCAACAATTCAGCTCTTTGCTAAACCCGACACAATACAGCTGGCGTGTTTGTCTGACGATGGGCAACACGCAGAAAAACCTCAAAAATCAAAACAGGCAGTTAAAATAAGATTAGCAAGGCAGTTAACAAGCTGTTAACTGCCTTAAGTGCCTCTCCCGCCGTTTGGTGTCAGGTCTGATCGGGACTCGTGGAGGCAGGGTGGCGGCGGGTTCGCAACCCGCCGTCAATCATTCAGATTTTTACTCCCGACCCGCCTCCAAACCCGCCCTCTGATTGCCGGCAAAATCGCGGCCTTCATCTCAGTGGCCTGTGACATCACCCCCATCATGCTTGAGGTGGACTCCTCCAATCTCTCTACAACCGTGTTGACTCCACTTTGAAGGCCTGTCAGTGCATCACACTCTGCTGCTGCTCAATGATTCTCCTCTTCATCGACGGCTCCCAAGGTACAGCATCTGTGTCCAACTGAGTAGAGCTTGGATCGGGCTGCGCCCTCCGACGTGGACTCTCCACTGCTGTCCCTGTCTCCACCATCTAACTTTGCTCACCAGGTGAAGTTTGAGTCACCAGGTGAAAACCCAACTATCTGCCTTGCTGGTCTCATCGATGTGTAACTATCTGAACTGGTGCATGGTCTGCATGAGCCGTGTGATGGTGCACCCTCTGAAGGATTCAGCTCCTCTGAGGAATTGTCCTCAGCAACCTCCACTGACTGCTGCTGCACGCGTGAAGGCCCTGTGGGAGATAAAAGACATAAAGGAGTCCTGGACCTGGACGGCACGCATTACCATTGAGGGCCGAGAAGATTATGTTGCAAGTTATCATTATGAAGATGATCATATTTCATTCGCAAGTGCCGTATGAAATGTGGGTGGCTTTAATTTAATTGTGTCACCAGGTAGCTGGGAGCTCCCCATCTCCCGATCTCCGACGGCCAGGGGCGCTGAAATTCCACTGATCTCTAGTGCCTCCTCCTCTGCGCTTGTCAGCTGCAAGATGTTTGGAGGGCCCCTTGCCGGTTCTCGCCCTCTTCTTGGTGTTCTGAGCTCTCTTCTCCTGAAAGGAGGGAAAGAAGAGACATATGAGTGAGAGTAATGGCATGTGTTCACCCAATGGATTGAGTGCATTTGGTGAGGGTGACTTTGAGGGAGAAGCATGACATTACATAAGGAGGAAAGTGAGTGGGAGTGGTGGATGGATACATGGGGATGTGAGGAAGTGCATAGAAAGAGAAGGATGGGTGCACCTGCAAGGTAAATGGGTGTGAGGAGTGATGTGCTGGAGTAGGCTTGACAAGGCAGAGTGAGGGGATGGGGTGATACGCACAGCAGGATGTAGGTGAATGTGCCACTGTACTCGCCTTTCCTGACTTGCTTAGGTCATTAAAGCACTTTCTGTACTGAATACAGGAGAGTGGCACCACGCTTATCAAATTTCACCCCCTAGGTCATGGAGGTACTGGTCACTGCTGTAATGAATCCATTGAAGCAGCCTTCTGGTGGGAGGAGGATGGCCCCAACAATGCGAAGGAGGCAAATAATGTGGCAAGAAGTCACAAATAGAGTCACTTCATAGGGTCGATTTTAACTCGGCAGGCGGGAAGGCTCCATGACAATATTGGTGTGACGCCTGGCCATTTTAACTCCCAGGCCTCATTACCATTTGAACGACAGGCGGCCTCCTGATCATCTGCAGAATCGGGCAGCCTGCCCACATGACTCACGTAATTTCGGCATGTTTCTCGACTGAACTGCAAGCGGGGACGCACCTCTTACAGTGATGTTGCATTCCCCACTCTCAGTTTTGTTGGAAGAACGCTGGAAAAGATTGTGCAGCACAGATGAGATGAAGGTCTGCTTTTCTGATTCCTCCTTGAAGATCCTAGTAGAGAAATGGTTTTATGGACTGTTCCCTGAAATTACAAAAGCACCGTGTCCAGTTTAATCACCACAAAAGGAATGTTGAAATATTCATTTTCGCGATATGGGTGTCGCTAGCAAGGCCGCCATTTATTGCGCTGAGACGGGCCTTCTTCTTGAATTGCTGCATTTTCTTTGTAGTGGTTTGATACAACTGAGTGGATTGTTAGGCCACTTCAGAGGACAGTTAAGAGTCAACCACGTTAGTATGCGACTGCAGTCACATATCGGCCAGACCGGGGAAGGCTGGCAGGTTTCCTTCCCTAAAGGACAATAGTGAACCAGTTATGTTTTACAACAATCCAACAGCTTCAGGGTCACTTTTACTGATACCAGTTTTTTGTCTTTCAGTTTTTTTTAAACTGAATTCAAGTTCTCAAACTGCCATAGAGGAATTTGAATTCATGTTCTCTGAATTATTAGTCCTGACCTCTGGATTACTGGTCCAGTTACATAACCACTACACGACCGTACACCAGACAAAAGAAACACAATATGGCCTCCTGTATTTTGCAAGACCGAAGGTTAATATATGGAATGCAGCTTTCCTATTAGCTGATAAAGCAAGGGATGCCAACAGAGCTATTGAAAGTCTTTTTCCCAATACTACATAAGCAGTAACTTTAGCTCTGTTTGCAGGCAGACGGCATACAGTCATAAAACTGCTATTCATGCAATACCAATATACCTACCTAATTACAACTGCATGAAAGAATATAGGAAACTTAATCAGCTTCATTCCTGTCTTCAAGGCAGACTGAAGGTAATATAAGTGGCTCCTCAAAGCCATGCACGTTACAACTGCATTGAACAATGAATGATGGCAGTGCATACTCATATTATTACTGAGGTGCATACATCATCATGGTGTGAAAAATGTTGGCTGTTGGTCAGATGCATATTAACAACTTCCTCTACCCCTTCCCCTCTGTGTTTGTGATGTAAATTGGCACAGCTTTCAAATTTGGAGGCGTACCTCTCAAGCTCTTAGTTTCAATTACATTTTAGCACGCTGTTAATGAGCAGTGCTATTCCAGAGATGGTTGTTTTCCCTGCACCGCCACAGGCAATAGAGGCCAGACGCCCATATAGACAAGCCATTACTGGAGGCAGCATCCACCAAGTTTCCCATTCACTGTACTGCTTTCTGTCTGCTGGTCTGTACCAGACCTCTCCCCAGGCATCAGGGAAGAGCTGCAGCCAGAAACAAAGTCTCAATTGTAACTTTCAAACAGCTACACACATATAAGCTGTGCACATGCACAGTTGTTTCTGTGTTATCACCATGCTCTGGAATTCACCCCACAGTATAATTGAGGCTTGTTCCACAATATTCGAAGTCCCAGCACATTTGAAGCAGAAGTGGGTCTGTAAACTCAGCAAAGGTCCAACATGGAGCAGAGTGGCCAAAATATGTTGCACATTTTTCATGGTCGCCAGCAAATTCATTCTGAAATTAATATTTGTGAGATATCACTCTCGATTTTGCTAAAGTTCTTTGCTAAAAGATGACAGAAGGAATGAGGCATCAGACGTGCAGGGCTCAATTTTCACCGGCCCGTGGAGGCGGGTTTGGAGGCGTGTGGGGTGGGAAAATAGCAGATTCGGGGGTCCCGAACCCATCCCGCCCCCAACCCGCCTCCATGCCAGTTTCACAGGAGGCGGGTACCCGACCTGTGCTGGGACCCGCCTCCCCGAGGCGGGAAGGGGATTAATGCCAATAAACTGCCTAACAGGTAGTTAACAGGCAGTTTTTTGCCTAATCCCAATTTTTAGCCCTGAAGTGTGGGCTTCCCGACAGGTCTGAACCACGCCGATTCAGCGAGGCGGACCGTCGGTCTGGAGGGCTTAGAGGGGTCGAGATGTCCGGTGTGCAGGTGAGTGATGGGTGCATGAGTGCAGAGGTAAGTGTGTTTGGTGTGTGTAAAGTGTTTTAAGAACTTTTACTTACCTTAACTTTGTCCTGCAGGCTAGCTTCCTTAAGGTGTCGGGAGTCCCTCACATCCACGGCACAGAAAGCAGAATGGCCGCGGAGCTGTCAAAAGCTGCAGTCTCTGCTTTCTGTGCTGGATTAATTTCTAACTGAGTCTAAGTACAGGGACTCAAGTTAGAAATCATATTGTCAGTGTTTGACAGCTTCACAGAGCTGTCAAATGCTGAAATTTCATCTGTCAAAAGCTCTTGACAGGTGAAATTTCAATGGCTGACGTCACCTATATCCAAGGGACTCTTGATTGGCCTGCTAAGCCTGCTGGGCGGGCTTAACAAGGTCAATCAAGGGAAAATACAGTGGGTTGGCCACAAGTCGATGGAGGCGGGACTACAACCCAAAAAGTGGGAGTCCCGCCTCCATCACGTCCCCATTGACAAAATCCAGCCAGTAGTGTCAACAGTGTTCATACTAAATCCCCCACTTTAGGACTGGAACATTGAGTTAGACATTAGGGGGTCAAAATCACTCGGCCCTTCTAGCATAATCTAGTAGAAATGTGGCAGAAAGGCTGGAAAATTAGCTGATGTTGTCAATGTGCTTCACAAAAAGTTTAAAGGCTGAGAACTCAACCCACTCCAAGGGCTGAACTTACAGCCAGCTCTCGTGCAGTTGTAAACTGCGTGTGCAAAATGACTGTACCACCCTATCAACCATATATATGCAACATATCAGCAATAATGTTACCGGGCCAATTCAGCAATGACATGCTCACAGAGCACACCCTCCCATTCCAGGTGCATGCTTCACTGAATTGAACAAGTAGGCCTTAGTGCCAGATTCGCAAGGTGCCATTTTGCAAAAATGTTCAAACTTTTTTGATTCCTCACACAAAACATGTAAGAGCCTCATTAGGCCTCTTAGTTTTCTGTCAACTGTATTTAAGTTGGTCCAGTGCCAAAATCAGCAATTTTTTCACCTGTTCATTCTTTCCGTGCTGCTTGCCTGTTAAAAGCGAGCGCTATTCTGGTCTTTAGAACTTTGATCCTTAAAGATATGATTGATAGTTTAGGAGTTTGATGAAATACTGACCAGTTATCTGGATGAGTACAGCTGCAACAACACTCAAGGAGTTCAACACCATCCAGGACAGCGCAGTTTGCTGGATTTGAGCCATTGCCACTAACTCAATATCCACCCAGTCCACTACCGTATGTGGTGGCTGCAACATGTACTATCTGCAGGATGCACCGTCTACATTTCACACGGGAAGCTGTCAGAGAGTTATGTCGTCTCCTTGAGACGACTCAGAGATGGAGCTGCCCATGCCTGTGAAGGTTACCATAGCATTAGACTTTATGCAACTGGATCCATCCATGCCATCAGCGCTAACATTTGCTACATCAGTGAGTCTTCAATTCACCAAATGCATGAAACAATTGACAGAAGCCTGGTTTACCAGGGCAAATGAATAAAAGGCAACAGCAAGAGAGGGTGCAGCACTTTTACAAAATGGCAAATTTTCCAAACGTACATATTCTCATTACTGGTACAGATGTGGACATTCATTTGGGGATGTCTGAAGAGACCTGCCTTCACCATATACACTTCAGGTGGTGCATGAGATGTTGGACCACATGAACAGAATAGTGCAAGATAACTCACAATACCCAGGCAGCAGCCACAATACCTTCATTTTGTGTCGGTCCACCATAAGACTAAAGGAGCAGGCGGACTGGATGGCTGCCTGTTAATGGCCCCATTGAGAAATCCTGAACCACAGACAGAACATCGATACAACAGAGCTCATGTCTAACCTAGATTCAGGGGGAGCATACATAGAAACATAGAAACTAGGAGCAGGAGTAGGCCATTCGGCCCATCGAGCCTGCTCCACCATTCAATACGATCATGGCTGATCATCCAAATCCAGTACCCTGTCCCTGCTTTCTCACACAGAATCCCCATCGAGCCTGCACCGACACATATCCCACCCTATCCCCGTAACCCCATGTATTTAATTCCCCCTAACATATCCCATCCTATCCCTGTAACCCCACATATTTAATCCCCCCCTAACACTAAGGGTCAATTTATCATAGCCAAATCAACCTAACCCACACATTTTTGGACTGTGGGAGGAAACCGGAGCACCCGGAGGGAACCCACGCAGACACGGGGAGAATGTGCAAACTCCACACAGACAGTCACCCGAGGCCAGATTCAAACCCGGGTCCCTGGCGCTGTGAGGCACCAGTGCTAACCACTATGCCACCGTGTTGCCCAATACAATTGACATGTTCAAGCAGATATTTTGATGTTTGGACAGATCAGGGGGTGGTACTCTATACGTGTCTAAAATTATCTCCTGCATATTGCTAAACATCCAGAGAGGGGAAGCCATGCAGCAAGAGGACCAGGAGGGGCAAAATGAAGTTTTGACAGAGGAGGAGGACAAAGAAGAAATGATTGATGGTGATTTACAATATGCATCAATCATTGATTGGCAGGGTTTTTAAATAATTTCCTACCAAATCTTGTGTTCCTTCTAAATGCTATCTATGGGAAAGGAGTTAATGGGCCAGAAATTTGGCACTTGTCGGGTGAGTACGCGCTGTGTAATCACCCGTAAGGCCACCTGAAGTGCCAGTTTCCTGCATGCACTGCGCATGCGCGGGAAACCGGAACTTCCGTTTCCCTGAAGGGAGGGGTTGAGAGGTGAACCGCGTGCGCGGGAGAGGCTGTGCGCACGCAGCGAACTTCGTTTTTTTTTCAGGTTTCTCCGGGAAGGTAAGTATGGAAGAAGCTGCGCTTTTAAAAAAGAGGTGCAAGACCCGTTTTTAACAAGGTAAGTGGTTAATTAATTACAATTTAAAAAAAATTTCACCAGGTTTATCTTTTTTAGATACTTTAAAGAAAGGTAAGTTTATTTTTAACACTGTTAAAAAGTATTTTAATTTTTTCAAAAATTTAAATTTTTGTTTAAAGTAGTTAATTTATTTAACTATAGTTATTTTAAAAATGTGCTGGTTTTTTAAAAAATTTATTTGAAGTTTAGGTGTTGTTTTGGGGCCGATTTTAATTCATAGATTTGACAGGTCTTCCTGTCAAATCTATGAATGAAAGATGGTCTGCTGCCATTGGCTCTCCATGGCCCACGTGATCCCAGGGGACACATCGCACTAACTGCGCCCCTGGGACATGCAAGCACTGCGCGCCGGCAGCTGCAGGAGGCCCAGGAGCTGAAGTCCCCGTGGGCCCAGAGGTCAACGGCAGGCGCGGTAGGTAGGTGCGCGCGGGATCCTTGCACCCGCAGGAAGCCTGAAAGCTGAATTTCTGGCCCAATGTCATTGTAGCCTGCTGATCCTGAATGATGGCCTCATGACAGAGCTATGATGTGTACCTCTTTGTGCTGGGGCATGAGATGACCCCACAGATATTGTCAATACTTTGGCCTTAGTGCTGGCTGACTGCTCTGATTCGCCACCTTACAACAGTGACTGCACTTCAAAAGTACTTCATTGGCTGTAAGGTGCTTTGGGACGTCCTGAGGTCATGAAAGGCGTTATATAAATGCAAGACTTTTTTAACTGCTACTTCTTCAGTTTTCTGAAGTGACTAGCTGAGTTGGCACATGTGATATAACTTTGAGAAGAATCTTCCTCATCTGCACCCCTTTCTGCTGTGTCGTGGAGCTGGAGGACCATGGATCTGTGTAGAACAGGTCACCACTGAAAGCCCACCAGCTAGGTATCTGGGCCTAGAAATTGGATAAGGCCTGAAAACGAGCGGGGGCACTGACCAGCAATGTTCCCTCTAATTTTTTTTTAGGTGCGCGGCCCATTCAAACTTCTGCGCATGCGCGGTTTTTCCATTGAGAAACCGGCAAGCGACCAGCGTGGGCGCTTCAGACCGCTGTGCGGCCATGTGGCCACGCAGCTAAACATGAACAATGCTGCCCAGTGCTATTTGCCTGCACCCGTTCTAAGTGGTACAGGCAGCACACAAAATTCGTGCTGCCTGCTCATTTACATGATTGCAGCACTGATCTCTGCGCTAAATGCACTACTGATTGGCTTAGCGGCAAAGGGGGGGCTAATACCAGGTGCAGTCTACTGGCCAATACAGTTTGACCTAGGCTCTCTCCATTACTTAAAGGGGAGGTGCTTTGTTGCAGAAGCAGCTCGTTGTCAGGTGAAAGCAAGGCATGGCGCAACACCCGAGAGAAATCAGCGCGCTTTCAGGTGCGGCACTGGAGGCCTTAGTGCAGGGGGTCCAACGACGACGGGATGTCCTCTACCCGCATGAGGGCAAGAGGCCTTCAAGGTTGAACAGCAGAAGGATCTAGGAGGAGATCGCTCAATCCATCAGTGCGACGAGTGTTGTCCCCAGGACCTGGAACTAGTGGGTTAAAAATTTAATGACCTCACATGGCTGGTCAAGGTGAGTGAAGGCTTCAGTAAATGCCACATCCCACCATCTGCACCACAAGCCTCACACACTGCTCAAAGCACCACAGCCCCATCATTCACCTACCAACAGCCTCTAGCTACCACGACTCATACTTCACAATCATGGCTTCACTTCATCCTCACATACAAACCGCTGCTGCAACACTCACACCCACATCTCACACCTTGCACACACTGACAGCTATTCAACCATCGCAGGCACACATTGTACGACACTCACTGACACACTTCCCTTTCTCTTGCAGGCAAAGGTCGCTCATAACCACAGAGAGCAACAGCAGACAGGAGGCGGCCAAGTGAGGGTTGAGAACCTAACTGACCTGGAGCAATCAATTTTCCTAATAATTGGAGGGGCTATGATAGAGTCCGTAGCAAGCGGAGAAGATGACGGTATGCTCATACCTAATCCTTCTTCTCACATCCCATTTCCCCCTCATCCCACAATCCCTTCTCACTTACAAGCTGCTGATGGTGTATTCATGGATATCTTGCTTTCCCCCCTCCCCTAACCACAATCCAACCCTTGTGCCTTTCTGCTTTCAGATACGTACAAATTGTCAGCAGCCCAGCCTGTCCCTGAAGTGATGGAGGACAGTGATAGAGGAGAAGACACACCGGCACTGCATCTGCCACTCGCAGACACCAGCTCAGAAAATGGCACTGTGCACATTTTAGAGGGTAGTATAGAGGTGGGCTCTGCATATGGTGATTCACAGGGTATGAGTGGGCTGCAGACAGGCCAGGGGGGAAAGGGTAGCTCGGGTGCCAGCTCCCCGGAGGGCGAGTTTGTGCACGAGTTCTGCTCCACAGGTCTCAGATGATGACCTCGATGGGTGATGGGCATGCGCACAGAAATGCTTGGTGCAATGGCAAGCATACCAGAGAGACACTTGTCAGTGCCAAGGAGCATGGAGGAGTCTGGCTCCAACATTGCACGGGTTTTGCGCAGAGCTTGGAGCCAATGATTTCCAGGATGGAAATGATGGGCAACTCCATGAGAGACCTTGTGGACCTAAAGATGATGCTGGGTGTGATGGGCGATCTCGCAGCTTCCATTGCAGCACAGGCAGAAGCGACCCAATGTCTCAGTGCTGCAGCAGAAGCTCAGACTGCTGCCATCGTCACTGGGTTTACGAGTGTCAAAAGGGGCTTTCAGGGTGTCACAGCAGGCCAACAATTGTGCTCCAACAGATGGCTCGGAATGCTGAGGCGCTGCCCCGGGGGAGTGGCAGTAGCTCTGTGGTGCAAGAACCTGCTGTCCTCTCTCAGGATGACAGCATTCCTATTCCCACCACTGCCACTCCGCCAGGGCCTTTGCTGCTGCCTGTCATCCAACCAGCTCACAGACTGCTGTCGCTCATGCCGAGGTGGTACAGTCTACAGACGGGCCTTCTGGGTCCAGAGCTGCTCCAGGTCGTCCTGCAAGGCCATCTGCAGTCTTTCCCACAGAAAGTCAGCAGCCTTACACCAGCCATGCTGCAGCCAATGAGGGAGAACTTCATAGGAGCATTACAGTAGGAAAAGGCACATGAAAGACAGACACGAAGGGAATGCACAAGGGTGATTAGTTGACTTTGTTGTTTTGATTTCAATTTGATAAATTTATGAATTTTGTTTGGAATGTTTGTTTTGTGGTGGCTCTCATTTTAGTTTTGTGCCCAGGAGAATGCTGGGATGTTCCGTGACAGAGGGATGGTAAGATGGGGATCTGGGGTTTCATTCACTGAAGTCGGAGTTTGATGAGGTGCTCACGGACAGCCTGTTCGCAACGGGGATTTGCTGCCTGCCTCCTCCCTTCCACCTTTCTTCCTCCTCCTCTTCCTCTTCCTCCTCCTCCTCCTCCTGAGGTGGTCCTGGAACCTATGGTGGCAAGGGCTGCGCCCTCAAGATAGCCAAGTTGTGGAGCGTGCAGTAGACCAAGACGAAATGGGACACCCGCTCCGGCGAGTACAGGAGGGCTCCTCCCAAGCGATCAAGACAGCGTAACCGTTGCTTGAGCACCCCAATGGTCTGCTCGATGACGTTCCTCGTGGCAGCATGGCTATCATTATATGCGTGCTGGTCACCAGTGGTGGGGTTGTGGAGGGGAGTCATCAGCCAGGTGCAGAGCGGATAGCCCTTGTCTCCGAGCAGCCACCCTTGGGTTCAACGTGGTGGCTGGAAGATTGCTGGCACACCACAACTGGCGCAGGAGGAAGGCATCATGATTGCTGCTAGGATACCGGGCATTGAACATCATGATGTGTTGGGTGTGGTTGCACAACAACTGCACATTAAGTGAGTGGGAGCCTTTGCAGTTACGGAACATCTCAGGATTGGTATACAGTGTCCGCAAAGCCACGTGTGTGCAGTAAATGGCGTCCTGCATCATGGGGAAGCCCGCTATCCTGGCAAAGTGACATGTGTTCCTCCTGCTTCTCTCTATTCAGAGAGAAGACAATGAAGACCCTTCTCCTGGAATAGAGAGCCTCTGTTGCAGCAATTGACGGCGAACTGGGAGATGTTAACTATGTCGCCTGCTGCAGACCGGAAGGATCCGGTGGTCAAAAAATTGATTGTCACGTTGACCTTGAGGGCCACTGGCAGTGCTGTCGTCACCCTGCTCTGAGGCTGCAGGTCTTGTTCCAAGTGTGGCAGAGTTCTGTGAGCATCTCCTTGGTAAAATGGAACCTTCTAATACACTGCTCCTGGCTTAAGTGCAGGTCGGAGAAGTGCTCTCGGAAGACCTTAAGTGGGTGAGACCTCCTGCCGAGAGCCCTCCTCCCCCACCCTCTGCGAGCAGCTTGTCCTCTTCTTTGCTGCCTCCGCTCCATCTCCCTGTCATACTCGAGCGCGAGAGGGACTGCAAGTAGTGACCCCATGACTGGGAGCAAGTGGTGTGAGCAGAACCCTTTAAATGAGAAGCAAGGCGTTCGCCACCTGCAGCTACACTCCCTGCAACCTCAGCAACTTGAAACAACTCTAGAAAGCTCCAAACAGTTGCACAAACTTAGACAGAGCCAGTAGAACTGAAAAAGCTAGTCAGCTGCAAGTTGTTGATGATTCCTTTAAATAGCTCTACTGGGGGGTCCCTCCTACTGCTGAACGCATGGTCAGCTGGTCGTGATTAGGAACCCACCAGAAGCGGGTGGAAGTGAGTCAGCCACCAGCTTTTCATCAAAACCGGCCTTACGCTAAACCCCTGAATTTCACAACCCTAATTTCTCTTGTAATTTTTCATAACAAATTTTCACTATTTGTGATGTTAATTATTGTTTAATTACTATGCAAATCTATCTGAAATGATACTGTTTGTTATATTGTAATAGCCATCCTTCAATTCTTGTTTACTGGCTCAGGATCCTGCCAATCTCATGATGCTGATTTAGAGCAAAATTGCCATGGATTCTCAAATCACCTCTGCTCCTTTTTAAATCCTACTTCTCAATCATTTGAAACATATTTTCAAGTAATTTTAGGTGTTTTTAACATCAGATTCATGAATAGTTACAAACAGTAAAGCTAATTTCAGATCTTGAATTTGTCATACACAAGAATCAGATGTAAACCAGATCGAACTTGAAAACCAGATTTGCTTGGACGCAATGGCCAATGCACCAGAGAATAACCCTGCAGGAAAAACCTTTGTGTTAATCTGAACTTCCACTTTAGAGTTAACCTCAGAGTTCCTAAAGGTGTATATTCCAAATTTGCATACAAAGTCTGAATATGAAGGAAGTGAATGCGTTGAGGAGTAAGTGTATTGTCACGTGATGCTTTTCACTAGAGTTCCAGAGATGAGGCAGACCATTCACCATTACAAAACAAAGGCCTCGATATTAACCTTGCCCCTCATGACAGAGAAGAGGAGGTTGTGTATGGGGTTAGACTCTAAATGTGTCCCCAACCTGCTGTGGACCCGCTTGTTGCCATTTTTACGGCGGCAGCTTTCTAGGTGTGCAAGTGCCCCATCTTGCAATTGGGAGCCTGATTTAAATTTAACAGCCTGGTTTCTCAGGGTTCGGGAAACCCGGCAGTGAAAAGGAGGTGGGAGCTGCCGGCCTTTCTTCTGCTGATCTCCCCCCGACACCCGCCCCCCCCCCGACACCCCGCCGCGATCAGCCGAATCTCCCAACCCCCAATCTGAAGCCCGTAACCGGCTAACACCCCACAACCCTTAATCTCCAGCCTGCCCCACGATTGGCTGACACCCCCCACCCCTGATCTGTGGCCTAGCCCCACAATTGGCCAACACCCCCAGCACCTAACCTCCGGCCTGCCCCACGATTGGCTGACATACCCCACCCCTGATCTGTGGCCTGCCCCACAATTGGCCAACACCCCCAACACCTAACCTCCGGCCTGCCCCGCGATCCCGATTGCCAGGGACCGTCTCCAAGGGTCACCGGCTGCGACCTCCTGCCACTGGTTTACCCACCCGGCAGCCTGTCAATTTGGCTGGCTGCGGGCGGGAAACGTAAGGAAAAAATTATAATGTGGTTCTGCCCCGACCTTGCTGGGTTTTCCTCACTGACGTGCTCCCCCACACCCTCCCCATTACTCTGTAACTATTGGGGCCATATACTTTCCACATGCTTAACAAAAAAAAGAAAGAAATGGATTGGATGCCAGTAGCTCAGTAGCTCAGGAATTGGGACAGGGAACTGGAGGGTGTGGACTTGGCTGGATATCTACCACTTGTGGGCATAAAGAAAACAGGAAAGAGCTTTGTGAGTTGGAATTACAACACTGTCTGTGGTAAATGCCATTTTCTTTCAATTATATATCTTAATTCCTGCATTTTGTTTCAAAATGTTTTGAAATGCAGCCATGTATATTTTATCATTAGTTGCATGCAACTGTGACAAAAAGTACCAGGCCCCACGTTGGGACTACCAAAACATCTTTAAATAAACTATTTGATTAATGCAATCTAAAAAAGTTAAATATAATTTTAACGGAGTGACTGCTGCCAATGAACCGGAAGCTGCGCAGAAGAATTCTGTGCATAAATGTTAAAAACCAATTCAACTTTTAATTTTTATTTTCTTCAGTTCGGCAGCAGCGATCTCTTTTCCCCACTCACTCCCCTCCTTTCTCACCAATCTGTGGGAAGTCCGATGAGAACAACCAAAAAACCACTGGAACTGCGCATGTGCAACTACTTTACTTCGTTGGCAGCAGTCGCGTCCAATTTTTAATTCAAATAGTTTCAAATAGTTTTAAATGTGGCATTGTCTACGCAGCACATAGGGCTGAACCGCCCCGTGACTGCCATTGCTGTGGCTGCGGCAATGATCACTGGGGTGTAGCACTGGGTGGTTGGAGTGACCCCGAGTCAGACGGTGGACTCATTTATAATGATAATCATGGTTCTATTACTCCTATGCCTAAGAGCCCGATTGCCATTTCTGGCATTAACTTGGTCAGAGTGTACACTGTGCATGCTCCAACCTGTGTCAGCTGGCCGCCCGGCCGAAGAGGATCCCAAAAGTAATTTCCTCTTTTTTCCTTCTTACGGTCTGGAGACCTGACGGGCTGCCCGATATTGCGACGGCCCAGAGCCAGCAGGCTGTCCCGGGGCACAGCCACAGCCACAGTCCGCTGTCCCATGCTAATGAGGCTCGGCTCTGTAAAAGTACCAGGCCTCACGTTGGGACTACCAGGCACATTCTGCCAGCCTGTCGCCCAAAGTCTGCTCAGGCGAAAAGCCCATCCCAGACTTGCTAAAATCCAATTTGCACTTTTGTTAGGTCGGTTGCAGCCAGGAGAATGGAAGGTGATCCACCTTTAGTTTCATGAATAGTCCTTGATTTAGGGGGTGACCCACTCCTTTGCATGCCTGCTGACGTCATCAAAACGCACTCATCCCCTGTCCTGCTAATCTGGGAAGTTGCATTGACCTTGGCAGTTGTTTTCCTCCCAGGACTTTCTATGCACTGATGGGTTAGAACCCTTGTTGGCAATGTCAAATTGTTTCATTTGGTTCTTGAGCACTTTCTCCATAAGGTCAACTTCTGCCTCATGAAAACAGGCTTTGTTTTCTAATTCCACTCTGGACTGTTGCCAGATGAGCGCAATGCATGAAGAATATTGAAAGAAGTCCCATGTAATTTTTCATGCTAAGTATGAGATTTGCATTGGGATTTAATTGGACAACTCTAAATATGCAGTAGAACAATTGGTTCAGCTGAAGAGAAGAAATTTGTCCATTAATATTAAAATCAAAGCAAACTGTTTTACTTTTGAGTTAAAGATTGAATTAAGGCCACTTTAGATTTTTAAAAATATGCCTATGCTGGAGAATTTACAAAAAAGTTTTAAAATATTTTTCAACAAATTCTCTGTAAATGGAGGCAAAGTTGAAAATGAATTGATATTTGCATTTGAATCAACCAATGTGATGCTAATAGCCTAATAGGCTGAATTGTATTATCACACTAATTATCAGTTTTATAATTGATTTCTGCATTTAGAGTGCACACCCTGCATAGCCTTACAAAAGTACTTGACATTTCAGAAGGATAGGCAGAAAGGAAAAGGAGGTGGGGTAGCTCTGTTAATAAAGGATGAGATCAGTGCAGTGGTGAGAAATGATATTGGCTCCGAAGATCAAGATGTAGAATCAGTTTGGGTGGAGATAAGAAATAATAAGGGAAAGAAGTCAGTGGTGGGAGTAGTCTATAGGCCCCCTAACAGTAGCTACACTGTAGGACAGAGTATAAATCAAGAAATAATAGGGGCTTGTAAGAAAGGTACTGCGATAATCATGGGTGATTTTAATCTTCAAATAGATTGGACAAATCAAATAGGCAAGGATAGCCTTGAGGACGAGCTCATAGAATGTCTTCGGGATGGTTTGTTAGATCAAGACATTGTGGAACCAACCAGGGAGAAGGCTATTTTAGATCTGGTAATGTGTAATGACACAGAATTAATTAATGATCTCATAGTAAAGGATCCTCTAGGAATGAGTGATCATAGCATGATAGAATTTCAAATTCAGTTTGAAGGTGAGAAACTTGGGTCTGAAACTAGTGTCCTAAACTTAAATAAAGGCAATTACAAAGGTATGAAGACAGAGTTGGCTAAAGTAGACTGGGAAAATAGATTAAAGGGTAAGACGGTAGATAAGAAGTAGCAGACATTTAAGGAGATATTTCATAACTCCCAGCAAAGGTTTATTCCAGTGAGAAAGAAAGGCTCTACGAGAAGGATGAACCATCCGTGGCTAACTAAGGAAGTTAAGGATGGTATCAAATTGAAAGAAAAGGCATACAATGTTGTAAAGATTAGTGGTAGGCCAGAGGATTGGGAAATTTTTAGAAACCAGCAAAGGACGACTAAAAAAATAATAAAGAGGGAGAAGATAGATTATGAAAGTAAACTAGCAAAAAATATAAAAACAGACAGTAAGAGCTTCTACAGGTATATAAAAGGGAAGAGAGTAGCTAAAGTAAACATTGGTCCCTTGGATGGGACTGGGGAATTAATAATGGGAAACAGGGAAATGGCAGAGACTTTGAACAAATATTTTGTATCGGTCTTCATGGTAGAAGAAACTAAAAGCATCCCAATAATAATTGATAATCAAGGGGCTATAGGGAGGGAGGAACTTAAAACAATGACTATCACTAGAGAAAAAGTACTAGGCAAACTAATGGGACTAAAGGCTGACAAGTCCCCTGGACCTGATGGCCTACATCCTAGGGTCTTAAAAGAAGTGGCTGCAGAGATAGTGGATGCGTTGGTCCCAGCGGATTGGAAAACCATAAATGTAATGCCCCTATTCAAGAAAGGAGGGAGGCAGAAAGCAGAAAACTATAGGCCAGTTAGCCTAACATCTGTCATTGGGAAAATGCTGGAATCCATTATTAAGGAAGTAATAGCAGGACATTTAGAAAATCATAATACAATCAAGCAGAGTCAACATGGTTTTATGAAAGGGAAATCGTGTTTGACAAATTTACTAGAGTTATTTGAGGATGTAACGAGCAGGGTGGATAAAGGGGAACCAGTAGATGTAGTGTATTTGGATTTCCAGAAGGCATTCAATAAGGTGCCACATAAAAGGTTACTGCACAAGATAAGAGCTCACGGGGTTGGGGGTAATATATTAGCATGGCCAGAGGATTGGCTAACTAACAGAAAACAGAGAGTCGGGATAAATGGGTCATTTTCAGGTTGGCAAACGGTTACTAGTGGGGTGCCACAGGGATCAGTGCTGGGGCCTCAACTATTTACAATCTATATTAATGACTTGGATGAAGGGACCGTGTGTACTGTAGCCAATTTTGCTGATGATACAAAGATAGGTGGGAAAGCAAGTTGTGAGGAGGACACAAAGAATCTGCAAAGGGATATAGATAGGTTAAATGAATGGGCAAAAATTTGGCAGATGGAGTATAATGTGGGAAAATGTGAGGTTATCTACTTTGGTAGGAAAAATAAAAAAGCAAATTATTTAAATGGAGAGAGACTACATAATGCTGCGGTACAGAGGGATCTGGGGGTCCTCGTACATGAAACACAAAAAGTTAGCATGCAGATACAGCAAGTAATTAGGAAGGCAAATGGAATGTTGGCCTTTATTGCAAGGGGGATGGAGTATAAAAGTAGGGAAGTCTTTCTACAACTGTACAGGGCGCTGGTGAGACCACACCTGGAGTACTGCGTGCAGTTTTGGTCTCCTTATTTAAGGAGGGATATACTTGCATTGGAGGCAGCTCAGAGAAGGTTCACTAGGTTAATTCCTGAGATGAAGGGGTTGTCTTATGAAGAAAAGTTGAGCAGATTGGGCCTATACCCATTGGAGTTTAGAAGAATGAGAGGTGATCTTATTGAAACATATAAGATTCTGAGGGGGCTTGACAGGGTAGATGCAGGGAGGATGTTTCCCCTCGTGGGGGAATCTCGAACTAGGGAGCATAGTTTCAGGATAAGGGATCACCCATTTAAAACGGAGATGAGGAGGAATTTCTTCTCTCAGAGGGTCGTGAATCTTTGGAATTCTCTACCCCAGAGAGCTGTGGAGGTGGAGTCATTGAGTATATTCAAGGCGGAGATAGACATATATTTGAGCTACAGAGGAGTCAAGGGTTATGGGGAGCGGGCGGGAAAGTGGGGTTGAGGCCAAGATCAGATCAGCCGTGATCTTATTGAATGGCGGGGCAGGCTCGAGGGGCCGAATGGCCTACTCCTGCTCCTATTTCTTATGTTCTTATGTTCTTATGTACAATGCACTGCAGTTTATAGGGCTAAACTATCTCCTTTCAACATACTCCTACACACAGGCTAATTATTTTCCTATTGTCAAAAAATTATCTTTATTTGTCCAACCTCACATGCGTGCTTTCAATTTCAATTTCACAATATCCTCCATTGAATGTTTGATAGTCCAATCTTTCATCAGTTGTGGATTTCAATGAATTTAATGGCCCTGAATTTGCAGTCGGAGGCTTCCCGCGGGCAGATGCCTCCGACCAGCAAAAAATCTACGAACTTACCTGATGGTCCCGGAGGTTCGGACACTTGCGCTCCTGGGCCTCTATGTGTACGCCTGCATAGAGGCCCAAGTATCCCAGGAGCGCAGGCGGTTCGCAAGCGCCTCTAGGATCACGTGGGCTGGCCCAACCAATGACAGAAGGGGGATCCCCAGTCATGCTTATGAGGATTCCATATGTGTGGAACCTCCATAAGTATGAATGGAATACCCAAAAAAATACCTCGACACTTCAAATAAAAAATTTAAAATCACATATTTAAAATTAATTAAAATGACATTTACTTAAATATTTGAAACAAAAATTTAATTTTTTGAATAATAAATTTATATATTTTAAAGGGGCTAGAAATAAACTTAGCTTATTTCACAGGTTTTTAAATGTATAAATTATTGAAAAAATTTATTTTTCTGTTCTTTAAAAGTCTTATGCTGGTAAAAGCAGGACTTCCGCCTGCTTTAACCAGGCGTAAGAATTTCACGGGCATTCGCTGGGCAGAAGTTGGGCAAATAGCGCAACTCTCCACCCACGGATGCCCTTTTCCCGGGGATGTGGATGATCTGTCAAGAAGATTCTTGACCACGTACCCACCGTAGGGGCCGCAAATTATGGCCCATTATTTTAATCTACCTAGAATATTTACAAAGTAATCATGTGGTATAGTAGGAAAATGTAATATTAGTGGTTTGGCTTTGGATCGAAGTTTGAGAGCTTGAGCCAGTTTGAATGGAGCCAATCTGCATATCTATGTCCTATCTACTGTTGATACTGTCAGATATCAAATCACATATGTTTCTGCACCACCCAACTACCATAAAAATTTTATCACCGAGGTATCTTCACTGCTTTCCTCCCTCAGCCTCTGCACCAAGTGACTTCTCATCCTCAGTGATTTCAACCTCCATCTCAATTCATCATGCTCTCTCTCCTTTGAGTTCACTACCCTCCTATTCTCTCTTAATCTCTCCCTCCATGTAAACTTCCCAAGCCATATTCACGGTCACCCCCTTGACCTTGCCATCTCTCGTGGCCTCGCTACTCCCATCGTGTCAAGCGCAGGTAAGGCCATCCCTGACCACTTCCTTGTATCACTCTCCACCCACCACCGACCCCGAACCCTACATCCTTCTGTGTCCGCCCCTGGAAAAATCTCTCTCCCAACTCTCTTACAACTGCACTTACGAAATTTCAATTGTCCAGCCTTTGGCCCTCCATTCACCATGACATTTCTGCTCAACCTCACCCTCACCACCACCTTTGATGCCCTAGTCCCTATTAAAACAATTACTCTCTCTCACCCTGGCCGTTACCCCTGGTACGACCCTCATCTTCGCTCCCTTAACTCCAAGGGCCGCAGACTTGAACGGATATGGCAGACAAATGGTTTAGCCATTCACCGCCAGATTTGGCTGGATCACATAAAGCATTATCAGATCCTGCTCTCGTCTGCCAAAACTGCTCACTATTCCAGAATCATTGTGGAAGGCAAAGATAAGCCCCGGCTTCTATTCTCTACTGCTAACCATCTTCTTAAACCCCTCTCCCCTGTCTCCTCCACCCTCACCTCTGACAAGTGTGAGGAGCTCATGGACTTCTTTGTCTCTAAGATTGAGACCATCCGTTCAGCTGCCTCTGCCACTTTCCTTCCTTCCCCTAGCCCACAGGGTCAAACTTCCCCTAAGGTTCCCCCCTGCCCTAGCCCTGAACTCGCATCTTTCTCCAGTTTCTCTCCAATCTCCCCTCATGACCTCTCTGCGCTCATGTTGTCCATGAGACTCACTTCCTGCTCCCTCGACCCTATTCCCACCAAACTGCTGACCACTCAATTTCCTTTTCTGGCTCCCATGTTAGCTGACATTATTAACGGTTCTCTCTCCTCAGGTACTGTCCACCTTTCCTTCAAATCTGCCGTCATCACCCCTCTCCTCAAAAAAACAACCCTTGACCCCTCCGTCCTTGCAAACTACCACTCCATCTCCAATCTCCCTTTCCTCTCCAAAGTCCTTGAATGTGTTGTTGCCCCCCCAAATCCGTGCCCATCTTTCCCGCAAGTCCATGTTTGAATCCCTCCAATCAGGTTTTCCACCTCAGCCATAGTACTGAAACGGCTCTCATCAAAGTCACAAATTACATCCTCTGTGACTCCGCCAAAGGTCAACTATCCCTCCTCATCCTTCTCGACTTGTTTGCAGCCTTTGACATGGTTGACCATTCCATCCTTCTCCAATGCTCTCCACCGTCGTCCAGCTGGGTGGGACTGCACTCACCTGGTTCCATTCTTATCTATCTAATCATAGCCAGAGAAACACCTGCAATGGCTTCTCTTCCCACTTCCGCATTGTTACCTCTGGTGTCCCCCAAGGATCTATCCATGGCCCCCTCCTATTGCTCATCTACATGCTGTCCCTTGGCGACATCATCCGAAAACACAGCATCAGTTCCCACATGTATGCTGATAACACCCAGCTCTACCTCACCACCACTTCTCTCGACCCCTGCACAGTCTCTAAATTGTCAGACTGCTTGTCCGACATCCAGTACTGGATGAGCAGAAATTTTCTCCAATTAAATATGGGGAGATCGAAGCCATTGTTTTTGGTCCCCGCCACATACTCCGTTCCCTAGTTACTGACTCCATCCCTCTCCGTAGCATCTGTCTGAGGCTGAACCACACTGATCACACCTTGGTGTCATAATTGACCCTGAAATGAGCTTCTGACCACACATCCGCAGCATAACAAAGACCGCCTATTTCTACATCCGTAATATCATCCGTCTCTGCCCCTACTTCAGCTCATCTGTTGCTGAACCCTCATCCATGCCTTTGTTACCTCTAGACTTGACTATTCCACCGCACTCCTGGCTGGCCTCCCACATTCTACCCTACGTAAACTTGAGGTCATCCAAAACTCGGCTGCCCATGTCCTAACTCGCACCAAGTCCCGTTCACCCATTACCCCTGTGCTCACTGACCTACATTGGCTCCCAGTTAAGCAATGCCTCAATTTCAAAATTCTCATCCTTGTTTTCATATCCATGGCCTTGCCCCTCCCTATCTCTGTAATCTCCTCCAGCCCTACAACCCCCCGAGATTTCTACTCCTCTAATTCTGCCCTCTTGAGCATCACTGATTATAATCACTCAACCATTGGTGGCCGTGCCTTCAGTTGCCTAGGCCCTAAGCTCTGGAATTCCCTCCCTAAACCTCTCTGCCTCTCTACCTCTTTATCCTCCTTTAAGACACTCCTTAAAACCTACCTCTTTGACCAAGCTTTTGGTCACCTGCCCTAATTTCTCCTCATGTGGCTCAATGTCAAATTTTTGTCTTACACTACTCCTGTGAAGCGCCTTGGGACATTTTACTACATTAGAAGTGCTATATAAATACAAGTTGTTGCTGTTGTTGTTGTTGCATGCATAATTGTATTGCATTAGTTAGGAGAGTTACATGCATTTGTTGTAATAATGGAGTGTTTTGTGGTAAGAATATAGTTACACATGACATTTTTTCCCATAATTTATAAGTTTTCCAGCAACACTGAACCCTAATGCACAGCTTCATAGAGAAGCAAATTATTGTTTAAATTGCGCTGTACTATGGCCAGTTTTGTTCTGTTGATTCCGATCCATGCATTGGTACTGCTGAAACTATTTTGCATGGGCAAAATTTCCACCAGAGATTTTCATCCAATCAGTCTGGACTAGATTCAAATCAGGCCTCAGAAGTGAAAGAACAGACATCATAGGTTGACCCGAGTGGATTCGAACTGGCACTTGGGTTAAATTGAGCCCAGAGTAAATAGATAAAAGTCTCCTCTGTGTGTTAGTTGTAAGTCCCTAAGTGAAAGGAGTTTTGTAGTTTCAATCCAATCCAAGTTTAGGTTACCATGGGAAAAAAAAACTTCATTTGAGTTTAATGGATTTTTTCAGAGAGGTCACACATGAAAAATAAAAATGTTACACTTTTATAGTCCAAGACGCTTTTCAACTCCTTCATTGTTTTTCTATTTTCTTTCCTTCCTGTAAATCTTTTCACGACATGCACTATCGCTTATCAAATGGTAACCTTCTCAGAGGTCTCTGCAAAATAAAAGCTTGATCTGGTCATGATCTGATTGTGTGCAGGATTGTTGCCTGGACATCTGTCACTTGCAGAAATTCAAATCCAGAGTTAAGCATCACTTGCTGAGCCAAGCTCCTGCAGTGTCCATTAAACGATAGGAAATCTGTGACATGTCACTGGCACCCAGTACAGTTTTCCCAGAGTCAGAGTCATTAGACATACCATGGTAATTTGAGCATTTTACTGTATGACTACAAAACATATTCACAATCAATAGCCAGTAGCAAAAAGGAAACATTATAGTACATGGCAGCTTGTCTTCTTTCTGCCGACTGAGGCAATTAGAACGGTAAGCACTTCAAAACACATGGCTAACTTATTGCTCCAATGGAACAACAAGGTGTGCATAAAAATAAATATATGATATCACTAACAAATATGTGCACAATAGCATTTTTAACTGTTTGTATTGAATTTTGCAACACACATGGCTTATGTGTCATCTTGTGGTACTAGTTTCAGTCTTCCTTCTACAGAAGTACACAGGACAATTTCAAGTGGGAATCTTGATAATTTAGAGCTTTGATTACATACCCTGTGAAATTTAAGCAATGGGGCACACAGCACAGGTAAAATGATTCAGAATCATTTAACTTAAGTTGTCATTACCACAGCAGAATAACATCTGACTCCTGTCAGCCTGGTGCTTTCAGTGTTTCAGAAAGGGCAGCAAAATCCACTGAAATGTGCCTATAGGGTCTTGTTCCCTTATCAGTACATTATCTTTCAGATTGGGCTGCATTCCACTGAACTCAAATGCACATAGTTTGAAATAGGAAATGTGGAGTATTTCACAAATAGGAATATGTCCACATGTAGTTGCTGACAGATGATTGATTCATTCAGCACAATCCTAATTTAATGGAATGATAAACATGAGCCATAAGAGATTGTATTGTGGGTTAATCAATGCTGACAATTCTATTATCTTTGTGGTCACCTTAATTTCCATTGCGTAAAACATTAGTGGTTTGGGCCAGGACTAGAGGAGCCAGTGTTGGCATATGACTTCCAGCACATGATTCTAAGACTTATTGCTTGTTTCTGTATATAAATAGATCAGCTGGGTGTTTAACACACATGGAAAACCATCACCATGTTTGAGAAGCTCTAAGTCAAGTACTGAGAAATCCATAAGGTAGAATTTCTGTTTGTTACGGAATCAAACTCTCTCCGCATAGGAACCTACTTACCTAGGTCCAAAGAATTTAGGCACATTGGCAGGACCAAGGCTTAGAGACCCTGAGATACGCACATGGGTACTGCTGTACCTTAACCAACTCAAACAGTGCAGGTGACCATTACGGAGCTCTGGTAAGCTTCCTCCTGCCTGTCTAGCTAGGCCTGCTAGGGCATTGGATTGCAGGGTTATCTGAAGCTGAGTCGGAAGAAATCAAGCCCCCAATGACAGTACTACCTCTTCAGGTTGTATTAGTGTGCCAGACTGGCTGGTTCAAACATCAATAGTGCCCTAGAGTATTACAGACCTGCCTGGCTCAGGTATCAGACTGCCAAGTCTGCCACATGACAGTTGATTTGGTAGTCTGAACTTCCATCACTAGGAATGTCTTCTTGGAGTCACCTCAATCCCAATCCCCAAGGAGTTTAGCTGGGTTTGAGCTCTGGCTAGGTGGACAGCAGGTAGCAGGACAACCTCACCAGCAGCACAACTCAGTAATTTATTGAATCTACTGCAGACTAAGAGAGTAACCCAATCACTGCATATTCTTTAAAGGATCACCCAAGGCCTTTTTCTGGGCTGTAGAGACCCATATAGTATTTTAACAATTAATTTCAATAAAACTACTGAATTATTAGTCCAGGAAATCCGGATTAAACTGTATCGGCCTTGAGTTCCCCTAAGTTGCGTTGCTTTTTTTAGCGCAATTCGCCTGAAATCAGCACAAAAGATTGTGGAGTTTCAAGCACAAATGACGCCCAGCGCAAATTGAGTTTCCGCTCGTTTAAAAAATATTGTGCTAGAAGCCAGCCTTGCCCACAAAACTGGCAACACCCCCAGATCGCATTAATCAGCAGTGCGAGCTTCTGTTAATTGTGCCCATTTGCGGCCCTTCGAGAAGGCTCTTAAAATTAAGCTGTTTATTTAGGCGTAAGGACATTAATAGGCACGCTTTAAAAGCTTTTGAATATATATTTTTTTTAATTTACTAATACACTGACTACTGTACACCAATATAACTAGCAAATGGTTCTGTAAAGTTTTTTAAAGTCATTTTCAGTTACTCACAGGTGGTAAAGTAGACACTCTGATTAAAATTTGTACTTTTTTGTGATAAACCCATTTTCAGCTGCATTAATCAAACTGCACCTAAATACCACTCTTAAAAATATCAAGGAATATTTTCTAAGCAATTTAAAAAAAAATTACTTTCTAAAACGCTACCCGACTGCAGTGGATCATGGCAGATTTTATATTTGCCGATATGCAAATGAGGTTCAGTGGGAACTTGAGAAAAAAACACTTCTCATAACTGTGCAATTTGGGCCCAATTTGCACCCAGATCGCTGATTGCGCCCAAAGTGGAAACTCCAGGCCATCATCTTTAATTGCAAGATTCTCAAAAATGTTATAGATAAACAGATCTGCATATAACAGAAGTATCACCATACCATCTTTGTACAAGGATCAAGATTGGAACTAAAAAATAATACACATAAATCAAGACAATGTCTGGAATTGTTTTATAATAATATAAATTTATTTTATTTTATTATTTTATTAATTTTTAAAAATTATATAACTCCCCCTCACCTCCATTTATTCACCTCAGCTCCAATGTTCCCTCTAAATTGTCTTTGTTGTGTATGGTCTGTTTATGTCAATGCGCTGTCCCTTTAAATTTCTATGCATGCTTGGTATTTCAAATGGAAAAGCTTGTGAGCGGCTTGCGCGGTACCTTGCAGATTACTGCACAGCCACGCATGTGCGCAGCTTAGAGGGAACATTGCTCAGTGGCCTTTCACAAGATCACAAGATAATTATGGATGAGGTAGGCCGTTTGGCTCATCTTGATTCATCCTTCCTCAGAGATTTGAACGTTCCCCCATTGTAGCATCCAATTGTTTCTTAAATGATTCCAGGGTTTGTGCCTTCCCTATTCTATTTGGAAGTTTATTCCACATGTTGAACACTCTTTGTACAAAGAATGATTTCCCTGTCATTTGAAAAATAAAGAGGTCGCACAACACCAGGTTATAGTCCAACAGTTTTATTTGAAATCACAAGCTTTCGGAGCTTACTACTCCTTCGTCGGGTGAAGTAAAAAGATACAGAATCGCCAAAGCATATATAGATAGAGAACAATGCATGTGTACCTTACAATTGCAGACAACTAAATTAAATCATCCTGACTATCTGCCGAGGTGTGATAAAGTTAATCAGGTCAGCCAGGAAGGTACCACATCAAAGACATAGCAAGATACAACTGAGACAATGAGGTGGAGTCGCAGGGGGTCTAACGTGTCAAAAGCTGCCGTCTGTATGTAAACGATAAGCTTTAAAATGTTTACTTTTTTACTGGGAATCACATCTGTGAACAAGCCAACGACGACTCGAGTCCGGATCACGTCATGTATCGTGACATAAACCCAAGATCCCGGTTGAGACCGTCTTCATGAGTGCGGAACTTGGCTATCAGTTTCTGCTCGATGATTTTGCGTTGTCGTGTGTTCCTAAGGTTGCCAGGAAAGAATGCACCGCGGCATGGTACATCGGCGAGACCATGCAGACACTGAGACAACGTATGAACGAGCACCGCGCAACAATCGCCAGGCAGGATTGTTACCTCCCAGTCGGGGAACACTTCAGCAGTCAAGGACATTTAGCCTCGGATCTGCGGGTAAGCGTTCTCCAAGGCAACCTTAGGAACACACGACAACGCAAAATCATCGAGCAGAAACTGATAGCCAAGTTCCGCACTCATGAAGACGGTCTCAACCGGGATCTTGGGTTTATGTCACGATACATGACGTGATCCGGACTCGAGTCGTCGTTGGCTTGTTCACAGATGTGATTCCCAGTAAAAAAGTAAACATTTTAAAGCTTATCGTTTACATACAGACGGCAGCTTTTGACACGTTAGACCCCCTGCGACTCCACCTCATTGTCTCAGTTGTATCTTGCTATGTCTTTGATGTGGTACCTTCCTGGCTGACCTGATTAACTTTATCACACCTCGGCAGATAGTCAGGATGATTTAATTTAGTTGTCTGCAATTGTAAGGTACACATGCATTGTTCTCTATCTATATATGCTTTGGCGATTCTGTATCTTTTTACTTCACCCTACGAAGGAGTAGTAAGCTCCGAAAGCTTGTGATTTCAAATAAAACTGTTGGACTATAACCTGGTGTTGTGCGACCTCTCAATTTTGTCCACCCCAGTCAAACACCAGCATCTCCGCATTTGAAAAATAGCCCTGTGAGGTTCAATTAAAGAAGCAAAGCAGCAGGACCAATGATCATGCTGGTTCTCTACCTAGTACCAGCTGCCCTTCTCTGCCCACCAACTCTCTGTCTGTTGCTCACCTGTGCTCTGTCTCAACCTTTGATTCAACTTCAAGCTCATTATCAGCCTCTGGGCTGTGTGTTTCTAATCTGATGCTTGCTTCAGGCACAAGTTGACACAAAGTGCTTTCATGCCACTTCTACGTGTGAGGACCCAACCTTTTCTTGTAAGGGTGCAGGCAGTGGCTGGGAAAGCAGCCTTTTCATGTGAAGGTTTGGTATATGGCTGTGGGAGAGCAGCCTCTTTGTGTAAAGATGTGATCTGTGGCTGTGAGAGAGCAGCCCATTCGTGTGAAGGTGTGATGTGTGGCTGTGAGAGAGCAGCCTCTTTGTGTGAAGGTGTGGTCTGTGGTCTGCGAGAGCAGCCTCTTCAAATGTGTACAGCATCTTCTTCTGTGTTTTGACTTCCTTCTGTCAAAAGAACAGATGGCACATTGTTAGTATGATTAGGTTATGTAAAAAACAGCAACACTGCTAAAAGTGGTTGTACTGGGCAAGGCTGCTCTATCGCAGATGAATGCAAATATTGCTCACAGTGACATACACTATGAATATGATACAAACCAGTAGCTCAACATCCTACAGTATCACCTTCTCCAAATTTCCCTTCTATAGCTTACCGACTGATTACATTCAGCATTACTTCGTCATCATTGGTAAGGGCTTAACATAGAAGATAGTAGTGAATGCACATTTAGATTCCTTGCTTACTCCAGCAATTCCCTTTGAATCAGATACCTTCTTCTTGACATTATCCCTACTGCACGATATGGTGTTGGCTATCTCTGCTATCTCCATGCCTAATGTACCTTCTGTTTGTTGGTTGGATGTCTTTCACCTCTGTAGAGTCTAATTTCATTGCAGCGGCAGTCTCATTTCATCTACAAGAGCCTAGAGGACATTATTTTTTTTTATATTCATTCTTGAGATGTGGGCGTCGCTGGCAAGGCCAGCATTTATTGCCCATCCCTAATTATCACTGACTCTTTCCCTCTTTGCTTAATTTTATGTAATTTCCCTAGATCACAGCTGGAATACAAAATTGTATGCCTTAAAGTGGTTAAGAGCCTTGTTAATACACGAACAAGTAACTCAGTCGTTCTACTTGTGTTGTACTGCAGCCCATCTCGCTGTACCATGGTAGAAGAAAGGAACCAACTTTGGTCTCTGTGTTGTTGCGTCCAGGACAGTAGGAAGAGGGAGGCTGTCATCTGTGGAGGGCATGTGTTGTCACGTGATATCAGTAAATATTTTGGGGTGTTGTTTCATTATGCTTGAGCATTAGAAAAAATTCATGTACAGCTTTGCCTCGGGAGATGAAATAGGTTTGTAGATTTTATGATAGGGTAGTTTATAGATTATCTTAACCTTCAGTGGCCAAACAAGTTTATGTTGCAGCCTTTAAATTGCAGTTGTATAAATACCATATTTTACATTGTTTAAAGGCTGGACATTAGGATAAAGTGCACAGAGAAGGTTAGTTTCAACATTTGTGAAATAAGTCTGCATAGGGCAAGAAAAATGCCTACTATCTGTTCAAATGAACTAAAATTGTAGACCCTTTTCCATGCTGCACCAGTGTTTGATTTGTCCCTCAGGCGAAAGCTGTAGGGAAAGTCATGAGGATGGCACTGCTGTGCACTAAGTTGCATTGCAAAATGGTGGAAAATCAGATAATCAAGTCTGCAAGGTTGCTCTGTCCTTGCACAAGTAAAGAGAAGTTTATTTTAAGTACTTTACTTTGTCTGCACCAATATGGCCACATTTCCACTTCTTGTATTTCCCACCTGTTAAGATTAAAATCCCAGTGAGACGCCCGTCTTCAACCTAGTCGGCACAGTATACCCACAATCCTTGTTCACAAAGAAAACATCTGAAGGGTCTCATAGTTGCCGGATTACTTTACACCATACTCATGGCTTTGAAAGTAACACAATCCTGGCTGTGTGGCTGGAGTCCACCAGTACAAAGCTTTTAGCAGGGACTAGATGCACATCATAAATCACAACCACATCAGAGGATTGGTGGTACAAGTCTGAACAGCTGAGCATGATGCCCCTTCTGTGTTGTTTATCCAGCTAATGGCAATCACCTCTAACCACCTGCTGGTAGAGTGCAAGAAAAAAAATTGTGTTTTTAATTAACCTTTCTAACCAACCTATGTCCTTTTCATACTCGAGGAAGGAAATATAGGGTTGCACCTGTTTGAATTGGTAACCTTCTAGTAATGCTGTAGAAGTCATTTGTTTAAAAAGAACATTTTCTTAGACAGCAATGAATTCTCGATCCTTTGTTCAGCATTTTATACCTAATAGAAGAACTTGGATAATGCAGAATTGTTCACTGAAGTGTGCCTATAAAAGGCTTCTAATAAAGAAATTATGATAATACAGAAGAAACCTTTTCATAGGCATGTTAACTTGTTGAATAAATTGTTTCCTTTTAACTATCATTCTCGTTAAGCATTAAAAGTATGCGTTCTGGTCATTTATCCCGAGCAGTACCCCAAGACTAAAATCATTACCCAATATCTGACAGGAGTTTTCCATTCAGTTCCTCAGGCCTGGGTCTCTTTCATAGCAATAGAAGGAGGTTATGTAAAATCTACTCACGTAGTTGCAGCACAGAATAAGAACCCTGCCTATAAAGAAACAATTACAGAGTAAACTGTATCTACATGTCACTACTTTTCTTGTTAGAATATATAGAAAATCAGGAAATGACCCTTTAAACAAATGTATAATAAACAGGCCATTCATAAGCTGGTACATATGCATACTATAACATATGTAGCTAAAAGTGTCACCCATTTATTAGGTTACAGTGCTGACAAAACAATTATAATTAAACAATTTAAAAATTTATGCAGTTTTTGGAATGAACAACTTTTCAAGGAGCTTTCTTTCTAAATACAAATAAATCAGTCTTGTAAAAAACATTTTGTGAGAGTAAGCAAGTATTACCTACCTATTTAAATACATATTATTTGTCTTCACAGCTGACTGATTTTAGAACATTAAATTATCTTTGCATCACTGTAACAATGTCTTTTAACCCTACAGTTTATTGAATTATAAAGCAAATTAAGATGTCACTAAGGGTTCAAATAATTCACTATCCTGATCGGCTTGATCATTTTAGACTAAAACTTACATCTTGATGGTGAGCTTTTGAAACATCCTACAAGTAATAGATGCAATCAGTTCCTTTTCTTGCAGGTTCTAACACTAGCAATACTGTTAATCATAGCAGGCAAACACAATTATTGATGCATTACTATTTTCTAAATTTTTAAATGCTAGTGGAGTTAATGGTGACTGGAGGATGGCCTTAATTCCACCAAGTCCATTTTGCATTTTTTGAAATGGTTAATTACTCATAGATATTGCTGGAACTTTGACATAACATAAGAATAAGAAATGTCAATTCAGCCCTCAAGCCTGTTCCTTCTACAGACTATGTACAATCTATTCTACCATTCTACAGTAATGCCAACCCCACCGTATTATAAATCATAAGACAAATCATGAAATTTGGTAAGAAATCATGAGTTGCTATTTTTTGGTTTACAAATCTGATTAGTGGATTTATTTAATCTCTAACAGCTCACAGCTCTTTACAAAACTATATTACTGCAAAAAACTTTTTTAAAATCCTACCCATTATCACCACCCTTCACCTGATGCCCAACACAACCACCACGCAATGCAGTCCCTGCAGCTGCCAACCAAAGGTAAGTTTTGGGGAAAAAATCAAAAGCACCTTCCCATAGAGACAGGAGTTGCGATGTTCAGGAAAAGAGGGTGGCCGTGATTTTCCCGACCTCAGTGAGTCCATGGTGGGCGACATCAGTGGTGGGTCTCGGCCCCACTATTGGCTCCATCCCGGCCTCTGATAAGACTTTCCCCTGATTGGGCTTGTTAAGCCCACCCAGCAAGATTCCCGGACAGTTGAAGGAAGCGTTCTGATCGTCATCAGCCGGTTTCCTTAAAAGGACCATGCACAAATTTACTTTGACAGTTGTGCTGTCAGTGTTCTACAGCATTGAGGTGCTGCAAACACTGACGAACACTGCACAGAGGTGCACGGCTGCACCCAGGCTCTCCCATGACTCCTTCCATATGCTTATGGAGGGAGTCACAGCACGCAGGGAGGTTCTTTTCCCTTTCAATGGGCGGAAGAGACCTCCCTAGGAGTTCAACACAGCCTAGTTGCATATTGCACAGGAGGGCACAAGCAGGGATGTCATCAGGAGGACCTGGCTGCAGTGGCGCAAACCTTTCAATGATCTCAGTAGATCACAAATCGTTACTGCAAAGCCACACTCAACCTCATCCTACTGCGCCACTCATCACATCCCCATCACTCTGCCTTCCCTACCCTACTCCTTCACACCCTTACTCACACCAACTTACCTTGCACCTCCACCCATCCCTCTCTATCTACATTATCACTTCCCCATCTCACTAGCCACCCCTCACACTCACCCTCATCCTAGTCCAACCATACCAACTGACAACACACAACGGTAGGCACTTGGGTGTTTTAACCAATGTTCATGTGAAGTTTCTGTTAATGTGCTGTCAGACATTGAAATCTTTATTTTCAAAACTTTGCTTTCTTGAACAGATTTGTGTGCACCTTTGGAAGTGGCTTAGTGAGTTGCAGTGAATGGTGAGACATAACGGTACCCCCCCCCCCCCCCCGCAATGGTGATGAGTGTGAAAGGAATGGCTTGGATATTGTAGGGATGCTTTATGGTGCTGGTGTGGGGTGGTGCCAATCTGGTGCATCATGTAGCAGTCAGGGTGTGCAGCATCAAGTGAAGTAAATGTGGCCATGGTGAGGCCATCCTTGGCATCCCGGGCAGCAATGTGGTCGGGTGCTGATGCCCTCTGTCCTGTGCAGCATTAGGTGATTGCGGAGAAGGTTGGTGTTGTTGTTGGTGCTGCTGGTGTGCCTGGTGATGCTAGTGTTGGAGCTGATCGTGGTCAAATTCTGAGGACCAAAGTGAGAGAGTATAAAGTGCATCCATGCTGATGGAATAGATGGCAGGTGAAGTAGAGATGACAGAAGCGATCTGTCAATGGTGGGAGAGGTAATGAGGTCAGACTGCATGGAGACTCGCGTTAAGACTTGCAGCATCCTGAATCTGTAGTTGAAATGCAGTTTAGAGATACTAGTGCTTAAGGGAAGAAATCTGAATCAGCTGGGAGCTTTGAGTTGACATTTGAAGCTGTCAGCTCATCAGCTGATTCAATGGCCACTGACCTCCCGCCTCAGCTTCACTGACGAGGTCTAGGCACAGCGGGAAACTGGTTGGAGACCTGTGAAAGTTAAAAAGCTGGGATAAAAGCATTGTTAAGTGGCTGTAAACAAGCCACTAATGATTTGAATTGGGTCCCCCGCCGCTGCCTGTTGGGTCTGCTCAGTGCTGGCAGATCCGACATCGGGAAATGCAGATGTGCTTATTTTGACAGCAGGTTCCCGACCCGCTGTCAATCATTTTAAATTTCACAACAGACCCGCCACCAATCAGGTCCGCTGAGCACCAGAAAAATCGTGGCCGATGAGTTGGAATTGCTTCACAGCTCCACCTCTTCAAAGTTTGCTTTGTTTCTCAACCTCATCTCTCACCCACAGAACAGCAGCCCGCTGGTTATTGTAGTTCTCATTACCCACTCCGTCCATGCAAAAATAGCCGACGACTACAAGTCCTGGTGTGCAGTACGGCCGCACAGGCACAGTGACCGGGGATATGCGGTAAAGGCGGCTCAGAAACGAGACCAAGTGCAGTTCCCAGGGAGATGCTGTTGCTCCAAGTTAAGTTTCTGTCAGGCACTCACTCTCAAAGCTTCCCCCCGCTCCTCCCCAGACAATATTAAAATAATAATAATAATAATAATAATCGCACCTCGAATTGAAGTGAACGCTCCTGGGCCAGAGTTGGGCCTTTTTTAAGTTGTTTTTTCTCGAAGCTACAGGCTCGTGGAGTTACTCAGTGAAGTTGCTGCACTGTACAGGCTACTGCTTCATAGGATTACATAGGATATACGGCACAGAAACAGGCCATTCGGCCCAACCAGTCCATGCCGGCGTTTATGCTCCACACGAGCCTTCTCCCATCTTTTCTCATCTAAATCTATCAGCATAACCCTCTAATCCCTTCTCCCTCATATGTTTCTCTAGCCTCCCCTCAAATGCATCTATGCTATTCACTTCCACCACTCCCTGTGGTAACGAGTTCCACATTCTCAGAATTCAGTTTCTTCTGAATTCCCTATTGGATTTCTTGGTGACTATCTAATATTGATAGTCTTTAGTTATGCTCTTCCTCACAAGTAGAAACATTCCCTCTGTATTCACTCTATGAAAACCTTTCATAATTTTAAAGACCTCTATTAGGTCACCCCTCAGCCTTCTCTTTTCAAGAGAAAAGAGACCTAGCTTGTTCATCCTTTCCTGACACTGCTTCAGTCTGACACTGCATTATATGTGGTGAAGTACCAGTGTTTCTATGTAAAAATCTGGCTATGTTGTACTTCAACACTGCTGCTAACAATTAGAGTCAAACAACCTTCAGAAATGCCTAAAACTCGGGATGAATGGCGATTTGCGCGTACGTGAAAAAATGCACATGCGCAAATCGGCGTATTTTTGGCCCCCAAAAAATCACATGATTTAGGCGTTCCATCACGAGATCGCGAGTGAAGCTTTATTTCGCTCTGACATTGTGGGGGAATTTTAACCAAAAAAACAGGTGGATTGGGGACGGGTGGGAAGTTAAAGTGTTAAAAATCTGAATCCCGACCCCAACCCGCCCACTTCCAGTTTTAATGGAGATGGGATGGGGACAGACAGCCAACCCACTCCCAGGAGGCAGGTCGCCTATTTAAATATTATAATGAGGCTGGCGTGCCTCAAGTTTAACCACCATTTTAAACTTAACAGTGGCTGGTCGGGTTTTGCAGGGCTCGTGAAACCTGCCGGCTAATGGAAGACGAGGACTGCTGGATCCAGGAGGTAAGTGCCTTTACACTTACCTCCTGGATCCACTGTCCCCTGCCTAACCCACACTCCGCGATTGGAGACCCCCCAACAAAGCCGCCAATCACCCCCAAGGCCTCCGATTCCCCCACCCCAGGGCTCCGATAGCCTTCCCGGCCTACGCTCCCATCGATGATCTTCAGGCTGCCCCGATTTTTTCTGCCTCCCCCGCCGATGCTCCTCCAGCCCCCCGATATCGTCTGCCTCCCCCCCCCCCCCCGCCCACCGATGTTCCTCCGGCCCCCCGATGTTGTCTGCCTCCACCCCCGATGCTCCTCCGGCACCCCCCCCCCCGATCATACACCGGCACCCAATCATCCTCTGGGCCTCTGATCATCCTCCGCCCGCCCCTCAATCAGCCCCCTGCCCCCCCCCCCCCTCCACCTCCGATCAGCCCCCAGCCCCCCAATCAGCCCCTGGCCTCACCTGATCATTCTCCGGCCCCCAATAGATCCTTCCCTCCCTCCTCTCTGCGGCCTAGTGCCGCAGGCCTACCCGCCCGCAGCCAGCTAGCCTCTCCATCTGGCTGGCTGTGGGTGGGAAACAGAGGTTTAAAATGCAAATCAGGCCCTGCCGTTAAATTCAGCAGGGCCTGCGGGAAACCCGTTCTCCTGGGATTCCTGAGCACCCCCACTCCCAAACCACCAAAGGATTAAAATTCAGGTCTGTGTCTCTCGCGATGGAATCGCGAGAGTTGGCAATACTGCTTCTACCCAAACTCTTTAAGTTACTGAGGAAAAGTAACTGTCATCCAAAAGTAAATGAAGAAAAACAATTTAAATGTAGTAAACAATGAGGAGGATAGTAACAGACTTCAGGAGGGCATAGCCAGACTGGTGAAATGGGCAGACATATGGCGGATGAAATTTATCGCAGAGAAATATTAATTGATACATTTTGGTAGGAAGAATGAGGAAAGGCAATATAAACTAAATGGTACAATTTTAAAGGGGTGCAGGAACAGATAGACCTGGGGGTGTATGTACACAAATCTTTGAAGGTGGGAGGTCAAGTTAAGAAGGCTGTTAAAAAAGCATATGGGATCCTAAGCTTTATAAATAGAGGCATGGAGTACAAAAGCAAGGAAGTGATGCTAAATCTTTATAAAACACCGGTTAGGCCTCAGCTGGAGGATTGTGTTCAATTCTGGGCACCGCACTTTAGGAAGGATGTCAAAGCCTTAGAGAGGGTGCAGAAGAGAATTACTAGAATGGTACCAGGGATGAGGTAGTTGAGTTGTGTGGAGAGACTGGAGTAGCTGGGATTGTTTTCCTTACAGCAGAGAAGGTTAAGAGGACATTTGATAGAGGTGTTCAATATCATGAATGGTTTTGATAGAGTAATTAAAGAGAAACTGTTTCCAGTGGCGAAGGGTCGATAACCAGAGGACACAGATTTAAGGTGATTGGCAAAAGAACCAGAGGTGACATAAGGAAACATCTTTTTATGGAGCGAGGTGTTATGATCGGGAATGCACTGAGTGAAAGGGCGGTGGAAGCAGATTCAATAGTAACTTTCAAAAGAGAATTGGATAAATTCTTGAAGTGGGAAAAAAATATAGGGCTACGGGGAAAGTGCACGGGAGTGGGACTAATTGGATAGCTCTACCAAATAGCCGGCACAGGCACGATGGGCCAAATGGCCGCCTTCTGTGCTGCATCATTCCATGATTCTATGAAATTAAATACTCTGCCTCTGCTGACTAGCCCCCTCCTTGACATGACATCTCCAAAGTCCCAGCGCTCAGGAACTACCGTGATCCGCATAGCATTTGTGGACCTTCGTGAAACTTATCCTTACAACTCCAAGTCTGATTCCTAACTACAAGGTAGGACTCCAACAACACGTTTAGATAGCATTTGAGGGGAATGGCAGGGTTGTTGGGGAAGGGTCCAGGCCCACACCATAGAAGTTGCTATTCTGGTAACCGTACTTCCACCAAGTCTCTCAGCTGCCTTCTCTGACGGCTCTATTCATACTTCCAAGTACCACCAGGGAGTCCTTGTAACATTATTTTGGTGCAATCTATAACCACATGCACAGAGGAATATCCAGGTTCATAAACATTCACTGTACCAGATAGATGTGGCTATGAAAAGGATTAGAATATTCAGCTTAACACGAATTATTTTGCCTATGCAGCTGTCTAAAAAAATAGTACACTTGTAATATGTTTACCATAGCTGTCCTTAATTCTACTGGGACTGAAAAGAAAAATATAGTGGAAAATGATGAATGTTTATTAGTGTGTCAACAAACTGCTCGTTAAGTAGCTACTGCATATAGTTTATGAAACCAGTTTATAAGAGGACGTTTCTATGCATGTTATGGTGAATAAGAAGTGCAGCTACACCCTTTGAAAGGATACAGAAATAGATTTCTCTAAATCATCTGGAAAATATTATAAAGTGCATTGGTGTGGGATAGTCAAGAAGTTAGGCCAAGGGTTTGAGGGACCTGAATTTTCCTGCAGATTTTAGTGAAAATCCTGATCTCATTTTTTAGACCCTGAAAAAAATCAGGCTTACACAAGTAAGGTATAATTTAGGTAATTTTTCAATCCATTTTTGCATGATTATTATCTCTTACTTTTTGTCATAAACTTTATTTTCTGACAGATGGACAAGCAGGTGACTTGTTTTCAGGCCTACGTCCATGCTGCTCTGAATCAGCCACTAGAGGACATTCTAATTCTTCCTCCCCTCATCCCTCACGGTGGCATAGTGGTTAGCACTGGTGCCTCACAGCGCCAGAGACCCGGGTTCGAATCTGACCTCGGGTGACTGTCTGTGTGGAGTTTGCACATTCTCCCCGTGTCTGCGTGGGTTTCCTCCGGGTGCTCCGGTTTCCTCCCACAGTCCAAAAATGTGTGGGTTAGGTTGATTTGGCTATGATAAATTGACCCTTAGTGTTAGGGGGGATTAAATATGTGGGGTTATGGGGATAGGATGGGATATGTTAGGGGGAATTAAATACGTGGGGTTACGGGGGTAGGGTGGGATATGTGTACTGTGGGGATTAAAGCAGGGACAGGGTACTGGATTTGGATGATCAGCCATGATCGTATTGAATGGCGGAGCAGGCTCGACGGGCCGAATGGCCTACTCCTGCTCCTAGATTCTATGTTTCTATATGTTTCAGGGAAAGCAGCTCTGCTCTCTTCTCACCTCTCTAGGTGAAAATCGGGAAATCACAGGAAAGAATCAGCTTCCTGTCACTCCGTGATGCACATCAGTATAGAAATATGCAAGAATGTAAAAAATCATCAAAAGAGAAAAGGCCATTCTGACAATCAAGCCTGCTTCTTCCACAGTACATGCACAATCTGCCTTTCCATACATTTCACTCGGAATATTTCATCTCCTAAAGAAAGGTTCTGCAAAGTTTCTTCTTGCCTCTTAAAGGTAAATCAAGCAAAACTCTAAACTATGTATTGAACCTTACATCTTACATTGTTTGTTCTTGGCCTTTCCTTCATGACAATTCTAGCAGTTTAGGAACAGCATATTCCACCAACTAATGACTTTCTGCCCTAGAGGTAGGAATGTAAATGGGATCCCTTTGGAGTTGAGTTGGTTCCACTGTGGCAGACTGCTACAGGTACATAGTAATCCAGGACATTGTTGATTAATTACCAGCCAGCCTGGCTTATTGAGAGGATGTAGAGTGGTACAGCTGTTACTGCAAACTAATGCACTAATGAGTAGGATGGGCCTCACTGCACAAGCAGCAGGAACTTTGTGATTGTAGCTGCACAGTTTTACCGAGTTAAAATCCACCAGTTTCTTTACATACTCTGGGGTGGTCCAACCCTTAGCTTTTGCTCACCTGTACCTAGGTTATCTGGGCTCAAATAAGTGGAGTTTCACCCTATATCAAGCAAGTAAAAAGTCCACTTATAGCTTCTTTTTTCTTCATTCCCAGGATGTGGGTGTCGCTGGCAAGACCAGCATTCCCCGTCCCTAATTGCCCTGAGATGGTGGTAGTGGGCCTTATTCTTGAATCACTGCAGTCCATGTGGTGAAGGTACTCTCTCAATGTTTGTTCCAATTGAGTGGTTTGCTAGGCTACTTCAGAGGGCAGTTAAAAGTCAACCACATTGATATGGGACTGGAGTCACATATAGGCCAGTTTCCTTTCCTAAAGGACCAGTAGGTTTTTATAACTACCTGACAACTTTATGATCACTTTTACTGATAGCAGCATTTTATGATTTTTTTTTAAAACTGAATTGAAATCTTCAAACTGCCATGGTGGTAATATTGGATGCATATATGGATAAAGTTGGATTGGAAAGTTTGCTTTGTGGTGGCTTTTATTTCAGCATTGTGGCCAAGAGGACGCTGTGATGGTCAGTAACAGAGGGAAGGTAAAGTGTGGGACAAATGTTGAATGGGGAATTCGGGTTGTTGTCACTGGTACCGCAGGCAGATGATTCGATCCCGGATATCCCAGCCAGAAAGGGGTTGCCTCCATCCTTCCACTTCTTCCTCGTCTGCTTCTTCCTCCTCCCCTTGTGAGCAGCTTGTCCTCTTTACTGCCTTTGCTTCATCTCCATGCGATGTAGCAGCCCAAGGGGCACTGCAACTAGAGCCCCCAGGACTTGGGAGCAAGTGGTCTTCTCAGAGGCCTTCCTTTAACATCCAAAGTCATGCAAGTGTCCAGCAGCACTCCCTGCACACTTTAGCAACTTTTGAAACGTATTGCACCAAGCCACTACTCCAATAAAATGTAAAAAAACTCCAAAAGCTGAAATCAAAACAAAGCTGAAATCGAAACTTACCTGAAAGATGTGTGTGTCCCTTTAAGAAGCGCTGACAGCATCTCTGTACAACTGCTGCACGCACGTTCTTCTGTGGTGGTTAGGAGAGGGCAATATGGCATGCAGCAATGTCCAAAATCGGAGTCGTGCATCAATTCGGGCGTTGCATACCGATTGACGTCATGATCTGCATGTTTGCATTGGAGAGGCGAGCTCAGGCAACGGCAGCGCTGCCGACCTCTCCAAAATGGTGGCTGCTGTGTCCTGCGCCAGAAGCGGGAGGAAGCAAGGCGGCTGCCATTTTTTCAAGAAAATCAGCCTTAATGGCCGGCGCTACCATAAGAAATTTTGCAGCCACATTCTCTGGATTACTAGTCCAGTAATATACCCAGTACACTATCATACCCTAATGGTTTTGTGTATGTCAGATACCTGGTTAATCATTAAAAAATATTCTGCATACTATTTAATCATACATATCTCTACTTACCCTTTTCACTCTCAATACTTCCCGGAACAAAAATGTGTTGAACTCTTTTATTTTTAAGCTGTTAGTTGATGCATTAACTGCCTAAGATCAAAATCTATTTCATAATATTCACTTCTCTGCCATGAATAGAAGATCCTAATCTCAACTCTTCTTGAGGTGGGTTCAATTTAAACTTGTCCTCTGGTTCTGTGCTCACCAGTTTAAAGTAAATAATGTGCCTTTATCTATATTATCTGTTCCTCGCAGCATTTTAAGAACCAGGTAGATGTCTCCTTTCTATTGATCTGCTGCACTGTTGAGATAGTTGTGTTTGGTGTTTAATGTCATCTTAATTAGTAGCACTTGTGAGTCAGAAGATAGTGGGTTCAAATAGCACTTCCAGGGCTTGCACATTTAATCTAGGCTGACTCTAGCAGTACTGCATTGTTGGAGCTAGCATCTTTCAGATGTACTTTTAAACTCAGGCTCCATCTGTTTATCCATGTGGATATAAAAGATCCCATGGCATTATTTGAAGGAGCAGGGAGTTTTCCTGATTTCCTGGCCAAAATCCCTCCCTCAGCCAACACCATTTAAAATAATTTAACTGGTCATTCATCTCATTACTGTTTGTAGGTCCTTGCTGTGTGCAATTGGTTGCTGCATCTGCTTACAAAAAACAGTGACCAGTGGTTGTGAAGCGTTTTTACACATTCTGAGGAAGAGTTAAGGTGCTCCAAGCTTGTGGTCACCTGTCCTGATATCTCCTTTCATGGCTCGGTGTCAATTTTTGTCCGATAACACTCCTGTGAAGTGCTGTGGGACGTTCTACTATGTTAAAGGCACTATATAAATGCAAGTTGTTGTTGTATATCAATGCAATTTATTTCTAGATACTGTTCAATGAAACATAGTTGTGCTTTTTTCCCATATTTAGAGAAAAATATACTTGCATAGCCTTGCAGATTGCAAAGCTATGATCTAGAAATTTCTGATGGTACACTATTCACAGAGGTTAAGTGTAGGTTAATAAAAGTTTTTGAGAATTAATGGCTGCTCATTAACCCCATTATTCCATTATTGCTAGTTTCCGGAGTAGGAGTAAATCATGTACTGTGACAACCATACAGCAAACTCACCAATGGAGTGGTTGAACTGATAAGGCAGAGTAGGTGATAGCTGCACTAAAGAGATATTTAAACACCTGCATTTATGCAAGGGAGAGCAGGTTGGGGTTTATTTAGCGATACTGTTGTAAAGTGTAGGATGGCCTGAAGCATAGTTAGCTGCATGGAGTTGTCTATCCTACCTGAACTTCCAAAGCTATTTATCTGCTTGCAGGGCAAGGTACCACACAGTACAGGAAACTCTTTATTAACCGGCACCCAAATATCCGGAAATCTCTCTTAACCGGCAAAATTCTTGAGTAGGTAACCGGGGTTTTCCTTCACCTCTCTACACTGGATCGTAGCATTATATGGGCCAAGTCTTTGCTGAATGCTCGCTGTAAGATCTGTCACAAGAAGGGAGATGCAGAAAACATGCTGTTGTGTGATGGCTGTGATCGAGGGCACCACACATACTGTTTGAGATCAAAGGTTAAGGTTTGTACATAGTACTTTTTAAATCAAAAAAAGCTGGCTACTCAAAAGAAAATTCTTTAATGTGACCGGGGTTCCTGCACCTGTGGCCGTGCACCAGGGACTCCTGGATCTGTGGCCATGTACGGGGCTCTCGTACCTTGGTAGATATAACTCTCCGTTATCCGGAATTTTTGATAAACCGGCACCACACCGGTCCCGTCGGTGCCGGTTAATAAAGAGTTTCCTGTAGAAGGGAGAAAATCAGAACCAGAGGAAGTCCAAATCACAAAGAGCCATTGGATTCTTCTCACATTGACAGGGTGTGACCTCTGTCTGCCCAGGAGACTCCATTGCAGTGTAGTAACTGCTGTAAGGTAGGAAATGCAGCAGCCAATACATGCACAACAAAGTCCCACAAACAGCAATGAGATAATTACCAGATAATCTGTTTTTTGTTGTGTTGGTGAGGGATAAATATTGGCCAGGACACTGGGTGATCTACCCTGCTCTTCTTTGGATATGGGATATTTTCAACCCACTTGAGTCGCCAGATGGAGCCTCAGTTTAATGTCTCATCCGAAAGATGGCACCTCGAGGAGTGCACCTCACCCTCAGTACTGCACTGAAGTGTCAGTCTGGATTCTGTGCTCAAGTCTCTGGAGTAGGACTTAAGCTCACAACCTTCTGAAACATAGAAACATAGAAAATAGGAGCAGGAGTAGGCCATTCGGCCCCTCGAGCCTGCTCCGCCATTTAATGAGATCGTGGCTGATCATCCAAATTCACAACCCTGTCCCTGCTTTCTCCCCATATCCCTTGATCCCTTTAGCCTTAAGAAATATATCAAACTCCTTCTTGAATATATTTAATGAATTGGCCTGAACTGCCTTCTGTGGTAGAGAATTCCACAGGTTCACCACTCTCTGGGTGAAGAAATTCCTCCTCATCTCAGTCCTAAATGGCTTACTCCTTATCCTTAGACTGTGACCCCTGGTTCTGGACTCCCTCGCCATCGGGAACATCCTTCCTGCATCTAGTCTGTCTAGTCCTGTTAGAATTTTAAAAGTTACAATGAGATCCCCTCTCATTCTTCTAAACTCTAGCGAATATAAGCCTAATCGACCCAATCTCTCCTCATACGTCGTTCCTGCCATCCCAGGTATCAGTCTGGTGAATCTTTGCTGCACTCTCTCCATGGCAAGAACATCCTTCCTCAGATAAGGTGACCAAAACTGCACGCAATACTCAAGGTGTGGTCTCACCAAGGCCCTGTACAACTGCAGCAAGACATCCTTGCTCCTGTACTTGAATCCTCTCGCTATGAAGGCCAACATACCATTTACCTTCTTAACCGCCTGCTGCACTTGCATGCTTACCTTCAGCAACTGGTGCACAAGGACACCCAGGTTTCGTTGCACTTCCCCTTTTCCCAATCTATTGCCGTTCAGATAATAATCGGCCTTCCTATTTTTGCCTCCAATGTGGATAACCTCGCATTTATCCACATTGGGCAGATGCATGGCAGATGCAGTATAATCACCCAACCTGTCCAAATCATACTGGAATTTCTCTGCATCCTCCTCACAGCACACACGCCCACCCAGCTTTGTGTCGTCTGCAAACTTGGAGATATTACATCTCGTTCCCTCGTCTAGATCATTCATACATATATATATATATATATATATATATATATATATTTGTGAATAGCTGGGGTCCTAGCACCGATCCCTGCGGTACCCCACTAGTCACTGCCTGCCACTTGGAAAAAGACCCGTTTATTCCAACTCTTTGCTTCCTGTCTGCCAACCAGTTCTTTATCCAGGACAGTACCTTACCCCCAATCCCGGGTGCTTTAACTTTGCACGCTAATCTCTTATGCGGGACCTTATCGAAAGCTTTCTGAAAGTCCAAATACACCACATCCACTGGTTCTCCCTTATCTATTCTACCAGTTACATCCTCAAAAAATTCCAGTAGATTAGTCAAGCATGATTTACCTTTTGTAAATCCATGTTGACTTTGTCCGATCCTGTCACTGTTTTCCAAGTGCTCTGCTATTACATCTTTTATAATGGACTCTAGCATTTTCCCCACTCAGAGGTGAGAGTGCTACCACTGAGCCAAGGCTGACACCTATAAGTTGTATGTTCCTTTCTGTTGCCTCTCCTGTTCCATGTCCTCGCCTTCCTGTGCATCATCATTCTGTGGCATGGAGGCCATTGTCCTCCCCATCTTCAATGTCCCCTTCAGCTTCCAAAAGCAGCAATTGTTTTTTTATTTATGAAGCATGCTACAATGATTTAAAGGGCTCTCGGGCCTCCACCAGATTTATCCAAGCACCTAAAATGAGGTTTCAGAATGCCTATAGGCTGTTCTCTGACACTTGTTATACTGACCTCATTATATCTGTTGTTGCCCTCTGTCTGAAGAAATTTTACTGTATTCATAAACCATTGCTGCAGGGATTAAATCTGATCAATCATTCAGATACATGGCTCGGAATCATCTGGGCTGTTTCATAGATTCTTGTAGGATAAGATGATTGGTATTACACACTAGCTGCACATTAATTGAATTCATGGCTGTTCATGTAATTGGGGGGGTTCTCGTGTGGGCCTCTGATTGCCACATGCATTCCATCAATTGCTCCTTGCACCTGTGGGGATACTTGCAGTATGTAAAAGTAGAAAGTTCTCTGTTGCCATTTCTAATTCCATTGGGAAGGATATGAATTGTATGGCACTCCTGAATAGAGAATCAGTGATTTTATATACAACGGTGAGCTGCTGCCTGACTAATGTGGCAACGGTCACCAGATGCGGCCTGGGAGTATCAGTGCTAAAGAATTTCAAGGTGGTGATGACTTTGACTTTGGTGTTCTCCTGGTGGAAGTGGGCTGCAGGTCTTCAGCCAGCAGTTGATACATATATCTCCAGAAGCCTTTGTGGGGAGAGGGGGGAGTTGGAGTTGGAGGGGGAGGGCAGACGGTGGACAAGATGGTCACCCTTCTGAGACACTGGCATGCTCAGAAATAAGAACATAAGAAATAAGAGCAAGATTAGGCCATACGGCCCCTCGAGCCTGCTCCGCCATTCAATAAGATCATGGCTGATCATCGACCTCAACTCCACTTTCCCGCCTGATCTCCATATCCCTTGATTCTCCTAGAATCCAAAAATCTACCTATCTCAGCTTGAATATACTCAAAGACTCAGCATTCACAGCCCTCTGGGGCAGAGAATTCCAAAGATTCACAACCCCCTGAGTAAAGAAATTCCTCCTCATCTCAGTCTTAAATGGCCTACCCCTTATCCTGAGACTATGCCCCCTAGTTCTTGACACTCCAGCCAGGGGAAACAACCTCTCAGCATCTACCCTGTCAATCCCCTTCAGAATCTTGTATGTTTCAATGAGATCACCTCTCATTCTTCTAAACTCCAAAGAGTATAGGCCCATTCTACACAATCTCTCATCATAGGACAACCCTCTCATCCCAGGAATCAATCTAGTGAACCTTCGTTGCACTGCCTCCAAGGCAAGTATATCCTTCCTTAGATAAGGAGACCAGAACTGTGCACAGTACTCCAGGTGTGGTCTCACCAAGGCCTGTACAATTGTAGCAAGACTTCCTTACTCTTATACTCCATCCCCCTTGCAATAAAGGCCAACATGCCATTTGCCTTCCTTATTGCTTGCTGTATCTGCATGCTAGCTTTCTGTGTTTCTTGCACGAGGACACCCAAATCTCTCTGAAAACCAACATTTGAAAGTTTCTCATCATTTAAAAAATATTCTGTTTCTCTATTCTTCCAACCAAAGTGAATAACTTCACATTTCCCTGCATTATACTCCATCTGCCACCTTATTGCCCACTCACTTAGTCTATCTATATCCCTTTGCAGACTCTTTGGGCTGGATTTTACTTACCAAAACGAGTTGGGGGCGGGAATACTGTCTTCCGGGTTCTAGTCCCGCCCCCAACGACGTCTGACGCACAGACGCTATTTTCCCCTGATTGGCCTTGTTAAGTCCGCCCTGCAGGCTTGCTGGCCAATTAAGGGAAAGCCGGTGTCAGATGACATCAGTTGATGATGATGATGTAAGATCTTTTTAGACTGTAAACCTTGTTGAGTCGGTATCTGTGGGCAGGGAGCAAATGTCTTCTGTGATGCCTCACTCTTAAGTGCCACCAATCTAGCCATCTCCTCATCTTCCTCATCTTCAAAACATAGCAATAAAAGAATTCCTGTTGGAAAATCCATGCCCCCTCCCAAACACCACTAGTCCACAACTGTACTTTTTACATAGCTGACTAAAAAGTCTCAACACAATCTTCAAAGCACCAAACAGCTAAAACTAATATTCAGGCAAAGACACTTCCAATTTCAGCTAACAAAATGGCCTCCTCAATGTAGTATCCATCTCAGGGCTGTGTTTGGGATGGAAGTTGGGGGAAATGGAGTATAAAGGTTAGGGAGGACTAGGTGATATGAGTATACGTTACGTAAGCCTAGAACTAAGTTAGATGTCAGAGGGTATTTCTTTTCTCAGGGAGCCATTGACCTATGGAACAAGTTGGCAATGAGTGTGGAGTCGCTAAAACAGTCAAAAGGGTGCTGGACGAGTTCTTGTGTGTGGCTGATATCACTAGGTATAGAAGGTGAGTGAGTTTTTGGGGATGTGGCTCCCAGTCACTGTGGCCTCCTGAAACTTCTTTGATTGCCTTCAAGGGTTGGAGAGGAATATCCCTTGAGTATTTTTCCTAAATTGTGCTTTTTTCCCTCTGTTTACATAGGATTACATAGGATACGCAGCACAGAAACAGGCCATTCAGCCCAACCAGTCCATGCTGGCGTTTATGCTCCACTCGAGCCTCCTTCCGGCTTTCCTCATCTAACTTTATCAGCATAACCCTCTATTCCCTTCTCCCTCATATGCCTATCTAGCCTCCCCGTAAATGCATCTATACTATTCACTTCAACTACTCCCTGTGGTGGCAAGTTCCATATTCTTCCCACTCTCCGGGTAAAGAAATTTCTTCTGAATTCCCTATTTGATTTCTTGGTGACGATCTTATATTGATGGACGCTAGTTTCCCCTCAAGTGGAAACACTCTGGGCTGGATTTTCATTGACCTGTGGAGGCGGGTTTGGAGGCGTGTGGGGGGTTAAAATTGCGAAAAGTGGCGGGCGGATCCGATCCCGCCTCCATGCAATTTTGATGAAATCGTGTGTGGTGGTCCCATCTCCGTCCCGCCTCCGAGAGGAGAGAGAGGCCATTAAAGCCCTTAACAAGCCCTAAATTGGCTCTGTAATGCCATTTTGATACTTTTTAGCTAGTTTAACCCTTTTCCCACATGAAGCACGCCTGATCTCTCTCTCTGTCTCTGTCTCTGTCTCTGTCTCTGTCTCTGTCTCTGTCTCTGTCTCTGTCTCTCTCTGTCTCTCTCTCTCTCATATATTTTGCATCCAGGTCCTCTCAGAGCAAAGGCCAGGCAGTGTCTGACCTGCAATGCAGCAGCAATGATGACATCATCAGAGGCGACTTTCAGACTGAAACCACTAATTGGTTCATGGGTTCCCACATGCTGGAACTCAATTGCCCAATTAGGTGAAAATTGCATCAATCTCCCACATCCAATTGCAGTCGAGTGGATAACACGAAATGCGGATGACACGACCCCAACCCGCCCCAGTATCAAAATCCAGCCCTCTCTCTGTGTCTACTCTATCAAAACATTTCACAATTTTAAAGACCTCTATTAGTTCACCCCTCAGCCTTCTCTTTTCAAGAGAAAAGACACCCACCCTGTTCATCCTTTCCTGATATGTATACCTTCGCATTTCTGGTAACACTCTTGTAAATCTTTTTTGCACCCTCTCCAGTACCTCTATATCCTTTTTATAATATGGTGACCAGAATTGTATGCAGTAATCCAAGGTTCTTTGCCTTTGCCAGGAAATTTCCAGTTGGGTGGCTGGCTGAGCAGGGTGGGTGGATGGAGGCCATGATGTGGATATGTTGCACCGTGTCAGTATAGGGACACGGTTGATGGACCAGCTGGTTTTATTCTGTCCTTAATTTTCGTATGTTTATATGTGAACTTCAACAATTCACACATTGTACATTGCACTGCTGGAAGGTGCAGCAAATATGCTTCTCACCTGGTTTTGTAGGCCTGGAAGAAGCTAAGGTATGAGGAACGGTAAGTTGTGCACATGGGAGCAGGAAGTTACAAAGGGACATAAAATAAGAAAGACTTGCATTTATATAGCGTCTTTCATGACCACCGGACGTCCCAAAGCACTTTACAGCCAATGAAGTACTTTCTGAAGTGTAATCAATGTTGTAATGTAGGAAACGCGGCAGTCATTTTGCACACAGCAAGCTCCCACAAACAGCAATGTGATAATGACCAGATAACCTGTTTTAGTGATGTTGATTGAGGGATAAACATTGGCCAGGACACCGGGGATATCTCCCTTGCTCTTCTTCGAAATAGTGCCATGGGATCTTTTACATCCACCTGAGAGGGCAGACGGGGCCTCGGTTTAACATCTCAACCGAAAGATGGCACCTCCGACAGTGCAGCACTCCCTCAGCACTGCACTGGACATAGACCGATTAAGTGAGTGGGCAAAACTGTGCAGATGGAATTCAATGTGGGGAGGTGTGAGGTCATCCATTTTGGATCCAAGAAAGACAAAACAGAATATTTTCTTAATGGCGAGAGACTAGAAACTATGTAGGAGCAAAGAGATTTAGGTGTCCAGGTTACAGGTACACAAATCACTAAAAGCTAGTGTACATGTAGAAAAAGTAGCCAAAAAGGCTAATGGAATATTTGCCTTTACCTCAAGGTGGCTGGTATAAAAAGGGGAGGAAGTTATCCTTCAGTTTTAAAGAGACTTGGTCAGACCCCATTTGGAGCATTATGTTCAGTTCTGTGCACTGCACCTCAGGAAGGATATATTAGCCTTGGAGGGGGTTGGGATGTATTCCCTTGAAGTTTGAGGGGTGATCTACTTGAGGTGTTCAAAATTATAAAAGGATTCAGTAGAGTAGATGCAGAGAAGCCATTTCCTCTGGTGGGAGAATCCAGAACAAGAGGGCACAATTTTAAAATTAGAATAGGCCATTCAGGAATGAAAGCAGGAAGCACTTTTCCACACAAAAGGTAGTGGAAATATGAAATTCTCTCCCCAAAGGCTGCGGATGCTGGGAAAATTTCTAGCTGGAGATCAACATATTTTTATTAGGTAAGGCTGTTAAGGGACTAGGATCAAAGATGGGTAAATGGAGTTGAGGTACAGATCAGCCATGATCCAACTGAATGGCAGAACAGGCTCGAGGAGCTGAATGGCCTACTCCTGTTTTGTATAAAACACATCCAGTGTCAATGAGCCAGGTAGCATCGTGAGTCAATCTTGCCACCTTTGTCAAGCACCAGCATAGCTAAACACATGCTGGAAGAAATATAATCAGCTTGAGGAAGTAGCACTGGTTGAATGAGGAGGAGCAAGTGGTGTGACAGCTAAAAAACAGGCACCTGCTTCTTGGAGGGCCAGCACAGTTTTTTGCTTCTTCAGCCATGCCTAAGGATTTTCATTTCACAGGGCCTGTTTGTAAACAAAGATTGCTATCTGAGCATGATCATTTACAGGAGTCACTTATGTCAATGCAAAATACCCGACAAGGTCTTTTGAGAAGTATGAAGGAGTCTGCTAGATGGATTGGTGCAATGAGCAGTTGTCTGCACTACAGTCTACCATGGGGTATGTGGCAATTCCTGTTGCAGAGCTTTCAGTGGCACAGGTACTAAGCACCATGGGTGTGTATCTCCTGAATATAGCAGCAGTCTGAGCAGAGGCCCTGTGCTCAAACTTAAAAATAAATTATTTTGTTTGGCTTCAACTGGTTGGGTTATTAGATTGAGACAACCTTGAGGCAAGGATTCACAGATTTCATTGTTTCCATCCATGGACATGCTGAGGAAGCACTCAATAGCAATAACATGCATAAAGTAGGCACAGATGAGGCTGCTGTCTTGAAGGGCATCGCCACATCGGGCTCATGCAGCATCTCTATGGAGATGACAGATGGGCTGGAAAGTTAGAGCACCTGTAGCAGGAGTGGATGTGGCTGAATTTGTTACAGGGATATTGCTTGAAAGAGTACAAGGAGACATAGGGCCAACAGAATCACAACTGGCTGTTCCTTAACCCACAGTCAGGCATCACACGTACTCTTTTCACAGGGGAAGCACTTAGAAGAAGTATTAGGTTAGGGGCTAGACAATACATGCAATCCCCCAGCACAGAGGAAGTACTATAGTAAAATGCACTGCCATCACTAAGGCCTCACACAAAGTAGGAAAATAATTGGTAGCATTTGATTTGTACTTTGTACTGAGAATGTCTTTGTGATTGTGCAGAATAATTTAGAGCACAGCAAAGGGTAGGAATTGATAACAATTGAGGAAGTGCAGAGGACTGTTGCTGATTTTACTTTATTTTGTACGTGTAGATAGGATGATTTCTTAAAGGGGCAAATTAAGCATTTCATTTAAATCTTGCATGAGTATCCGGTGCATCACTCTTACTGGCATTCCAGGAGCTACCTTCTCATGGTGACTGTCACTCTACTACTTTGACGGGGGAGGTAGCTTTGCCTGAACCTGTAGATCCGATAGGTGGTGTAGCAGGAAATCTAGGCAGTATGCCTTTGGTGCCACCTGACATCTCTAGCAGCCCTTCTTTCCTTTCATATGCCCTCCTCTTCTAAATGTAGTACCAGGGATGCATTAAAAGCAATTCTGAGTGTGGTGAATTTTCTGTCAGCCGAATTTCAGTGAGACCAATTGAGCATTCTGAAAAACAAGGAGCTGGTTCAGGTGTAACTTCCAATTCACATAGGCATTACAAGTGTGCTGAGTAAAGCCTCAAATTTATAATCTGATGTGCTCCTCTTTAATGAAAAATTGAACCAACAACTATTACCACAACTAGGCTAACACAATGCTTAACAGTAGTTATGCTTACCATCTCGACGGCTGTATGGCAACTTTAGAATATGATGCGGAGACGCCGGTGTTGGACTGGGGTGGACAAAAGTGAGAAGTCGCTCAACACCAGGTTATAGTCCAACAGTTTTATTTGAAATCACAAGCTTTCGGAGCGGCTGCTCCTTCGTCAGGTGAAGTGAAGAAATACAAATCGGCACAGCATATATAGACAGAGAACAATGCCTGTGCAGAGAACAATGTCAGACGACTACAGTTAATCTTTCTGACTGCCTTTTATCACACCCCTGACTGACCTGATTGTCTCTCTGCCGAGGTGTGATAAAAGGCAGTCAGAAAGATTAACTGTAGTCGTCTGACATTGTTCTCTGCACAGGCATTGTTCTCTGTCTATATATGCTGTGCCGATTTGTATTTCTTCACTTCACCTGACGAAGGAGCAGCCGCTCCGAAAGCTTGTGATTTCAAATAAAACTGTTGGACTATAACCTGGTGTTGTGCGACTTCTAACTTTAGAATAGATAGAAACCAGACAGGAAACTTAACATTACAGGTAAGCAACACATGTTTGCCATTATTGCCAACAGCAATTTCTAGGCTAATATTTGATCTTTTGCAACATGCAAGGCATATTCCTTTTCTTGTAAAGAAAATGGGATGGATTTTCATCTTTGCCGCTTGGGCATTGGACATTGTCTAGGTGGAGCGCAGAGAGAAAAATCTGATGGGATCACTTGCCAGTATTCGAACCTGCCTAAAATTCCTTTCATTGAAATTAATGGAAGGAAAATCTGGCAAGTTATATAAGAGGCGTGCAATCCTCCTCATTGGATTTTATCAGCTGTGGCTCAGTTGGTAGCACTCTTGCCTCTGAGTCAGAAGGTTGTGGGTTCAAGTCTCACTCCAGAAATCTAGGCTGACACTCCAGTACAGTGCTGAGGGAGTGCCGCCGTCTTTCAGATGAGACGTTAAACCAAGGCCCCGTCTACTCTTTCAGGTTGATGTAAAAGATCCCATGGCACTATTTCGAAGAACAGCAGAGGAGTTATCCCTGGTGTCCTGCCTAATATTTATCCCTCAATCAAGATCACTAAAATACATTATCTGGTTTTTATCACATTGCTGTTTGTAGGAGCTGGCTGTACGTAAAATTGGCTGCCGCATTTCCTACATTACAATGGTGACTACACCTCAAAAGCACTTCATTGGCTGTAAAGCACTTTGGGATGTAAGGCTTGACTTCCAGGCAGTAGAGATGAAAGTCTAACCCATTACCTCACAGAAGTAAAATGCACAATGGATCTTGTGAGACATGGAGAGAACATTCTGCCCTATAAAGCATTAGAAGACTTACTACTAGCAGCAGCGGCAGAAAACCATTGCAACCTCGCTCATCACTCCTCATTTTAGAGCAGAAAAACTAAACTTTGTGCAAATATTTGCCCAGTGCGATTGTAGATGTTGCAGTGGCAACTCTCATCCAAGTCTACTCTTAATTCAAAGTTACTGCAGTTAACTAATAATTCAAAAAAAATACTAAATTCCCGCTTTGCTGTGTTATTTGCATTGCTTAATTCAAATTATTGGATAATTCCATTTTTTGTGCAAAAAATGGCTTTGAATTCTCAGGACTATATGATAGTTCTAAGGGTGTACATCTGAAAACTTTGTGACTTTTATTTTGTTTTTTGAGTCATAAGCAGAACTGCACCACATTTAATATTGTCACAACCTATTAAGACTGTCATGCAGAGTGGGAAAACAGGAATGCAAGAAAGTGAAGGAGTGACCCTATTGTATCACTATAGTTTCCACTATGCACTATAGTGACTGTTAAAAATCAGTCCAGAACCAAATTTAAAGTCACTAAAGTGGGAAATCTCTGGTCCACGGGAATGGAAAATGTACGGCAATAATGAGAAGAATGTACCCATGTTCCTTGGAAATTTAGGAAGATTCATTCACTGACCTTTCACCTTTGGCTTTACCAATCTAAGGAAGGGAACACCACTAAAGCAGCTTGAATTAATAGTTTCAAGAGGTAAGTAGATGTGTTTCTGGAGAGAAAAGGAATGAAAGAATATGGTGAGAAGATAGGTATGTGGTTCGAGCAATTAAAAAGGGATGGACTTGTTGAGCCTATTCCTGTTCCTAAAAGTTCTACATTTATGGGTTCCAAGACACAAATCTCAGCCAAAGGCTCAACAAAAGATGTGTTGATCTCTACTGACTACTCACACAGCACAAATGTAGTCAACAACATAGTCCAAGGCTTTTCAATAATTAGCCAGCTGTGTTTGAGTGATGGGCTGGGAAAGATCACTATAATCAGCAATTATAAAGTCATATTTTCATGGTTTATAAACAACCAGATATTATGTTACACTCTCACTTCTTGTTTGTAAAATACTTTTTGCATCATTCAAATTTACTCATCTTTTGTGAAGTTCTTTTAAGCTTGCCTTTTGTGACAATATTTTCCACTTCCAACGAAGTTTAATTCAGTATGGTACCAAAAATAAATGTTTTTTAAAAACAGAGTCTCAATGGCTCAGTGGGGAAATAATCACTTTGTAATGAGATACTTAGCCACACAGAACAATAAGGTCCAAGGTCTGATCACCTGTATATGCTGAGCTAGCTGATTGGAGCCACTCAGAGAGGAATACTGTCCGAGATTCCTGTTCCTGACTGCTATTCAGGGACCACTGCTGAAAAGAGTATGTGTGAAAACTGGTAACGATGAAATCGATCTTGTCTGTGATGGTCCAATGCTGCAAAAATTCACCAATACTCATGGAGTCGGATCATAATTGAAGAATAGCTACTTAACCAAAGTACAGCGGTCACCAGCAGCCATAGACCTACACTCCAGCCATAGACCTACACTCCAGCCATAGACCTACACTCCAGCCATAGACCTACACTCCAGCCATAGACCTACACTCCAGCCATAGACCTACACTCCAGCCATAGACCTACACTCCAGCCATAGACCTACACTCCAGCCTAAGCCAGTGTCTTCAGGAAAGGATAAAAAATACTTTGAATTGATAACCTGTTTTCTTGCTTTGAGAGAATAGGGCATGGATGCAAAATTGATGAAAAATGAGTTATTTAGTAAGTCTTCAATAAAAATTTATTTATTTTATATAAATAAAATTGTTTAATGTCAATGCTTGCTATATTTACAGAAAACCTTTAAGCAGCATTTGTGGAAAGAGACACGAGCACCAAAAGATCAGCATTGTCAGTCATTTCCAGAAGCCATCTTTCAATTTGCCTGGAAGCACTTTATACTGAGGAATTTTTAATTCACAAACAAGCGGGAGAGTATCTATGATCAAATCAAACAAAAAGAATGTATGTAATGTAAAATCTACTAGCAGGGTCAGGAGTGATATTTAGAGGTGCTTTTTGCAGTAAAGCTTTAAACTTTGTACTGATTGTGTCTTTGTTATGAGCGGGCTCTGTCAAATATTCGTCTTACAAAGTATTAACTTGTATGGAAACATGGAGACAGTGCTTTAGTTTTAGTAATATGGCCTATCGGGCTCAAATTTTCACTTAACATTCATACCTACAATGGTGAGGTATCTTGAGAGCCACTAGAATTATTTATTTCTTTATCTGAAATAAAGTTATTTCATGCCAAGATTGTATTTTGGATTGTATTATATTTAATAAAGGTAATTCTTCCTCAGCAAATGCTTTTGTACCAGAAAAATCAAAACAAGTATGTTAGACAGATAATGTAAACAAATTATCGATAATGAGCATTGTTGAAGTCTTCTATTTATCCAAGGGAATGCTTTTGTATCAATTCCAACCTCACTTTTTTCTCGTACTTTTTTTCAGAACTTTACAATGGTTATCATACTGCAGCAATTGTTTTACATTTTGCTCGTAGCATATTTCCATCAACGTGGATTGATGCAATGTGTATGTTGTACATGTTAGTAAAGAACTGTTAAACATTTGGAATCAGGGTCATTTGTTGGCAGTGGTCACAGGGTCTTCTTCTTAGGCAGTCCCTCAGAACCAAGGATGACTTGCTTCCACACTAAAAATGAGTTCTCAGGTGACTGATGAGTCCAATGCGGGACCTACAGTCTCGTCACAGGTGGGGCAGACAGTGGTTGAAGGAGTGGGGTGCTTGGGTTGACGTGCGCTCCTTCCGCTGTTTGCTCTTGGCTTCCGCTTGCTCCTGGCGAAGAGACTCGAGGTGTTCGGAGCCTTCCCGGATGCTTCTCCTCCACTTTGTGCGGTCTTGGGCCAGGGATTCCCAGGTGTCGGTGGGGATGTTGCATTTTTTCAAGAAGGCTTTGAGGGTGTCCTTGAAGCGTTTCCTCCGCCCACCTGGGGCACTCTTGCCGTGCCGGAGCTCCGAGTAGAGCGCTTGTTTTGGGAGTCTCGTATTGGGCATGCGGACGATGTGGCCTGTCCATCGGAGCTGATCGAGCGTGGTCAGAGCTTCGATGCTTGGGATGTTGTCCTGAGCGAGAACACTGACGTTGGTGCGCCTATCCTGCCAATGGATTTGCAGGATCTTGCGGAGGCAGCGTTGGTGGTACCTCTCCAGTGCTTTGATGTGCCTGCTGTACATGGTCCATGTCTCTGAAGCATACAGGAGGGCGGGCATCACTACTGCTCAGTAGACCATGAGCTTAGTGCCGGGTTTGAGGTCCTAGTCTTCAAACACTCTCTCTTCCTCAGGCGACCGAAGGCTTCACTGGCACACTGAAGGAGGTGTTGGACTTCGTCATCGACGTCTACCCTTGTTGACAGTAGGCTCCCGAGGTATGGAAACTGGTCCACGTTGTCCAAGGCCTCGTCATGGATTTTGATAATCGGGGAGCAGTACTGTGTGGCAGGGGCAGGTTGGTAGAGGACCTTTGTCTTACAAATGTTTAGTGTAAGGCTCATGCTCTCGTATGCTTCGGTGAAGGTGTTGACGATGGTTTGGAGTTCGACCTCTGAGTGTGCGCAGACTCAAGCGTCATCTGCATACTGTAATTCGATGACAGAGGATGGGATGACCTTAGATCTGGACTAGAGGTGACGGAGGTTGAACAGTTTCCCGTTTGTTCTGTAGATTAGCTCCACTCCAGCGGGGAGCTTACTGAGGGTGAGATGGAGCATTGCAGCCACGAAGATCGAGAAGAGCGTTGGTGCGATGACACAGCCTTGCTTGACCCCGGTCCGTACGTGAATTGGGTCTGTGGTGGATCCATTGGTCAGGATCACGGCTTGCATGTCGCCGTGAAGCAGGCGGAGGATGGTGACAAACTTTTGAGGGCAGCCGAATTTGAGGAGGACACTCCATAATCCCTCACGGTTGACGGTGTCGAAGGCCTTTGTGAGGTCAAAGAAGGCCATGTACAGCGGATGGTGGGTACAACGGTCACAGGGTAGCTGAGGAGGCGTCCACTGCAGCCATCTGACATTGTCTGGAAGTGTTGTGGGATTTGGCCACTATTCTTGTGGGACTAGCCTGGGTGCTGTTGCACTCCAATCTTCCCTCCGGCATCAGCCTGTCTTTCCATTTCTGGAGATGTTTTGTGGAGATGGGAAGGGAGGTTGACAACTAATAGTTTATTCCTAGGCACAGCATTATATTAGAAACTAAACTGAGAAAATAGGCTAATTAAATCCTGTCATTCATAGGTTATATAATGCATCAAGCTACATGATGTTTTATATTTTATTATCTTAAAAATAAGTTAAGTAAGCAAAGGTTCAGAAACTAGGCTGACTCCCCATTTCAAAATGTCTGGGGTTGTCTGAAATGTAAACATAGAAACATAGAAACATAGAAACATGTGTGTTGCAATCCAAGTCCCATATTACAACAGTGACTATACTTCAAAAGTACTTCATTGGCTGTATAGTGCTTTGGCACGTCCTGAGGTTGTGAAAGGCACTATTATAAATGCAAGTTCTTTCTTTCTTAAGCGTCTTGAGACACTTTACTATGTTAACGGTGCTATATAAATGCAAGTTGTTGTTGTATTAAGACTGATGCCTTAGGTGTAGGTCCTGGTAAGTGTTCGAGTTCCAATAGGAACACAAGGAGTGAACTAAACTACTAAATTCTATAAAAGAAAATGGTCACCTGTAACCCTTTGTGACTTCTAGTTAAAAGACCCTAGGGAAGTGTCATGATGAAACTAGAATCATATCCCATTAAATTACAAGTGATCTGGGATGGTTCTGTGTTCAAGTGGATTCTGGCAGAGCACTGTGATCGCAAGTCTGCTAGGATCCATTTTTTTACTTTGTGAAGGGCCAGAGGTGTTTATATTAACATTTTCAAACCCAACATTTAATTTCCATCTTGGCAGAGTGACAAAATCTGAAATGTTAGAGAATGATTATGTCGGGGGGGCGGGGGGGGGGGCGGTGGAATCTTGACAGAGACTCCAGCAGCAGTGAGACTAGCAGCAATATATGGGAGAAAGGACTATTTTCTTTGAGTGCTGTAAATTGGCTCCTTTTAGTTACAGTTTTTTGAAAGCACTTAAGTGGCAATAAAGCTGAAACACTATTTTCAGTGCTGTGTTCCTCACCTGTCACTATGTGTGGAACAATTTGAAACACTGGACAGTAGCTGGAATTCAGTCTCCTGCTATTACCAGCACAGCTGTCTCACTTCACACCTCTGAAGTATGCCAGCAGTAACTGGAGGTTGAATTCTCTCTGGTGTGCTGTGCTCTGCCTCATTCTGTGCGTTAGATGCTCTACATTTAACTACTTCAACACCAGTTTTTGCCTTTTAGGTTTTAACCAGTTCTAACAAATGAATCTCCATTGAATGCTCCCATGAAAACATTCCATCAAAACAAGATTTTTAAACCACAAATTTGGAAAATGTCGGGTCCACTCTTTATGGTAGCAGCATGTCAGAAAAACTGTATGCATTAATTCAGAAGACTAATTGAAATGGAAGGCACTGAACGGGTCCGTCATTCATGTGATGCTTGTACTTCCATCACAAAAAAAGCATTTTTTGGTGAATCGATAATCAGGAAAATAAGTACTAAAAGCCACCCCTCCTCCAGAAAATGGCTCGACAAAATTGAAAGTCTGAACTGCAGTATTTACAAAATATTCTATTCATTGCGTAAGAGTCTTCCATTGGGGCTTGCGCAACATTCTTGCTACATATACAGGGGGTCTGAAATGATGTTTAAACTCCTCCTCACTGGGTTCAATAAAGCTGCAACATTCTTTATTTAGTATCAAATGATAAGCTCTGTATGATCCTCCCTTTGGAACCAAGTCTGATTTCTAAATATACAGAAGTATTATTGGAAGCTAAGGAGAGATTTAAAAGTCCTTACAAATCATTACTTCACCCACAACCAATTTGGAGCCTTTTACTGCTGTGCTGCTCACATTCAGTTTCTGAATACAGAGGCAGCCCTTATACATTATATTGGACTGCACCAGTAGCAAATTACTCACAGGGGAAAACATTTTTGAATTAATTGGAATAGTTTCCAAATTGTGAGCAAGAATGCAAAAAAATAACAGATTCAATTCTTGGTGCACAGAATACAGATTGATATGTTCAAAATGCCGATTGATATGTTCAAAATGCCAATTGATATGTTGAAGGACTGCATCTATTTTTGAGCTCCTTGTCAGATTCTTTCCCCACTCTCTCCACCCCCCCGCCCCCCCCCCCCCCCCCCCCAACCACCATATACATGGATCTGCATGGCTGATGCCTTGGAGGCATATATTGCAGGGAACTCTTTGAAATAACTCCTCAGAAATGGAGGTTAAGAACCTCAATTGTACTACGTAGTAAGTTTGTATTAACTATAATGTTTTATTAACAAAAATGTTGCTGTGATATGAGCTGGAAGAGACCTGGGAAGGATAAACTCAATGGATGTTGGTATCAGCATACAAAAGGACACAAAAGCCAATTGTCTCTTTTCCATAGACCGTTTATGACCATGTTTACAAAATGTTCCAGTAACTGTAGAATTATTACGTCCATTTCTCTGACTTATGAGCAGGTACTACTTGTAAATAGATTACCTATACTACCATACAATTCTTGAGGGAAGGTGGGTAGAGAACAAAAAGGACTGCTATTTAATCATGTACCGAAATTCTAACAAAGTGTAATATGTTTGATTCTGTGAAAGACATTGTGGGTAAATCTCCTTGGTTTCTCCTGCTCTGCTGCTGTAACCTTGTGTCAACATGTGTAAACAGGGTTTCTGCCAATGTTACGGTGACGGTACGGGAGAAGCCCCGAGGAAATTCACCCCTATTGATATAAGATAAAAAGGCCCAAGGGAATGGAATACTGCAATTTTATTCAGCATTATATTGCCCTGCATAGGGGAGAGAAGCAGCATGACACTCGTCTCTCCCTGTCCAATCTAGTTTTGGAGTAGGCTGTCCAGAAATTTCTAAAATGTAAACCAAACACCTGGGTGGGGGGGGGGGGTGAATTTCCTTGCCGATTCTGGTGTACTTCCCCTGCAGGAATGGCGTAGGAAATATTCTTAGCAAGGAAACTCGAGTGGAAGCAATTTCTGCCTTTAAAACACTTCCCCCCTCCCCCCTCCCCCACCCCCCGAGTTAATTGCGTGCTTTTTGAGCATTCCTGTGAACCGCCCGCCAAGTTACCAATGGCGTCATTTGCATATGTCAATGTGAAAGTCAATGGCGTAGCAGCTTTCAGTTTCCTGGGTGTGTACTGCTAATTGACTTCAGGTAAGTTATACTAAGTTATATGAGGCCCAGCAGCTGCCACGATCAGCTGTGACAGATGGAGGTGAGGTGCTCCTGACACAGAGGAATCTGAAGATCTTTGAATACAGATTTCTGCAGCTGGAAAAACACTTTTTAAAGGGTTTCTATTTGCCATGCTGCCTACAGGCACCTGCACTTGCTTCTGACGCTTCTCACAGGGTCAGACCACCAGCAGGTTTTCAGAACCCCCACCCCTTAGCCACAGTCAGGGACTTCGCAGGAGCAGGCAAGACTCCCTAATAAAAACAGAAAATGCTGGAAATACTCAGCAGGTCAGGCAGCATCTCCAGTTCTGACGAAGGGTCATCAACCTGAAATGTTAACTCTGATTCTCTCTCCACAGATGCTGCCTGACCTGCTGAGTATTTCCAGCATTTTCTGTTTTTATTTCAGATTACCAGCACCGGAGTATTTTGCTTTTGTATGGCAATCCCTATGTGCCTACCCTTGTATGGCATTATTATGGAGGGGGAGCAGCACCACAGGATTGAGTAAAGGAAACTCGGGCAGCATTTACTGTAAGAGGCATTGAAGCACATGTCATTACTGAAGTCTTCTCTTGTGTGAAACATCTATTTGTAACACCACACCTTCTCCCCCACTTTCAAATAAAGGGACATTCCCTTATACCAGTACCATTCTCTCACATGATAACATATCAGCACTTTTTGTCCCTCCAACACCATACCAATCATCATTACCTCAGTGAAGATATCAGCACCAAAGAAGTGCACCCTTTCCTTTATGTTTCTATCGCTATGACTCAATAACATAGCACTTTGTCAGTGCTCGTTCTATTACAGTGAATTCCAAAGTGCACACAATCAGCCTACTCTCTCTTCACACTGTGCTTTCCCTGCGTGTCTACATGTGCCTTTTTAACCTGTTCTCATGCTTCTTCGAAGTGCCACCTGAAGGCCAGAATTGTGAGAGGTGATTGGCTGCTTATGCTGCACAGACGGCTTATGGAACTGAAGTGCCCTGTCAGCTTGCTTCTTGGCAGCTTAGTGTCACCTCCCACATTCCACTGGTGTAGTGCTATGAGGGAGACAGCTTGAGGCTTGGCATATGTGCTGCCATCCTGAGAGACGGTAGTGTCATACAGCTGGGACTTCTGCGTGTCTTGGTTCTCATCAACCTCTTCATCATCATCAGCTTCCTCCTCCTGTGTCACTCGTTGCTGTGGTGGATCTGCAGGAAAGGAGGATAGAATCTAAGAATGGGTGAGCATCACCCCCTTGGAATTAAGGAGTCAGAGAAGGCGGTGGAATATTGTGACAGTGTGGTGCTTCATGGGAAGTCAGGGCAACAGTGTAGGTACTCAGTCAGTAACCTAGTGCTGGCCATATGCCACCTACCTTTCCATCTCCCATAGCAAGAGCTGTGCCTCCCAATGAGCTGCATGGCCCTCTTCTTGAAGGGGGTGATTTACTTAAGGTTGGGGAAGCCTGTGGCAGGCATTGTGTGCCAATTTTTCCTGCAAGAAGATGAGGGTTAGGCTAACAGTTGAGGAGTGTGTGCCAATTGGCATAGGAGAGCTGAAGTAAAAGACGTGAGGCTATTAAAGTGGACAAAGGGGTTTTATGGTTATGCATGTAAGTAGTTGCTGTGAGGAGAGCTGGGTAGCCATAGGACAAGAGGCCGAGTTACAACCCCCCCTTTAGCAGAGAGCATTATGAAGGGTTAGTTAGGCAAATGTTGCTTAAAGAGGGTGAAGAGTGTGCTGGCATCCATGGTGGACCTGGAAGAAAGGGTTGGATGTGCAGTGTATTACTATGCCTGCCCTGCTGAGGATTTGGGACTATTCTGCAATCTTTGGGGTGAGGGAATTGGCACTCAGTGCCTGTACCAGCTCCCTGGGTAGCATGAGTAATACTTCGGTGTGGGCATGGTGGCACCCATAACCTGGAGTCTGGTCATTCCGCCTTCAATGCCCTCCAGGAGTGCTTGGAATCCTGAATGAGTGAGGTTGTGTGTTCTCCTTGTCTGACTTAGTGCCATGCCCTCTGCCTTTGAGTCCACTTGGTCCTTGAATGTTCATAATTCTGTGCAAGCATATTAAAAGTATTGCTGACATGCATTGAAGCTGCCTGTTTGTCCTCCAGTCTGCTGCTGAAGAGTGCAGGTCGAACAGGCTTTTTAAAAGCTGCACAGAAGTTTCCAGGTAGTCCAGCTGCTTACAACCGGTTTTACACCAAAGACTGCACCAATGGGAATGCAAATGAGCAGGCGCGGGGAATTCACATGTAACTCCCTCTGCAGGCCACCAGCCTGCTGAATCGTATTAAAGGGGCAACAGCGGTGTAACTCATTTCAAGGAAATGCTAGGCCCAGAACGCCAAGTTTTAAAATGTAGGTCCATTTATTCCACTTGTATGGAGGCATTATTAAGGTTATTAAGTTTTCAATGCATTTTCATTATTAAGAAAAGAAACATCAAACGCAGGCGTAATCCCAGTCTCTGCCCCTATTGTATTCTCTGCCTGATTTTAGACTTGGCAAAAATAGGAACCGAAGTGATAGTGGGTGAGATAATAGGAAGACACGCTCATTTTCCCTCTTAAGATTTCTGGTTTTTCCTCTTATGATTAGTCTAGAAAGTTCTGGAACAATTTTCCAGCCTGAAATTTGGTGAGAATCTTTTTTAATAGGCAGCCGCATTTTTTAAAGTGTTGTGAGAAAGCAATTCTATTCATGCTGAAATGTGAAAGAGCTAGTTATAAATGAGTCTCTACTGCCCTTTCACCCTCAGCACACCAATCTTTTAACAGGATTGTCAAATAAAGAATGGACCCATTTGGCAGGTTAGAAATATGAAAACCATTTCCTCTCTGAGCTGGATCATTTTAAAATATAAAGAAACAACACCACTTTAAAATGAAATACATTGGCTGTGCTGCACTTGTGTTACTTTCGGAGGCAGGTTTCGTACTTCAGTAAGGTCATGAAGGGTGAGGTTATCTAAGATTGTGTCAGATTTCTGTTGCCTGTGAGTTAATACTACACAAGCCCCTTCTTGACTGGTGTGCCACAAATTTAATGTGGCGTGACAAATTGTGGGAGGGGTGTCCAAGTAAGCATGAACGTGTACATACCTCAAAAATGTATCTGTACCAAGTCTTTCAAAACAACTGGCATTTTACTACAAAACATACAATTGAATCTCAATGGAACAGAGGACACTGGAATTCTACTCATTGTTGCAAACCTGTAAAGACAGGAGGCTTGAAGTAAAACAGAAAGTGGAAGATTTACTGATGTAGGAAGCAGCAAGCGGCAGCAACTAGGCTAACTAACGACCACACCCCACTGACCACACACAATTCTAGAAAAACAGCTCCCCATATTCAGTCTCCTGAGTCACCAGATGTGAGCTGCAGAGCTGTAACTCAAGTGCATTTAGATTTTAAAACATATAATCAGCTTATGTATTCTATGCGCTAATGGAGCTTCATAACTGAAATCAATTTTTAAAGATACATTAAAAAAAATAAACAGCTGTTCTTAGGGTCAAACATGGTAACGCATTCAAATCTGCTGTTTGCAATAAGGATGCTTTTTACGGAAAAGCAATTTAAAAGTTAAAAGTACTTATGCGCATTATCAGGAATATGCAACTGTCGTATCTTTCTTTGAATCTCAGTTGCGTTTGACCTTGTATACACTGTCATCCACCCAAATAAATATGGCAACTTTGCAGATGAGAATAACCAAGGTAGGGATTCCATTAGTTTGCGCTACCAGCACGATTTGCTTAAAATTGGCCAAACTAGCGTAAAAGATTGAGGAATTACACTGAGCGTAAATTGAGTTTCCACAATCTTTAACACTGGTTTTAAAAACAATGAGCTGGAAGCTGGCTCCGCCCACAAATCGAAATAATGAGCATGGCAAGTTTCTGCCGATTGCGCCCATTTGCGAAGACGCTTCAAATGAAGCTTTCTTTTTAGGTGCAAAGGCACTAGTAGGCATGTTTTAAAAGATTTTAATTATTAAAAAATATTTAATTTACTAAGAAACTGACTAGTGTACACCAATGAAACTAGTAAAGGATTCGGTATAGTATTTATTCGGTATAGTATTTTTAAAGTCATTTTCAGCTAATTAAAATCAGGTTACTCACATGTGGTGGACTCGACACTCTTATTAAAAATGCTTATTTTTTGTGATAAGCCCATTTTCAGCTGTATTAATAAAACTGCTCCAGGTTACCGCTCTTAAATACATCACGAATATTTGTTAAAGCAAAGGAAAAAATAAAAAATATGTTCTATTACGCTGCCCGATTGCACAGGTTCATGGAAGATTTTACGATTCTCATTGAGCAAATGAGTTTGAGCAGAAACTTGAACCAAAACTTCACTTCAGAAAACCAGCGAAATTTCAAGCGCAATTTGCACCCAGATTGCCAATTGCACTCAAAGTGAAAACTCTGCCCCACCAAGTCTAAACAAAGTAAACACTTTTGACCCTGGCTGAAGCCAATGCTGTTGGAGAAACTGGAACACAGTAAAACTTCTGGCACGATCTTTGCTATTTCAAGATAGCTGCTGTTTGTAAATAGGAATTTCTGGATTTTGTAAGCCAAAAATTCCTGACAACACATCTCTGTAATCATTTAAATTTCTGTCGCTGTTTAACTTGATAATAAAATCTTTTCTAGTCTGTGAAATGGTTTATTAATACGTAATCTGTGTATTTGCATTGTATTTTCTTTAACTATTATCCGATTACATAGAAGCAAGAGTCCCAGCGAGCAGCAGATCAGCGCTCTGGCCTTTGAATACTGGGTTGACATCGAGCAGGGCACTCGCATCCGAAGGAAGTGCAGTGGAGACCACCCCCCTACCCGTCCGCCTCCGACCATGTCGGTCCTCCTGATAAGGAGTTGTGTGTCAGGCTCATGACCTGTCCACATTAAAAAATGGATTCTGTTATGGAAACACTCAGGAGTGCAATCTGCTGGATGTAAAAGCAGGGGAAGAACTGGGTTGCCTCATGTGCCGCTCAGCATGGAAGGGAGAAGCAGCAGAAGAAGGAGACGTGGAAGCAAAGGTTTTGATAACCACTATTCTTCTGAAAATGCCTTCAAGAGCTTTACTATGTATTAAATCTTCTCCTACAGCACATTTATGACTGGTGGTTTATTTTCCAGCCGGCATTGCTCATCCTTACAGTTTAAGCCACAGCATGACTGCCCACGTGCTAACAATTACAGACCACAACACACAATCTCTCTGTCGCCGCTCGCCAGACTGTCCCGTCACCAGATATCAAACTTACCACCACCTATTAAGTACTTTCTTTGAAGCATCTTTCTCTTTACTTGCTCCAGCTTCTGATCCTGACCTGTTTGACATCTCTCTCTGGTGCTTTCTAAAATCTTCCTCCTGACCCCATTCAGTCTTTTGGGTCTGGCTATAATAAGCCTCCTCCACAGTATAACTGGATAGGAGCTCAGACATCACTGAATGCCAGGCACAGAACAAGGGCACAGGCAGAATCCAATCTTGCATCAGCAAAGAAATGAATGGACTTTTGGCGAAGTAAATCCACTCATAAAGATTTTTGAATCATGCAGACAAGAAAGGCCTTGGGTTCAGTTCCAGGTTAGCTGGGGGTCAAATATAACTGTGCCCATTGGGCGGGGTGTAAAACAGGCAGCCGACCTGTTTCCTGGCCAGTGGGAACAGGTAAAATCAACCCTCTGACCTCAGTTGGGGCAGTGATGGGCCAGTGTTATAATTGACCTCAGCACAGCTGGGCAAGGGAGCTAGGGTTCCTGCACTGATTAACCCACCACAGAAGGAAATTCTCAAGGTATGGTTGTCTGTGCTGCCCCCTAAGATCGAATAGCCTGCTGACATTCACACAAGTAAAATGGGCATGTGGGCAAACTGTTAGAAGGCTGCTGGCACCCATGGAACTGCAGCCCAGATGAATCATTGGGGCAGATTTTGCGGTCGGCGGCGTACCTACGGAGTATGCCGTCAGCATCCGAAAAGAATATGAACTTACCTGATGGGGACCCTCCTTCACGAATGCTGTGTACTCGAGGGCAGTGTAATGGCCCATGGATCCCAGGGGCGCAGCGTGTGCGGAATTGTACCTGGGATCACGTGGGCCTGTGCTCCAATCAGTGGAAGCGCTGAGTTTCCTCTTGACAGATATGTGGGAACCAGCATTAGGCTTTTACATTTAATTGTTCAATGGGATATGATAACTGGTACACAAAGGAATAAAGTTACAGTAAATACAAGGGGGAATAAGGCAACAGAGGAGAAAGGAGGGTGCAGACCCACTGAATCCACTCACAGAATGGGCACGGTCAATGACAACAGCACTGCACGGTGACTTTAAAAGCTTTAATAACAGGGAATTAGATATAGTGAGGTTTAACATTTTGTTTTTTATTTGGGATTTAGTACAGGAAACTCTTTGGTATCCGGCACCGACGGGACTGGCGTGGTGCCGGTTGATCGAAAGTTCCGGATAACAGAGAGTTATATCTACCGAGGCTATTTTTAACAAAGAAAAATAAAAAAATCAAGAAATGTGCAGTATACAGTATTTGGGTACTCACCTACAGAATGTTGTGTTAAATGGATGGTGGAAGATGCTTGATTAAGTACAGTACTGCCAGTTGAGAGTAATCCATAACTCTTTAATTACTTAACAGTAAGTGAGACTCCCGGCAGCGCGGGAGAATCAACTCCTGCTACTGCAGTGTTTCGGACTTCCGACAGCGCCAGGAGGCCAAGTAGTGGCACTTTTGAAAACTACCCCTACTGACTAAATCGGCGTTCGCGGACTCGGGATCGGCAACATTGCCGGTTATTTGAGAGGAGTTTTCGGAGTACTCGGCGTTCGCGGAGACTCGGACTGCGACTCGGCAACATTGCCGGTTATTTGAGAGGAGTTTTCGGAGGATGATTTTTGCCGGTTAAGCGAGAATTCCGGATATTTGGGTGCCGGATAAACAAGAGTTTCCTGTATCGGTTGAATTCAAATTGCCCCACACAAAAAAACTGGCGAATTGACAGCACCAAGCTTCAACATCAAGATTTCAATAAAATGTGTAGACAAAACAAACAAACAATTTCACTTTTATGTGAGCTAAATAAGCTAAATGCATGCCGAACGATGCTTTGGATCTTTTGAGGTATCCCCTTACGCTGATGCAAACAGACCAGAAATTTTCGTACATAATTGCTGGGCAGTTGGTGAGCCATTAGCCCAACTCTGCATCAGCAATTGGGATTTCCAAGGCAGAGCGGATGATCTGTCAATGACTTGACAGATCGCAAATTCAGGATTTAGCGAATGTGCAAGCGCATGCGGAAATCCCGAACTTGTGGTCCATTTCAAAGGATGGCTTATCTGAGAGTACGCCGTCATACCCACTGCAAATTCTGGCCTATCGTCTTCAGGAGAGGAGAGAAAGGAAGAAAGTTGAAATTGTGCTGTTCAACATTACTAACAAATAGATTCCATGACCGGGCACTCCCATTAGGGAGTGCTGCTTGCAGGAACGCAGTTCAGAAAACTGTGGACCCCACCCCAGCCCATGATTTTCCATGCAAGTGGATGGAAAGTACAAAGATGGGAGCCTGCAATTTCCCAACTTTACATTCTGAGTCCCCTTTTCTCTGTGTGGCAGTGCCCGATTGAAGAATCAGCCTTGATGTGTTCAGATGAAATTCTATGTCTGCTATTTTAATAAAGGCCTTAAACCTTTTAAAAATAAACAGGTCATTGAGTAGATTGGGCCTATAATTTCTGGAGTTTAGAAGAATGAGAGGTGATCTCATTGAAACATATAAGATTCTGAGGAGGATTGACAGAGTAGATGCTAAGAGGTTGTTTCCCCTGGCTGGAGAGTCTAGAACTAGGGAGCATAGTCTCAGGATAAGGGGTCGGCCATTTAAAACTGAGATGAAGAGGAATTTCTTTACTCAGAGGGTTGTGAATCTTTGGAATTCTCTAGCCCAAAGAGCTGTGGATGCTGAGTCGTTGAGTATATTCAAGGTTGAGATAGATAGATTTTTGGACTCTAGGGGAATCAAGGGATATGGGGATCGGGCGGGAAAGTGGAGTTGAGGTCAAAGATCAGCCATGATCTTACTGAATGGCGGAGCAGGCTCGAAGGGCCATATGGCCTACTCCTGCTTCTAATTCTTATGTTCTTATGTTCTTAATGGCATTGTTAAAATGCCAGACTGGAATTTTATATATATCAAAGCTTTTGTTGCTAAAGTGCACTCTATATAGTTCCTTTGGGCATTTTGCATTTTAAATGTGCAGACTGAATGCAAGTTGTTGTTGCAATTTCAACTCAGAAATTTTGAAATCAACAAAAGAATTGTTTTGATTTTATTTTGTTGCAGTTTTTATGGTCTAGGTTCAGTCATAGCCATTTTACCTGTGCTCCACTGAAGCCTGAAGCTGCCTGATCTCAGCTGGTTTAGGAACTGAATGTGGAGCTGATCCCACAAACTCACTATATTTTAATTCACATACATTTTACATTAGGAATAAAGTGACTTCAAGATTTCATCTTATAATTATGAGAGAATTTTCTAAAGGCGTTTCTCCACTGCAAGCTACAGTTAGAGAGGTTTGTGGAAGACCGGGTTTCCGTCTTCATATCTATTCCACATGTGACATGCTGTGTAAGTGGAATGTATATTATCTTCTAGATGCTGTGGATTTTCTGGAATTGGTTAGGTTCAACCCTCTTCAATTTTCAATAATTTACTCCCCTTATTTAAGTTCCTTCCTCGGAGCCACACAGAAAAAGCAACCGGCCTCCAGATCTCTGCTAATTATTCTGTGCAACTGGTCATCAGGAGCTGTGCAAGTGTAGATTAGTTTGGCTTCATTCCTAATTTGTACCCTTGCTTGAGAGAAAGCACCTCACCTCTGCTTGGTCCTTTACCCTGACAGCATGGCGGAGATGAGGAAATCATTGGGAGGGCGATAAGAGAGTCCTGCTACTGCAGGGCACAGTTTGTGTAAGTGGGGAGATGATCAGTAGGATGAATACCGTCAGCCCCATGGAACATTGACATTGCCTCTGCAAAACTGACGGTGTTCTTTATTTTGCACTTATACACGGAAAGGTTACAATCAGGGTAAAAAGGAATTTCAGGTAGGTTTATTTTGTGGCTGTCATAGAAATTGATATTTTTACTTTCAGAGAATTCATCTAATGGTAAGATATATATATTTTAAATTAACAATGGCTGAATGTCTGCATTGTGTTATTGTACTTTCTTCAATAGGAAATGTATATTTATTGGGTTCTGCTGTTGGGAAATTTCTGCTGCTTTCTGTAGATTTGATTAAAATTCCTCCAGATTTTAGTGTTTTTTTTTAGTAGATTACCATTTCCCCAGGTTATAACCTCTAAGAACATACAGAGCAGAAAATTATTATCAGAGAAACCTGATAGAACTAGTGTTTGAGGCTTTTAAGGTTTCAGAATTTGGAGTGGGAGGGGGAGGATCCAGTTGGCGTGGTCCACGTAGGGACCAACGACATAGGTAGAACTAGGAATGAGGTTCTGCTGAGAAAGTTTGAGGAGCTAGGGTCCAAATTAAAATGCAGAACCTCAAAGATAATAATCTCTGCATTGTTACCTGAGCCACACACAAATTGGCATAGGGACAAGCAGATCAAAGAGTTAACTGCGTGGCTCAAAGACTGGTGTGGGAGGAAGGGGTTTCAATTCATGGGGCACTGGCACCAGTACTGGGGAAAGAGGAAGCTGTTCCATTGGGATGGGCTCCACTTAAACTGGGCTGGGACCAGTGCCTTGGTGAATCAAATAACTAGAGCTGTAGAGAGGCGGGGGCGGGGGAGGCGGTGAGGGGGTGTGGTTGGTGGAGGGGATAGGTGAGGGGAAATTTAGAAATCTAAAGAGAAAAGTCAAGGCAATGGAGCAGTATAGAGATTTGGGTAAAGAGAGTGTAACAGGAAGAGACAGAGGGGGAAAAATTGGATATCGCCCATTTTGGGGCACTAATATCGGCCGGGCGCAAAATTTAGCACCCGACGCTAATTATCGCCTCCGACTGCAAAAATCGCCTCTATCGCCCCTGGAAGTGATTTGAGCGCTAAATCAGGTGCTACACATCTCTCTTAAGGCGCAAACGTTGGGGAGCGAGGCGTTAACTCAGAACGCTACCGAAGCTCAGGCGATGTCAGTTACCATGGAAGCCAGACAGACTGGCGCCGTCTAGTTCTGAAAGTGAAGGGGCCATCTTGCTGGCCAGCCACACTCTGCTCATTGCAGCCTTGAATCTCAGCCTGGAGAGACCTCTAAAGCAATTGTGTTGGAAGCACTAATGGATAGGCCCATGGAAAGAGCTCGGCACTTAGGAATCTCAAAAGTGGTGCTGAGGGCCAAAACTCCTCAGGACAGCATTAAATCTTTCCAGACGTCTCTCTCCCTCTCAACCTGCATATACCAAAAATTTTGCCGACAAGAAAAGGCAGGAAGTGCCCGCCTTTAAATAGTGCTCCCCCAGCCCCTTCCCAACTTGAAAATGTTCCCCTCTACCTGTCCTTCCTAGCAGCAGGTGCTAAAGCAGGGGGCGCGACCAAACAGGGAGCAGGCTATTTTAGATCTTGTATTGTGTAATGAGACAGGGTTAATTAGTAATCTCATAGTAAAGGATCCTCTGGGGAAGAGTGATCATAATATGATAGAATTTCACCTTGAGTTTGAGAGTGAAATACTTAAGGCTGAAACTAGAGTCTTAAACTTAAACAAAGCCAATTACATAAGTATGAAGGGCGAGTTGGCTAAGGTAGATTGGGAAATTAGATTAAAAGGTATGATGATAGATAAGCAGTGGCAAACATTTAAAGAAATATTCCAAAATTCTCAACGAATATACATTCTATTGATAAATAAAAACTCCACAGGAAAATTGATCCCTCCATGGCTAACTAAATAAGTTCAGGTTCGTATTATTTTAAAAGAGACTTATAATATTGTGAAGAATAGTTGTAAGCCTGAGGATTGGGAGAACTTTAGAAACCAGCAAAGGATGACCAAAAAATTGATAAAAAGGGAGAAAATAGAATATGAGAGTAAACTAGCAAGAAATATGAAACAAATTATAAGAGGTTCTACAAGTACGTAAAAAGGAAGAGAGTAGCAAAAGTAAGCATTGGTCCCTTAGAGGCTGAGACAGGAGAAATTATAATGGGGGATAAGGAAATGGCGTAGACTTTAAACAAATATTTTGCAGTTGCTTTCACAGTAGAAGACACAAAAAGCATACCAAAAATAGCGGGGAACCAAGGAACTCAAAGTAATTAAGATCAGTAGAGAAAAAGTAATTGAGAAAATGCTGGGACTACAAACCGACAAATCCCCTGGACCTGATGGCCTACATCCTAGGGTTCTAAAATAGGTGGCAGAGATAGTGGATGCATTGGTTGTGATCTTCCAAAACTTCCTAGATTCTAGAACAGTCCCAGCGGATTGGAAGGTACAAATGTAACCCTGCCCTTCAAGAAAGGAGGGAGAGAGAAAACAGGGAACTACAGGCCGGTTAGCCTGACATCAGTCGTCGGGAAAATACGGGAATCCATTATTAAGGACGTGGTAACAGGATACTTAGAAAATCATAATATAATTTGGCAAAGTCAACATGGTTTTATGAAAGGGAAATCATGTTGAACAAATTTATTAGAGTTTTTTGAGGATGTAACGAGCAAGGTAGATAAAGGGGAACCAGTGGATGCAGCATATTTTGATTTCCAAAAGACATTCGATAAGGTGCCACATAAAAGGTTGTTATGCAAGATAAGGGCTCATGGGGTTGGGGTAATATATTAGCATGGATAGAGGATTGGTTAATGGACAGAAAACAGAGAGTAGGGATAAACGGTTCATTTTCTGGTTGGCAGGCTGTAACTAGTGGGGTGCTGCAAGAATCAGTGCTTGGGTCTCAGCTATTTACAATCTATATTAATGACTTAGATGAAGGGATCGAGTGCAATGTATCCAAGTTTGCTGATGATACAAAGCTAGGTGGGAAAGTCAGCTGTGAGGAGGACACAGAGAGCCTGCAAAGGGATATAAACAGGCAGCAGCATGTCAAGGAGAAGGGCAATAAGGTGGCAGATGGAGCATAATTTGGGGAAATGTGAGGTTATTCACTTTGGTAGGAAGAATAGAAAAACAGAATATTTTTTAAATGGTGATAAACTATTAAATGTTGTCATTCAGAAAGATTTTGGTGTCATCGTACAGGAAACACAAAAAGTTAGCATGCAGGTACAGCAAGCAATTAGGAAGGCAAATGGCATGTTGGCCTTTATTGCAAAGGGGTTGCAGTACAAGAGTAAGGAAGTCTTGCTACAATTGTACAGGGCTTTGGTAAGACCACACCTGGAGTATTGTGCACAGTTTTGGTCTCTTTATCTCAGAAAGGACATAAATGCTTTAGAGGCGATGCAACAAAGATTTACTAGATTGGTCCCTGGGATGAGAGGGTTGTCCTATGAGGAGAGATCGAGTAGATTGGGCCTATGTTCTCTGGAGTTTAGAAGAATGTGGGGTGATCGCATTGAAACATACAAGATTCTGAGGGAGATTGACAGGGTAGATACTGAGTTGTTTCCCCTGGCTGAAGAGTCTAGAACTAGGGGGCATAGGCTCAGGTTAACGGGTTGGCCATTTAAGACTGAGATGAGGAGGAATTTCTTCACTCAGAGGGTTGTGAATCTTTGGAATTTTCTACCCGAAATGAATATATTCAAGGCTGAGATAGATAGATTTTTGGGGCTAGAAATTCATTATAACCCAGGAATGGGCGGTGTCATTAGAAAAGTTGGAGAATTAGTGCCAGGCACTAATGCTTTAGATTGCACACAAAATTTGTGCTCACTGCTCAAAGAAATGATTGGAGTCCTAATTCAAGTCTTAAAGCCCAAGCTCATTGGCGTTACACTCAAAGGGTGGGCCAATATCAGGTGCAGTCTAATCGCAAGTCATGATTGCCATAGGCTTTTTCAGTACTTAAAGGGGAGGTTCATTGATGCTGCAGAATCTAATTCTCAGCATTGCTGACTGTGCAGCTGCCTCGGCAAGCAGCAGCATGTCAAGGAGAAGGAGCTGGAGGACAGAAGCAGCTGTACTCATGGCAGGTCCATGCCCTAGGGAGAGAGCCCGCAGATTCTGTGATCAAGCATTGGAGGCGTTGGTGTTCGCTGTGGAGAGACGGAGGGCGGTGCGCTACCCGGCATGTGGCAGGAGGCCCTCGCCGCAAGTCTTCCGCACCATGTGGAGGGAGATAGCGCAGCATGTCCCGGGCAGCACTGTGGTCTCCGGGACCCACACACAGTGCTGGAAGAAACTTAACGACCTCACTTGGGTGGTCAGGGTGAGCGAATGCTTCAACAAATGCTGCATACCACCATCTGAACCACAGTCTGCACACACTGCCCAAAGCACCACACCCCCAACACTCACCCACTAACAATCTCTACCTACCAACACTCACACCCACATCTCACACCTTGCACACAATGACAGCTATTCAACTATGGCAGGCACATCACCCAAACACATTGCTCCACACTCACTCACACACTTTCCTTTCTCTTGCAGGCCAAGCTGGCTCACAATAGGAGGGAGCAGGAGTGCACAGGCAGGGGAACAAGCCGACACCCAGCCACTGTCTGTGCTGGAAAATAGAGTGCTGCACATTATTGGGCGCCAGGTGGTGGGCGCCATAGCCACTGGCAACATTGACACCCTTGGGGACAACAACGTTATGTTCATCCCTGCTCCTCCTTCTCACATCCCACTTCTGCCTTACCCCACAAGCTTTTTGCACTTTCCAGCTAATCAAGCTATATGCATGCATTTCCCCTTCCTGCCCCCCTCCTCTTAATTTAGCCCGACTCTTGTGCCTTTATGCTTTCAGAGCAAGCACCTGAACAGCCTGTCCCTGAGGGCACCATAGAGAGTGAGGCAGGAGAAGCAGAGGAGGAAGAAGACACTGCGTCACTGCATATCTCATCGCAGGCACCAGCTCAGATATTGGCACTACGCGTTCTTTAGAGGCTAGTATAGTAGTGGGATCTGCACAGGGTGATGCACCGGGGATGAGCTGGCTGCAGCAAGGCCAGAGGGAAAGGGGAGCTCGGGAGCCAGTTCCCCGGAGGGCGAGTTCGCGTGCGAGTGCTGCTGCACAGGACTCAGATGAGGACCTAGATGGGGAAGCCTTTAGAAGAAGGGAGATGGGCATGCACACGGAGATGATAGGTGCAATGGCAAGGGTGCCCAAGAGCCTGTCGGCAATGGTGAGGAGCATGGAGGAGTCCGCCTCCAACATTGCACACCATGGAGCCCATCATTTCCAATCTGCAAAGGATGGTAGATTCCCAGAGAGACCATGGCGACCCAGACCTGATGCCGCATGTGATGGGCGATCTAGCAGCTTCCATTGCAGCACAGGCGGAAGCGACGCAACGTCTTAATGCAGTAATGCAGACTATGTTTGGTGGCATCCAATCTCAGACTGCTCTCATGCAGTCTCAGCTTGATGCCATGCAAGCTCCAACTGCTGCCATTGTGACTGGGTCTACCACCATCAGCCAGGGCTTTCACGGTGCCGCAGCAGGCTCTGTACTCCAACAGATTGCTAGGGATGCTGATGTTCTGCCCCAGGGGAGTGGCAGTGGATCAGTGGAGCAGGAACCTGCTGTCCTCTCTCAGGATGACAGCATTCCTGCTCCCATCACTGGCACTCCGCCATTGTCCTTGTCGCTGCCTGTCATCCAGCCAGCCCAGACTGCTGCCACCCATGCTGAGGTGGTGCAGTCTACGGCCGGGCCTTCCAGGCCCAGAGCTGGTCGAGGGCGTCCTGGAAGGCCATCTGAAGTCTCCCGCACGGACACTCAGCAGCCTTCCACCAGCCATGCTGCAGCCACTGGGCCAACACTTCGTAGGAGCACTAGAGTAGACAAAGGCACAGTAACGACAGGCACTAAGGGATTGCACAAGGGTGAATAGTTAATATTTTTGTTGTAAATATGTGTTCACTGATTTTTGGTAAATTTATTAATTCAGTTTGGATTCTTTTGTGGTGTGTCTCATTTCAGCTTTGCGCTGTGATATGGCCTGTGACAGGAATGGAATGATGGGGATGTGGTGAGCCATGGGGATCTGGGGTTTAATTTATTGGAACCGCAGTCTGATGAGGTGATCACGGACTGCCCTTCCAGAAGGCTGATTGAGTGGCTACCTCCTCCCTCGCTCCTGTTCCTTCTCCTCCTCGTCCTACTCTTCATCCTCCTCATCTTCCTCTTCCTCCTCATCCTCCTCCTCCTCCTCCTCTCCCTCTTCCTCCTCCTGAGGTGGTCCTGCAATCCTTGATGGCAAGGGCTGGGCCCTCATGATGACCAAGATGTGGAGCATGTAGCAGACCACCACAAAATGGGACACCCGCTCAGCCGAGTACTGGAGGGCTCCTCCCGAGCGGTCAAGGCAGCGGAACCGTTGCTTGAACACCCCGATGGTCTGCTCGATGATGTTCCTGGTGGTGGCATGGCTGTCATTATATGAGTGCTGGGCAGGAGTGTTGGGGTTGCGGAGGGGAGTCATGAGCCAGGTGGAGAGTGGATAGCTCTTGTCTCTGACCAGCCAGCCGCGAGCTTGACGTGCTGGCTGGAAGAGTGCTGGTACACCGGTCTGGTGCAGGATGAAGGCATCGTGGCTGCTGCCAGGATAGTGGGCATTGACATTGAGGATGCGCAACTGCATATTAAGTGAGTGGTAGTCTTTGCGGTTACGGAAGACCTCAGGATTGTTATGTGGTGCCCGCAAAGCCACGTGGGTGCAGTCAATGGTGCCCTGCACTATGGGGAAGCCCGCTATCCTGGCAAAGCCACATGCACGCGCATCCTGCTTCTCTCTTAGTCCCTTCTCCTACTGTACAGGGCCTCTGTGACCTCCCGGATGCAGCGGTGGACGGTGAAATGCGAGATGTTAGCTATATCTCCTGTTGCAGACTGGAAGGATATGCTAGCAAAGAAATTGAGGGCGACGGTGACTTTGACTGCTAGTGGGAGAGCCGTGGTCGTCCTGATCTGAGGCTGGAGGTCTGGTTGCAGGAGATGGCTGAGTTCGGTGACCACCTCCTTGGTGAAGTGGAGCCTTCTAATACACTGCTTCTCGCTTACTTGGAGGTAGGAGAAGTGCTCTCAGAATACCCTCGGAGTGTAAGTCCTCCAGTTAAGAGCACTGATGGCCCTCCTCCTCCCTCTGGGCACATGTTTCAGTCTTTCTCGCTGCCTCCGCTCCCTCCGCCATAGATCCTGGAGGGCGAGGTTGACTGCTAGTACAGCCCCCATTAATGTAACCAAGTGTAGCAGCTGTTTTTTTAAAGAATAAATGTAGCTACTTTTTAGTTGCCACAACACTCCTGATACAAAACAACCTTGAAATTATGGAATGAGACTGTTGGACTATGTGCAACTGACAAGAAAGCACTGAAACTCCACTAACCTACAGCTGTGACTCATTACTAATGATCCCCTTTAAATAACGTCCCTGGAGCCGGCTTCCTGGTGCTTCACGCCAGCTCTCCCCATCGCTGTTTACTCCAGGCACTAAGGTAGGTGGCAACAATCAATTTCACAGATCAGGCGCTCAGTGAGCGTTGCACACTCACTGGCATCAAGATCCACCTGACGTTCAGGCTCCCGGCAATAACTATTAGTGGCGGCGCTGCGGGGGGGGGGGTGTGTGGCGGGATTTGGCGTGCGGCACTGGATTTGTCTCACCCCAGCGATAATGCTCTAGCGCCCCATTAGCACCATCTGCTGGCGCTAACAGGAGACGCTGAGGTACTGAATTTTTCCCCCTTGGTCTCTAGGGGAATCAAGGGCTATAGAGATCAGGTGGGAAAGTAGAGTTGAGATCGAAGATCAGCCATGATCTTATTGAATGTCAGAGCAGGCTCGAGGACCCGTATGGCCTACTCCTGTTCCTCAATTCACGAAGTTGCCAGTGATGAGACACTGATTAATAGGTCAACATTTCAGCCTAACGCCCACACAGAAACTATACCCTCACACTTATCCCACTTGGCTATTGCTGGCCTTGCTAGCGACGCCCAGACCCCGAGAATGAATTAAAAACATATATCATTATCAGATTTCCTCACCTTTTAATTCCAATATTCTGGGGTTAGTCTGCCAGTACACGCTACTGAATACACATGAATGGGAACACTGATGGAGTATAGGAAAAATTAGACTGTAGTACTATTTTTCTCAGTGTTGCACATGCAAAAATATTGGTTTTCTTTACCATTCTCTGTTTCATTTCTGTTGTTCTTCTCAATGTTTTTGTTTCTATTGACCTTGCGGTTGCTTGTTTTTGCTGCAACTCTTTGCTTCTCCCCTCTTTCTTTCCTGACTCTGTTCTCTTTATTTGGCTCAGACTCTCCTCTGTTCAAGATAAAAGAAGAACTTTTATGACATCATTCGCTAAATAACATGAAATAGCTATTGTTAGATCATTAGTTTACCAGTAGACCTTCTTATAGCCTGACAGTGGTCCATCTTGTTTATTGATAGGTTGAGTCTAGCATGATAAAAATCAGCTTCATTTAGGAAGTTCAATATTAGTTCAAAAGAGCACATTCTCAAGAAGATCAATTTGATACAAATCCCTAATTGTACATACCGATTACAAATATAAAGGCCTAGAAATTTGATAACGCAAGAAAACGGGCACGAGCACCGCGATGCGAGATATGCCCACATTGATTCAAACAGTGCCGGCAGCACGTAAACATCTGCCTGTTAATTATCATCATTGTAGCGCACAGCCCAGTGCTGAATGCTGCTGACGTTTAGCACGGGGCCGAAGTCTGTGTTGCTCGAGCGAGGCTAGCTTTACTTAAAGCTAGCCTGCTCCTCTTAAAGGCAGTCTGCAGCTCTTAAAGGTGAGCTGCCTACTGCAGAGCAAAAGATTTAAAAGTGCTTCAGCACTTGGCAGTCAGCACCTCTTAAAGGTGAGCTGCCTTCTGCTGATCAAAAATGGTAAAAGTGCTTCAGCACTAACACAAATGGCTCAACAGGCCAGGGAAAGGGCACCCAGGTTCATGGGCCAACACTGGAAGAGAGGTCCTCTACCCACAGGAGGCCAGGAGGTCATCCAGAAAGAAGGATGTGGGACCAGATCACCGAAGCGGTCACTGATAGCAGTGTTGCCCCCATGACATGGCTCCTGTGTCCAAAGAAGTTTCAAGACCTCAGACGAGTGGTCAAGGTCAGTGAATGTATCTTCAATAGCCATCTCCTACCAACTGCACCACTAGCCTCACACACTGCTCAATGCACTATACCCCCATCACTCACCTACCAACAATCTCTACCAAACATGAGGCACTCCTCAATCACCTCAGCACATTGGAGGAGACGATGCTAGCCATTCTTGACAGGGGCTTGGCTGAGTCCTTGGCCAATAGCAGGGCTGAAAGAATACAAGATGCCAGTATCCTCATACGTTATCCTCCTTCTCACATCCCACTTTCCCCTCATCCCACAATAGCTTCTGACTTACAAGCTGCACATGGTGTAAGCATGCACCTCTTGCTTTACCCCACTCCGCTCACAACAGCCCTACCCTCAGACACCCAAGAAATCCAGCCTGCCCAGCCAGTGGGTCGACAAGTAGAGGGAGAGGAGAATGAAGAAGAAGAAGAAGAAACACCATCACACGATTTCACACTCCCAGCCACCAGCTCCTCAAGGTCATCCTGCAAAGCCATCTGCAGTGTCCCCCACTGAAAGTCAGTAGCATTCCACCAGCCATGCTGCAGCCACAGGGGTAGCACTGCATAGGAGCACTAGGATAGGCAAAGGCACACGCAAGACAGTCACTAAGAAAATGCACAAGGGTGATCTACAAGATTGCCTTCTTCCTTCCACTTCCTCCTCTTCTGCTTTTTCCTCTTCTGCTTCCTCCTCTTGCTCCTCCTCCTTCTCCCTCTGTGAGCAGCTTGTCTCCTTTGCAGCCTCTGCTCCATCTCCATGTCATGCTGCAGCCCAAGGGGGACTGCAACTAGAGCACCCAGAAGTGGGAGAAAGTGGTGTTCTCAGAGGCCTTCCTTTAAGAGCCAAAGCTTTGCAACACTCCCTGCACTCACTGCACGCTTTAACAACTTTTAAAATGTATTACGCCAGGCCACTGCACCAATAATATATAAAGAAACCAGTACAAAAGCAAAAATCTAAACTTACCTGACAGTTGTGTGTGTCCCTTTATGAAGCGCTGAAATAAACTCTGTTGTACTGCTGCAAGCACGTTCTGCCATGCATGATTTGGAGAGGGCATTAGTAAGATCAGCGACATCCACAATCTCAGATCATGAGTCAATTCAGCGTTGCACGCTGATTGACGTCATGATCTGGATCATTTAAATATGTGAAGCAAGCGCAGGCAACGGCAGCGCTGCTGACTTGCCCAAAATGGCGGCCGCCACGTTTTGTGCCGGAAGCAGGCGGAAGCGAGGCGGCCGCCATGTTTTCTTCCAAACCTGTCTTAACGGCCGGCGCAAACAGCTCCAATTTCCAGGCCAATCTGTATTTAATTTCAGAATAAGATAGATCCAATAAGTCTCACACTCTTGCAGTAAGAGCGAAGGCAGTCGATTTTCACTGCCTTCGCCTGGTGTTAATGGGGCAGTAATGGCCTCAAAATAGGGTCGGTAGCCTTACCACCCTGTTAACACCAGTGATGAGGCCGGCTCCATTTTGAAAGAGGCTTACCATCGCGTGTCCAAAGTGTTCCCCTGTTTCAGGTGATAGGACCATTTTAATATGGATATCAGGGACCTGTGACATAAATCGGAACCTGATTGCCATTTTAGGCCTAAGCCTGCGTCATGCACGCTCTGACCAATTCCATGGATGATAGAACTGAAGAGGCCCGCTAAAGGTAACTGCCGAATCATTTTGAGTGTTCCTCTTGGGCCCACAGAATAATCTGGGTTGCTGCCGCCAAAATCTGGTCCTCCATGTCAGACAGGGCGATACCCAGGCTGGGATTTTCCTTGTTCCCAGGCTGGGAATCTACTGATAGATCAACTTTCCATATATAGGTAGGCGTACCAGTCTGCTGACCAACACAAGGAGGTCCAGGCCTGAGTCATGGACTGGGCGCCCAAAGTTTTTACAAATATTTGATGATGGAGATATTTTTTGCATCTTTCCGGGGAGGGGCTCTCCATAACTCTCCTGAGTAGGAACCCTCTGTCGGAATTCCCAGCCACATCCAATTGGCACACCTAATAATGCCTGCCATTAATATTGTAATGAGGTGACTCCCCATTACCTGTGACAAGGTTAGCCCCGGTGGTTGCTTGCAGGTGCATCCTGTCATTGTATGACCTGCAGCCAGTGTAAGTGTTAAGTCCATAGACCAGAGCAATCTCATTTGGAGCAGGTTTGACTGTAGAACAAATCTAGAATTAATTCTGTATGAAGTGAAGAGACTCATTCCAGGAGTCAGTTTGTGAAGTAGGCCACTTAAACACATTTATGTTACATATTATTACATGAACATGACATGGTATTATATTATATTATATTGTATTATATTATATTGTATTGTGTTAAAACCCACATAATTATATTGGCAACTTTACAGTCCCTATATGAATCAGTTGGGCTTTTATGCCACAGGACTTAGTCCTGTAGGTGTGTAGGAAAATTTCTTATCAGGGCTGTCTTCTTAAAGGTTAACTGGCATTAGAAACATTTGGATTGGATAACTGAAAACAGTTGGTCCTAAAGGTGTGGATGCTTATCGGCTGGATTACATGGAGGATGGCTAACTAACTTTTTAAATTTGTAAATTCTCGCCGAGCCTCTTGTGCATTATTGTGAGATAGCACAGAGACCAGAAGAGCTTTAACATCATTTCTATATAGACTTTTCCTAAATTGGGCATTCAGTTTCCAAGTTCAATTAAAAGAAAAAGGTTGCTGACTTCTGGATGATTCTAGATAACTTTTAGCGTGCCCAGAATACCCAGCTTTGTTCATTTGGTAGCACTCTTAACTCTGGTTCAGAAGGCTGTGGATTCAGGCCTATTTCAGGGTTTGAGCACATAATCTAGGCTGAGACCATAGTGCAGTATTGATTGATGAGATGTTAAACTGAAATCATGTTTTCCTGTTCCCATTTGAAAAGAGCAGGGGATTCTCTAAAGAGCAGCGAATTCTCTTCCTATCTAGCCACCATTCCTTCTTCAATTCACATCACTAAAAACCGATATACAGATCATTCTGTTCATGGGATTGTTGCTATGCACAAAGTGGCTGCTATGTGCCTATCTAAAAAATCTCACGGCACTTCAAGGTAGTTCATTGCTCTTAGACGTTTCTGAGTTAAAATATAATACAAAGGCACATGTTTTCTTCAAAATGGACAATGGGTTTTCCAAAGGCATGTTTCAACATGAAACTTGATGAAGCTGAAATACCACAGGCCAGAGGCCTGCTGCCGACATTGCAATGAATGATAATTTAATCCATTCACACTCCATTCAGAAGTAAAAATTATAAAATTAAAACAATTTTTCCTGATGCCCCTTTAATTAATTTGAAAACTTTTTTTAGTTCAATATTAGTGTGATGGACAAGTATTATATATACAAGCAATGATCATGACCTTGAAATATAATAAAAAGACATACCAGAACAGCAAGAAACCATAAGGACTCAACACCATAGAGCAGCTCACAGCATAATATCACTATCGGAAACAGAAATCATTTATTATTGTTTCTACTTTAAGTTCCTGCGATTCCCTATGGAGGTTCCTGGGGCTCATTTCTCCCCTGCTGTGTGGTTGGCAAGGCTAGCTGAGTAGAAGCCGAGTCCTATGAGGCATTCCCAAGTGGCAGTCCATTCTATGCCTGTACTGTATCCTTTCTCATCCTTCCTTTCCACGGTGGTAACAATGTGGGCGCTTTCAGTCTGTGCTGCTCTTGCCAGTCCATCATGGGTTAAATAAAATAACAGTGAAGAAAGCGATTGGGATTGAAAATATTTAAAACATTTTTGGCATTTTTAAAGGTCTATGAAGGTAGTGTGTGAAAAACAATTTATCCAAGGACAAGATTTCATATAATTCATTTTATCTAACAATGTACATTGCAATAGTGATTTATCTTTTTCTAATTTATACAAATGTCTTTACATTTGTATAATAATTATATATCCATTATCTTAAGATTTAGAGGGGGGGTTGATGTCAAGTGGAACACTGCAAACTACTTCCATAGTTGCCACTTTGTTTAGGTTTTTACTGTGGATATTATCTCGGGTTCAGCATCACTGGTCACTCCTGTAAGCGGACTCACATCACCTACAATCCTGATACATTGTTTGCTACCCACTATCTGAGTAAACGATAACGCAATACTCTACAGCAGCTATTGGAATGTATCAAATGCCACCACATGATTCTCCTCTCTTCAACCAGTGAATTCATTAAACACTCTTACCAAATCAAGACGCAGGCTTTGGATAAAAGTAGCTTTATTTACATAAAATAGATGAACGAACAATAAATAGTGTAACACAGTGAAATATTTATTCCTCTATTCTCCTCAAATAATTAACAAAGATACCACTTGCTTCCTCTCTAAATATTAACCTTATAAAGATGTCAACTTTCTGTAAATTCAATCTACAACAAAAACAACAACTTGCATTTATATAGCGCCTTTAATGTAGTAAAACGTCCCAAGGCTCTTCACAGGAGCGTTATCAAACAAAAATGTTGACACCGAGCCACAGAAGGAGATATTAGTATGGGTGACGAAAAGCTTGGTCAGAGAGGTAGGTTTTAAGGTAGAGAGGTTTAGGGAGGGAATTCCAGAGCATAGGCCCTAGGCAGCTGAAGGCACGGCAGCCAATGGTGGAGCGATTAAAATCGTGGATGTGCTAGGGGACAGAATTGGAGGAGCGCAGATATCTCGGGGGCTTGTAGGGCTGGAGGAGGTTACAGAGATAGGGAGGGGGCGAGGCTATAGAGAGATTTGAAAACAGGATGAGAATTTTAAAATCGAGATGTTGCTGGACCGAGAGCCAATGTAGGTCAACGAGCACAGGGGTGATGGGTGAACAGGACTTGGTATGAGTTGGGATATGGGCAGCAGAGTTTTGGATGAGCTCAAGTTTATGGAGGGTGGAATATGGGAGCCTGGCCAGGGGAACATTGGAATAGTCAAGTCTAGAGGTAACTAAGGCATGGATGAGGGTTTCAGCAGCAGATGAGTTGAGGCAGGGGTGGAGACAGGCGCTGTTACGGAGGTGGAAATAGGCGGTCTTGGTGATGGAGCGGATATGGGTCGGAACCACATCTCAGGGTCAAATACGATGCCAAGATTGCGAATGGTCTGGTTCAGCCTCAGACATTTGCCAGTGAGAGGGATGGAGTCAGTGGGTAGGGAATGGAGTTTGTGGTGGGGACCGAAGACAATGGCCTGAATGGTGGGTTGGGAGCAGGGTTGGGGGCTCGGAAGCGGTCAGGAAACCCAGGAAAACGGGTTTCCCGTAAGCCCTGCCGAATTTAACGACTCGTCCTGATTTGCTTGGGAAACCTCTGTTTCCCACCACAGCCAGCCAGATTGAGAGGCTGGCTGGCGGTTAGGCATGCGGCACTAGGCCACAGAGAGGAGGGAGGGAGGGATCGTGTGGGGGCCGGGGGCTGGTCAGGGGTGGGGGGGCTGGAGGAGCATGGGGAGGGCCAGATGAGCTCGTGGGGGGGCGGGATCTGGAGCAGATCGGAGCGCTGGAGGAGTGGGAGAGGTGTCCGGAGCAGATCGGAGGGCCGGAGGAGTGGGAGAGGTGTCCGGAGCAGATCGGAGGGCCGGAGGAATGGGGGAGGTGTCCGGAGCAGATCGGAGGGCTGGAGGAGTGGGAGAGGTGTCCGGAGCAGATCGGAGGGCCGGAGGAGTGGGGGAGGTGTCCAGAGCAGATCGGAGGGCCGGAGGAGTGGGGGAGGTGTCCGGAGCAGATCGGAGGGCCGGAGGAGTGGGGGAGGTGTCCGGAGCAGATCGGAGGGCCGGAGGAGTGGGGGCGGGATCTGGAGCAGATCGGAGGGCCGGAGGAGTGGGGGAGGTGTCCGGAGCAGATCGGAGGGCCGGAGGAGTGGGGGCGGGATCTGGAGCAGATCGGAGGGCCGGAGGAGTGGGGGAGGTGTCCGGAGCAGATCGGAGGGCCGGAGGAGTGGGGGGGGAGGTGTCCGGAGCAACAGTCCAACAGTTCTCGCCTTCCATTAGCTGGTGGGTTTCACGAGACCTGCAGAACCCGACCAGCTACAGTTAAATTTAAAATGGAGGTTAAATCTGAGGCACGGCAGCCTCATTATAATATTTAAATGGACGCCCCACCTGCTGGGAGCGGGTTGGCTGCCCGCCGCCCGTCCTGCCTCCGTTAAGACCGGAAGTGGGCGGGTTGGAGGTGGGTTCTGGTTGGGAATCAGATTTTTAGCACTTTAACATCCCACACGACCCCAACCCACCCGTTATTTTTGGATTAAAATTCTCCCCAATAGCTTTGGTCTTCCCAATATTTAGTTGGATCCAATATTTTTCCCAATATTCAATCGAGCCTTACTCATTGGCTGGGCTGGCACAGCAGAAACCGGGTGAGTGGGCAGTTAAAACGATCTGGGTTACTTACCGTCGCAAACCCGGCCAGATCCCGCTGACTGCGATTTTCTCTCAGGCTTCTGAACCAGTAGATGTCATTGGGTCCTTACTGCAAATTTAACTCCAGCCTGAGTGGGGAAGCCACCATGGCTTTGTTGCCAGGTGATGCCAGACCGGAAGAAGAAGAGGCAACAAAAAGTAAGTTTTACACTTTCCTTTTTGGAGCCTGACAAGAAAGCTGAGGCCTCCCCTGCGTTGGAGTCCATACATTCCCAACTGCAAGACCCCCAGAATTCCCTTCCATACACTTACCTGACAACTGGTCGGTGGGCGAGGGCCGCCCGAATTTCCGGAGGCCGGCAGCCGCATCCCGCCTACTTCCCACCAGTTCTGGGCAGGAAGTAAACTGGCAGCATGTTAATAAGGCCCAGAAGTTAAAATAGTCCACGCCTGTTTTCTGATGCAGTGGGTGAGTTTCTAATTCACCCCACCCACCCAAAACTGACCCAGAATTAAAATCAGGGTCTTAAAACACTCAGCCTTGCAGCTATCGCCTGTGATATTAGAACATTGACTATTCACTAACTGAACCTGGCTGTGAGCTGCCAATATAATCCTTGAAAGAGGCAGCCTCTGACCTCATGCTGTCCATAATAGAAGGGGCCAGCCAAACAAATGCTTTGTTCCCTCCTCAAAAGGTCTCAGAAACAGATGTCAATCAAACTCACTGGCCGGAATTTTCTCCAGGTAGGTGGGTTGGGGGCGGGGGGCCTCCGAGGCAGGCTGGTTTCCCACAGGCCCTGCCGAATTTAACGGCAGGGTCTGATTTGCATGTGAGGCCTCGGCTTCCCGCCCGCAGCCAGCCAGATTGAGAGGCTGGCTGGCAGCAGGCAGGTAGGCCTGCAGATGTGGAGAGGGAGCGAGGGGTCGGGCCAGGGGAAGGATTGTGATGGGGGTGGGGGGTGGGGGTCGAGGATCGGAGATTGGCTGGCTTGGTCGGGGATCGTGGGCGGTGGGGTCGGGGACTGGCAGGGGAGGATCGGGGATCGCAGGAGGGGAGGATCGGGGAGGCCGGTGGGGTCGGGGATTGGCAGGGGAGGTGTCGGCCAGGGATCGGGGGATGGGGGATCGGCAGAGGGGACGGCCGGGTATCGGCAGGGGAGGAGAGAGGATTGGGGCCGGCCACCGGAGGATTGTGGCCAGCCTCAGCATCATTGGTGGAGTCGGGGGGGCGGCCTCATGGTGGAGATTGGAGGCCTGGGAAGGCGATCGGAGGCCTCGTGGGGAGGTGTCCAATCGCAGGGGTTGGGTTAGGTTGGGTCCCTGGACCCAGGAGATAGGTATAGAGCCACATACCTCCTGGATGCAGCAGTCCCCGCCTCGGTTTAACTGACGGGTTTCACGAATTATGTGAAACCCGTCCACATGCAGTTAAATTCAAAATGGAGGTGAAAAAGGAGGCTTCCAGCCTCATTATAATATTTAAATTGACGTTCCGCCCCCTGGGAGCGGGGTTGGTCACCATCAGCCCCCATCCTGCCCCCGCCCCGCCTCCGTTAAAACCAGAAGTGGGCGGTATGGAGACGGGATCAGGTCGGGTATCCCATTTTTAACAATTTAACTGCCCCCACACTCCAAATCCACCCATTTTTTGAGGGGGAAATTCCAGCCACTATTTCAGGCTGGGGCCTATCAATTGCTTGAAATGTTTTAGTGAAGAATGAGGCTTCTCCTAACCTGATTAATTTGTATCACTGTAATATGAATTCAACCTGTTGTCTAAATTTGCCATGGATGGGTTTACTGCTATATTGAATGCATTAACGCTTGGGATTGCTTGAACAGATTGACAGCTAATGTATGACCAAAAAAAACCTAATAATGTCCAGCAAGAGGGAATCCTGAAACAAAATATAACATTTTGGCTCTTGAATACCAAGTAGGGCATTTAGTATCGAGGTGGTATATGTATTAACTGCACTGAATCATCTTGTGTTGGCAATGTCAAAACAACACTTGTTATGATATCATCATTGTGCAATCACCTCAAGAACAACCAGACTTTAGCATTTCCATCCGTAGTATGTTTTGTTACTAAAACTTAACTTGGAAAATCGAATTACCTACTCACCAAACCTTGTCTAGCTGAAAGTGTGCCATATTATACTGTCGATATCCAATAGCAGACACGTTAGACTGTATGAGCATATCAGGTGACAAAGGCATTCTGACATAAATGCTACACAGAGCGTAATCCATACTGCCCTCATTTTACTTTGAGAAACTGTCTGCATGCTGATGGGGATAAATATTTAATACATGTTCTTTAAAGCCTTGCTAATTCTGCTGTCTGGGACTGTGCTTTGGTTTTGTTGTTGTGCCAGAAAGAATTCAGTCATCATCAAGCAATGCACAGACGTACGACTGCATCTTATTACTCAGTCCAACAGTACAGAGTGAATCTTTCGGCTTGGATCATGCAAATTGTCAGTTTCTTGCTGCATTAACCATACTGGAATGGCAGGAAAGGTTTTTAGTCAGGTGCACACACAGTCTTGGCATTGTAGTATAGTTCTATTCAAACTGATTACAGTCTAATTTGAACCCATTGTCAGAGCAAATATTCTAAAAAAAATCTCGCCCCTCCATGCAGCTATCTATGTTCAGACCTGTCCCGATGAGGTACTGTTCTGGCACCAGTATGTCAAGTATTGTGTTCATACTTTCACGTGACTGCTGGGATAGATCCAGAAGAGTATCTAATCAGGATCTTTGCAAGAAATGACATCATGAAGTGTAGAGTTCTAAAACATTGTTCTTTCTGCAGGTTTTTCAAAACAGGTGCATTGGGCAGAATATAGATAACTATTTGTGTCAGGCATTCCTGTTCAAAAGTGAGATTATATTCTTGTCACCATAGAAATTAGATTTCAATGTTATTTATTTTAGATCCATATTATTTCTTTCAATATTGTAATATATTCAAATATTCAGCTCATCTGCTGTTGAAACCCTCATCCATGCCTTTGTGACCTCTAGACTTGACTATTCCAAAGCTCTCCTGGCAGGCCTTCCATCTTCCACCCTACATAAACTTGTGCTCATCCAAAACTCTGCTTCCCATATTTAACTTGCACCATCTCGTTCACCCATCACCCCTGTGCTTGCTGACCTACACTGGCTCCTGGTCCAACAACTCCCCAATTTTAAAATCCTCATCCTTGTTTTCAAATCCCTCCATGGCCTCGCCCCGCCCTATCTCTGTAACCTCCTCCAGTCCTTCAATTTTGGCCTCATGTGCAACCCCGATTTGAATCGCTTCACCATTAGCTCTGCAATTCCCTCCCTAAACCTTTCCACCTCTCTACCTCTCTCTTCTCCTTTAAGAAGCTCTTTAAAACTTACCTCTTTAACCAAGCTTTTGGTCATCTGTCCTGATATCTCCTTCTGTGGCTCGGTGTCAAAAATGTTTTTTATAGATAACGCTCCTGTTAAACACCTTGGGACGTTTTGCTATGTTAAAGGCACTATAAAAATGCAAGTTGTTATTGTTATAACTGTTAATAAGTTTCCTCTGAAATAAAAGACCCCTAAGGTCCATACTGTTTTGAGTGTGTCTTTAGGGCAAGATCGGACTTCTTTTTACATGGGCAGCAAATTGGGGCAGAAGCCATTTCCACCCAAATATTGATCTTCCCGAATTTCCAAACACTTTTTGGCCCTTCCCACAATCCGCTTGCCAATTCCCCAGCCATCTAATTAACATATATTGGGGCAGTGATGCTGCAGTCCTGAGTTTCCTGTATTTACGCTCACAATGCACTAGGGATAAGTTAGAAAGATAAATTTAAGGTGCCGCTGTTGCCAGGATCAGCTCAGGCAGGGGGAAGGGGAGAGATTTTGTGACTGAAGACTGCTGAAAATTTGAGCAGTGATTGCTACGTCTGGGAACAACTTTTTGGAGCTTTTTAAAAAATTAAACTAGAATACCTTGGACTCGCTTCTGACTGGCTGTGGGTGTGTACGACCAATGGGAAACTCCCACCTGCCCCCCCCCCCCCATATTGAAAGCTTCTCATGAGCAGATATGACATTCCCTGTAGGCGTACCTTTGTATGTGGTTATCATGGCGGAGGAGGAGAAAGAGCAAGAGAGGATGGAGGAAAGGAGAGTCAGGCAACATTTAAGAAGATGCACCCCACCAGATATTATCCTCCCTCCAAAGAATATACAAGCAACATGATTCCTTTGAGGACCTTAGTGAGAAGATGTGCATTAGAGAAGTGTAGTTCATCAAAGATGCAATGGAGGATCTGTGTCAATTCTTGCATGAGGGTATGCAGCCTTGGTTATTTGCCCGCACTGATCTCTCTAGAGCTATGAAGGTGATGACTGCACTCAACTTTTATGGCACCGGGGCATTCCAGATAGGCACAGGGATCTCTGTAACATGAGCCAGGGTGCAGCACAGCCATGTATTCATTAGTTGTCTGATCCTATTTTTAAGAGAGCTTGGGCATTCATCCTAGTTTGGCATCAAGGGAGCAGCAAGATATATCTATCCAGTTCTGCAGGGTTGCTGAGTCTCCCAACGTTCAGGATGCAATAGATGGCACCCATATTGATTTGTAAGCTTCTATAGTCAATCCCCTCAACTTAAACGGAAAGGGCTTCGACTCCCTGAATATACAGATTTTATGTGACAACATGCAAAGGATCCTGTATGTCAACTGGCAGGCTGGATTGGGCCCATGGCCCTGTGGTTCATGTTGAGGACTCAACACATTATTATGCACATTGATTTCTCCCCCATCCTTTGCAGAAACCCCTTACACCTGATCTGCTCCCCTCTGGATACATGGCAAGGTTGGTAAATCACTGTGTAAAGAGCCATGGCCACAAATCTGAGGTCAGACACTCCATGGCGCAGTGCATTGGTGCGCTGCTTGTCATCACACATTTAACTTTTGCAGACGTGTTAACCTTTTGAGAATTAGGGCCTGAGACTGAAAGGAAAAAAAAGAACATGGAAAGAATGGGGAAACAAAGGATAATGAAAGATTATTTCCAGGAGTAAGCAAATCAGTAACAAGAAGCCAGTACTAGTAACATAAAGGGGGAGAGTAGAACAAATGATTTCATGCAAAGGGTCATCAGAATACAGAATACGTTATCTCAAGGAGCTATTGAAGCCAATATTTAAAATAAAAAATAAACACCTGAAGAAGAAAAATATTAAAGCGTATAGGGAAAAACCAGGATATAGTTGTGAGATCGCACGGGTACTGGCCTTTGGTAAATGGACTCTTTCTGTGCCAAAATTTCTGTGAACAAGCCAGTACTATTTATATTCACAAGGACCAATAATACAGTCCCTGTACAGCCGCTCCAGGGCGCATGTGCCTGCATATGAATGAGCTGACCTCACTCTGTAATGCGAAGGCTGCTCATTTAAATACTTTGCTGCTGCTGGAAACATCAGAGGGCCGTAGTCAGGGCCTGGAATTTTAACAGCAGCAACTATTGAAGGGTTACTGGCTGCTCGTGGAGCGCTGGCAACTTTTTGTGTTGGACAGGACAACAGTAGAGCATTTTGGTCTTTTGAGGTCAAAGGGCAGAAAAGAAGGCCAGCACCATGATCCTCATGAAGATCCTCATGAAAGTTAAGGGAAATCCAGTCAAAAAATTATTTATTTTTTTATACTGGGCTCCAGTACCAGTCAGGCACTCTAGTCACACTATACAAAGATTTCCTAATTTAAATATTTTTTGTGGCCCTAAGAAGCCGTGCACTGGCACTGTGCTGAGCCTCAGGCCTTCACAATCAGTAGTGCCAAAAACTGGGATACACCATCGCATTATCAGCCCCACAGAGTCAACTCCATTTATGTATAACTCTGATAGAAACAAAATCTGGGTGAGGTTCTCAAATGGACATATCTTTATTGCCTTGGTACAATATTTGTTTTAGGCATTCATGTCACACAAAATCATTTTCAGCACGTAATATACTCAAATCTGCTATCATCTGAACTGATTGACATGAATCTTGTCATTCATGTGGAAATTACTTATGAAATAATACTGGGCGGCCTGCTGGTGGCGCTGTCCAGGGAGAGTATAAACACTCGGGCATGGGCCCAGCTTGCTCGGGACATTCTTTAACAGGAACTAGTGAAGGCTACAACGAGACCTCCATGTTGAAAAACAGTTGATTAAAGCTTTGTTTAACGCTCAGACCAAGTGCCTAGTAGATTTCTTACGTCACTAATATTTGCACCAATACAGGTCTGATGCTTTGCTGGTACGAAGCTTGGATCCCAGTCTATATGATTTTCAATGAAGCCATGAGCTGACGACCTTCAGTGCTAATGTTAATAAAGTAATGCAGAGACAAGACAAAAAAATGGAGAAATTTCACAGAGATGGAAAAAAAATTATAACTATAAGGGAGTAATTTTGACTTTGTGCAATTGTATAAAACGGATTAAAGCGAATTGGCAGCCTGTTTTAAATCTCTCTCGATTTTTATAAAAATCGGAAGAGATGTACGACGGGTTGCCAATTTACTATCACCAAAATTACCCTTTAAGTCTCTAATTGGGTAGAAAATATTTGCCTATTTTCTCTAATGCTTAGTTATAAGCAAGTACTCATAGCATAAGCAAATTGAAGGTTAAGGAAAGCATATGGGGTGTACTAGATTTGAATGGAAAGCATACTCCAAAATAATCTTTTACCTTCAATCTACATTTCTCTCTTTGTAAACATTTTTTGAAGTAATTTAATTTGGCAATCTGTTGCCTAAGTAACACAATAAAAGGCATTGTACAGCACTTTAAAAAAAATCATGCAACTTCCTAGCTTCTGTGTTATGCAGTTCGTTATATAAATATAATTTGATACCATGATCCATGCGGTATATTTTACATAAAAAAGTATTAAACAGAAAAGCAACTAGCAATATGTCTGCATGTGTACCGTCAGGAGCTGCTTCCTTTTCCATTCTACATTAGAATGCAATACCCAGCTTTTTCTTGTGTATAAAAACAAAACGACTATTTGGCCTCAGCTGCCAGCTTTATTATTCATGCTGCTGGGAGTAGAGCGGGCTTTCGGCATACACCTGCAGCTTTTCCCTTTCAGGTTGTGGTTTTGAATCCTACCTTTGCCCACTCTGTAACCTTTTCTTGGGAGCTGGTATATAACATGAGTTTTCATGATGGCTCAGCTTGTATCCCAGCTCAGGGATTTTGCGTATTGAAAACTGACTGTAAGCAAGAGCTGCAGTTCAGGACTGATCCATTGTCTATACATTATGCAGGTAGTATTGCCATGGGAACAGTACAAAAGGTGATGACTGAGGTGCAAAGAGTTGAGAGAGTGTCATGGGGACCTATTAGTATATATGAAGTAAACTTTAAAAAATGACAACCCACCAGATCTTAAAACTGTGCTATTGTTTTCAGGTTGGTCAAAGGGATAAATTAAATTGACTGTTCAATAATGAGGTTTTTTTTAAATTCTGCTATTTGATTGCGAATGTGTTTAAATAGAGTTGAAGTTAGGATGTACTGTACTTCAACAAATATTTTAACAATTTGCCTGAAAAAAAGTCAAAAGCCGCATCAGGAAACATTTTAAATATTTCAACGTTATTAAAACATTCGGTACAGTTTTTTAAAATAAATAAACTGTGAATGTTATACGATAATGTTTTACAGGCCTATAGGTTGAGAAGTTGACTTATTCCTGTAACACAGAGCTCTCATAGTTATGTGTTAATATTTAAGAGCAGAAACTCTGCTTCTGCATTCCCAACGCATGCCAGAAGGACACGTTACAAAAGTCCATACCACCAGCCTGTCATTTTTCTGTCCATTTCTGCTGAGAATGCAGAAGCAGAATTTTTACCACTAAATCTTTACTCTGAGGGTCTGTGGAGTAACACGGTGACTACCTTCCTCCCACCTTCAACGTTCTCCCCTCCTCTTCTGAAGCCGGTGACCTATGTAGTGGGACGATTCCGTGTGCACCAGCCACCCTATGATACTAAGTTCTATTCTTCATGTTTGAACCTAGGCAGTGATTGTCAAAAGGTTATTTAACAATGGGAGGTAGCACGGCTGAGCATGATTCTGTTCTCATCCAACATCCACATATGCTATTTCCATTAAGAGTCACTACAATCAGATCCAACAAACCTGGTGGATTTTCCTCCTTCCTAGCCCAAGAGGTGCCCAGGTGATTTAGTGTCCCTACCTGCACTCAGGGTACAATAAGCAAACTAAGTCCAAAATGGTGATCGAATGCCATTTAATTTTGAGCGACTTGCTAGTCATTTTTAATTCTACATACTGTACCTTTAAATGATGTCATGGGAACTGGAAGGGGTAACATTAAGCACATACATAAGAACATAAGAACATAAGAAATAGGAGCAGGAGTAGGCCAATCGGCCCCTCGAGCCTGCTCCGCCATTCAATAAGATCATGGCTGATCTGATCCTAACCTCAAATCTAAAGAACACAAGAAGTAGGAGCAGGACCCGGCCACACAGCCCCTGGACCCGCTCTGCCACCCACAGGGCCTCGACCGATCCGAACTCAGCCTCATGTCCAATTTCCTGCCAGCTCCCCGTAACCCCTAATTCCCTTTACTTCTAGGAAACTGTCTATTTCTGTTTTAAATTTATTTAATGATGTAGCTTCCACAGCTTCCTGGGGCAGCAAATTCCACAGACCTACTACCCTCTGAGTGAAGAAGTTTCTCCTCATCTCAGTTTTGAAAGAGCAGCCCCTTATTCTAAGATTATGCCCCCTAGTTCTAGTTTCACCCATCCTTGGGAACATCCTTACCGCATCCACCCGATCAAGCCCCTCACAACACGGTGGCATAGTGGTTAGCACTGGTGCCTCACAGCGCCAGGGACCCGGGTTCGAATCTGACCTCGGGTGACTGTCTGTGTGGAGTTTGCACATTCTCCCCGTGTCTGCGTGGGTTTCCTCCGGGTGCTCCGGTTTCCTCCCAAAGTCCAAAAATGTGCGGGTTAGGTTGATTTGGCTATGATAAATTGACCCTCAGTGTTAGGGGGGGATTAAATATGTGGGGTTATGGGGATAGGATGGGATATGTTAGGGGGAATTAAATACGTGGGGTTACGGGGGTAGGGTGGGATATGTGTACTGTGGGGATTAAAGCAGGGACAGGGTACTGGATTTGAATGATCAGCCATGATCGTATTGAATGGTGGAGCAGGCTCAAGGGCCGAATGGCCTACTCCTGCTCCTAGATTCTATGTTTATATGTTTCAATAAGATCGCCTCTCATTCTTCTGAACTCCAATGAGTAGAGTCCCAATCTACTCAACCTCTCCTCATATGTCCACCCCCTCATCCCCGGGATTAACCGAGTGAACCTTCTTTGTACTGCCTCGAGAGCAAGTATGTCTTTTCTTAAGTATGGATACCAAAACTGTATGCAGTATTCCAGGTGCGGTCTCACCAATACCATATATAACTGCAGCAATACCTCCCTGTTTTTATGATCTATCCCCCTAGCAATAAAAGCCAACATTCCGTTGCCCTTCTTGATCACCTGCTGCACCTGCATACTAACTTTTTGATTTTCTTGCACTAGGACCCCCAGATCCCTTTGTACTGCAGTACTTTCCAGTTTCTCGCCATTAAGATAATAACTTGCTCTCTGATTTTTCCTGCCAAAGTGCATAACCTCACATTTTCCAATATTGTATTGCATCTGCCAAATCTCCGCCCACTCACCCAGCCTGTCTATATCCCCTTGTAGGTTTTTTATGTCCTCCTCACTTTCTACTTTCCCTCCCATCTTTGTATCATCTGCAAACTTTGATATGTTACACTTGGTCCCCTCCTCCAAATCGTTAATATAGATTGTAAAGAGTTGGGGAACCAGCACTAACCCCTGCGGAACACCACTGGCTACTGGTTGCCAGTCCGAGAATGAACCATTTATCCCAACTCTCTACTTCCTGTTAGATAACCAATCCTCCACCCATGCCAGAATATTACCCCCAATCCAGTGATTTTTTATCTTGAGCAATAATCTTTTATGTGGCACCTTGTCGAATGCCTTCTGGAAGTCTAAATACACTACGTCCACTGGTTCCCCTTTATCCACCCTGTACGTTATGTCCTCAAAGAACTCAAGCAAATTTGTCAGACATGACTTCCCCTTCATAAAGCCATGCTGACTTTGTCCTATTAAATTATGTTTATCTAAATGTTCCGTTACTGTCTCCTTAATAATAGACTCCAAAATTTTACCTACCACAGATGTTAGGCTAACTGGTCTATAATTTCCAGCCTTCTGCCTACTACCCTTTTTAAATAAGGGTGTTACATTAGCAGTTTTCCAATCTGCTGGGACCTTTGCTGAGTCCAGGGAATTTTGGAAAATTATTACCAAAGCATCCACAATACCTACTGCCACTTCCCTCAAGACCCTAGGATGTAAGCCATCAGGTCCAGGGGATTTATCTGCCTTGAGTCCCATTATTTTACTGAGTACCAATTCCTTAGTGATTTTAATCATATTTAGCTCCTCACCCCCTAGATCCCTCTGTTTGTCCAGTGTTGGGATATTCTTAGTGTCCTCTACCGTAAAGACTGAAACAAAATATTTGTTCAGCATTTTTGCCATCTCCATGTTTCCCACCATTAATTTCCCGGTCTCATCCTCTAAGGGACCTACATTTGCCTTAGCCACCCTTTTTCTTTTTATATAACTATAGAAACTCTTGCTATCTGTTTTTATATTTTTTGCTAATTTATTTTCATAATCTATCTTCCCTTTCTTAATCAATCCTTTAGATACTTTTTGCTGTCTTTTGAAGACTTCCCAATCTTCTATTCTCCCACTAAGTTTGGCTACCTTATATGTCCTTGTTTTTAGTTGGATACTATCCTTAATTTCTTTACTTAGCCACGGATGGCTGTCATTTCTTTTACACCCTTTTTTCCTCAGTGGAATATATATTTTTTGAAAGTTGTAAAATAACTCCTTAAATGAACACCACTGCTCATGTACCGTCTTACCCTTTAATCTATTTTCCCAGTCCACTTTAATCAATTCCGCTCTTATACCATCATAGTCTCCTTTATTCAAGCTCAGTACGCTTGTTTGAGAACCAACCTTCTCACCCTCTAATTGGATATGGAATTCAACCATGTTATGGTCACTCATTCCAAGGGGATCCTTAACTAGGACATTATTAATTAATCCTGACTCATTACACAGGACCAGGTCCAAGGTTGCTTGCCCCCTTGTAGGATCAGTTACATACTGCTCAAGAAATCCATCCCTAATACACTCAATAAACTCTTCCTCAAGGCTGCCCTGCCCAATTTGATTTGTCCAGTTAATATGGTAGTTAAAATCCCCCATAATTATAGCTGTTCCCTTATTACATGCCCCAACTATTTCCTGATTAATACTTCTTCCAGCAGAGTTGCAATTATTAGGAGGCCTATATACTACTCCCACTAGTGTTGTTTTCCCCTTATTATTCCTTATCTCCACCCAAACTGTTTCATTATCCTAATCGTTTGACCCAATATAATTTCTCTGTATTACAGTGATTCCTTCCTTTATTAACATAGCCACCCCACCTCCCCTTCCTTCCTGCCTGTCCTTCCTGATTGTTAAATACCCTGGCATATTTAATTCCCAGTCACAGAATCACAGAATCCCCACAGTGCAGATAGAGGCCATTTCGGCCCATCGAGCCTGCACCGACACATATCCCACCCTATCCCCGTAACCCCACGTATTTAATCCCCCTAACACTAAGGGTCAATTTATCATAGCCAAATCAGCCTAACCCACACATCTTTGGACTGTGGGAGGAAACCAGAGCACCCGGAGGAAACCCACGCAGACACGGGGAGAATGTGCAAACTCCACACAGACAGTCACCCGGGGCCGGATTCGATACCAGGTCCCTGGCGCTGTGAGGCAACAGTGCTAACCACTATGCCACCGTGTTGCCACTATGCCAGTCATTGTCACCCTGCAGCCATGTTTCTGTAATGGCCACAAGATCATACCCATACGTAGTTATTTGTGCCGTTAACTCGTCCATTTTGTTACGAATGCTACGTGCATTCAGATAAAGAACTTTCAAATATGTTTTATGACACTTAGGGGGAGAAATTCAGTATCGCCCCATTTGGGGCGCAATTATCGGCCGGGCGCAAAGATTAGCGCCTGGTGCTAATTATCGCCACTGACTGCAAACTTGACTTTTATCGCCCCTGGAGGTGATTGGAGCGCTAAATCAGGCGCTTCACACCTGTCTTAAGGCGCAAAGGCCGAGGAGCGAGGCGCTACCTCAGAGTGCTGGCGAAGCTCATGTAATGTCAGTCAGCAATGGAACACACACACAATGGCACGGGCCAGTTCTTAAAGGGGATGGTTAATCTTGCTTTCCATCCACATCCTGCTCATTGCAGCCTTGAATCTCGGCCTGGAGAGACCTGCACATCAAATCTGCTGGAAAGAACAATGGAGAGTACCAGGCAAAGAGCTCAGAGTGCAGCCCCCACAGTCTCTTCTAAATCGATACAAGGAATGGCAAATCAAAATGAACCTGCAAAGTGCTGCTCAGTACCCAAAACTCCTTCACACAACGTTGAATCTCTCCAGAAGTCTCTCTCTCTCTCTCTCTCTCAGAATGCGTAGTTCAAAAATGGCACCAACAATAAAAGGCAGGAAGCGGTCACCTTTAAATAGCGCTCCCCCTTTCCCTTCATGACTGGAGAACGCTCCCCTCAACCTGTCGTTGCTAGCATCAGGCGGTAAGGCAGGGGGCGCCACTCAATATCCGCTCTGGGGCGATACCGGGGCGTTGCGCACTCGACTGACGTCACGATCTGCCGGCGCAGGAGATCGTGGTGGTAGTGTTTAGCGCCGCCGCAAAATGTCTAGTTAATTTTGCGAGCGGCGCAAACTTCGCCGCGCCTGGGCGCTAGATGCTTTGCGCCCCATTAGCGCCCTCTTAAGGTGCTAACGGGAGGCGCAACCAACTGAATTTTTCCCCCTTAGTTCCTGCTTTTTCCTTTTTTAACACTTTACCTTTTACTCCATACCTTCTGTCCCTTCCTGACACGCTTTCCTCTGTCTCCCTGCTCAGGTGCCCAACCCCCTGCCACTTTAGTTTAAACCCTCCCCAACAGCACTAGCAAACACTCCCCCTAGGACAGCGGTCCTGGCCCTGCCCAGGTGCAGACCATCCGGTTTGTACTGGTCCCACCTCCCCCAGAACTAATTCCAATGTCCCAGGAATTTGAATCCCTCCCCCTTGCACCATTCCTCTAGCCACGTATTCATTTGAAATATCCTCCTATTTCTACTCTGACTAGCACGTGGCACTGGTAGCAATCCTGAGATTACTACCTTTGAGGTCCTATTTTTTAATTTACCTCCTAACTCCCTATATTCTGCTTTTAGGACCTCATCCCCTTTTTTACCTATATCGTTGGTGCCTATGTGCACCACGACAGCTGGCTGTTCGCCCTCCCCCTCCAAAATGTTCTGTAGCCACTCCGAGACGTCCTTGACCCTTGCTGCTGCCTTCCCCTGATAAGTCATCCCCCCAACAGTATCCAAAGTGGTATATCTGTTTGAGAGGGGGATGTCCACAGGGGACCCCTGCACTACCTGCCTGCACCTCTTACTCTGCCTGGTTGTCACTCATTTACTTCCTGCCTGTACACCCTTTGTCTGCGGTGTGACCAACTCGCTAAACGTGCTATCCACGAGGTTCTCAGCATCGCGAATGCTCCAATACGCATCCATCCGCAGCTCCAGCACCGCAATGTGGTCTGTCAGTAGCTGCAACGGGATACACTTCCCGCACACATGGTTGTCAGGGACACCGGAAGGGTCCCTGATTTCCCACATCGAGCAGGAGGAGCATAACACGGGGCTGGGCTGTCCTGTCATGACTTACTTAGTGAAGAGAGTCAGTTCAAACTGGGTGACACCCAGTTAAAACCAATTGTTTATAAAGGATTCTCAAAGTGAATTACGTTACTCATGGCGTTATTGCAATTGATAGCTTATTTATTGTTCAAATTGGATACTATAAACCCACAACTGCAATATTCTTTGATGCGAACATATGAAATATGACAGAAGGAAAAGACCAGCCTGTCCCATACAGTTGTGATGCCAATACATAAACTCCCAACTTCAATCGGAGCCATGTAACCTCCTGGAATATGCCACTGGACAAAGTAAAAAAGACATGTAGTTGAGAAAGCACATGGTAATGATATGTGATTATTTATAAATTGTCTGCATCTGTATACCATCCATAAAATATTCATGTTATTATTGTGACTTTATAACATGAGCCATAAGAGAACCAGGATTTTATTATCCTGAAATGTATACAGGAGCATTTTTATTAACCTCCAAAACAAACATCAACATTATATTGCCAGGATATTATTTACACACTCATATATAAGTATGTGCAGACATGAAAATACATGTTTATCTTTTTAAATGTCTACACTGAGAACAGTTTCCTGCTGTTGAATTGCAATGAGCTTTTTGAAATGATACCCTCATTTTCCACAGATGTCCTAGACTCACGCAGGCCTTGTATCCAGAACATGTGAACAACAGATCAACAGGCTTTATTAGGCCAAAAATATTTGAAAAAGTGTAGCTCTTACCTTAGTTCTCTGTAAATTCCTTACCAAATTAAAAAGCTTATTGTAACTTGGATTAAATAAAGAACTACAGATGGCAGGGGGTGTGTTGCAAAGGTAAGAGCACAGGATGATGTCATTAGCCATGAGGTAACAAGCACTTTGTGCCATGGAGTGGTGGGATGCAGATTTGAGCTTTTGATTGCCCACATGATGAGTTCTGGATTTCAGCCATACTATCGTGGAATTACGCCAGGCACTTCCAGACAGAGCAGGAAAGTCTTCCCAGCCCACTCTCGTGCACTTTCTAACAGTATTGATAGAGGAGGCTTAGAGCAGGGATGTGTAGCATATGGAGATTTAGAGGGACAAAGCAAAATTAAAGCAAATACATGACAAAATTAAAGTAATTTATGTCCTTATAAAAATGCTAGGCATTTTTTTTTAATGGCTTTTAATTTACTAATGCTAGTGTTCATAGAGGTAGACATTAAAAGGGGTAAAAAAAAAATGAAAAATCAGTAACAGCATCAGCTGATAGTTTTCATGCTATTCTGAATTTTCCACTCTGTAAAAATAATTTATTAGCACCAATGGTCTGTCATTTTAATGGCCGCTATGAAATAATGCTAATTGTTAACAATAAAGCTCTTAACACTGTTTCTGTTTCCCATTTGGTGCAATAAATTCTCCACTAACACCCATTGCTTCTGACCTGATTTGAACTTACTGTATCTTCAGAATAGACAAACATGCTGGTGAGCGTTACAGCTGCAATATATGAGGGCCTGCATAGCCATTGGAGACAGAGGGCACAGCGAGACCTAAGGGAGCGGCAGTACGTGCAAAGGCTCAGGCTGTCCAGGAAGATATTTATCATCCTGTACCACCTACTGAATGAAAGCTCAGAGACAATATTTAGTCAGCTCTCCCCTTCTTAAGGCAATCAAGGTAATGACAGCTCTCAGTTTCCTGGAAACTTCCAAACCACAATGAAGGATATCACAAGGCTGAGCTACTAGTCTATCCACAAAGTCATAAAACAGTTGACTGGTGCACTGTGTTTGCCAATCACCAGAACATCAATTTTGGCAAGGAGCAGGATTTGTAATCCCAAAGGCTGCTTCTACCAAGTTTCAAAGTTTCCTGGGGTTCAAGGGTTAGGGTATGTATGGCTATGCAAACAGTATGCAGGAATGCCATGATGTATGTAAATTGAAAAGCCTTTTACTCTTTTATTACACAGGTGGTATATGACCAGTGAGTTAGGATCTTGCAAGGTAATGACCATCAGACCTCTTGCACCAAGCCACTGTTTATCAAGCTTTTCCAAGAGAAAGGCTCAGCTGGCTGCGGAAGATATGGGCTATGCATTGCAGCTGTAGCTCATGATGCCTCTGCACAATCTGTGTAACAAAGCTGAGCAGTAGTATAACGAGGTGCACATGTAGACTAGGGTGGTAATGAAGCAGGCCCACTACTCAGCCAGTGTTTCAGGTGCCTGGAACACCCTGGTGGCTGTCTCATTTATGGTGCTGAATAGGTCACTGCATGCTGCACAATACTGTCATTGCCATCAGCAAGAATTCACTGATAATCAGCAGGCTCCAGTTCTAGAAAGAAGGAATTTGCATGTATATATACATCCTCAGGCCATCCCAAAGCGCTTCATAGCCAGTGAAATACTTTTGAAGTGTAGTCACTGTTGTTATGGAAGCAGATGTGGCAGCCAATCTGCACAGCAAGGTTACACAAACAGCAATGAGATAAATATCTAGATAATCTGTTTTATTGATGTTTGTTGATGGATAAATATTGGCCAGAACACCTGGAGAACTCTCCTGCTCTTCTTTGAATAGTGCCATGGAATCTTTTACAACCATCTGAGAGGGCAGACGAGGCCTTGGTTTAACGTCTCCTCTGAAAAGACGGCACCACGAACAGTGTGGTATTCCCTCAGTACTGCACTGGTGTCAGCCTGGGCTGAGTGCTCAAGTCTCTGGAATGAGGCTTGAACGCATGACCTTCTGACTCAGAAGCATTTGCAGAGCATCAGATCTCAAGCTGCCCAACGTCCAGGACACAGGTTGTTTCAGATTTCTATAACATTTTGAGAATTTATAGAGAACTTAGATTAAATTATACGAATTTCTTTGGTTCTATGATCCATACATTGCTGGACAGTGCTCCCTTGGACACAAATTAATTCAGGCACACCTACCACATGGCTCAACTTCCTCTACATAAAAGGGTCCACTTCCTCAGACATGTTTGGAGAGGATTTAGAGGCTTTATATGTCCAAGCTTCTCTGAAGACTCCTGTGGTAACGCCCCCTTATATACCACTGTTGCCTTCACTGAGTGAACCTTCCTGTATCACCCTGTCCTGTGAACTAGATGATTCAGTAAGGAAGATAGTAATAGACTTCAAGAGGACATAGGCTGGTGGAATGGCAGACAAATGGCAGATGAAATTCAACACAGAAAATTGTGAGTTGATACATTATGGTCGGAAGAATGAGGAGAGACAATACAAGCTAAATGGTACAATTTTAAAGGGGTACAAGAGAGAGAGACCTGGGGGTGTTTGTGCACAAATCTTTGAAGGAGGCAGGACAGGTTAACAAATCAGTTAATAAAGGATATGTGATCCTGGGCTTTATAAATAGAAGCATAGAGTACAAAAGCCAGGAAGTTATGCTAAACTAATATAAAACACTAGTTCAGCCCCAGCTGGAATATTGTGTCCAATTCTGGGCATCACACTTTAGGAAGGAAGTGAAGGCTTTGGAAATGGTAAAAAAGAGATTTACTAGAATGGTTCCAGGGATGAGGGATTACAGTTATGTGGATAGACTGGAGATGCTGGGGTTGTTCTCCTTAGAGCAGAGAAGGCTAAGGGGAGATTAGATAGAAGTGTTTAATAAAGGTTTAGATAGAGTAAATAAAGAGAAACTGGCTGAAGGGTCGATAACCAGAGGGCACAAATTTAAGGTGATTGGCAAAAGAACCAGAGGCGACATGAGGAAAAGCTTTTTTACACAGCGAGTAGTTAGGATTTGGAATGCACTGCCTGATAGGGTGATGCATACAGATTCAATAGTAGCCTTCAAAAGGGAATTAGATAAATACTTGAAGAAGAAAAAATTGCAGGGATATGGGGAAAGAGCAGGTAGTGGGACTGACTGGACTGCTCCTCGAAAGAGCCGGCACACACTCGATGGGCCAAATAGTGCTGTACTATTCGATGATTCAGTGCTGCTAAAATTTATGTAGAGAGAAAACTACTTCTGCTACTGTTCCCTGTGCTCCTCGGAGTTGCCAGAGACTGGGCATCGAGACCTGCATTCACGAAAAAAGAATAAGGAATAATGGAGTGCACATTAACCAGGCATGGCTGGAGAATTATTACTAGAAGAACAAAAGGGCAACCTGGAAGTTTTTTTTTACACAGAGAGCTATTAGAATATGAAATGCCTTACCACAAGTGGCTATTGAAGCACAGCCTGTAATATAATTTAAAAGGGAATTGGATAAGTATTTGAAAAGGACAAGTATAAAGGGATTCAGGGAAAGCACAGGCAAATGTAATTAGAGTAAACAGCTGCAGTTGAAGAGTTAGCACTGGCACTGTGCAATGGGCAAAATGGCCTTCTTTAGTGCTAAAAATCCTATGATTCTATGATTAATATTACTGTGTACTCATGGCAGTACATGCGACATGAACGTCATTACTGCCTGGATGCTGTAATACTTCCACAATTGCATTATGCTCAGCACAGTGTACACAGGTAGACATGTACATACCTTTTGCAGCCCAATCTGGTTGGATGGATCTACTCCCGCAAAGGCCTCATTCCCAATAGACTCAATTAGGTGAACTTCCCATGGCAGCCTATTCTTGTCCCGGCACTGTCTTTCTCCAGTGCTCTTCTAGCTCTTATATTGTAAGCCTGCATGACCAGAACATGTAAAATGTTCACACTTAACAAATGATAGAGCCTTTTACTCACCTCCAATTTTAATTTTTACACTATATCTGACTCCTCACCACTTGGCATGTCTGACCATTGTCTCGTAACAATCTCTTAAAAAAAATACCTGGCAGCAAATCACTCTCTGTAAATCAGTCCCATCTTGTTTGGCAGGATAGGTTAGATTTTCCAAATTCACACCAAAAACATATCAGGAACTAGAGCGCAGAGGGTAAGCAGGCCCCACAGGATTTTCCAACCAGCAATTTTTCATGGATTGTAAACCCTGTGGGGCCCACTGACCTCTGTGTCTGAATTCCCAAAATGAATTCATGGTGCATGGTGCACATGTGTGCAAATTTGTAAAAATCTATCCTTAGAAGTTTCAAGAATCTTTGCTGCCTTTCTCTCATTCAATTGCTGTTTTCACTCTACTGACCCTTCTGTCTGTGCCAATGAAGTAACTGACATTATTCTAGATTGCATGGAAGGTTTCATACCTCACTCTTCACTCTGTCAGATCTCCTACTACATCTGCGTTCCATTATGCCTGTCATTCTGCTGCCTCTCGTAAAAAATATGCTATTGTACTTGGCATCTTGATCAGCATGAAGCATCCCAAGCCAGCTTCATCTCTCCTTATAACTATTATTAGAATTATTAAATACAATCTTATTGAAAGGAAGGATTGACTGCTATCTTTCCATCCAGCAGTGGCTCCTTCTGCTTGATCGCCAAAGCTGTCCCTTACAATTTCTCTCAATCTTCCTTTCCACCTCTCTTCCTGGCGGTATTGTTGTTACTTCTCCTACAGAAAAAAGCGTGGGGACGCAAGGGGGGCGGCGGAATGGGGGGTCGGGCATTGAGGGGGAGCATCAGATTTTCCTCCAGATGCTTATTGGATCGCCTGGGCACTGCAAGTACAGGAAAATCAGATTGGGAGGAGCACATGCTCCTATGGAAGCCTGCTCTGTTTTCCGCCCATTTAAGTCAGTCAGGCTCAGTTATAGGTGTACACTGCTCCCCTCACCTGATTTTCCTGTATTCATTGTGCCCAACTGATCCAACAGCCCTAGTGCAGGAACAGGAAAATCTGCCCCTAGCCTAGATTTCTGTTTTTGGCTATTGGTGGGTTTTAAACAGATACAAATAGAACTTTGTTGTTTGCACCCAAATTTCTGAGGTCAGCTCATTAGCTCATTAGCATAGCTCCAGGTTTAGATTCAGATGAGAATAGGGAGTACAATGTGGGTGGCAGTGGAAAAATTTGAAAGGTTTTGGAGAGCCTCAAATGTCATCTCAACTCATTATCAGCCTTTACCAAGCCTGAAGGGACAGGGGACTACAAGAAAACAGGCAGAGATGAAGGGAAAGGAAACCCAAGGTGTAAGCATCAGTTTTCAAGCAAAGGACACAGGTGTCCAGCACTCAACCCCCTCTTTGATGGCTGCTGAAGGGGAGGAGGTACTGTGTGAAGTGGTTACAAGGAAGGTTGCCTTTCCATGGAACCATCACTGCTGTAAGCATCACAGCTTGCCTGCAAGGAGATGGGGCTAAATTTCAGACCATAGCTGGCTGTTAGTGCCAGCCTTATGTTGCAGAGTACCTGCAAGTGTCCTTGCAGCAAATGGCACAGCTCTGCATCAGAATACAGTTCCCAATGGTCATGTCAGGTAGTTCTGCCAAAGACTGTAGAAATGATTGGTTGAATCTTGGCAGATGTGAGCAATCAGGCTTACACTAGCTGTTGATCACCCTGAGATTTAGCATGGTATTGGCTTCTTTAATTCTGTCACGATAAATAGGAGTTAAAACTAACTACTCTCACCAAAACATATATGCTAATTTATATTTGCAATAATTGTTGCAACAAATAGTTGTTTTATTTTGGCCATGTGTTTGATGGAGGAATTAAGCCATTCAGTTGAAATACAAAACTTTGCAGGATTGTTTTGAACTATGTTTGATTAGCAGCTTCTTTTTGAGTTCAACAATTGTTTAAATTTGTGCAGCCCCGATTATACAGTTCTCAGCCTGTCTTACACAAACTGGAGCGTCTGTCTGCAGCCTTCAATGGAAGATAGTCAAGCCAGCTAGCTTCCATAGATAGTGAGAAATAGAAAGAAACCCTTGTGTAAGAATATTGATTATATCATAGTTTAGTGCAGCCGTGGCAAACTAATTCTGTGTTCTATTCAAGGAGCTAAGCTTAGTAAGTGCTACAAAAATATATGTTGAATTACTGCTACTATTCACTTGTTCTTTTATTGTTGAATAAATTTGTTTGACAATTAAAGCCTTGGTCAAAGTCTAGTTTAGTGCTATTCTGCTGCCTTCATAAGACGAGGATCATTTGAGATCACATGATAAAACCACGAGCTGGAATAAACTGAAGAGGGTTTTCTGTTTCATCCCTAGATATTTGGGCAAGTGAAAACAGTCTCTGGTGCATAAGGAGCAGACTGCTTGGGATGCTTCTGAAGAAACATCCAATATTATGATTGATCGGGCATTTAGATACTTCAGTGATGCCATCGTATATGCTGTCTCAGGTTTCTTTAGGAAGAGGAACCTCACTTGCACTAATCGTTTGCTAAAACAAGGCATGTTTACCTCTGTCTACAGATATGAGTTCGGGCAGTCAGAGTATCTCTCATGCTCTGGAAATCCTCCTCTTCTACTAAACACAACAAATAGGGGCATTCCTATTGGTAAACACATTGGTGCTGGTAATAGTGATGGGAGCAAAAAATAAATGAGGTACAACAATTTTCACAAAGGCTTACATTAATCTAAATGCCAGCAGGGGGAAAAAAAACAACAAAAATTAAGAAAGACTATTAAAAAATTACTGTGCCCTTTCCATACATACTGTTGCCTACAACTCTGGGCACCCATGTTACAGGGGTGTGATTAAAGTTTGACTTCCTGCACATTAGAACAGTGGGAAAAGGCACATAGAATGGACATGTCCTCATTATTATTTAAATGAATCACCCACTTATTGAAGGTGGGTGCTCTCACTGCCTCTAATTTTGCCCACTGGAAACTACATCAGAGCACAAGATGGGCAGAGTTCCAGTGGGGCAGATCTTCCACCCAATTTTCACTTCTGGCTGCCCAATTACTGTACCAAAATCAGGCAGATCATGGCAGAAAATCTGAGTTCTAGTCTTGATGGTATATCTTTCATCATCCTTAAGAGGTTTTTATTATTTTATTATGCCAGCTCTTCAATCTCTCTTGCCCCCAGTCCACGTTTCCTTCTCATTGGAATTTGGCTCACGTTCATCCTGTTCCCAAGACAGGGGATACTGCTTACCTTTCCAACTGTTGCACTATTAACTTTGGAAAATGTTTGGAAGCTTCTGCTAAATCCCAAGATATCAACCACCTTGAAAATTCTGACCCAATTAATGATTCAATGTGGACAGTCTATTACATAGAATCTACAGCTTATACTTCATACAATACTTGTCCCACTCTAATTAACTCTACCCACCCTGCAGCTGTATCCTTCTATTCTCTTCTCCCTCATGAGTTCATTAAGTCTCCTTTTAAATGCATCAATATTATCTGGTACAAACACTCCATATGGCAGTGATTTCCACATTTTCACCACTCCCTGTGTAAAGAAATTCCTCCTCAATTATTTATTTGATCTGTTAGTGGAAATAGGAGGATAGCGCAGATGAAAGCGTGGCTGGAGAGATGGTGCAGGAGGGTGGGCTTTAGATTCCTGGGGCATTGGGACCGTTTCTGGGGCTGGTGGGACCTGTACAGGCCAGATGGGTTGCATCTCAACAGGGCCGGAACCAATATCCTCGCAAGGAGGTTTGCTAGTGCTGTTGGGGAGGGTTTAAACTAATTTGGCAGGGGGATGGGCACCAGGATGTAACATTAGAAAGGGGAAATAAAGTGCTCAAAGGATTGGGAGAGGCAGAAAGCACTAAAGTAAGAAATAGTAAGGTATTAGGTGGGGTCAAACTAAGAGAGAATACAGGATGGTCTAAGATGGGTTTACAGTGTATGTATGTGAACGCTCGAAGCGTAGAAACCAAGGTAAGTGAGCTGCAGGCACAAATAGCCACATGGGAATATGATGTTGTGGCAATAACTGAGACCTGGCTTAAAAAAGGGCAGGATTGGGTATTAAATATTCCTGGTTATAAAGCGTTCAGGAAAGATAGGGAAGGAAAAATCGGAGGTGGTGTGGCAGCATTGGTCAAGGAGAATGTTACAGTGCTGGAGAGGGAGGATGTCCTGGAGGGGTCAAGGACAGAATTTATATGGCTATAGTTAAGAAATAATAGAGGTGCCATTACACTACTAGGTGTATTTTATAGACCACCAAATAGTGGGAAAGATATGGAGGAGCAAATTTGCAGAGAAATTAAAGAGAGGTGCAAGAACTACAGAGTAGTAATAATGGGGGACTTCAACTATCCTAATATAGACTGGGTTCGTAATAGTGTTAAGGGCAGAGAAGGGGAAGAATTTCTGAAGTGTGTTCAGGAGAATTTTCTTGATCAGTATGTTTCCGGCCCAATGAGGGAGGAGGCATTGCTGGATCTGGTTCTGGGGAATGAGATAGGTCAAGTAGAGCAAGTGTCAGTTAGTGAACATTTAGGGAACTGTGATCATAGTATCATAAGGTTTAGATTAGCTATGGAAAAGGACAGGTAGCAATCTAGAGTAAAAATGTTTAACTGGGGCGAAGGCCAATTTCAGTGGGATGAGAACGGATCTGGCCTGGGTAAACTGAAATCAAAGATTGGCAGGCAAAACTGTAATGGAACAATGGGTTGCCTTTAAAGAGTAAATAGTTCAGGTACAATCAAGGTACATTCCCACTAGGGGGAAAGGTAGGGCAACTAAAGTCAGGGCTCCCTGGATGATGAAAGAGATAGAGAATATGATGAAGCAGAAAAAGAGTGCGTATGACAGATGTCAGGATGCAAATACATCTGAGAATCAGGCTAAATATAGAAAGGTCAGCGTGAAAAAGAAAATAAGAAGGGCAAAGAAAGGGTATGGGAATAGAATGGCAATAAAAGGTATTTCAAAAGTCTTCTATAGGCATATAAATAGTAAACGGGTAGTAAGAGGAGGGGTGGGGCCGATTAGGGACCAAAAAGGAGACCTATGCATGGAGGCAGAGGGTATGGCTGAGGTACTAAACAAGTACTTTGCAACTGTCTTCACCAAGGAAGAGGATGCTGCCATAGACATAGTGAAGGAGGATGTAGAGCAGATACTTGATCGGATAAAAATTGATAGAGGAGGTATTAGAAAGGTTGATGTACTTAAAGTAGATAAATCACCAGAAGCGGATGGGATGTATCCTAGGATACTGAGGGAATTGAGGGATGAAAGCGCAGAGGTACTGGTCATAATATTCCAATCCTCCTTAGATACGGGGGTGGTGCCAGAGGACTGGAGAATTGCAAATGTTACACCATTGTTCAAAAAAGGGTGTAAAGATAAACCCAGCAACTACAGGCCAGTCGGTTTGACCTCGGTAGTGGGGAAGCTTTTAGAAACAATAATCAAGGACAAAATTAAAAGTCACTTGGACAAGTGTGGATTAATTAAGGAAAGCAAGCATGGATTTGTTAAAGGCAAATCATGTTTAACTAACTTGATTGAGTTCTTTGATGAGGTAACAGAGAGGGTTGATGAGGGTAATGCAGTTGACGTAGTGCACATGGATTGCCAAAAGGCGTTCAACAAAGTGCCACATAATAGGCTTGCCAGCAAAGTTGAAGCCCATGGAATAAAAGGGACAGTGGCAGCATGGATATGAAATTGGCTAAGTGATAGGAAACAGAGAGTAGTGGTGAATGGTTGTTTTTCGAACTGGAGGAAGGTATACAATGGTGTTCCCCAGGGGTCGGTTCTAGGACCACTGCTTTTCTTGATATATATTAATGACTTGGACGTGGGTGTACAGGGCACAATTTCAAAATTTGCAGATGTCACAAAACTTGGAAGTATAGTTGACAGTGAGGAGGAGAGTGATATACTTCAGGAAGACATAGACAGGCTGGTGAAATGGGCGGACACGTGGCAGATGAAATTTAACGCAGAAAAGTGTAAAGTGATACATTTTGGTAGAAAGAATGAGGAGAGGCAATATAAACTAAAGGGTACAATCCTAAAGGGGGTGCACGAACAGAGAGATCTGGGGGTATGTGTGCACAAATCATTGAAGGTGGCAGGGCAGGTTGAGAAAACAGTTAAAAAGACTTATGGGATCCTGGGCTTCATAAATAGAGGTATAGAGTACAAAAGTGTGGAAATTATGATGAACCTGTATAAAACAATGGTTCGGCCCCAACCGGAGTACTGTGTCTAATTCTGGGCATTGCACTTTAGGAAGGATGTGAAGGCCTTAGAGAGGGTGCAGAAAAGATTTACGAGAATGATTCCAGGAATGAGGGACTTCTGTTACGTTGATAGACTGGAGGGGCTGAGGTTGTTCTCATTGGGGGAGGAGAGAAGATTGAGAAGAGATTTGATAGAGGTGTTCAAAATCATGAGGGGTCTGGACAGAGTAGATAGAGAGAAACTGTTCCCATTGGCAGAAGGGTCGAGAACCAGAGGACACAGATTCAATGTGATTGGTAAAAGATCCAAAGGCGACGTAAGAAAAAACTTTTTTACGCAGTGAGTGGTTAAGATACAGAATCTACTGCCTGAAAGGGTGGTGGGAGCAGATTCAATCACGGCTTTCAAAAGGGAGCTGGATATGTATCTGAAGGAAAGAAATTCGCAGGGCTACGGGGAAAGAACGGGGGAGTGGGACTCGCTGAAGTGCTCTTGCAGAGAGCCGGCACGGGCTCGACGGGCCGAATGGCCTTCTTCCATGCTGTAACCATTCTATGATTCTATCTTTTATATATATATAGATATAGTAGCACAAAAGCAAAATACTGCGGATGTTGGAAATCTGAAATAAAAACAGAAAATGCTGGAAATACTCGGCAGGTCAAGCAGCATCTGTGGAGAGAGAAACAGAGTTAATGGGCTGGATTTTGATACTGGGGCGGGTTGGGGTCGTGTAATCCGCATTTCGTGTTATCCACCCGACTGCAATTGGATGTGGGAGATTGATGCAATTTTCACCTAATTGGGCAATTGAGTTCCAGCATGTGGGAACCCATGAACCAATTAGTGGTTTCAGTCTGAAAGTCGCCTCTGATGATGTCATCATTGCTGCTGCATTGAAGGTCTTCAGAGACTGCCTGGCCTTTGCTGTGAGTGGACCTGGATGCAAAATGAGCAGCAGCTGAGAGAGAGAGAGAGAATTTTTTTTGCATCCAGGTCCTTTCACAGCAAAGGCCAGGCAGTCTCTGAAGACATTCAATGCAGCAGCATCAGAGGCGACTTTCAGACCTAATACTACTACTACCTTCATCACATCTCCGTTGTAATAGTGGACCTGCAGCTGATAGTCAGCTATCCACTTGTGCTCCCGCCAGGTTTCACTGGCGTGTTTCACATCAGGCGTGCTTCACGTCGGAAAAGGGTTAAATTAGCTAAAACGTTTCAAAATGGCATTACAGAGCCAATTTAGGGCTTGTTAAGGGCTTTAATGGCCTCTCCCACCTCTTGGAGACGGGATGGAGTCGGGAACACCGCACATGATTTTATCAAAATTGCGTGGAGGCGGAATGGAGGCGGGATCAGGTCTGCCCGCCACTTTTCGCAATTTTAACCCCCCACACGCCTCCAAACCCGACTCCACGGCCTTATGAAAATCCAGCCCAATGTTTCAGGTCGATGACCCTTCGTCAGAACTGGAAAAAGTTGGAGATGGAACTAATCTCTCCTGCCTTCCATCCTATCACAGACCTTCCCTTTTGTTCTTTCCTCCCCTCCCCCTTTCCCTGCCCCTACACTTGCTTAAAAACCTGTTCCATCTCCAACTTTTTCCAGTTCTGATGAAGGGTCATCGACCTGAAACATTAACTCTGTTTCTCTCTCCACAGATGCTGCCTGACCTGCTGAGTATTTCCAGCATTTTCTGTTTTTATTATATATATATAGTGATCCCAGCACGGATCACTGTGGGACTCCACTTCCCAATTTCTGCCAGTCTGAGAAACTTCCGTAACTCCTCCCTCTGTTTTCAGTTTTGTAACCATCTTTCAATCGATTCTTTTACCTTGCCCCTGACTCCACCCCTTGACCTCTGTCACAAGTCTATTATGTAGCACCTTATCGAAGACCTTCTGAAACTCCATGTTTAGCATATCCATGCATTGCTCTTGTGTATACGTCATATTACTTCTCCAAAAAATTCAACAAGGTTGGTTAAGCATGGCCTTCCTTTTACAAATCCATGCTGACTTTTTTTTATTATATTCTCCATCCCTAGATGTTTTGTTATATGATCTATGAGCATAGATTCTAGAATTGCTCCTACCACTGACATTAAGCTAACTGGTCTATAGTTCCCTGGATTAGACCTATTGCCCTTTCTGAAGGTAGGAATTGCATTTGTTGTTCACCAGTCCTCAGGCACTATTCTTGCTTTTATTTAATTTTTCTATATGGATGCAGTGTTTCTGCTACAACCAGCTTAATTTCTCTGATTATCTGCAGATGCAATCCATCTGGACATGGGGCTTTGTCCTACTTAAGTTTGGCTAGTTTGTCCAGTATCTCCTTTCTTTCTATCTTAATTGTTATAATATCCCTCTTAACTTCTCCTACTGTTGTCATTTTCTAGTTGGTAGTCTCTTCAGTGAAAACTGAGGCAAAGTATCAATTCAGTATCATCTCCTATGAGTTTATCTTGCTCATCCCTTAGTGGCTTTATCCCTATCTTAATTCTCCTTTTGTTACTCATGTGTCTATAGAATACATTACAATTGCTTTTTATATTCTTTGATATTTTCATTTTATATTTCCTCTTTGTCTTCCTAATTTACTTTTTAATTCTTTCCTAAACTCATAATTTTCCTTTTGTTTTCTATTGGCGATCTTGTTGTCTCTGTCACACACTTTTGGAATTCTGATCTTAACAATTCTGGTGATTTATCTGCCATTACCTTGTTCACTTCCAAAGCATTTAGCATGGTCTGGCACAATGCATTTCTAAACAAGTTACCAACATGTGGTTCCCCTCCAAAGCTATATTTATGGCTGTCTAGTTTCATCTCAAATTGCTCTTTCATGCTGTAATCTTATCCTCTGACATGTAAACCAGACTGGGTAAGGGTGGCAGGTTCCTTTCCCTGAAGGACATAAGTGAAACAGTTGGGTTTTACAACAAAATCAAAAGCTTTCCTGCTTTTACATCTCATGCCAGCCCAGAATTTACTAGATTTATTGAAATTAATTTGATATCTTGCCATAGATGTGAATTGCAATTGACTGCTGCTAGGAGTGTTGGTCTAATACCATAACTACTACAGTACCATACTCTAGTCCTCTTGTAGTGCAATGGCTGCCTCATTATATCTTGACCTTCACCCTCGCCTTGAATGGGGCAAAAAAAATTTAGTTTCTTACGAATCTTCAAAGACACAGTTTTTTTATGTCTTTCGCATGTCTAATCAACAGCTACCACCTTTGACAGCAAGAAAATAGACCTGGAAAGGAGCAGCAAATTTTAGAAATTTCCCCAAGATTACTGTGTTTAGTTTAAACTCAAGATCATGCATTGGAGGCAGTTCAGAGAAGGTTCACGAGGTTGATTCCAGAGATGAAGGGGTTGCCTTATGAAGAAAGGTTGAGATGGTTGGGCCTATACTCATTGGAGTTTAGAAGAATGAGAGGGGATCTTACTGAAACATATAAGATTCTGAATTGGATTAGATCTATTGCCCTTTCTGAAGGTAGGAATTACATTTGTTGTTCACCAGTCCTCAGGCACTATTCTTGCTTTTATTTACAGGGTAGATGCAGAGAGGATGTTTCTCCTCGTGGGGGAATCTAGAACTAGGGGGCATAATTTCAGAATAAGGGGGCACCCTTTTAAATCGGAAATGAGGAGGACTTTCTTCTCTCAGAGGGTCATGAATCTTTGGAATTCTCTTCCCCAGAGAGCTGTGGAGGCTGGTTCATTGAATATAGTTAAGGTGGAGATAGACAGATTTTTGAATGGTAAGGGAGTCAAGAGTTATGGGGAGCGGGCAGGGAAGTGGAGTTGAGGCCAAGATCAGATTAGCCATGATCTTATTGAATGGCGGAGCAGGCTCGAGGGGCCAAATGACTTACTCCTGCTCCTACATCCGATGTTCTTATGACTGTCCAGGAGCCACTTCTGTTTTCTAAAATTATCCCCCCAAAAATTCAGTAAAACGCATGCTATAAGGTTTATAAACAGTGAGTAAACAGGGCACACTCACTCACGGGGATATTTACTGCATCTCACTGCTGCCCCTGATGTATCCTTTATTTGGTGTATTTCAAAAAAATTTAAGCATATGAGCTGTTGGGCTGAATTTCAACACATTGGGGGTGAAATTCAATTAAGCACAAAAACGGGCGCAGGGATCACGATGTGCGATCTGCCCGTGCCCATTGAAAGGAGGTCAGGCAGCATGTAAAAATTGTGCTGCCTTCTACTTTGCATGAATGCAGCGCACAGCCCAGCAATGAACGTGCTGCTGACAGGCTGTGCACTCAGCAGGGGGTCGAAGCTCGCGATGTTCACGAAAGTCTAGCTTTAATTAAAGCTAGCCTGCGCCTCTTAAATGCAGTCTGCACCTCTTAAAAGTGAGCTGCCTTCTGGTGATCAAAAATGTTGAAACTGCTTTTGCACAAACCCAATGACTCAACAGGCCAGGGAAAGGGCACCCAGGGTCTCAGACGCAGCACTCGAGGCCTTTGTGCAGGGGGTGAACACTCGAAGAGAGGTCCTCTACCCACAGGGGGCCAGGAGGCCCTCCAGAAACACTGTAAGAAGGATGGGGGACCAGATCGCCGAAGTGGTCACTGCCAACAGTGTTGCTCCCAGGACATGGCTCCAGTGCCCAAAGAGGTTTAATAACCTCAGGCGAGTGGTCAAGGTCAGTGAATGCATCTTCAAAAGCCGTCTTCTAACAACTGCACCACTAGCCTCACACACTGCTCAATGCACGACCCCCATCACTCACCTACCAACAATCTCTACCAAACATGAGGCACACATCACATTCCTAGCTTCACCTCACCCCCACACACTTACCACTGCTGCAAGCCTCACACCCACATCTCACAGCTTGAACACACTGTCAGTTATTCGACCATGACAGCCACATCACCCAAACACATTACACCACACGCACTGACACACTTCCCTTTCTCTTGCAGGAAAAAGTGGTGCACAACCAATGCCAGCAGACCTCAACCGGCGGGGCACAGGCTCGCCTGCATGACCCCACCCCCTTGGAGGAGACGGTGCTGGCCATTCATGGCAGGGGCATGGCTGAGCTCTTGGCCAGCAGCGGGGCTGAAAGATTACAAGATGCCGGTATCCTCATACATTATCCTCCTTCTCACATCCCACTTCCCATGCACTTCTAGCTTTCCCCTCCCCCGCCCCTCACCACAACCCTACCCTTGTGCCTTTCTCATTTCAGACACCTAAGAAATACAGCCTGCCCAGCCAGTGGTTGAACAAGAAGAGGAAGAGGAGATTGAAGAAGAAGAAGAAGAAACACTGTCACTCGATTTCACACTCCCAGCCACCAGCTCCTCAAGGTCATCCTGCATGGCCATCTGTAGTCTCCCCCACTGAAAGTCAGCAGCCTTCTACCAGCCATGCTGCAGCCACTGGGGTAGCACTGCATAGGAGCATGAGGATAGGCAAAGGCACATGCAAGACAGTCACTATAGGAATGCACAAGGGTGATTAGCTGATTTTTTGATGTAATATTGGATGCATATATGGATAAAGTTGAATTGGAAAGTTTGCTTTGTGGTGGCTTTATTTCAATATTGTGGCCAAGAGGACGCCGTGATGGTCAGTAACAGAGGGAATGTAAGGTGTAGGACAAATGTGAATGGGGAATTGGGGTTGTGTTCACTGGTACCGCAGGCGGATGTTTCGATCCCAGATATCCCAGCCAGAAAGGGGATGTTTGGGTTGCCTCCTTGCTTCCGCTTCCTCCTCTTCCGCTTCCTCCTCTTCCGCTTCCTCCTCTTCTGCTCCTTCCTCTTCTGCTTCTTTCTCTTCCTCCTTCTCCTCTTCCTCCTCCTTCCTCTGTGAGTAGCTTGTTCTCTTTGCTGCCTCTGCTCCATCTCCACGTCATGCTGCAGCCCAAGGGGGACTGCAACTAGAGCCCCCAGGACTGAGAGCAAGTTTTTTTCTCAGAGGCCTTCCTTTAGGAGCCAAAGCCTTGCAAATGTCGATCAGCACTCCCTGCACTCCCTGTACACTTGAACAACTTTTTAAATTTCTTACACCAAGCCACTACTCAAATAAACTGTACAGGAACCAGTACAAAAGCAAAAAGCAAATCTTACCTCAAAGTTGCGTGTATCCCTTTAAGTAGCGCTGGTGGGGGGGGTTCCATCGTGCAGCTGAACATACACGCCGATTGACGACACGATCTGAATGATTAGCATTTTTCTAGCAAATGCAGGCAACGGTCATGCTGCCGACATGCCCAAAATGGTAGCCGCCGCGGGATGCGCTGGAGGTGGGTGGAAGCGAGGCCATTTTTTTGATGAAACCGGCCTTAACAGCCGGCGCTAAGGTGCTGAATTTCACGGCCCTTGTTTAGATGACTGAAAACGAAATTTTAAATAAAAGAATTTTCAACTGATGTGAATGGCTTTTTAGAAGGAAAATATCTTCGAATGAGGATAAAATATATATAATATCTTATATAGCTTTTTCCCATTTAATGCTCTGTGTAGTTTCTAGAGACATTATAAGAAGCCAGTCTCTTTCAACATTACTGCAATCTTCTTTGATTTAGTGTAATTTATACAGCATGATGTTTATGTGAAGGTTGGGATATGTAAAACAGGATCTTGTGTAGGTTTGATTTTTGATAGTTCTTTCAATCCAGCCTATTTATGCCTACTGAACATTTCTTGAAGCACTTAGTCTGCACAATCAGTGTATTGTTTAAATGGCAGCTGCACAAATTCATTTCATGACGGCCAGACATTAGCAGCATTTTGCGATGTAAGAAGTTATAAAACTGGACTATGAATAGAATATTATTAATTATCAAAAGCAACTAGAATGGCTAGGGGGTCTTATTAAAAATTGCTTAAGATTTGATTTAGTTGAGATGAGTTAGTTGTTTAAAATAGAATGGGCATATTTATTACCTAAACAGAACAATATTATGCAAACACAGCATTATTTGGTGAATATTTTCAGGGAATTGTCTGTATATATATTTATGATTTTCATTTTTGTCTTTAGCTGCAAGAGACACATTAACTTTAAATTGAATTATTTGCAATGCTCCTCTGAATTTTGAGCAACTATACCTTTGAATTCATGAATAAATCACAATGACGTGGGAATCAATAACTAAAGAAACTACATGGTGAAGAAAAAGTTACAACAGGGAACAAAATTAAAATATATTAACACCTGGCTGGACATAGCTACTGGAATGAGTCGATTTAATTCTTCAAGCGAGCACTGGAAATTATTGAAAGGAATACTCATTTGCTGTCCCTCACAAAGAGAATATGTTTGTGTGAGAATTATCATGTACTATCTACCTGTAGATATTTGATTTTGTCCACTTAAATATAACACCATATTCACAGAAGGCAGTGAAGTGCTGAATGTATTGTGTGTGTGAGTGAAATAGGGAGCATTTACTTGTTTAAACAGACATATAGCATCCTGTGACTTACATAAATGTACCAGCATTCTATCTCAAGAATAGCCAAGAGACACTATTCCCTTGATGACCTGTACCTTGGTACATTTCATAAGTAACCTCTTAAACATTAATTTTGCATTGTTTAATAATTGCCAGCTGTTTTCTGAACTATGATTATTTTATATCTCAGCACAAAGATAACAGCCAATTGTATTTTAAGACTGATTTCGCCAGGAACTTTAATAAACAATGGAAGTATGTAAGTGGTTTTTGAGGACAAAATAATACTTGTGAAGACAATGGAGCAACTTTAAGATGACAGGAACTTCCATTTCTGGTCAGTTCTAAAGGATTTTGAATATATTTTTAACAGGTGGCATAGAAATGTTGCTGGGCTAGAGACATATCATGTACGTATCATAAAAGTTTCACATCCGTGTAACAGACAATTGTTATTTTAAGATTCGTTCAGACAAAACGGTGTTCGACCTGGCTGCTTGAATGTAGTGTTCAATTCGCTTACTGTTGTGCTGCATGTTTAGTGAATGTTTCAATGTGTAAAAGAGGAGTAAAAAAGTAAAAATTTTCCCAGTAAAAAAGTAAAAAAATGTTAAAGCTTTTCGTTTTACATACAGACGGCAGCTTTTGACACGTTAGAACCCCTGCGACTACACCTCATTGTCTCAGTTGTATCTTGCTATGTCTTTGATGTGGTACCTTCCTGGCTGACTTAATTAACTTTATCACACCTCGGCAGATAGTCAGGATGATTTAATTTATTGGTCTGCAATTGTAAAGTACACATGCTTTGTTTTCTATCTATATATGCTTTGGCGATTCTGTATCTAATTTACTTCACCTGAGGAAGGAGCAAATCGATAGCTCCGAAAGCTTGTGATTTCAAATAAAACTGTTGGACTATAACCTGGTGTTGTGCGACCTCTCAATTTTGTCCACCCCAGTCCAACACCGGCATCTCCGCATCATAAAAGAGGAGTGACAGAGAACTACAGCTGTTAACACTGAAGAGCATCAGCAAAATAAAAAGAGAGAAAACACACACTCAAAACATTAATCCCTATTGACCGATTTCACAGGTGAGGCCTAATTGACCTGCACAAATGCAACCCTTTTAATAAATTAAGAATAATGATAAATTGTCTTTCCTAATAGCTCCAGTTTTCAGTATTTGATGATCTATTATATGCACCACAATGTCTACAGATAATGCTGCTTTATTGTATGAATTATTGACAGTCTTTATTGATCACAATTAAGATTAAAAAATACTTATTTTGTTTTTTTTCCCTTTTATAACTTTGATTGTGTTATCATCTACAACATGATATCACATCTTGTTGAATATGTCTGCATTGGTATTGGTTGATGGGATTAATTATTTTTGGTAGCTATATGATTCAATTGGCAATGCTGGAAAATGAAACTGATTTCCTTGAGCATATGGTAAGAATACCCCCAGAAGGTAATATTTGGGTTGAGTGTGCACTATCACTGGGTACCTGCACTGTTGCCCTGGTAATATAAACACTGAGCCCCAGTCTCAAATCAGCACTCTCCTATGCATCTTGCCAAGCCACATTTTTATTCTCACTTTGTACAGCATAAAGGAAATCAATACATTGTAATATCAAACAATAACTTTTTCATAATACTCCCAAAAGAATTACAACAATATGCTTTTAAAATTACATTTTTACTGCTGTACAATATATATTTATAAGAAGAAGGTTAAGCTAAGAACATCACATTGCTATATTATGATTCTACACTGGTGGTCCATAGCTTTATACATACAAGAGATTTTGGAGAAAATTTGATTATTCCCTTGTACATTTTGTCCCATCAATTTTCTCCTGTCCTCTTATGGTTGACACTAACTCATGAGTATTCTTAGTGTGAGCCTTAACAGTGTTGCGGGCTATTTGCCAACAGGAACATCATAGCCAAACTTGATTCTCTCCTCACACAATGCTCCATACATGTTCACTTTTCAGCAGTGGTCACTAAGTAATAATCAGGGGTGGGAACTCTAGCTGAGCCCAGGGACATTGAGACCACTCTATATTACTGCTACTGCCATACCAGTACAAATCAGGCTTGGAACCACAGACCTACCTGGTATGCATGGCTCAGTACCACAATGGCCAGCTAACATACCAGCTAAGCGATCAAGGAAACCTCTTGTACATGCCCAACGAAAAACATCAATGGTTTGTTGAATAATAACCTATAATGCGGGTAGTTTTATACTGAAAGGTTAGATTATAATAGGATTAATTTTTGTGAATATGTACAGGAAAAGCAGTTATAACAAATGCATCAGTGTTCCAATTGCCTCTGGCCAAACCAGATGCCTCTTGATCCATTAAGAGTGCAAGAACTTTGACAGACTTAAACTTTCACATACATTAATCATTTACATGGATGCTGGGCTTTAAATGGCATAGAGTGAAACCACTCAGTAATGTGACTTTTACTGTGTAGTTGCCAGGAGGATTTACAATCACAAGATAGATATTTACAATATTTATGATTCCAAACATTGGTGGGGGGTGGGGGGGGGGAGTTAAAGAAAAAGTTTCAAACTGATTTAACAGCCTAAAGATGTAACACAGAAGATATGGGGGTGAAATTGGATTAGGTCCAAAAACGGGCACGAGGATCACGATGCGCAATCTGCTCACGCCCGTTGAAAGGAGTTCAGGCAGCACGTAAAATTCATGCTGCCTGCTACTTTGCATGATTGCAGCGCACAGCCCAGCGCTGAACGCGCTGCTGACAGGCTGTGCACTTAGCAGGGAGCAGAAGTTTGCGATGTTCACGTGAGGCTAGCTTTAGTTAAAGCTAGGCAGGGTAAGACTGTGAGAGAATACAAGAAGGACTAGGATAGGTTTGACGTGCATGTGTGTGAATGCACGAAGTGTGGTAAATAAGGTTGGTGAGCTGCAGGCGCAAATAGCCACATGGGAATATAATGTTGTGATGATAACGGAGACCTGGCTCAAAAAAGGGCAGGATTGGGTGCTAAATATTCCTGGATATAAGGTGTTCAGGAAAGAAAGGGATGGAAAGAAAGGAGGTGGGGTGGCAGTATTGGTTAAGGAGAATATTGCAGTGCTGGAGAGAGAGGATGTCCTGGAGGGGTCAAGGACAGAATCTATTTGGTTAGAGTTGAGAATTAATAGAGGTGCCATTACACTACCAGATGTATTCTATAGGCTGCCAACTAGTGGGAAGGATATAGACGAGCAAATTTGCAGGGAAATTACAGAGAGGTGCAAGAACTATAGAGTAGTGATAATGGGGGATTTCAACCAGCCTAATATAGACTGGGGTAGTAATAGTGTAAAGGGCAGAGATGGGGAAGAATTTCTGAAGTGTGTTCAGGAGAACTTTCTTGATCAGTATGTTTCCGGCCCAACGAGGAAGAAAGCATTGCTGGATCTGGTTCTGGGGAATAAGGTGGGTCAAGTAGAGCAAGTGTCAGTAGGGAAACATTTAGGGAACAGTGATCACAGTATCATAAGAGGAGTACAGCCAGAGCCAAGTCCACGTCACCATGGGTGGCTCAGCTGTATGGGGGGGGGGGGGGGAGGAGGAAGAGTGGGAGAGCAATAGTGGTAGGGGATTCGATAGTTAGGGGAGCAGACAGGTGTTTCTGCGGCCGTATACATGACTCCAGGATAGTATGTTGCCTCCCTGGTGCCAGGATCAAGGATGTAACTGAGCTGCTGCAGGACACTCTGAGGGGGGAGGGTGAACAGCCAGAGGTTGTGGTCCAGATTGATACCAACGATGTAGGTAGAAAGAGGGATGCGGTCTTGTAGGCAGATTTTAGAGAACTAGGAAAGAGATTAAAAAGCAGGACCTCAAAGGTAGTAATCTCCGGATTACTCCCAGTGCCACACGCAAGTGAGTATAGAAGTAGGAGGATAGCACAGATGAATGCGTGGCTGGAGAGATGGTGCAGGAGGGAGGACTTCAGATTCATTGGGGCATTGGGACCGGTTCTGGGGGAGGTGGGACCTGTACAGGCCGGACGGGTTGCACCTCAACAGGGCCGGAACCAATATCCTCGTGGGGAGGTTTGCTAGTGCTGTTGGGGAGGGTTTAAACTAATTTGGCAGGGGGATGGGCACCAGGATGTAACATTAGAAATGGGAAATAACGTGCTCAAAGGATTGGGAGAGGCAGAGAGCACTAAAGTAAGAAATAATAAGTTATTAGGTGGGGTCCAACTAAGACGGAATAGAGGATGGTCTAAGATGGGTTTACAGTGTATGTATGTGAACGCACGAAGCGTAGTAAACAAGGTTGGTGAGCTGCAGGCACAAATAGCCACATGGGAATATGATGTTGTGGCAATAACTGAGACCTGGTTCAAAAAAGGGCAGGATTGGTTATTAAATATTCCTGGTTATAAAGTGTTCAGAAAAGATAGGGAAGGAAAGATTGGAGGTGGTGTTGCATCTGAGAAACAGGCTATATATAGAAAGATCAGAGGAGAAGTGAAAAAGAAAAAAAGAAGGCGAAGAGAAGGTATGAGAATAGAATGGCAGCCAACATAAAAGGTAATCCAAAAGTCTTCTATAGGCATATAAATAGTAAAAGGGTAGTAAGAAGAGGGGAGGGGCCGATTAGGGACCAAAAAGGAGACCTACGCATGGAGGCAGAGGGTATGGCTGAGGTACTAAATGAGTACTTTGCATCTGTCTTCACCGAGGAAGAGGATGTTGCCATAGACATAGAGAAGGAGGAGGTACTGGAGACACTTGACTGGGGTTGTTCTGGGGGTGGTGGGACCTGTACAGGCCGGATGGGTTGCACCTCAACAGGGCCGGAACCAATATCCTCACGGGGAGGTTTACTAGTGCTGTTGGGGAGGGCTTAAACTAATTTGGCAGGGGGATGGGCACCAGGATGTAACATTAGAAATTGATAAAGAAGAGGTATTAGAAAGGCTGGCTGTACTTAAAGTAGATAAATCACCAGGAGTGGATGGGATGCATCCTAGGATGCTGAGGGAATTGTGACGGAAATCACGGAGGTATTGGCCATAATATTCCAATCCTCCATAGATACGGGGGTGGTGCCAGAGGACTGGAAAATTGCAAATGTTACACCATTGTTCAAAAAAGGGTATGAAGATAAACCTAGCAACTACAGGCCAGTCAGTTTGACCTCGGTAGTGGGGAAGCTTTTAGAAACAGTAATCAGGGACAAAATTAACAGTCACTTGGATAGGTGTGGATTAATTAAGGAAAGCCAGCACGGATTTGTTAAAGGCAAATCGTGTTTAACCAACTTATCGAGTTTTTGATGAGGTAACAGAGAGGATTGATGAGGGTAATGCAGTTGACGTAGTGTACATGGATTTCCAAAAGGTGTTCGGCAAAGTGCCACATAATAGGCTCACCAGCAAAGTTGAAGCCCATGGAATAAAAGGGACAGTGGCAGCATGGATATGAAATTGGCTAAGTGACAGGAAACAGAGAGTAGTGGTGAACGGTTGTTTTTCGGACTGGAGGAAGGTATACAGTGGTGTTCCCCAGGGGTCGGTTCTAGGGCTTTTCTTGATATATATTAATGACTTGGACTTGGGTGTACAGGGCACAATTTCAAAATTTGCAGATGACACAAAATTTGGAAGTATAGTGAACAGTGAGAAGGAGAGTGATAGACTTTAGGAAGACATAAACAGGCTGGTGAAATGGGTGGACACGTGACAGATGAAATTTAACGCAGAAAAGTGCGAGTGATACATCTTGGTAGAAAGAATGAGGAGAGGAAATATAAACTAAATGGTACAATCCTAAAGTGGGTGCAAGAACAGAGAGACCTGGGGGTATGTGTGCACAAATCATTGAAGGTGGCAGGGCAGGTTGAGAAAGCAGTTAAAAAGGCTTACAGGATCCTGGGCTTCATAAATAGAGGTACAGAGTACAAAAGTTTGGAAATTATGATGAACATGTATAAAACACTGGTTCGGCCCCAAATGGAGTATTGTGTCCAATTCTAGGCACCACACTTTAGGAAGGATGTGAAGGCCTTAGAGAGGGTGCAGAAAAGATTTACGAGAATGATTCCAGGAATGAGGGACTTCGGTTACATTGATAGACGGGAGAAGCGGGGGTTGATCTCCTTGTAGCAGAGAAGATTGAGAAGAGATTTGATAGAGGTGTTCAAAATCATGAGGGGTCTGGACAGAGTAAATAGAGAGAAACTGTTCCCATTGGCAGAAGGGTCGAGAACCAGAGGACACAGATTTAAGGTGATTAGCAAAAGAACCAAAGGCAACGTAAGAAAAAACTTTTTTACGCAGCGAGTGGTTAAGATTTGGAATGCACTGCCTGAAAGGGTGGTGGAGGCAGACTCAATCTTATCTTTCAAAAGGGAGTTGGATAAGTATCTGAAAGAAAATTTGTAGGTCTACGGAGAAAGGGCAGGGGAGTGGGACTAGCTGAGAGTCGGCATGGGCTCGACTGGCCAAATGGCCTTCTTCCATGCTGTAACCATTCTATGATTCTATTCTATGATTCTATGATTAGCTATGAAAAAGGACAGGGAGCAATCTAGAGTAAAAATACTTAATTGGAGGAAGGCCAATTGCAGTGGGTTGAAAATGAATCTGGCCTGAGTAAATTGGAATCAAAGATTGTCAGGCAAAACTGTAATTTAACAATGAGCTGCCTTTAAAGAGTAGATGGTTCAGGTACAGTCAAGGTACATTCCCACAAGGGGGAAAGGTAGGGCAACCAAAGTCAGAGCTCCCTGGATGACAAAAGAGATAGAGAGTAAGATGAAGCAGAAAAAGGAGGCGTATGACAGATGTCAGGTTGAGAATACAAGTGAGAACCAAACTGAATATAGAATGTTCAGAGGTGAAGTGAAAAAGGAAATAAGAGGGACGAAGAGAGGGTATGAGAATAGATTGGCAGCTAACATAAAAGGGAATCCAAAAGTCTTCTATAGGCATATAAATAGTAAACGAGTAGTAAGAGGAAGGGTGGGGCTGATTAGGGACCAAAAAGGAGACCTATGCATGGAGACAGAGGGTATGGCTGAGGTACTAAATGAGTACTTTGCATCTGTCTTTATCAAGGAAGAAGATGCTGCCAAAGTCATGGTGAAAGAGGAGGTAGTTGAGATGCTGGATGGGATAAAAATTGATAAAGGGGAGGTACTAGAAAGGCTGGCTGTACTAAAGTAGATAAGTCACCAGGACCGGATGGGATGCATCCTAGGATGATGAGGGAAGTAAAGGTGGAAATTGCGGAGGTACTGGCTATAATCTTCCAATCCTCCTTGGATACGGGGGTGGTGCCAGTGGACTAGAGAATTGCAAATGTTACACCCTTATTCAAAAAAGGGTGTAAGGAGATACCCAGCAACTACAGGCCAGTCAGTTTAACCTCAGTAGTGGGGAAGCTTTTAGAAATGATAATCCGGGACAAAATTAACAGTCATTTGGACAAGTGTGGGATGATTAAGGGAAGCCAGTCGGATTTGGTAAAGGCAAATTGTGTTTAACTAACTTGATTGAGTTTTTTGATGAGGTAACAGAGAGGATTGATGAGGGCAATGCGGTTGATGTGGTGTACATGGACTTCCAAAAGGCGTTTGATAAAGTGCCACATAATAGACTTGCCAGCAAAGCCGAGGTCCATGGAATAAAAGGGACAGTGGCAGCATGGACACGAAATTGGTTAAGTGACAGGAAACAGACAGTAGTGGTGAATGATTGTTTATCGGACTGGAGGAAGGTATACAGTGGTGTTCCCCAGGGGCCGGTACTAGGACCACTGCTTTTCTTGATATATATTAATGACTTGGACTTGGGTGTACAGGGCACAATTTCAAAATTTGCAGATGACACAAAACTTGGAAGTATAGTGAACAGTGTGGAGGATAGTGATAGATTTCAAGAGGACATAGACAGGCTAATGGATTGGGCGGACACGTGGCAGATGAAATTTAACGCAGAAAAGTGCGAAGTGATACATTTTGGTAGGAAGAATGAGGAGAGGCAATATAAACTAAAGGGTACAATTCTAAAAGGGGTGCATGAACAGAGCGACCTGGGGGTATATGTGCACAAATTATTGAAGGTGGCAGGGCAGATTGAGAAAGCAGTTAAAAAAGCATACGGGATCCTGAGCTTCATAAGCGAGTGGTTAGGATCTGGAATGCACTACCTGAAAGGGTGGTGGAGGCAGATTCAATCGTGGCTTTCAAAAGGGAATTCGATAAGTACCTGAAGGAAAAAAAATTGCAGGGCTACGGGGAAAGGGTGGGGGAGTGGGACTAGCTGAAGTGCTCTTGCAGAGAGCCGGCACGGGCTCGACGGGCCGAATGGCCTCCTTCTGTGCTGTAAAAAAAAAGCACTCAAGGCCTTTGTGCAGGGGGTGAACACTCGAAGAAAGGTCCTTTACACACAGGGGGCCAGGAAGCCCTCCAGAAACACCATAAGAAGAATGTGGGACCAGATCACCAAGGTGGTCACTGCCAGCAGTGTTGCCACAAGGACATGGCTCCTGTGCCCAAAGAAGCTTAATGACCTCAGGGTCAGTGAATGCATCTTCAAAAACCATCTCCTACCAACTGCACCACTAGCCTCACACACTACTCAATGCACCTCCCCCCATCACTCACCTACCAACAATCTCGACCAAACACAAGGCACTCTTCACGTTCCTTGCTTCACCTCACCCTCACACAATTACCACTGCTGCAAGCCTCACACCCACATCTCACAGCTTGAACATACTCAGTTATTCAACCATGACAGCCACATCACCCAAACAGATTGCACCACATGCACAGACACACTTCCCTTTCGCTTGCAGGAAAAGGTGGCGCATAACAGATGACAGCAGACCTTAACCAGTGGGGGACAGGCTCGCCTGCATGACCCCACCCCCTTGGAGGAGAAGGTGCTGACCATTCTTGGCAGGGGCATTTCTGAACCCGTGGCCAGCGGCGGGGCTGAAAGAATACAAGATGCCGGTATCCTCATACGTTATCCTCCTTCTCACATCCCACGTCCCCCTCATCCCACTATATCATCTGATTTACAATCTGCAGATGGTGTAAGCATGCAGCTCTTGGTTCCCCTGCTCCCCTCACCACAACCCTACGCTTGTGCCTTTCTCATTTCAGACACCCAAGATATCCAGCCTGCCCAGCCAGTGGTTGAAAAAGAAGAGGGAGAGGAAAGTGAAGAAGACGAAGAAGAAAAACCATCACTCGATTTCACACTCCTTGCCACCAGCTCGGATACTGACACTGCGCGTACTTTAGATGCGGGATTTGCACGTGGTGAGATACCAGGCACGAGTAGGCTGCAGCCAGGGCAGGGGGAAAGGGTAGGGCAGGTGCCAGCTCCCCGGAGGGCAAGGTCACACACGAGTTCTGCTGCACACGAATCAGATGAAGACTTCGATGGGGCGGCCTACAGAAGAACACTGATGGGTATGCACAATGAAATGCTTGGTGCATTGGCAGGCCTGCCAGAAAGCCTGAATGCAATGTCAAGGAGCATGGAGGAGTGCATAAGGCTTTGGGCAGAGCTTGGAGCCCATCCTTTCCAGCATGGAAGGGGTGGGCAGATCCAGTTGTGGAGCCAACCATCATCTGTCTGATGGCCGAAGTCTCCACTTCCATTGCAGCACATGCAACATCCACCCAACGTCTGAGTGCTGCAATGGAAGCGCGTACTGATTTATCATTTATCATTTAATCATAGACTGCTACCATCATGGCTGGATTTACCAGTGTTAAAAGGGGCTTGCAGGGTTTCACAGCAGTCCAGCAGTCTGTACTCCAGCAGATTACTAGGATTACTGAGGTGCTGCCCCAGGGGAGTGGCAATGGATCCGTTGAGGATGACCATGCTGTCCCCTCTCAAGGATGACAGCATACATCCTCCCACCACTGCCACTCCGCCAGTGACCTTGCTGTTGCCTGTCAACCAGCCAGCCCAGACTGCTGCCACCCATGCTGATGTGATGCACTCCGAAGCTGGGCCTACTAGGCCCAGAGCTCGTCGAGGTTTTCCTGCAAGGCCATCTGCAGTCTCCCCCACGGAAAGTCAGCAGCCTTCCACCAGCCATGCTGCAGCCACTGGGATAGCACTGCGTAGGAGCACTAGGATAGGCAAAGGCACGCACAAGACAGTCACTAAGGGAATGCACAAGGGTGATTAGTTGAATTTTTGATGTAATGTTGAATGCATATATGGATAAAGTTGGATTGGAAAGTTTACTTTGTGGTGGGTTTTATTTCAGCATTGTGGTCAAGAGGACGCTGTGATGGTCAGAACAGAGGGAAGGTAAAGTGTGGGATTAATGTTCAATGAGGAATTGGGGATGCGTTCACTGGTACTGCAGGCGGATATTTCGATCCCGGATATCCCAGCCAGAAAGGGGCTGTCTGAGTTGCCTCCTTCCTCCCACTTCCTCCTCCTCCTCTTCTGCTTCCTCCTCCCTCTGTGAGCAGCTTGTCCTCTTTGCTGATTGCTCCATCTCCATGTCATGCTGCAGCCCAAGGGGGACTGCAACTAGAGACCCCAGGACTGGGAGCAAGTGGTGTTCTCAGAGGCCTTTCTTTAAGAGCCAAAGCCTTGCAAACGTTCACCAGCACTCCCTGCACACTTTAACAACTTTTTAAATGTCTTACACCAAGCCACTGCTCAAATAAACTGTACAGGAACCAGTACAAAAGCAAAAAGCAAATTACCTCAAAGTTGCGTGTATCCCTTTAAGTAGCACTGGTGGGGAGTCTGTCATGCAGCTGAATGCACGTTCTGCTGTGCGTGCTTTGGAGAGGGCATTAAAAGAAGTGGCGACATCCAAAATACCAGATCGTGCGTCAATTTGGCTTCACAATCTGCCTCATTAACATTCTTCTGGTGAATGCAGGCATCAGCCCCACTACCGACCTGCCCAAAATGGTGACCACCGCGGCCCACGCCTGAACTGACCGGAGGCGAGGCTGCCACCATATCTTTGCCGAAACCGGCCTTAACAGCTGGCGCTAAAGTGCTGAATTTCGTAGAGCATGTACCTACGTAGGTAGGCAGATGCACTTTATGCAAATGTGTATGGCTTTGTTCCATTGAAGGCGGCATTCAGCTCATGTCACAACAGCTGATTTTCTTTTCACAAAAGATCTTGTCGTAGAAGAGTGTAGAGGGGGAGGGATAATATTTGCTTGTACTGTCTTCTTTCAAAATCAGTTGTGTAGTGGTTTGGCACTGTGGTCCTCTCATACCCGTGCTGCTCCTCCAGATGGCTCCTGCTCTCCTGACTCTCTACCCAGATTGGCTTAGTCGGCTGCACTCTCGCCTCTGAGTCAGAGAGTTGTGGCTTTAAACTCCACTCAAGCACAAAATCTAGGCTGTCACTTCAGTGCAGCATTGAAGGAGTGCTGCATTGTCAGAGGTGCTGCCCTTCAGATGAGATGCTAAACCAGATGAGATATTAAACCAAAGCCTTGTCTGCTTGTTTCAATGCTTTAGATGAATGTTAAAGATCCCACAATACTATTGAAAAAAAGCAGGGAGCATTTTTGATGACTTGTCCTTCAACCAACGCAGCCAAGAAGATTAACTAGTCATTCATCTCATTGCAGTTTATGGGACATTATTGTGCACAAAATGGCTGATGTATTGGCCTCCTTTTTAAAATTCAAGTCATAATTTCAGCCTCTAAAATTTTTATTTAAAAAAAAATCTTCTGGCATGTATGGGGCTCGAATCCTATGGACACAGAGCGGGATTCTAATTTCTGATCTGCCATGAAGGAATTATTAATTTAAAAAATCTTTCTCACATCTTTTGCGATGATGGGAAAAATGTTTTAAAATGTAAACCAAAAAAATCAGAATTAGAATCATATAAACTATTTTTTTTGGTGAACAATAAAATGAAATAAGATGCTCCTAACTAGTTTCCAGTTTTAGCCTTTCCTTCCCCAGTAATAGCTTATAATTCCTGGAAAAATGCAAAGTAAATCGTGGTACATTTTTATTTGTTTTTTAATCCATTAATAGGAAATCAGCAATTTAACCTTCAGGGACACCCAATTCAGTAGGGCTTGAATTCTTTCTTTATTAATATGACAGATGAGGAAGGCCATTCAGCCTATGTTAATTCATCCATCCAGAAATAGCTAAAGTCTTCTCTTTGTAGTATCTAATTGTTTCTTAAATGATACCAGGGTTTTTGCCTCCACTACTCTATCTGGAAGTTTATTCTACCTATTGATCAATCTTTGGCCGCATAATTCGGCTCCCGAGAGCGCGTTGTTTGGGCGCTACAAGTGCCATTGTGGTTCCAAAATGGCATCCGCAGCGCAGGCACGCACTTCTGGTGCGGGCCACGCAGGACACCATCTTGAGTAGACCGTTAGCGTGGGCGCAATGAGTGTGCGCCGGAAGTATGCAGAGTAGGCAGATCATGACATTAATCAGCATGCGACACTGATTTGATGCCAGCGCTGCCATTTTGGAGTTCAACGCTCCAGCTATTGCCCTCTCTTAAGCTCGCACAGCTGAACACGCATTCAGCAGCAGCAAGGTACCCCCAACAGCGCTATTTAAAGGGATCATCAACTACTTACAGATTAGTTGTTGTTTAATTTCTACTGGCTCTTGTTGCATTGGTAGACATATTTGGTGGTTTCTAGAGTTATTTAAAGTTGCTAAAGTCTACAGGGAGTGGTGTGGCAGGTGCTGAAGGATTTTGTCCTAACTTCAACGATTCTGCTCAGACCACTTGCTCCCAGACATGGGTGCAGTAGTAGGCATTCTACTTGGCCTACAGCATGACAGGGAAAATGAGCAGAGGCATCACAGAGCAGGACAAGCAACTGGAAGAGGGAGGAGGAGAAGGGCTCTCAGCAGGAGACCATATCTGTCCAGGGTGTTCAGGGAGCAATACTCCTATCTGAACCTCAGCGAGGAACATTGTGTCAGACATCTATGCTTCACCAAGGAGGTCCTCACTGAAATCTGCCACCTGCTGCAGCCACAACTGCAACCTCAGAGCATTGCGAAGACAGCATTGCCGGTGGCTGTGAAGATCACAGTGGCCATGAACATTTATGCGTTGGGCTCCTCCCAGGCTGGAGCAGGCGACATTTAATACTTAATAATTAATATTATCTTGTGTGAAACTTTGCCAAAAGCCTTTTGGAAGTCAAGATAAACCACATCATAGGGCTTTCCACAGCTCACTTGAGCTGTCACTTCCTTAAAGAAGTCATGGAAGTTCAGTGAGGCAGAATTTCCTCTTCTGAATCCATGTTAACAATTAACCATCCATGATCTTCCTTTTCAAACAAGCTGGTTAATACTTCATTTCCTCTCCATCACCAGCATTGGCCATCTCCACCCCTCCTCAGCTCATCTACTGAAGAAGCCCTCATTTATGCCTTTCTTATCTCTAGACTCGACTATTCCAATGCTCTCCTTGCTGGCCTCCCACCTTGCACCCTCCATAAACTTGAGCTCATCCAAAGCTCAGCTGCTCGTAACCTAACTTGCACCAAGACCCGTTCACCCATCACCCCTGTGCTCACTGAACTACATTGGCTCCTGGTCCAGCAATGCCTTGATTTTAAAATGAAATTCCATGCAGGGGTGGGCGGACGAATGCTGAAATCCTGAGAGAGGACAGCAGGTTCGTGCTCCATGGAGCCACTGCCACTCCTCCAGTGTTGTGCCTCAGCAATCCTAGTAATCTGTTGCAGAACAGATTGCTGGACTGCTGTAACACCCTGAAAGCCCCTTTGGACACTGGCAACTGCAGTTACGATGGCAACAGTCTGAGCTTGCATGGCAGCAAGCTGAGCTTGCATGACTTAAGTCTGAGCTTCCATTGCAGCACCCAGACATTGGGTGGCTTCTGCTTATGGTGCAATGGAAGCTGGGACATCGGCCATCAGACGCTGCATCATGGTTGGGACAGTAAGTGTGCCAATGGAGTTGGCCACCACTACCATGCTGGAAAGGATGGGCTCCAAGCTCTGCGCACGCTCTGTGCCAAGTTGGTGCCAGACTCCTCCATGCTCCTTGATATTGCACGCAGGCTTTCTGGCAGGCTTCCCAATGCACCAACAGTTTAATTGTGTATACCCATCAAGCTTCTTCTGTAGCCCGCTCCATTGAAGTCCTCATCTGAGTCCTCTGCAGCGGAACTCGTGTGCGACCTCGGTCTACTGCGAGCTGGCACCTCTACTACCCTTGTCCCCTGCCCTGACTGCAGGCCACTCGTGCTCAGTGTCTCACCACATGTAGATCCCGCATCTAAGCTATCCTCTAAAGTATGTTGAGTGTCAGTATCTGAGCTGGTGGCTGCGAGTGTGAAATCAAGTGACGGTGTTGTGTCTTCATCATCACTGCCTTCTTCCTCTTCCACCAGTTGCTGTTCCACCACTGCCTGGCCAGGTTGCAGTTCTTCGGTATCTGAAAGGAGAAAGGCACAAGGGTAGGGTTGCGGTATGGGGAGGGGGGATAGTAAGAGGTGCATGCTTACACCATCTGCAGCTTATAAATCAAAAGACATTGTGGGGTGAAGGGGAAGTGGGATGTGGGAAGGAGGATTATGGATGAGGATACCATCATCTTCGATGGTTCTAGCCCCGCCGCTGGCCATGGCCTTAGCGATGCCCACTCCAGAGGTGGCGACCACCGTCTCCTCCATTGGGGTTAGGTCATGCAGGCACGCCTATCCCCCGCCGATTAGCTCCTGCAGCCTCTGGTTATGTGCCAACTTGTCCTGCAAGAGAGAGGGAAGTGTGTCACTGAGTGTGGTACAATGTGTTTGGGTGATGTCCCTGCCATGGTTGAATAGCTGGCAGTGTGTGCAAGCTGTGAGAAGTTGGTGTGAGGCTTGCAGCAGTGCTAAGTGTGTGAGGGTGAGGTGACGCTATGGATGTGAGCTATGAGTTCTGTTTGATAGAGATTGTTGGTAGGTGAGTGATGGGGGTGTGGTGCATTAAGCAGTGTGTGAGGCTAGTGGTGCAGTTGGTGTGATATGGCATTTGAAGATTAATTCACTGAACTTGATCACTCGTGTGAGGTCATTGAACTTTTTGTGGCACTGCCGCCAGGTCCTTGGGCTTGACTCCTGGCATTGACCGCCATGGTTATCTGCTCCCACTGCATTTGCAATGTTTGTCTGGAGGGCCTCCTGGCCCTTTGTTGGTAGAGGATCTCTCTCCTCCCATCCACCTCCTCTACCAAGGCCTCCAGTGCAGCATCAGAGAACCTTTGAGCATGCTCTGTCCCCTGTTGCATCATTATGCAGTCTTCTTCCTGCTCAGAGTCTCCTCCGCAAAGACTTCCAGCACCTGCTCCAGCCAGAATGCACCTCCCCTTTAAGAGGTGCAGCTTGCTTTAAGTAGTGCAGGCTAGCTTTAAATGGTGCTAGCCTCGCACAAACTTGGGTCCCCTGCTGAGGCATGCAGCCACTCAACAGCACGCTTAGCGCTGGCTGCACACTCCAATCATTTAAATTAGCAGGCAGCACAAAGTTTGCATACTGCCTGCATCGGAAGCAATGGGCACGGGTTAATCGCGCATCGCAATCCCCGTGCCCATTTTCAGGGCTTTCCAATTTACTCCCTTTTGTGTTCTAAATTTGCCTTTAATTAGTTTGAACCTGTGTCCCATTGTCTACTCACAATTTAATTTAAAGTAATTTTCTGGATTTACTTTTTTCATTTCATTAACTAGTTTAAATACCTTTGTAAAATTACCTCTAAGACGTATTTTTTCTAGGTGAAAAAGTCCAAATTCCTCCAGTTTTTCCTCATAACTTACATATGAGACACAAGGGACTAACAATGTGGCTCTTCTCTGCACTGCCTCCAGTGCTTAAATGTCTCCTTTGTGTCTTGGCAACAATAAATGGATGCAACATTCAAGGTGCAGTCTCACCAAAGCACTATAAAGTTTTATCGCCACTTTCTCTGACTTTTTTTAAACTATTTTATTGGCTTTGTGGATTGCTGCTCTGCATTGGTTGGACATGTTTAGCATCAAGTCTACTAAGACTCTTGGGCCTCAAAATTGGATCATGTACAAATTGGGACCCTGTGCATTGAATGCAGCACATGTCTAATGAGGCATGACCACGTCAAATTGGTCTGCTGGCCTCCTCTTTATGCCTGTAAAATGGGCGCAGTGTGATCCACTTTCTAGACCTTAGAGGGGAAAAATTGGGTCGTGCCCCATGCCTGAAATTGAATGGTAGCGCACCAAGCAGGAGGCGGGGCGCTACTGGAAGCGTTCCCCTCCCTCTTGGGGCGTTCCCATTGAATATCGCGCCGCTACATGCAGCAACGCCATGCGCGCCGGCACTTAGTACCACGGTACTGCAGGTCTCCCTCCCCTGATTAAAGAGAAATGCCGGGCTGACCAATCGTAGCCGGCACCCCGCAGGGGAAGGCAAGAGGGGGCAGGTGCTGGCAGGTGGCCCCAAAAAAATGGCCACCTGGCACCTGCCCTTTAATTTATGCTGCCCCAGCCGCAAAACGCCACCCTGACCCTGTCGGACAAAGGGCTGGATTTTGCCAATGGGGAGCTTTTGGAGGCGGGACTCCCACTTGTCGGATTTTAGTCCCGCCTCCATCAACTTCTGGCCAACCCACGCTATTTTCCCTTGATTGACCTTGTTAAGCCCGCCCAGCGGGCTTAGCAGGCCAATTAAGGGAAAGCTAATTACAAAGAACGTCAGCGTATGACGTTTCATCTGTCAAAAATTTTTGACAGTTGAATTGTCATCGTTTGACAGCTCTGTGAAGCTCTCAAACACTGACATTCTCTGTAGCTTGATGAGTTCTTGAATTCAAGACTCATCAAACCTCTTTCTTTCGCAGAAATTAGATGGTTGCTGCATTTGAGAATGCAACAGCCATCTGTCATTTCTGCCGCGGAGGTGCGAGTCTCTCCGCATATCCAACTCTTGAAGCCTGCAGGAAGAAACAAAGGTAAGTAAACGTTTACTAACACTTTCCACTCACCTCACATACTTACCTCTCCACACTTGCACCCATCACTTACCTTCACAGCGCACTTTTGCACCCCTCCGACCCCCGCAGACCCACTGCTCGCCTCGGTGACCCTAGCGGGGTTCGCAGTCTTCGGGAAGCCCGCACTTGTGTGGGTAAAATGGGGATAATCCTCTTATCTGCCTGTTAACTACCTGTTAACAGGCAGATAAGTGGCACTAATCCCCTTCCCGTCTCCAAGGAGACGGGACCCGGCGCGGGTCAGCTACACGCCTCCTGACAAGATGGCACAGAAGTGGGTTGGTCACCCACCCCCAGATTCTGCCATTTTCCTGGCAGTCCCGCCTCCATACCCGCCTCCCTAGGGCTGGCAAGATCGCGCCCATAGTGTCCGGTGGTAGGTCAAGGGGCGCGAGCCAAGTTTGTGGCCAGGGCGTGAGCTGAATGTTGATGACATCATTGCCAGAGGCGCAGCTCTGCGGGGCGCTACTGGCTACTTGGGACGCTAACGGGGCGCAAAACAACCGGATTTTTCCCCCTAGGTTTTTTTCAATGTCAACCATATTCAGTTCAACACCGTTCATGGATGATGTGTGTCATCTATTTTTCCTTCCTACATATAGCACTTTGCACTTGTCTGCATCACATTTCATCTGTTATTGTTCTGCCCACTTATATATCTTGTTCAATTTATTGTCTAATTTCTGAGCTGTCTCCTCAGATTCCACTACCCCTCTTAGTTTGATATCATCTATAAATTTGACCACTTTGCTCTGTGCTTCTAAATCCAGGTCATTTATGTAATTAGAAAGAGTAGTGGTCTCAACACCGAGACCCGAGGCATCTCACTCAGTATTTCCCCCTCCCTGACATAATTACTTTTCTGAATGCTTGCTGTTTTCTATCCTTCAGCCAGCTTCTTATGCATTCCCAAGGTTTACGTTGAATCCCACAGCTTTTAGCTTAATTAATATTATTTTGTGTGAAACTTTGTCAAAAGCCTTTTGGAAGTCAAGATAAACCACATCATAGGGCTTTCCACAGTTCACTTGAGCTGTCACTTCCTTAAAGAAGTTATGGAAGTTCAATTTCCCCTTCTGAATCCATGTTAACAATTAACCATCCATGATCTTCCTTTTCAATCAAAGTAGTTAATACCTCATTTCCTGTCCATCACCAGCATCGCCCACCTACATCCCACCTCAGCTCATCTGCTGCTGAAGCCCTCATTCATGCCTTTCTTATCTCTCGGTTCGATTATTCCAATGCTCTCCTTGCTGGCCTCCCACCTTGCACCCTCTGTAAACTTGAGCTCATCCAAAACTCAGCTGCTCGTATCCTAACTTGCACCAAGACCCGTTCATCCATCATCCCTGTGCTCGCTGACCTGCATTGGCTCCTGATCCAGCAATGCCTTGAATTTAAAATTCTTATCCTTGTTTTCAAATCCCTCTATGGTCTTGCCCCTCCCTATCTCTGTAAACTCCTTCAGCCCTACAACCCTTCGAGATCTCTGTGCTTCTACAATTCTGGCCTCTTGCAAATCCCCGATTTTCATCACTCTATCATTGGCGGCCGTGCCTTCAGCTGCCTAGCCCTAAGCTCTGAAATTCCCACCCTAAACATCTCTGCCTCTCTACCTCTCTCTCCTGCTTCAAATCGCTCCTTAAAACCTACCTCTTTGATTAAGCTTTTGGTCACCCGTCTCCTTATGTGACTTGGTGTCAAGTCTTGTTTGATAATGCTCCTGTGAAGCGCCTTGGGACATTTTACTATGTTAAAGGTGCTTTATAAATGCAAGTTGTTGTTTTTAAATATAAACCTCAATAGGTTATTAATATATTGATGCTCAAGTTAACTCCTGATAATCGGTTCTATTACCTTACACGCAATTAAAGTAATACAAATGGGCATATAATTACCTGTGTCTGTTTTGTCACCTTTTTTGAATAACATCAACCTGTTTCCTATCTAATGTTACCTCCCCAATGACCACTAACTTCCTTATAATGGTGTAGTAGTTCTCCCTCTGAAATTTTGCTGATACATATGTAATGAGAATTGTGATCTCACACATCACTTCTTCATTATAAGATGTGGCCTCATTCTGTGAAAATACATATATGTCCAGAATACTGAACTCCTGTCCTGCAGAATAGAGTAATGGAAGATGCCCATTGGAGGCTGTTACTTCCCTGTCCCCACCCCAAGGAGGGTAATCGGAGGCCCCGAGATTGTCTTATTGGTCAGAGAAAGTGCATGGTGCAGACAAAGTCAAGGAGAGAAAAATGAAAACAACGAATTAGTACGATAGATTATAAAACAAAAGAAAAAAAATATTTTAAATAGGGAAAAAATATTAATCAACAAGACATTTTACAAAGTTTATGAGTCGTTGAAGAGGGTTGGAAGATGTATTGGGTGTCAACTTTGCCCCTTCATCCACCTCAGGCTTATGGGATGGAAATCTCCTCTCTCTGCCACCTGTGAGGATTCTACAAGAAATGAATATGCCTCAACCTACTTCCTTATCAGCAAAGCCATACAGAACAAAACAGACCACAGGTCAGCACAAATTGGCAATCCTATTTGAAAGGCCATAAAAGAAGATTCATACTGCTCCGGTAAGGGTGCCCTTCTGCAGCTGAAGTGAAGATATATCGTTGAAGCAACGTAAAGAAAGCTTTACTCTGTATCTGGCCTTGTTATAACTTGGGAGTGTGTGTTAATAACAAACATATTCCTTTAACTCAGCACTGACCTCCAGTAATCTGATCAAAAACTTCACCAAAATATGCAAATGTAATCTAATTCAAAAAATATTTACATTTTAAAATACTCGGGTGGTAATTTTAATCTAACCCACCCAGACAGAAACTGACGGGATCGGATCGGTTACCCATTGAAGTCACTGGAAAATAAAATCGGGCAAGGTGTAAAACAGGCAACCTATCCATTCCCGCCAGTTTCCCGCTGGGCGGATAAGGTTAAAATCACCCCCTCAACAGCAACTGTATCACATTCAGCTGAGCACTGCATTTGCATCAAATTCTGCTTTTGATTCCACACCTTAAAATGAGACCCAGAGTTGACACCACATAATTTACAAATAATTCAAAATTACGACTGGTGTTATATGGTGTGTTCGGAACCGAGCTACTGGTGATGTTAATTAGAATAGTCTTTAAAAAATATTAAGAGAGAAGTTATATTTTCTGTGCATTTAGTTGGTTTGATTTATCTCATTGCTGTTTATGGGATCTTGCTGTGTAAAAATTGGCTACTGTGTTTGCCAACTGATAGCTGGTACAAAGTTTAGGTATCAGATCTGTGCTATCAGTCAACAAACACAGTAGCCAATTTGTACACAGCAAGATCCCATAAACAGCAATGAGATAAGTGAGCAGGTAATGTGTTTTAGTTGTGTTAGTTGAGGAATAAGCGCTGGCCCAGGCAACTCGTCTGCTCTGTCATTAAATAGTGACATGGGACCTTTTACAACTCAGTTTAACATTGCTTCTGAAAGATTGAACCTCTGACCATGCAGCACTCCCTCAGTAATGTACTGAAGTGCTAGCTTAGATTATGTACTCAAGTTTCTGGAGTGTGGCTTGAACCCACAATCTTCTGATTTAGAGGTGAGAGTACTACCACAATGCTGACACCTAAGTGAAAGGTGTTACTGTTCCAATGTACCAGGTGCTATGATGAATTTAATTGTTTTGTGATTCTCTCCATGTTCTTGGTTATCAAAGGGAGAAACAGCAGAGGCAAGGTGCTTTCCCAGAAGGAGAGGATACTGGAGTGTGAAACATTGTCCAAATCAGGGAGCAGTGCACACTACAATGGGAAGAAAAAATATTTTAAAAGTGGGAGAGAGGAAATATCTATTCATATACAAATGTTCTTAAGGTCCATCATATTTCAGTCATCACATGTCAAAGTGCCAAAAATATAGAAAAAGAAAATAGAGTTATTTTACACTTTTCTTTTGTCTTGGACTGGGAACCAAACATAATTTTACAAGTACCTTCCAATCTGCAAATTTCCCTCACAAAATAGCAATTAAACTCTGAATGACCTCAAGCTGTCTTTACATACAGGAATTAGACTGTGTAGCCTTAAAGGGACAGGCACACCACTTTACCAGCAAAATAATACATTGCTCGTTACACGATCTTATAGTCCTGTCCAGATTAAAAAGCATATCATATGACTTACCATGAACAATGCCATAAGAGAGCTACTATATGTATAATGTTCAAATGTAAAAAAAATGTTGAGCCCATCACACTTCAGATATTGCACACAGTTACATATGCAATATAATTTTATTTATCCTCTGACATGCTGTAAGCAATGCCAGGATGATCCGTTCGAGGGGGGTGTGGCACAGTGGATTAGTATATTTTTTCTGAGCACTTTATTCTTTTATCTCTGGGACTGGATTTGAATCGAGCCCAGATTGATATATGCTCCGGATATTAGCTGTAAGGACTCTATATGAAAAGAATTTGTAAAAGCAAAATTTGAAAGATCATTGGGAAGAAAATTCTTAAAAGAGAAAGAGACCAGTAGCTGGAGGATTTATTTTTTAGTTGCAGCTGTTCCCTGATCCTCCCTCTGGAATTCTTTAGCAGTTCATCCATTGGAAACCAGTCCAATGTCTCCAGTAGCAGATTGATGTCATATGTCCTTGGTCAGAGACCTGGATGGGTGCCAAAGGCTGATACATAAACAAAGTTCCACACAAACATTCAAGGCCAATCCAACAAGCTGTGACAGCTGGGCTCAGAGACCCCTCTCACAATACAATGGAGCTTCACTGTGGAGGACAATATTAGGTCAAAACTTCTGGTAACTTGCATTCTTCACCAGCCTATTGAAACAAGCTAGAACTTGAATGGTCCAGTTATTCAACGTGTGTCTGCACTATTTTGATAAGAGTGCCTGTACAGGAAGTATTTGTTTTTTCTACTTGATAGAGACATTTTGGTGATTCTATAGTTTCAAATATTTAAGGATTTTAAGGTAAGGGGATAAATCATGTAACTCAAATTAGTGCGTTTGCAAAACAACACTGACACTGTTTTCAGACTAGGCATTTTTAATAGCTTTACAAAACAGAAGTTGATTACAACTGCCTTGAAGAGTCAGGAAGATACAGCTGTACAGTTATTCAAAGCTCTCACTACCTTGAATTACTCAGTCCTCTATGGTGACTGAAAGAATCTATGGAACAAATAAACAAATTGTATCACAAATCAGTGTTATATTATCACTCTCTGTGGTTCATAATATCTCAAATAACCATGTTATTTTTTAAGCCTTGTGGGTGCAGTGGGTTGATTGCTTCAGAAAAAATCAGGATAAAAATATTCCCTCTTTTCAGATTTTTCTATCCATTATAAATTAAGTCACAGAATGTTCAGTACTGCAAAAATATAGATAGAAACCCATACTTCCTCATAAAGGTTGTTCTTTTTGCTTCTCTACTGTTCCTCCTTTAGGTGCCTTGCTGTTGCGTCACATGTCCATGCTTCCTCCTTCAGCTACAAGGATAGAGCATTCGGGACTGTGGCCTTCTTACTTGCCATAGAGGCAGTGCAACAAAGGTTCACTAGATTGATTCATGGGATGAGAGGGTTGTCCTATGAGGAGAAATTGAGTAGTTTGGGCCTATACTCTCTGGAGTTTGGAAGAATGAGAGGTGATCTCATTGAAACATCTCCGATTCTGAGGGTGATTGACAGGGTTGATGCTGAGAGGTTGTTTCCCCTGGCTGGAGAGTCTAGAACTAGGGGGCATAGTCTCAGGATAAAGGGTTGGCCATTTAAGACTGAGCTGAGGAGGAATTTCTTTACTCAGAGGGTTCTGAATCTTTGGAATACTCTACCCCAAATGGCTGTGGATGCTGAATCATTGAGTATATTCAAGGCTGAGATAGATCGATTTTTGGACTCATGGGGAGTCAGGGGATATGGGGATCGGGCAGGAAAGTGGAGTTGAGGTCGAAAATCAGCCTTGATCGTATTGAATGGTGGAGCAGGCTAGAGGGGCCGTATGGCCTACTTCTGCTTCTAATTTTTATGTTCTTATGTTGTTCTGTTCTTCTGTATATCCAATATCAATGCTGCTCCATTATTGACTGACAGGAGGTGATAACTGGTCCTGGTAACTGTGCTTTCTGCCTTCTGTTACACATGGCATTACAGCTACAGGTGCAGATGAGAATTGCTGAAACTTGTGCAATAAGCATATGTGGAGAAACAATGGAAAATTTTCAAAAGGAAATGATTAGGGTACACAAAATATAAAGGACTACAGCAAAAGCTGGATAAGTAGCTAAATTAAAATTAAAATGAAACTAAAATAAGAGGCCTATGACAAGCTAATGCCAATAATATACAGGAAAATCAAGCAGATTATAGAAAATATTATTAAAAAATTTAGAAAAGTTAGGACTATGAAGAATGATTGATAGGTAACATAAAGGAAACTAGTGAAGGATTTCATTTACGCAAATAAAATAAAAGAATAAAGAAAATGTTGGTCCAATTAGAAACATAAAGTGTAATCTTCTTAGGCAGTATGAAGGAATGGTGGAGATGCATCATGAATACTTTTCCTCAATTTTCACAGAAGCGTGTGATAGTGGGAATGAAAAGGTATAAGAGGAGGAGGTACAGAAATCAGATAAGGTAACTATAAATACACTTATGAGAAGATGGCTCCTTTTTGACACCTGAGAGTCTAGTGTCATTCCATTCGCCCAGTGGGGGGCTTAGCTAATGATGCGGAGATGCCGGTGTTGGACTGGGGTGGACAAAATTGAGAGGTCGCACAACACCAGGTTATAGTCCAACAGTTTTATTTGAAATCACAAGCTTTCGGAGCTGTCGCTCCTTCCTCAGGTGAAGGGCTTAGCTAAGACAGACGTGTGGAAGCCTCCTGCTGCCACATCAAAGTAAACTTTCCACTCAGGGTAGTAACCTTGATTGACAGCCCAGTGGGCCAAGTCCCATCTCATAGACTTAAGAATGGCTTCTTTCTCTCTCTCTATCTCTCGCAGGCACAGAGGGTGACCTGTATTCTCAAAACATTGTAAAAGTCTGAACTAGTTTAGCTTTGAATAGCTTAGCTAGAGAAGCAAACCTATGTTTATAAGTTGCATATTTATTGTTTTCCATAACTGAGGAGCATAGAGAAATTGATTGTACTAGCTGTGAAAACTGCATATTGTTTTTTGATGTATTTAATGTAAATAACCCAGTGGATGGTCTAAAGCTGTGCCTGCTTTGATAGAGTGCTTTTCAGTCTTCTTTCAGTAAAGAGTAGAGTTCACGTGGCAGTACGTAATACACTTCTATAGCAATTATACATATCAAGGGTCCTCTGTTGCAATTTCTGGGTCATGCCACTGTTTACCTAGATATTGTGCAAGAAAAGTACACTCTGAATGATGGGTACACATGAGATCCTCTTATGGGAATGTTCAGTAACATTGAACCTGAGAGAATATCGAGCACAAAGCTCAGAAATTGTGACAGATTGGTTCAATTTTAGCACAAATAAAATGAGCTTAACTGCACATTTAACCCCTTCTTTACATTATAGGGGCAATTTTCTGATTTTGTGGTTCTGGTGGGGAATCTTGCCCACCAAGTGCTGAGGGAGTGCTGCACTGTTGGAGGTGCCGTCTTTCAGATGAGACGTTAAACCGAGGCCCTGTCTGCTCTCTCAGGTGGACGTAAATGATCTCATGGCACTATTTCGAAGAAGAGCAGGGGAGTTATCCCCGGTGTCCTGGCCAATATTTATCCTTCAACCAACATAACAAAAACAGATTATCTGGTCTTTATCACATTGCTGTTTGTGGGACCTTGCTGTGCGCAAATTGGCTGCCGCGTTTCTCACATTACAACAGTGACTACACTCCAAAAGTACTTAATTGGCTATAAAGCGCTTTGAGAAGTCCAGTAGTCATGAAAGGCGCTATATAAATGCAAGTCTTTCTTTTTCTTTTAGAAATTCCAGTACACCATTTGGTCAGAAAACCATGTGTGGCGCTTGCCAAGAATTCTAATATGCATTCTCAGCAAGCAAGGTTCCGTGAAGGGAGTGCAGAGTTAGAAAATTACCCTAATGTAAGCGTGACACTATCACTAGGCTCCAAAGGTGGAGAGTCAGGTCACCCAGAAATTATATGATTACCTTCACACTGAGAATTTAAGGCTGTAGAAATGAGAAAAAGTAATTCAACTCATTTAGCTTACCTGGTCATCCAAATCCTATTTCAGGACTTGATCTAATCATTTTTACCTTATTCCTACCTATACATTAGGCAATATTTGCCTTTTATAAACCACTGATAGTTTAGAATTATCACCTTTGCTCTTGCCAAATTCATTTTTTTATAATAGATTCCTATGTAATTTTCTACTACAGATATCAAGTTAAAGGGCCTATAGTTCCCAAGATCATACTTCTGCCCTTTAAAAATGAGAAAAGATTAGCTATTTTCAAATCTACCAATATTAATCCTTCAGTAAATGAGTATAGACAAGTTCAACAATCCCTTCCCCCATTTCTACTTTTGTTTCCTTATGTGTATTTTCTGATCATTGTACTTTATGAATATTCAAGCACTCCAGTTTTTAATGACCATTTATTAACTAATGTGTTTTGTTTCTCCTGCCTCTGCCTGTAAGGGACCCACGTTTACTTTTGCTAATTTCTACCTTTTTATATACCTATAGAAGCTTTTACAATCTGTTTTTATATCTCTTGCTAGTTTACTCTCATATTCTCTTTTCTCTCTCTTCATCAATTTTTTGGTCCTCCTTTGCTGAATTCTGAAATCCTCCCAATCCTCAGGCTTACTACTGTTTTTGGCAACATTATAAGCCTCTTCCTTTAATCTAATACTACCTTTAACTTCTCTTGTTCGCCACGGTTGGACCATTATTACCGTGGGGCTTTTATTCCTTAAGGGGATGTATATTCATTGTGAATTATGAATTATTTCTTTAAATGTTTGACATTGCTTATCTACCGTCATATCTTTTAATTTAGTATCCCAACCTACCTTAGCCAACTTGCCTCTCATACCTATGTAGATTGCTTTGTTCAGATTTAAGACCCTAGTTTCGGGCTTAACTAAATCACTCTCAAACTCAATATAAAATTCTATCATATTATGATCACTGCACCCCAGAGGCTCCTTTATTACAAGGCTATTAATTAACCCTTTCTCATTGCACAATACTAGATATAAACTAGCCTGTCCCTAGTTGGTTCCTCAACATACTGATCTAGAAAACTATCTTGAATGCATTCCATGAGCTCGTCCTCTCCACTATTACTCCAAATTTGGTTTGCCCAGTCTGTATGAAAATTAAAGTCTCCCATGATTAATGTATTGCCCTTGTTATAAGCACCTCTAATTTCAGGCAGAAAACATAGGTGGGAGTTGTAATGTAGGGCAGAGTATAAATCAGGAAATTAGAGGTGCATGTAACAAGGGTAATACAGTGATCATTGGAGACTTTAATCTACACATAGACTGGGCAAACCAAACAGTAGTAATAATGTAGATGACGAATTAATGGAATGGAATGTATGCAAGATAGTTTTCTAGATCAGTATGTTGAGGAACCAAATAGGGAACAGGCTATTTTAGATCTAGTATTGTGCAATGAGAAAGGGTTTATTAATAACCTTGTAGTAAAGGGGCCTTTAGGGAAGAGTGACCATAATATGATAGAAATTTATATTGAGTTTGAAAGTGATTTAGTTAAATCCGAAACTAGGGTCTTAAATCTAAACAAAGCAAACTACGTAGGTATGAGGAGTGAGTTGGCTACGGTAGATTGGGAAATTACATTAAAAGGTATGATGGTAGACAAGCAATGGCTAGCATCTAAAGAATTAATACATAATTTACAATGAATATACATTCCTTTAAGGCACAAAAACCCCACAGGAAAAGTGGTCCAACTGTGACTAGCAAGAGAAGTTAAAGATAGTATTAGATCAAAGGAAGAGGCTTATAATGTTGCCAGAAAAAAGTAGTAAGCCTGAGGATTGGGAGGATTTTAGAATTCAGCAAAGGAGGACCAATAAATTGAGAAAGAAAGGGAAAATAGAATATGAGAGTAAACTAGCGAAAGACATAAAAACAGACTGTAAAAGCTTCTATAGGTATGTAAAAAGGAAAAGATTAGCAAAAATAAATGTGGGTCCCTTACAGGCTGAGACAGGGGAAATTATAATGGGGAATAAGGAAATGGCAGAGAAATTAAACAAATACTTTGGCCATGATTTTAATAGCCCTGAGGAGGAGGGTTTGGAGGCGGGTCTGTAGCGAAAAACGAAAAAAATGGCTTCAGACACCCAACCCGCCTCCATCCCGCCCCCACCCGATTTTCCTGAGTTTCTGTTCAGCCGCTCCCAAACTGACCTGACTGGAACCGGTGGGACAGGTAGTTAAGGCAGTTAACAGCCTGTTAACTGCCTTGCTAATCCTATTTTCATAGTGGTTTCCCATTTTTGTGCTTTTGGCTCCTGTTTCCCAACTTGTCAGAAACAGACCATGTTCAAGGAGACAAGTTGCTGGAGGACATGATTTGTATGCATTGGTGGAGCGCTTTAAAAGCGCCCCTGAAACATGGCTGACATTCAAATGTAACAACTTTGCTGTTGTAGGTATGGGATAAGATTTTGCACATCTACTGACCTTGTGACTGTTCAAGCTAACACCCATCTGCAGTGTGACACGAATGGAATAATTTCAGGCCACTTCGACTGTGCGCTTGCAAGATTGTTGCCTCAAATGAAATCTATAGCAAGGGGATGGGAAACATTTATGCCCTCTCATCCTGGTCCTCATAATAAGAACATAAGAACATAAGAAATAGGAGCAGGAGTAGGCCAATCGGCCCTTCGAGCCTGCTCCGCCATTCAATAAGATCATGGCTGATCTGATCCTCACCTCAAATCTAAAGAACACAAGAAGTAGGAGCAGGACCCGGCCACTCAGCCCCTGGGCCCGCTACGCCACCCACAGGGCCTCGACCGATCCAAACTCAGCCTCATGTCCAATTTCCTGCCCGCTCCCCGTAACCCCTAATTCCCTTTACTTCTAGGAAACTGTCTATTTCTGTTTTAAATTTATTTAATGATGTAGCTTCCACAGCTTCCTGGGGCAGCAAATTCCACAGACCTACTACCCTCTGAGTGAAGAAGTTTCTCCTCATCTCAGTTTTGAAAGAGCAGCCCCTTATTCTAAGATTATGCCCCCTAGTTCTAGTTTCACCCATCCTTGGGAACATCCTTACCGCATCCACCCGATCAAGCCCCTTCACAATCTTATATGTTTCAATAAGATCGCCTCTCACTCTTCTGAACTCCAATGAGTAGAGTCCCAATCTACTCAACCTCTCCTCATATGTCCACCCCCTCATCCCGGGGATTAACCGAGTGAACCTTCTTTGTACTACCTCGAGAGCAAGTATGTCTTTTCTTAAGTATGGACACCAAAACTGTATGCAGTATTCCAGATGCGGTCTCACCAATACCTTATATAACTGCAGCAATACCTCCCTGTTTTTATAATCTATCCCACTAGCAATAAAAGCCAACATTCCGTTGGCCTTCTTGATCACCTGCTGCACCTGCATACTAACTTTTTGATTTTCTTGCACTAGGACCCCCAGATCCCTTTGTACTGCAGTACTTTCCAGTTTCTCGCCATTAAGATAATAACTTGCTCTCTGATTTTTCCTGCCAAAGTGCATAACCTCACATTTTCCAATATTGTATTGCATCTGCCAAATCTCCGCCCACTCACCCAGCTTGTCTATATCCCCTTGTAGGTTTTTTATGTCCTCCTCACTTTCTACTTTCCCTCCCATCTTTGTATCATCTGCAAACTTTGATATGTTACACTCGGTCCCCTCCTCCAAATCGTTAATATAGATTGTAAAGAGTTGGGGACCCAGCACCGACCCCTGCGGAACACCACTGGCTACTGGTTGCCAGTCCGAGAATGAACCATTTATCCCAATTCTCTGCTTCCTGTTAGATAACCAATCCTCCACCCATGCCAGAATATTCCCCCCAATCCAGTGATTTTTTATCTTGAGCAATAATCTTTTATGTGGCACCTTGTCGAATGCCTTCTGGAAGTCTAAATACACTACGTCCATTGGTTCCCCTTTATCCACCCTGTACGTTATGTCCTCAAAGAACTCAAGCAAATTTGTCAGACATGACTTCCCCTTCATAAAGCCATGCTGACTTTGTCCTATTAAATTATGTTTATCTAAATGTTCCGTTACTGTCTCCTTAATAATAGACTCCAAAATTTTACCTACCACAGATGTTAGACTAACTGGTCTATAATTTCCAGCCTTCTGCCTACTACCCTTTTTAAATAAGGGTGTTACATTAGCAGTTTTCCAATCTGCCGGGACCTTTGCTGAGTCCAGGGAATTTTGGAAAATTATTACCAAAGCATCCACAATCCCTACTGCCACTTCCCTCAAGACCCTAGGATGTAAGCCATCAGGTCCAGGGGATTTATCCGCCTTGAGACTCATTATTTTACTGAGTACCAATTCCTTAGTGATTTTAATCGTATTTAGCTCCTCCCCCCCTAGAGCCCCCTGTTTGTCCAGTGTTGGGATATTCTTAGTGTCCTCTACCGTAAAGACTGAAACAAAATATTTGTTCAGCATTTTTGCCATCTCCATGTTTCCCACCATTAATTTCCCGGTCTCATCCTCTAAGGGACCTACGTTTGCCTTAGCCACCCTTTTTCTTTTTATATAACTATAGAAACTCTTGCTATCTGTTTTTATATTTTTTGCTAATTTATTTTCATAATCTATCTTCCCTTTCTTAATCAATCCTTTAGTTACTTTTTGCTGTCTTTTGAAGACTTCCCAATCTTCTATCCTCCCACTAAGTTTGGCTACCTTATATGTCCTTGTTTTTAGTTGGATACTATCCTTAATTTCTTTACTTAGCCACGGATGGCTGTCATTTCTTTTACACCCTTTTTTCCTCAGTGGAATATATATTTTTTGAAAGTTGTAAAATAACTCCTTAAATGAACACCACTGCTCATGGACCGTCTTACCCTTTAATCTATTTTCCCAGTCCACTTTAATCAATTCCGCTCTCATACCATCATAGTCTCCTTTATTCAAGCTCAGTACGCTTGTCTGAGAACCAACCTTCTCACCCTCTAATTGGATATGGAATTCAAACATGTTATGGTCACTCATTCCAAGGGGATCCTTAACTAGGACATTATTAATTAATCCTGACTCATTACACAGGACCAGGTCCAAGGTTGCTTGCCCCCTTGTAGGATCAGTTACATACTGCTCAAAAAATCCATCCCTAATACACTCAATAAACTCTTCCTCAAGGCTGCCCTGCCCAATTTGATTTGTCCAGTTAATATGATAGTTAAAATCCCCCATAATTATAGCTGTTCCCTTATTACATGCCCCAACTATTTCCTGATTAATACTTCTTCCAGCAGAGTTGCAACTATTAGGAGGCCTATATACTACTCCCACTAGTGTTTTTTTCCCCTTATTATTCCTTATCTCCAACCAAACTGTTTCATTATCCTGATCCTTTGACCCAATATCATTTCTCTGTAATACAGTGATTCCTTCCTTTATTAACATAGCTACCCCACCTCCTCTTCCTTCCTGCCTGTCCTTCCTGATTGGTAAATACCCTGGCATATTTAATTCCCAGTCGTTGTCACCCTGCAGCCATGTTTCTGTAATGGCCACAAGATCATACCCATACGTAGTTATTTGTACCGTCAACTCGTCTATTTTGTTACGAATGCTGCGTGCATTCAGATAAAGAACTTTTAAATATGTTTTGTGACAATTTATTCCTGCTTTTACCCCCTTTACTACTTTACCTTTATCTTTATATATTCTGTCCCTTCCTGACACGCTCTGGTTTTTAATTACCCCACTGCTACTTTGCTCTATTGCCTTCTCCGCTGACATTTTTATTTTTTGCTCTCTTGAAACCTCCCCCCACTAATTAGTTTAAAGCCCTCTCTACAGCCCTAGTTATTCGATTCACCAGGACTCTAGTCCCAGCACTGTCCAAGTGAAGTCCGTCCCAATGGAACAGCTCTCTCCTGTCCCAGTACTGGTGCCAGTGTCCCAGGAAGCAAAACCCATTTCTCCCACACCAGTCTTTGAGCCACGCATTTAACTCTCTGATTTTATTTACCCTAGCCAAATTTGCTCGTGGCTCAGGTAGTAATCCAGAGATTACTACCCTAGAGGTTCTGTTTTTTAATTTGGCCCCTAGCTGCTCATACTCCCTCAGCAGAACCTCATTCCTTGTCCTATCTATGTCATTGGTACCAACATGGACCACGACAACTGGATCTTCCCCCTCCCACTCCAAGTTTCTCTCCAGCCCAGAGGAGATGTCCTTAACCCTGGCACCGGGCAGGCAACACAGCCTTCGGGACTCTTGCTCTCGGCTGCAAAGAACCCTATCTATCCCCTTAATGATACTATCCCCTACCACTACAACATTTCTTTTTACTCCCCCCACTTGAATGGCTCCCCGTACCACGGTGCTGTGGCCAGGTTGCTCATCCTCCCTGCAGTCCCTGCTCCCGTCCTCACAGGGAGTAAGAGCCTCGAACCTGTTGGACAAGAGCAAGGGCTGCGGCTCCTCCAACTCTACCTCCTGGATCCCCGTACCTGCCTCACTCGTAGTCACACCCTCCTGTCCCTGATCACGGGCTACATCTGAATTAGTTAATCTAATTGGTGTGACTACCTCCTGGAACACAGAGTCCAGGTAACTCTCCCCCTCCCTGATGTGTCGCAGTGTTTGAAGCTCGGACTCCAGCTCATCAACACGGAGCCGGAGTTCCTCGAGCAGCCAACACTTACTGCAAATGTGATCGCCGTGAACATCAATGGTGTCCACCAGCTCCCACATATTGCAGCAGTAACACATCACCTGCTCTCCCATTCTATGTAATTAATTAAATTTATTAATATTATTTACCCTTTAATTAATTTAAATTAAAACAATACACTTCTGTGACAGTTTGATCTGAGTCTCTTCACTCCGTCCTGACAGTTTGATCTGAGTCTCCTCACTCCGTCCTGTGACAGTTTGATCTAAGTCTCTTCACTCTCCGTTCTGTGACAGTTTGATCTGAGTCTCTTCACTCTCCGTCCTGTGACAGTAATAATAATAAAAAACAATAATCGGAGGAGTAGTAGCCGCATGGCTCAGCGCAGATCTTCCTGGGAAGAGGAGTAGGAGGAGGACGAGGGGCACCTTGCATGCCCTGTTGTGACCAATGCAGCATCCCTCCAGTTCACTGTTGCCCGTCAAGCAGGGGATGCACACTGGCATGCCACATTAGCATAATGTGGAGATGCCGGTGTTGGACTGGGGTGGACAAATGTGAGAAGTCGCACAACACCAGGTTATAGTCCACCTGACGAAGGAGCAGCGCTCCGAAAGCTTGTGATTTCAAATAAAGCTGTTGGACTATAACCTGGTGTTGTGCGACTTCTCACATTAGCATAAGCTTACTCTTCAACCATAGGTGGCTACCATATGGCTCTGTAATTGCAGGCGACACTTGTCCAACGTCATACATCATCTCATCTCTGCTTTACCCTGTTATTTCCGATCACTTTTACCATCAGCATTACAAAAGCAAGTCACCCTGAGCCCTCAATGCGCTTTTGCCATTTCCCAGAACACATAGGCCACACAATCAACTGTTTGACATAATTTTTCTTTCACACATCACAAAAGGATAATAAACCAACAACAGTCAGAAAAAAAGATAAATCACCCAAGTGACTCCCCTTGTGATTATAGGTGCTTAATCTTTCTCTTACGCATGCTTCTACATGGTGCTTCCCCTGTGGCTTCAGCAGATATAAATGCACCTTGCTGACTAGGATGCTGCGCCTGCTTACACGCCTTTGGCGGGCATCCTCTGGGTTTGGGAACCTGGGAGAGCTCTTCAACAGTCTGTTCTTCCTGCGGCTGTGCAGGGGCTGAAACGGCCATTCAGTTGTCTCCGCAAAGTGGGTCTCTGACCTAGGGTTCCGCAGTGGCATGGTCGTGTGAGTGCTTTGAGAGGAGCCCACACTTCCTTCTGTCTTGCCAACAACATCCCTCTCATGGGTCAGCCACACCTCAGTGCTAGAAAGTGGCTGGAGAGCACCTTGCTGCACTTCAGGGGGGCCATGAGGACCCGTCTCTGCACTGGCAGTCCTCCTCAAAAGGACGTCCATGAAGCTCTGGTCTCTCTGCTCAAGAGCTGCCCATCGCTCCTCCAAAGTACCATGTTTTCCTGACTCTGGTGACTTAGTTCCTCCATGGCCGTAGTCATCCTTTCCACTGAGGTAGCCAATCTTTCCACGGAGGTTGCCATCCTATCCATGGTGGTGCATTCATGTGCCATTGCCTCCACCACGGCAGTGCTAATGTTACAGATGGACTCCTCTATTCTCTCCACACTCACATTAACCTTGGAGGCAAACCCTTCCAGAGACCCCTGCACTTGTTCCTGTATTTCCCGAGATGCTCTTTTTCTGAATGGCCCCAGAGGCACAGCGTCTGCATACAGCTCAGCAGAGCTAGGAGAGTCCTGCGACCTCCGCCGAGGACTCTCCACTGCTGTCGCTGTCTCCACCATCTGCTGATGCTCACTTGTGCGCTGTGATAGACCAGGTGGCAACACTACTCTAACTCATCGAGGTGTGCGTTGCTGCGCTGGTGCTGGGTGCGCTGAGTCCTGGTGACGCTGGTCCCTCAGAGGCTTCAGGTTCCACTGAGGAGTTGTCCGGCTCTTCGTCCTGGATCGTGGGGAGGGGGGGGGGGGCACTCGATGGTCCTGTGGGAGAGTAAAGGCATGATTTAGACATCTGATATTGATGTAGCAGACACATCCTTTTGAGCAGATGATACAACGCGATTCTCTATGCACATCATATTCCATTGCTTTCTGAGAGGGATGAAACTCTATTATGTCACCAGCTTCCTCTAGTGTACCCATCTCTCCATCGCCCACTTCCAGGTCCTCGCCACCGCCAACAATCTCGTTTGCTGCCTCCTCAGCACTGGTCAATGTGGCTAAGGTAGGTGTTCCTCCTCCAGTCAGTGCTCTCTCCCTCTTATTGTGGGCTATCTTTTCCTGCAAGGAGGGACACAAGCGGTCTTTCAGACACAGTGATGGAGTGAGGGTCAATAATCCCTACCATTGAAGCTTTGAGGGAGACGAAGATGGGGTAAGGTGCCAAGAGGAAAGTAGCTCCCTGTGAGTTGTTAGTTGTTGTCACTGCATGACAGTGAGAGTGAGTCTAAGGGGTGCACAGGCAGGATGCTGAAGTGATTCAGTGCAGAGACAGAGATGGATAGGAAAGGATGCAAGGGAAGTCAGGGTAAGGTGGGATGTGAAGGAGGAGGCTTACAACGCAGAGTTCTGGAGAAGAGAAGAGAAGGGAAGCAGATTGAAGGCAAGTGTGATGGGATACTCACTTTTGATGTTCGGCACTGGATCCAGGAGCGTGCATAAATGGACCTTGCGCTCACCTCCTGAGCAATGCGCAGCCAGGCTGCCTTGGTCTGCTGAGGAGGCCTCCTTTGGCCATCAGGAGGGAAGAGAATCTCCCTGCGCCCTCTGACCACATCCACAAGAGCAAGGAGGGAGTCATCATTAAAACGAGGAGCTGCCTTGCCTCTGGAAGAAGTCATTGCGTCTAAATCAATTTCAATGAGTCCAGGAATCCAGAAGAGAAAGGCTTAGGCTGAATGGCAGCTTTAAAAGCAGCAGCTATGATGACGTATTCAGAGGCGGCCAGCCGACCCGATCCCACTCATTGGACCGGCCAGCGCGCCCCAATAAAATTAACAGGCTCATTGAATCAAAATCGGACATCAGCAGCTGATCCCGCTGGAAGCAGCTCCGGAACCCGCCCACCACGCAAGCCGACTCGAACCCGCCTTGGGAATTAAAATCGAGCCCTTTGTGTCTTTCTTCACGGAAGAAGAAGCAAAAAACTTCCCAGAAATAGCGGAGAACCAAGGCTCTAGCGAGAATGAGGAACTGAAAGTAAAAAAATAGAACTGGAGAAATTAATGGGACTGAAAGCCAATAAATCCCCTGGACCTGATAGCCTACATCCTAGGGTTTTGAAAGAAGTGGCTATAGAGATAGTGGATGCATTGGTTGTCATTTTCCAAAATTCCATTGATTCTGGAACGGTTCCCGCGGATTGGAAGGTAGCAAATGTAAACCCACTATTTAAGAAAGGAGGGAGAGAGAAAACGGGGAACTACAGACCAGTTAGCCTGACATCAGTAGTGGGGAAAATGCTAGAATCTATTATTAAGGACAATGGAACAGTGCACTTCGAAAATAATAATAGGATTGGGCAGAATCAACACGGATTTATGAAAGGGAAATCGTGTTTGACAAATCTGTTAGAGTTTTTTGAGGTTGTAACTCGCAGAATAGATAAGGGGGGACCAGTGGATGTGGTGTATTTGGATTTTCAGAAGGCATTCGATAAGGTGTCACACAAGAGGTTATTAAACAAAATTACAGCTCATGGGATTGGGGGTAATATACTAGCATGAATTGAGGATTGGTTAACGGACAGAAAACAGAGAGTAGGAATAAACGGGTCATTTTCGGGTTGGCAAGTTGTAACTAGTGGGACACTGTAAGGATCAGTGCTTGGGCCTCAGCTATTCACAATCTACATCAATGATTTGGATGAGGGGACCAAATGTAATATATCCAAGTTTGCTGATGGTATAAAGCTAGGTGGGAATGTAAGTTGTGAGAAGGATGCAAAGAGGCTTCAAGGGGATATAGACAGGCTAAGTGAGCGGGCAAGAACATGGCAAATGCAATAGAATGTGGAGAAATGTGAAGTTATCCACTTTGGTAGGAAAAATAGAAAAGCAGAGTCTTTTTTAAATGGTGAGAGATTGGGAAATGTTGGTGTTCAGAGGGACCTGGGTGTTCTTGTACATGAATCACTGAAAGTTAACATGCAGGTACAGCAAGCAATTAGGAAAGCAAATGGTATGTTGGCCTTTATTACAAGAGGATTTGAGTATAAGAGTAAAGGGGGAAAAAATAGAGTCACGTCCCATTTGGGATGCTAACTTCGCCGGGGCGCTACTTTTAGAGCCCCGAAAAAGTAGTGTCCCCGCGGCCGAAATTCATTGGTAGTGCCCCAAGAGGGAAGCGGGGCACTACTGGAAGTGCTGCGAGGGAATATCGCTGTGGCACGTCGCGCCGCGGTACTGCAGGACTTCCTCCCTTTCTTAAAGGGGAGGGGCCTTGCCAGCAACAAAAATGGCTGCCTGGCACCTCGCCTTTAATTAGCGCCGCCCCAGCCGCAGGTAGGCCCCCCTGACCCTGTCGGACATAGCGTCCGGCGGTAAGTCAGGGGGCGCTACCGAAGATCGCGGCCGGGGCGCGAGCGGGGCGCAGCACACGGCGATGACGTCATCGCCGGCGGCGCAGCACCGCGGGGCACTAACGGTTACCGCCGCCGCTAACCTCACGCCGAATTTCGCAGGAGGCATTGGCAGCGCCGCGCCCTGGCGCTAGTTGCTTTGCGCCCCGTTAGCGCCCTCTTAGGGCGCTAACGGGAGGCGCAAAGCAACAGAATTTTTCCCCATAGATGTCTTACTGCAATTATATAGGGCCCTGGTGAGACCACACCTGGAGTATTGTGTACAGTTTTGGTCTCCTTACCTAAGGAAGGATATACTTGCCACAGAGGGAGTGCAACGAAGGTTCACCAGACTGGTTCCTGGGATGGGGGCATTGTCCTATGAGGAGAGATTGAGTAGACTAGGCCTATATTCTCTAGATTTTAGAAGAATGAGAGGTGATATAAAAATTCTTACAGGACCTGACAGGGTAGAGGCAGGGAGGATGTTTCCCCTGGCTGGGAGTCTAGAACCAGGGGTCCCAGTCTCAGAATAAGTGGTCGGCCATTTAGGACTGAGATGAGGAGAAATTTCTTCACTCAGAGGGTGGTGAATCTTTGGAATTCTTTAACTCAGATGGCTGTGGAGGCTCAGTCGTTGAGTATATTCAAGACAGAGATTGATAGATTTTTGAATCAAGGGATATGGGGATAGTGCAGGAAAGTGGAGATGAGGTAGAAGATCAGCCATGATCTTAGTGAATGACAGAGCAGGATTGAAGGGCCAAATGGCCCACTCCTGCTCCTATTTCTTATGTTCTTATGTTCTTGTGTTCCTTATTTATACTGTGCCCGACACTACAACTACTGTTAGGGGCCTATAACCTACTCCCACCAGTGTTTTCTGCCCCTTGTTGTTTCTTAGCTCCACCCAAAGTGATTCTACATCTTGTTTTTCTGAGCTAAAATCCTTTTGCTCTGCTGTCTGTATGCCATCCTTTATTATTATCCTTCGAAATTGTACTCCTTATACCCAAGCCCAGGTAATTTATATATAAAAAGAAAAGCAATGGTCCTAACAGTAATGCGAAGGTTGGGGATGGCAATAAAAGGGAAATTAGAGAAGCGTGCAATAATGGCACAGCAGTTATCATGGGTGACTTTAATCTACATATAGATTGGGCTAACCAAATTAGTAACAGTACTGTGGAGGAAGAATTCCTGGAGTGTATACGGGATGGTTTCCTGGACCAATATGTCGAGGAACCAACTAGAGAGCAGGCCATCTTAGACTGGGTATTATGTAATGAGAAAGGATTAATTAGCAATCTTGTTGTGCGAAGCCCTTTGGGTCGGAGCGATCATAATATGATAGAATTCTTCATTAAAATGGAGAGTGAAGTAGTTGACTCGGAGGCTAGGGTCCTGAATTTAAATAAAGGAAACTACGATGGTATGAGGTACGAGTTGGGTAGGATTGATTGGGAAATGTTACTCAAAGGGCTGACGGTGGATAGGCAATGGCAAACATTCAAAGATCGCATGGATGAACTGCAGAATTTGTTCATCCCAGTTTGGCATAAAAATAAAACAAAAAAGGTGACTCAACCGTGGCTAACAAAGGAAATTAGGAATAGCATAAGATCCAAGGAGAGGACATATAAATTGGCCAGAAAAAGCAGTAAACCTGAGGATTGGGAGCAGTTTAGGATTCAGCAAAGGAGGACAAAGGGATTAATTAAGAGGGGGAAAATAGAGTATGAGAGTAAACTTGCAGGGAACATAAAATCTGACTGTAAAAGCTTTTATAGATATGTGAAGAGAAAAAGATTGGTGAAGTCAAACGTAGGTCCCTTGCAGTCAGAATCAGGGGAATTTATAATGGGGAACAAAGAAATGGCAGACCAATTAAATACATACTTTGCTTCCGTCTTCACAAAGGAGGACATAAATAACCTCCCAGAGATGTCGGGGAACATAGGGTCTAATGAGAGGGAGGAACTGAAAGAAATCAGTATTTGTAGGGAAATGGTGTTAGGGAAATTGATGGGATTGAAGGCCGATAAATCCCCAGGGCCTGATAATCTACATCCTAGTGTACTTAAGGAAGTGGTCCTAGAAATAGTACATGCATTGCTGGTCATCTACCAAAATTCGATAGATTCTGGAACAGTACCCATGGATTGGAGGGTGGCTAATGTTACCCCACTATTCAAAAAAGGTGGGAGAGAGAAAACAGGGAATTACAGATGGGTAAGCCTGACTTCGGTAGTGGGGAAAATGCTAGAGTCCATTATAAAAGATGTAATAGCAGAGCACTTGGAAAACAGTGACAGGATCGGACAAAGTCAGCATGGATTTACAAAAGGTAAATCATGCTTGACTAATCTACTGGAATTTTTTGAAGATGTAACTGGTAAAATAGATAAGGGAGAACCAGTGGATGTGGTGTATTTAGACTTTCAGAAGGCTTTCGATAAGGTCCCGCATAAGAGATTAGCGTGTAAAGTTAAGGCACATGGGATTGGGGGCAAGGTATTGACTTGGATAGAGAACTGGTTGGCAGACAGAAGGCAAAGAGTTGGAATAAACGGGTCTTTTTCCGAGTGGCAGGCAGTAACTAGTGGGGTACCGCAGGGATCGGTCCTAGGACCCCAGCTGTTCACAATATATATTAATGATCTAGACGAGGGAACTAGATGTAATATCCACAAAGCTGGGTGGGCGTGTGTGCTGTGAGGAGGATGCCGAAAAACTCCAGGATGATTTGGACAGGTTGGGTGATTTGGCAGAATCATGGCAGATGCATTATAATGTGGATAAATGCAAGGTTATCCACTTTGGTGTCAAAAACGGGAAGGCAGATTATTATCTGAATGGCAATAGATTGGGAGAAGGGGAAGTGCAACGAGACCTGGGTGTCCTTGTGCACCAGTCGCTGAAGGTAAGCATGCAGGTGCAGCAGGCGGTTAAGAAGGCAAATAGTATGTTGGCCTTCGTAGCGAGAGGGTTCGAATACAGGAACAAGGATGTCTTGCTGCAGTTGTACAGGGCCTTGGTGAGACCACACCTTGAGTATTGTGTGCAGTTTTGGTTGCCTTATCTGAGGAAGGGTGTTCTTGCCATGGAGGGAGTGCAGCGAAGATTCACCAGGCTGATACCTGGGATGGCAGGAATGACGTATGAGTAGAGATTGGTCGAATGGGCTTATACTCGCTGGAGTTTAGAAGAATGAGAGGGGATCTCATTGAAACTTATAAAATTCTAACAGGACTAGACAGACTAGATGCAGGAAGGATGTTCCCGATGGCGGGGAAGTCCAGAACCAGGGGTCACAGTCTAAGGATAAGGGGTAAGCCATTTAGGACAGAGATGAGGAGGAACTTCTTCACCCAGAGAGTGGTGAACCTGTGGAATTCTCTACCACAGAAGGCAGTGGAGGCCAATTCATTAAATATATTCAAGAAGGAGTTAGATATATTTCTTAAGGCTAAAGGGATCAAGGGATATGGGGAAAAGGCAGGGACAGGGTACTGAATTTGGATGATCAGCCATGATCTCATTGAATGGCGGAGCAGGCTCGAGGGGCCGAATGGCCTACTCCTGCTCCTATCTTCTATGTTTCTATGTTTCTAATACCAACCCCTGAGGGACCTCACTGCAAACTTCTCTCCAGTCAGAAAAACACCTATTTACTACTACTCTCTACCTCCTACCCCTTAGCAAATTGCATACACAAGTCACTATTGTCCTTTTAATACCATGTGCTTCTATTTTCCAGATAAGTCTGTTATGTGGTACTTTATCAAATGCCTTTTGAAAGTTCATACATACAACATTTGCTTCACTACCTTAATTAACCCTCTCCGTTACTTCATCAAAAAACTTAATCAAGTTAGTCAGACACAATTTGACTTTAACAAATCCATGCTGGCTGTCCCTTATTAACCCATGCTTCGCAAATGAGAATTAATTTTGTCCTTGACAATGGTCTCTAGTAGTACTCCCACCACTGGCGTTAGACTGAGTGGCCTGTAGTTACCACTGTAGCTTCCCTCAGCAATGTAGGATGCATCCCATCTGTACTGGGTGACTTGTTAGCTTTGAGTGATGCCAACCTATTTAGCACCTCCTTTTTATCTATTTTTATCCTATCCAACATCTCTACTCCCCCCTCCTCTACTGCAACATTAACTTCATCCTGTTCTTTTGTGAAGACAGATGCAAAGCGTTCATTCAGTACCTCAGACATGCCCTCTGCCTCCACAAGACGATTCCCTTTTTGTCCCTTATTGGCCCCACCATTTCTTTAACTATGCCTTTACTTTTTATATGTTTATAGAAGATTTTTGGGCTCCCTTTTATGTTAACTGCTAATCTTTTCTCATACTCTCTCATTGCTCTTCTTACATCCTTTATCAATTTCCCCCTGCACTCTCTGTATTCTGCCTGGTTTTCTACTCTATGCTGTACCTGACATTTGTCACAACATTCTGGGGGAAAAATTCAGTTGGTTGCGTCTCCCGTTAGCGCCTTAAGAGGGCGCTAATGGGGCACAAAGCATCTAGCGCCCAGGCGCGGCGAAGTTTGCGCCGCTCGCGAAATTAACTAGACATTTTGCGGCGGCGCTAAACACTACCGCCACGATCTCCTTCGCTGGCAGATCATGACGTCACTCGAGTGCGCAACGCCCCGGTATCGCCCCGGAGCGGATATTGAGTGGCGCCCCCTGCCTTACCGCCTGACGCTAGCAATGACAGGTTGAGGGGAGCGTTCTGCAGTCATGAAGGGAAAGGGGGAGCGCTATTTAAAGGTGACCGCTTCCTGCCTTTTATTGTTGGTGCCATTTTTGAACTACGCATTCTGAGAGAGAGAGGGAGAGACTTCTGGAGAGATTCAACGTTGTGTGAAGGAGTTTTGGGTACTGAGCAGCACTTTGCAGGTTCATTTTGATTTGCCATTCCTTGTATCGATTTAGCAGAGACTGTGGGGGCTGCACTCTGAGCTCTTTGCCTGGTCCTCTCCATTGTTCTTTCCAGCACATTTGATGTGCAGGTCTCTCCAGGCCGAGATTCAAGGCTGCAATGAGCAGGATGTGGATGGAAAGCAAGATTAACCATCCCCTTTAAGAACTGGCCCGTGCCATTGTGTGTGTGTTCCATTGCTGACTGACATTACATGAGCTTCGCCAGCGCTCTGAGTTAGCGCCTCGCTCCTCAGCATTTGCGCCTTAAGACAGGTGTGAAGCACCTGATATAGCGCTGCAATCACCTACAGGGGCGATAAAAGTCAAGTTTGCAGTCGGTGGCGATAATTAGCGCCAGGCGCTAATCTTTGCGCCCGGCCGATAATTGCGCCCCAAATGGGGCGCTACTGAATTTCTCCCCCTCTATATCTGATTTATTTTAACCTCTGTTTTCTTTGTCATCCATTTAAAGGGATACATCCAACTTGCAGGAAAGTTGATTATTGCTTTTATACTGGCTCTTGCAGAGTTTGTAGGAGTACTGGGTTGCTGCAAGAGATTTTAAAAGTTGTTAAAGTGTGCAGGGAGTGCTGCTGGACATTGGGAAGGCGTTGGCTGCTGCTGGAAGGCCTCTGAGTACACCACTTGCTCCCAGTCATGGCGGCTCTAGTTGCAGTCCAGCTTGTGCTGCAGCATGACAGGGAGATGGAGCAGAGGCAGCAACGAAGACAAGCTGCTCGCAGAGGGAGGAGGAGGAGTGGGAGGAGGCCTTACCCACCTCGGGTCTTCAGGGAGCACTTCTCCAACTGCACCTAAGCCAGGAACAGTGTGTTCGTTGGATCCGTTTCACTACGGAGGTGATCACAGAACTCTGCCATCTCTTGGAACCAGACCTGCAGCCTCAGAGCAGGGCAACGACGGCTCTGCCAGTGGCCCTCAAGGTGACCATGGCCCTGAATATTTTCCATGATGCGGAGATGCCGGTGTTGGACTGGGGTGGACAAAATTGAGAGGTCGCACAACACCAGGTTATAGTCCAACAGTTTTATTTTAAATCACAAGCTTTCGGAGTTAAAACTCCTTCGTCGGGTGAAGTGAGGAGATTGTATCTCCTCACTTCACCCGACGAAGGAGTTTTAACTCCGAAAGCTTGTGATTTAAAATAAAACTGTTGGACTATAACCTGGTGTTGTGCGACCCCTGAATATTTTCACCAGAGGATCCTTCCAGGCAGGAACAAGTGACATTGCCAGGGTATCAGGCTTCCCCGTGGTGCCGGGCATCAGCGACTGCACACACGTGGCTTTGCGGGCACCTAATCTCAGTGGTGAGATGTTCTGTAACCGCAAAGGCTACCACTCACTTAATGTGCAGTTGGTGTGCAACTACGCACAGCACATCACACTGGTGAATGCCCGTTTTCCTAGCAGCAGTCATGATGCCTTCATCCTGCATCAGTTCACTGTGCCAGCAATCTTCCAGCCACCACATCGAACCCGAGGGTGGCTGCTCGGCGACAAGGGCTATCCGCTCTACACCTGGCTGATGACTCCCCTCCGCAAACCCACCACTCATGGCCAGCAATCATATAATGGCAGCCATGCTGCCATGAGGAACATCATCAAGCGGACCATCGGGGTGCTCAAGCAACGATTTTGCTGCTTTGACCGCTCGGGAGGAGCCCTCCAGTACTCGCTGGAGCAGGTGTCCCAATTCATGGTTGTCTGCTGCATCCTCCACAACTTGGCCATCATGAGGGTGCGGCCCTTGCCACCATGGGTTCCGGGACTACCTCAGGAGGAGGACGAGGAGGAGGAGGAGGAAGAGGAGGAGGAGGAGGAGTGGGAGGAGGAGGAGGAGGAGGTTGCCTGCAAATACACGTTGCAGACGGGTTGTCTGTGAGCGCATCATCAGACTCAAATTCCCCTAAATGAAACCCCAGATCCCTGTCGCTCAACACTTCCCACCTTACCATCCCTCTGTCACGGAACATCACAGCATCCTCTTGGCAATAATGCTGAAATGAAAGCCACCACAAGACAAGTATTTCAAACCAAACTTATAAATCATTCAATCCAATACTACATAAAGTCAACTAATCACCATTGTGCATTCCCTTAGTGCCTGTCTTCTGTGTGCCTTTGCCTGACCTAGTGCTCCTACGAAGTGCTTCCCCAGTGGCTGCAGCATGGCTGGTGGAAGGCTGCTCATTTTCAGTGGGGGAGACCTCAGATGGCCTTGCAGGACGACCTTGAGCAGCTCTGGGCCTAGAACGCATCTTGGCATGGGCGACAGCAGTCTGGGCTGGCTGACTGACAGGCAGCAGTAAGGGCACTGGCGGAGTGGCAGTGGTGGAAGTACAAATGCTGTCATCTGAGAGAGGACAGCAGGTTTGTGCTCCACGCAGCCACTGCCACTCCACAAGGGTGGTACATCAGCAATTCTAGTAATCTATTAGAGGCCAGATTGCTGGACTACTGTGAAACCCTGCAAGCCCCTTTCCACACTGGTAAATGCAGCCATGATGGCAGCAGTCTGAACTTGCGTGGCTGCAAGCTGAGCTTGCATGACAGAAGTCTGAGCTTCCACTGCAGCACTCAGACATTGGGTCGCTTCTGCTTGTGCTGCAATGGAAGCTGATTCATTGCCCATCAGGCCCTGCATCATGGTTCGGTCTACAAGTGCTCTAATGGAGTTGCAGGCAGCCTTCTCCTCCTCCCACTTCTCGTCCTCCTCCTCTTCCTCCTCCTCCTTCCATCCTGGAAATCAAGAGCTCTAAGCTCTGTGCAAAGCCCTGTGCAAGGTTGTAGCCGGACTCCTCCATGCTCTTTAACAGTGACAACAGGCTCTCTGGCAGGCCTGCCAATGCACCAAGCATTTCTGTGTGCATGCCCATCACCCTTCTTCTGAAGGCCGCCCCATCAAAGTCATTGTCTGACTCCTCTGCAGCAGAACTTATGTGCAACTTCGTCCTTAGGAAGCTGGCACCTGTGCTACCCTTTCCCCTGCCTTGGCTGCAGGCCACTCGTGCTCGGTGACTCGCCACGTGCAGATCACGCCTCTGTACTGCACTCTAAACTACGTGCTGTTCCATTTTCTGAGCTGGTACCTGCGAGTATGAGATCAAGTGACAGTGTCTCTTCTTCTCCATCACTCTCCTCTTGTTCTCCCTGCACTGGCTGGGACATTTGAAGTGTCTGAAAGGAGAAAGGCACAAGGGTAGGGTTGTGGTGAGAGGAGGAGGAGAAAGCAAGATGTGCATGCTCACACCATCAGCAGCTTGTAAGTGAGAAGAGATTGTGGGATGAGGGGGAAGTGGGATGTGAGAAGGAGGATTAGGTATGACCATACCGTCATCGTCAATGGTTTCAGCCTCACCGATCACCACGGCCTCAGTGACGACCCCTCCAATAATGTCCAGCACCGTCTCCTCCAGCTGGGTCAGGATATGCAGCTGTGCCTGTCCCCCGCCGGTTAGCTGCTGCTGCCTGTGCTTGTGTGCCACCTTGTCCTGCAAGAGAGAGGGAAGTGAGTGAGTGAGTGTGTTGCAATGTTTTTGGGTGACGTGCCTGTCATGGTTGAATAGCTGGTAGAGTGTGCAAGCTGTGAGATGTGGGTGTGAGGTTTGCAGCAGTGGTAAGTGTGTGAGGGTGAAGTGGAGCATATGAATGTGAGTTATGAGTCATGATTGTTTGAGTTTGTTAGTCAGTGAGTGATGGGGATGTGGTGAATTGAGCAATGTGTGAGGTTAGTGGTGCAGTTGGTAGGATATGACATTTGAAGATGCATTCACTGACCTTGACCACTTGTGTGAGGTCATTAAACTTCTTTTGGCACTGCAGCCACTGTTGGCATTGACCTCCACCAACTATCTGGAGGGCCTCCTGGCGCCCTGTGGATACAGGATCTCTCTCCTCCTTTCCATTTCCTGCACTAAAGCCCCCAGTGTTGCGTCAGAGAACCTTGGAGCCCTCTCTCTGGCATATTGTGCCATTCATATATGTTTCCCAGGTGAAACTCCCTTCTGCAATGACTTCCAGCACCTGCTCTCGTCACACTGTACCTCCCCTTTAAGAGGTGCAGGCTAGCTTTAATTGGTGCTAGCCTTGCATGAATTTGGTCCCCTGCTGAGCTTGCAGCCACTCAGTAGCACATTTAGTGCTGGGCTGCACGCTGCAATCATGTAAATTAGCAGGCAGCACGCAAAGAACGGGTACAGGGGACAGGCACATCGCAAGTCCGTGCCGATTTTCGAGCCTTATCCAATTTCTAGGCCATTGCCTGTGGAGTGGTTCACAACATCCTGAGGATGTGAAACATGTATGTGTAGAGTGACACTACCACCATGTGTGTATATATATGTACATGTATACACACATGGTGGTAGCGCCACTTTACACAATGGAGGGTATTCTCACTGTGGAGAGGAGAATTTATATTCACAAGGACTGTGCAATGGTTACTCCTACCAATGATTTTGTGGGCAGAAGTGTCTGCAACAGTTAGGGTGGTGAGGGCAAGGTCATGTAGGTCCCTTCTGTTGATTCCTTCACTATCTGACACAGGTCCGGTGTGGTAGCTACATCCTTCAAGATTCTGCCAGCTCGGTAAGTGGTAGTTATAAAGGGCCATGCTTAGCTGTGCACATTGAAGTTTCCCACCCAGAGTGCATTTTGTTCCCTTTCAGTACTTGCTCCAATTGATGTTCAGCAATGAGGACTTCTGATCTATCAGTTGAGAGGGGGCGATAGGTGGTTATCAGCAGGAGGTTTCCCTGCTCTCTTTTGACCTGAAGCCATTACACTTCATGGGGTCTTCAATCAATGCTGAGAATTCCCAGGACCACTCCTACCTAACTGTATACCACTGTGCATTCACCTCTGATGAGTCGATCCTGCCAGTGGGACAGGACATACAGAGGGATAGTTATGTAAGAGTCTGAGATGTTGGCTGATAGATATGATTCTGTGAGTATTACTGTGTTAGGTTTTTGGTTCACTATTCTGTGGGACAGTCTCCCAACTTGGGTAGCAGTACCCAGATGTTAGTGAGAAGGACTTTGCAGGGTCAACTGGATTGAGATTGTCCTGTCTTCATCCCATGCTAGTGTTGCTGCCAATAGGTCCATCCAACTTTTTCTTATTTCCTAAATTTTGTAGTGATTGTTTACAACTGATTGGCTTGCTGGAAGCATTTAGAAGGCATTCAGTCAACCATTTAATGTGAGATGAGAATTGCATGTAGGAGTCCAAGGACCCACTTTTAAGTGTGATGGCCTAGTGCTTCTGTTTCTTCTAATAGTGATAGTTACAGATGGTTAAGGAATAGTATTCTAATAGGCATATGTACATGCAGTGGATATTTATAGGTTTGTGTAATCATAAGGGACTTTTGAGTTTCATACAGGTTTTTCATGAACTCTGTCTAATAAAATTTTGTGGTAATTCATAGAAACAGGTTGAGATCACACAGTTGTTTTTAAATTACAACTGGCTAGAGTTCTATTAAGTGCCATGTGTGTCTTTCCTGAAGCTGGCTTAAGTACAGAATTGATTTGTAAAGTGATTACAGGAAAATAACATAATCAGTATATACTAGCAATATAATACATCAACGGTTGAACTGATGTCATTAAGAGAAGCAATGGAACACGAGCAGTTTTGAGATGTGTTACTATCTTGTAACATATTATAGTCAGGGTGTTATTCTTTTCAATTTATACAAACTTAGGACTTGAAATTGCAGTCGGAGGCTTATCGCAGGTGAATGCCTCCGATCCACAAGAAAAGTACGCACCTACCTGGTGCCTCCGTATCTTCGGAGTCTTGCAGTCATGGGCCTGCAGGTGTACGCCTGCATAAAGGCCCAGGTATCCCAGGGCGCATGTGGTTCGTGAGCATCCCTGGGATCACATGGGCCGGCCCAACCAATCAAAAGGGGGATTCCTATTATGCTTATGGGGATTCCATTTGCGTAGGGAATCCCCATGAGCATGAATAGGAATGATATAAACAACGCACTTTCACACAACCTAAAAAGAAATAAATCACCACATGTTTAAAATTAATAAAAATACAATTTAATTAAACATTTAAAACAAAAATTTAATTTTTTGAAAAATAAATTTAAACATTTTTAAAGGGGCCAAAATAACCTAAACCAATTTTAATGATTTTTGAATGTTTAAATGATATAAAAAATATATTTTAATATTTATTTTCACCCTTACGCTGGTAAAAGAAGGCCCTACACCTGGAATTAACTGGAAATGTCTAAATGTGTCACATTTTGGGATTTTCTGCAGGATTCTGCTTTTACCAGGCGTAAGGGTTTTGTGGGCACTTGCTGGGCAGTAGTGGGCAAATAGCCCAACTCTCCACCACAAATGTCCATTTTCTGCGCATGCGGATGATCTGTCAAGCTGAAACTTGACAGATCGCAAGTTCCGGGTTTTCGCGCATGTGCAATGCACGCAGAAACCCGGGACTTGCGGGGCACTTACGACCGTGTACGCTGTGCGTATGCAGTCATAGGCCCTGTAAAATCTAGGCCTCATACAGTTGTTTTCCATTTTCCATTTTCATTGTTTTTCCCAGCAGGGATGTCGTGGTTGACAGCAATGGACAACAATAGAATCACATGATTTAAGCAAAATTATATTGTGCTGTGTGATTTGAACAGTATTGATATCTGTATATAATTAAATGTTACAGCAGAATATATAGGTATATTCTAATAACCTGTTAGGTGCCTAGTTCAAATTTCTAGATCCATGGTCATTCGAACAATGAGATTTATAATTTACGTTACCATTTTGGAGCTGTTCAGGAGCATTGTTAAATGTGAATGTTACAGAGAACTCAATGACAATTGCCAGGCTGGATACTCCCTATTTGGTCTCAAGGACTTTTCATTATGCAAGGCACTTTTGAAGGCAGTGCAGCCCTTTTAAAATCACATCTACAAATTTTAAAATAATATACCCACTAACAAAATTATTTTACCCAGTATAAAATAAAAGTTGCTTCTTATTTTAATCACCATTAACCTGTAACTTGCTCATAATTAATTCTATAATTATTGCAAGTCCTAAGTATGCTGCTTTTGTATCTGTCCACCACATGCCATCTTCAAAACTGATTCTCCATTTAAAAATGTTGAAGATTATAAAGAAAAATGAGATGAGAAACAATTCTTCAGTATCATTATTGTGCAAATTAACTGGAAATGTCTAAATGTGTCACATTTTGGGATTTTCTGCAGGATTCTGCAATAGTCAGAGTATTTGACTATTTAATTTATTTCATTACAATCCTCATTATACCATTCCCACGACACATGCTGTGTCTTTTCATATTATCAGGCTGCCATCAACAGTGATAACATGCAGAATCTACAACCTAGTCACTGGTCTACAAGATATGTGTGTGGTCCTGTTGTACCTATCAACTGTTGGCCTGCCATTATTCAATGTGACAGCTGCTCCTGATTGCAATGTCTCCTGACTGTGTCAGGATCACGAAGCTGCACTGAGAAGGGACATGATGGCAGATCACTCCTGCATTATCGCTATCATCTTAGATACAAGGCTTCAGGAGGTCCACTTTCACAAACAGAAACATAAATGCCGCAAGGTCCATGCTGAATAAAAAGCCAATAACTGCAAATGCTGTAAATCTGACAGCTATTCTGAAATAGTAAACTGTCCAAATTACTTTACTGTTCGATTTTTTTGAATTCATATTTGTGTGTATGTGTTTGTCAAGGTGAGAGATGTCACTGCTGGAAATGGAACCTTTTCTAACTTTGACACCCGCACACCCCCCATCAATATCAAGCGCCTCCAGGTACAGCAAGGGGCCAGATGCAGTTTAAAGCTCCCTCTGTTCTGTCCCAATAATGTGCATTAACCTCAGCCACAGATGTGTACTCCTAACTATTCTTATGGCACTTCTGAGCAAGGCTACCAATTTAATGCCAATTAATGGAAAGTGTTGTGCTATTGACTACTACACACTGGGCATAACAGTGATGACACTAGAAAAACTCATGTTGGATCATTACAGCTGCAAGAGAGAATGAGACTTTCATCCCAACACTCTGGGTTAAATTCAAAGGTGAAAGGTATGCCAACCCACTGTGCCATCCAGTCCCCACTGTGCCTGTTTTTATACTTGGCAGCCAACCTAATTGATAAGATGTCATTTTACTCTCTTAAGTTTAACAATGTTATGAGTAATGTTTTCATTCTTTCTATAATCAACCTACTGTCAACAAGGGCAGACGTCGACGACGAAGTCCAATACTGCCTTCAGTATGCCAGTGCAGCCTTCAGTCGCCTGAGGAAGAGAGTGTTTGAAGACCAGGACCTCAAACCCGGCACTAAGCTCATGGTCTACAGAGCAGCAGTGATGCATGCCCTGCTGTATGCCTCAGAGACATGGACCATGTACAGCAGGCACCTCAAAGCACTGGAGAGGTACCACCAACGCTGCCTCCGCAAGATCCTGCAAATCCATTGGCAGGATAGGCACACCAACATCAGTGTTCTTGCTCAAGCCAACATCCCCAGCATCGAAGCTTTGACCACGCTCGATCAGCTCTGATGGACGGGTCACATTGTCCGCATGCCCGATACGAGACTCCCAAAACAAGCGCTCAACTCGGAGCTCCGGCATGGCAAGAGAGCCCCAGGTGGGCAGAGGAAATGCTTCAAGGACACCCTCAAAGCCTCCTTGAAAAAGTGTAACATCCCCACCGACACCTGGGAATCCCTGGCCCAAGACCGCACAAAGTGGAGGAGAAGCATCCGGGAAGGCGCCGAACACCTCGGGCTGGATTTTCAATGACCCGTGGAGTCGGGTTTGGAGGCGTGTGGGGGGTTAAAGTTGCAGATTCGGGGGTCCCGACCCCATCCCGCCGCCAACCCGCCTCCATGCCAGTTTCTCTGGCGGCAGGTACCCGACCTGTGCTGAGACCCGACTCCCCGAGGCGGGAAGGGATTAGTGACAATTAACTGCCTGTTAACAGGTAGTTAACAGGCAGTTTTTTGCATAATCCCTATTTTAAAAAGAAAAGTGTGGGCTTCCCGACAGGTGGCAACCACGCCAAGTTATCGGGGCGGGCCATGGGTCTGCAGGGGTTGGAGGGGTCGATATGTCCGGTGGGCAGGTGAGTGATGGGTGCATGTGTGCAAAGGTAAGTGTGTAAGGTAAGTGCTAAGTGTTGGAAAAAGTTTTACTTACCTTAACTTCCTCCTGCAGGTGTCAGCCCTTCAGTTCTCGGGAGTTAGAAATCTCACCGGCACAGAAAGCAGGAAAGCCGTGGTTCTGTCAAAAACTGCAACCTTCTGTTTTCTGTGGTGGAATGATTTCTAACTCAGCCTGACAGGAAGGACTGAAGTTAGAAATCATATTGTCAGTGTTTGACAGCTTCACAGAGCTGTCAAACGCTGATATTTCATCTGTCAAAAGCTCTTGACAGATGAAATGTCAGTCTGTGACGTCACCTGTTGCCGGGTGGCCCTTAATTGGCTTGCTGAGCCCACTGGGCGGGCTCAACAAGGTCAATCAAGGGAAAATACAGTGGGTTGGCCACATCTCGATGGAGGCGGGTTCACAAGCCAGAATGTGTGATTCCCGACCCCAACCCGACCCCAGTTTCAAAATCCAGCCCCTCGAGTCTCTTTGCCAGGAGCAAGCGGAAGCCAAGCGCAGGCAGCGCAAGGAGCGCACGTTAACCCAAGCACCCCACCCACCCACCCCTTCAACCACCGTCTGCCCCACCTGTGACAGAGACTGTAGGTCCCGCATTGGACTCATCAGTCACCTGCGAACTCATTTTTAATGTGGAAGCAAGTCACCCTCGGTTCCAAGGGACTGCCTAAGAAGAATATTAATGCTGAAATAATTGAGGCAGCATTTTCACTTAACAAATAACTTGATACCTTGTACAACACATTCATCACTAGAGCTGGGTTGGAGTATTATATTCCATTGGCTGAAAAGGGGTGAGAAGTTATCAGTCTTGAATGTTGTTTCAACGGTTTGTTTTTGAACATTTTCAAGTTATGTGATATTCCAGAAGTTCTGTACTTGCACCCAATTGCTTCCTTTTCATCATATTTGCTGAGTCCAAATTGAGTATTGCAGTTAAATTCTTGAAATCATTACTGCTCTCGAATGAGTGTGCACCTTTGTTTAATGAAGCTTGCCCAGGTACAATAATTGAACTTGTGTACCTGCTCACCAACTGAGTACAGCCCATTCTTCCCATGATGCAGCCCATTCTTCCCATGATGCAGCCATAATGCTAAATAGCTTCCTTCTTGAAAGAATGATAAAATGATCTCTGCCATCTAATTTCAAATGCTGAGTTCAGTGCAATTCTGCAGGATTTGTATGAACAGAAATGTCAGAGAGCTCTCTTGCTATTTAAGCTCTGAGACATAACTACAATTAATTGTTTCTAGTTGTTCAAAAATTATGGCTATCAAAATTTGCTAAAGCTGATAAAGATAAACTATTACCATCAGCTGAGAAAGAGTCATTGAATTGTCTGCTATTGTAGGAATGCCCAGTTTAACTATACTACTTTCCAAGCCTCATACCACAATGGAAGCATGTGCATATCAGCTCCACTGGCAACACAATCGTCCTACTCACCAACAATCATCATACTCTATTGTCTGCACTTCCCCTTGCCATGTTCAAGGGCAAAAACAAGCACAGATTCAGGTGCAAGTGACCCAGCTCTGCACCTATATGCAAATTTGCTTTTCTTCCTCTGTGTGCTGTGGTAGAACAAATACATGTTTAAAGAAAATCATGTAAATGGCTTGTGTATTCTCACATACTGTTAGCTGTCATTTTTACATTGCAGATAGGGCAAATAAGCACAAAAGCCTATGCTAATGTTACCCCCTTTCCATTTTATTTCCTTTTGTTTAAAACAATCCTCCAGTGACATGCTGAACTCTGACAGAGAAGTTGGCTTCTTTTTCCCAGTGAGTTTTATCTGCAGTACAGTCTAAGGATTGTGTTTGCAAACAGGGAAATATTGAGCCACAATTCACATTAGCTTCAATGTTTGCCAACCCTTCTATCCTCTTCCATTAGTAATGGGGAGAAGAAAGAGAGAATATCAACCTGGGCAAATACAAAACTATTCATTGATATAAGGCAGTAAAATCTGGGGCTTTATTCATTCTAGCTGGTCAATTCACAGTTTGTGATCATTAGAAATAGTAGCTGTATTTTTCTACACCATAACCTCCAAGTTCCCCTCCAAGTCACACACCATCCTGACTTAGAAATATATCGCCGATCCTTCATCGTCACTGGGTCAAAATCCTGGAACTTCCTACCTAACAGCACTGTGGGAGTACCTTCACCACACGGACTGCAGCGGTTCAAGAAGGTGGCTCACCACCACCTTCTCAAGGGCAACTAGGGATGGGCAATAAATGCTGGCCTTGCCAGCGATGCCCAGATCCCATAAACGAATAAAATAAAAAAATCAGACTACTGGTGCAGAAAACGGAAAAACCAGCCAGGATTGCCATTTCTGATCATAAGCCAATGACTCCTGCTGGAAATAGGCAGGTGTGAAGATCACAAAATAAATACAGATGAGGAAGGTCATTAGTTCATCCATTCACAAAGACTCTACTGTTTGCTCATTCCAGCATCCAACTGTTTCTTAAATAATTCCAGGGTTTCACCTCTATTTCTGTGTCTAAAGTCGATTCTAAAGTATATTTCAAATGGAACTTCTTAAGTTTGTCTTTTAGTAGCTTGCATACTTGTCCCCTTGTCCCATACATTTTAATTTGTAGTAAATTTCCAATCTACCCTCTGTCAGGTCACTTTTCGATATTCCTCCTTTTGAGGCTGAAGAGCCCAAGTTTCTCCAGTCTGACAGTGGAGATCAGCCTTGTGGCTCCTCTCTGAACTGCCTCTAGAGTTTTAGGGGTAGAAATTAGGTCGCGCCCCATTTGGGGCGCAAATATCGTCCGGACGCAAATATTAGCGCCTGGCGCTAATTACCGGCACTGACGGGAAACTTCACTTTTACCGCCCCGGGAGGTGAGTGGAGCGCTAAAGCAGGCGCTGCACACCTCTCTTAAGGCGCAAAGGCTGAGCAGTGAGGCGCTAACTCGGAGCGCTGGCGAAGCTCATGTAATGTCAGTCAGCAATGGAACACACACACAATGGCACGGGCCAGTTCTTAAAGGGGATGGTTAATCTTGCTTTCCATCCACATCCTGTTCATTGCTGCCTTGAATCTCGGCCTGGAGAGACTTGCACATCAAATGTGCTGGAAAGAACAATGGAGAGCACCAGGCAAAGAGCTCAGAGTGCAGCTCCCACGGTCTCTGCTAAATCGATACAAGGAATGGCAAATCAAAATGAACCTGCAAAGTGCTGCTCAGTACCCAAAACTCCTTCACACAACGTTGAATCTCTCTAGAAGTCTCTCTCTCTCTCTCTCAGAATGCGTAGTTCCAAAATGCCACCAACAATAAAAGACAGGAAGAGGCCCCCTTTAAATAGCGCCCCCCCCAGCCCCACAGCAATTGATAGCGTTCCAGTCTTCTGGTCGTTGGAAGCGCCAGGCGGTAAGGCAGGGGGCGCCACTCAATTTCCGCTACGGGGCGCCCCAAGGGCGTTGCACCATGGAATGACGTCACAATCTGCGCGCGCAGGTGGTCGCAGCGGTAAGTTTTAGCGCCGCCGCACAATCTCAAGTTAAGTTCTCGAGCGGCGCAAACATCGCTGCGCCCGGGCGTTAGCGGCTTTGCGCCCCATTAGCGCCCTCTTAAGGCGCTAACGGGTGGCGCAACCAAGTGAATTTTTACCCCTTAATGTCTCCCTTGTGTCTCAGTGACCAGAATTTGGCACGGTACTCAAGTTGGTCTGACCAGAGCACTATACAGTTTAAGCATAACTTCCCCTGGTTTGTATTCTACTGTTTTCGCTACATAGTTTAGCATTCTATTTCCTTTGCTGATTGCTGCCCTGCAATGGTTGGACATTTGGAACATTGCGTCTTCTTGGATCCCTAGATCTTTTTCAACTTCATTGTTAGCAATTTCAGCACCGTTCATGGAGTATGCATGTAGCCCATTTTTCCTTCCTATATACAGCACATTACACTTGTCCATCTTAAAGTTAATCTGGCACTCTTTTGGCAAACTACATAACTTGTCCATAATTGTCATTTTCTATTTCTTGCCCTAATTTGGTATCATCTGCAAATTTAACCAATTGGCATTGAGGCCAGGATTTTACTAACCTTGGCGGGTCCGTGGCGGGCGACGTCAGTGGCGGGTCCCGACCCCACTGCTGTCTCCATCCCGGCCTCTGAAATGAATTTCCCTTGATTGGGCTTGTTAAGCCCGCCCAGCACATTGAACCTCATCCTGCTCTGCCTCTCATCGCATCCCCATCACTCTGCCTTCCCCACCCTACTCCTGCACATCCTTACTCACACCAATTTACCTTGCACCTCCACCCATCCCTCTCTATCTACATTATCACTTCCCCATCTCACTAGCCACCCCTCACACTCACCCTCATCCTAGTGCAATCATACCAACTAACAACACACAAGGGTAGGCACTTGGGTGTTTTATGCAATGTTCCTGTAAACTTTCTGTTAATATGGTGTCAAACATTGAAACCTTTATTTTATTTACTTTACGTTCTTGGACAGATTTGTGTGCACCTTTGGAAGTGGCTTAGTGAGTTCCAGTGAAGGTGAAATATAACGGTACCCCCCGCAATGGCGGTGAGTGTGAAAGGAATGGCTTGGACATTGTAGGTATGCTTTATGGTGTTGGTGTGGGGTAGTGCCAACCTGGCACATCATGTGGCAGCCAGGGTATACAGTGTCAAGTGAAGTAAATCTGGCCATGGTGAGGCCATCTCTGGCCTCCCGGGCAGCAATGTGGTTGGCTGCTGATGCCCACTGTCCTGTGCAGCATCAGTTAACTGAGGAGAAGATTGGTGGTTTTGTTGTTGGTGCTGCTGGTGTGCCTGGTGCTGCTAGTGTTGGGGCTGATCGTGGTGGGATTCTGAGGACCATGGTGAAAGAGTTTCAAGGGCACCGATGCTGATGGAATAGATGGCAGGTGAAGTAGAGATGACAGAAGTGATCTGTCAATGGTGAGAGATATAATGAGGTCAGACTGGATGGAGACTTGTGTAAAGACTTGTAGCATGGTGAATCTGTTGTGGGTATGCAATGAGGAAGAGTTTGTGGCTCAGGGAAGATATCTCTGTTAGGTGGGAGCTTTTACTGTACATTTGAATCTGTCAACTCAACAGCTGATTCATTGGCCACTGAACTCCCGCCTCAGCTCGACAGATGTGGTCCATGACCAGTGTGGACCCCGTGGGCGAGCTGTCAAATGCAGAAGGTGAGCTGAAATTCATTCTTAAGTGGCTCTAAACAAGCTACTAATGACTTGAATTGGGTCCCCTGCTGTGAACCCACCACTGTGTGTCGGGTCTGCTCAGCACTGACAGACCCAACATTGGGGAAAGGCATGTGGTGATGGGTTCACAGCGGGGTCCCGACCCACTTGGGGAAAAAAAACACTTTCCCATCCAGCCCGCCAGCTGACCTCCTGCAAAATCCAGCCCTGAGATTCTAAATCAAGTCATGGAGGTAATTTAGAAACAGTAATGGTTACAGTGCCAAACCATAGGTACCCTATTCACTGATTTTTATCCTTCCGTCAATTTCTTATCTATTCCCAATATTTACACTGAATTTTTTTTTAATTCATTCACAGGATGTGGGCATCACTGGCAAGGCCAACATTTATTGCCCATCCCTAATTGCCCTCATGAAGGTGGTGGTGAGCAACTTTTTGAATACAACTGAGTGGCATGCTAGGCCATTTCAGAGTCAATCACATATAGGCCAGACTGGGTAAGGACATTAGTGAACCAGATGGGTTTTTACAATAATCCAGTAGTTTCATAGTCACCATCATTGCTACTAGCTTTTGTATTCCAGATTTATTTTAATGTAAATTTCCCCAGCAGTCATGGTGAGATTTCGAACTTATGTCTCTCGGATCATTAGTCCAGCTCTCTGGATTATTAGTCCAGTGACATAACCACTGTGCTACCGCACCCAATACTGCAATTTGCACTGCATGAAGCTTTACTAATAGCCTTTCATGTAGAACTTTGTCAAATGTTTTTCGGAAGTCTAGATACATCATGTTGGAAGACTTTCCACTGTCCACTTCAGATGTCATCTCCTCCAAATAGTCAAGAAAGTTGGTCAGGCACGAGCTTCTTCCTCTGAATCTATGTTATTACTGTACAGAAAATCATCAAGTTCATTCCCATGAATCAATTCCATTATTTTACACAATGTTGAAGTAAGACATATGGGTCTGTGGATGCCTCCAACTACTTGTCATTTTTTTTGTAGATGGGCGTAAAGCTAGCCTTTTTCCAATCTACTGGTACCTCCCTAGTTTTCAACATTTCCCTCCTAAATAACTGTTGGTGTCTCACAGGTCTTCTCCCCTCTCTCTTTTAGTATTCTGGGACAAACATCATCTATCCCTAAGGATATTTGTTTTGTGTCCTTTTAGTCTGTCTAGGATTTGCATTGGGTGAGGACAGGATCAGGATTGCCTGTGATGCTTCCTGTGTTTGAATAGCCTGCCACCACATGAATTATGGCCATTTTTATGAGGTACCAAAAGGTGACCAGAGCCTATGGAATCATACTACATCAAGAAGACGTCCGAAGAGCAGAAAATTAGTGAGAAAAATAGATTATATTGAATATTTGCGTGTCGATCTCTTGTCCTTTTGAAGATAAGTTTGCACTTGTTAATTATATTGAGATGTATTAAATAAACAGCAGAATGATCTAGCACCAAATCTGCATTCAACAAATGTGATCTTATCTGAATTGTCGGAAACGTGCTTTTGAGATAGCTAAAAAAATAAAAAATAATATTCATAGTGTCTCCACTTATTTTTCAATTGATGTATTTTACCACATTTTGGCATAGCTTTGTCCCTGCCATGCAGCTTTTCTTAGATGATGCAGTGATCCAGTGAGCTTCTGCTGGGTCCCAGCAATGTTTCTGTGTAACCAACCATTGGGAAGTATGCAGCAATGGCCCAACATTCTGCATTTCCCTTCCTTTCCATAGAGAAATGGCTGGTCTCTCTTTGGTGTCACTCTTTGACAAGCTGGTTAATATTGGGAGTTCACCATGAGGAGATTTTAGGAGAATTATGATTGTGAACTTATGTTCTGCCAATCAGTCATATAATGCATTTATGCACTGCTTTTCCAAGCCATTTTAAGCATCTCCTTCACAGTGCTAATTTGTAGTGTCAGTGCCAAAAATTCTTAAAATTACTTTTTTTTTCTCTGCTGCCAACATATATTATTAGCAAATACAGCATAGGCTTTCTGGTAGTGTAAGAAATATGAAATTGAATTCATAGTTTGGTTGCACATTCTTTTGTTCACTAATTAGTAACAGATCTCTTCATGTTGTTGTTGGTTTAATAGTATACAGTAAACATGCATTCATATTTTCATTATCCTCATTAATCAACAACAACAATAACTTCCATTTATTTAGTGCCTTTAACGCTTCACAGGAGCGTTATCAAACAAAATTTGACACCAAGCCAGATAATGCGATATTAGGACAGGTGAAAGCGATAGTTTTTAAGGAGCGTCATGAAGGAGGAAAGAGAGGCAGAGAGGTTTAGAAAGGGAATTGCAGAGCTTAGGGCCCAGACAGCTGAAGGCATGACTGCTAATGGTGGAGCGATTAAAATTGTGGATGCACAAGAGGCCAGAATTGGAGGAACCGCAGAGATCTCGGAAGGTTGTGGGGCTGGAGGAGGTTACAGCGATAAGGAGGGGTGAGGCCATGGAGGGATTTGAAAACAAAGTTGAGGAATTTTAAATCAAGGCATTCCTGGATTGGGAGCCAATGTACATCAGCGAGCAGAGGGGTGATGGGTGAACAGGACTTGGCGCGCGTTAGGATATAGACAACAGAGTTTTGGATGCGTTCAAGTTTATGGAGCATGGAAGATGGGAGACCGGCCAGGAGAGCATTGGAATAGTCGAGTCTAGAGGGAACAAAGGCATGGATGAGGGTTTCAGCAGCAGATAAGCTGAGGCAAGGGTGGAGTTGGGTGATGTTACGGAGATGGAAGTAGGCGATCTTGGTGATGAAGTGGATGTGTGGTCGGAAGCTCATCTCAGGGTCAAATAGAATGCTAAGATTGCGAACAGTCTGGTTCAGCCTCAGACAGATGTTAGGGAAAGGGATGGAGTCAGTGGCTAGGGAACAGAGTTTGTGGCGGGAACTGAAGACAATGGCTTCGGTCTTCCCGATATTTAGTTGGAGGAAATTTCTGCTCATCCAGGACAAATAGCGTAACAAATCAGAGAAAGTGGAGAAGTTGAGAGAAGTTGAGAGAGGTGGTGGTGTAGTAGAGCTGGGTGTCATCAGCATACATGTGGAACCTGACGTTGTATTTTCGGATGATGTCACTGAGGGGCAGCATGTAGATGAAAAGTAGAAGGGAGCCAAGGATAGATCCTTGAAGGACTCCAGAGGTAATGGTGCGGGAGCAGGAAGAGAAGCCATTGCAGGTGATTCTCTAGCTACGAATGGATAGATAAGAATGGAACCCGGCGATTGCAGTCCCTCCCAGCTGAACGACAGAGGAGAGGCATTGGAGGAGGATGGTGTGGTCAACCGTGTCAAAGGCTGCAGACAGTTCGAGAAGGATGAGGAGAGATAGTTTACCATGATCACAGCCACATAGGATGTAATTTGTGACTTTGATAAGAGCTGCTTCAGTGCTGTGGCAGGGACGGAAACCTGATTGGAGAGGTTCAAACATGGAGTTGCGGGAAAGATGGGCACAAATTTGGGAGGCGACAACAGGTTCAAGGACCTTGGAGAGGAAAGGAAAATTGGAGATGGGGCAGTAGTTTGCAAGGGCAGAAGGGTCAAGGGTGAGTTTTTTGAGGAGGGGTTGATGACGGCAGATTTGAAGGGAAGGAGGCAGTACCTGAGGAGAGGGAACAATTAATAATATCAGCTAACATGGGACCCAGGAAGAGACGTTGGGTGGTCAGCAGTTTAGTGGGAATAGGGTTGAGGGAGCAGGAGGTAAGTCTCATGGACAAGATGAGCTTGGAGATAGCATGAGTGGGGATAGGAGAGAAACTAGAGAAAGACGTGCGTTCAGGACTAGGGCAGGGGGAAACCTTCAGGGAAGTTTGTCTTAGGCATGTTCTTCAATGTGAAAATAGTAGCATACGAGTTGCCAATACTTTAATAATTTTCGCAGTAAAAGCAGTATTTAGGTTTGAACAAAATGGCTTCTTGAACACAGAGTGGAGTTCTGCTTTCTCTGGCTTTCTCTTTGTTTGGCTGTCAATGAAAATGTTCCTGATGTGACAAAAGATACAAATTAAAAAAGGTGCAGTTTATGTAAATGAGAGGATTCACCCAGCAACAAAGACAGAGAGAATGCCTACAGCTTCATACAGTCCGGACTGCCAGGAATGGATAAACTTATTTTGTTGTACATTAAGTGTCGCAATCAGTTTTGCAGCCAAGAAAGTGACAATAGGCAGGAAATGGCAACAATCTCCTATATTCATGGCATCATGACAGGAAGTTAAAGTGGCCTCTGAGGGTCAAAGGTAACAGACTGATAGAGTCAGGTGTCATTCTATTCATGGAATCCTTAGCATTCCAGTAGCATTGAGCCTCAGAGTCATTCCAACTTCCTGTCATTTGTGAATGGAAAGCTTAGGGCTTCACCCCATTAGATGAAGCTTTCCTCCGAGATACTTACCATAAAAATTATTCTCAAACAAAAGAGTTGCTTTTATTGCAGTCATAGTCGCTGCAGTGCTCAAAATGTTTTGAATTCAATGACCACTTTCAGGCAGAAATGAGCACTTGAATCAAACTGATGAAACTACAAACATACAGGCAAAAGCAGATCAAACACAAATATTACATATTCAGTGATCAGTCATAGATTATGAATGCCTGGGAGAGATTACAAGACAGTAAGTTCACTGACAGGTTCAGATGATGCCATAAAAGATGAGAGCAATTTACAATCATGTTTTTAATATTATGATTGCATTATTTTCCTGTTATAGGTATTTTAATAACATATTGTATCGCTTATGATTTATCCTGTTTTCAGGGGAGGATATAGGGATTCTGGCCATTGGTTGGCAATGCCAATAACAGCTGGCTATAAAAGATTTCGCAAAATATAGCTTCCACTTTATTGCTCTAAAAGCCATACAAGCTTAAGTATTCGGCAGATGTTTTTGAGAGGCCCCTAAATGCTGGCACATTTAATAATGGTGCACAAGGCACCTATGCCTGTTTTCAGTGGGCATAGGCCCCACTGGGCTTATCAGGGGCGAGCTGGAGGAATTCCTGGTGGAGCCCAGGAATGCCCCCAGACATGGCGCCAAAGCTGGCTTTCAGGTAGAAGAAGCACCTTCCCTCTCCAGGTTGCAATTGATAAGGAAACTTAAGAGGGATGGAAACCCAGTGGATTCTGGTTACCCCCCCAGGTTGCAGTCCCCCAGCTGGGACCACGCCACAGTTCGGCCCTCCTGATGACTGGAGGTTTTACCCTGAGGTCTGAGAGTAACCAGATGTTGTTACTGGAAAAGACTCAGAACAATGGTGCAGAAATACTTGTATCTTAGCCCCGTCATAGTGTTCTATGACAGGACTATTTCTCCGTACATTATATTTACTTACATAACTAGTCAAAGTCCCATGGGATTGCACAGGGGAAGTCAAGACTGAGTGCAATATTCAGGTCAAGCAGGCTAGAAAGTAATGGGATAACTGGACCCAGGTGGGAGGGGTGGGGGGGGGGTGACATTGTCACAGAGGATGGGGAGGAGGAGGGAGTAAAGAGGGGAGGGAGAGAGGGGAGACAGCAAGAGATAGAGGATGAGAGAGGGTGGGGCAGGAGAATGGGAAGGGGCTGAGGGAAAAGTGAGAAGAGTGGAGGATAGGAGAGGGACATGGCAGAAGAAAGAAGTGGAGGAGAGGGAGCAACCGAAACAATGGAGGAGAGGGAAGCTGGACTGGGCCAGGTCTATCTCTATGGGGAGAGTATTTTTCTTCTCATGTTGGGGGAGAGTTAGAGGGGGTAGGTTTTTGGCTCGGGGTGGTGGGAGGTGCTGAGTTGCTTCTGGTTGGGAGTCTGGAAATAGGCATGAGATGTTTCTCAGTGGGTGGGTGGGGGTGATTTGCTACTTACTGGGTAGGGAGCAAGTTACTGCTAAGTGGAGAGAGGAATAGGCCTAAATCTGTTTTTGCTGGTGGTGGGGGTGATAAGCTGTAGCTCAGCGATGGATGCAGATTTTTCTTAGTGGGGGAAAGAAAAGGCTAACCTTGTGCTCAGTGGGAGGGAAGTCCAATTTGTGCTCAGTAGGGGAGGGAAGAAGGCTGAGTTTTTCTTTGGTTGGGGGGTGGGATGTGGGTAAGATTGCCGTTGTCCTCAGTGGGAACAGGTTATAAGTCCAGGTTTGTTCCTCACTGAGAATGGGGTGTGGCAGGACCTCTTTGTCATCAATTAGGGGTGGGGAAGGCTGAGTTTACACTCAGTGAGGGGATGATGGATTTGTTTCTGTTCAGTCAGAGGGTATAGGGTTAGTAGCCTGATTTCTGTTCAGTGGGTTTGAGGGTCTTCTGGCAGCATTCCTGTTCAGTGGGTGGGGGTAGTCTGACTTCCTCTCAGGGATGGTGCTTTGTGCACTGATTTATCTTCAGTAGTGGGGTGTATGGATTTCAGCTCTGTGGAGGGGTGGCTATGGCCTAACTGCTGGTGAGTTGGGCGGGGGATGCATTTGGTATTCTAGATTCGGCTCAGTGGGTGGAGGTTGATAGTTGTATCTCTGCTCAATTGAGGGGGTTTATTGTGGGGAGTATGTGGGAAGGGGGGTTAACTTCTACTCATATGTGGGCAGGTGGGGTGTAGGTGCCCTGATTTCAGTTCAGTGGGGATGTGGAGTTAGGTGCTAAGATTTCTGCTGAGTTGCAGGGGTTGGGCCATGATTTTTTTGCTCAGTGAAGTGGAACAGTTGGGTTGAAGGAGGCCACACTATCTGCTCAGTGCGGGGGTGGGCGGTGAGGCAAGGTATGGGGGATTTGTCGATTGTTTTAACTGCTCGAAGTGTTCCAGTTTGTTACCTTGGTTTGTGGCACAGGCAAATGGTCACTGCTTTGGTTTGCAAGTTTTCGATTATTTGTCAATTCAGTGTGTTCTTGGCCATCATCATGCTCTCTCTCTCTGAGTTCACTTCCCTCCTATCCTCCCTTAATCTCTCCCTCCATGTAAACTCCCCAGCCCATATTCACGGCCACCCCCTCAACCTTGCCATCTCTCATGGCCTTGCAACGCCTATTGTGTCAATCGCAGATAAGGCCATCTCTGACCACTTCCTCGTATCGCTCTCCACCCGCATCCCCCGTCCACCCCCCGCCAACCCTACTTCCTTCTGTGTCCACCCCTGGAAAAAACTCTCTCCCAACTCTCTTATAACTGCACTTATGAAATCCCAACTGTCCTGCCTCTGGCCCTCCATTCACCAAGACATATCTGCAGCTACCGATCTGCTCAACCACACCCTCACCACCACCTTTGATGCCCTAGTCCCTATTAAAACAATTACTCTCTCTCACCCTGGCTGTTCCCCCTGGTATGTTCCTCATCTTCACTCCCTTAAGTCCAAGGGATGCAGACTTGACCGGATATGGCAGACAACTGGTTTAGCCATTCACTGCCAGATCTGGCTGGACCACATAAAGCATTATAGGGTCCTGCTCTCGTCTGCCAAAATTGCTCACTATTCCAGAATCATTCTGGAATGCAAAGATAAACCCCGGCTTCTATTCTCCACTGTTAACCGTCTTCTTAAACCCCTCTCCCCGTCTCCTCCACCCTCACCTCCGACAACAAGTGTGAGAAGCTCATGGACTTCTTTGTCTTTAAATTGAGACCATCCATTCAGCAGCCTCTGCCACTTCCCTTCCTTCCCCTAGCCCACTGGGCCAAACTTCCTCTAAAGTTCCCGCCTGCCCTAGCCCTGAACTTGCATCTTTCTCCAGTTTCTCGCCAATCTCTCCTCATGACCTCTCCACGCTTATCTTGTCCATGAGACCCACTTCCTGCTCCCTCGACCCTATTCCCACCAAACTGCTGGCCACCCAACTTCCTTTTCTGGCTCCCATGTTAGCTGACATTGTTAACGGTTCTCTCTCCTCAGGTACTTGTCCCCCTCTCCCTCAAATCTGCCGTCATCACCGCTCTCCTCAAAAAAAAACCTTGACCCCTCCGTCCTTGCAAATTACCGTCACATCTCCAACCTTCCTTTCCTCTCCAAAGTCCTTGAACGTGTTGTCGCCTCCAAAATCCGTGCCCATCTTTCCCGCAACTCCATGTTTAAATCCCTCCAGTCAGGTTTCCGCCCTTGCCACAGTAACGAAACGGCTCTCATCAAAGTCACAAATGACATCCTTTGTGACTGTGACAAAGGTAAACTATCTCTCCTCGTCCTTCTTGACTTGTCTGCAGTTTTTGACACGGTTGACCACTCCATCCTTCTCCAACGTCTCTCCACTGTCATCCAGCTGGGTGGGACTGCACTCGCCTGGTTCCATTCTTATCTATCTAATTGTAGCCAGAGAGTCACCTGAAAAGGCTTCTCTTCCCACTTCCGCATCATTACCTCTGGTGTCCCCCAAGGATCTATCCTTGGCTCCCTCCTATTTCTCATCTACATGCTGCCCCTTGGTGACGTCATCTGAAAACACAGCGTCAGTTTCCACATGTATGCTGATGATACCCAGCTCTACCTCACCACCACTTCACTCGCCCCCTCTACGGTCTCTAAATTGTCAGACTGCTTGTCCGACATCCAGTTCTGGATGAGCAGAAATTTTCTCCAATTGAATATTGGGAAGGCCGAAGCCATTGTTTTCGGTCCCCGCCACAAATTCCATTCCCTAGCCACAAACTCCATCCCTCTCCCTAACATCTGTCTGAGGCTGAACCACACTGTTTGCAACCTTGGTGTCATATTTGACCCTGAAATGAGCTTCCGACCACATATCCTCAGTATAACGAAGACCGCCTATTTCCACCTGCGTAACATTGCCCTTGCCTCAGCTCATCCGCTGCTGAAACCCTCATCCATGCCTTTGTTACCTCTAGACTTGACTATTCCAATGCACTCCTGGCTGGCCTCCCACGTTCTACCCTACATAAACTTGAGGTCATCTAAAACTCGGCTGCCCGTGTCCTAACTCGCACCAAGTCCCGCTCACCCATCACCCCTGTGCTCGCTGACCTGCAATGGTCAAGCAATGCCTCGATTTCAAAATTCTCATCCTTGTTTTCAAATCCCTCCATGTCCTCGCCCCTCCCTATCTCTGTAATCTCCTTCAGCCCCACAACACCCCGAGATATCTGCGCTCCTCTAATTCTGCTCTCTTGAGCATCCCTGATTATAATCGCTCAACCATTGGTGGCTGTGCCTTCTGTTGCCTAGGCCCTAAGCTCTGGAATTCCCTGCCTAAACCTCTCCGCCTCTCTACCTCTCTTTCCTCCTTTAAGACGCTCCTTAAAACCTACCTCTTTGACCAAGCTTTTCGTCACCTGCCCTAATTTCTCCTTATGTGGCTTGGTGTCAATTTTTTTTTGTCTTATAATACTCCTGTGGAGCACCTTGGGACGTTTTACTACATTAAAGGCGCTATATAAATACAAGTTGTTGTTGTGGTTGTATCACATTTTTCATCTCTGGCTGCTGGGGGTCTATGGACACCGAAATCTCTGCTCACTGGGGGCTGATTAGGAAATTGACCACTATGCTCATGGAGGGGGTGTGGTGTCTACAGGGATGTCTGCTCACAGGAGGAGATGGTTGAGGTTAATCTTGCCCTTGTATCAGTGGGAGCATTGTGAGTGAGGGTGGTTTACACTCGATATCATTTTACCATTTGATTCGTCTACTTAGGAAGTACTTCTGAATGATGAACACTTTCTGATCTCTTTGATTTTTTTAAAAACTTTTATCTGCTCACTTGCATGTATCTCGGGTGCATGGGACCGCAATTTTTTCTGTGAAAGAAATACTTTAGGGCCTCTTAGGGTGAGTAGGGTTCTGTCACATAATGTTAGGTGCTCCAATTGTAATTTCCCAAACAATAACAAGCTATTAAAGCATCTCTGCTCACTCAGAAATATTTTTTGCAACAACAAAATTACAAAGGAACAATTGAATCTTAATACTGACTAACCCTGTTCTTACTCTGATCTTCTATATTACTGAAGCTCTTAAGTTCCTTCTCATATCTGACATCCCTACTGTGACACTCATTTTTTTGAGAGAAGTTTTCTTCGACAGTCCTCTAAGTATTTCTGTGCTGCTAGCAAATGGAAACTGGGAAACAGAGAATCATTAATTGTTAAGAAGTAAAGGGAATGTGTGCCATAATTAGAAGTGATAATGAAACTTTCACTGTTGAAAGCAGACTTTAGTAAGTGGCCTGGATGGTGATAATAGAAGTTTGCTAATTGCCAAGAGAAAAAGAAAAGTTCATTAAAACTCTGAGTGTTTTATTTTTTTCACATTCTTTGCATGCTGCTTAGAACTTAGCAATATCACATACAGGTAAGAATGTGCCCAACACTTACATTTAACAGCCTGATATAATCATAATCAGATCATTTACAACATGGTCTTGTGCTAAAACACAGAATACATTATTTTGTACAATATCTACAGGTCTACTCTCTCAGAGCCATAGGTGCTATAGAGCTGTTTTCCATACTTATATATAATTGTTACTTTTTAATAAAACAATAGGTTATTACAGTAAAAGTAATTGACATCTGCGTAAATTCTAAAGCTAATAATAAATGATAAAATCAAGGTGGAATTCTTTTCATCTTTAAATATGTATCATTTATTTTTGCAAATCTATTTCCTTCATCGTGTTATGGGGAATATATTGATTCATTCAAGATTGGTTAAAATGTCTTTAACCTCTTTGTGAATACAATGAGCTATTTTAAACATCTTAAACATTTTTAAATACTTTACAAGTAATAAGAATGTTTAAAAAAAATTAAAATTACTAGAGTATCTTAGCAGAACTCCTATGAGATTGGTCATAAGTTGCATTTGTCCTGTTTATAACTACAGTAATGCATATGGATTGCTCTATCATGAAGGTGAAGCTATATTTATAAGATGGCCCATTAAGCCCTCAAAATCTATTGCTGTGAACTAGCAAAATCCTGAGGTGAATAACATTTTAATTGTTGTTGGTGAGGGAAGTTTGCAGCTTGTACATTTCCAGCTCCAGGGTAATCGCAAACTTCCCTCACTAGCAGCAAATAATTTGTAACTGACCCCAGCATTAAGTAACTACATTTATTTTATACATTTGACACTCTATCGTGTGACACCTGAAATCTGCCAACACTCTCAAAACTTTTGTATATAACTAGTGGATCTCTCATGACATTGTTATGGTGAGTTGGAAGATATGTTGTTTTACGTTATTTGCTACAGCAATATTATCAAGGCCACTAATTTACCATGATCAAATAAGTGAAATTGCATTTTTATGACAAAGTGCTGTGGAAATTTTAGTAGTATATTATGCGATTATACCCATATTTTTTTATAGAGATTGCAAACTAGTGGCCTTGATTATTATTGTATATTTGTTTATTTATGTATTCAATTTTATGTCTTACCTTTATTAAAGTGCAGAATATGCTAAAAGATGATAGGGAAATTGCACGTAGGTAGCAGGTATATCATGAATGAAGTGTCATGAGGTTTAGTAGTACTGGCAGACTGATCCATTTGTCTAGGAGCAGTGAGATGGGAGTAGTGGGATGTGCAGGAAGTGGAGGTATTTTGGGATCTGGGAATATTGGGGAGTACTTGAGTTTGGGAATAATGGGAAAGAGAGTCTAGAATCTGGGAGTCCTGGGAATGGTGTGTTGAATGAGGTGTGTTGGAAGTGGTGGGAGGGGGTTGCTGTGGTATAGCAATGGTAGGAGGGCTATCTTGGGATGTGTGAGTACTGGGATTGCAATGGCATGGTGTGTGAGCATTGAGAAGGTGGGCTGCTGGGTGTGGGAGCACTGGGAGAGGGATTCGGGAGGATAGAGACAAAAAGAAGGGTTGAAGAGTGGTCTGTCAGCAGTCTCAGGGCAATGTAACATGGTGGAGTTTGAGAACAGTGGAAAGTGTTCTAGGCTCTGGGAGCATTGGGGAAGAGGGCTGCAAGATTTGAAAGTAGGGGTTCCCTACAAAAACACTGGGAATGGCGTATGACGGTCTAGAATGCTTGGGGACAGGGGTCTTGTGCTCTTGAAGAATTGACCAGTAGAATATGGAACTATTGGGGATGTACAATTGTGCGATGTTGGGGACTAGAGTCTGGGAATATTTTTGGTAGGTGGGGGTTAAGGAGAAAGAAGCCTTCATAAATTTGTCCCTCCAGAAGTTTTAGTAGAATGGTTTCCACTGAGCTTAGAAGCCTATTTAAGTTATTTAAAGTCTTTAGTGCTCATATAAAGGCTGATTCCATGATCCTGCAATCCCAGCAGGGAAGCAATGCCCTGAGCAAACCCCCTCACCTACAAACAGGCAGCTATTCGAATTTCTACTGGCTTGGGGCAGGCAGGTGTCAAAGATATATCTAAGTGGTGCTAGCATCTGCTTGCCCCAAGTAAATAAATTGCCCTTCCACTGACCCCATAAACTCCAATAGATAGAGGCATAACCTTGTCAGGAGAAAATCTGCCTAGTGGAAATAATCCAATTAAAGGGGGTCACTGCCTGGACAACTTCTGCTCAGGTTTGCCTGCATATTTCAGGGTTTTATTTTGCTTCAGGGAGCTGCTGAGCTTTAGAACTGCACTTTAAAGCATCAGAGTGAGAGACTCTTTGGTCATTTCCAGCATCCACAACAGTTAGTCATACCATATAGTAGCATGGGTTTCCCATGGGGATTCCTCTGTTTGCAACCTTGATGGGAGAAGATGCGGCCCATCCGTTATTACCCACCACAATGGTCTATCGGCACCAAGTCTTATGAATAAGGAGGTGGATCTTCATCGATTCGATTCACTAAGGAGGCCCTGGATGAGCCATGTCACCTATTGCATGATAACCTTCGGCCCAAATCAAGAAATTGCGCTGCTATGACTGTGGCTGTCACAGTCGGCACAGCGCTCAACTTTTATACTATTGGCTCCTTCCAAGCTGTAACGTGGAACCTCTGCAACCTCGGCCAGAGTGCCATCTAAGTTTTGCATGCGATAGGTCACCAATACCATCTTTAGGAATGCTGGGGAATTCATCCATTTTGGGATGACTCCCAAGCAGCAGCATGACGGGGTCATTCAACTCTATCATTTGCTCATTTTCCCAAGCTTCATGGAGGAGGAGCCGTATAGGGTGGAGGAAAGGAGAGCAAGGCAAGATATGAGGAGGATGCTCCCTACAAGATATTACCCCCACCAACAGAACTTCCAGGCCACGCAGATCCTATGAAGATCTCAGTGAGGAACTTGACCTGAGAAGTGTTTTTGAGGAGGTAACGAGGATAGTCGATGAGAGTAGTGCATTTGATGTAGTCTACATGGATTTTAGAAAAGCCTTTGACAAGTTCCCTCATGGCAGGTTGGTCAAAAAAGTAAAAGCCCATGGGATCCAAGGGAAAGTGACAAGTTGGATCCAAAATTGGCTCAGTGGCCGGAAGCAAAGGGTAATGGTCGACGGGTGCTGGAAGGCTGTTTCCAGTGGGGTTTCACAGGCCTCAGTAATAGATCCCTTGCTTTTTGTGGTATATATCAATGATTTAGACTTCAATGTAGGGTGCATGATTAAGAAGTTTGCAGATGATGCAAAAATTGGCCATGTGGTTGATCGTGAGGAAGATAGCTGTAGACTGCAGGACGATATCAATGTACTGGTCAGGTGGGCAGAAAAGTAGCAAATGGAATTCAATTTGGAGAAGTATGAGGTTATGCATTTGGGGAGGACTAGCAAGGCAAGGGAATACACAATAAATGGTAGGTACTGAGAAATGTAGAGGAACAGAAGGACTTTGGAGTGCATGTCCACAGATCCCTGAAGGTAGCAGGGCAAGTAGATAAGGTGGTTAAGAAGGCATACGGAATACTTGCCTTTATTAGCTGAGGCATAGAATATAAGAGCAGGGAGGTTATGCTAGAACTGTACAAAACACTAGTTAGGCCACAGCTAGAGTACTGCATACAGTTCTGGTCAGCACATTACAGAAAAGATGTGATTACACTAGAGAGGGTACAGAGGAGATTTACGAGGATGTTGCCAGGACTGGAGAATTTTAGCCATGAGGAAAGATTGGATAGGCTGGGGTTGTTCTCTTTGGAACAGAGGAGGCTGAGGAGAGAATTAATTGAGGTGTATAAAATTATGAGGGGCCTAGAGTGGATAGGAAGCACCTATTTCCCTTAGCAGAGAGGCCAATAACCAGGGGCATAGATTTAAAGTAATTGGTAGAAGGATTAGAGGGGAGTTGAGGAGAACTTTTTTCAGCCAGAGGGTGGTGGGGGTCTGGAACTCACTGCCTGAAAGGGTGGTAGAGGCAGAAACCCTCACCGCATTTAAAAAAAACTTGGATATGCATCTGAAGTGCCATAAACTGCAAGGTTACGGACCAAGAGCTAGAAAGTGGGATTAGACTGGATAGCTCTTTTTCAACCAGTGCAGACACGATGGGCCAAATGGCCTCCTTCAGTGCCGTAAATGTCTATGATTCTATGAGTGCGTTCAATCAAAGAACCACTATTGGCGCTATGCCACTTACAATCTGTATTCAAGATCATCTGCCTGAACAGCTCTACCACAGTCAATTTTTAGTTTGTCAGTTTATTTCAAGTACCCACGGGGATCTGTGTAATATCATCCAGGATGCCATCATGGAACACATTCGTTGGGTAACTGACACACTTTTCAGGAGAGCTGGAAAATTCATCCAGTTTGGCATGATAGCAAGGTAGTAATGTGATAGAGCCATGTAGTTTGATGATGAAGCTTAATGTAGCGAAGTGTGAAGTGATGCCTTTTGAGAAGAGCAATATAAACTAAACGGTACAATTTTAAAGGGGATGCAGGAGCAGAAAAACCTGGGGGTTCACTACACATATCTTTGAAGGTGACAGGACAAGTTAACAAAGCTGTTAAAAAAATACGGGACCCTTGGCTTTATAACGGGAACGGTAGCATAGTGGCTATGTTACTGGACTAGTAATCCAGAGGCCTGGACTAATGATCTGGAGACATGAGTTCAAATCCCACCACGGCAGTTGTGGAATTTAAATACAGTTAATTAAATAAATCTGGAATGAAAAGCTAGTATCAGTAATGGTGACCATGAAACTATCGGATTGTCGTAAAAACCCATCTGGTTCATTAATGCCCTTTAGGGAAGGAAATCTACCTATATGTGACTTCGGACCCACCGCACTGTTAACTGCCCTCTGAAATGGCCTAGCAAGCCACTCAGTAGAGTGCAAAAAAATGCTAAGAATAAAACTGGATGGACCACCCGGCATCGACCTCAGCACCGGCTATGGACACGACAATGGCACGCCCAGTCGACCCTGCAAAGTCCTCCTCACCAACATCTGGGGACTTGTGCCAAAATTGGGAGAGCTGTCCTGCAGACTAGTCAAGCAACAGCCTGACATAATCATACCTTTCAGCCAATGTCACAAACTCTTCCATCACTGGCAGGACAAACCCACCAGGGGTGGCGGCACAGTGGTATACAGTCGGGAAGGAGTGGCCCTGGGAGTCCTCAACATTGACCCCGGACCCCATGAAGTCTCAGGTCAAGCATGGGCAAGGAAACCTGCTGATTACCACCTACCGCCCTCCCTCAGCTGATTAATCATACTCCTCCATGATAAGAAGCACTGAGAGTAGCAAGGGCACAGAATGTACTCTGGGTGGGGGACTTCAATGTCCATCACCAAGAGTGGCTTGTAGCACCACTACTGAAGGACATAGCTGCCAGTCTGGGCCTGCGACAGGTGGTGAGAGAACCAACACACAAGAGAATAACCTACTTGACCTTGTCCTCACCAATCTATCTGTCGCAGATGCATCTGTCCATGGTAGCAGTGAGCACTGCACAGTCATTGTGGCGACAAAGTCCTGTCTTGACACTGAGGACACTTTCCATCGTGTTGCATGGCACTACTACCATGCTAAATGGGATAGATTCAGAACAGATCTAGCAGCTCAAAACTGGGCATTCATGAGGCGCTGTGGGGCAGCAACAGAATTGTATTCCACTGCAATCTGTAACCTCATGGCCCGGCATATCCCTCACTCTACCATTACCATCAAGCCCAGGGGACCAATCCTGGTTCAATAAGAGTGTAGAAGAGCATGCCAGGAGCAGCACCAGGCATAACTAAAAATTCAGTGCCAACCTGGGGAAGCAGCAAGACAAGACTACATGCATGCTAAAAAGTGGAAGCAGCACGCTATAGACAGAGCTAAGCGATCCCACAATCAACGAATTAAATCAAAACTCTGCAGTCCTGCCACATCCAGTCGTGAAAGGTGGTGGACCATTAAACAACTAACAGGAGGGGGAGGCTCTATGAATATCCCCATCCTCAAAGATGGTGGAGTCCAGCACGTTAGTGCAAAAGACAAAGCTGATGCGTTTACAACCATCTTCAGCCAGAAGTGCCGAGTGGATGATCCTCCTGAGGTCCCCACCATCACAGAAGCCAGTCTTCAGCCAATTCGATTCACTCCACGTGATATCAAGAAACGGCTGAGCGCACTGGATACAGCAAAGGCTATGGGCCCCGACAATATCCCGGCTGTCGTACTGAGGACTTGTGCTCCAGAACTAGCTGCGCCTCTAGCCAAGCTGTTCCAGTACAGCAATAACACTGGCATCTATCCGACAATGTGGAAATGTGCCCAGGTATGTCCTGTCCACAAAAAGCAGGACAAATCTAATCCGTCCAATTACCACCCCATCAGTCTACTCTCAATCATCAACAAAGTGATGGAAGGTGTCGTCGACAGTGCTATCAAGCAGCACTTACTCACCAATAACCTGCTCACCGATGCCCAGTTTGGGTTCCGCCAGGCTCCAGACCTCATTACAGCCTTGGTCCAAACATGGACAAAGGAGCTGAATTCCAGAGGTGAGGTGAGAGTGACTGCCCTTGACATCATGGCAGCATTTGACAGAGTCTGGCATCAAGGAGCCCTAGTAAAACTGAAGTCAATGGGAATCAGGGGAAAAACTCTCCACTGGCTGGAGTCATACCTAGCAAAAAGGAAGATGGTTGTGGTTGTTGGAGGTCAATCATCACAGCCCCAGGACATCGCTGCAGGAGTTCCTTAGGGCAGTGTCCTAGGTCCAACCATCTTCAGCTGCTTCATCAATGACCTATCCTCCATCATAAGGTCAGAAGTGGGGATGTTTGCTGATGACTGCACAGTGTTCAGTGCCATTTGCAACTCCTCAGATAATGAAGCAGTCCATGCCTGCATGCAGGAAGACCTGGACAACATTCAGGCTTGGGTTGATAAGTGGCAGGTAACATTCGCGCCACAGAAGTGCCAGGCATTGACTATCTCCAACAAGCGAGCGTCTAACCACCGCCCCTTGACATTCAACGGCATTACCATCGCCAAATCTCCCACCATCAACATCCTGGGGGTCACCATTGACCAGAAACTTAACTGGACCAGCCACATAAATACTGTGGCAACAAGAGCAGGTCAGAGGCTGGGTATTCTGCGGCGAGTGTCTCACCTCCTGACTCCCCAAAGCCTTTCCACCATCTACAAGGCACAAGTCAGGAGTGTGATGGAATACTCTCCACTTGCCTGGATGAGTGTAGCTCCAATAACACTCAAGAAGCTCGACACCATCCAAGACAAAGCAGCCTGCTTGATTGGTACCCCATCCACCACCTTAAACATTCACTCCCTCCACCACCGGCATACCCTGGCTGCAGTGTGTACCATCTACAAGATGCACTGCAGCAACTCGCCAAGGCTTCTTCGGCAGCACCTCCCAAACCCACGACCTCTACCACCTAGAAGGACAAGGGCAGCAGGCGCATGGGAACACCACCACCTCCAAGTTCCCCTCCAAGTCACGCACCATCCTGACTTAGAAGTAGATCGCCGTTCCTCCATCGTCACTGGGTCAAAATCCTGAAACTCCCTCCCTAACAGCACTGTGGGAGTACCTTCACCACACAGACTGCAGCAGTTCAAGAAGGCGGCTCACGACCACCTTCTCCAGGGCAACTAGGGATGGGCAATAAATGCTGGCCTTACCAGTGATGCCCACATCCCATGAACGAATAAATAAATAGAGGCATACAGTACTAAAGCAAGGAAGTTATGCTAAACCTTTATAAATCACTGGTTCAGCCTCAGCTGGAGGATTGTGTCCAATTCTGGGCACCACACTTTCCACCATCTACAAGGCACATGTCAGGAGTGTCAAGGCCTATGAGAGGGTGCAGAGGAATTTTACAAGAATTATAACAGGGATGAGGGACTTCAGTTATATGGAGAGACTGGAGAAGTTGGAAATCTTCTCCTTAGAGCAGGGAAGTTTAAGGGGAAAGTTAATAGAGTTCAAAATTTTGAGGGTTTTTGATAGAGTAAATAAGGAGAAACTATTTGCACTGGCAGGAGAGTTGGTAACTGAAGGACACAGATTTAAGATAACTGGGAAAAGAACCAGAGGTGAGATGAGGAGAATTTTTTTATGTAGCGAGTTGTTGTGATCTGGAATGCAGTGCCTGAAAGGGTGGTGGAAACAGGTTCAATAGTAACTTTCATCAGGGAATTGGATATGTACTTGAAAAGGAATAATTTGCAGAGCTATGGGAAAAGAGCAGGGAAGTGGGACCAATTGGATTGATATTTCATAGAACCGGTCCAGACACGATGGGCCAAATGTCCTCCTTCTGTGCTGTATGATTCTATGGTTCTAATCATAAAGCATTGCTCTGTTCTCACAGCACATGGGAGCGCTAAATTTACATTGTGAATGTTCTTATCCGAAGTAAGTAGCAGAAGTTCTGATATTTGAAAATCGCTGTTGTTGACCATTCTGCATCTCTTGTTATCTTGTTACACCTAACTGATAAAATTATTTGTCTAGAAATACAGCGAGTAGGAGCAGCTGCACAGAGTAAAGTGTGTTCTCTGTTATTTAATGTATTATTATATCAAGATCCAGATTTTGCATAATTATATGTATTGTAATATTGGTTGCATCTTCACATTGTATTAATAAATTTTAATCTCATGAAGAGATGGGTTTGACTGTCGACCTTCAAAAGGATTGAAAAATAAAAACAGAAACTTGCTTGACTCTAAAGTTCAGTTAATTTCTGAGAATAGTCAGAAGGAAAGACTCTAATGTAGGGCTGGGATTACATACACCACAATTGTATTCCAAACAAGAGAAAGTATACACTGGGGAGAGATAAAGGAGATTGTTACTGCAGTGGACTATTAAGGGCTTTGTTGTTCAAAACAGAAAATCTTATACCATACTTCTGGAGAAGTCATGAAAAACAGTAAATTAATGAATTTACTCATCATTGTTTTTGCATTATTTATTCATTAATAGTCTCTGCTGAATTCTGTTGTGATTTATTTTTCTATTAAATGTTTTTTAAATAGTTACTTAGTTCATAAAAGCCCTGTCTTGTGTTTTGTACTCCACCAATTCAAAGAGAATGGTATTGTAGCAAAAGATTACAATTCAGCAAATTACTGCAACTAGGATCATTGTTAATCATACTAGTCATTTCCCGTTTACAAGAGCAGATCACAGGAATCTTCCTTTGGATCATATGGGACAAGGTCTGCTTGCAGGAACTGCTGTGAAACAAAGGAGGTTTGATAAAAAACAAAAAAATTGTAATAACTGTGATCATGGTCTGAATTCGGAGATTTACTTTGCTGAGAAATGCACTGAAAATCTTTATAACCTTAATAATTTATTCCTCCATGGTATGAGATACAGGAATAAAGGGGGTAATTGTATTTTATTAAAAAGGATATTTGGTATCAGGTTTACATCTTGATTTTTGGACTCTCCACTCAAAGACTGGACTGTCCAGTTCAAAAATGGACATGTGTACATTGTACATTACGTACAAGGTCAGCACTAGATCCACCACTTAGAATTTGACAGGATGTCAGGAAAATTTCCATGATGTGGGAATCAGGCAGAAACTGACCTTCAACTTCCAGTACATAAGATCACAGGTGAAGTTCACAAGGTATACACAGTAAGTATATATATCCCTCCTGCTAAGGAAAAAGAAGAAAGTGATTTAAATCACCTTTGCCTGATTTGTTACCTGTATTTCTGACTAGGCATTGGGGAATATTAAATTCAGATAATGGAAAAGGTTACTGATGTAACAAAAAGGAGAAAGACAAGCTTTACTATGGCAGATAATTTATTGTATCCAACAGTTGTTATGTACAACTCTGTACAGGAAACTCTTTATTAACCGGCACCCAAATATCCGGAAATCTCTCTTAGCCGGCAAAATTCTTGAGTAGGTAACCGGGGTTTTCCTTCATCTCTCGTTTAAAATTAACTTTTAAAAAAAACCCGAGGCGTTTGCCTTGTATTGGAGCGTGTAGATTGGGAGGGGAATGTGCAGCCCGGGTAGGCAGCGGACACGACAGATGGTCAGCTGGCGGTCCCCGGGGAGACGGAGCTCCGAATGCAGGCGCATGTCAATGTGTACGGGGCTCTCGTACGTTGGGAGATATAACTCTCCATTATCCGGACTTTTTGATTAACCGGCACCACGCCGGTCCCGTCAGTGCCGGTTAATAAAGAGTTTCCTATAATGTTTTCTCTGGGTACAACAACAACAACAACTTGTATTTATATAGTGCCTTTAACATAGTAAAATGTCCCAAGGCACTTCACAGGAGTGTTATGAAACCAAATTTGACACGAGCCACATAGGAGAATTTAGGGAAGATGACCAAAAGCTTGGTCAAAGAAGTAGGTTTTAAGGAACATCATAAAGGAGAAAAGAGAGGTAGAGAGGCGGAGAGGTTTAGGGAGAGAATTCCAGAGCTTAGGGCTTTGGCAGCTGAAGGCACGGCCACCAATGGTGGAGCGATTATAATCAGGGATGCTCAAGGGGCCAGAATTAGAGGAGCACAGATATCTCGGGGGGTTGTGGGGCTGAAGGAGATTATAGAGATAGGAAGGGGCGAGGCCATGGAGGGATTTGAAAACACGGATGAGAATTTTAAAATCGAGGCTTTGCTTAACCGGGAGCCAATGTAGGTCAGCGAGCACAGGGGTGATGGGTGAACGGGACTTGGTGCAAGTTAGGGCACGGTCAGCAGAGTTTTAGATGACCTCAAGTTTATGTAGGATAGAATGTGGGAGGCCAGCCAGGAGAGTGTTGGAATAGTCAAGTCTAGAGGTAACAAAAGCATGGATGAGGGTTTCAGCAGCAGATGAGCTGAGGCAGTGGCGGAGAAGGGCAATGTTATGGAGGTGGAGATACACGGGCTTAGTGATGCCGTGGATATGTGGTCGGAAGTTCATTTCAGGGTCAAATATGACACCAAGGTTGCGAACAGTCTGGTTCAGCCTCAGACAGATGCTAGGGATGCAAGGTTGGTATGATGTGTTTGATGTCAGCCAGAGACATGTATGATATTTCTAGCCCTGCAATTGGAGATTTCCCAAATGAATTGGATGTCAATTGGGTTGTCACTAACCTCACATGACAATGTCATTTCATCTTCTGCTGCTGCAAGTTGTTACATAGAGTTACATAGAGTCTATGGCCGGAATATTTACCTGGCGATGCACTGGGAGCGGGGGGAGGGCTGCGGTTGGCGGGTCCAGTAGTGTGTGGGAAACTCGGAAGTAGCTGCAGAGCATCTGTCAGTGACCTTTTAACCCAACCACTGCATTTGCATCTGACTTCCGGGTTTCATGACCAATTAGCATGAGTAGGCGTGATGACAACATGCATGGTTCTATTTCAGCTGAAGTATTTAAAGGAACACTGCAAAGATGACAGTTGAAGGATTGTGGAGGTGGGAGAAACATAGCAAGCTCTATAGAATGGAGTCTCAGCAGTCAAAGGCTGCGCCTCGCTTTAGTGATGCGTCCCTAGACCTCATACTGCGAGGTGTAAGGGCCCACAGGGAGATTTTATTCCCTGCTGATGGGAGGAAGAAGCCAGCCTCAGTGATGAAGAAGGCATGGCTGGCGATAGCAGAGGGGGTGAGCAGCAGGAGTGTGGTGCCACGCTCCTGGATACAGTGCAGGAAGTGATTTAATGACCTCATAGTCACCCTCAACAGATGTTGTCCATCCATCTGTTCCACTCATTCCATGACTCTCACTCAAAGGTCTCTTGTTTCCCCCTTTGGAGGAGAAGAGAGCACAGAACACCAGGGAGAGACAGAGAACTGGAGGTGGCCCTCCAGTCATCGCCACGCTCACAGCTGCAGAGAAGGATGCTCTTGAGATAAGCGGAGTGTTGGCATGCCTGGAGGTGAGAGATGGGGACCTCTCAGCTACCTAGTGACAGAATTAAGTATCACACAGCCACATTGGATACAACAAGCACACATGTTGACTTAATGATAGCAGCCAGTGAAATATGATCATGTGCATAATGTAAACTTAAAACATTCTTACCATTATAGTTCTAATTCATGTCTATGGACAGGCCCATCAAGTGTCCCACAGGATGTGTTGCTGGAGGAGGAAGACAACTCCTCAGAGGAAGTCGCTAACTCTGAGGGTGCACCATCACAGGACTCATGCACCAGGGCAGATACACACACGTCGGTGGGAACAGCAAGACAGTGTTGTCACCTGGTGCCTCACACATCACATGTGAGCAAGAGCAGATGGTGGAGACAGGGACAGCAGTGGAGAGTCCTTGTCAGAGGGTGCAGGATGCCCAAGCAATGCTCAGCTAGAAGGAGAAGCTGAACCTCGGGGGCCATCAACAAAGAGGATGATTCTGGAGCAGCAGCAAAAACTGTGTGAGGCTCTGGCAGGATTTCCAGCCGCACTTTGCACGCTTGCAAAGAGAATGGAGGAGTCCATCTGAAGCATGAGTGGCATGATGTCGCAGGCCTTAGCTATGATGTGTTTGTCCATGGAAAGAGTGGCCACTTGCATGGAGCATCAAACGCATAAGTCAAACGAATGCATGCTTGCCCTCAACAATGGCTTGCACACTCTGAATGACACCTTAACTAGCATAGATCAAAACCTAGCCTTGGCCGTTCAGCGCCCCTCTGATGTGCAGCAAAGTGCTCTCCGTTCATTGCTAGCAGGGAAGTGCGGGTGGGCCATGAGAGGGAAGACGGAGAAGGGGGACGTAGAAGTGGGGATTCTGCTTTTAGCGCTTCCACTTCTCACCCGTTGCTCCCCCCTCAGTCAGTGCCCCACATGCTGCCTCGTGTCCCAATGGCCGAGTCTGTCCCTGCACAGGTGCAGGTGGAGCAGTCTTTGGCAGGGCCCTCACAAACTCCAAAACCCAGAGGACGTCGGCCAAGAGCATCTCAGCAGTCAGAGTAGGGATGTGAGCAGCCGGCCTCTGCCTCTGCTGAAGCCACAGGGGTTGCACAATGTAGGAGTTGTAGGAAGAGGAAGATGAATGATTAGTAGTTTCACAAGGGTATGCACATGGGTTTATTAGACATGTTACAATGATAACTTAATGTATAAGTTTTGAGGCACATAAAAAATTATTTCTTTGCACCACTTTCCAGGCTTGCCCATTTTTACCTGCAGCCTGGCAACTGGCCTTCTCAGTTCTGATGAATGGTAAGACAAGACTCAAATCTGAACAGTGGGTGTCTGTTTAAGGGATGCTTTGTTGATTGCAGGACTGCTTTGTGCTGGAGGAGGGGGTTGGGGGCAAATAGGTTCAGCATGTGGCTGCCAGATGGGTACAGTGGTGCAACCTAACTAAATCTTGCCATGATGAGTCCATCCCAGGCATCACGGACAGTAATGGGCGCCACTGCTGGTGCCATGGCATCATGACATTCCTCCTCCTCCTCCTCCCCTTCATCCTCCTCCTCCTCCTCCTCATCTTCCTCCTCTGAAGAGGCAATGTGCTCTGTGCCTTGCTTCTCCTGCAGTTCCAATCCTCACTGCTGCGCTTTGTTGTACAGAGCGCAGCAAACCACAATCATTCTGGAGACCCTGGCTGCTGCATATTGAAGGGCGCTTCCAGATCTGTTAAGGCACCTGAAGTGCATCTTCAGCATCCCGATTGCTTGCTCAATGACGCATCTTGTCGTCATATGGCTTTCGTTGTAGCGCTCTTGGGCCACATTGCTTGGGCTCCTCATGGGTGTCATCAGCCACGTCTTAAGTGGATAGCCCTTGTCTCCAAGCAGCCAGCCAATAAGTCAGTTCGGAGGTGCTAAGAGATCAGGGAGGTTGGACTAGCGCAGGCCCAATGCATCGTGGTGGCTGCCTGGGAATCTTGCACATACCTGCATAATAATCTTTTAATGCTTGCAGGCGAGCTGCACATTGATGGAGTGGAAGCCTTACGGTTCACAAACACTCCTGGGTGATCTGGGGGTGCCTTGATTGCCACATGTGTGCAGTCGATGACGCCCTGCACTGTGAGAAGCCAGCCATAGCCGAAAACCCAAGCACATGCTCATTCTGACTGGCTTTACAGTGGTGGCAAAGAGTACATAATTGCCTGCCCTGGCAAACATGGCATCGGTCATCTGGGCGATGCGCTTTTGGGTGGCTGACTGCGAAATCCTGCAAATGTCTCCTGCAGATCCCTGGAAGAAGCTGAGGGTGGTGCTCACTTTGACAGCCACTGGTAAAGTGTGGCCCCCAGGTCCAGTTGGCAGCAGGTCTTATTCCAGCAGGGTGCAAATGTATGCCATGACGTGACACGAGACCCTGAGCCTCTGGAGGCACTGGTGTTCGGACATGTCAAGGAAGGTGATCCTCTGCCTATATACTCTGTGCGGCGGGTATCGCCTCCTGTGAGCTGCACCCCTGTGCTCATCCCCTCTCTCCTGTGGAGTGGCAGATCTGTGAGGAGAAGGCTGCTGCTGCTCCTGCTGGTGTGTTGCTGCTGGTGCTCATCTTGTTCCTCATCTGAGGTCCAAGGTGAAACAGCATAAGCGCCACCCATGCTGATCTGATATATGACAGTTGTAAAGTGGAGATCAGACGCACAAACCTCCAAAGAAGTGAGAGTGACTTCCCATGTAGTGAAAGTCACCTCCAAAGTATTGGAAACCACCTCCATAGTTGTAGAAATCACCTGCAAAGTAAACTCTCTGAACAAGTGTTGTGAGCAAAAGGAGCTTAGGCAAGGAAGCAGGTGTTAGGTCTCAGTACTTATGTGATTTTTTGCCTGTCATTTGCCCCTCAATTGCTGCTATGCTGTCGCCTTGCTTTCACTGGCGAGGTCCAGGAAGCCCGGGAAACCTGTGCACTCACAATAAAAGTTGAAAACACCTGTTAAAAAGCTGGTAATTACCTCTCAACTATCTCTTAATAGCTTTAAATTGGTAGCCCGAGGGGGTTTCTCGCACAAAGCTGAATGCACTCAAGTGAAATGCGCAAGTCGGCGGGTTGGAGCCGCTTCCCAACACACTGTCAATTTCAGCGCATTTAACCACCCACCCGCTCCCAAACCCACTCACTCTTTGATGTTAAAATTCACCCCATTGCACAGAAACAGGCCATTTGGCCCTACTAGTCTATGCTGGCGTTAATGGTCCACACAGGCTTCTTCCCACCTTACTTCAACTAACCCTATCAGCATAATCTTCTATTCCTTTGAGGTTGAGGTCTTTTGTCCTCATGCCTGCAACATGGGAGCACTGCTCCTTTAGTTCACAATGAAATTCTTTCTCGATGGCAAAAAATTTGGCTCATCTATACTGTAAACCCTCCAGACCCCATAGTCCACATTGTTAAGGCACTGGAATGGCTGCTTGAGTACACCAAGTGTTTGCTTAATGATGACATGAATCATCTCATGTGCTTGTCTATATTCTGTTGTCAACTATAGATTGTGTATTTGAGTCTGTATGGTTTCAGCTCTTAGCCAAAATTCCCAGCAAACAAACAGTTATGTCACAGCAGACGTGACTAGCTATACATGAAGGAGCCATGTTGATTCCAGGTGCTGTTCAGTCACATTTTGATCCTTTTCTGTGCATGACAGTCCACCCACACATTAATTGAGTGGTAGTCTTTTCAGTTGGTATAGACAATGGTATTGCTCATTGGTGCCGTTGTGCCCCAGTAACAACCATGCCATTGGGGAAAGTAGTAATGCTGTCCTCCATTTCTTGTTCTGTTGGAATGGATGAGACTATGGGCAGAATTTTCATTGACCCGTGGGGGCGGGTTTGGAGGCGTGTGGGGGGTTAAAATAGCAGATTCGGGGGTCCCGAACCCATCCCGCCCCCAATCCGCCTCCATGCCAGTTTCACAGGAGGCGGGTACCCGACCTGTGCAGGGAGCCGCCTCCCCGAGGTAGTTAACAGGCAGTTTTTTGCCTAATCCCTATTTTTAGCCCTGAAGTGTGGGCTACCCGACGGCTCCAAACCACGCCGTTTTAGCGAGGCGGACCGTGGGTCTGCAGGGGTTGGAGGGGTCGATATGTCCGGTGGGTAGGTGAGCGATGGGTGCATGTGTGCAGAGGTAAATGTAAAGTGTGGAAAAAAGTTTTACTTACCTTAACTTCCTCCTGCAGGTGTCAGCCCTTCAGGTCTCGGGAGTCAGAAATCTCACCGGCACAGAAAGCAGAATGGCCGTTGAGCTGTCAAAAGCTGCAGCCTCTGCTTTTTGTTCTGCAGAGATCTCTAAATCAGCCTGAGAGGAAGGAATTAACTTAGAGGACAGATTGTCAGTGTTTGACAGCTTCAAGGAGCTGTCAAACGCTGATATTTCATCTGTCAAAAGCTCTTGACAGATGAAATGTCAATCTGTGACGTCACCTGTTGCCGGGTGGCCCGTAATTGGCCTGCTGAGCCCGCCGGGTGGGCTCAACAAGGTCAATCAAGGGAAAATACAGTGGGTTGGCCACAAGTCGATGGAGGCGGGACTACAACCCAAAGAGTGGGAGTCCCGCCTCCATCACGTCCCCATTGACAAAATCCAGCCCTTTGACTCCGCACCCCGCCACCACCCACCCCCGCCCCCCAGGTACAGCAGTCAGTCATGTCTTGAAGGTCGGTGGACATAGTTGGCGGACATAGTACTCTGGGTAATGGCCAGTAAATCACCACCAGGTGACTGAAATGAGCAAGTGTAAACAATAGGGGACAGCAGTGGCCTTTACAACCACGTGCACCGAAATTTGAATCACAGAGGAGATCCTCAAGTCATTTGCAACCATTTCAAACGTTAGTAAATTGCATCCCTGCAGAGCCTCAATGTTCTTAATAACTGCTAGTCTGTTAGTCCTCAATCTGGCTCTGTAGATCTTAACCTGCAATAGTCTTTTCATGAATGTTCTGTACCCATGTGCCTAAAATTGTCATTTCTGCCTCATCTAAATGAATGATTGTTGCCACAGGAGAAGCAAAATTCATATTGCTGCCCCCCCTTGCTGTGTTTGGTGAACTGTTTGTTCTGCTAGTGACAACTCTGAGTTAGACTTATAGCAACATGTCACATGCTATTTAAGTGATCAAAAACAGGCCAATTTATTTGGATCTGCCCCAATTTAATGAGCTTGATTTTGCTGCAGGTATGGAAACCCATTTCTAACATTGTAAACCTATCAGAAACTAGTAACCTCTATCCACAACGGCCTCCTTATTCAATATGTCTAGCACTGCTGTTTCCGAATGTTGTTAAACCATCAGAAACATTACCAGAAACTAGAAAAATATCCCATAATTACTGTGACACAAGCCACTCCACTCAGATCATATTCTAATACTAAGAAAATAGATGTGCTAAATTGGAATGATTTGAACCAACAGTTTCAAGGGAAATACTGCACTAATTTTTCTTTGCATACTGACAAGGAAGGTATTAATAACCGATACTTACCTGCCAATTTTGGCGGGAGTTTGCAGCAGAGTATTGCAGAAATCTTCATTGTCTTCAACTACTGATATACTAAAAGTATTTTTTGTAATAATATCATTTGACAGTATGATAAAGGTTGCAGGTACATTCTCATGGCTGTTGAAAATGTATACAGCAAGAGAAGAAATTAAAGATTTTTCGCTAACCACAAGTTGACGTCACCTATCTATGGGAGAGGACTACATTTTTCCATTTGATACCATTTTGTTCAACAATACAAATGAGCTAAACTTGTGGGACTACATCAATTATGTTAAATGTACTTCGACAATCCCCTGACATTACATTAATGACACTGCAACTGGATTTGTATGATGTTACAAAGCAATTGAGCTGAAAATCGTGCAGGGGTGGCAGAAAGTGGAAGACAAATAGATGTATATAAAACCCAGTCTCTAATATTTCTTTTCAATTCAGTGACAATGAACGCTCTAATCTGCTTAATACAAGAATATTTAGCAGAGTCGATTAAAGCATGAGGCACAGGCTCCTGCTTTTATCAGCTTTCTCTCCCCTATTCAGCATAAAACATGCTAGAATGTTTATTATGATCATTAGCAGAGAGGTTCTAACATTAAGCTGTAGCAGTTGGGCTTGTTCTTGAAATGCATGTATTTACCGTACATTAATGCTCGCTCGCTCCCTCAACCAACCAATTTATTATTTATTTCTAATTAATAATCAAAATCAGGCTATAGTGCTATAGCTAGAAGTTCAAAAATGGCATAAGGTAATCCTGTTAGACTCAGTGGTCATTGTGTCAATCTATGTTTGACACATTAACCCTGAAATTATACCCTGGGATAATATATTTTAGGGGATACATTCATTTATTAATTTTATACGTCTTTGGTAAAATAGTGGAGAGTGGAATTTTAGAGCAATATGTTAAGCATTCGTCTGCCAGTAGCAGGTAAAAATTCAGGGCAAATATAGTTTCTTTTGTACATGACATATAGGGTTCTGAAAATAATAATACACAAAGATGCATGCATTTTCATGAAAAATATGTTTAATGTGACATTTCTAAATTATGAATCCTTAATGATGCTGTTACTCTTTTGTATGGGATCTAAATGATTCATAGCGTTTATATTTCCTGAAAAAACTCTCTGTAGCATTAGTAGCAATTCCAGAAGGCTTGCTTATGCAACTAGGTATGATACTGTGGGAGATAAAATGCTTAAGATCATATATGAAAGGTTGGTGGAGCCTTAAGTATAAGATCAAACCTGTTTGACTTGCAGTTTATTGTATTTTTTATGTTTTATAATAGATTTTAGCATTAATAAATGACAGAGAAAACATTGCTTTAATATATTCCATTTCATATCATTAATTAATCTGATACTGGCAAAGAATATTGCACTACATAATAAAATGTGTTACAATTACACCTCATATTAATTGGAGGCAATGTATTTTTGAAATTATTAATTTGAAAATAAATTAGATTAGCCCAAAAAAACACATACAGCATATACTGTTTAAATATATTGTTTAAAGATAGTGGTGCCACAATCCTACCTGCAGTAATGGTGCTAGTAAGAGCCATGGAAGATGGAGGGTTAACATTTTAATCACATAGGGCACAATTTTCAGCACATAAACATAAGGTGTGGCACCATTAACTGGCAGAATTGTGCAGTAATGTCAGTTATTTCCTGAAGGAAGGGAACATGTGAGAATTTAGATTATTTTGTCTAGCAGCTGCTGCCTGTACTGCAAAACTAGCACAGCAGCCGATGACAAGGGCATATGGAACTTGACACCTCTGTTGGCTTTGATCCAAAAGTACAGAATTTTTTCAAGGAAACGGCAACAACCAAAGGTATGTATTTTATATATATATATTATATTCCGAATAAAATATTATTACAATCCAAGTGAACTAAAGTTATTTAATAATGATTTAAACCTAAAACAACCTACATTTGATAGAAGACAATATTTTTTTAAAAAGCGAATTTAAAAAAATGTAGACGGATAATAAACCACTAAATATAACATAGTAAAATCTGGAGATTAAGACCACAAAACCCACAAGTGATGTGAGCTATGCAGGTCAACCATTTGAGCTGCTAGTGATGCAATGGTGTTATTTAGCACCTAATTTCATGTAAACAAAGGATGTTTGGTAATTAGTTGAGCCGAACCAAAATTATTTATTCTACTTCTTATCAAAAATAGGGACTATATTCCTGTTATATTTCATTTTTGCCATGCAGGTGGCCACAGTCTATATTAAAGCCATTAAAGGCATATGCCAGATATCAACTGTTGATACAAGACTGATGCATCAACATAAACCATTATAAATGTTATATGTAGCTATGTACTATTTAGACCTGTGGATTGGGTATAATTGTAAGAAATTATTGGAATTTATTAATTATAATAACATTGTATTAGTCTGCTGTCATCAAGCATATATCAGCAATAATTTTCATAGAGAAATGGATTTTCTTTTTTGTATGTCACTGAAGATTTGGACAGTGATCTGAGCCAATATATTTTGCTTGGGGAGCTGAACTGAAACTGGAATCAGATCCAGAGATAACAGGTCAAGGTCATTTTGCAAAGATAGTTGTCTGTTAAAAGTCATATGTTCACAATGCGTTTCAATGTAATTTATAACGGGCACAGATCCATGATCCTAGCCCAGTGCTAACATGGCAGTCTCAGCACCAAAATGTTTAGTTCATACATTTTTCCTCTAGTTTTCCCATCTGATTTCCTCCTCTTACATCTCCTTTCCTGGAGGTAGTAAATCATACAGCAGTACAGTTTCATTAGCATTGCATTGTCCACATGGCTATTCTTTATGTGTGAGTCTGGACATTGATATTGGTATGAGATCATTACACCTAAGTCCAGGCTTGTGCTCATCTCATATCCATGCACGTGCACTTCCAGCAAGTGTTACTGAACAATGATATAAAGCAACCTCCCACCAATCATTAACCCAGGGATGCGGAGGCTGATTTTAGTAAACTTGCCATCATCTCAGCTGAGATCTACTAACTGAGCACGCAGAAGCTGCCTGACCTGCTGAGTATTTCCAACATTTTCTCTTTTTATTACACAGAAGAATCCAGCAGAGAAACTTTGTATACTGCATTTAGCTACTGAAAATCTGTATTAAAAGCTATAGGTTGAGTTTTTGGAGATGACATATCTCCTTCGTGCAGTGGAGAAGGTCTGTAAAATGTAGACGATACCATGGAGAAGGAGAAAACACGAGGCAAACACCGTTAATGAGTTGTACAGTGAAGCTGTCTCTTACTGACATGCAAGATAGAAAAATGGATAAAATTCAGGTTTTTGTTAGACTCCACCCCGGGAAGAAACAACAATGAAAAATAACAGTAAAAAATAATTGGATTATTAGGCTAAACTGAAATCTTGTGTATGGAGTGACTAACTCCTACTAAGAGGCATGATAACAGTGCATCCATTCTGTTATAAGACAAAACCAGGTGGGATTTCTCTTCGAAAAAGAAACAGATGAAAGAGACTTAGGAAAGCATGAAAGCTATTTCAATATCCTTTGTTGTTACATTGATTTGAACCAAAGATAGAATGTAATTCATTAAAAGTCTCAAACAGATTTCAAACATGCGATTAAGGCATAGTTTACCTTATCAGTTAATACCATCTTCAAGATACATTACTTAACATTTTTTAACAGAGTTTATTCGCATTTTTACCCAAATATAGTAACTACAATTTGTGCTGCTTAGCACCATGCAAAATAAATTCCTGGAAACCTGAGGCATCACTAATTTTCAGTATCAAGGTCACAGTAAAAATGACTTAAGCTCTCATACGTGTTGTTATTGAAGTCAAAGAAAAGTTTTATTTTAGTTTTAGACATCTGTTTTGGGAGCTGCAGCATTGTACTCTTCATTTAGAAAAAAGGGCTTGGATTTATATAGTGCCTTATCACAATCTCAGGATCTCGCAAAGTGCTTTATAACCAATGGATTACTGTTGATGTGCATCCACTGTTCTTATGTAAACAAATGCAACAGCCAATTTTGTGTACAGCAAACAATAAATGAACGAATAACCAAATCATCAATTTTTGGTGGTTTTGATTGAAGAAGGAATGTTAGCCAGGAGAAATCCCTGTTCTTCAAATATTGCCATGGGATATTTACACCACCTGAACATGCAGATAAGGTCTCAATTTAACATGTCATCCAGAAAAATGGCACCCCTGAAAATACAGCACTCATTCAGTACGGCTCTGAAGTGTCAGCCTAGATTACGTGCTCGACACGTAGCACGGATTGAACCCACAACCTTTCATTCAGAGGTGACAGTACTATAAACTGAGTTGAGGTGACACCATTGTTATGCTGGTTTATATAGACAAATGCATAGAATCATAGAATGATACAGCACAGAAGGAGGCTATTCAGCCCATCGTGCCTGTGCTGGCTCTTTGGTAGAAGTACCTCATTCCTGGAACCATTCTAGCAAATTTCTTCTGCACCCTCTCTGAGGCCTTGACATCATTCCTAAGGTGTGGTGCTCACAATTGAACACAATACTCCAGTTGAGGCCTAACCAGTGTTTTATAAAGATTTAGCATAATTTCTTTCCTTTTGTACTCCATGCCTCTATTAATAAAGCCAAAGTTCCCATGTGCTTTTTTAACAGCCTTCTCAACTTGTCCTGCCACCTTCAAAGATTTGTGTACATACACCCCCGGTCTCTCTGTTCCTGCACCCCCTTTAAAATTGTATCATTTCGTTTATTTTGCCTCTCCTTGTTCTTCCTACCAAAATGTATCACTTCACACTTTTCTGCATTAAATTTCATCTTGCCATGTGTCTGCCCATTTCACCAGTCTGTCTACCTCTTCCTGAAGTCTGTTACTATCCTCTTCATTATTTACTACATTTCCGAGTTCCGTGTCATTTGCAAACTTTGAAATTGTGCCCTATATACCAAGTCCAGGTCATTAATGTGCATCAAAAAGAGCAGTCGTCTTAATACCAATCACAGGGGAACACCACTGTATACTTCCCTCCAGTCTGAAAAACAACCGTTCGCCACTACTTCCTGCTTCCTTACGCCCCTTAGCAAATTTCGTATGCATACTGCCACTGTCCCTTTAATCCTGTAGACTTCTACTTTACTAACAAGTCTATTATGTGGTATTTTGTCAAACACCTTTTGCAAGTCCATATGCACAACATCAACCGCACTACCCTCATCAATCCTCTCTGTTACTTCATCAAAGGTCTTAATCAAGTTAGTCAAACATAATTTGCCTTTAACAAATCTGTGCTGACTTTTATTTATTAACCCACACTTTTCCAAATGGCAATTAATTTTGTCCCGGATTATTGTCTGTAAGTTTCCCCACCACCGACATTAAGCTGACTGACCTGTAGTTGCCGGGGTTTATCCCTCTTCCCTTTTTTAAACAGGGGTGTAACATTTGCAGTCCTCCAGTAGTGAGACAGAGGTTGGTCTTTGCCTGCCACAGTGTATCATGGTCAGCAGCCTCTGTATTGTCTTTTAAAGTGTGAAAACATTGTAAATTTGAAAAAATGCCACCTAAGCCTATGCGATCAACCACTCTGCATCCCTTGCATGCAGTAATGCTATACTACAAATGATGGATAATACATCAGAAATCTAAGTGACAGGAGTGAGTGAGGAGCTGATGATGCAGCTTCCAAAGAAAATTCTACCTCCCGCGACCCGAGTTAGATTGGGGGCTGGCATAACTCAAGTGGGAAATCTAGGTTGGGATCTTTTGCATCCACTGGAGCTTTATCTCCTAGTTCTTCTTTTAAGTATATATGGGGTACTTCCACAATCCCATGGTTCCAGTGAGCACAGGCAGAATCTCAATTCTCCAACTCATACTCCCTGCAAGCACAGCTCCCCACTCAGAGTGCAGCATCATAGAATTACTCCTGGCAGGACACCAGCTTAATACTTGCAATTCCTTCATTTCTTCTTCTCCTCTTTTGCTTTCCGTTTAGCATGTTGGGTCAAAATCCTGGACTTCCCTATCTAACAGCACTGTAACAGTACCTTCACCACATGGACTGCTGCAGTTCAAGAAGAAGGCTCACCACCACCTTCTCAAGGGCAACCAGGGATGGGCAATAAATACTGGCCTTGCTAGCGATGCCCATATCCTCAGAATGATTTTTTTTTAAATGCACATTCCATGGGATTAAATGGCACAGTGGGTTAGCATACTATCATTTCTCCTTGGGATTTGGAGTTGAATCCAATTCATACTACTGGGCTAAAAGTCTGCTCTCTCTGCCAACTGTAACAGTTCTGAGTGAGATGAGTTTGTCAGTTTCCCCTCAATTCCTAGTGGATAAAAACACTAAACTGCACATGAGATGACACTCTCTCCAGAAGGATCATTGGTGTGGGAAATGGAAATAAACAGGTGGAGGTTAAAGCACATTGTTGGTGCAGAAGGAATTTTACTCTGTATCTGACTGTGCTTTCCCTAACTCAGGTAAGGTTAATAGTTGGAAATTTGAGGGGAGATTTTTTACAATTTCATGTTCCTACCTTGGAGCTTCATGCACCAAGAGTGCTTATATCAGGACTTCAGATGGAAAATGCTGACCTCTACCCCAGATTTCCTGATATGTGATCCCAGCACATGAAGCACCACAACAGGAGAGCAAATTTGTAAAATCTACTCTTGGGCGCCAAATCAAAAAAAAAGGATCTCATTCCCAACACTGGCATGCAACTTGATGATCACAATCAGTTCACCAAAAATATTAACTTGATTCAAGAAAATTAGCCTTGCTGCTCAATTTGCACTTACAAACTGATTGTCATTATTTTCTATGCACACATGTGATATAAGTTTTGCAGTGAGACTGCACCAGGAAGTGAAGTTAGACCAGAGAGATATAAGCTTGGGTGGGAAAAAAATTGAAAATCATCAGAACATATCTTGAAACAGGGTTTGGATGATGGAGTTGCATGGGCTGAGGGCCTTTTTCTAGTTCTTACATTCTTATGTTCTTATATGATGAATCATAGTTTATTCACTAGTTTATTCCAGAATTAGAACTTTAATCACCTCTACAGGAGCAGATATTTGAAATCAACTATACTACACAACTGAAGACTGAAGCTTTTTATACAGCAAGTTTATATCATAGTTGGTGAGCTCAGTAGTATCGTTGAAATTGTTTTGACCTTAAGGACTGCAATAAAAAATAGACTAATTGAAAAAAAACAACTGAGCAAATGGCCATTGGTGTTGGAAATAAAAACACTCTGATTCTGAAGTCTTTCTTGTTTACACAGCAGCTTGACTCTCGGCAGCAGGTCATATCCAGGGAAACTGGAGCTGTTTGAAATATCATGCAGAGCCCGCAAATGTAGGAATGTGCTTTGTGCTGCCAGGAGTGCCCCACATGTTCTGGATCAGCCAGCGTTCGTGAGGCCTTGATGAATTTCATACATTTCTGAGCATGGTGTTTGGCCCGAGACTGGCGCTGTGCAAAGGGAACAGAACAAGCACAGTCTGCATATTTAGCCCCTAGCTCATACAACCACTGTGCGGAATCTATCTGAAACATGCTGCATTTTTAAGCACTTGCAAAAAATTAAATCCAATCTTTGACATAAGATCCAGGCTGAATACTTTAAAAAATTGTTTTAAACATTTCTGCTTACAGATATGCTTTTCATTATTTAAAGATGCTTTCACCACAAGTAGATCATTTTTTAAAACTATATAAACATCATAGCGGATACAAAATCCCTGCCAACATGTTCCCTTTTACCCTCACATTTTGGCTTCTACTACACAAATCTGTAATGTGTGTTTTCTAAGCTGTTTAAAAACTATAAAACTGATCAATAATTGAACATTTGTAAACCAGGCATAACCACTGATGTGAAGTGGTTTCAGCTTTGTATCAATGCAACCAATGTGCATTATAATTCAGATATAAAGTCACTGAATTGCACTTAAGTTAGCTAGTGGTGTGAGACCACTTACAGTCTCACAACTGGCTCAGCTTAACGGCAGCCAGTGTGAAGTGAAGTCTAAAAAGCAGGTCAAAACATTTAAACTTAAATGTTTCATCTTTTTCATGTTGGTAGAAAACCAGTGAGACAGTGGACTCATTGCTAACATTAAAATGTAACTTAAATTTGAATGCTAGTGTGCAGAGCTCCATTGATATGTGTATTGTTCACCCTGGCTAGAGAGAGGTGCAGAGTCAACAGTATAACTCAAATGTGCTGGTCCTTCACTAAACAGGTACTGTTCTCAAACTGGTGTCTATAATATAATGACACCCTTAATATTTCTTAGATAAATAGGTTGGCATCATTTAAAGTTAACAAGTGACCCGGTCCAGATAGGATGAATCCTAGGTTGCTGAGGGAAGCAAGGATGGAGACAGCAGAAGCTCTGACCACAATCTTTCAATCCTCCTTGGATAGGCGAGTGGTGCCAGAGGACTGGAGGATTGCAAATGTTACACCCCTATTTAAAAAAGGGGAGAGGGATAAAGCTGGTAACTACAGCCCAATCAGTCCAACATCAGTGGTGGGAAAACTACTAGAGACCAGTTCTGACAAAAGGTCATCGACCTGAAACATTAACTCTGTTTCTCGCTCAACAGATGCAGTATTTCCAGCATTTTCTGTTTTTATTTCATATTTCCAGCATCCACTGTGTTTTGCTTTTGTACTAGAGACCATTGTTGAGGACAAAAATTAATTTGCACTTGGAGAAGCATGGATTAACAAGGGACAGCCAGCATGGATTTGTTAAAGGCAAATCATGTCTGACGAACCTGATTGAGTTATTTGATAAGGTAATAGAGAGGGGTGATGAAGGTACTGTAGTAGTTGTGGTATATATGGACTTTAATAAAGGCATTTAATAAAGTACCACATAACAGACTTATTCAGAAAATAGAAGCACATGAGATTAAAGGGACGATGGTAACTTGGGTACGTAATTGGCTAAGGAGCAGGAGGCAGAGAGTAGTGGTGAACGGATGTTTTTCTGACTCGACAGAAGTATGTAGTGAGGTCCCCCAGGGATCGGTATTAGGACCATTTCTTTTCTTGTTATACATAGATGACCTGGACTTGGGTATAGGGATGGCAATTTTGAAGATTGGGGATGATACAAAACTTGGCAACATAGTAAATAGTGAGCAGGATAATAGCAGACTTCAAGAAGACATAGACAGACTGGTGAAATGGGCAGACACAGGGCAGATGCAATTTAATGTGGAAAAGTGTGAAGTGATGCACTTTGGGAGAAACAACATGGAGAGGCAGTATAACCTAAATGGTACTATTTTGAGGGGGTTGCAAAATCAGAATGACTTAGGGGTGCGCATTTACAAATCTTTGAAGGTGGCAGGACAAGGTGATAAGGCGGTTAAGAAAGCATATGGGATACTTGGCTTTGTTAATAGGGGCATTGAATACAAAAACAAGGAAGTCATGCTAAACCTTTATAAATCACTGGTTAGGCCTCAGCTGGAGTATTGTGTACAATTCTGGGCACCACACTTTAGGAAGGATGTCAAGGCCTTGGAGAGGGTATGGAGGAGGTTTACCAGGATAATACCAGGGATGAGGGATTTCAGTTATGTGGAGAGATTGGAAAAGCTGGGATTGTTTTCCTTAGAGCAGAGTAGGTTAAGGTGAGACCTAATAGAGGTATTCAAAATTATGAGTGGTTTTGATAGAGCAAGTACGGAGAAACTATTTCCTTTGGTAAGTGGGTCGGTAACCAGAGGTCATAGATTTAAAATAATTGGCAAAAGAAGTAGATGGGGAAATAAGGATAAATTTGTTTACACAGAAGGTTGTTAAGATCTGGAACACACGACCTGAAATGATATTCCACAGGAACTTTCAAAAGGTAATTAGACATGTACTTGAAGAGGACTAATTTGCAGGGTTATGGGGAAAAAGCTGTGGGTGGGACTAAATTGGACTGCTCTTTCAAAGAGCACAGCAGGCCGAATGGCCTCCTTCTGTGCTGCAAGATTGTATGATTCTATAAAAACATAGCAGTGGACTATGTTAAAGAAGTGTGTCTGGCCCATTTTCACAATAATTGATTTTATAATATAATTGTTTGACATGGATTTGAGAAATTCGTTTCCTTATAGCTTTTCAACTACTTGAATCTCAAAGCAGCATATTTTCCATTTAATGGAAAATATGTCAGTATAATAAATTTTCAGTTAGCATTGTTGTCTAGTTTGTTTGGGGATGTGTTATAAACAAACGTGAAGACATAGGCTTTGTTCCTTTTGTCACTGACTATTTTCAGAAGTGTCTTTTATGATCAATGTGATAGTTAATGAATTTGTTTTTTCATATGCTACCCCCTCCTATCTTACCTATACCTGAACTAATTTATTTTTTTCATTTTATTTTGTTCCCCACAGAAGTGATCCATCTATTTTGATAAACATTATGGGCAGCTTCTTGTCAGCTACAAAAATATTTCAGCAAACAAATGGTTAATGCACAATATGGCAATGGGTAGTTGAAAAAACAGATGACAGCCTTCAGTGAACTGTGAGGAAATAAAGTACACAACATGTGATAGAGTCATGACCCTGTGTTATTGCACATTTCTGGGCTCAACAGATATGGCTTGTCAGGTAATCTGTCATGCAGTGCAATAGTGAACAGCAGTACAAGTCAGCTCAGACAGATTTGAAAATTACACAAATAGTAGGGTAGAAAGGTATAATTGAAAATGGCAAAAGACTAAACGGAAGACAGCTGAAATTGCTGCAGTGCCTTATTAAATGCACTGGACTTGGAGACACGGCCTCAGTGTGTTAAATGGTTACAGTCAGTGACTTTACACCAGAAGAAACCAATTAGAATGTCTTTGGGAACTGCATGCAAGATATTAAATCATATGTACAGCTGCAAACAAGTTTTGACATCAGTCAAGAGGAAAATTTCAAATCAGTTATCAACACATGATTTCACAATGGCACGAGCAGTATATCTTCTCACACTGGCAATTTCAAGGTGAAATAGAATTATTGTTTTTCAGATTTTCCAATTTTTACTTTTGATTCCAAAAAAAATAATTGTTATTTCTGGTCGTATTTGTAGTGAACGTAAGTTAGAAATTTTTCATGCTCTTAAAATAAACATGTAAATCTATTTTGCTTTCTACTGGTACATGGTGATCATGTGATTTCTGTTGTAATCCGCAATGTCACTTGTAAAAAATCAATGCACAGTTATCACTTTAAAAGTGAGAGGTGTTCTGTGGCTTTCGTATCATTAAAAATGTAATCGAGCCACAAAGAAGATGTCCCATAAGGGTTTCATTACCGGACATTCCCACGGCAAGTGCGCGTAAAAGCCTCCAGACTCACTTCCAGCAAGTGTTAGCTGAGGCAAAACCCATTCTTTGAAGCCTAAGTGATATCAAGGAGGTTCTATGAATGACCTTGAATTTGCTGAGGCAAAGCCAATTGTTGCTAATAGACCAAAAGATATTCCCCCTGATGTTCAACTATTGATTATCTATCATCGAGACGTGTAGGTTCAAGCTTTCCATAATCCACAAAGACTGCTATCAGTGGTGTGATGAAAAAAGAATAACTGCTAGGGGACAATATGCTGGAAGTTACTGCGTCATGGTAAAAATCATTAAAGCTTAAACTTGTTGAGTTAAGTAGGGTTAAGGATCAAGAAAATTCCCCCAAGGAGACCTCAGTTGATGATCTTGAAGGGCTGAGTTAAGGCGAGGTTGAATGTAACAATAAATCTGGGACAATTACACAATTTGTCATTGTTCAACAGGTCTGTGGGGACTTTCTTCCACCATGACTAAGTCAGTTGCTTGAAGATTATCACATTCAATGCACCTTGTTGTTCCTTTTCAGGGACCCCTTTACCACAAAATGTTGCTTCTTCCTGAATTGTGGCACCCTAAAAAATACTACTTAATATTTGGAAGAAGAATCATCAGTCCTAGTAGGTACAATGAAATGCAATTTTGTACCCAGAGAGCTTTCTGCAGTGTCAGCACTTAAAAGTGACAGAGCACAAATCTGTACGGAGACCAAAGATGAACCAGGATTTCTAACATTTGGCTCCCCCCAACTTGCTCTGCTCTGTTGACCTTGCTCAGGTGTTGTAAAACATTCACATGCCTCTTATTCTGAAATATGTTCTTTGCGATGATTATTGCAGATGTATTTATCAAATAGTTTAGATGATTTGTTGTTGATTCACCTTATTTGAGGGGAAGTCAATTTGTTTTCAAATATTCTCATTTACAGTGCTCCTATAAACATAATTTTAGAGGCGAAACCATGAAGTGGACAACCTAAGACGACACAATGCATAGGGATTCCCCATTAATTCTGCTTCTTAGGAGTGCTGTCGGTCTGATAAATCTGTTTTTAAAGTGATCATAGGCTTTCTTTTATTTCAATCTCTGCTAAGTATTTCCTGAACATTGTGAATATTCATCAGAAATTGAAAAAAATAAAAAAGATGGCTTGTGACCAGTCTGTAAATACAGATCACACTGATAGTAACATTATGAAATAGGCTCTGAGCAGATCCACTTAGACTACACCACCCTTGTGTGCCCAGTTTAGTATCAGAAATGGAAGTATACAGAATTTCATAGAAGAGCACTGCAAGTAAAAATATTTTAAAAACAAATTAATCACCTTCTAACCCCAACATTAACAACTCATCAAGGATTATCAAATGGTAAGCAGTTACCAATTGTACAACTTATTCTTACACCAAAGTTCTTCTTCAAGAAATTAAACCAGGTGACAGTGTATTACAAGGTAAAAGTGTACTTTGTTGCTCATGGAGAAAAATTGTGTTGTTCATTTGTTGTACTTGTTTCCCTGTTTGTTTCCCACTCTGTAATCCTCCCAGTGTCCCTCTCTCAGTTTTTGTTTATCTGCCACTCTTTTTCTCTCTCTTCCTGTATAGCGGTCACACATTCTTCTCATTGTGGTTCTGTATCTGTATCTGCTTTTGTTATTTTTTTCTCACTCTTTATCAGCCTTACTGCAACTCTCTTATTTCCAGGTCATTCATTTGTAAATCTCTCAAAGAGGCTCCCATACTTGTTTCTTTACTGATTACTCAATTTGTATACCTTGAGGGCGAAATTAAGCTCAGTAGCGCATGTTTTTGGGCGTTATGAGGCCCTTTAGGATTCCAAAATGGCATCCGCAATGCGCGCGCACACTTCTGTTGCGAAGCGTGCCGGACGCCATATTGATAAAGGGGTTAGTACGCACCCACGTAACGTCCGCTGGAAGTATGCAGAGCAGGCAGATCATGATGCCAATCAGTGTGCAATGCTGATTTGACATCAAGGCTGCCATTTTGTAGCTCCATGCTTCAACCGACGCCCTCTCTTAACCTCACACAGCTGAATACGATGTTAAGCAGCATGAAGGACCCCCCACCAGCACTATTTAAAAGAACCATCAACTACTTGCAGGTTAGTCGCTGGTTTATTTCTTATGGCTGTTGCTACAATTCTACATGTTCTTGGTGCTTTCCATAGTTGTTTCAAGTTTCAAAAGTCTACAGGAAGTGGTGTGGCAGGTGCTGAAGTACTTTTTGCTGACTTTAAGGATTCTGCACAAACCAGTTGCTCCCAGACATGGGTGCCTTCCTCTTGGAATCGAGCATAACTGGGAGAATGAGCAGAGGCCACGCACAGCAGGTCAAGCTGCTAGAAGAGGGAGGAGGAGGAGGGGGCTAAAACAAAATTGATAAAGAGAGAGAAGATAGCATATGAGAGTAAGTTAGCAAGAAATATTAAAACAGACAGTAAGAGCTTCTACAGGTATATAAAAAGGAAGAGAGTAGATAAAGTAAATGTCGGTCTCCTAGAGGATGAGTCTGGGGAATTAATAATGGGAAACAGGGAAATGGCGGAGACTTTGAACAAATATTTTGTATTGGTTTTCACGGTAGAAGACACTAAAAGCATCCCAATAATGGATAATCAAGGGGCTATTGGGGTGGGGGGGGGGGGGAACTTAAAACAATCACTATCACTAGAGAGAAAGTACTAGGCAAACTAATGGGACTAAAGGTGGACAAGTCCCCTGGACCCGATGGCCTGCATCCTAGAGTCTTAAAAGAGGTGGCTGCAGAGATAGAAAGCAGGCAACTATCGACCAGTTAACCTAACATCTGTCATTGGGAAAATGCTGGAGTCCATCATTAAGGAAGTGCCGGCAGGACTTTTAGGGGGAAAAATTTGGTTGATTAGCGCCTCCCGTTAGCGCCAAACACTACCACCATGATCTCCTGCGCCTGCAGATCGTGACGTCAGTCGAGTGTGCAACGCCCTGGTAGCGCCCTGGACTGGATATTGAGTGGCGCCTTTCCACCTGCCGCTAGCAACGACAGGTAGAGGGGAACATTTTGCAGTCGGGAAGGGACTGGGGGAGCGCTATTTAAACGCGGCCACTTCATGCCTTTTCTTTGTCGGCGACATTTTTGCACCACGCATTCTGAGAGAGAGAGAGGGAGACTTCTGGAGAGATTCAAAGCTGTGTGAAGGAGTTTTGGGTACTGAGCAGCACTTTGCAGGTTCATTTTGATTTGACCTTCCTTGCATCGATTTAGAAGAGACTATGGGGGCTGCACTCTGAGCTCTTTCCCTGGGCCTCTCCATTGTTCTTTCCAGCAGAATTGATGTACAGGTCTCTCCAGGCTGAGATTCAAGGCTGCAATGAGTAGGGTGTGGCTGGAGAGCAAGATCGACCCTCCACTTTAAGAACTGGCCGGCGCCAGTGTGTCTGTGTTCCATTGCTAACAGACATCACATGAGCTTCGCCAACGCTCTGAGGTAGCGCCTCGCTCCTCGGCCTTAGCGCCTTAAGAGAGGTGTGTAGCACTTGATTTAGCGCTCAAATCACCTCCAGGGGCGATAGAGGCCAAGTTTGCAGTTGGCGCTAAACTTCGCGCCCGGCCAATAATTGCGCCCCAAACGGGGCGATACCGAATTTCTCCCCCTTAGAAAATCATAATATAGTCAAGCAGAGTCAGCATGGTTTTATGAAAGGGAAATCATGTTTGACAAATTTGCTGGAATTCTTTGAGGATGTAACGAGCAGGGTGGATAAAGGGGAACCAGTAGATGTCGGCCCAGAAATTCGCCTCTCCGGCTTGCCGCGGGGGTAAGGATCGCACGCGCACTTACCTACCGCGCCTGCCGTTGTGTTTTGGGCCCACGGGAACTTCAGCTCCTGGGCCTGTTCCAACTGCCGGCGCGCAGTGCGTGCGTGTCCCAGGGGCGCAGTTAGTGCGATGCGTCCCCTGGGATCACGTGGGCCATGGAGAGCCAATGGCAGCAGACCATCTTTCATTCATAGATTTGACAGGAGACCTGTCAAATCTGTGAATTGAAATCGGCCCCAAAAGAACAGCTAAACTTAAAATATTTTTTTTTTAAACCCATCACATTTATAAAATAACTATAGTTAAATAAATTAACCACTTTAAACAAAAATTTAAATTTTTGAAAAATTAAAATACTTTTTATAAGTGATAAAAATAAACTTACATAGATACATAGAACATAGAACAGTACAGCACAGTACAGGCCCTTCGGCCCTCGATGTTGTGCCGAGCATTGTCCGAGACCAAGATCAAGCTATCACACTCCCTATCACTCTGGTGTGCTCCATGTGCTTATCCAATAACCGCTTGAAAGTTCCTAAAGTGTCCGACTCCACTATCACAGCAGGCAGTCCATTCCACACCCCAACCACTCTCTGAGTAAAGAATCTACCTCGGACATCCCTTCTATATCTCCCCCCATGCACCTTTCTTTAAAGTATCTAAAAAAGATAAACCTGTTGAAAAAATTTTTTCATTATACTTAATTAACCACTTACCTTGTTGAAAACGGGTCTTGCGCCTCCTTTTCATAAGCGTAGGTTCTTCACTACTTACCCTCCCGTAGAAACCTGAAAAAAAATCTAAGTTTGCTGCGTGCGCGCAGCCTCTACCGCGCACGCGGTTCACCTAGGAACCGCCCCCTTCACCAGACCGGAAGTTCCGGTTTCCTGCGCATGCGCAGTGCATGCAGGAAACCGCCACTTTGGGACGTCTTACGGGTGAGTACGCACTGTGTACTCACCCGGGAAGGGCCGAATTTTTGGCCCGTCGTGTATTTGGATTTCCAAAAGGCATTCGATAAGGTGCCACATAAAAGGTTACTACACAAGATAAGAGCTCATGGGGTTGGGGGTTAGAGGACTGGCTAACTAACAGAAAACAGAGGGGGCGATTTTCCCACTGGAGGCGAGATGGAGGCGGGTTTCTGTTTCGGTGGGTTTGAAACCCGCCTCCACTGATAGTTTTCAAAAAATTGCGATTTTCTCCTGATTGGCCACTTAATTTCAGAGGTTTTCAAAAAATTGCGATTTTCCCCTGATTGGCCACTTGATTTCAGAGGTGTGGGATGCCCTTGGTCAATTAGTGTTTTGGGACTGAAACTCGCCTCTGCTGACATCACTTTTTCAGCCTGATTTTAGGGCTTCTTGCTGCCTTGGCTCATTCCACAGGATTTCTGACTATGCTGCACCACCTGCAACATATTCTGAGAAACCACTATGTCCAATTCCAAGGCAAGGGCCTCCCCGACACTCTCGGATGAGGCACTGCAAATGTTGGTTGAGGGGGTGAGAGCTAGCAGGGAGGTGCTCTTCCACTCATCTGGGAGGAAGAGGCCTTCCAAAGAAACCAAGGCTGTGTGGGTCAGGCTGACAAGGGATATAACCTCCAGATCTGTGTGCAGATTGGATGAATGTTTCTGTGTATTGATGAAATGCTATCCCGGTTGGAAAGCATTAAAATGATTTGATGCCAAAATGTTGGCGTTATGGCATCTGTTCTTTTGCCTTAGGCAGCTCCACATTGCAGGCTCCGCCACACTTGCGTTGTCCGGTTGGTGGCCAGAGTGAAAGGAGGCCAGAAAGTCATGTCCATTGTCAATGATGTCTTAAGATGGAGCTAAGGACATGTGCCAACTTGGGTAACCTATGCAAATCTGGCCAGGATAAGTTCATCCCTTGCATCACGGGCAGCCATGTGCTCGCGTGCTGCCGCTGCTGCTGGTCGATACACCGGCGCTCTGACCTCCTCCTGCTCCTCCTCCTGCTCCTCCTCCTCCTCCTCCTCCTCCTGCTCCTCCTCCTCCTCCAGATCCTCCTCCTCAGCCTCCTCATCCTCCTCCTCATCCGAATCTGAGGTCCATGGTGAAAGAAAACGAATGGTTCCCATGCTGCTTGCAGATGCCTCCGTTGGGGAAGCGCTCATTGCAAGCGGGGAGAGGGTCTTCCAAGGAGGTCCCACAGTTGATAGATTCAAGCTGCAGCACCTCCGACTTCGGAAGGCCTTCTAAAAGTGCTCAAAGACCTTTTAAAGCAAAGTTCTGCCACCTGCAACTAATCCTTGATGAAATAAACGATTTAATGTTGGACCTGCAGCTGTGAGGAGACCACCCACTTGTCAACCCGTCACGTTTAGCTGGCGTGGTTTAGGAGGGTCGTGGAACATGCCGAAATGGTCGAAAAATCACGAGCGCCTCTCAAAATAGGCTTAGAGAGGCCCTTAACGAGCATTTAATCCTCTTAACAAGCGCTCTGGCCAGCTGGAGGCAGGACCGTTTCCCACCCTGCAAAACCGGCACCGGCAAAATCCCACGGAGGTGGATTGAAGACGGGTTCCGAACCCGCCCTTATTGTTTCCGATTTTCCCGCCTTTCTCACCTCCAAACCTGCCTCCTCGGACGTCAGAAAATCGCCCCCAGAGAGTTGGGATAAATGGGTCATTTTCAGGTTGGCAAACTGTAACTAGTGGGGTGCTGCAGGGATCAGTGCTGGGGCCTCAACTATTTACAATCTATATTAATAACTTGGATGAAGGGACTGAGTGTAATGTAACCAAATTTGCTGATGATACAAAGATAGGTGGGAAAGCAAATTGTGTGGAGGCCGCAAATAATCCCAAAGGGGATATAGATAGACTAAGTGAGTGGGCAAAAATTTGGCAGATGGAGTTTAATGTGGGAAAATGCAAATTATTATTTAAATGGGGAGAGATTACAAAATGCTGAGGTACAGAGGGATCTGAGGGTCCTTGTACATGAATCACAAAAAGTTAGCATGCAGGTACAGCAAGTAATTAGGAAGGCAAATGGAATGTTGGCCTTTATTGCAAAGGGAATGGAGTATAAAAGTAGGGAAGTCTTGTTACAACTGTACAGGGCATTGGTGAGACCACACCTGGAGTACTGCGTACAGTTTTGGTCTCCTTATTTAAGGAAGGATATATTTGCATTGGAGGCAGTTCAGAGAAGGTTCACGAGGTTGATTCCGAGATGAAGGGGTTGTCTTATGAAGAAAGGTTGAGCAGGTTGGGCCTTTACTCATTGGAGTTTAGAAGAATGAGAGGGGATCTTATTGAAACATATAAGATTCTGAAGGGGCTTGACAGGGTAGATGCAGAGAGGATGTTTCCCCTCATGGGGGAATCTAGAACTAGGGGACAAAATTTCAAAATAAGGGGGCACCCTTTTAAATCGGAAATGAGGAGGAATTTCTTCTCTCAGAGGGTCGTGAATCTTTGGAATTCTCTTCCCCAGAGAGCTGTGGAGGCTGGGTCATTGAATATATTTAAGGTGGAGATACACAGATTTTTGAAAGGTAAGGGAGTCAAGGGTTATGGGGAGCCAGCAGGGAAGTGGAGTTGAGACCAAGATCAGATCAGCCATGATCTTATTGAATGGCGGAGCAGGCTCGAGGGGCCAAATGACTTACTCCTGCTCCTACGTCTTATGTTCTTATGTGAGAAGGGCTCTCAGCAGGAGGCCATATCCGCCCAAGGTGTTCAGGTTCCTACCTGAACTTCTGCGACGACCAATGTTTGAGATGTCTGTGTTTCACTAAGGCGGTCATCACTGAAATCTGCCAACTGCTGCAGCCACAACTCCAACCTCAGAGCAGGACAAGGACCGCATTGCTGTGAAGGTGGCTATGAACTTTTATGCATCTGGCTCCTTCTCGGCTGCTGCTGAAGATATTAGCAACATCTCGTAGTTTGCAGTGCACTGTTGCATAAGGGAGGTCACTGAGTCTCTCTATTCATTCCCTCTTGCCAGAGAGAAGCAGGCAGAGCGAGCACAAGGGTTTGCAAGGATTGCAGGCTTCCCCATGGTGCAGGGTGCCATTGACTGCACACACATTGCTTTGCGTGCGCCACATGTCAACTCTGCCATGTACCTGAACCGAGAGGGATTCCATCCTCAACGTGTAGCTGGTGTGTAACCAAAGGCAGTGCATCATGCAGGTCAATGCCCGTTATCCTGGCAGCAGTCATGATGCCTTCATTCTGTGGCAGTCCGCTGTGCCAGCTGCATTTCAGCCACCACGGCAAACCAAAGGCTGGCTACTGGGCGACAAGGGCTATCCGCTGATGACATGGCTCATGCCTCCAGTTCGCAAACCAAGCACATGTGCGCAGCATGTGTACAATGAGAACCATCCTGCCACAAGAAATCTGATAGAGCAGACCATTGGCGTTCTAAAGCAACAATTCTGTTGCCTGGACCGCTCTGGAGGAGCCCTGCAGTACTCGGCTGAGCGGGTCTCAAGATTTCTGGTGGTTTGCTGCATGCTGCACAATCTTGCCATCCCTTGCCACCACCTATCAGATGAGAAGCTGAGGAGCAGAAGCATGAGGAGGAGGAGGCAGACAAGGAAGAGGAGGATGAGGAAGAGGAGGAGGCAGAAGAGGAGGAAGAGGAAGGGTGGCTGCAACCTAGACAGCCCCTTTCTGCCCGGGCTGTATGTGAAGAACTAATTCAAGTGCGATACTAGTAACCTCAACTCCATTCCCCATTCACCAACAGTTCCACACTGCTTACCTTCCCTCTGTCATTGAGCATTACATTATCCTCTTGGCCACAATGCAAAAATAAAAGCCAACACAAAATATACATTCCATACCAAATTTATAAATTAAAGCATACCATATTGCATACAAAATTAAACCAATCACACTTGTGCATTCCCTTAATGCCTGTCTTCTGTGTGCCTTTGCCTGTCCTAGTGCTCCTATGAAGTGCTACCCCACTGGCTGCAGCATGGCCGGTGGAAGGCTGCTGACTTTTAGTGGAGGAGTCTGCAGATGTCCATGGAGGATGACCTCGAGCAGCTCTTCGCTTAGAAGGCCCGGCTTCAGACCGCACCATCTCGGCAATGAGCGGCAGCAGTCTGGTCTGGTTGGCTGACAAGCAACAGCAAGGGCACTGGCGGAGTGGCATGGTTGGGAGCACGAATGCTGTCATCCTGAGAGAGAACAGCAGGTTTATGCTTGATGGAGCCACTGCCATTCGGGGCGGCAGCTCACCAATCCTAGTACTCTGTTGGAGGACGGATTGCTGTGACATCCTGGAAGTCCCTTTGAACACTGGTATCCAGAACTATAATGGCAACAGTCTGAACTTCCATTGCAGCACTCAGACATTGGGTGGCTGCTGCTTTTGCTGCGATGGAACCTGAGATATTGGCCATCAGATGTTGCATCATGGTGGGTTCTACAAATGTGTTGATGGAGTTGGCCACCCGTTCAATGCTGGAAAGGATGAGCTCCAAGCTCAGGGCAAATCCCTGTGCCAAATTAGCGTTCGAATTCCTCCATGGTCCTTGACATAGAACACAGGCTGTCCGGCAGGCTTCCCAATGCACCGAGCATTTTGCTGTGTACACTCATCAGCCTTTTTCTGTAGCCTGGTCCATTGAAGACCGGAGCTGAGTGGCGGACCTGCGAGAGGCACAGAGTCAGCAAGAGGAGGATAAAAAGAGCGCGGAGAGGAGGCCTGGGACCGGAGCTGAGCGGTGGAAATGCGAGAGGCACAGAGTCAGGGAGAAGAGAGAGAGAAGTAAAAAGTAATCGAAGTGTGACGTCACCAGAATACAGGTAAGTGATTGGTAGGTGAGTATTTTTCTCTTTCTCGCTTTTTTCCAAACTTAATTTTTGTGGTTTACACTTTCTAGGGTCTCTGTTGTGTAGCGGGGAGTGCTGGTAAACAAGGGCCCTTGAGTATATCATTTAATTGTAGTGTAATTAGTGGTATTGATTTGATTAATTTAATTTGAATTAATTAAAGGGTAAGTCATGGCAGCACTGCTCGGCCCCATGGTATGCTCCTCCTGCACTATGTGGGAAATCAGGGACACTTCCTGTGTCCCTGACAACCATGTGTGCGGGAAGTGTATCCAGCTGCAGCTACTGACAGACCACGTTGCGGCGCTGGAGCTGCGAATGGATACATACTGGAGCATTCACGATGCTGAGCACATCGTGGATAACATGTTTAGGGAGTTGGTCACACCGCAGGTAAAGGCTGCACAGACAGGATGGGAATGGGTGACCACCAGGCAGAGTAGTAGGCGCAGGCAGGTAGTACAGGGGTCCCCTGTGGCCATCCCCCTTTCAAACAGATATACCACTTTGGATATTGATGAGGGGGATGGCTGATCGGGGGAAGGCAGCAGCAGCCAACTTCCTGGTACCATGGGTGGTCCTGCTGCACAGGATGGGAGGAAAAAAAGAGGGAGAGCTATAGTGATAGGGGATTCTATTGTAAGGGGAATAGATAGGCATTTCTGCGGCCGCAAACGAGACTCCAGGATGGTATGTTGCCTCCCTGGTGCAAGGGTCAAGGATGTCTCGGAACAGCTGCAGGGCATTCTGGAGGGGGAGGGTGAACAGCCAGTTGTCGTGGTGCATATAGGTACCAACGATATAAGTAAAAAACGGGATGAGGTCCTAAAAGCTAAATATAGGGAGTTAGGAGGTAAATTAAAAAATAGGACCTCAAAGGTAGTAATCTCAGGATTGCTACCAGTGCCACGTGTGAGTCAGAGTAGAAATAGAAGGATATTTCAGATGAATACATGGCTAGAGGAATGGTGCAAGGGGGAGGGATTCAAATTCCTGGGACATTGGAACCGGTTCTGGAGGAGGTGGGACCAGTACAAAATGAACGGTTTGCACCTGGGCGGGACCGGAACCGATGTCCTAGGGGGAGTGTTTGCTCGTGCTGTTGGGGAGGGTTTAAACTAAAATGGCAGGGGGTTGGGAACCTGTGCAGGGAGACAGAGGAAAGGGAAGCAAGGATAAAAACAAAAGACAGGAAGGAGAAAAGCAAAAGTGGAAGGCAGAGAAATCAAGGGTGTAAATCAAACAGGGCCACAGTAAATAATAATTCTAAAAGGACTAAGAGTGTTAAAAAATCAAGCCTGAAGGCTTTGTGTCTTAATGCAAGGAGCATTCATAATAATGTGGATGAATTAGCTGCGCAAACAGATGTGAACGGATATGATATAATTGGGATTACGGAGACATGGCTCCAGGATGACCAAGTCTGGGAATTCAACATCCAGGGGTATTCAATATTCAGGAAGGACAGGAAAAAAGGAAAAGGAGGTGGGGTAGCATTGCTGGTTAAAGAGATTAACACAATAGTAAGGAAGGATATTAGCTCTAATGATGTGGAATCTGTATGGGCAGAGCTGAGAAATACCAAGGGGCAGAAAACGTTAGTGGGAGTTGTATACAGACCCCCAAACAGTAATGCTGAGGTTGGGGATGGCATTAAATGGGAAATTATAGACGCGTGCAATAAGGGCAGAGCAGTTATCATGGGTGACTTTAATCTATATATAGATTGGGCTAACCAAATTAGTAACAATACTGTGGAGGAGGAATTCCTAGAATGTATACGGGATGGTTTCCTGGACCAATATGTAAAGGATCCAACTAGAGATCAGGCCATCTTAGACTGGGTATTATGTAATGAGAAAGGATTAATTAGCAATCTTGCTGTGCAAGGCCCCTTGGGGAGGAGCGATCATAATATGATAGAATTCTTCATTAAAATGGAGAGTGAAGTAGTTGACTCAGAGACTAGGGTCCTGAATTTAAATAATGAAAACTACAATGGTATGAGGTACGAGTTGGCTAGGATGGATTGGGAAATGTTACTTAAAGGGTTGACGGTGGATAGGCAATGGCAAACATTTAAAGATCGCATGGATGAACTACAGAATTTGTTCATCCCTGTTTGGCATAAAAATAAAACAAAAAAGGTGACTCAACCGTGGCTAACAAGGGAAATTAGGGATAGCATAAGATCCAAGGAGAGGACATATAATTTGGTCAGAAAAAGCAGCAAACCTGAGGATTGGGAGCAGTTTAGGATTTAGCAAAGGAGGACAAAGGGATTAATTAAGAGGGGGAAAATAGATTATGTGAGTAAGCTTTCAGGGAACATAAAAACTGACTGTAAAAGCTTCTATAGATATGTGAAGAGAAAAAGATTGGTGAAGTCAAACGTAGGTCCCTTGCAGTCAGAATCAGGGGAATTTATAATGGGGAACAAAGAAATGGCAGACCAATTAAATACATACTTTGGTTCTGTCTTCACAAAGGAGGACACAAATAACCTCCCAGAGATGTCGGCGAACATAGGGTCTAATGAGAGGGAGGAATTGAATGAAATCAGTATGTGTAGGGAAATGGTGTTCGGGAAATTGACGGGATTGAAGGCCGATAAATCCCCAGGGCCTGATAATCTACATCCTAGGGTACTTAAGGAAGTGGCCCTAGAAATAGTAGATGCATTGCTGGTCATCTTCCAAAATTCTATAGACTCTGGAACAGTTCCCATGGATTGGAGGATAGCTAATGTAACCCCACTATTTAAAAAAGGTGGTAGAGAGAAAACGGGGAATTATAGACATCGGTAGTGGGGGAAATGCTAGAGTCCATTATAAAAGATGTAATAGCAGAGCACTTGGAAAACAGCGACAGGATTGGACAAAGTCAACATGGATTTACAAAAGGTAAATCATGCTTGACTAATCTACTGGAATTTTTTGAGGATGTAACTGCTAGAATAGATAAGGGAGAACCAGTGGATGTGGTGTATTTGGACTTTCAGAAGGCTTTCGATAAGGTCCCGCATAAGAGATTAGCGTGCAAAGTTAAAGCACATGGGATTGGGGGTAAGGTGCTGTCTTGGATAGAGAACTGGTTGGCAGACAGGAAGCAAAGAGTTGGAATAAACGGGTCTTTTTCTGAGTGGCAGGCAGTGACTAGTGGGGTACCGCAGCGATCGGTGCTAGGACCCCAGCTATTCACAATATATATAAATGATCTAGACGAGGGAACTAGATGTAATGGCCCAAAAATTCGTGATGAAGCCTTCGTGCGAGGGTAAGGCCTCCCCGCGATCTCTCACTCCGCGTTGGCTTTTTCAGGTCCAGCTCGCACGAACTTGATGTTCTGGACAGCTGCTGTGCTGGGCTTGCGTATCCCACCGGCGTAGTTAATTTGTGCGAGCTGTGGGATCACGTGACTCAGTTAGAGCCAATGGCAGCACACCATCTTCCATTCATAACTTTCACATAAGTGCTGTGAAAGTTATGAATACTATAGCCCCCCAAAAGAACCGCTAAACCTCAATTAAATTTAAAAAAAACCATCACATTAATAAAATAAGTATAGTTAAATAAATTAACCATTTTAAATAAAAAATTTAATTTTTGAAAAAATTTAAAATCTTTTAAAAAGTTATAAAAATAAACTTACCTGTCTTTAAAGTCTCTAAAAAAGATATACCTGTTAAAAAAAATTCAAAATAATACTTAATTCACTACTTACCTTGTTAAAAGTGGGTCTTACTCCTCCTTTTTTTATGTGTAGAATCTTCCGTACTTACCTGCGCGTTGAAACCACTAAGTGCACAGCGTGCGCGCAGCCTGTAGCGCGCACGCGGTTTACCTAGGACCCGCCCCCTTTTTCATTCACCAAGTGCCGGTTTTCAGCGCATGCGCAGTGCATGCAGAAAACCGGCAATTGGAGACAGAATACGCGAGAGTACGCAGTGCGTACTCTCGCGTAGCAGGACTAATTTTTGGGCCAATATCTCCAAGTTTGCAGACAACACAAAGCTGGGTGGGCGTGTGCGCTGTGAGGAGGATGCAGAGAAACTCCAGTATGATTTGGACAGGTTGGGTGATTGGGCAGATGCATGGCAAATGCAGTATAATGTGGATAAATGCGAGGTTATCCACTTTGGTGGCAAAAACAGGAAGACAGATTATTATCTGAATGGCAATAGATTGGGAAAAGGGGAAGTGCAAAGAGACCTGGGTGTCCTTGTGCACCAGTTGCTGAAGGTAAACATGCAGGTGCAGCAGGCGGTTAAGAAGGCAAATGGTATGTTGGCCTTCATAGCGAGAGGATTCGAATACAGGAGCAAGGATGTCTTGCTGCAGTTGTACAGGGCCTTGGTGAGACCACACCTTGAGTATTGTGTGCAGTTTTGGTCACCTTATCTGAGGAAGGATGTTCTTGCCATGGAGAGAGTGCAGCGAAGATTCACCAGACTGATACCTGGGATGGCAGGAATGATGTATGAGGAGAGATTGGGTCGATTAGGCTTATATTCGCTAGAGTTTAGAAGAATGAGAGGGGATCGCATTGAAACTTATCAAATTCTAACAGGACTAGACAGACTAGATGCAGGAAGGATGTTCCCGATGGTGGGGAGTCCAGAACCAGGGGTTACAGTCTAAGGATAAGGGGTAAGCCATTTAGGACTGAGATGAGGAGGAATTTCTTCACCCAGAGAGTGGTGAACCTGTGGAATTCTCTACCACACAAGGCAGTTGAGGCCAATTCATTAAATATATTCAAGAAGGAGTTAGATATATTTCTTAAGGCTAAAGGGATCAAGGGATATGGGGAGAAAGCAGGGACAGGGTACTGAATTTGGATGATCAGACATGATCGCATTGAATGGCGGAACAGGCTCGAGGGGCCGAATGGCCTACTCCTGCTCCTATCTTCTATGTTTCTATGAAGTCCTCAGCTGAGTCCTCTGCAGCAGAACTAGTGTGCGACCTCCGGTAAGCTGGCACCTGCGCTATCTTTGCTCCCTGCCATGGCGGCAGCGCACTAGTGCCCGATGTCTCACCATTTGCAGATCCCGTCTCTATGCTATCCTCTAAATTATGCACAGTGTCAGTATCTAAGCTGGTGGCTGCGAGCGTGAAATCGAGTGATGGTGTGTCTTCATCCTCACTGTCTTCTTGCTCTTCCTCCACTGCCTGAGCAGGTTACAGTTCTTGGGTGTCTGAAAGGAAAAAGGGTCAAGGGTAAGGTTGTGGTGAGGGGAGAGGAGAAAGTAAGAAGTACATGCTCACACCATCAGCAGCTTGTAAGTCAGAAGAGATTGTGGGATGAGGGGGAAGTGGGATGTGAGAAGGAGAATTAGGTATGAGGATACCCTCATCTTCAATGGATTCAGCCCCGCCGATGGCCACGGCCTAAGAAATGGCCCTTTCCATAGTGGCCAGCACCATCTCTTGCATGGGGGTTAGAACATGCAGGTGTGCCTCTCCCCCTTTGGTTAGTTCCTACTGCCTCCAGTTGTGCGCCACCTTCTCCTGCAAGAGTGAGGGAAATGTGTCAGTGAGTGTTGTGCAATATGTTTGGGTTATGTGGCTGTCATGGTTGAATAGCTGGCAGTGTGTGCAAGGTGTGAGATGTGGGTGTGAGGTTTGCAACAGTGCTAAGTGTGTGAAGGTGAGGTGAAGCCTATGAATGCTAGGTATGAGTCCTGATTGATAGTGATTGTTGGTAGGTGAGTGATGGGAGTGTGGTGAATTGAGGAACATAAGAACATAAGAAATAGGAGCAGGAGCAGGCCATTTGGCCCCTCGAGCCTGTTCTGCCATTCAATAAGATCATGGCTGATCTTCTATCTCAACTCCACTTTCCTGCACTATCCCCATATCCCTTGATTCCCTTAATATCCAAAAATCTATCGCTCTCTGTCTTGAATATACTCAACGACTGAGCCTCCACAGCCCTCTGGGTTAGAGAATTCCAAAGATTCACCACCCTCTGAGTGAAGAAATTTCTCCTCATCTCAGTCGTAAACGGCCGACCCCTTATTCTGAAACTGGGACCCCTGGTTCTAGACTTCCCAGCCAGGGGAAACATCCTCCCTGCATCTACCCTGTCAAGCCCTGTAAGAATTTTGTATGTTTCAATGAGATCACCTCTCATTCTTCAAAACTCTAGAGAATATAGGCCTAGTCTACTCAATCTGTCCTCATAGGACAATCCCCCCATCCCAGGAATCAGTCTGGTGAACCTTCGTTGCACTCCCTCTATGGCAAGTATATCCTTCCTTAGGTAAGGAGACCAAAACTGTACACAATACTCCAGGTGTGGTCTCACCAGGGCCCTATATAGTGACTAAGGCTAGTGGTGCAGTTGGTAGGATATGGCAGTTGAAGATGCATTCACGGACTTTGACCACTCATGTGAGGTCATTCAAAATTTGCGGCACTGCATCAGGTCCTTGGGGCTAAACTCTTGACATTGACCTCTGAGGCTATCTGTTCCAACTGCCTTCTGTGTGTCTGGAGGGCTTCCTGCCCCTCTGCAGATACAGGACATCTGTCCTCCTTTCCATCTCCTCCATCAAGACCTTCAGTGCAACGTTTGAAAACCTTGGTGCCCACGCTCGCCCATGGTCAGCTATTGTTGATTGTTGCACAGCACACTATTCCCAATGATCTCAGCACCTCCAGCAGCCACAATGCACCTTCCCTTTAAGAAGTGCAGGCTAGCTTTACGTACTGCAGGCTAGCTTTAAGTAGTGCTAGGAAGTAACCATATTGGGCCCTCTGCTGATGTGTGCTGCCAATGAACAGCGTGGTTAGCACTGGCTGCACGTAGAAATCACTATAATGAGCAGGCAGCACAAAGTTGACATGCTGCCTGCATTATACTGAACGGGCACAGGTTAATCGCATACCGTGATCCTGCACCCGTTTTTGGGGGCTATCCAATTTATCCTCCCTGATCTTTGTTTTAAAAAAAGGCCAGCAATGCAGCAACGTCACAGTAATGGGAGTCTGAGGTGCATATTGGGATTAGGTGAGGTTAGGCTAATCAGGAGGGAAAGTGTAACAACCACTGGTGAGATAAAGAAGCCTGGAGGAAGTAGAAGAGGGATGGCTGGAACTTGCAGTTTGACACAAAAAGCAATGGGAATAATCAACTGTGGTCACCTTGTCCTAAGATTTATAGTTCATGTAACTGGTGAAATATTGCTTGAAAGCTTTTTGTAACACCAATACGAATATATTAAAAGAAGAGTGAGAAGACTATAAAATCTGTCAAATCCACCTATTCCGACAACGGTGCAACTTTGCACACCGGTAACAATATGGACACTACTGAACACTTCCCTCCAGTTTGGAAAAACACCCATTCATCACTACTCTCTGCTTTCTGTCTCTGAACCAATTTTGTATCTACCTTTGGAAATCCTTTCTTTCCCCCTTATAGGGATGTGTCTATTCTGTACCCTAACTATCTCCTCCTTGAAAGCCTCCCATTGTTAATTTACTGTTTTACATGCCATTCTTTGTTTCAATTCACTGAAATTAGCTCTCTTTCAGATGAGAATCTTCACTTTTGATTGTTCTTTGTTCCTATCCATAACTACTCTAAACTTAATGATATTGTGATCACAGTTTTCCAGATGTGCTCCCAGTGAAACATGTTTCACTTGTCCCACTTTATTCCCCAGAACTAGATCCATCACTGCTTCCTTCCTTGTTGGGCTGGAAACATACTGATCAAGAAAATTCTACGGTGCACATTTCAGGAATTCCTCCTCCTCCTTGCCCTTTACACTGTTTTTTCCACGCTCTATGTTAGGATAATTGAAGTCCCCCATTATTACTACTCTAAGATGACCTAATAGAGGTTTTCAAGGTGATGAGGGGTTTTGATAGACTAGGTAGAGAAAGGCTGTTCTCTCTGACGAGTAGGTCAATAACCAGAGGTCATAGATTTAAAATCATTGCCTCTTTCTAATGCCATTTTAGCATTCCTAATACTAGCTTCAGTTATTCTCAGCTTTTTTTTTAATATACTTGTCCCTACTCTCTTGACAATTGTACCATTTATACATAATGAAATCCTTTTTTAGGTTAATTATTCCATAGACCTCCCTGTTTAGCCACTTAGACTTCACTTTACTTGAGCTCTCCATTTTATCTTAGGGATATACACATCAGAATGGAGACACCCTCTTTAGCAGGGGCCTACTTGTACTCCTCTGGAAACATGTGTGCCAGAGTAGCCATATTAAGTACTCAGTGAAATTCTCCATTCTAAAGAACACACTACTACAATACTTAAAGTCCCAATTAAATTGGGTATAGGGTGATGTACCTTAGGCTCATTAATGCTGTGTGAAAAATCAGAAGCTTCACAATAAATTAGCAAATACATTATTTTTGTAGGGGGCTGAATACATTAACTCAAGAAAATACTCTATTTTGAGTCAATCATAGTTCAGCAAATTCACCATAGTGTTCAATTATTAAGCAATAAAGAACTGCAAAGTCATCATTATTCATGACTAATTTTTTTACTATAATTATGTCCTCATTCAGTCAACTCAAGATTAAGTATAATTGTGAAATGAGTTACGAATTACTGATATACACAATTCAACTGCTAAAATGGTTTAGTATCGTCTTTGTAATGAGAATTTTATAAACAAGAGGGATTAATTTGCCAAATTTGACATGTAAAAATGCCTAAAATAATCTTGAAATGCATTGTTTGCCAACAATAATAAATTAATTAACCAACCATAAATTTTTCAGAAAAGTAATTTTGGGGTAGGGTCTCCACAAATTGCGCCCAAATTTGTGCTAGTTTTGAGAAGTGTTTTTTTTCCTCACGTTTCCACTCAATCTCATTTGCATATCGCCAAATGTAAAATCTGCTATGAACCACCGTAATTGGGCAGTGTTTTGGAATGTAATTTTAAAAAAAAATTTGCTTTAAAAAATATTCCTTAATATATTTAAGAGTGATAACTTGGTGCAGTTTTATTAATACAGCTGAAAATGGGTTTACCACAAAAAATAAGCATTTTTAATCAGAGTGTCAATCCATCACCTGTGAGTAACCTGATTTTAAACAACTGAAAATAACTTTAAAAAACTATACAGAACAATTTGCTAGTTATATTGGTGTACATAGTAAGTATCTTAGTTAACTAAAAAAAATATATATTCAACAGCTTTTAAAATGTGGCAATTAGTGTCCTTGCACCCAAAAGAACCAGCTTAATTTTAAGAGCCTCCTTGAAGGCTCGCAAACAGTCACAATTAGCGGTAACTTGCAATGGCGATTAATTCTATTGGGGGCGAGGCCAGTTTTGTGGCTAAGTCAGTTTCTAGCATGATGTTTTTCAAACTAGCACAAAAGATTGTGGAAACTCGATTTGCGCTTGAAATTCTGTGATCTTTTGCGCTGGTTTTGACGATTTTGGGCGAATTGTGCTGAAATAACAATGCAACCTAACGGAAACTCCTGTTTTTAAAGACTTTTATGAAATTTGTTGTTGGATGTGGGCGGTGTTGTCAAGGCTTCATTTATTGTCTATCCTAGTTGTCCTGAGAAGGTGGTGATAGGCCTTCTCCTTGAAATACTACAGTCCTTGTGATGATGGTACTCGCATAATGGTGTTAGGAAGGGAATTCCAAAAAATTGACCCAGTACGATAAAGGAATGGCAGTATATGTCCAAATCAGGATGATGTGTGACTTGGTGCAGAACTTGGAGGTGATGGTATTTTCACGGCATTGCTACTCTTGTCCTTCATGATGGTAGAAGGCACGGGGTAAGGAGATGCTATCAAAGTAACCTGGTGAGTTGCTGCAGTGCATCCTGTAGATTGTACATACAGCAGCCATGGTGCTCCGGTGATGGAGGGGGTTTATATTGAGCTGGTGATAGGGGTGTCAGTCAAGCAAACTACGCTGTTTTTAAAGGTGTGATACATAGGGGGAAAAATTCGGTATCGACCATTTTGGGGCACTAACATCGTCCGGGCGCAAACTTTAGCGCCCAGCGCTAATTAACGCCGGCGACTGCAAAATTCAGTTTTAGCACCCCTCGAGGGAAGTGGAGTGCTAAATCAAGCGCTACACACTTCTCTTAGGGCGTTAACATCGGGGAGTGGGGTGCTACCTCAGAGCGCTACTCAAGCTCAGGCGCTGTCAATTACAAGTACTCAGGCTGGCTGGCACCTTCCAGTTCTTAAAGGGGAGGGTCAATCATGCTGTACAGCCTCACTCTGATCATTGCTGCTTGTGACCTGGACCTGCAAGGAGGTGCAATCCATCAACCACAAATCTCATGGCTGATCAGAGGCCCAGGGAGAGAGCTCGCTGGTTTAGCGGCCAGGCATTGGAGGTTCTGTTTGCGGCTGTGGAACGCCGACGGGCAGTGCTGTTCCCAGACACTGGCAGGAGGCCATTGGCGCAGGAGTTCAGGAGGATGTGGAGGGAGGTGGCGCAGTACGTCTCGGCCAGAAGCGTGGTCCATAAGACTCACACCCACTGCCGCAAGAAGTTCAACGACCTCACTCAGGTGGTCAGGGTGAGTACATGCTTCAAAAACCTCTACATCCCACCATCTCAACCTCACTCTGTGCACAGACAGTATAAACCACCAAATCCCCAACACTCACTAACCAACTATGCCCATCTACTAAAAGTCACATCCACATCTCATGCCTTGCATACATTAACAGCTATGGTAGGCACATGTGCAAAACACATGGCTGCACACTCACTCACACGCTGTCCTTCTTCTTGCAGGCTAAGCTTGCTCATAACAGGAGGGAGCAGCAACGCACGGGAGGAGGTCAGGCGGAGCTGCACCCCCTCACACGGCTGGAGGAGTGAGTGCACAGAATCATCGCGAGCCTGGTCGTGGGGCTGTGGCAGTCAGAGAGGTCGACCCCCTTGGGGTCAACAATGGTATGTTCATCACCTCTCCCTCTTCTCTCATACCACTTCCCCCTCACAACACAAGCCCTTCCCACTTTCCATCAGGTATACAGTCTCCTTCCTTGCTCCCTTCCTGCCCCCCTCCCCTGACGTTAAACCCACTCTTGTGCCTTAATGCTTTCAGATAATCAGCCACCATCTGACCAGCCTGTTCCTCGGCCTCCCAGTGGCAGCCACGCGGGAGAGGAGGAGGAACACCAAGCCGGAGCCTCACTGCCTGCGTCTCCCGAGGGCGAGACATTCGATAATGGGGCCACGCGGTCGCTGGAGGGGAGCAGAGGATATGGCTCTGATGTGAATGAAGCTCCGGGACCCAGCGGGCTGCAGCAACGCCATGGGGAAAGGGAAGCTCGGGGGCCATCTCCCCGGATGGTGAGTGTACGCACGAGTTCTGCTGCACAGGACTCAGATGAGGACCTCGATGTGGAGGCGTTGACCACACAGGCGATGAGCATGCATACTGAGCTCATGGGTGCAATGGCAAGGGTGCCCGAGAGCATGGAGGAACATGGAGGAGTCCACCTCCAGCATTGCTCTCATCTCTGCGCAAACCTTCAAGCCCATCCTTGGCAGTTTGCAGAGGATGGTTGACTTGCAGAGAGATCATGGGGACCCAGACCCCATGCCACGTTTCATGGGTGAGGTGGCAGCAGTTATTGCAGCATAGGCCGAGGCAACGCAATGGCTTAGTGCTGTAATGGAGTCAATGGTTGTTGCCATCCAATCTCTGACTGCTCTCATGCAGTCTCAGATTGATGCCACACAAGCACTGATTGCTGCCATCCTCGCTGGGTCGCCCACTGTCCACTGGGGATCTGACGGTGCCGCAGCAGGCCAGCAATCTGTGCTCGAGCAGATTGCTCCGGATGCTGAGGTTCTGCTCCGGGGGAGTGGCAGTGTATCGGTCGAGCAGGAAGGTGCTGTCCTCTCTCAGGATGACAGCATTCCTGCTCCCACCACTGCCACTTCATCATTGCACTTGCCGCAGCCTGTAACCCAGACTGCTGCCACCTATGCTGAGTTGGTGCAGTCTGTAGCCGAGCCTTCCAGGCCCAGAGCTCTTTGAGGGCATCTTGCAGGGCCATCTGCAGTCTCTGGCTCCCAGACTCAGCAGCTTTCCAGCAACCTTGCTGCAGCCACTGGGGCCACAGTGCATTGGAATAGTCAAGTCAAGAGGTAACAAAGGCATGAATGAGGGTTTCAGCAGCGGATGAGCTGAGGCAAGGGCGGAGATGGGCGATGTTACGGAGGTGGAAATAGGTGGTCTTAATTATGCCTTAGATATGTGGTCGGTAGCTCATTTCAGAGTAAAATATGACACCAAGGTTGCGAACAGTCTGATTCAGCCTCAGACAAATGTTAGGCAGAAGTATGGAGTCAGTGGCTAGGGAACGGAGTTTGTGGCGGGGACCGAAAACAATGGCTTCGGTCTTCCCAATATTTAATTGGAGAAAATTTCTGCTCATCCAGAACTGGATGTCGGACAAGCAGTCTGACAATTTAGAGACCATGGAGGGGTTGAGAGAAGTGGTGTTGAGGCAGAGCTGGGTGTTATCAGCAGACATGTGGAAACTGACACAATAGCAAAATACTGCGGATGCTGGAAAACTGAAATAACAACAGAAAGCGCTGGAAAAACTCAGCAGGCCAGGCAACATCCGTGGAGAGAGAAACAGAGTTAACGTTTCAGGTCGAAGACCCTTCGTCAGAACTGAGAAAAAAGCAGGAAATGAAACAGATGAAAAAGCAAGTTTGGAGGCTGGGGGAGGGAATAAAAGAACAAAAGGGGAGGTCTGTGAGAAGTAAAGAGACATTAAGAGATACTCAAGGCGAGACGAGATGGTAATAGGACAGGTTAAGAAACAAAAGATGGCTCTAGAAGTGTGAAATGCGCTGGCAGAATGAAAGACAGCTGCCATGTGGGAGAGAGGAAAAAAAGGGAAAAGGCACAAACCAAAAGTGTGGATAAAAAAAAAAATATATATATATATATATGGTAGGGGCCGAGGTTATGATCTGGAGATCTTCCCCCCACGGCCGCCAACCTCATAGTTCCCCAACCCCGCACAGCCCGCTTCTACCTCCTTCCCAAGATCCACAAACAGGACTGCCCTGGTAGACCCATCGTTTCAGCCTGTTCTTGCCCCACGGAACTTAACTCTTCCTATCTCAACTCTATTTTTTCTCCCCTTGTCCAGTCTCTTTCCACCTACATCCGCGACTCTTCTGACGCCCTCCGCCACTTTAACAGTTTCCAGTTTCCTGGCCCCAACTGTCTCCTTTTCACCATGGACGTACAATCCCTCTACACCTCCATCCCCCACCAGGATGGCCTGAGGGCGCTCTGCTTCTTCCTTGAACAGAGGCCCAACCAGTCCCCATCAACCAGCACCCTCCTCCGCCTGGCTGAACTTGTTCTCACATTGAACAACTTCTCTTTTGACTCCACTCATTTCCTCCAAATCAAAGGTGTTGCTATGGGAACCCGCATGGGCTCTAGCTATGCCTGCCTTTTCGTGGGATATGTGGAACACTCTTTGTTCCAGTCCTACTCAGGTCCCCTCCCTCACCTCTTTTTCCGGTACATTGATGACTGTATCGGTGCCGTTTCCTGCTCTCGCCCTGAACTAGACAATTTCATTCACTTTGCCTCCAATTTCCACCCTTCCCTCACCTTCACATGGTCCATCTCTGACTTTTCCCTTCCCTTCCTCGACTTCTCTGTCTCCATCTCTGGGGATAGGTTATTGACTAACATTCACTACAAGCTCACTGACTCCCACAGCTACCTGGACTACACTTCCTCCCACCCCGCCTCCTGTGAGGACTCTATTCCCTTCTCCCAGTTTCTCCGTCTCCGCCGCATCTGCTCCGACGATGCCACCTTCCATACCAGTGCTTCCGACATGTCTTCCTTTTTCCTCAACCGAGGATTCCCCTCTACCGTGGTTGACACGCCCTCGACCGTGTCCGTTCCATCTCCCGCACTTCTGCCCTCACCCCTGCCCCTCCCTCCCGGAACCACGATAGGGTTCCCCTTGTCCTCACCTTTCACCCCACCAGCCTCCACATTCAACGGATCATCTGCCGCCATTTCCGCCACCTCCAACGTGATCCCACCACCAAACGTATCTTCCCCTCACCTCCCCTTTCAGCATTCCGTAGGTACGCTCCCTCCGAGACACCCTAGTCCACTCCTCTATCACCCCCAGCACCCCTTCCCCCTCGCCCGGCACCTTCCCGTGCAAGCGCAGGAGATGCAACACCTGCCCTTATACATCCCCCCTTCCCACTCTCCAGGGCCCCAAACACCCCTTCCAGGTGAAACAGCGATTTACTTGTACTTCTTGCAATCTAGTATACTGTATTCGCTGCTCACGATGTGGTCTCCTCTACATTGGGGAGACCAAACGCTTTGCGGAACACCTCCGTTCAGTCTGTAAGGGTGACCCCGAGCTTCCGGTCGCCTGTCATTTTAATTCACCGCTCCACGCCCACTCAGACCTCACCGTCCTCGGCCTCTTGCATTGTTCCACGGAAGCTCAGCGTAAGCTCAAGGAACAGCATCTCATCTTCCGATTAGGCACTTTACAGCCTTCCGGACTCAATATCGAGTTCAACAATTTCAGATCATAACCTCGGCCCCTACCATATATATATATATATATTTATTTATTTTTTTATCCACACTTTTGGTTTGTGCCTTTTCCCTTTTTTTCCTCTCTCCCACATGGCAGCTGTCTTTCATTCTGCCAGCGCATTTCACACTTCTAGAGCCATCTTTTGTTTCTTAACCTGTCCTATTACCATCTCGTCTCGCCTTGAGTATCTCTTAATGTCTCTTTACTTCTCACAGACCTCCCCTTTTGTTCTTTTATTCCCTCCCCCAGCCTCCAAACTTGCTTTTTCATCTGTTTCATTTCCTGCTTTTTTCTCAGTTCTGACGAAGGGTCTTCGACCTGAAACGTTAACTCTGTTTCTCTCTCCACGGATGTTGCCTGGCCTGCTGAGTTTTTCCAGCGCTTTCTGTTGTTATATATGTGGAAACTGACACTGTGTTTTCGGAAGATGTCGCCAAGGGGCAGCATGTAGATAAGAAACAGGAGGGGGCCAAGGATAAATCCTTGGAGGACACCAGATGTAACGATGTGGGAGCAGGATGAGAAGCCATTGCAGGTGATTCTCTGGCTACGATTAAATAGATAAGAACAGAACCAGGCGAGTGCAGTCCCACCCAGCTGGACGACGGTGGAGAGGCGTTGGAGAAGGATGAAGTGGTCAACCATGTCAAAGGCTGCAGACAAGTCAAGAGGATGAGGAGGGATTATCTACCTTTGTCACAGTCACAAAGAATGTAATTTGTGACTTTGATGAGAGCCATTTCGGTACTGTGGCAGGGGCGGAAACCTGATTGGAGGGATTCAAACACGGAGTTGCGGGAAAGATGGGCACGTTCAAGGACTTTGGAGAGGAAGGGGAGGTTGGAGATGAGGTGGTAATTTGCAAGGACGGAGGGGTCAAGGGTTGGTTTTTGAGGAGAGGGGTGATGACGGCAGATTTGAAGGGGAGGGGGACAGTACCTGAAGAGAGAGAACCATTAACAATGTCAGCTAACATGGGAGCCAGAAAAGGAAGTTGGGTGGTCAGCAGTTTGGTGGGAATAGGGTCGAGGGAGCAGGAAGTGGGTCTCATGGACAAGATGAGCACGGAGAGGTCATGAGGGGAGAACGGAAACTGGAGAAAGATGTGAGTTCAGGGCTAGGGCAAGGGGGAACCTTATAGGAAGTTTGGCCCAGTGGGCTAGGGGAAGGAAGGGAAGTGGCAGAGGCAGCTGAACGGATGGTCTCAATCTTAGAGACAAAGAAGTCCATGAGCTCCTCACACTTGTTGTTGGAGGTGAAGGTGGGGGAGACAGGGGAGAGGGGTTTAAAAGACAGTTAGCAGTGGAGAATAGAATAGAATAGAAGCCGGGGTTTATCTTTGCATTCCAGAATGATTCTGGAATAGTGAGCAATTTTGGCAGACGAGAGCAGGACCCGATAATGCTTTATGTGGTCCAGCCAGATCTGGCGGTGAATGGCTAAACCAGTTGTCCGCCATATCCATTCAATCTGCGTCCCTTGGACTTAAGGGAGAGAAGATGAGGGCCGTACCAGGGGAACAGCCGGGGTGAGAGAGAGTAATTGTTTTAATAGGGACTAGGGCATCAAAGGTGATGGTGAGGGTGAGGTTGAGGTTGAGCAGATCGGTAGCTGCAGAAATGTCGTGGTCAAAGGCTGGACCAAAGAGGGTCAAATATCTGGTCATACACTGATCATAAATTCTGCTATTTATATCTGAATATACTTCTGTCTACAGAACATTTCCTACAGATTATGGAGAGTTAATGGTAGAAATCTCTAGTTAATGGTAAAAATAAATAAATTCCATAAAATGAACCCCACTCTCTCACCATTAAAACTCAGAATAGACTTTAAAATGGTCATCTTGAAAAGGCCTTTAATTATTGGAAAAGTTCACTAATCCATTCATTAAGATCAGAAGCAGGTTGTTTTATTCTTAAACTGAAGATTAATAAAAAGATCAGTCCAATCTAGTCATTTTATATGATAAAATATGAGCTTTACTGCGACGCACAAAATAATCAAGGGCCTGCTTTACTCTTAGCAGCTTACTGAAAAATAAACCCAATTTCTTCTATAGAATTATTGAATAAAAGCTGTCACTTACTCAGTGTGCAGCTTCAGAGTTCTGGAAAAAGGACTAACAGAACGTTGTAATGAGAGAGGTGCTTACTTTGTTACCATGGTGACTTGGTGATGCATATTTGGTCTATGTTTTATCTGAAAGTGGTGCTCCTGTGGAGATGGATGTCTTAGTGAGTGGCTGTTTACATACAAGGAGAGGAATGGAAAGGTTGTTTACTTCTGAAAATGTAAGACTACACCAAAAACTTCTGATTTTACAAGGAAGGTCGATCAGTTAAACCAACAAGATAACTAAACCCCTCATGTTGCAGTTGTAATATCTTTCATACATGCAAGTGAAACATTTGGATTTCCAGTTATTTATAATTAATGCAACCTGGTACATGCTTGGACTTGGTTACATTATGCAAAGATTTGAATGTAAGCACCAATTTATAAATGAGTGTGCTGCATTTTATTATTGAGAACCACACCTCTACTGCTGTTGCAATGTATTTATCAACTCCAGGCCAAATTACCCCAATGGTCTCCTGCCAGTTTCTTGAGTGCCACCCCTTACAAATTGTAACTCGTCCACAATTCCATTGCCTGCATCCTATCGCATACTCACCTTGACCATGCTAATATTCATTGTCTTGGGAAATTGGAAAACATTGATTTTAAAGCCTCATCTCATCCAGAAGTCCCTCTATGACAACGCCCCTCCTTACCTCTTCAACGTCCTTCATCCCTGTGTTCTAGCATACGCCCTCCACACTTCTGATTCTGGCCCCCTTTACAGCTCCCTATCCTTTCGTTCCACCTTCAGTGACACAGCCTTTGCACTCTGGAACACTTTCCCTAAAACTCTCCACTTGCTATCTCTCTCTCTCTCCAAAAACTTTCTGAAAACCTTCCCTCTTTGATCTTGCCTTTAGTCACCACCTCAACCTTTCTTCTACATGGCTCAGTGTCCAATTAGTTAGTTAGTTATTATCGCCTCTATGAAGTGCTTTGGTACATCTTATTATGTAAGTTAAAGGTGGCGTAAAAGTGAAAATTGTTGTTAAGATTAGGTTGGTTGGATGAATGAAGGACTAGATAGAAGGTCAAACATACTTATTATCCAACCTAATCTCACTTTGAAACAGAGTACTTATATGTAATAACACCAGAAAATGCTGGAAACACTCAGCATGTCAGGCAGCATCGAGGAGAGAGAAACAGAGTCAACGTTTTGAGATGGGGACCCTTCTTCAGAACTGGAAAAGGTTAGAGAAGAGAGATTTTTAAGCAGGGGCAGGGAGGAGGGGAGGAAAGAACAAAGGGAACGTCTGTGATAGGATGGAAGGCAGGAGAGATACTTATATGTATTCTGATATTGCTGTTCATTCACATCTGAAACACTTTTCCCAGATCCATGATTGATGGTTTTAGTTTCATCAACATTAGAAAGTATGGAAGAAAAAGCCATTCAGTCCATTTAACCCACTCATTCCTCAAACTCAAATAATTTGCACTATATGGATTTAATCACCTGAGGGAAGTGAATATATGGGGGGCAATTTTCCCATTGGAGGCGGGTTTCGATTTGGGTGGGTTCCAAACCCACCTCCACTGTCAGGTGGGAAAAATTTGCAATTTTCCCCTAATTGGCCAGTTAATTTAAGAGGTCTGGGTTCCCCTGGCCAATTCGTCTTTTGGGACTGAAACTCGCCTCTGCTGACACCACTTATCCAGCTTCATTTAAGGGCTGCTTGCTGCGTTGGCTCATTCCACTGGTTTTTGGTCGATGCTGCACCACCTCCAAACTTTTATCTCATTGAAAAATGGCCAGCTCCAAGGCAAGGGCCTCCCCGAGGTTCTCGGATGAGGCGCTGGGTATCCTGGTTGAGGGGGCGAGAGCTAGCAGGGAGGTGCTCTTCCCCTCATCTGGGAGGAAGAGGCCTCCCAAAGAAACCAAGGCTGTGTGGGTCCAGCTGGCAAGGGATTTAACCTCCAGATCTGTGTGCAGATTGGGCGATTGTTTCTGTTTATTGATGAAATGCCATCCCTGTGTGAATGTATTAAAATTAGGTGATGGCAAACTGTTGGCGTGATGGCATCTGTTATTTCGGCGTAGGCAGCTCCACATTGCGGGCTCTGCGACACTTGCGTGGTCAGGTTGGTGGTCAGAGTGAAAGGAGGCCAGAGAGTCATGTCCATTGTCTATCATGTGTTAAGAAGGAGCCAAGCACATGTGCCACAATGGGCAACCTATGCAAATCTGGCCAGGATTAGTGCATCACTTGCATCACGGCCAGCAATGTGCTCATGTACTGCCGATGCTGCTGATACCTCCGTTGGGCAAGCGGGGAGAAGGTTTTCCAAGGAGGTCCCACAGTTAAGAGATAGAAGCTGCAGCACCTCCGACTTCGGTAGGCCTGCTAAAAGTGCTGAAAGACCTGTGCAACAAAAGTTCTGCCACCTGCAACTGATCCCTGTTGAAAGCTCCGTTTTAATGGTGGAGCTGCAGCTGTGAGGAGGCCACCCACTTGTCAACCCACCAGGATTAGCTGGCGTGGTTTAGGAGGGCCTTGCAACACGCTGAAAATGTGGTAAAATAACAAAGGCCTGGCAAAATAGGATTATAGAGGCCCTTAACCACTATTTAAGGGTCTTACCTACCTCTCCCGACTGATGGAGGCGGGACCGAATCACACCCATGAAATCCACCTCCGGCAAAATTACACGGAGGCGGGTTCCGAACCCGCCCTCACTTTTTGCGATTTTCCGAACTGTCCCACCTCCAAACCCGCATCCTCAGGGCTGGGAAAATCGCCCCCTATATTTTTCTGACTCCTGAAGGTAATAGTGAAAATTACAGGATATGAATTTAATATTTAAGCCTATATTCTTCACCAGATAACATTTTTAGAGTTTCAGCAGCACAGGAACCATAGTACTTTTAAAGACTATCACATGTATCTATACTTATCCTTATAGCTTTCAATTCCATGATCAATCAGAAATGTATCCAATTGTTTTTCTGGAGGCATTAACTTCTTTTGGTGGGAGTATTACTTCCCACTCTCCAAACAAAAAGGTTCAAATCCCTATTCTCATGTGAGCCTTACCAATTTTATATGTGTCTTCTAGTTCCATGATCGCAATTTAAATGAAACATCTTTACATCACCATTATCCATGATTTTCAAAGACTTGCATTTATATAGCACCTTTCATGACCTCAGTACATCCCAAAGCGCTTTACAGCCAATTAAGTACTTTTGACGTGTAGGCACTGTTGTGATGTCAGACATTTTCAGTATTTTAAAGACCTGGGTTGTGTGTCGTCTTAATGTTCTCTCTACCAGTAAAAACAATTTCAATTTAGTAAGTCTGCCTCTACAACTTAGTTTTAAATCCTTGAATATTTTGTGTTGCGTTTCTCTGGCCATCTCCCCACCCCATCCCTTTTGAAGGTAGAGTAGCATGAAATGTAAAATATGCCAAATGTGTGTTCACCAGTTATGCAAGGATTTAAATAATCTTATCATCAAATTATTTCCAGATGCATTCCAGTATTTGATTCACCTTGTTGATAACGGTTTCACTTTAACTGGTTGTTTTTCTTGCTTGCCATTCTGTTCTGCCATTGCATGTGATTCATTCCAATATGCCATTACACTGGTTTCCTGTCGAAATGCCTAGAATTCCAGTGGAAATCAAGGACAAGCACAGGACACAGGGTGCAAGGGTGTGTTATTCAACTAATCATTTAAATAGTCTGTGGTGTGACAAAGGAGCCAGTCTACAATGACATGAGGACCTCATCATTGTATCTATATTGATGGAGTCAGAAACCAAGGGCGGAGGTTATTTCCTCCATTCAGAGCAGTATTCACAAAAAATGTGATTGAACTATGGTATTCACATTTAGGCCCTGATTTTCCTCCCTACCCCCTTTCCCAGGTACCAGACTGGTGCAGTGCCCTTCAGGTCCTGTTTTCAGTATGCCACATTCCCAGTGCAGGCTCAACCCGCTTCCAGCTGGGCCCTGGGCCCAGAAACAGGGGTAGAAACACATGTGAACTGCAGGTCTGTTGGAAAACATCAGCCAGAAGACCTCCAGGCACATCATTTGGGAGGTTGTAAAAGAAAGAATATTACTTTTTCAAAACTCTCTTACCTTACTGCTCGCACCCCTCAGATCCTTCGATCTGAGCGGGCCCAGGCGCAGCCCTGACAACAACTTTTTTGGTGCCCCTACATCTGGATATCTTTCTAATGAAGATAGAAACGACTGAGGTGGGAAGGCCACGAGCACCCCCTCCTGATTCATCTCCATGCATGTTGTTGTCGTGCACTAGGTCTGCCTCTTTGGGGAAGCCCCAGAAATTCTTTGGAAATGAAAAATGGACAGAGACATGAGCAATGGATCTCCACCCCAATTTTTGTTCAATCTCCATTGCACTTGGGAACTGCTTCAATTGAGAATTATTAAAGCCTTACTTTCAAAGTTGCTGTAATATTTATATAGCACCTTTAACGTAGCAAACATCCAAATGCACTTTGCAGATGACAAAGAGAATCCAAGCAGTAATATAAGATTTAGGAGAGATAGCAGGAAGTATTGTTGAAAAGCTGTGGAGGGATCTGTAAATGAGGATAAGGATTTTGAATTTAATGCCAGGGATGGGGGTGGGAGGGCGTGCAGGGTGTGGGGAACCAGTGGAAATTGGTACGGATAGGGCCATGGGAAACTGGGATTAAGTACGGGACAGGATGTGAGCAGCAGAATGTTGGATGCATTGAAATTTGTGTAGGGTGGAACATTGGAGACAAGTGAGAAATTGATAAAATGTATAAGGATTTCCGCAGCAGGAGGTAAGGTAAAGTCAGAGGCAGACAATGTTGCATAGGTGGAAGTAAGCAATCTTGCTATTGGGTATAATATGGTGTTTGAAGCTCAACTCTGGGTCAAACAGGACATTAAGGCGACGTGAAAATAAAACCTTGCCAGAAGAATTTGGTTTAAAATGTCAGTGACTTGAATTATTTTTTCACAAGTTTCTCTAACACTGTTACACTGGAACAGAAAATGATAAACTTTCCTATTAAGTGAGACATTTTTATTTGAGTGCCCAATGAGGCATATTTCCTCTATCAGGCAGATTTGGAATATTATCCATTTGAAGTACTTAGTGAAAGAAACTATATACTTATATATAACTTGTTCCTTGGAGCTTCCAAATGATATTACTTGGTTTACTTGTCTAACTGATGCCAGAGTGTGCTGTCTGACAACAGCTTCCATTTAAGCCCCTGCAGCATAAATTTGTGAAAACATTTTCCGTATAGTGTCTGCATAAAAATCTTAGTTGTTCTTTCCTTTTTCGTATAGTGTATATATGCGCTGAGCATGAAATCTATCATTATTCAGAAATTACTATTAATTTCAATCAACATTTTACCATAATTTATTTCAACAGAAAGTGTTAATATTACCAGTGTCTGTGACCAAGGAATATTTTACCAAAGGCAATTGACCATGTCGAATAATTCTCATATTAGGTTGCATAAAAACTTAGACCCAGGTGTCTGCAAATTTTTGTGACCCAAAATTGAACACAAAGCAAGGAGCTGGGCAATTTCAAAAACAGCGTTGTTTATACATTTGAAAGTACAAAGGAAACATTGTTAGAGTGGCAGTCTTCAAAATAATTCCACTGTTAGTGCTGAAAACTTCCGAATGGTAAAGGCAGTGATGAGATCATTGTGTTTGCACTGGCTGACCAGGAGCACCTCAGGGTTGGTAATGGCCACAGTGCTTGCCAGAATGATGTTATTGCTATATTGATGTGAAGTTTGCTACAGTATAATTGTTACTTCTGAACCAAAGTATCATCATTGCATTTCCACAGATTATGGGGTTTGATTTTAATGTCACGTAGAAATGGGCTTGTCCGGTAACAGAGTGGTTCCTAGTGAACATGGCTACGAAACACAAGACTGCTCTTGACTCACAGTTTAATAATAGTGTACTCAGTTGTATGAAGCAACTCTGAAATCACATTGGTGCTACAGTGCCTTCAAATGTAGACAGATTCACAAACAGAGACATATGAGTAATCTGGTTCAAGGTTCACTTTGGTGTGCTCCAGTTTGAGAGCTGAAAGTGCTAGACGATAATTCATAATATCAGACATTCATTAGGTGTGCATATTATTTACTGTTACGTTGTATCTTCCAGGTAACCTTACTGCTGCTATTCATAAATAATGCATGCTTTATTGCTAATGATGTAATATTATTGTGGCATTATGGTAATGTTTGAAATGCTGCCTTCGAGGCATCTTCCTTCCTGTTTTGGAATTACAAAACAACAAACCATCCATCAGTGTACTTAGGAGAACTTAAATAAAAGGGAAAATCTGATAACGCAAGACATCCTTTTTGCTTTCTTCCTTAATGCTGTATGTTTCTATCATAAGTCAAACATTCTGTCTTTAGCATTTAAAACAGTAGTTGACATGGCTTATTTATTGGTATCATAAATAACGTAACTCAGATTTTATCCAAATTTCATGATTCTAATACATTTCTATTGCTTTTGAATGGATAGCCCTTCATTTACTACTTTACAAAATACAAATGCCATAACTGTAGTTAAAATGTTATCAAATATACATACAGTAGATTTAGTATGTTACTTTCTGCTTGGTACATGTTAATGTTTTAACTCTTCCCCTGGTGATGGAGAATTGCAGTACAAATTTCAATTAGTTTGTTACAACAGACCAACAGTTAATACTCTGAAGACAAAACTTTCCATGCTTAAAAAAAAATGGAAAAATAGTGACGGAGAAGTTTTTTTTCTTGTGCAACTAATCCAACTTAGCAAGTAATGTTACGTTCTGTCAACCTACAGATTGTAATGTATTAGCTACTAAATATAGTTTGCTGCTGTAAGACAGAATAATTTTCAGTTAAAAGTAAAACATTACTTTCTGGCATATGTAAGTAATTTAATTGGCAAAAAAATGATTTTTGGATAAGACTCCTGATTTCATTTTTCCATCTGAACCCTGTTCATGCTTACTTGGGCAGTAATCCTATTTCTCTTGCCAGAACTGACAAAGGTCTGACTGTTAGTGATACCTTCCAGGGCTAAATTTACCCCAGAGTGACAGAGGCAGGTGGACACAGGGCAACCAGCCACTTGTGCAAAGCATCATGCAACTATAGGTCAACATCGAGAGGGGAAAAAGACTCTGTCTTCAGTGTGGAAACAGATCGAAGCAAGCACATCCCGAAGAGGGGGGGTTTCTCTTCAAAGCCAGCTGGTCTGGCTTTTTCTTCAGGATTTTTTTTTTACCTGCAGCGTTTGATCATCCGAGCCTGCAGCAGGTGCTGCAGAGCGTAGAAAGAGGGAAAGAGGACATTGGTGAGTTTTTGGACCAAAAAGTATAAAACATCCAAACTTGCATGTTTAGACTCCATTGCAATGTTTGTGTGTGTAAACTTCACCTAAGAGCAAATAAAACTGTCATTGCTATACTTAGCCTACCTAATAACTGAAGTGTTACTAAGTTTTTTCTAAAAGTAATGCGGTATAAGAGTAACTATTGTATTATAGCAAAGTACAAATACTTAAATGCTGAGGGTGTTGTCTATTGCCATACATGGTGAACAAAGGAGAGTTTGAAATTACAGTTAAAAATACTATGTGAATACTACGTTTAAGATAAAACTGGAGATATATATGTTGCTTTAATTTAATAACAATACATTCAATTTCCACTTTGAAGTATAAAATCTTCATGGTATATTTGTACTTGGAAAAGTCAACTATATTGTACTAGTTATTATTGATAAATAGTGCTTTCTTTTGAAGCACCTGGGTAAATATTTGTTTTGTAATATTAGCACTCAGTAAAGCTATAGGTGGAATTATTTTACATATCAATCCACTTTGATACAGTAGTTGATAAAGAGTTTAAGTGCTTTATAAAATCACAAAGTATTGTAGTCTGCCGTCACAGACCTTAATCACTTTGCTAACCTGTTACTAAAGTAAGGCAAGCGTTTAACAGCATAAATGCCCATCTTTGAGATCACAAACATTTAATACCATATATATATCTATCAAATATAATTTCTGTAAAAGCAAACTTTCAGTTTAACAGTTAAATCAGTTATAACAGATGCAAAGAGTCGGCATGGCAAAATATTGATATTAATCTGTGATCTGAGTAAATCCAGCAGCTGCTTATAGCACGTAGATGGCATAGGCAGTACATTCAACATTTATATTTTGCTGTTTTGACCAAATTACCTTTTTATTTTATTGGTACCTAAGATTAAATTTATTAAATGGACACAGTTAAGATATCACCAGTGACGGATTTAAACCAATCAGATATAGTCCGAATTCCAAAAACTGGTTGACATAATCTTGACTTTGACATACATAATTTACAGCTGTCCTCTAGGTCATGCTTCTAATGTAGGCTGCAGCAACACCCGGCTCTGTAGACTCACTGCAAATAAGAAATGGATACTTCATTGAGTTATTTTGCAACCTTGGTTGATGAGTACTTTGTAAATTGAAATTTAGGAGAAATGTGGAAGGAAAATTACAATTCAATCATTGCATTCTAAGCTCGATGATGGTTAAATTCCGAAAACATTAATCTTACATGGATTTTATCATTGCTTGCAAGGTCAATAACTGAGGTGGGGCATATAGAATCCACTGAACGATGCACACGAGCTTGAAACACAAATTTAAAAAAAAATTGAACAGATTTACAGCAGACTGGATTTTTTTTCCCCTTTAGCCAATCAACTTGACTGCGAAGTCACATGAAAAAAGTAAAGTATTTCAACCTGCCTCTATACGACTGGGTTTGAATCTATGAACTTGTAAAGGGCTTTAAATCATAAAACTGATACTAAGTATGAAATCAGAAATCAATCTTTTACAAAAATCGTACCGTAAAGTGATAATAAATGTGATTGGATTTTATTAGTTCGATAGGTATGATCATTTTTACAGATATTTTCTTCTCTCTCTTTGGGTGGGCTACTTTTGAAACAATATAATCAGATAATCTGAATTTATCATGTGATTTTGAGTTTGGTTACAAAGTAGCCAAATCATTACATTATCTGTGGGTAATAAAATAAATAATAGCAATAATAATAAGTAGGAATAAACAATATCAATAAACAGGTTTGCAAACTTATATGACCTCCCACACACATATATACTTTATTACAGGGTTATACAATACAAATACAATACAATACAAATTATAAATGTAGGACTTTATTTTTTTATTTGAGTTTGGTTGTATGTCAGAATCAGTTGACAGAGTACAAGAGTGTTCCAGAGTCTACTGTTTTTTTGGTTTTCTTACAAAAATGGTTGGAGTTGCAAAACATGATTCCCAAAATATGGTGAAAATCCATTTAATAAACATTGGAGTTGACTCCATCGCTGTAAATCAGTGGCTTTGTATATTAGAGGCCAAGCCACTGGGTTCCAGGTTAATGGAAAAAGGGTGTACTGGTGAAATACATTCCCAAAAATTCTGGTAAAGTTCTCTGAATCTTGTGCAATTTAAATAGATTAGACTTATTCAGTCACTATACAGCAGTGGTGTTTGGTATGGTGAAACAGCTTCAAAAATGTTATGAAAATCAACTTAGTTTTGTTGGGTCAAACTAGAGAACAGCATTTGCCAAACAGTTTCTGTGAAGGTTATTTTGTTCCTACAAAATGCCTGTGCTCATTGATCCCCATACATTTGGTTATGCTTCAAGAAGGTATGCTATAATGTGCAGTTTAATTGTTTTTCTCAATATAAATTCTTCAGGTCTTTTTGTGCTCACAGCAGCCAGTGTCAAATATGTATGTCATCTGCCCTTCTTACATTTGTTTCCAGCTCCACTAGTTTGGCCATCTGATATACAAAGAACTATAGAGACAGGGATCCTGTTTGTCAGGATGTATGCTAGACTGTTTATCAGAAAGTTATATAACGGATGAACGTTTATACCATGATAGCAAAATTATTTATCGTTTCTTTAGATACGTTGTTTAATGCTATAGCGCAGTTGACAGACCTGCAAGTTAATTTCAAGTTTAGGCCCGAAATTTAAAATGCATCTCTGATTTACTCATCTAACTGACCAAAAAAACCTTATTAGTGACAAGAAATATTTACCGACTCAGAAAGATACGTGGGCAAACCCGTTTCCTCATTCTATATACCTATATAAAATTAAATACTGCATACATTTAGAAACGTTCCGAGTTATCTGATCATGACCACTATAGTATCAAGTTAGGTTGTTGCGCTTGAAGAGCGGGAAATTATATGCTTTCTTGCCATATATACTATTTTATTTACCCCTATTTATAAACCTATGTGCTCACTAATATGTACAAGCATGTGGGCGATCGCTGCATCTTGCATTTCACATAACAAAACAAACGAGTAAATCAGTTGCGTGAAGAGGCCGGAACATCTAGAATGTTTTACAGTACAGTATTTAATGTGGATTATCAGATAACGGGATTGATGGCTCTATGTGGGAATCTGTTACCGTGTGTCAATGATGTTCCAGTAAATTGAAAGGAAATAAATTCACCAGGCAATTACTGTATTAAATGTGTTTTTAAAATGAACATTAGTGGGCAATAGCACTATTTTTAAAATCAAAAATACTATCTTAGCAAAGGCATGCACGTCAAAGTCTGATTAAAATAGTAAGCTCATAAAACTAGTCGCGTTAGTGGGGAAGCTAGATTTCCAAGATCCTATCGTTAGTGTCAAATCAAAACTTTAGATTTTATTTTTGATTCGTCCATTGATAATTAATGGGGTCCACAATCTATGAGTAATCTAAGGTTGTTGAAGATTAAAATAATAGGCTTTTGACATCAACTTGTACGCTTTCCGTGTGCAAACGATACCGTACGTCAGTTGGCAGGTTCTTTTGATCAAGTGGAGTGCATTAAGTTTTCTTTCCTGCAGATATAAGTAACAGTTTGTTGCGATTGACCACCTATGACGTGTTAAGTGAAATTGCTGCGAATCTCAGCGGGCGGGGCGGGGCCGGGCGGCGCGAGTCCGAGCACAACCTCGGCTGATTGACAGCAGCGCACTGACAGCCCGGCCGTGACGTCAATGGAAGGGAGGGCGCTTGGATCCGGGCACTGGAGCGGCGCCGGGCCGGGGGCGGGAGATATTATTTATACATCAAAGAAAAGCCTAAACCGCCCACTTACTGCGCCGTCTAAAAAATTACCCGGCCCCACTGGGGTTGGCTTTTTTTTTTCTTGCGTGTTGAAAAAGGGCCGACTACCAACATTTTAAATTTCACTTCATTCCACCCAGAAACCATCTTGTTATAAGCCAGTCTCGAGCCGCTCAAAGAGCGTAAGTCAGTTTATATTCAAACCTTTACAATGAAATCCAACTGAATAAAGTCTATTTATATCTATATCTATATATAAAATCAATAACAGTAGCGATTCCATAACGGGGCATAGACTCTACCTGGCCGGTCACACATACTCAGCCAACATGAGACCGGCACTGAACTTTTTGTTAGCAGGCGCGGATGGTTACGCGGTCCCTGAAATGGGCGCTGAGGCGGAAACGCTGCACTGCCGCTGCGCGTGGTCCTGAGGTCTGTATCCGTTCGCGGGAGCGCGCCCCTCCCCTCTCCTCTCCTCGTCTCCGCGCGCGCACTCGTGGGTTTATGACGTTCCGTTCCCAACGCGAGCGAGCGCAGCGCCGGTCCCGCCTCCTCCTGCTGGAGCTGCTGCTCCGCTAAATATAGAAGCAGATACACACAGACAGGGAGACTGACTAACCGAGCGGGGCTTTCTCTCTCTCTTACTGCGAAATGGCTCTATCTATAGCTCGCTATATGTCAGTTTTTTAAAGTATTGTCTTTTTAAAAAAAAATTAATGTATACAAATCTCAGTCCTCACAGTCGATTAGGCTTCATCTCACTGGTCAGTAAAAATAGAAACTTATTTTCTCCAGAAAAAAAACACAGCAGCTCAGTTTTAATGACTAGACTACATCACTAATTGTTTAATGCTGCAAGCTATATGGCAAGCAAATTACGGCCTGTGGATGTTGCTGTGCTTTAAATTGGCTTGCTTTTTTTTCCTTCTTAAAACTTACGTGTACAAACCCGAGGAGGGAATTAAATGTTAATACTCTCTGTCATTGTTTCAGCCGTGGTTTTGTTTAATCTTTAATGTTCACATGGCCCGTAAACGTGTTGTTGTGGTGGTGAATGATGACGAGCTTTGCGCCGGCTGATTTGTTTGTAACATGGTCGATTCTCTGCTCTCCCCTTAATCCAAGGTGTCAAAGAAGTTGGAGCTTTTAAAGTAACTTTAATTCGCCTTCGAGAAGGAAAAAATTGAGGTCGAGAACGCAGCATCGTCGAGGTTTGTGCGGTAAGTGATTTTTCAGTTCTACTGTGCGTCTACTTTTCCCTGTTTCTAGGTTCTGTTTTGACATGTGTGGTCTGTGTGAAAGTACAGAAATCACACAATGACTAAAATGGAGTTTGTGTGTAATATACCTACAGATGCCAAGGCTATCATTCACGCGAGAATGGGCAATGGCTCGTTTTCACTTTTAATTTACCGCTTTTATACTTAGTGTCTTCAGTAATATTATTGTTGCACGATGCGATTAATATTTTTGGGTGGGATTTCTGTATATCGTAATGAGAGTGCCAGTAAATATAATTTGTTAGAAATGGTTTAATTTCATTTGTAATAGTATTGTAGAGAAGCTCTGATACTGCATTTGATCATTTAATACTTTAGGCATTGCTACTTGCTCTTACGCATTACTGAGTAATGAGATTGCAATGACAGTAATTTCCATCATATCTGACTTTTCTTATGTTCTTATAGCTTTACATTTAACAGTTTATAGTGATGGGTCAGTAACAGTTCACTTTGAAAGTGAATAGACGATGCTGTGCATACTTTCCGTGCACTCAAAGAGTGACTTTCATTCTGTATTTCATCTTATGCAAAGAGTCATGTTACATGAATTATGCTGGATCTGTGGCCGAGGCTGTTTATTTGCGATTTCCTTAACTTTACCATTGCGACCAGTCTTTATCTGTAGTGATTTGCACTTCCTGTGTTGATGCTGTCCAGAGAATTTGAACTCCACGTCGCCTGGGAGAAGCTGCTTGTTTTAATTTCCAAGTAGCTGTTCGGTATAACAGGATTGTTGTAAAATGGGCCGCGAGTCCTGGCGCGGTAGGAAACGCTCACAGTGGAATGTGCAGAGCTGCTTTCCAAGTCATAGTGCTGCGCAATATACTGAACCACGCCAAGTCTCAGTGTCTCTCGGTGCACCTACATCTTCCCAACTCACCATCATAGACAACCCTACTCTCATTCTGTAACTCTTTCTTCAAATTACAGATAATCTTATTCCTATTTGAACCCTATAGCTATCCCTTATTTTCAGGTTTCACTCTGATCTAAGTTTTTTTTTAACTTTGCTATCTTTCCATTCATTTGGTTTATTTTGCTTTATAGGCGCCTGATCATCCTCCACTCTTTATTTAATAGTCTTTCTCTATAATTCTAAGTGCTCACAAAATTTCAGACAATTAATTACGAGGGCACAGGAACATCATTACATTGGTTTGAACTCAAAGTTAACTGTATATATAACAAGTGACTTGGCTCTGGTTCATGGCAGGATTCGAACAGCAACAGAAATGCGTTTTACCAGGAAAAACCTCGAGATTGTAATGAATTTGGTAACATTTGCCCATAGTTTAGTAAGAAAATAAAAGGCCATGTTTACAAGTTTAACAAGGTTGGGGAATCCATATATTGTAGAAGGGGCCAGTTATTCTCTCAGTCTTCTATCCCTGTAGATTTTTAATGTATCAGACTAATGGCTGTAATACATTACATTCTACGCCAAGTTACACAAATAGTGCCAACATGCTGTCAGACAAGGTCGTGCTCAACATTAAATTATCAAAACAAAATATGACAAATCTCTCACAATATAGACATGGAGGCGATGAATACGTATTATACAGAATACATTAAAGTTAGTGTGTTATATCAAGGTGAAAATGAGTGTAGTCAGGTTGTATATCCTGTGATGAGAATCAGTACTGGTTAATCATGCGTTATAAAGGAGTTAATGTTTTCTGTGGTACAGTATTTGTTTTAGGAAAATGCTGAAGATTTGATCCCGCCCCTTTTCAAGAGTGAAACTGATAATCCATATGACTGGTTTAGGATTGTGGGAGAATACTGGTCGTTTTACCTTTTCCTCTCTGCCGCTGAGTTGTTTAAAATAATATCTAGTGATTTTTTTAATCAACAGTGCATGCATGAGAGTTCAGATTTTCACCAGCGGAATCCACCGACAGTGGTCGATCAAATAAGTTCAAATCTCCTCTGAGCGCAGCACGTTAATCAGGGAGACAGTAATTGTAGCCAGGGATTAATCATATGCACACCTTCCGTTTGGAGAAGACTTTTTCAGGGAAGATTCGAAAGTGAGTGAAATTCCGTCATCAGTTAGGATAAATTTCGTGTCCAAATATTTAATGATGCATTTGAGTTTCTGCAATACTTTGTGGTTGCCATTTGCGAGTTGGTTGTAAACTTCACTTCGCCCCACTATCTTGACAGAGGCATTGTAAACTACTGCGACCAGCTGTCAATGTTCAGGTTTTTTTTTCCGTGTTTAGGCGTTGTTGAGGTCGCGTTGTTTGTAAGATGAAACCTGTTACTTTGTGATGTCTGATATGTGGTGTTGTTGATTACACCCAAATGTTTTGACCTTGTAGTGTGTGCTCCGTGTTCCTATTTGACGTTAACATAAGTGAACAAGAGATTGGCTCTGTGTAGCAAATGCACATGGTATTTATTCTTCTGGGAAGTGTGACATATTAGCATGTAGTAATATATATTTTTATTAGCCAGTTTTTTCAAAACCTTTAACTCTTTAAGAGAATTGACCGTGCAGTATGCGTGTGTTTCCGCGAAGTTTTGAAACGCACACTGCAAATCATTGCAATCTTTGAGCGAAACACAGATCTATCAAATTAGAGAAATCTTCTAAATAAATTAAGTAAAATTGAAATGCTTTAATGCTCAGTCTTGCCAGAGGTCAGAGCATTGGCGCAAAGCCAACGTTTTGCATCTGCATATAATTTGACTAGGTGGAGTGAGCATTTTGTCATTACAAACTTGAGGAAAGATTCCTTGGTGCTGATTTTGGTTTTGAGGTTACTTCTATTTCCTGGTGTCTCTGTATGAGTACATAGGTAGGCAGGAGCCCTGGCGTGCCAGCCTGGGAAATGACTACTACAGTTTGTTTTTGCTGGCAGCGTTTGTTGGGTATGGAAGTGTTGCATAGGGAAGATGTTCATGTGGAGTATAGTAAACGCAATCTCTGTTGGTTTGGCGAATGTATCCTCAAGAATATCTGCCTATACATTCATGCAACCCAATTTGTTTTATAAAAAATATTTTTTTTGGCAGTACTTATCTTGTGTAGCACTTTTTACTATTTGCTTTCAGATTCTTCTTACTTAAAAAAACTTTTTTAAATGTTCATTTTTCTGACGTTTCCTCTCTTCATCTATTTAGTTTGCACCAAATAGGTATCTTTTGACTGCCCCCCCGCCCCCCCCCCCCCCCCACTTTCCCAGCTCCTACCTGCATCTGTACAATAAAGACATTTCTGGGTTGGTAATATAGTGGAATTTACAAGGTTACATAAAAGAATCCGAAAGCTTGTGATTTCAAATAAAACTGTTGGACTATAACCTGGTGTTGTGCGACTTCACATAAAAGAATGGGAGAGAACTGCTTCTCCACATCTATTTTGACTCATAAAAACTCCTTTTGTTTCATTTAAGGCCAAAAAATACATTTAGCATATGGATCCAGCATACAAATGTGCTCTGTCGAAATTTAGTTTATCAAGAACAGAATTCACTAAACCATATAAAATCAATATGCATACGTACACGACCTTTTGATATTAGCATGAGGTGGTTATGTGGACTTGAATATAATATATGCAAAGATGTTTTCTTCTATGGGAATACAGTGGTGTCAGATTATTTTTAAATAGTTATATTAAAGTAGACATTTATTTTGACCAGAATCTATAATAAAATTAGTGCAAAAATGGGGCTGTGTGCATTTTTTTTTTAAGTGGCAACTTGTAGAATGATGGTAATATCCTTGAGTACAGTTTTGATGTTTGGTCAGTACAAAGTGTGTCACTGGGTACCCTGAAAAGATGACTAGATAAGAGGATGCTACTGTTGGCATGATATGACATTGTAACATAGTATCAAGGCTTGTACGACACTATTTCAAAGTTGACATGTAATCATCATTTAGATGTTTATTATGTAGTTCCAAAGCATCCAGTGTGCAGAAAATAATTTCCAAATATTTAGATTATGATAATATTTCATAATATCCCAGTCAAATTTTAAATTAACGGTTCACTATAGACAAATATTAGTAATTTAAAGAAGATGCAGATTGGTATGCAGTATAATTTCAGGTGCATTGAGCATGAACTACTAGGTTTTATGTTGGAGGAATTATATCTAGACTATCAATTTTTTGCTGAATCAGATTAGATATATTAATCTTAATAATTGCTTATTGCTTCTGTAGGATTAAATCCTAATCTGCTCTGGCCTGAGGCAAATTTGTAGCATGTGGACATGCGATTAGAGATATATTCATTAGTACTTTAATCTTGTAGTCACACAGGCATTTGCACAGTGGAGGGCAAACATTCAGTGTGGCCTGTCATCTTCAAGAAATCAGACAGGCTTTCACAGGCAATTCATGAAAAACCAGCAGTGACAACAGAGTCTTATGTATCGTACAAAGGAAGGATTAGGCGGTTCACGTGTCATCCTGATTGGCTAGAGACCAGAGCCGATTGCTGGGGCATGGCAAGGCACACTCCAGTTTCAATTGATTATCATGTGAGGAGACAGTATCCCTGCTGGTTGGCCTACATAGGCTGTAATCTAAAACTGCTAAAATCAAATCTATACAGTACCTCCTTCAGTTTACTCCAGCAATTTCTCTGAATTTGGTGATTAATTATCAAGCTAATCATTACAGAATTTTCTCATGTCATATTATTCTTCTGTCATGATTATTCTAAATTGTTGTGAAAATTAAAACTGATATGTTATGAGGATGTTGGATACACATAATAGAAGAGACACCATTGCAAGATTTTTATGCAATGTATATTTAAACATTTGAATTTCATGCTATTTTGTGACAAGTGCTAAGTGCAGTTTAAAACTAGATTATTTGTTTTAAATCAAGTTTGAGCTGTGTGTGAAGAAGAATGCTGGTATAATTGCCAGATGTAATTCCATTAAAGATTTATGACAGATACATTTTGTACAACATTTTGTTTGAGCTACATTATTGATATATAATTTACAGCAAATCGTGGAAAGCAGAATTATATACTATTTCATTCTGACTACAGCTTAAATAAACTATTTTGCAGTAATAGGAACATACACACAGGTACAAGAAGCGGCTCTATTACATTGTGCTTAGAGACTAAGTTGGGATTTTAATGCGGCTTAAAGTCAAAATTACATGTAGGACCCCAGGAAACACTTAGAATAAACTCAAGAAGATTTAGAAGAATCAGAAACATCTAATTCAGAGAGTATACTGTATATTTAAGTTGTGATTATTTTTTGAAGTTTGTTTTTAAAGATTATTTATTTGCAACTGTACTATGCAGCATAGAAATGATGGAACAGTTCCACAAGTATTGTATAAAATTTTTCAAAGCTTCATTTTATACAAAACAATTTTAAAGCTACTTTAATTTTATATGTTTGTCATAACAATAGTGTGTTTACTTTATGGTACAATATGTAAAGCTTTCTTCGATTATTACAATCTATTTTTGCTGGAGATTATATTGTGATTTGGTATTTGTATGTAGTTGTGTCAGTTTGGCAGTTGAAATTGACTCTTGACGTTTGGAAAATGTTGCTTGTTGGTGTAGGATATAAAAAATCAGTAACATTTCATGTAAATTCCTCATCAGCATTAATGTAGGCAGTCAATTCTTACACAGAACTTCATTGTGGAAGCTGTAACCAATCAAACAGGATGACGTTTTTTATAATTTGCTGTCTTTCCAGTGATTATTTTTATTCGCAATTGACCTGTAGAATTTAACTTTGAGATGAAACACATGATTATATCTGAGTCTCATTTCTATTGGCTTACCATGAGTGTTTATCACAATTATAAATATCAGAAAAAATGTTACGCTTAACATGGTTTTACTATTGTGTGATGTGCAGTAATCATTTATACAGTGACATTTCAACTCACTGATTGCACTTATAAAACTTCGCCGCTACATTTTAGAAGCAGACTATAATGGTTCAGTGGTTTATATTCTATTCTTGAACATTGCAGTACTCTGAAACAGAATCTGAAACAGAATCTAACAATAAAGATGTAATCACAGCCTTCATTTTTGTTATTTTTGTTGTTTATACTTGAGGTGAATAATTATTCATCTTTTTAAGCTATAAAAACATACATTTTAAATTAACTTTTCTGTACGTTGAATCAAGTATTTTTAAAATTATTCTTCCAATAGTGAATAAGTAGGAGCTCTTTGTGTCAAGGGCAGCAAATTCTGTGACTTTCATCTTAACAGTTGAGTTTATTGAGGTGAATTACTGGTGTTTCTTTTGTAAGTTTTATTTTTTATTCTCCCTCCACTTAGGCCTCCTTGAGCTATGCAAGCCATAGTTGGATGATAGTTAGCTGGAATCTATCACCCAAGCTACATCAGGCCAGTAACTGGTTGCAAAGAGATGCACAAAAGCAAGTTTTACTGAAGATTCAATGTAAAAAAGTGAATGGCATGAGGAATTTATCTGGCGGGGACTCATGGCATGATTTTGTAGTTTTAAAATACCAAAATATATTGTACAGCATTCAGCTTCTAGGCCAGCTTGGCTCAGTGGTGGCACTTTCATTTCTGAGTCAGAGGGTTATGCGTTCAAGTCCCTCTCCAGGATTTAAGCACATAATCAAGGATGGCAGCACTGAGGGAATGCTGCACTGTTGGAGGTACCATCTGTCAGAAGAGATGTTAAACCAAAGTTCTGTCTGCCTGTTCAGGATGTAAAGATCTCATAGCACTTATTTGAAGAACAACAGGGAGTTCTCCCGGTGTCCTGACCAACATTCCTCAATCACCACCAAAACAAAAGTGAGAAGTCGCACAACACCAGGTTATAGTCCAACAGTTTTATTTGAAATCACAAGCTTTCGGAGCTGCTGCCCCATCGTCAGGTGAAGTAAAGGAATACAAATCGACTTCTCACTTTTGTCCACCCCAGTCCAACACCGGCATCTCCGCATCATGACCACCAAAACAGATTAACTGGTAAATAATCTCATTGCTGTTTGTGGGACCTATCTATGTGGAACTTGGTTGCCACGTTTGCCTACATAACAAAAGTGACTACACTTAAGAAGTAATTCATTAGGTGTGAAGTGCTTTAGGATATCCCGAGGATGTGAAAGGAGCTATATTAATGCAGATTCTTTGTTTCTTTGTAAACTTTTTAGTCTAGTTTTGTGAAAATAAATTATAGAATTATTAATGCAGCTTTGGTCTGGGTACTAAACAGCTACTGGATAACAAGTCACTGCATTAAAAAAAAAATTCATTGGTTGTGAAAGTGCTTTGGGATGTCTCAAGGACGTGATAAGGTACTACACAAATGTAGGTTCTTTTTTCCTATAGTTTTAGAAGAACCATTTATGAATATACAAACCATGATGGACAGGAAAGGACCTCTGGTCCATCAGCTTGTCTCACATTTAAATGGAATAATAATTGCAGCCCTCGATGGCTCAGCCAGTTTATCCAGTAAGTAGATAAACCATATAGATCATGAAGGTCCCAGGTTTGATCTGTGGTCTGTGCAGAGTTAGCTGAACTCACCTAGGTTAGCAGTAGGAGCACTAAAAATGGCCTTGGTCTCGGATTAGAGAGAACAAAATCAGTCAGGGTTCCTGCACTTGATCTCTACTCGGTAGCACCTGCTGGAAATGTGCACATGTGGCTGTTGGGTGAAGATGCACACATTGTGGCCACCTGGATTAGTTAGAGGTGAATAGCAAGGGAAAATAGAATAACTGCTTTTTGTAAATTAGTTTTTTATTTCAATGTTTTGACAATTGGTGCACATAATAAAGAGAAGGGTTGATGTATTGAAATTGTGCACAGCGTTGTAGCATTATCTGGAGCCATTGTTAGCTAGTGTTATAGAAGAAGCAAACTAAATATTTGAAGCATTGCTGCATTGTGTGTATGACATACTGTGATTTTTGTACTGTTGAGCACAGTGACTGGTTTAGTAACTATTAGTAAAGTTCAAAATCAACATTTTTTTATGCCAAAGTTTGCTAGTATTAATAAGAAATCATAAATTAATTTAGATGTGAATCATGTGCAATTGAAACAAAATTGTTTAAACAAATGGCTGCTTTTGTACAAAGTTTTTATTTGTAAATTTAATTGCTAACCTTTATCTTGCTGAAAATACTAATACCCCTTTAATGTATAGTTGAAATCTAGATATAACGGCAAAGGGTTAAGAAGGATTACCATAAAATCTGTATTATAAACCACGCCCTTATTTTCCCATTATCATTTGAATGCAAACTCTAAGTCATACCCTGCATTGTTTAAACAAATATACATGAATAATATGTAAATTATACACCCAGTTTTTGCAGTAATGTTAAATTCAAGGAATATACAGAGTTTTTAACTTGCAATGTAATCCCAAATCTCATATCTTTTTGACTGTAATTTTTCATATGTTAGGTTTTTGGGCATGTTCTGCGGATTGATTTTATACGGTAAATTTCAGTGCTGTAATGCAGTGCTACGTACTAAGGGTACAATTTTCAAGTAAGTCCTCATTTCCAGATATAAATAATTTAATATTGCTAGATAGTAAGCAGAGAATACATTGTACACCGCACTCATAAAACAGAATATTAAGAGTCTTGAAGCAAACTATTGTTTTATGGAACCTCGCCCATCCCACCTATCAAAAGTTAAAAACTTAATCTCCGCATTATTAACTTACTAATACTATACAGTCTGCTAGGAGTAAGTAAACTGACTTCAGTTCTAATATTCAATTTGGCCGATTCCTAATCGACCCAAGGCCATTGAACACCAAGCCGCTCCTGAATTACTGAAACAAGTATCAAAATCAATAGTATAAGTAAAAACTTGGCTCAGTTCCAAGTCCAGTTTTTTTTTTTGTTGCTTACTTTGGGTTTGGATTACTTCTATAATGGCCAATTCCACCATTTTAAGAGCCATCAAGTCTGAGATTACCAAAACTCGGCTTTGGCCCTGTTAAATATATCAAATGCAGATTAGCTCAGCGTTTTGATTTGTGCTTCTTCTTGGATATTATTGCACATAAATATATATCAGTTAACAGTAGTTTTTCAGAGCCAAAATGCCTTCTCTGTCTTCATCCCCTCCCCAATTCTGTTAAATTTATAACAATGAAGGTAATTTTGATTTCATTGTATAATATTGTTGTCCATACACACAATGCAAACTTCAGCAGTAGGATAATGCTGCTTCTGTTCCCTAGTCCCTTCCACCATTAAGAATGCTAATCTGCTAATTGTTTAAATAGATTAGTTTACCATTTCACTATTCACTAGCTACTCAATGCTAGGGCATAATTTTTATAAATGCCTTTTTATGGCTTTCCTCTCCCTTATTTTTGGTCATTTGTTTTCCTTCTTCTAAGGTCTTCTCCATTTATGGCCATGATCGCAGGCATGCGACCTGCTCCTAAGCCTCTGCCAATTATGCTCTTAAAGTGGCTGCTAAGAAGTATGTGAGAATGGAGTTTGGCAGCTCACCTTCTGATTATCCCTCTTTCTCTCCCTGTGGAAAAGTCCAGCCTGGGAGAGATTGGTTTTTCATCATGTGTAAACTGGTACTTCATTTTGATGTATCATCATGCTGCCTTCCATTAATGACATATGTAATTACAACAGGATATGGTAGCGTAGTGGTTATGGTACTGGACTAGCAACTTAGAAGTCGTGAGTTGAAATCCCAACATGGAAAGTCATGAAATTGAATTCAATAAATTTGGGATAGCATCAGAAAAAAAATGACCATTGAAAACTGCTGGTTTGTCGTAAAAATCCAGCTGATTCACTAATGAGAAGGGAATTTGCCATTCCTACATGGTCTGGCCTACACGTGACTCTAGTGGTTGACTCTGAAGTGGGCCACAAGTAATACTACTCAAGAAGGCCCACCATCATCTTGTCAGGGCAACATGGGGATGTTGATAATAGAGGATAAATATGTTGTATTTCAAAGCTGTCATTTTAGAAACTCCTACCTAAAATAGTGAAATTATTAATGGTCAAATTCCAAACAAATAGGGCAAAAAGAAGCAGCTACCTAAAATTAAATGTCTCAAACTACAGAATATATATAAAATTACATTTGAGCAACCAGCTGATATTTCACTCATGACTTTTAAGAAAAAAAGTGATTTTTTTTTTAATATACTGTGTTCAATTAAACTATTCTTATTGAAAGTTCACTTTAGAAAACTGGTAAGATCTGCATGTTTAAAAGAAAAGTAATCATATTGTAGATGCAACATAGAAGTACAATATATATTTTATGGACTCTTCAAAGGCTTTCCCTATATAAGTGTATGTAGAATAGCAAATCATATGCATGAAGTTACTATACAATGCTTTGCACAATCGAGGTTTCAGATGATAGCATGAACTGCGATTTGAAACTTGAACCATTTGTAATCATTTGAAGTAAAAAAAATTAGGTTAGTTTATGTAATCTGTATAAATTCAACTCACTTTTTAAGAACTTGTGGTGTTGACAAATGATTTAACTGTCTCATTGGTGAGATAACCCTGATATGATGTAAAAAAATACACACAAGATTTGTGACATAGACAAACAGCATAATACAATGTCATGTGGCTGATAACATTGCTGAACAAATATGTTTTTTGTTAGCTGGCTAATTACCATGTATTTGTGTGTTTTATATATTTTTAATAATCATTATGTATAACCAGCTAGAAAGAAGAATGCATTTTATTCAATAGGGAATCAGTTTTTTAAAAAATCAATTAGTTTGTTAATTGGCCACTTGATCTACTAACCTAAATTCTTGTGCAATATCTATGCTTTCTGTGTAGTACTCACTAGGCAGTAGATGTTTTGCTTATTGTTTGGAACAGAAGAATGGCTTAACGCTAATTTTGTTTCATGTTACACAGTCAACGTTTTCGTACTTGGGAAAAGTGTTAATAAGAGTGACTTATTGACATTTACTTCAGAACTGCCAAACAATGTGGGGCTGCAGGCAAAAAGGTTGTAGGTGTTGGACCAAAACGCACAGGATTATAATACAAAGAAGTTAGGTTAGCTGGTAGGGGACCTCTTAAAAGAAAATTACATTGAACAGTAATGTATTAGATTCTGAACAGTAGGATATATTTTTTAATGAATTAAAGGATGTTTCTAGGACAAAAATAACTTTTTGTCCAAGTATTGTATTTACTGAACATATATATCACATTTAGGTAAGAAGGAAGTTCCCCATCAATCTCTTTTCACTAGAATAAAATGTAAATTGCTTCTTTTTTCACTCTAACTAGAGGTGAACAAATGACCTTCCATAGAACTTGAACCATATCTGAACTGCAACATTGCTATTTCCTCTACCTACTCAATGACAAAGTGAAATCTTAGCTTTTGCTTGTGGAAAAAAAAGTCTGACGTGAGAAAAGCTTAGCTGTATTAAACCACTCGGATTCAGATAAACTCAGATTTAAGGCCTGACTCATCCCCAGTGCTAATATTTGATTATTATCAACACGTACGGATATGGTAGTATTGCATGTGCAGTCTATAAGTGTGATACATTACAGATTCTAGTAATCACATTTTATATACAGATTGCACTGTAAACCCACTGTTGACATTTAACCAGTCATCCAGGCAGATGCAGTTCTCCAATGCACTTGGGCAGTTGATGCTTTTCATTGCTGCAAGGATCTTTGGTTTCTTAGGATCAGTGGTTTAAGCCATAATAATCCATATTATAGCATTTATAATAGTTTGAGTTTAAATTGGCTTTAAAACTGTTACGATTGAGGTGATCTTGCAAAGCTGTGGTTCTTTGCAAAACGTTTAGCAAGATTGACTTTCAAGACTAATGAGTACATTTGCTGTCATATGTAATGATGGAGCTGTTTCAAGAGATTAACCCTTTGGGAAATTGAATGCAGTTGCACTGTACCATCTCCAATTAACAGAATAGTGTAACAGATGAGTTCCTGGGGATAAAGTTTTTGCAACCATTTTGTTCTTGAAAATGTCATTGGTTCATCATATATGTTTTTGTCATATATGTTCACAAAAGCATTTATTCACCCTATATTCTAAATAAGTAGATTTGTAAGGCCAATACATTCATTTGATGACATATTATGTGTTGCAAACATTAAAACATTCTGCAAATAAATGTTTCACGCACTTTGAAAGAGTTACTATAAAAGCTGCTTACTAAAATCTAGAACAATGTAATCTAGGTTTTAAGATTTTTGTTAATCTTTTATAGAAACTTTTCAAAGCAAGTTAAAAATATGCTTGTGGACTATTTTAATGAGACTGTATGGTGATGTTTTGTAGCATCTGTTATGTTACAGAAAGGCGTTCTATCTTGTGAATCTGCTTATTTAGAACTTGGTATGAATAAATTCTTTATGAATATATTTAAAGTAAAACACAAACTGAACTGCCAGCCAACAAAATCCTTCATTGTTCGTAGTCATACTAAAACGTAATCAGCTGTGAGACAAGTTTATTTAAACTAGTTTTAGCACCCTTGGTAAAGACCTTAACTTTGTCTTTATTTAGCAGTAAAAATCACGATAGAAGTTTGAATGCAAGACCCAATGTGCTACAAATGAGGAAAGAAACACATTGGCTCCTGTTAATTAGTTTCCATAAGAACTGTGGAAATATTGGGTGGGTTTTCAGAGCAGGCGTGGGTACACACACCTCATAAGCTGTTGTGGAGAGTGGCATCAGTGCACTGAACATCTGCGTGTGAAGCAAAACTTGACTTCCTGATTTGATTATTGAGCATAGTAAAGCAAGCACAAGAACTGATCTTATTAAAGAATCAGTGAAGAATAATACAAATTAGAAAGAGGCCATCAACAGCTTTAGATCATATTGTTGAAGGAGCTTATTTTAAAACAAATTAGCTTGGCTTTGCACAGTTTTATCTCTTTGTCTTTCTGTTTATTTTTGATTTGAAAAGTCCTTTCTTTGTTATTTAATGGAAAGGGAGTGGTAGATGCTGGTTCACATATTTAGAAATTTGTCTTAGAGTTTGTTTTACATAAAGTAACTGATAAAAAAATCTTTAAAAATGTGCATTGCAGGCATGTCGGTACATTGTCAGTGGAGATTCTTGAGGCTTGGTTCATTATGTTGTAATCAGTCAGACAAGATGTGCTGTATACTATGTTCTGTGTAGTAGCCACAGTAAGCTTGGAACAAGTTGGTTCTTTCAACTGCTTCTGGTCATTATCATCTCTTGGAGAGGGTGGTGGAATAAAGCCACTAATATAACAAGTGATTTTTTGGGGGGGGATTTCACTTGTCAGTGATTTTAAAATGTTATCAAAATCTAATTACCTTTTGCTGAAAAAAGAGATTTACAGTTAAATACTATAAATTAAATTAGATTGGATTCTGAGCTGTTTTCCATCAGTTATCCTCCATTGCTTTCAATTTTATTTCTATGCAAACCACAGGGGTAATATATTCATAATGTCATAATAAATCTAGAGGTGTCAACAGAATCTATCTGGGTTCCATAAATGCTAGTGCCTAATCTATTTTGCATCATACAGGAACTTTATTCTGCGCTCTCTATTTTACTGGTATTAATATTATTGTCATGAACCCCTTCAATGAAAGGGTTACGCAGACCTGTCTCACTGTTTAGATGATATAGTAGACATTGTAATCCTTCTTTTGAAGTTATATTAGACATTGTAATCCATGTTATGATCAGCTAATACATTGCGTACAACCCTCCATATGACACAATAATTAAATGTGAATGAACTCCATGTTTAACGTTAAAAAAGGCAATGGCTCTATTCTGTTCCAGTTTGTAATTCATACGCCTTGCTGTAGACACAGGGATGAAGGCAAGTTTCACTTTTACAGTGTATTGAAAATTGTTGTTCTAATCTCTTAAGCAGTGTCTTAACAGGACATGCTACATATAGTTTCATCAGTAAAATTATTGCACTAAACATGTCAAAAGTTATTGGGCTTTTGGCCTTTTGGTCTTTTTAAATATTACACAGGTAGGGGAATATCTCTATTTTCTGAGAAAATTAATATTTGAGTTTTACAAAGTCACAGCAAAATAGTCCGGGATCATTGACAGCTATCATTAATGCTCTAAATTTTTCTCAAAATCATAATAATTTTAACTACTTCTGGTCTTCTTAGAACAGTTCATTTGTGTAGATGATTTTCTCAACTAGATTTGTTAAATAATTCTGTTGTGCAACACTATGGCAGTAACACAACCCATGTAAAAGTAAGGAGATGGGTTTTGCTGTGCTATTGTGGTTTCTATGTGAAGTCAGAAAGTTAGGATTTTACAGCTTTGCTAGATACTTGTAAATCAAAACAATCGTATTTGTGATATATCAAGGTGATTACAGCAAATCCAGTTTCAGAAGTTTGAACAGCATTTTTAATCAATTAAAAACAATCTAATAGAGGCAGAATTGTATTACCTAATGCATTTTTTGCTAAAAGTTTCATTTAATACATAATTTTGATTTCTGGGATGGCTGAAAGATCTCACTATATTCCATGCACACACAATTTTAAAATATTTCAAATATGAATGCATTGCCACTTCATAATTGAGAAACACAGAGTAAAACATTAAATATTAGTAAATGGTTTGCATATTTGCTCAGAATTTTGTGGCATAAAGCATTGACATTGAGTGTAGCATTAACTAAGCTTTTTGTATATTCGCAATAAAGCAATAGATTGAAAAGTAAATTTAACAGGAATGTTCTGCATATTTCTGTATATAGATATGTTCAGCCAGTGAAGGCAAGAAAATATTTCCACTGTCATCTGGCTATTTCTCAGCAGATGTATGCAATCTGCGCTGCTGTCACTAACGGGGCTTATTTTGTGAAAAGAACGTGTCAGAACATGCCGTTGTGTTTGCTCTTAGAAACTTTTAAAATGATGACCAGAGTTGAGTATGAGGTGGCCTACTTTCAGTATCTTCATATTATAGAGTAATTGATGACTCTTAAAGATAGTTTTTCCTTTTTTTACCCTGATAGCCCCTCCATAATTTGGGAGGCAGTAAATATCCTTTTTCTGCTGTCACGTTCTCTGTGCCCATCCATAAGAACACTTTCCTGCACTATCCCCATATCCCTTGATTCCCTTAATATTCAAAAAATTGTTGATCTCTGTCTTGAATATACTCAACGACTGAGCCTCCACAGCCCTCTGGGGTAGAGAATTCCAAAGATTCACCACCCTCGGAGTGAAGGAATTTCTCCTCATCTCAGTCCTAAATGGCCGACCCCTTATTCTGAGACTGTGACCCCGGCTTCTAGATTCCCCAGCCAGGGGAAACATCCTCCCTGTAAGCCCTGTAAGAATTTTGTATGTTTCAATGAGATCACCTCTCATTCTTCTAAATTCTAGAGAATATAGGTCTAGTCTACTCAATCTCTCCTCATCGGACAATCCCCCCATCCCAGGAATCAGTCTGGTGAACCTTCATTGCACTTCCTCTATGGCAGGTATATCCTTCCTTAGGTAAGGAGACCAAAACTGTACATAATACTCCAGGTGTGGTCTCACTAGGGCCCTATATAATTGCAGTAAGACGTCTTTACTCTTATACTCAAATCCTCTTGTAATAAAGGCCAACATACCATTTGCTTTCCTAATTGCTTGCTGTACCTACATGTTAACTTTCAGTGATTCATGTACAAAGATACCCAGGTCCCGCTGAACACCAACATTTCCCAACATCCTTGTGTGTTGTTAGTTGGTATGCTTACAGTAGGATGAGGGTGAGTGTGAGGGGTGGCTAGTGAGATGGGGAAGTGATAATGTAGATAGAGAAGGATGGGTGGAGGTGCAAGGTAAGTTGGTGTGAGTAAGGATGTGAAGGAATAGGGTAGGAAAGGCAGGGTGATGGGGATGTGATGAGTGGCACAGCAGGGTGAGTTTGAGTTTGGCTTTGCAGTAACGTTTCGAGTTCTACTGAAATCATTGAAACGTTTGCGCCACTGCAGCCAGGTCCTCCTGACAACATCCCTGCTTATGCCCTCCTGTGCAATTTGCAACCAGGCTGCGTTGATGTCCTGGGGAGGTCTCTTCCGCCTATTGGAAGGGAAGAGAAACTCCCTGCGTGCTGTGACTCCCTCCATAAGTCATGGGAGAGCCTGGGTGCAGCCGTGCACCTTTGTGCAGTTCTTGTCAGTGTTTGCAGCACCTCAATGCTGTCAAACACTGACCGCACAACTGTCAAAATCAATGTGGCCATGGTCCCTTTTAAGGAAACCGGCTGATGATGTGTTATCAAATGATGTCATCAGACCCGCTTCCTGTTAATTGACCAGGAGCCCAGCAGGGTGGGCTTAACAAGGCCAATCTATGGAAAATCATTTTCAGAGCGCAGCTGCAGATGGGAGCGGGACTGGAACCCGCCAACCAGCTCTCTGCCGCCATCCTGCCTCTGCAGGGAAAATCATGCCCAAAGTATTTGTTTAATTTCTCTGCCATTTCCTTATTCCCTATTATAATTTCTCCTGTCTCACCTGTAAGGGACCCACATTTACTTTCGCCAATCTTTTCCTTTTTACGTACCCCTATAGAAGCTTTTACAGTCTGTTTTCATGTCTCTCACTAGTTTACTCTCATATTCTATTTTCCCTTTCTTTATCAATTTCTTGGTCCTCCTTTGCTGAATTCTAAAATCCTCCCAATCCTCAGGCTTACTACTCTTTTTGGCAACATTATAAGCCTCTTCCTTTGATCTAATGCTATCTTTAACTTCTCTTGTTAGCCACGGTTGGACCACTTTTCCTGTGGGGTTTTTGTGCCTTAAAGGAATGTATATTTGCTGTATGTTATGTATTAATTCTTTAAATGCGAGCCATTGCTTGTCTACTGTCATACCTTTTAATGTAGTTTCCCAATCTACCTTAGCCAACTCATCCCTCATACCTACGTAGTTTGCTTTGTTTAAATTTAAGACCCTAGTTTCGGATTTAACTAAATCATTTTCAAACTCAATATAAAATATAAAATTCTATCATATTATCCAACCATTTGTTCCCTCTTCCCTATTCAATGCTAGACAATTCAACTACCTGTTTTAGTTCCCAATCTTATTGACATCGTTCATGACTCCCTGTGCTCAGGAACTGATCCACTTCCATTCAAAGTCCTACTCTTCATAAAGCCCATCCTTGATCCATCCAATCTCTTCAACTATCCCTCCATCCCTAATTTTCCTTTCTTCTATACGGTCCTCAAACGTGTTGTCTCCTCCCAACTCTGACCATCTCTCAAAACTCCCTGTTCAATCCTTTTAGTATGGTTTCTGCCCTGCTGACTGCATTAAGACTGCTCAAACCAAATTCACGAATTGACATTGTCTGTGACTGTGGTGCATTTTCCTTCCTTGTCCTCCTCTATCTCTCTGCAGCACTTGATAGAGTTGGCTATGTCATTCTCCTCCATTATCTCTCTTCCATAGTCCCGCTTTGTGGCACTGTCCTCACGTGGTTCCACTCCAACGTGTCTGAATGCAACCAGCTCACCTACAGCAATGGCTTATCTTCCCACCCCCTTAGAGTCACTTCCAGAGACCTGTAAAGATCTATCCTTGGTCTCTTCTCCTTCCTCATCTGCATGCTGCCCCTCAGTGACATTTTCTGCAGGCATGAGGTCGGCTTCCCTATTTATGATGATGACGACACCCAGCTGTAACTCTCCACCACTTCCCTTGACGCCAACAATCCCTCTGTGCTGTCAGACTGCCTGCCTGCCACCAATTTGTAAATGAGGCAGAATTTCCTCCAACTGAACTTTGGAAAAATCAAAGCTATTGCTTTTGGCATGAACTCCGCTCCCTTATCACTGACTCCATCATCCTCTCCGGCAGCTCGCTTAGGCTGAGCCAGACCGCACAAACCCACAGCACCCCACTCGACTCGGAACCCCACATCCTACCCATCTACAACATCAATTACTTTCACCTCTGCAATATTATCCACCTCACCCCTATCTCAATCCCCAGCTGCTGACAACCTTATCCACACTTTTGTCATCTCTTAACGTGTTTCTACAATATCTTCCTTGCCAGTCTCCCATCATTCCAAAAAAAAACGTTCAAAATTCAGCTGCCAAATATCCTGTCCTGCTAGAAGTCCAGCTCAGCTATCACTCCTGCCCTTGCTGACTTATACCGGCTCCTTGTCCCCCAATGCATTGAGTTTAAAGTCCTTATCCTTGTCTTCAAATCCCTCCACAGTCTTACTCTGCCCTATCTCTGCAATCTTCTCTAGCCTTATATCGCCTCCCGCACCCTTCCTTTGACTGGTCTTTTGTACATTCCCCCCTCTCCCTTACTCCACCTTGGCCTTACTCTCTCTGGTATTCCCTCCCTAAGTCACTCTGCCTCTTCACTTCTCTCTTTGCTTATGAAACCTTTTCAAAACTCACCTTTTTGACCAAATTTTCAGTCACTTTACCTAATTCTCCAATCGTAGCTCTGTTTCTATTCTTTATACCTTTCATCTATTTTATCTTATTTATTTTTTCTCAACCTTCTGTAAAGCACCTGGGGACATTTTCTATGCTGACCGGAGACAGAAATAAAAAGGGCAAGACAAACAATGGTGTTACTTTAAAGGAACAATTGCTGTTTGTAGATTGGTCAGTAGGACTGACTGGATAAAGATAGCATTTTATTTGGCACAGGGAAGTTACTATTAGAAGCATTTTTCCTCTTTCATGAGATAGAGAGCTGCCTACCGAACAATTTTTCAGTTAACAGCTTGGTAGAAATTAAACTTAGCCAACTGATGGAAGGAAGCTTAACTGACTGGCAACCTAGGTCTTGAACCTGTGACCTCTTGGTTTAGTAATTGAGAGTTTAAACTACAATGCTAATCTCCCTTTAAGGAACTATATTGCTTCTTTAAGTAGCCTTTATTCCAGAGGATTGAAATTAAATCTGTTTGCAATATTTGTCTACAAATACTTAACTTCTCAAAAAAGCATATATATAATTCCTGCTAAATGCCCAATCAATGTTTCAAAGCACTAAGCATGCAATGGTTAAACTTTGTCATATACTGCTGTGCTATGAAAAATGTACTACAATATAGTGCATTGTTAGAATCTTGGTGAAAGTGGCTATGATACACCAGGGTGCTACATAGATGAGCAGAGAGTTGCCTTTTATAGAGTATTAAGGTTGTTTAAAAAAAAGTGCCTGTGGGTCCAGAGGAAGTACTTGGAACTGTTTTGCAGAAAGCTTTTCTGTCTATTGGCCCCTTGATTACTGTATACTATAAAGACATTTGTTTTGTCATGGCAACTTTGGTGCTAGATGCTGTAGCAAGAATAGTGATACAGTACACACCAGTTAATCTGTACTCTGTTAATAGGGTGTTACTTGTTCTTTGTTCAGTAGAAACGACTGGATAAAGGTAGCATTTTATTCAGCACAGGGAAGTTACCATAAAGCAGTGCTCAATTATGCAAATCAGAATGAAGCATTCTAATTGTTAGAATTGGTGACAGTTCCATTAAATGCCATATAACATTTATAGAGTACCCTGATGACTTAATGTGTCAATGCACAGCCCTTTGTGGCATTGAGCCATTCAGACCAACAAGATCCCAGGTTTAATCGAACAACCTGGCGACATTCACTGTCCAGGCTCATACTTGGTCAAGATGCCACAGGGCTGGCACCAACTGTGAAACCAGCCTTAAGTAAGCACATGTCACTGGCTTAAGGAGAGGAGAAAAGCGGGTCGGGAAAAATAATTATCGTTTGCACAGGGAAAGTTTCAAACTTCTTAAAATCTAGAGAGTGCATGTTCTTGTAAAATTTTCAGCCTATGTAAGTTGCAATGTCAAATAATTCTTGCATCTGAGGAGTATCTTTTATCATTTCTGAAACTCTAGGGATAGATTTTCAACTTGCTGTTGAGGCTTAAAGCTAGCATTGTGAATCGGCTGTCCGTTCTAGAAACCGCCTGATTTTCATTTCCATTAGTTTCTATAACGGGTGGCCGATCCGGAACATTAGTCATACACCCGTGTCGCCAAGTTGAAAATATACCCCTCTCAATTTAATGACTGTCTTTCATTAAAAAGGATATTGTATTAATATAAAGCCCTATACAGTTTTTGATAGTAGATGGCAGTAAAGGTTGGGCAATTCTACTTTTTCCCCTACTTCAGTCAGTATTAGAAAGCTAACATGTTAGCTCTTCAGGGTTTGTGCTAATTTACATTGGGGTGCACTAGAAATTCTAGTGGTTGGCTATCCAATTTTTGCTTTATTTTGATGAAGCAAAAGAAGCTTGCTAATAGCATAATAAATCCACAAAAATTTAAATCTGAAAACAATGAAATGGATTTTTTTCAAAAAGGAATTCTGTTGAGGCAAGAGTCTTCGTAAAGATTAAATCTGAAAATAATTAATTAAAAAGTTGCAGGAGGGTTAGGTTATTAGCTTAGTGTTTGGAGCTGCACCTATATCTCTCAGCTCGGAAGAGAAAATGCTCATTGTCATAAAAATAATTCTGATTCTGCCAAGTATATCATTGAAATAATTTTATGAAGTATGGAAAATGCTCAGTTAGCATTTGTGAAACTGATTGTTTTATGCAAATTGTACCAATGCCAATCGAGGGGAGTTATCCCCGGTGTCCTGGCCAATATTTCTCCCTCAACCAACATAACAAAAAATAGATTGTCTGGTCATTTTCACATTGCTGTTTGTGGGAGCTTGCTGTGAGCAAATTGGCTGCCGCGTTTCCCACATTACAACAGTGACTACACTTCAAAAGTACTTCATTGGCTGTAAAGCGCTTTGAGACGTTAGGCGATCGTGAAAGGCGCTATATAAATGCAAGTCTTTTTTCTTTTTAAATAAGGACCAATGGTTCTTTTTGTCACAAAATAATTTACTGAACCAGCAAACTGAAATTCAAAACAAAGTCTTGAACTCTTAACAACTATGGGCTTTAGAAATCTGGTTTAATACTAAAGTCTCCTTATCTGTAATGTTTGGTCAGGTGTTATGGCATATCTTGTAATGGTGGAGACATGTGAGTTATTAATTGTGTGTTGATATTGAAAAAGTCTTATCGCTAGCTGTAAACTTCAGTAGATCTACTTCAAGCAGTCTTTGGCAGCAGTTTTGCAACAGCTAGCCTTGAAAAAGTTTTGTCCTTGAAATGGTTGTCAAAAGAACAATACCATGAAAAAGCCAGGAAATATTTAGAAGAATACATACTGTATAGTAGTATATGACAGAAATTTTCTGAAACACCATTAATGCTCTTTAGTTTAGGAAATCTATAAACAATTTATAATTCAAAAATAGATTTCATATTGCAATGTAGAGTTAATTCTGTATAGCAGAATTTTTAAAACAGTAAAAGTTAAAAAATGAAAAGTTAAATTCAGGTTAAAACTACAATACACATTTTCCACCCATTAATTAATAATAGCAGCAGGTGGTGAGTATACCACTAAAAGCTTGCCTAAAAATGTATTCAAAGCTATCTTGACTTGTACCCCAAGGCTGGAGTAAATGGAGGACACCACTGCCTAAGTTAATTTTCCAATATTCATTTTAGAGTGTGTTTACATGCAGCTATTGGTCTGATACCAATAGTTACAGAATCAGTTACATCCAGTCAGTGCCTGGCTCCAATTTGAATTTTCAAGAGAGAGCACTGTGCATGCATGCATGCTTATATGGATGCACAGAGCTTTGCTTCCAGCTATTAAATTTTTAATGTAATGAGAGCATGGTGGGAGTGTCTGCTTTGAGAACATTTGGAGCAACTCAGTGTAAGTTTATAAAATTCCCAGGAGGTCACTGAGCACTTTTTAAACCAGGTTTGACACAGCACTGGAATTATACTCCATGCATTGTCAAACCCTAGTGGTGTGAGACTGGAGTTACATTGTAATTTTGGTGTCACTACAACGTGGAAATTGCAGAAGCAGAAGTATAATTGCACCCTTAATGTAGGCCATGAAAAGAGAGCATTGGTTCATGACCAATGCCGTGAGGCTGTAGCTAAAGTACACAGGTTGTGTTCACAGGGCAATCCATTACAAAACAAAGCATACCATTTTGACCTTGGTTAGGCCTCAGTTAGAATACTGTGTTCATTATTTTTCTCCTCGCATGGTAGGGAATATTGAGGCTTTGGAAAGGGTGCAGAGGAGGAATACAAGATTAAATCCCAGTCTAAAACAGCTTACTTACCCAGATGGGCTCAAAGAGCTGGGTCTGTATACTTTAGAAAAGTGTAGACTTGGGCGATTTGATCAAGTTTTATAAATCAATGAAGGGTCTAGATTGTGTTCATGTGGACCAATTATTTCAACTGGATAGGTTAGGGAGAACCAGGGTTCATGCTTAAAAGTTACATAAGGGCAGAACTAGGTTGGCTGTTTGGCCAAGAGAATCTTTTCCCAGAGAATAGTGAACCTGAGGAATAGGTTTCTGGCTCGTGCGGTAAATGCTGATTTGCTGTATTCTTTCAAGAGAGAGCTGGAATTATTTCTGGCTGGGGCGGAGATCACCTTGTACAAGAGTTGGCTGCCCTGTAATATAAATCAGTGTCAACATGATCATCTGGGGTCGGAGAGGAATTTTCCCCTAATTGGCCTGGGTATTTATTTGGTTTACATGGCTCTGGGTGGGTAGAGAGTGTCTGTATTGTGATACGTAGGGTATCACAAATATATGGGACAGGCTAGATGGACCAGTGAGTTTTTTGTATGTTTTGACATTTAAAAAAATAGTTAGAGTATGTAGCTGGATTAATACTCTGGATATATTGCACATATTTTATCCATAAACCTGTGTTGTGTAGTTTAAAAAGAATGTCCTAGAAATTGCACCACACAACGCCTGTTTTTTGGGGTGAAAACCTGGTTCTGAAAGGTCCAATAATGCGTGCGGCATGCATGCTGCGGTCAGCTTTCTTGGGCAGCCAAACCAGCGGTCCTTAAATGGACTACTGGAGGTTGCCACCAAAAAGGTTATTTTAAAAAAACTTATTGAATGTGGTACCAGAAGGAGCAGGAGTGCCTTTCCTGGCTCCACATTGAAATTGCAGGCTGCTGTTGGCCACTGCTCGCCGCCCTCCCGAACTCATCCCCTCTACCACCACCCTTGCCCCCCCCGCCGCCGTACTCACTGTGGGCCCAGTGCCGACATTCCCGCTGGCCGACTTTCCTCTTTTTCAGGACGACCACCACTGCCTCCTGGGGCGCAACTGGCGCCTATTGTGGTCTGGTGATGTGAGAGGACCAGTTCCAAGTGGTTTTGTGCATCAGATTAGGCACGGCAGTTGTTGCTGTCACTAGGTTCACGGAAGTATTCTAGGCCAATATTCCAATAATAAAGCATATTCCAGTAATAAAATTCTTAAAAATGGTCTGTATAACACGAAAGGTAGAAATGTCTTACAAAGATGTAATACAGTCATTCGGCCATTTACCATGAGTAAAGTTCAAGTAGTTTGTAAATATCACTAATATCACTTAACTATCAAGGGTGGGAGGATTCGGGCGAGAGCAAATTTAAAAGCAGCGAGAGAAATGTCAAGGCTCCAGAGCAGAGTAGAGTTTTGGTTAAAAATAAGCAGAGTGGGTCAGGAAGGGGCAGAGAGAGTAACCAAGGTAATAAGGCATCAGTGACTAAGGCGACAGCAGGGAAAAATAGAAATAAGTCAAAGCTAAAGGCACTATATCTGAATGTGCGAAGCATTCGCAACAAAATAGATGAATTAATACGGCAGATAGAAATTAACAAGTTTGATCTAATGGCCATTACGGAGACGTGGTTGCAATGTGGCCAAGGTTGGGAACTAAATATTCCAGGATACTTAACTTTTATAAGAGATAGGCAAAATGGAAAAGGAGGAGGGGTAGCCCTGATAATTAAGGATGGGATAAAGACAGTAGAGAAAAAGGATCTTAGCTTTGAAAATCAAGAAGTAGAATCAGTTTGGATGGAGCAAAGAAACAGCAAGGGGCAGTAAACATTAGTGGGAGTTGTTTATAGGCCCCCAAACAGTAGTTGGAATGTATGGCAGTGTATAAATCAGGAAATTAGAGGTGCATGTAACAAGGGTAATACAGTAATCATGGGGGACTTTAATCTACATATAGAGTAGGCAAACCAAATTTGCAGTAATAGTGTGGAGGACGAATTAATGGAATGTATGCAAGATAGTTTTCTAGATCAGTATGTTGAGGAACCAACTAGGGAACAGGCTATTTTAGATTTAGTAATGTGCAACGAGAAAGGGTTAATTAATAACCTTGTAGTAAAGGGGCGTTTAGGGAAGAGTGACCATAATATGATAGAATTTTATATTGAGTTTGAAAATGATTTAGTTAAATCCGAAACTAGGGTCTTAAATCTAAACAAAGCAAACTACGTAGGTATGAGGGATGAGTTGGCTAAGGTAGATTGGGAAACTACATTAAAAGGTATGACGGTAGACAAGCAATGGCGAGCATTTAAAGAACTAATACATAACATACAACAAATATGCATTCCTTTAAGGCACAAAAACCCCACAGGAAAAGTGGTCCAACCGAGGCTAACAAGAGAAGTTAAAGATAGCATTAGATCAAAGGAAGAGGCTTATAATGTTGCCAAAAAGAGTAGTAAGCCTGAGGATTGGGAGGATTTTAGAATTCAGCAAAGGAGGACCAAGAAATTCATAAAGAAAGGGAAAGTAGAATATGAAAGTAAACTAGCGAGAGACATAAACACAGACTGTAAAAGCTTCTATAGGGGTACGTAAAAAGGAAAAGATTAGCAAAAGTAAATGTGGGTCCCTCACAGGCTGAGACAGGAGAAATTATAATGGGGAATAAGGAAATGGCAGAGAAATTAAACAAATACTTTGTGTCTGTCTTCACGGAAGAAGATGCAAAAAACTTCCTGGAAATAGTGGAGAACCAAGGCTCTAGCGAGAATGAGGAACTGAAAGAAATTAGGATTAGTAAAAAAAAGGTACTGGAGAAATTAATGGAACTGAAAGCCGATAAATCCTCTGGACCTAATGGCCTACATCCTAGGGTTTTGAAAGAGATGGTGGTAGAGATAGTGGATGCATTGGTTGCCATTTTCCAAAATTCCATAGATTCTAGAACGGTTCCCGTGGATTGGAAGGTAGCAAATGTAACCCCACTATTTAAGAAAGGAGGGAGAGAGAAAACGGGGAACTACAGACCAGTTAGCCTGACATCAGTAGTAGGGAAAATGCTAGAATCTATTATTAAGGACGTGGTAACAGGGCACTTAGAAAATAATAATAGGATTGGGCAGAGTCAATATGGATTTATGAAAGAAAAATTATGTTCGACGAATCTGTTAGAATTTTTTGAGGTTGTAACTAGCAGAATAGATAAGGGGGAACCAGTGAATGTGATGTATTTGGATTTTCAGAAGGCATTCGATAAGGTGCCACACAAGAGGAATGGTAGCGTAGTGGTAACGTCACTGGGCTAGTAATCCAGAGGCCTGGACTAATGGTCCAGAGGCGTGAGTTCAAATCCCACTACGGCAGCTGGGGAATTTAAATTCAGTTAATTAAATAAATCTGGAATAAAAAGCTAGTATCCGTAATGTGGTTGACTCTTAACTGCCCTCTGAATGGCCTAGCAAGTCACTTAGTTGTAACTAACCGCTACGAAACATAATAAGAATGAAACCAGATGGACCACCCGGCATCGACCTCGGCACCGGCTACGGACACGGCAAAGTCCTCCTCAACAACATCTGGGGACTTGTATCAAAATTGGGAGAGCTGTCCCACAGACTAGTCAAGCAACAGCCTGACATAGTCATACTCACAGAATCATACATTTCAGCCAATGTCCCGAACTCCTCCATCACCATTCCTGTCCCACCGGCAGGACAGACCCACCAGGGGCGGTGGCACAGTGGTATACATTCGGGAAGGAATGGCCCTGGGAGTCCTCAACATTGACTCTGGACCCCCTGAAGTCTCATGTCTTCAGGTCAAGCATAGGCAAGGAAACCTCCTGCTGATTACCACTTACCGCCCTCACTCAGCTGATGAATCAGTACTCCTCCATGTTGAACACCACCTGGAAGAAGCACTGAGAGTAGCAAGGGCACAGAATGTACACTGGGTGGGGGACTTCAATGTCCATCGCCACGAGTAGCTCGGTAGCACCACTGAAGGACATAACTGCCAGTCTGGGCCTGCAACAGGTGGTGAGAGAACCAACACGAGGGAAAAACCTACTTGACCTCGTCCTCACCAATCTACCTGTCGCAGATGCATCTGTCCACCGCACAGTCATTGTGGAGACAAAGTCCCATCTTCACACTGAGGACACCCTCCATCGTGTTGTGTGGCACTGCCACCATGCTAGATGGGATAGCTTCAGAACAGATCTAGCAGCTCAAAACTGGGCATCCATGAGGCGCTGTGGCCAACAGCAGCAGCAGAATTGTATTCCACCACAATCTGTAACCTCATGGCCCGGCATATCCCTCAATCTACCATTATCACCATGCCAGGGGACCAACCCTGGTTCAACAAGGAGTGCAGAAGAGCATGCCAGGAACAGCACCAAGCGTACCTAAAAATGAGGTGCCAGCCTGGGGAAGCTGCAACACAGGACTACATACATGCTAAAAAGCGGAAGCAGCATGCTATAGACAGAGCTAAGCGATCCCACAATCAACGGATCAGATCAAAGCTCTGCAGTCCTGCCACATCCAGTCGTGAATGGTGGTGGACCATTAAACAACTAACGGGAGGAGGAGGTTCCATGAATAGCCCCATCCTCAATGATGGTGGAGCCCAGCACGTGAGTGCAAAAGACAAAGATGAAGCGTTTGCAACCATCTTCAGCCAGAAGTGCCGAGTGGGTGATCCATATCGGCCTACTCCCGAGGTCCCCACCATCACAGAAGCCAGTCTTCAGCCAATTCGATTCACTCCACATGATATCAAGAAACGGCTGAGCGCACTGGATACAGCAAAGTGTCTCACCCCCTGACTCCCGAAAGCCTTTCCACCATCTACAAGGCACAAGTAAGGAGTGTGATGGAATACTGTCCACCTGCCTGGATGAGTGCAGCTCCAACAACACTCAAGAAGCTCGACATCATCCAGGACAAAGCAGCCCGCTTGATTGGCACCCCATCCACCACCATAAATATTCACTCCCTCCACCATGGGCATAATGTGGCTACAGTGTGTACCATCTACAAGATGCACTGCAGCAACTCGCCAAGGCTTCTTCGGCAGCACCTCCCAAACCCGCAAACTCTTCCACCTAGAAGGACAAGGGCAGCAGGCACATGGGAACACCACCACCTCCAAGTTCGCCTCCAAGTCACACACCATCCTGACTTAGAAGTATATCGCCGATCCTTCATTGTTGCTGAGTCAAAATCCTTGAACTCCCTCCCTAACAGCACTGTGGGAGTACCATCACCACAGGGACTGCAGCGGTTCAAGAAGGCGGCTCACCACCACCTTCTCGAGGGCAATTAGGGATGGTCAATAAATGCTGGCCTTGCCAGCGACGCCCACATTCCACAAACAAACATTTTTTTTTCAGAAGGCATTCGATAAGGTGCCACACAAGAGGTTATTCAACAAAATTAGGGCTCATGGGATTGGGGGTAATATACAAGCATGGATTTAGTATTAGTTAACGGACAGAAAACAGAGAGAAACAGGAATAAACAGGTCATTTTGGGTTGGCAGGCTATAACTAGTGGGGTACCGCAAGGGTCAGTGCTTGGGCCTCAGATATTCACAATTTATATCAATGACTTGGATGAGGGGACCAAATGTAATATATCCAAGTTTGCTGATGATACAAAGCTGGGGGAATGTAAGTTATGAGGAGGATGCAAAGAGGTTTCAAAGGGATATAGACAAGCTATGTGAGTGGGCAAGAACATGGCAAATGGAATATAATGTGGAGAAATGTGGACTTATCCACTTTGGTAGGAAAAATGGAAAAGCAGAGTATTTTTTAAATGGTGAGAGACTGGGAAATGTTGGTGTTCAGAGGGACCTGGATGTCCTTGTACACGAATCACTGAAAGTTTACATGCAGGCACAGCAAGCAATTAGGAAAGCAAATGGTATGTTGGCCTTTATTACAAGTGGATTTGAGTATAAGAGTAAAGACATCTTACTGCAATTATATAGGGTCCCGGTGAGACCGCACCTGGAGTATTGTGTACAGTTTTGGTCTCCTTACCTAAGGAAGGATATACTTGCCATAGAGGGAGTGCAACGAAGGTTCACCAGACTGGTTCCTAGGATGGGGGGCTTGTCCTATGAGGAGAGATTGAGTAGACGAGGCCTATATTCTCTAGAGTTTAGAAGAATGAGAGGTGATCTCATTGAAACATACAAAACTCTTACAGGACTTGACAGGGTAGATGCAGGTAGGATGTTTCCCCTGGCTGGGGAATCTAGAAGCCGGGGTCACAGTCTCAGAATAAGGGGTCAGCCATTTAGGACTGAGATGAGGAGAAATTTCTTCACTCCGAGGGTGGTGAATCTTTGGAATTCTCTACCCCAGAGGGCTGTGGAGGCTCAGTCGTTGAGTATATTCAAAACAGAGGTCGATAGATTTTTGAATATTAAGGGAATTAAGGGATATGGGGATAGTGCAGGAAAGTGGAGTTGAGGTAGAAGATCAGTCATGATCTTTTTGAATGGCAGGGCTGGCTCGAAGGTCCAAATGGCCTACTCCTGATCCCATTTCTTATGTTCTTATGTAAACCCGTAACTCAGTTCAATAGAACTGTTATTTTTTAATACCATTTAGTAACTGGGCTATGTTTGTGCTTATAAGTTTTTGTGGTGCTGTGAATTCTGCTGGTGCTCTGCAGTGTATGAATGTCTGCCATGATACTCTTCTTTGGTGTACTAGGCCATGTAGCAGGGAGGGTCAGTGACATGGAGACATGCTACATATCAGTGCTTGCTACTTTCTATTCAGTACTAATCTCTGGTAACTGTGATACAAAATTAGGTGCTTTGTGCAACATTCCCTCTTTAAGTCTAATTATGTTCCCCAGCACAGAAGTAATTCCATTAACATTAATATTTCAGTGACAGACCCACTAACATTTTGAGATAAATCCTATTTGTAAAAGGAGCATGGATTATTAGGGAATTTTCCTTCCATAACAGCAAAATGCTTTTTTGTTGCAACTTTCTCCTCTCTTGCAGATGCCAACAGTCCTCTGATACCTCACTTCACAAAGGTCCTCACATCATACCATAGATGTTTACAGCATTTAAAGGGGCTATTCATCCCATCATGTGTGTGTCCTCTTTGCTACAGCAATCCAAAACTAATCCTGTTATCTTACTCTCTACCCCTCTTTTTCAAGTGTTTATCCAATTTCTCCTTACAAGATGCAATGTTCTCTGCCGCAGCCACTCCCTGTGGCAAAGCATTTATTGCTCCAATAACCTGGTGTAAAGATTTTTTTCTTAACCTCTCTCCTCACTCATTAATGACAATTTTTTAAATGGTGACTCTTACCTAAGGAGATTGCCTTTCCCTTGTCTATCAAAATCCTCCATAATTTAAAAGACCTCTGTTAAATATCCCTGTAGCTTTCTCTGCTCCAATGGAAATATTCCCAGTATCTAAAGTCTCTCCTTATATTAATGGTTTCCCATCCCTGGCATCATCCTGGTGAATCTACGCTGTTTGCTCTTTATGGCTTAAATGTTGCTTCTATAGTAGGGTGCCCAGAACTGCATACAATACTTTCAACTGTAGCCTAATCAATGTTTTGTACAAATTTATCTTTACCTCTTTATTCTTGTACTCTATTCTCCTATTTATAAAACCCAAAATGCTGTTTTTTTTAAGGCCTTATCTAACTGCTCTCGCGCTTACAGGGAATTATGTATTTGAACCCCTGTTAATCCACCCCTTCAACATTTTACATTGAGTGTATACTCCCAAAATGTATTACCTCACACTTGTCCACATTAAATTGCATCTTCCATCTGCCTATTCCGCTAACCTGCCCATGTGTTCCTAAAGATTTTTAAAGTACCCCTCACAGTTTGCCAAACCCCCTATTAAAAGAACACCTCAGAACACTTCACAGGATGAAGAGCTGGTCATCAAGGAGGTAGCTGAGAAAATTTAGGAGGAAGGAATGGCGAAAGATAATGGCTTCAAGAAGAATTTTCACAGCAGCAAGGAGGCTAGCAAGCCAAAGGAGTTTTGGGAGAGAATTCCAGAGCACAAGGACATAATGGCTGAATGATCGGCCTCTGATGGTGGAGTGAGAAGGAAGAAGTAACCTGATGTTAGAGGAGCACAGGATTTGAACAGGGATGTATGTCCAGGAAAGAGTGCTCAGAAAATATGAAGTAATTTAAAGACTTGGATGAGGACTCTGAAACCAGTTTGTTGAGATTTAGAATGCCATTTGAGTTTAGCAAGAACAGGGATGGTCAGCATGTAGGGCTGTGTAAAGGAATTCTGTATTATTTGAAGGTTCTGAGGGGCATAGATGGCCAAGAGACTATTGGAGTAGGTAATCCACTAGGTGATGAAGACGTGGATTAGCACCTTCATATAAGGAAAAATAAATGCATGAGCGGATAATATGATAGCCATGCCACAATTTAAAAAAAGTTTTAAAGTTTGTAATACCATCTCAGCCCCCTCTTTCAGGGGTACTGAAAGAGCCCCCATCTCCTTTCCCAGTTGACCTTGCTTCTCTCATACAAAAGACCTGACTAGCACTGCAATAAATTGCCTTCTGGGGTAGCCCAAACACTATTGTCAATTGTAACCGGAGTTCACGGTTGTATTGTTATGTACTTTTATCTCTTAATGCGGAAGAAAATTACTTTCAAAATGCACACTTAAAATCAGTTAAATAACCTTGTATACTTATAGAGACTCTTTAATGTGTTGCACAAAGCAAGAGTGGATGCAAACAGCTGACAGTAAAATGAAGAACACTCCTCCATTTAAATAAATGCATAATTTTCAAAAAAATCCAATCAATTTGCTGGGTTTCCAACCCAATGAGAATATATATTTTTTAAGTACAAGCCATGGTGGGCAAATTATATTTTACCTCAGGAGAGAAAATCGGGACCTAATGGTAAGATGCCTTTTTTGTATTAGCTTAATGATGTTAACAACAGCAATCAGCTAAAATTTGAATTTAGTATTTGGGCATACGTTGTAAATTGCTACAGGAAAGTTGTCAAGCATGGGAAATATCATCCATGAATGTGTATTTAATCAGTTATTTCTTTTGCCATGGTATAATGTGTCTTTTGTAAACAATTAAACACTTGAACATTTACAATCTTAATCTAAAGTTAAAAAAGTATTTACTCTTTTGAATTGTTTTCAGATGTCCTGTAAATACTATACACACCCAGATAACTCTCTTGGTGGCTATGCAACATTATGTGTAACTGTGCAGGATGTCCAACTAAGGTCAGAGTTCACTCAGGCGTGATCTCTGCTGCGTTTCCTTAAGATGGAGGGAGAAGTGATGTCAGTTGACTGACAAGAAGGCAATTTGAATGATTGTCCCACAGAACAAGTAACAAGTGGTGTATCTTTGATTTATAATTTTTGAATGGAAAAAATTGTAGTGCTTGAGGTCGCATGTCTTTTCCTTAGTGGGGGGACAGTTGAGGTTATGTGAACATTCCAGATGCAGCAGGACTCTGTGGATTTGAAAACTGGAATTACGATCTTAATCAGGAATTGTATTGATGGTAAAAGAGCCTGTGAATGTGACCTTAAATAACTGATAAATGACGATTTTTTTTTAAACGTTATTCTGTTCCTAAACTGAGACCTGAATTTGCATAACTTTACGTCTCTGCCTTATTCTGTTGTGTGCACTTGGTTCAGATTTGATTTTTTTTGCTCATTGTTTCGCTAAATATCTTTGTCCTGTGTCTTGTTATTTACTTGCCCCCATATATTGGGAAAGCCTGTGTTATTAATAATAAAAAAATAATTCTTTAAATTTGTTTTTTTAATGGACGATATTGGAAACTTGGTGGAGTGGGAGATTGTTACAAACTTCAGATCTGCTGTAGATATTCACACAGTTCAGTGGCTTAAGTTACTTCCATAAATGGACTTCATGCCTATTACATTCTGGAGTTATACATATATATATATATATACATACCTATATGATAGGGTAACCCGGGGATGTAACAATATGTCCTCATTGTCATATAGACTTGATACCATGGGGCCAATTTTCATATTTAATGCACATCATACGGGCATTGGCTGTCGCACCACCCACCCAAAATCACTAGCAAGAGGACCAAACCATTTTCATGGTCGGGCCTCATTTGAATGTCAACGGTGAGCTGACAGGCAGATCGCAGTGGGGGTTGGGTGGGGAGGGAGGAAATCCAGCGGGGGCACAGAAGGACTGTCAGCAGGCTGGAAGTTTTTTGTGGGGCCAGCCAGGAGGAGCATTCATTGATCTTCCTGACCACACAAAAAAACCTTTTGAAAACTTACCTGCAATGTTTCTGGAGTGGCTTCCAGTGGTTGCATAGGAAATTCTGGTTAGGCCACTTTACAGCCAGTAGCAATGGGTGGAGTGTGCACAGAGCACGCTCTGGATATTGGTGCCTAAAAATTGCATTTGGGTCCTACAACTGGGGTAGGAGCCCAATTTAAAATTTTAATAAGACTTCTGCCTGTTTCGGGCAGGAGCACTGGCCCTCGGGCAAGCCTTGGGCGACCAGTGAACAGTAGGTTTAAAATAAAATGTCATCTGCCTACTGCCCCATTTTTCAGTGTGGAGGGGGGGTTGGGCAAATGAATACCACCCTCCACCCCGCACCCCCCCCCCCCCCCACCCCCAATGCCTTATGCACATGCTCCCATGTGCACTTATCCAATCTTTTGATAGGCGGAACTGATGAACACTTAGGTAAGATGAGATTGATGATAAATCAAGAAGGTAGTTTATTTTGCAGAATATGTGAGACTGAACAAAAGTAGTTCCAGACATTCTTAAACATCTCGTACGCTGCTTTCCACAACAGCACAAAAAACAAAAAAAGGTGCGCTGTTGTGTTTAGTTTCCTCTCAGGTCAGTTCCGAGCTGGCAAAATCGTTCTGCTATATCTTAATTCCCAGCACAGACCAAGACTTGATTTTGCAAAGTCTCTGCTAGACCTGACTGACCCTGAACATGAGTCTTTCTCACATTTGTTTATTCTGACTCCAGGAAGTAGAGTCTCACCGGACTACCCTGGGAGCTACTCCTGCTGTGCTCAAATGAATTAGATCATGTCAACCAGAATAGGCGTGAACAATCATTGAAATGTCTAAACTAACTTTAATTGTCTGACACACTCTGGTTCAGACACCCCATCTGAATTCTAATCTGCATATCCAGCCCTGTTGTCCTGTGAATTTAACTCTCAACCGTGAGGGATTATGGAGTGTCCTCCTCAAATTTGGCTACCCTCAAAAGTTTGTCCCCATCCTCTGCCTGCTTCATGACAACATGCAAGCAGTGATCCTGACCAATGATTCCACCACAGACCCAATTCAAGTACGGACCAGAGTCAAGCAAGGCTGTGTCATCGCACCAACGCTCTTCTTGATCTTCCTTGCTGCAATGCTCCATCTCACCCTCAGTAAGCTCCCTGCTGGAGTGGAGCTAATTTACAGAACAAACGGGAAACTGTTCAACCTCCATCACCTCCAGTCCAGATCCAAGGTCGTCCCATCCTCTGTCATCAAATTACAGTATGTAGACGACGCTTGCGTCTGCGCTCACTCGGAGGTCGAACTCCAAACCATTGTCAACACCTTCACCGAAGCGTACGAGAGCATGGGCCTTACACTAAACATCTGTAAGACAAAGGTCCTCTACCAACCTGCCCCCGCCAAACGGTACTGCCCCCCGATTATCAAAATCCATGACAAGGCCTTGGACAACGTGGAGCACTTTCCAGACCTCGGGAGTCTACTGTCAACAAGGGCAGACGTTGATGACGAAGTCCAACATCCCCTTCAATGTGTCAGTGCAGCCTTCGGTTGCCTGAGGAAGAGTGTTTGAAGACCAGGACCTCAAACCCGGCACTAAGCTCATGGTCTGCAGAGCAGCAGTGATACCCGCCCTGCTGTATGCCTGAGAGACATGGACCATTTACAGCAGGCACCTCAAATCACTGGAGAGGTACCACCAGTGCTGCCTCCGCAAGATCCTGCAAATCCATTGGCAGGATAGGCGTGCCAACGTCGGTGTTCTCGCTCAGGCCAACATCCCCAGCATCGAAGCTTTGACCACGCTCGATCAGCTCCGACAGACGGGTCACATCGTCCGCATGCCCAATACGAGACTCCCAAAACAAGCGCTCTACTCGGAGCTCCGACATGGCAAGAGAGCCCCAGGTGGGCAGAGAAAACGCTTCAAGGACACCCTCAAAGCCTCCTTGGAAAAAGTGTAACATCCCCACCGACACCTGGGAATCCCTGGCCCAAGACCGCACAAAGTGGAGGAGAAGCATCCGGGAAGGCGCCGAACACCTCTTCGCCGGGAGCAAGCGAAAGCCAAGCGCAAGGAGCGCACGTCAACCCAAGCACCCCACCCGCCCGCCCCTTCAACCACCGTCTGCCCCACCTGTGACAGAGACTGTAGGTCCCGCATTGGACTCATCAGTCACCTGAGAACTCATTTTTAGTGTGGAAGCAAGTCATCCTCGGTTCCGAGGGACTGCCTAAGAAGAAGGAGGTTCAGACACCCCATCTGAATTCTAATCTGCATGTCCAGCCCTGTTTCCTGTGAATTTAACACTTTGTGAGCTAGGTTTAGCTCAATAATAGAATTTTTAGCAGAGATGACGCCACTGTCCCCCTGTGGCAGTATAGTCAGAAATCCCAAAAAATGACGGGTATCAAACCTCAATAAGAACCACACTGCCCCGATCCATTTCTACCTTGCTAATAATAGTTGTTGTGAAGCTGTCAGTAATACAAATGTATTTTTGTATTATTTGTAATTCATTGATTGTAACATTTTCTTTCTAATTTAGATAGTTGTACTTTTTGTGGTAGTTTATCATGATCATTAAACTGATGTTTGGATAGGGAGAACACTAATCTTTTATTTATGGAACATAAATAAAATCTACAACTAAGTGAATCTACAGCTACGGGAAAATGTGATCAATTTTAATACGTTTTTGAATTTTTCCAATACTAGTTTGAACAAAATAATGAGACTGTTTTGCATTTTGTAAGGACGCTATTATTGTTTGATTGTGTTATGGATCTGTTTTACTTTTTAAGTATTGAGTGGATATTAAACACCCCTATAGGAAAATTCATGGACAATAGCAGTTTGTAATGGCCACAACTAGGCTTTTACAAAGCATCTTTTGTGCACTGGTGACAAATTATATTATGACCTGGTATAAAGTTGTTGACAGCAGTATACTGTTATAAATCAGGCATCACTATGTGTGAAATTCTGCTGGAAAGTCCAAAAGAAAGATTTTTTCTTTTTGTGGTCCTTCTGCCTTTAAGCGCAAACTGTATCAGATAAATGATCACATAAACCAATCTGAGGTTTCTTTCAAACTGCAGAGGTTTTGATTTTTAACAGCTGTGTTAGGTCTTTAATCATATATTATCTTTTAGAGCCGTTTCCGAGCATATGTTAATTGGCTCCTTTCTGTGACAAATTATGAACACTTACTTTGATGAGGTTCAACTGTGATCATGTTGGAGTCGAGTAAGAAGACTTTTCAGTCCCTGCTGGCTCCCCAAACCACTACAAACAGCTGCACGTCACTGTAGTGCTGAGTAATGACAGGATTTGGGCTGATCTGATTTATGTACAGATTTTCCACAGGATATCTCCAGCTTTTTAGTATTAGAATCGTGGATCTCTTTTGTCTTTTATGCAGAATGTGGTCTTAAAGTCCATGTGTAAACCAAGACAATTGTTCTATACTTCCTCTACCACACCGTCACTTGTTCGGGTTATAGTCAGAATAGTTGGTGAATACAGATGATTTTTGCATTACTGATTATTTTCTTTCATAGCCATTTATGAGCTCTCCTTAACTTTATTTTTTACAATGTTTTAGGAAATTTTGCCTTTTTCTTTTTGTGATGTCCATGTCAATTACTAGTAAATTCCCTGTGGCACTGCTTGTAGATAGTGCTGGGCACTGGGAAATGAATGATTTACTAAACCCAGGCCGTGTCTGCCTATTCCACTGATTCAGGTGGAAGTAAAAAATCCCATGACACTATTTGAAGAACAGGGATTTCTTCTGGCCAACATTCATCCCTCAACCAATACCACCAAAAAACCCCCAGATAGAATCATAGAAATGTATGGCACAGAAGGAGGCCATTCGGTCCATCGTGTCTGTGCTGGCCATAAAGGGCTATCCAACCTAACCCATTTTCCAGCACTTGGTCCATAGCCTTGTAGGTTACAGCACTTCAAGTGCATATCCAAGTACTTTTTAAATGCAATGAAGGTTTCTGCCTCTACCGCCCTTTCAGGCAGTGAGTTCCAGACTCCCGCCACCCTCTGGGTAAAAAAAGTTGTCCTCAACTCCCCTCTAATCCTTCTATCAATTATTTTAAATCTATGCCCCCGGTTATTGAACTCTCTGCTAAGGGAAGTAAGTCCTTCCTATCCACTCTATCTAGGCCCCTCATAATTTTATATGCCTCAATTAAATCTCCCCTTGGCCTCCTCTGTTCCAAAGAGAACAACCTCAGCCTATCCAATCTTTCGTCATTGCTAAAATTCTCCAGTCCTGGCAACATCCTCATAAATCTCCTCTGTACCCTCTCTAGTGCAATCACATTTTTCCTGTAATGTGGTGACCAGAACTGCACGCAGTACTCTAGCTGTGGCCTAACTAGTGTTTTATACAGTTGAAGCATAACCCCCCTGCTCTTGTATTCTATGCCACGGCTAATAAAGGCAAGTATTCCGTATGCCTTCTTAACCACCTTATCTACCTGTCCTGCTACCTTCAGGGATCTGTGGACATGCACTCCAAGGTCCCTCTGTTCCTCTACACTTCTTAGTATCCTACCATTTATTGTGTATTCCCTTGCCTTGTTAACTCTCCCCAAATGCTTTACCTCTCACTTCTCCGGATTGAATTCCATTTGCCACTTTTCTGCCCACGTGACCAGTCCATTGATCTCTTCCTGCAGTCTACAGCTTTCTTCCTCACTATCAACTACACGGCCAATTTTTGTATCATCTGGTCATTCATCTCATTGCTGTTTGTGGCATCTTGCTGTGTGCAGAATGGCTTACAGAACAACAGGAACTGCACTTCAAAAGTAATGCATTGAATGTGAATCACTTTGGCATGCCCTGAGATATAAGGCTCTAAAGAAATGCAAGTTCATTCTTTGTATGTACTGGAAATGAAAGAGTGTGTGTTGCTAAAGCATTTGTAAAAACTAAATCTAATATAGTATACACCCATCATCATCATAAATATAGTGTCTTCATATTTCAAAAAGTATGATACATGCAGGAATATTATGTATTCAGTCAAACAAATTGTGTTTTTTTCAGTAAAACCCTCTCTTCATGTTAGCCTTGGCTAGTACTTTTGCTTCTGCTTAGAAGGTTGTGGGTTCCAGTCCAGGACTTGAGCATAAGAACATAAGAAATAGGAGCAGGAGTAGGCCATTTGGCCCTTTGAGCCTGCTCTGCCATTCAATAAGATCATGGCTGATCTTCTACCTCATCTCCACTTTCCTGCACTATCCCCATATCCATGATTCCCTTAATATTCAAAAATCTATCGATCTCTGTCTTGAATATACTTAACGACTGAGCTTCTACAACCCTCTGGGGTAGAGAATTCTAAAGATTCACCACCCTCGGAGTGAAGAAATTTCTCCTCATCTCAGTTCTAAATGGCCGACCCCTTATTCTGAGACTGTGACCCCTAGTTCTAGACTCCCCAGCCAGTGGAAAATTCTCCCTGCATCTACCCTGTCAAGTCCTGTAAGAATTTTGTATGTTCCAATGAGATTACCTCTCATTCTTCTAAACTCTAGAGAATATAGGCCTAGTCTACTCAATCTCTCCCCATAGGACAATCCCCCCATCCCAGGAACCAGTCTGGTGAACCTTCGTGCACTCCCTCTGTGGCAAGTATATCCTTCCTTAGGTAAGGAGACCAAAACTGTACACAATACTCCAGGTGTGGTCTCACCAGGGCCCTATATAATTGCAGTAAGATGTCTTACCCTTATACTCAAATCCTCTTGTAATAAAGGCCAACATACCATTTGCTTTCCTAATTGCTTGCTGTGCCTGCATGTTAATTTTCAGTGATTCTTGTACAAGGACACCTGGACGCCAACATTTCCCAATCTCTCACCATTTAAAAAAGACTCTGCTTTTCTATTTTACCTACCAAAATGGATTATTTCACATTTCTCCACATTATATTCCATTTGCCAAGTTCTTGCCCACTCATTTAGCCTTCTATATCCCCTTGAAGCCTCCTTGCATCCTCCTCACAACTTACATTCCCACCCAGCTTTGTATCATCAGCAAATTTTGATATATTACATTTGGTCTCCTCATCCAAATCATTGATGTAGATTGTGAATAACTGAGGCCTAAGCACTGATCCTTGTGGTACCCTACTAGTTACAGCCTGCCAACCCGAAAGTGACCCGTTTATTCCTCCTCTCTGTTTTCTGTCCATTAACCAATCCTCAATCCATGCTAGTGTAGTACCCCCAATCCAATGAGCCCTAATTTTGTTTAATAACCTCTTGTGTGGCACCTTATTGAATGCCTTCTGAAAATCCAAATACACCACATCCACTGGTTCCCCCCCTTATCTATTCTGCTAGTTACAACCTCAAAAACTCTAACAGATTCGTCAAACACGATTTCCCTTTCATAAATCCGTGTTGACTCTGCCCAATCCTATTATTATTTTCTAAGTGCCCTGTTACCATGTCCTTAATAATAGATTCTAGCATTTTCCCGACTACTGATGTCAGGCTAACTGGTCTGTAGTCCCCCGTTTTCTCTCTCCCTCCTTTCTTAAATAGTGGGGTTACATTTGCTACCTTCCAATCCACAGGAACTGTTCTAGAATCTATGGAATTTTGGAAAATGACAACCAATGCATCCACTATCTCTATAGCCACCTCTTTCAAAACCCTATGAAGCAGGCCATCAGGTCCAGGAGATTTATCGGCTTTCAGTCTCATTAATTTCTACTACTATTATTTTACTAATCATAATTTCTTTCAGTTCCTCATTCTTGCTAGAACCTTGGTTCTCCACTATTTCCGGGAAGTTTTTTGCATCTTCTTCCGTGAAGACAGACATTTGTTTAATTTCTCTGCCATTTCCTTATTCCCTATTCTAATTTCTCCTGTCTCAGCCTGTAAGGGACCCACATTTACTTTCGCTAATCTTTTCCTTTTTACATACATGTATAATCTATGCTGACAGTTTACTGCAGTACGGAGGGACTGCTGCACTGTTGGAGGTGCCATCTTTCAGATGAGATATCAGAACAATTCCCTGTCTAACTGGATGTATAAAATCCCATGCAACTATTCGAAAAAGAGAAGGGAGTTCTCGATAACATTTATCCCTCAACCAAGAGCACTAAAACAGATTATCTGCTCATTTATCTCATTGCTATTTGTGGAACCTTGCCGAGTGCAAATTGGCTGCTGCATTTTCGTACATTACAACAGTGATTACATTACAAAAGTACAGGCGAACCTCACTATAATAAACCCACTCTGGATTGACAGAAAATATTGTTATACTAGAGTGTTTACTATAGGGTGTTTGATTTGCTGCATCATAAAAATAAAGAAACAACCAATTTGAATTGAACACCATTTTAATATGTTAAAAAAACTATACATATATATTCTCTTGTTAATCTGTCCAAAAAGATCCTCAGTTACAGGTAATGGTAAAATTGCCTTTCTGTACTCAAAAAGTGAAGGGATAACTAGTTCTGTGCCTTCCATGTCCTCGTCACCAGAAGTTTCCTTGTCCTCTTCATCAACTCAATGTCACCGATTTAGTTATGTCCTCATTGCTCATAGTTGCTCGTGTAGGGGTTTGGTTTTCTTCAAATTCAATTTCTTGTAATTTTGTTTCTGAAATTCCCAGTGTATCACATTCCTCTCTAACAGATGACATCTTTTTTTGATCCCCATTTTCTGCAGAACATCCAACATGTTTAAAGCAGTTCACAAAACATGTTGCTGACACCTTTGTTTTGCATGTGAAGTGCTTGGCTTGCAGAATGTCAACCTGGATTTTTTTACCTTTGGTCATGCACTCTGTCATCTCCCTCAGTAGGAAATTTCTGTGTCATGATTTAAACATGGAGTGACACCCTGGTTCATGAGTTGTTGGACACTTGTTGCATTATGAGGGAGAAAATGCATGGTGACTGCTTTCAGGTCTCTGACTTTCGGATGTGCAGGGGCATTGTCCATCATGTTTTCTCCTAGTAACTTGCTGTTTGCTTTGTTTAGTGCCAGCACAGGCATTGTCACCATTGTCCAGAGTTTTATTGGGAAAGAGCTGATTTAAAAAAAAAGTCCAGTTTTGTCAATGTTATAAATGTCTCTGTAGTTCTGTATGAGATTGAATAATATCTGTGAGCCATGCGCTAGTCACCTTTGTGTTAGCTCCACCTTTTTCACCAATGACTGTCTAAAATTGTAAATCATGCCGCTGCTTAAAGTGATTCAGCCATCCATTTGAACATTTGACGTTTTCGATACCGAAAGAACAGCCAAATTTTTCGGCCTTTGCCTGTAACACATCACCTGACACCAGAATGTTGCACTCTCTGGCTGTTTCAAACCAGCAATAGACTCCTTCATCAAGATCTTCATAAATCACAGTACAGATTTATTTTCTCTGAATTGTGTTTCATCTTCGATAATAGCAGACTTGAATTTTCCTCTTTTGGCTCACACGGTCGCAACAGTGCTCTTTGCTAAGCCAAGTTCTTTGCAGATTGTGGGTTGCGATTTTCCTTTATGGCCAAAGTCATTGATTACTTAACTTTTTGTTTTCAGAGACAAAGAAGATCTCTTACTCGCCTTCTTCACGCATGTGCCTGTTTCCTCTTTGCAGTTGCCTTGTTACATTTTGTGTGTGGGCCATCTTATCAGGCAACAAATGCATATGTCATGTGGGATTTGGACTAGAATTGGTTATCTTTCAATTAGCCTCAGCTTGAATTCCATCACTGTAACCAGATCAATCCTGCTTAAGTGTTTTTTGTAGTAGGACTGAATTCCAGTGAAAAAATCGGGTCTTGCCTTTAGGATCATTATAAGCATCGTTCATTATAATGAAGTTAGCTTATTCTTCGTTGCTGCAAAGCATTTTGAGATGTCCTGGGAACAATGTGAAAGGTGTTATATAAATACATAGCTTTATTTCTTAGTAGCTTCTATTAAAAATTGCAGCTTTTGATAGTGTTAGAAACTATTTGTAAATATAAAAGAAGTTTCACAACAAAGTTTGGCCACCATCATTGTGGTAAAATTGGTGATGAGAACAGAAGAAATGAATCCAGCAGCAAATCTCAAAATAGGAAAGCTCAGAAACAAAGCCAAATGGAAGACTCCATATAAACATAAAAAAAATAGAGATGACTGGAAAGATGATTAGTGTTGAAGACTAATATACTTCAGGGGTTCAGATAACATTGATAAACAGCTTAACAAGGGTACAAGGTGTTCAGAAAAGATAGGGAAGGGAAAACGGGAGGTGGGGTGGCAGTGCTGATTAAGGAAGACATTGTAGTGTTGGAAAGGGAGGATGTTCTTGAGGGGACAAGGACAGAATCCATTTGGTTAGAGTTGAGGAGCAAAAAGGGTATGATCGTGCTATTGGGGGTATAGTGAGAGGGAGGTAGAGGAGCAAATCTGCAGGGAAATTGCAGAGATATGCAAGAGCTATAGAGTGGTGATATTGGGGGACTTTAATTACCCAAATATCGATTGGGATAATGCTAGGGTAAAGGGAAAGGAGGGGGAGGAATTTCTGAAATGTGTTCAGGAGAATTTCCTTGACCAGTATGTTCTTGGCCCAACTAGGAAGGAGGCATTGCTGGATCTGGTGCCGGGGAATGAGGTGGGCCAGGTCGACCAAGTGTCTGTGGGAGAACACTTGGGTACGAGTGATCATTGTATCATAAGATTTAGATTAACAATGGAGAGGAGCAAGGAACAATCTAGAGTGGAACTTCTAAACTGGAATAGGGCTAACTTCAATGGGATACGAAAGGATCTAGCCAGGGTAAAATGGAACCAAAGACTGACAGGAAAAACTGTAACGGAACAATGAGTGATCTTTAAGGAGGAGATTTTCCAAGTACAGGCTAGGTACATTCCAACAAGAGGGAAGGGTATGGGAACCAAAGCAAGGGCTCCTTGGATGACTAGGGAGACTGAGAAGATGATGAAACAAAAAAAGAGGGTCTATGATGAATGTCAGGTGAATTCTTCAAGGGAGAATCAGACCAAATACAATAAGTTGAGAGGGAAAGTGAAGATGAAAATAAGATTGGCAAAGAGAGAATATGAGAGTAGAATGGCGGTTAACATAAAAGGGAACCCAAACATCTTCTACCGGCATGTAAACAGTAAGCGGGTAGTAAGAGGCGGGGTGGGGCCTATTAGGGACAAAGAAGGTGATATATGCTTAGAAGCGCAGGGCAAGGCTAGAATATTCAATGAGTACTTTGTATCGGTGTTTACTAAGGAGGTGGATGCTGACAAAATATCGGTTGAAGTGGAAAAGGTTAAGCAATGGAAGGGGTGAAAATTGATAGACAGGATGTACTAGAAAGACTGGGTATGCTTAGAGTGGATAAGTCGCCTGGTCCAGATGGCTTGCATCCCCGGTTGCTAAGCGAATTGGGGGAGGAGATAGCAGAAGGGCTTGCCATAATTTTCCAATCTTCCCTAGATGCGGGGAAGGTGCCTGAGGATTGGAAAATGACAAATGTGACACCATTGTTCAAGAAAGGGTGTAAGGACAATCCTAGTAACTACAGGCCAGTCAGTTTAACATCAGTGGTGGGTAAAGTTTTAGAAATAATAATCCAAGGAAAAAATTAACAGGTATTTGGAGAGGTTTAAGCTAATTAAGGAGAACCAACACGGGTTTGTAAAAGGCGGATCATGTTTGACTAATCTAATTTAATTTTTTTGGTGAAGTAACAGGGAGGAATGATGAAGGGAATGCAATGGATGTTGTCTACATGGATTTTCGGAAGGCGTTTGACAAAGTACCACATAGAAGGCTGGTTAACAAAATTGAGGCTCATGGAATAGGTGGGTCAGTGGCAGCTTGGATAAGGAATTGGCTTAAGGACAGAAAACAGCGAGTTATGGTAAATGGCTGTTTTTCAGACTGGAGGATGGTAGACAGTGGTGTTCCCCAAGGGTCAGTGCTGGGGCCACTGCTTTTTTTGATGTATATAAATGACCTGGATATTGGAATACACAGTAGAATTTCTAAATTTGCCGATGACACCAAACTTGGGGGTGTGGCAAACAGTGAGGATGATACCAATCGACTGCAACAGGACATAGAAAGGCTAGCAGAATGGGCAGACAAATGGCAGATGGAATTTAATACAGAGAAGTGTGAGGTGATGCATTTTGGCAGAAGGAACAGGGAGAGACAATATTCACTTAAGGGCACAGTTTTAAATAATGTGCAGGGACAGAGGGACCTGGGAGTTAATGTGCATAGGTCCCTGAAGGTGGCGGGACATATTGAGAGAGTGGTTAGCAAAGCATATGGGATCTTGGGCTTCATAAATAGAGGTATTGAGTACAAAAGTAGAGAAGTTATGCTTAACCTTTATAAAGCGCTGGTTAGGCCACAACTGGAGTATTGTCTCCAGTTCTGGTCACCACACTTTAGGAAGGATGTGAAGGCCCTTGAGAGGGTGCAGAGGAGATTTACCAGAATGGTTCTGGGGATGGGGGAGCTTTGCTACAAGGACAGGTTGGAGAAGCTGGGTTTGTTTTCATTGGAGCAAAGGAGGTTGAGGGGTGATTTGATAGAGTTGTACAAGATTATGACGGGTTTGGATAGGCTAGACGGGGAAAGGCTGTTCCCACTAGTTGATGGTACAAGGACTAGGGGACACAGATTTAAGGTTTTGGGCAAGAGATACAGGAGGGATGTGAGGAAAAACTTTTTTATGCAGTGAGTGGTGAGGACCTGGAACTCGCTGCCGACGGAAGTGGTGGAAGCTTAGACACTCAATGTTTTCAAGAGGAGACTGGATAGGCACTTGAGGGAAATAAACTTGCAGGGCTACCGGGACAGAGCGAGGGAATGGGACTGACTGGATTGCTCTACAGAGAGCCGGCACGAACTCAATGGGCCGAATGGCCTCCTTCTGTGCCGTTATGACTCTATGACATAACCCTCCAGAATGTTGCTCTCAGCCACCTATTATTCTCCAATGATGATTATTCGTATCAATTATTCTACTTGGGAAATTTTAACGTAAAACATGTAGATAGTGTAAAAATAAAATTGGAACTTGGGGATGGGTTGATTTATCATTGATTCACATTGACTTTTTTTTTACTTTTATCTGAATGATTCATAGTTTTCAGTTCCTCTATACCAACCTGGTTTAACTTGCACTGTTAGACCACAATTAATGTCTGTGTTGCATTTAACTACTATTGCAAAATGCAAAGCATGCAGATTGGCAAGGCTTATTAGTTTCTTCACCCCAAGATTAGCAGAACTGGTATTTGTAGTGTCCACATTTTCAACATACAAATCTGAAATAACATGCACTTTGGTACTAATAAATCCTGAAACCGTATTTAAAATCTGGTTGAATATGATGTATATAAAATCAGTAGCAGAAAGTTTGGACGTTGTTAGTATCAACAATTTGCAGGATTCTTTACTCACAAAAATCAATCCAGGATCAGCTAAAGTGGTTGATCTCCACAGCAATGTACTTTCCTGTTCCATTCCTATAATCCTTCTGCAGTAAGTGTATCTTCATGAATGGCTTCTCCTCCCATTCTTGCAGTTACCGGTGATATTGCCCAGCGAGCTATCCTTGGTCCTTTCTTATTTTTTATCTACATGTCATCCCTTGTCAAAATCCTGCACAAAAATGGGAACAACTTTCACATGTCTAACAACATCTAAATCTTTCTTTCTACGATAACCATTGGCTGTTAATATTCTAGTCTGTGTCCAATATCCAGTCATGGATATGCTGAAATTTCCTTTAGCTCAATGATAGTAAAAGCAAAGCCATTCTATATGGTCCATACCAGTGCCTGTGTCTCTTTGGTTGCCCACTCAGGTTGAACCAGTTGGTCTCCAGTGCAGAATCTTCTGCTTGACTTTAAGCTGAACTTCTTGTACTATGTATGGTCGGTCAGTCAGTCATCAAGATTATATTTTTTTTACCTCCAGAACATTGCCCACTTGTGCTTCTGTGTCCCTCCCTGTTGTTGAAATCTCATTTCATATTTCCATCACCTCAAAATTGATTTATCAAATGCTTTCATTGGCTTCCCTCCTGTATCCATCACAAATATAAGAATTTAAGAATTAGGAGCAGGAATAGGCCATATGGCCCCGCGAGCCTGCTCCGCCATTCAATAAGATCATGGCTGATCTTCGACCTCAACTCCACTATCCCGCCTGATCTCCATATCCCTTGATTCACCGAGAGTCTAAAAATCTATCTATCCCAGCCTTGAATTCCAAAGATTCACAACCCTTTGAGTGAAGAAATTCCTCCTTATTTCAGTCTTAGAAGGCCGACCCCTTATACTGAGATTATGTCCCCAAGTTCTAGACTCTCCAGCCAGGGGAAACAACCTCTCAGCATTTACTCTGTCAATCCCCCTCAGAATCTTGCATGTTTCAATGAGATCACCTCGCATTCTTCTAAACTCCAGAGAGTATAGGCCCAAACTACTCAATCTCTTCTCATAGGACAACCCTCTCATCCCAGGAATCAATCTAGTGAACCTTTGTTGCACTCCCTCTGAGGCAAGTATATCCTTCCTTAGATAAGGAGGCTAAAACTGTGCACAGTACTCCACGTGTGGTCTCACCAAAGCTCTGTACAATTGTAGAAAGACTACTTTAAGCTTGTACTCCAACCCCCTTGCAATAAAGACCAACATACCATTTGCCTTCCTAATTGCTTGCTGTACCTGCATGCTGACTAAGTTAATCCAGAGCTCTGCAGCCCAAGTTCTCTCGAATAAAGTACCCCACATGCCCGCTCTCCTTGCCACGTCCCACTGGCTTCTTGCTCCCCAGCTTATCAACTGCAAGGTCTATATAAATATTTTCAAATTCCTCCAAAGTCTTGCTATACCATATCTGAGGGATCTTGTCAAATCATTTGTCCCATTTCACATCCTATGCTCCTGTGACTATGGATTAAGGTTCATTCCCTGCTCCCTCAGCTCCACCATCGAAACCCATTTTTTCAGTCACTACAAGCTGCTCTTTAGAACGTTCTCTCAACAGCACGTTTACTTGCTACCTTTGTCCTTTCTTTGAAAAGCCTCTTAAAATATGACTTTCTATGTGTTTTTGGATTCCTTTAATCTGTCCACTCTTCTTCTTGGTGTCTCCTTTCCCCTTGTATAGCACTCGGAGAGATTCTTTTACATGACGTCACTGTGAAAGTGCAAAGTTATTGTTCTTTGTTAAAGAAAAGAGTATAGAGTCAACCCTTCATGCATAACAGTCTGTGTTGTAGTAATGATATAGTTCATACAATTTAAGAGGCATTAAGGGAATTTAAGGAATGTTCAGAATAGTTATTCTTGAGGTAATGCTGTATTTTCTAATCGGATTGATTCCAGGTACTTGAAGATCCCACACTACTTCATACCATGAAAGTGTTTTGCCTTTGTAATAGCACCAACAATTTATATCTCTTAAGGTAATAAACAAACTTAACAATGGTGTCTACCTGATGGACTTGCTAAAGTTGTCAGATAGCAGTCATTCACACAAAATAATGACTGATATGATGTTATATGAGAGGTGAAACTTCTCAGCTCTTTTGTAGCCTAAATAAGATAATGCATGTTTTTACAGCTGATTTGATTGTTCTGACATACTCTCAACTTTATGATTTTCTGTTATAAAATCAGATTGTGAAAATATAGTACATTCATTTGCATTTTACCAGCAGTAACCAAACAAGGCCCGGCCTTCGAAATGCCTCCAGCCTCACGGCTCGGACATTTGGCAGGTGGCGCGAGCACTCCACCCACCGCCTGCTCCAAGTCCGCCCAAAATTAAAATCATCCTCCAACTTGAAAATTTCTCTCTACCCATTACGTGATCGACTGAGAACTGCAGGATGTCAGTTTAACATTACAGTCTAATTATTCAGCTCAAACTGGTTACATTACATAGACAACATTCCCAAGGTCCCACAAATTTGTACTGAAGTATTCCAAAGAGTATTGGATCATCTATGTCAATACTTCTCTTTTTGATCGTCAGTCTAATTCTTAACCAGATAATTGGCCAGCTTCTTATTGAAGGAGTTAATCAACAGAGCACTAATTGCTTTAGATGGGTGTCTATATCACAGGGCTGGCAATGTGGTTCCGATACAGTGACACTGAGACCACTGCTCCCTCGGCTCTTCTTGCACTTGTGCAGAAATGAGCTGACCTCACACAATAATGAGAGGTCAGCTCATTTTAATGTTTTAGTGGAACTCCCGATGCACAATGCATGACGTGCCATGAGCATTACGGGGGAATGGAATGTCAGGTTACAACAGCAGTGAAAGACAGATGGATGCTTGTGGAGAGTCAAAAAAATTTTTATTGGTGGGGCACAAAATCTCCATTTCCATTCTAGCTTTGCTGATAGACAGTGGCCCACTGTGTTTACAAGCTTTTGTACCAATCTAGATGACCTTGTATTTAGCCAGAAGCCAGAGCAAAATAAGGGTAGCCCTACGTAAAGAAGCGTGCCACCCTGGATCAATTTTTTCCCCTCCTTTTATAGGCATTCCCTGAAACGCTCATTCCAAATGGGTGCTGTGTGTGTGGAGCACCATTCTGGTACTCCAGTTATATTACGAGGAAGCCCCCAATTTAAATATTTTCTGGTGCCTTAATAAGCCATGCACACAATAGGCCTCGTGCCAGATAATACAGGGCAATTCTGCATGTAGGCCGCAACCCAAACTTAAACTGTCACAAGCTCTCAAGTTTGAAAAAAAAAATAACAGCATATAGGCCACACACCCAACTTAAACTTTTTATTGCTTTTTAAATGTGTAGCTTGTATAGGCATTAATATGATAATACTCCATGGGGTCATTTTCTTCTAATCTCTATTTTCATTCCTAATGTTCTTTAGCTCTGCAATCATAGTGTAGCTTAAATAGCATGTTCACATCTATATTATCCATACCTACCAGACTTTGATCTTGTGTACTCTTCATCTTTTGTGCAAAATTATCCTCGTCAGTCCTCTATGTACTTTCTCCAAGTCATCAATGGCCTTGAATGAGTAATGCTCAAAATTGCACATAGGTTTCAAATAAGGCCTACCAATGACTTATTTTATGACTTTTGACATAATTGCATTCCCTCAAGAATGATCTGAGTTCCTATTGCCAAAGCTCTGATGCTTCTATCCCTTTCTACACCAAGTCCTGCTCATTCATCACCCATGTCTTTGCTGGCCACGAGCGCCTCAAATTTAAAATTCTCAACCTCATATTTAAATTCCTTCATGGCCTTACCTCTCCCTATCTCTAATTTCTGTAACCTCCTTCGGACCAACAACACCTCTCTCCCGAACTTTGTTCTTCTGACTTTGGCATCTTGCGCATCCCCACTCCATCCCCCCCATCATAGGTGACCATGCCGTCAGCCACCTAGAGTCCACACTCTGGAATTCCCTCCCTAAACCCCCTTGCGTCTCCACCTCCTTTTTCCTCCTTTGAAATTCTCCTTAAAACCTACTTCTTCGACCAAGTATTTGGTCACACCTCCTATTTTCTCCTGTGTTGTATCATCCATTTTCTTCATTGTACCTCTGTGAAGCGGCTTGGGATTTTTGTTACATTAAAGGCGATGCACAAGTGCAAGTTGTTGCTGTTAATAACAGCCTTAAATTGACTGAATACTGCGCCTGCCATTCCTTGGCCCCATCATTTAATTTTCACAAATCTTTAAAATGTTGTCAAATCCCTCTTATACTAACCTAGATCGTAGCTTAGTGCCATCTGCAAAGTTTGTGCTACCCAGAGCAAACCCATGTTGGATTCCACTTGATCTCCTTCCTCTTTAAAGAGAAGTCGCACAACACCAGGTTATAGTCCAACAGATTTATTTAAAATGACGAGCTTTCGGAGCTGTTGCCCCTTCGTCAGGTAAAGGTACAATGAGGGAATCTATTACACAATATATAAACACAGAAAGCAATTTGTCTGCAGAGATACAATCTTTCAGGGAGGCATTACATCAAAGACACACCAGAGCACAGCCAAGACAATGAGATGGGTCACAGGGGGTCCAATGTGTCAAATCCTGCCGATTTGCTCCGAAAGTTCCAAAAGCTCGTAATTTTAAATAAATCTGTTGGACTATAACCTGGTGTTGTGCGACTTCTCATTTTTGTCCACCCCAGTCCAACACCGGCATCTACGCATCTTTAAAGAGAGATACTGATTTGAAGCTTTAATATATCAGAAGTGGTCATTAAAATTGAAGAGTGCGATATGATACGATACAGCCAAGAATATTGACAGTTTCTATTCCATAAGTAGTTTATGCAGGTCTGCAACCTGTTTCAGACTTCTGATCATGCAATATTCTGTTTATGCAAAATGTTTAATTCTTACATTTAAAAAAAAATTGACTGTTGCACATTATTTTAGCCTTAGCTGCTACACAACTTGAGTGGAGGTTGAGTATTACAACGTTGGGTTTATATAGTGCCTCGCAGCTGTTGGTGGCAGTGCCCTTATTTCATGGTTTGACCTTGCACTTTTAAAGTCTTGATAACAGGAGGCCAAACCCCAGGGAATTGAAGTTAATGAAGAAACTGCTGACATTTTGTGGTAACTTGCTGGAGTGTGTATTTGAGAATGAGCTGGTAAAACGTTAAAGAAGTAGAGTGAAATGGGAGTGTTATTGAAGATAAGTTTTTTGATTCTGAATTCCCCAGTTTCCTCGCGACAGTGGGCAGCAACCTCAAAATAGGTTCTGTCGAAAGGTCATCGACCTGAAACGTTAACTCTGTTTTTCTCTCCACAGATGCTGCCTGACCTGCTGAGTATATCTAGCATTTTCTGTTTTTATTTTGCTTTTGTCCCATAATAAATTTGCTGGATTCGTTAAAGCCGACAGCCCAGAAGACCCAGTGAAACAGTAGCCCACTTAACCAAATATAAAAGTAGCCTCTGTGTTCAACAGGGATAGTGATAAGGAGGTAGATAACTAGAAGAGTCAGTAAATGCAAAGAGAGTCAGTAAGCCATAGTTGAAGTCATTATTATGGCTACATGCGTTGTATATACAGAGATCTATCCTCACTGGTGGTGCCTCACATATGATGCCGACTAGATAGTGCACAGTGCACCAATTTATCCGAGTTCAACCAGCAATGCTTCTGAAGGTATTTATCGCATCTTGCTGTTGGTCAGAACCGTTTCTGTTTACACCATGTATTTTAGTTGCAAATATCATTTTTAAACTCATATTTCTATGACATAATGAGTGTGAAGATACCCAATGTAGTATAAAAATAAGTATTAATCTTGCCACATCTATTTTATCTATTTTGAAGCATCTATTGTGTTGTAAGCCATATACTGTAGTAACATTAATGTGGTGCAGAATATGCACACTATTGTGAAGATGAACCATATTATAGAACTTCAAACTATATTCTAAAATTACCATGAACTGCTGCAGCATGTAAATACTGATACATTTTGGCTGACAATTTAATGCTGTCAATCCAAGATTGCATTAATGTAACTCAGGGCATCAACATTGCACTGATGAACCAATAACTGCTGGAGGCATTTTGAGTCAAGCTCATTCTGATTACTATGACTTGAACTGGAGTAACCTGATTTGTGTAAAAACGTGTTTTACAGTGGTGCCAGCCAGTGTGTGCTTTGGATTTACTGCTTATGTTCATTGTACAGGTTTGACTTTAAAAAACCATTGATGCTAAAAAAGCCGTAGCTAAATCTGGTCTTTGTGTTCTTCACAGCTATAGAGGGCAATTTGACTTTACAGGCAGGTGTTGGGAGTTCAGAGTAAAGAGAGCCAGATGCGAACAGGAGTTGCTGCATTCTCATGAGGCTGTTTTTAATTCATCTATGCCCCTGGGTTAGCACAAACTCACTGTGCTCTAAATCCTGGGGCTACTCGCCTGACTTGCAATTCTACCTCATTTGATAGCATGGGAAAATGTTTCTGTAACTTACCACTCAACATATGTGAGAAAATTAGAGCAGAAATTAAGGGTATAAAGGTTAGCTCCATACTTTGCTTCCTTCACACTGATTTCCTCCCCCCCTGCCACTCTTCTTTTCCTTAGCTGATAGGGGCATCATTCTCAAGAAACATGCTCCTCAAGATTTTCAACATGACTTTTTCAATTTTTAATTGTCGGTTAATACTTAAGAACTATTTGTGGTGGACAAGATGTTGCTTATTAACACATGCCAGTGAGTAAAAAGCAATGCTAGTTATGCAGTGAATCAAAGCACACCGATTTAAAATTATTCAGGTACAGCAGTATCAAATAAATGATTATTTTTCCAACGGACAATGTTTCGTTTGACGTATTTAATAGTTAAATAAGTGTTTTCAAAATTTATTTTAAAAGTACACAAGAATTATGAATTATATAGGACCATTCAGTTACACATGAGTGTCCATAATATTTTAGTTGGGAGGCATCATAAACACTTAGGGCTGGATTCTCTAGAGAGCAGTAATTTTATTGCCCTATTTTTGCAGTGGTTTAAACTGATGGTAATAGTGACTGTCAGGTAAAACCATTTACCTGATAATGCCCATGTGGCTGGGGTGGAGTTGGATAGCAGCAGAATTGCTACCTTGTGCCTGAATTTCTATCTTCTAAAGGCACGTAGAAGCAGCCTTTATTACTATAGCAGTCTTTTTTGAATGTTCCTTTCCTTTTGTACGTGGCTGAAATTATGGGCGCGATCTTGCCAGCCCTGGGGAGGCAGGTATGGAGGCGGGACTGCCGGGAAAATGGCAGAATTTGGGAGTGGGTACCCAGCCCGCCCCCAACCCGCCTCCATGCCATCTTCCCAGGAGGCAGGTAGCCGTCCAGCGCCGGGTCCCGTCTCCTTGGAGGCGGGAAGGAATTAAAGCCAATTAACTGCCTGTTAGCAGGTAGTTAACAGGCAGAAAATAGGATAATCCCCTTTTTGCCCTCAAGTGCGGGCTTCCCGAAGGCTCCGAAACCCGCCAGGTCAGCGAGGCGAGTACTGAGACTGCAGGGGTCGGTGGGGGGGTGGGGGGGTGTGCAAAAGTGTGCTGAGAAGGTAAGTGATGGGTGCAAGAGTGGAGAGGTGAGTATCTGAGGTAAGTGCAAAGTGTCAGTAAAAGTGTACTTACCTTTGTTTGTTCCTGCAGGCTTAAGTCGGTGTGTATGCTGAGAGTCTCGCACCTCCGCGTTGGAGATGACAGATGGCCGTTGCATTCTCCAATGCAACAACCATCTCATTTCTGCAAAAGAAAGATGTTTGATGAGGTCTTGAATTCAAGACCTCATCAAACTACAGAGAATGTCACTGTTTGAGAGCTTCACAGAGCTGTCAAACGATGACAATTCATCTGTCAAAAATTTTTGACAGATGAATCGTCATACGTTGACGTTCTCTGCAACCGGCTTTCCCTTAATTGGCCTGCTAAACCCGCTGGACGGGCTTAACAAGGTCAATCAAGGAAAAATAGCATGGGTTGGCCAGAAGTTGATGGAGGTGGGACTAAAACTCGACAAGTGGGAGTCCCGCCTCCAAAAGCTCCCCATTGGCAAAATCACCCCCTATGTCATCAGTGGGGCAGGATCCCAGCTACATATTTAATAATGCCATATTAAAAATTAGGTGATCAGAATAATGACTACAGAACTGAACTACCATCACCACAAAGATGTGGATTAAGTACCTATGGGTTATATGTTAATCGGAGCAAATGGTATACAACCCCCAACTAAGACTAGAGAAATACCGAACAGTCTGGGCCCCTTTCTGGCGGTCCATACAAGATTCATCTATTTCTATAAATACTTAGTAGACCCCTAGAAATGAAAAGGCAGACTGACATAAGAAGGAGGATGGGAGTACAATACCCACTGCAGTCACTACAAAGAACACAATCTAACCAGACATCATCCAAAACAAAATAGGGAAGACCTTGAAAACCCAGCCAAAAGGTTAATTGTCTTAATATTTATTCCCAGAAGTACAGTGTGAAAAAATATGCAGCCACTCAACCAATATCTAAACCTATCCTTAAAAATAATCAAAGACACTTTTGTATCCATGGCCAAAAAAATCAGGAGCACTGCAAATCAGACATGCGTCATGACCTCTGCAGGGACCGGAGTTGCGATTTCAGAGCTTAAAGGCCTATGAAATAGCTGAACGTAAAGGTTGGGTAAATAAGCAATAGTTTGGCAGTATCGTTTGTGGTCTTTGGGTTGATTGTATTGCCCAGCATTTGAAATTCTGACTGCATGCATAAAGCAGCTATTGTGTTATTCTGGAATAAGGTGGTTTACGGAAATTAGCTGACGGTTTTGAATTATAGTTGAAGTTTGGGTTCAAGCCTTACTCCAGAACTGGAGCACATAATAAAAAAAGAATTGCATTTATATAGCGCCTTTCACGACCTCAGACGTCTCAAAATGCTTTACAGCCAATAAAGTACTTTTGCAGTGTAGTCAATGTTGTAATGTAGGAAACGCGGCAGCCAATTTGTGCACAACAAGCTCCCACAAACAGCAATGTGATAATGATCAGATAATCAGTTTTAGTGATGTTGAGTGAGGGATAAATATTGGCCAGGACACTGGGGATAACTCCCCTGCTCTTCTTCGATATAGTGCCATGGGATCTTTTACGTCCACCTGAGAGAGCAGACGGGGCCTCATAGAAACATAGAAGATAGGAGTAGGCCATTCGGCCCTTCAAGCCTGCTCCGCCATTCAATGAGATCATGGCTGATCATCCAAATTCAATACCCTGTCCCTGCTTTCTCCCCATATCCCTTGATCCCTTTAGCCTTAAGAACTATATCTAACTCCTTCTTGAATATATTTAATGATTTGGCCTCAACTGCCTTCTGTGGTAGAGAATTCCACAGGTTCACTACTCTCTGGGTGAAGAAATTCCTCCTCATCTCAGTCCTAAATGGCTTACCCCTTATCCTTAGACTGTGACCCCAGGTTCTGGACTCACCCGCCATCGGGAACATCCTTCCTGCATCTGTCTAGTCCTGTTAGAATTTTATGAGTTTCAATGAGAAGTTTCAGTTTAACGTCTAATCAGAAAGATAGCACCTGTGACAGTGCAGCACTCCCTCAGTACTGCACTGGAGTGAAAGCCTAGATTTTTATAATCTAGGCTGATACTCCAGTGCAGTACTGAGGAAGTGCTGTATTCAGATGCCATTTTTCAGATGATGATGATGATGATGATGTTAAACTGAGGCCATGTCTGTCTGTTCCATTGGTTCAGGTGATATTAAAGATTTTAAGGCACTATTCAAAGAAGATCAGGGATATCTCCTGGCATTCTGGACAACTTTACTCTTTTAACCAACATAATCAAAGAAAGTTTAACTGGTTGATGATTTCATTTGCTGTTTGTGGGACCTTGCTGTGTGCAGATTAGCTGCCGCATTTGCCTACATAACTGCAACTGCACTTCGAAAGTAATTCATTGGCTGAGGAGCACTCCAAGACATCCTGAGGACATGTTAAGGTGTTATATAATTGCAAGTTCTTTCTCTCTCTTTTATAAAAGAAGTTAATATCTGATTTAAGCAGCAAGTTAGATAGCACATGCAAACAAGATAGTTTAGTGGATAATGCAAGCAAGTCGACTAAGCGCTTTTACTTGGCAGGTTAGGTGACATTGTGCCTTCATGTAAATTATGCCACAGAGACTATAAAAGTACTGTGGGTGACCAATAAAGTAAAAGAGGTGATATTTCAGTGGATTTTGCGCCCTGTAAGCCTTGTGGCTTAATTGGGGCCAGTTGGGAACATTTAATAATTGCTGTCAGAAGATCAAATTTAATTCGCATTTTCGCAGAACTGCTGCAGGGTAGAGTTAAACAAATTGTCATCTGAGGTTTAAAAATGAACAAAGGTTTAATTAGGCTGATTAGGATGCTGGAAAAGTGAGATGAGGTAATCAGAGATTTAACTTTCCATGCAGAGGTTTATGATATTCTATAGGATAATGCCCTCCTTATAAATGTCAATTTTTTAGGGAATGTTGAACAAAACAGTTGATGCCTTACATAAATGACTAACTTTAAAAAAATTAAACTTTACCATATATACTTGTGTATAAGGCAACCCATATATAAGTGGCACACTAAAAATACCCATGATCTTCAAGACTAGACTTAACATTATAAAAACTTAAGTAAACAAAATAATCAACTTTTATGTCTGTTGGCCAACAAACATATCGGGGGAAAAATTCGGTTGCTTTGCGCCTCCCGTTAGCGCCCTAAGAAGGCGCTAACTGGGCGCAAAGCAACTAGCGCCCGGGTGCGGCGCCGCCAACGCCTCCCACAAAATTCAGCGGGAGGTTAACGGTGGCGGTAATCGTTAGCGCCCTGTGGCGCTGCACCGCCAGTGATGACGTCATCGCCGTGCGCAGCGCCCTGGCCGCGATCTTCGGTAGCGCCCCCCTGTCTTACCACCGGACGCTATGTCCAACAGGGTCAGGGGGGCCTACCTGCGGCCATGGCGGCGCTAATTAAAGGCGAGGTGCCGGGCGGCCATTTTTGTTGCTGGCCGCCTGCCAGCACCTGCTCCCATTGCCATCCCCGGCCTCCTGAGCAGCCCCCCCGCGGAGTGCCGGCGGGCTCTTTTGTCGGCACTCCAATCCCTGGTGGCCCAGCTGGGCCCCGGGTCACACTGTGTGAGGCCCCTCCCCTTTAAGTAGGGGAGGAAGGCCTGCAGTACCGCGGTGCGATGTGGCACGTCGCGCCGCGATATTCCCTCGCAGCGCCCCAAGAGGGAGGCGGGGTGTTTCCAGTAGTGACTCGCTTCCCTCTTGGGGCGCTACCGATGAATTTCGGCCGCAGGGGCGCTAATTTTTTCGGGGCTCGAAAAGTAGCGTCCCGGCTAAGCTAGTGTCCCAAAGGGGGCGCGACTCAATTTTTCCCCCATCTTCTCTTTGTTCGTTCTCGGTTTAATCAGCACATTTCAGTCAGTTATTTGTCTGCTTCATTCCTCGTGAAATTTTAAAAGGCACCTTTTCCACCCAACTCCTGACTACAGTCCAAGCTCCTGCTGCTGATTTAACATCAGCATCAGCTCTAGAGGATAGATACATAGGAACGTAGTAATATACAGGACCAGAAAGGACCGTTGTGGTCCATCTGACCGATTCCAGTGGTACAGAGAGAGGAAATTTAAAATTAGCACCGGGAACTGAGACTAAAGTCTGGAGGGAGAATTGTTACCTAAATGTCACAGAGCTGGAGAGGTGGGTGGAACAGTCGGCAACAGGTTACAGCAGCAGCTGATAGGAGGATGCTGGTATGATTCTGCTGCCAGGTGTACTGCCTATGGAAAAATTGCTCCACCAGGACCAAAACTCGCCAGAAAGGAAACCTGAGGGAGCAATGACCTGTGTATAAGACTAAAACCATGACCCCCCAACTTGTAGCCTCAAACATGGGCTTGAATTTGTAGTCCTGTATGTGAGTATATGCATTAAACTATGCTTAGGTAAAGTGACATTTTAATCGCAGTTTCTGATTTATTTGTATCCTTATCACTATTATGGTTTTCATGTTACCTCCTGATGCTGTGATTCCTTCGCTGTTCTCCTTTACCCAGGATAATGGGATAGTGCAGGCCACATATGCTTTCTGCAAAGTTCCACAACTGCCATTAGGACATCATCATCAACAATATCAAACAACAACATAGAAAAATATCCCAAGGCACTTCACAGAGACATAATCAAATAAAATGGATGCCGAGTGAAAGAAGGAGATTTTAAGAGGGGTTACCAAAAGGTTGGTCGAAGAGATAGATATTAAAGAGGGGAGTAATGCAGAGAGGTGGAGGGTATGGAAATGTAAGGGCATGGGGCCTAGGCAGCTGAACAGTTGCTAATGGTGGGGAGAAGGGCAGATACACAAGTGGCCAGAATCGGAGGAATGGAGAGTTTGCGAGGGAGGTTGTAGGGGTGAGGGGGTGACATAGATAGGAAGTGGCGAGCCCTTGAAGGGATTAAAATATGAGGATGAGAATTTTTACTTTGTGCCATTGGGGGAGCAGAGATCAGCGAGCATTGTGGCAAGTAGATCAGTGAGCAGAGTTTATGGGCGAGCAGGACCTGGAGCAGGATAAGATAATGGGCAGCAAGAGTTTTGCATGAGATGAAATTTACAAAGGGAGGCTGGCCAGAAAAGAATTGTAATAGTCGAGCTTGGAGTAGACAAAGGCATGGCTCAGGGTTTCGGCAGCAGATCAGCTGAGGCACAGGTGGAGATGGAGGTGAGCGATGTTACGGAGGTGGAAGTAGGCGGTCTGTGTGATAGTCAGGATATTGGATCTGAAGCTCAGCTTTTGATCGGATTGGATGCCAAGGTTGCAAACAGTCTTCTTCAGCCTGAGACAGTAACCGGGAAGGGGAATGGAATTGATGACCAGGCTATGGATTTTGTGACAAGGGTTGAAGATGATGGCTTTGGTCTTTCCATTGTTTAACTGGAGGAAATTGTGGCTCATTCAAAACAATTAGTCTGACAACGCAAAGGCAGTGCATGTGTCGAGAGAGATGGTGGAGAGGTAGAGCTGGGTTTCGTCAGCGTATGTGTTAGAGCTGACCCCATGTCTGCAGATGATGTTGCCAAGGGGCAACGTGTAGACAAGGACAAGGAGGATAGATCTTTGTGGAACTCCAGAGGTAACAGTACATGTGTGGGAAGACAAGCCCCTGCTGCAGATCCTGTGCCTACAATGCTATAGGTAAGTGTGGAACTAAGCGAGGGAAGTTCCATTAAGGTGGACAATTGAGAAAAGATATTGGAGGAAGATGGTGTGGTTGACCATATCAAAGGCTGCAGAGAAGATGAGTAGGATGTGAAGGGATAATGCACCATAGTCATAGGCAAATATAATTTGTGATTTTGGTTAGGGCCGTTTTGGTGCTGTTGCAGGGATGGAAACCTGATTGAAGAGATTTAAATAAGGAGAGAAATGGGCATGAATTTGGGAGGTGACAACACATTTAACGACTTAGGAGAGGAAAGGGAGATTGGAGATGGGGCAGTAGTTTGCAAGAACAGAGGAGTTGAGGGTGGGTTTTTTGAAGAGTGAGATTACCTAGTTTTGAAATGGAAGGGGACTGTGCCTGAGGAGATGGAACCATTTACAATGTTAGCTAGCAAGTGGGCCAGGAAGGGAAGTTAGATGGTCAACAGTTTAGTGAGAATGTGGTCAAGGGAGCAGGAGGTGCATCTCATGGACAAGACGAGCTTGAGAAGAGTTTGGGCCAGAAATGGGAGAGAAACAAGAGAAAGATGCAGGTTAAGGATTAGGCGTGGCCGGGGTGGGGGAGCTGGTAAAAGGTTTGGCTTAACTGATGGTCTTCAGCTTGGTGACGTCCATAAGCTCCCCGTATGTTGTTGGAGGTGAGAATGGAGTGGGCAAGAGAAAAGGGGTTTCAGGAGATAGCAGTGGAGAAAAGAAGCCATTTCACCATTGCAAGTAGTGCTTCATCTATCTGCCTAGCAAGGAGCTAGTGCAACTCACCACTTGACTGCAATTGAATTTGAGTGACAATTGAGAGTAGAATCAGAGTTTGACCTCTCCAAATGGAAATCTAGTGCTCTGCTGCCAAAGTTACCAGCTACCCTAGCAGGAGAATCACTTAGAATGGGATATGGTTAGACATAGTTTGTACTTTTGACTCCCACATGTGCCCAATGCACAACTGTAAATTTATGTCATTGATAATAATTGGCATTTGATCATTTGAAGTTTATCCCTAAGTTGATCTGAATAGCTCTTTTATCAAATCACTACTATCAATGAATGTTAGAATAGAACTGTTTTTCCTATAGTGTTCCTGATGACAGAGAATTCCTGTGAGACAGCAAAAGGAAAATATTGTAACTGTCAGTGAAACATTTTTGTTTCACATTGATATTTATTAGGGTATGCTTCGAGATTGGCAAGAGTCAGTGGAGCATCCCCCATGTACACAGAACCCATCTGTAACTGTGGGTTACCGCTGGTTCTCAGTAGTCAGGATGTAATGTTTGTGGTTTGCTGTGTGCTAGCAGACAGTAGTTAGGGTTACCTCTAGTAACCACCCCCTTGCTAGTTAAAACATGTCTGCACAGTCTTCAAGGTGAAAGCATCATCAGGCATGAGTTGTGCAACAGCAACAAAGTACATAGTGGAGACTGAACACAGCAGAGCATAATAAAGTAGTTACCAATAAGCAGAAAGCCAACATCAAGTACTGCTTTAAACTGTTTTGCATCAGTTGCTTCCAGTTCTAGGTGCAGTGGTTCTGTTGGACAACAGGAAATCTAAAAGCTGCAGTGTGCACTTTGTATTTGTGAGTGGTCAGAAGACGTGTGAGATGTATCTCATAGTTTGCCAATCATTAAGGTACTGGGATGTTAGTACAATAACCTGTAGTGTAAGTTATTTTCAAAGGAGATGGGCTCAATTGACATTTTTAGGAACAATATAAAGGGTGCAATTTTTGCAGGTATACTTAGTATATGGTATGATCTATAGCTGTGTTTTTGTTCCGCTACTGTATACTATGAAAAGCAAAAATAACATCTATTGAATGGAAATAAAGAAAGACCTGTTCTAATTTTATATTTCATTATTTTGTTGTTCTCTGATAGGAGTTTCCAAAATATTTACAAAATACTGGCAGACTAGAAAGGTTGTTCTTCAGCACTTGAACCAGTGAAACAATATTGACAGTACTTTTTGTATGAAATGGAACGCTCCTTTGCATGATATACAACAAACATAACAATTTGTGACCCCCTCAGGTTATCTCTTGTTGGAACATTTTATCTGCAAGGCACACAGCTACATAGACAAAACTGAACAGCTTCATAAACAAAGCAGTCAGCTATTACCATCAATTGGTATCATTTCACGCAAAGAATTCTCTAAATGAAGCACCTTTTGCACAATCGTTTATATTTAAAATACTTGATAGTGATTCAAACTCTTACCCTACTGAACAAATCCCATACAAAAAATATAATAATGTGATATACTTCAAAGATTAAAATTTGAAGCTGACAGTTTACTTAAAAAGAAAACAAAAGTTTTTTTGTCCTTGAGAAAAGTTTGATGTGCGAGTGGAAACATTAAAGCAGAATTTTCAGCTGTCACTGTCACCAGTAAGATTGATATGCTTCTCTTCTGCCCTGCATTTTGAGGCTTGCAGCTGTCACCACACAGGGGAGTAACAGTAGAAGAGCCGTCTACAGTAGCTTATGAAAATGAAATGAGTTATTTCCAATGATGTAATCAGAAAATAATGGGGGTGATATTGAATGGCGTTGACCTGCCGGCACATGCTGGGAGCAGGAAGCAATCCCTGTTCCGGAGCATGTAGGCCTGCAGCACCCTCGATATTGGGCCCCCGACCTCATTTAAGCAAGCGAGCTGCCTGTTTCAAGTGCAGGCCCTGGACACCTATATTTCAGCATTCAGGTGCCCGTTTTACACTTGTCAATGAGTTTCTAGGCCAATCTGTTTTTCTACATCTGATCTGCTGTCATTTTATAATTTTTCTATTTTTGTATTACAACAGTTGTATAGAAAACAAATAGAATTACATCGTTATCTATCTTAAGTCAATTAAAAAAAAATTCTTGTTCTCCTCTGGAGTGATACAAATTCTTAAACTGTAAACCAAAATAAAAACTTGGCAGCCTTTTTATCGTTACCACAGAACAAAATAATGTTTCATTAATGTTAGCACGATAATCTAGGGTTGAATAGTGAGTTTGGGAGAGGAGGGGGGTTGTTTGCAAAACTTTTTTGATTCAGTGTTACATATTTTTTAGATAGGACAAACAAAATACGTCATATGACATTAATTTGAGATATCATGTGACACATTAATATACTGATGTTACTGATGAAAAGCTGAACATTGCTTTGCAGATGAAAATTTCAAATGAAGTACTGTCTGCTATGTATGATTTTATTCAGCATTATTATTTGCTTTACCATTCTAGTTACAAAATATATTACTGCATTTTAATGTAAGCTTTAATTGAAATCATAAATTTGATTTCATTTTGCCTTGTATTTCCAAATGCTAAATTTGCACTTTTATTTTAACATATTTACAAGACTGAAGTCTCTTCAGTTGCCATGGTGTTAATATATATAAAATGCATTGCTCAGTTTCAGAGAATTTTAAGAAAGGAGAATTGTTGATATTTTTAATAGTAGGTTAGAGCTCTAATAAAATGTTCACATAGTGGTAAGCTAGAGGGTGGCCATAGAACAACTTTGAAAAATAATATTGTACTTTAAAGAGGATTGTGGTGAAAAAACTGGTGTAACAGGGCCAGATTTTGCTGTAGCAGGGCATCTAACAGTGTCTGCCGTCAGTTAGATTTGCCCCTGCACCCTTCAGCTAAATAATCTTTGTCCACAAAGTTGCTGAAAGTACGAGCTGATAACGGCGCAGCGAGGGAAACAGGGCATCAGGGACCAACAGGGTATCTCCTTAACCAATGAGATTTAAGGATTGGGAAATAAACACAGAAAGGATTGAGAAGGAGGGTGAATTAAATGTCAAATCAGGTACAGAAAGAAAAATAGAGAAAGGGAAAGGAAGATTGGATTAAGAGAGAAAAAAGAGACCGAAAGGAAAAGGTAAAAACATTTTTAAAATCGCCTCAAAAAATTCAAAACATGAAGGAATGAGATTTCACACTTGTAATAGTTAATTTTCAGTGCCAGAATGTGATTGATAGTCATTAACAATTATCACATTGTTAAAAAGGTACATACACTACTAATTACTAGACCTAAATATCTGCGTTAGGTTTAGTTCGTATCTACTGCGCAAATACAGCAACTTTATGACATTCAATGCAGTCAATGGTGAGGTAGACAGAGAAATGCCATTTTCGTGAAGCCAACAGTGAAGTGCTGCAACTCGGACAGCAACTTTTGGATATTCACATTTAACCGCGCATCTGCTCCTCGCCTGAAGTTGCTGTGCCATTTACGCATAAATTACAGTAACAATCAAATTGGCAATGCCATACTCTGAACCTCAATTAATCTTTCTTAGGGTTTTATCCTTAGCATCCTGGGTAAAGCTTAGTTCCAGCAAACATTTGAACCCAATGGGAAACAGCTCCGCTAAACCTGCACTTCTTGCTCTAGCTGTAATTTAAGATTGCTTGGTTGCATCACTGAGGAACGAGCATCTTAATGGATCACATACACAAGAGTTCAGTCATGTGGTTTGAGGCAAAGAAACTCAGGATTGGATAAGCCCATTAGTAAGGCATACAATTTCAGCCCTTGGTAAGTACATGACCTTTTTGTCCTTGACAGAAAGTAGCGTAAATGGATATTGCACCATCGAAGTCTCCCATTTCTGTCTTCTCGTTTACCAAGAGACTGTTACTGTATGCCATTTGTAAAGGAGTAATAAGCACTAGGATAAGGTCTTTGGAAGGTCACATTTTAACATCATAGTTTATATCCCATAATAATTCTATAATTCATAAGCATTCATACTGATTTAGATTTGCTTCAACAGAGTCCAAGAAATAACTTTACCTAGTATTAATATAGTTATATTAGTTGGTATAATCACTACTATAAAGGTTTTCAAAATAGTGGCTTGTATAAACCTGTATATTAATGAATACATTAATAAGGTGCCACATATAGTTCTAAAAACATGTATTCAGACATTTAAAATACTTCTAAAATTGTAATTCACTATATTTTTATTTCAAGTGTGCTCATTAAAATAGTGAGGAGCTCATTTAAAAAATGTTATGGTTTTCATGATACAAGCTTTTAAATTATAGCGTGATTGTGTTTTATTCAGGGGTGAATTTATTTTGCTCACTTTATATAGGTACATGATGCTCGAACTGTTTAAAGAAAGAACATGCATTTATATAGCATTATTCTATGATAGCACCTTTCAGGATGTCAGGACTTCCCAAAGTGCTTCACAGCCAATGAAGCACTTTTTGAAGTGTAGTCACTTTTGAAAAGTGGCAGCCAGATTGTCCACAGCGAGGCCCCACAAACACAAATGAGATAAATGATCAAATGGCCTGTTTTAGTGATGTTGTTTGATGGATAAATGTTGGTCAGGACACCAGGAGAACTCTCCTGTTCTTCTTTGAAAAGTGCCATGGGATCTTTTATGTCCACCTAGGAGGGCAGACGAGGCCTCAGTTTAATGTCTCATCTAAAAGATGGCACCACTGACAGTGCATCACTCCCTCAGTACTGCACTGAAGTGTCAGCCTAGATTTTGTACTTGAATCTTTGGAGTGCGGCTTGACCTCACACCTTTCTGACTCATGTGAGAATGCCACCAGTGACACCTAATACAAACAAGATCTTGAAAGCCAAAGTGTATCCCTCTATACTTCATTGCCTTGTTACTTGTACCTTGCACAAATGAAAATAAAAATGGTTATATGCTAATATCAGAATCCTCTTTCCCTTCTCTCCTCTGGAAAATCACTGAACGGGTGAGATATTCTCATGACAGTTGGTAATGGGATTACCATTTAAAAATTCAATACTTTCCATCTCAATTATTTCCCCCATGGTAGTGGAGCTTGCTTGTTAAACTACATCCAGTGGGCATCTAATTGCTGTTGGCCTTGTTTGTGTTAGCAACTGGAACCCAAAGAGGAAAATCAGGTGGTGTCTAAGTAAGATTTTACTTCCATTCCCTTATCTGACCCCTGGCCTTAGCTGTCTACCATTTGGAGAAAATATTTGGCTGTCTCACTACGACCAAACCAGCAATAATGCTACTCCTGATTATCATCAGCAGGATTTTTTCATGTGTGCTGAGTTAGGATATTGTACTTTAACACAAAGGGCTGGATTTTCATTGACCCGTCGAGGCGGGTTTGGAGGCGTGTGGGGGGTTAAAATTGCGAAAACTGGCGGGCGGGCACAAGTCCGCCTCCATCCCGCCTCCACGCAATTTTCATGAAATCGTGTTTGCTGGTCCCGACTGCGTCCCGCCTTTAAGAGACGGGATAGGCTGTTAAGGCCCTTAACAAGCACTAAATTGGCTCCATAATGCAATTTTGAAAGGCCTTTGTGATTTTAACCCTTGTTCTGCGTGAAGCACGCCTGTTCTGAACCACGATTGTGAAACCTGGCGGGAGCACATTTGTCTCTCTCTCTCTGTGGTGGTGTAAAAATATCTGGGCGCAGACTTAGGGCTGCTGCTGCTCATTTTGCATCCAGGTCCTCTCACAGCAAAGGCCAGGCAGTCTCTGAAGACCTTCAGTGCAGCGGCAATGATGTCATCATCAAAGGCGACTTTCAGACTGAAAACACTAATTGGTTCATGGGTTCCCATATGCTGGAACTCAATTGCCCAATTAGGTGAAAATTGCATCAATCTCCCACATCCAATTGCAGTCGGGTGGATAACACGAAAAGTGGATGACACGACCCCAACCCGCCCCAGTATCAAAATCCAGCCCAAACTGTTTGTTTTGCCAATCAGCTTTTTCCACATTTCTGATGTCAATATAGAACTGATTTATCTTGCACATGCATAAGAAAGACACAATCAATCAATCCTGCAAACACAATTGGTACTAAGAGATTTAAAATCTTCAGAGCTCAGCTGATTTTCTTTCTTTGTAGGAGCTAATTTATTTTAATGAATGTTCCTGAAATTAAAAATAATGCAGTTGTAATGCAATATTTAGCAATTGGAGCGCATATCTATTTTTCAGATAGGTTCCATTTGTGCTTGCAAGTTAACAATTTAAAGAGACCATCTGCATTTTAATATGAATACAGGTATACTACTGATGATTCCATGGCCACTATTACTTCCAGCACTCTGGAATTCTTTGAGGCATTTCAGAGACTGAACCTGCAAAGGTTTGGCAGGTTTCTTTTGACACTGAACAGCTGACATTCTGTCTGTTGTTCAGTTTCTTGCAGGAAGATGATGAAACTGATTTTAGAGAGAATGCCCTTCCTGACCCTTTTATGTGGAAAGTCAGCTTTAAGATAATGATGTGGTTAAAATATAGTTGTAAAAAAATTCTAAAAGTCTAATGTACACTATACATCAAAGAATTGTGGGCAGATATTTGAAACGCGAAGATTCGGTTCTAATTGTTTTGGGTTTTCTGCCTACACAAGGTTGAGGTATGGTAACGCAGATACTATATTTACAGTAGATACAGTAGATTAATATAGTAAAGTATGACCGACTATAAGTGATAGTGTGTAATATTCTTTTGTTCTATTGCCCTCTATTGTCACTGATTTTGGAATGAAAATGAGTCAGCAGGCTGATAAAAGATATGATACAGTACTCTGCCAGACTAATATTGTGTTGTCGAGAGCACAAATACTAAGGTATTGCTTTAAAGGTCAGAAAGATAACTAACAGCAAATAGTTACATATCATAAGTCTCTCCTTTTAATATGAGGACAAATATCTTTTGAGAAAAGTAGAATTTAAAAAAAGACCCAACGCTAAAGTTACTCTAATATACACTTATATCAAAAAGGATTACTTCAGTGTTAAGTAATCCAGTGAGCATTTTTGGCAGCCTGTTTACATCAAAATTGGAGTTCGTTCATATTAGGATGATTCGAGATTCAAATTGGCAGCAAAATATGAATTTGCAGCCATGCATCAGACATTTTTTTTTAATTTGTTCATGGGATGTGGGCGTCGCTGGCAAGGCCAGCCCTGGAGAAGGTGGTGGTGAGCCGCCGCCTTGAACTGCTGAAGTCCCTCCCACAGTGCTGTTAGGGAGGGAGTTCCAGGATTTTGACCCAGCGATGATGAAGGAACAGCAATATACTTCCAAGTCAGGATGGTGTGTGACTTGGAGGGGAACTTGGAGGTGGTGGTGTTCCTATGTGCCTGCTGCCCTTGTCCTTCTAGGTGGTAGAGGTCGCGGGTTTGGGAGGTACTGTCGAAGAAGCCTTGGCGAGTTGCTGCAGTGCATCTTGTAGATGGTACACACTGCAGCCACGGTGCGCTGGTGGTGGAGGGAGTGAATGTTTAAGGTGGTGGATGGAGTGCCAAACAAGCGGGTTGCTTTTTCTTGGATGGTGCCGAGCTTCTTGAGTGTTGTTGGAGCTGCACTCATCCAGGTAAGTGGAGAGTATTCCATCACACTCCTGACTTGTGCCTTGTAGATGGTGGAAAGGCTTTGGGGAGTCAGGAGGTAAGACACTTGCTGCAGAATACCGAGCCTCTGACCTGCTCTTGTTGTTACAGTATTTATGTGGCTGGTCCAGTTAAGTTTCTGGTCAATGGTGACTCCCAGGATATTGATGGTGGGGTATTCGGCGATGGTAATGCTGTTGGATGTCAAGGGGCGTTGGTTAGACGCCCACGGCCTTTGCTGTATCCAGTGGGCTCAGCTGTTTCTTGATATCACGTGGAGTGAATCGAATTGGCTGAAGTCTGGTTTCTGTGGCGGTGGGGACCTCAGGAGGAGGCCGATATGGTCATCCACTCGGCATTTCTGGCTGAAGATGGTTGCAAACGCTTCAGCTTTGTCTTTTGCACTCACGTGTTGGGCTCCACCATCATTGAGGATGGGGATATTCATGGAGCCTCCTCCTCCTGTTAGTTGTTTAATGGTCCACCACCTTTCACGACTGGATGTGGCAGGACTGCAGAGCTTTGATCTGATCCGTTGATTGTGGGATCGCTTAGCTCTGTCTATGGCATGCTGCTTCCGCTTTTTAGCATGCATGTAGTCCTGTGTTGCAGCTTCCCCAGTTTGGCACCTCATTTTTAGGTACGCCTGGTGCTGCTCCTGGCATGCTCTTCTACACTCCTTATTGAACCAGGGTTGGTCCCCTGGCTTGATGGTAATGGTAGAGTGAGGGATATGCCGGGCCATGAGGTTACAGATTGTGGTGGAATACAATTCTGCTGCTGCTGATGGCCCACAGCGCCTCATGGATGCCCAGTTTTGAGCTGCTAGATCTGTTCTGAATCTATCCCATTTAACACGGTGGTAGTGCCACACAACATGATGGAGGGTGCCCTCAGTGTGAAGACGGGACCTCGTCTCCACAATGACTGTGCGGTGGTCACTGCTACCAATGCTGTCATGGACAGATGCATCTGCGACAAGTAGATTGGTGAGGACGAGGTCAAGTAGGTTTATCCCTCGTGTTGGTTCTCTCACCACCTGTCGCAGGGCCAGAGTGGCAGTTATGTCCTTCAGGACTCCGCCAGCTCGGTCAGTAGTGGTGCTACCGAGCCACTCTTGGTGATGGACATTGAAGTCCCCCACCCAGAGTGCATCCTGTGCCCTTGCTACTCTCAGTGCTTCTTCCAAGTGGTGTTCAACATGGAGAAGCACTGATTCATCAGCTGAGGGAGGGGCGGTAGGTGGTAATCAGCAGGAGGCTTCCTTGCCCATGCTTGACCTGAAGCCATGAGACTTCATGGGGTCCGGAGTCAATGTTGAGGACTCCCAGGGCCACTCCTTCCCAACTGTATACCACTGTGCCGCCACCCCTGGTTGGTCTGTCCTGCCGGTGGGACAGGACATACCCAAGGATGGTGATGGAGGAGTTTGGGACATTGGCTGAAAGGTATGATTCTGTGAGTACGACTGTCAGACTGTTGCTTGACTAGTCTGTGGGACAGCTCTCCCAATTTTTGCACAAGTCCCCAGATGTTGGTGAGGAGGACTTTGCAGGGTCGACTGGGCATGCCGTTGTCGTGTCTGTAGCCAGTGCCAAAGTCGATGCAGGGTTGTCCGTCCGGTTTTATTCTTGGTTTTTTGTAGCGGCCTTTTACAACTGAGTGGCTTGCTAGGCCATTTCAGAGGGCAGTTAAGAGTCAACCACATTGCTGTGGGTCTGGAGTCACACGTAGGCCAGACCAGGTAAGGATAGCAGATTTCTTTCCCTGAAGGACATTAGTGAACCAGATGGGTTTTTACAACAATCCGATAGTTTCATGGTCACCATTAATGATAATAGCTTTTTATTCCAGATTTTTTATTTCGTTAACTGAATCTAAATTCCCCAGCTGCCGTGGTGGGATTTGATCTCATGTCTCCACATCATTAGTCCAGGCCTCTGGATTACTAGTCCAGGAACATAAACACTATGCTACCGTTCCCGATGTCCTAAATGAGTTGTTGTATTTTGTGTTCATCAGAGTGACCGTAGTGGCATTTTATATTTCTTCCGTGGGTGCTGCTGGCAATTTCACAGCCGAGGAACATGTTAATTAACTACAGTGAAAGTAAAATGAAAGTAAGTGTTAATGATCGCTCATCTTTTGGCACCTCATGAAAAATTTCAGAACAGATAACCAAACTTGTAGAATAAATAGAACTTCGCAATATGGATTGTGTGGTACAATAGTTCTTGATCTTTGTAAAAATGCCTGTCAATATTGGATTTTATATGCACTTGTAAAATTACTCCTGCAATAGAGCAGGTAAAATATCCAGTATGCAGGTTGGAGTTTTCCAGGCATTCACAATAATTCAGGTATGCTGCACATGAGTTTGTTTTTTCTTAGCACAGTTGCAGTTGTTCAAACAGACTTGCCCTTGAGAGATTGCATTCCATTTCAAAAGTTCAGGTTGTTCTTTTGTGTTCAATTCTACTTGAGGGGTGTTCTTGAAACAGTTCGTATTTATGACGTGGGATTTAATATTTTCTCATTTTTTGAATGCTGTGATGCATACATGCGGTACATTTCCAAAGGCAGCATCATTCTTTCAGTATCTTATTCAATTGGCCTTTCTTCATGTACGGGCCCAGGCAGTCAATGTCAACAAGGTATGCGACTATGCAGCATATCCCTGTTGAACTCAATTTTTGCAAATGACATCTGGGCCGCAAAATTCAGCACCTTAGCTTCCAACCACATCTGGCGCGGCCCACGCTGATCGCCATCTTGGTGAGGGCGATAGCGCGGGTGGGACGTGCGTGCACCAGCAGTATGCAGAGTAGGCAGATCGTGACTTCAGTCAGCGTGTAATGCTGATTTGACGCACAGCCTGCATTTTGGACGTCGCCATTCCAAACAACACCCTCTCCTAAACATGCACAGCTGAATGTGCATTCAGCTGCACGAAGGACCCCCCCACCAGCGCTATGTAAAGGGATACATCCAACTTGTGGATGAGTTGATTATTTCTTTTTTACTGGCTCTTTCAGAGTTTATATCAATACTGGCTTGCTGGAAGACATTTATAATGTTGTTAAAGTGTGCAGGGAGTGCTGCTGGATGATGGGAAGGTGTTGGCTACAACTGGAAGGCCTTTGACTACACCACTTGCTCCCAGTCATGGGGCTCTACTTGCAATCCCCCTCGCGCTGCAGCATGACAGGAAGATGGAGCAGAGGCAACAAAGACAAACTTCTCGCAGAGGGTGGAGGAGGGCTCTCAGCAGGAGGCTATACCCACCTAGGGTCTTCAGGAAACACTTCTGCTACCTGCACCTAAGCCAGGAGCAGTGAATTCAGTGGCTCCACTTCATCAACCAGACCTGCAGCCTCTGAGCTGGGCGACGATGGCTCTGCCACTGGCCCTCAAGGTGACCGTGGCCCTCAATTTTTTTGACAGTGGATCCTTCCAGGCTGGAACAGGTGACATAGCAAATATTTCGCAGTTCGCCGTCCATCGCTGCATCCGGGAGGTCACAGTGGCTCTGTACTCCAGGAGAAGGAACTTCATTGTCTTCTCTCTGAACAGAGAGAAGCAGGAGGAGCGCGCACGTGGCTTTGCCAGATATCGGGCTTATCCATGGTGCAGGGCACCATCGACGGCATACACGTGGCTTTGCGGATGCCACATATCCATGCTGGGATGTACCGTAACCACAAGGCTACCACTCACTTAATGTGCAGTTGGTGTGCGACCACGGCCAGCACATAATGATGGTGAATGCCCGATATCCTGGCAGCAGTCATGATGCCTTCATCCTGCGCCAGTCCGCTGTGCCAGCAATCTTCCAGCCACCACGTTGAACCCAAGGGTGGCTGCTTGGAGACGAAGGCTATCCGCTCTACACCTGGCTGATGACTCCCCTCCGCAATCCCACCACTCATGGCCAGCAATCATATAATGACAGCCATGCTGCCATGAGGAACGTCATTGAGCAGACCATCAGGGTGCTCAAACAATGGTTCCACTTCCTTGACTGCTCGGGAGGAGTCGAGTCTCCAGTACTTACTGGAGCAGGCGTCCCAATTCGTGGTGGTCTGCTGCATCCTCCACAACTTGGTCATTATGAGGGCACAGCCCTTGCCACCACGGGTTCCGCGAACACCGAAAGAGGAGAGGGATGGGAGGAGGCAACCTGCAATACCCTGTTTTGGACGGGCTGTCCGTGAGCGCATCATCAGACTCCAGTTCCCCTGAATGAAACCCCAGATCCCCGTTGCTCAACTCTTCCCCACCTTACCATCCCTTTGTCACGGAACATTTTATTTATATTGGTTCCTGGGATGTGGGCGTCACTGGCAAGACCAGCATTTATTGCCTATCCCTAATTGCCCTTGAGAAGGTGGTGGTGAGCTGCCTTCTTGGACTGCTGCAGTCCGTGTGGTGAAGGTACTCCCATAGTGCTGTTAGGGAGGGAGTTCCAGATTTTTGACCCATCACAGCGTCCTCTTGGGCACAATGCTGAAATGAAAGCCACCACAAAACAAACATTCCAAACATAATTTATAAATAATTAATTCCATTATTACATTACAAAGCCAACTAATCTCCTTTGTACATTCCCTTAGTGTCTGTCTTTCGTGTTTCCTTGCCTATTCTAGTGCTCCTATGAAGTGCTATGCCAGTGGCTGCAGCATGGCTGGTGGAAGCTACTGACTTTCCGTCGGGGACACTGCAGATGGCATTGCAGGACGACCTCGAGCAGCTCTGGGCCTAGGAGGCCTGGCTGTAGAGTGGTGGCAGTATGAATGCTGTCACCCTGAGAGAGGACAGCAGGTTCTATTTCTCATCTGCATGTTGCCCCTTGGCGACATCATCCGAAAACACAGCGTCAGTTTCCACATGTACGCTGACCACACCCAGCTCTACCTCACCACCACTTCTCTCGACCTCTCCACGGTCTCTAAATTGTCAGACTGCTTGTCCGACATCCAGTTCTGGATGAGCAGAAATTTTCTCCAATTAAATATTGGGAAGACTGAAGCCATTGTTTTCGGTCCCCACCACAAACTCCGTTCCCTAGCCACTGACTCCATCTCTCTCCCTGGCAACTGTCTGAGGCTGAACCACACTGTTTGCAACCTTGGTTTCATATTTGACCCTGAAATGAGCTTCCGACCACATATCCGCAGCATAACAAAGACTGCCTATTTCCACCTCCATAACATCGCCCGTCTCCACCCTTGCCTCAGCTCATCCACTGCTGAAACCCTCATCCATGCCTTTGTTACCTCTAGACTTGACTATTCCAACGCACTCCTGGCTGGATTCCCACATTCTACCCTACGTAACTTGAGGTGATCCAAAACTCGGCTACCCATGTCCTAACTCACACCAAGTCCCGTTCACCCATCATCCCCTGTGCTCGCTGACCTACATTGGCTCCCGGTTAAGCAGCACCTCGATTTCAAAATTCTCATCCTTGTTATCAAATCCCTCCATGGCCTCGCCCCTCCCTATCTCTCTAATCTCCTTCAGCCCCACAACCCCCTGAGATATCTACGCTCCTCTAATTCTGCCCTCTTGAGCATCCCTGATTATAATCGCTCAACCATTGGTGGCCGTGCCTTCTGTTGCCTAGACCCTAAGCTCTGGAATTCCCTGCCTAAACCTCTCTGCCTCACTACCTCTCTTTCCTCCTTTGAGACGCTCCTTAAAACCTACCTCTTTGACCAAGCTTTTGGTCACCTGCCCTAATTTCTCCTTATGCGGCTCGCTGTCAAATTTTTTGTCTTATAATACTGCTAAGAAGCGCCTTGGGACGTTTTACTATGTTAAAGGCGCTATATAAATACAAGCCTTTTTTGTTGTTGTTGTTTTTGCTCCACAGAGCCACTGCCACTCCCCCGGGGCAGCACCTTAGCAGTCCTAGCCATCTGTTGGAACACAGATTGCTGGACTTCTGTGAGACCCTGCAAGCCCACTTGTAAACCTAGCCACGATAGCTGCTGTCTGATCTTGCATGGCAGCAGTCTGATCTTGTGTGGCAGCAAGCTGAGCATGCATGGCAGAAGTCTACATGGCAGCACTCAGACATTCGGTCGCTTCTGCTTGTGCTATAATGGAAGCTGTGACATCGCCCATCATTCCCTGCATCATGGTTAGATGCACAAGTGCTCTAATGGAGTTGCCCATCACTTCCATCCTGGAAATCATGGGCTCCAAGCTCCGCACAAAGCCCCGTACAATGTTGGAGTCAGACTCCTCACAGCTCCTTGACGGTGACAGTTGGCTCTCTGGCAGTCCTGCCATCGCACCAAGCATTTCTGTGTCCATCACCCTTCTTTTGAAGGCCGCCCCATCAAAGTCCTCATCTGAGTGCTCTGCAGCAGAACTCGTGTGCGACCTTGCCCTCCGGGGAGCTGGCACTTGCCCTACCCTTTCCCCCTGACCTAGCTGCCACCCACTCGTGCCCGGTGACTCACCATGTGCAGGTCCCACCTCTATACTACCCTCTAAAGTTTGCACAGTGCCATTTTCTGAGCTGGTGCCCAGGAGTGTCAGATCGAGTGACGGTCTCTCTCCTTCTCAATCACTCTCTTCCTCTACTTCTTCCTACACAGTCTGGGTAGTAGCAGTTCTTTGGTATCTGAAAGGAGAAAGGCACAAGGGTCGGGTTGTGGTGAGAGGAGGGGGGAAAGCAAGATGTGCATGTTTGCACCATCAGCAGCTAGTACGTGAGAAGAGATTGTGGGATGTGAGAAGGAGGATTAGGTATGAGCATACCATCATCAGTAATGCTTTCAGCCTCGCCGATCGCCACGGCCTCAGTGATGGCCCCTCCAATTCTCTCCAGAACTGTCTCCTTCAGCTGGGTCAGGTTCTGCAGCCGTGCTTGCCCCCCACCTCTTTGCTCTTTTTAGCGCCGGTTGTGAGCCACCTTTGCCTGCAAGAGAAAGGGAAGTGTGTCAGTGAGTGTTGTGCAATATGTTTGGGTGATGTGCCTGTCATGGTTGAATAGCTGGCATTGTGTTCAAGGTGTAAAATGTGTGTGTGTGAGGCTTGCAACAGTGGTAAGTGTGTGAGGGTGAGGTGAAGCTATGAGTGATGGGGGTGTGGTGCATTGAGCAGTGTGTGATGCTAGTAGTGTAGTTGGTGGGATATGGCATTTGAAGATGCATCCACTCACCTTGACCACTCTTCCGGTACTGGATCCATGTTTTGGGGGTAAGACTGATGGCACTGACCGCTTCAGCGATCTCCTCCCACTACCTTTCAACAGTGTGTCTGGAAAGCATCCTGGCCACCTGCTGGTAGAGGACCTGTCTCCTCCTGTAGACCCCCTGCATAGTGCTGCATCGGAGAACCGAGGTGCCCTTTCGCTGCCCTGTTGAGACATTGCTAACTTCCAGCTCCAGTCAGAATGAGGTACTTCTTTCACAAAGCACCTCCCCTTTAAGAAATGCAGACACCCTTTCGCTCTACAGGCAACCTTTAATTACAGAGCAGACTTGCCACAGTATTGGTCCCAGCGTTGAGCCAACCAGCAGTGCGTGTAACACTGGGCTCAGCGCTGCAATTTTGTTGATGAGCAGGCAGCATTTTTCACGTGCTGCTTGCACTATTTTCTACGGGCGCAGGCAGATCACACATCACGATCCCCGTGCCTGTTTTCGGGCCTTATCAAAATGAGCTCCCCTGGTCTTCACTTAACATTGAAACATGCCACTTTCCATCCAGTGTCATTGGGATCATGGCTGATTTGTTTTTCCCCTTCTTAATTTGAGGTCATTGAGGCCAATTGTAGCACCCGGCTGCGAACTGGCTCAGATTAGGGATCAAACCTGGCTTCTTTCTGACTTATATGATTCAGTACCACAGCACACATTGCATTTATTCATTCAGCAATCGGGGAGTTGAAGTGCGATTTAAACTTAATGTTAGTGATGTAGAGAAAGGCCTGAGTCAAGGTAGCTTGTAACAATTTGTATTATCGAACATTTACTTTATGCTTCATTTTCATTGGGCCAGATTTTGCGGTCAGCGACGAAGGAACGGCGCTCACCGTTCATCAGTTTCATCATGTGGTGTGTGAGCAGGGCAACCAACAGCGTGTCTCTTCAACCAATCAGATTGAAGAATCCTCATTGAGACACGCTGAGTCTAAACCAGGAAGTATAAATTAGAATATTTAAGTCAATGTTAAATGTTGTACAGAAAGTGAAATAAAGAGAGGGAAAGAAAGATGGGATTAAGAGAGAGAGATAAAAGGGACAGAAAGAAAATGTAAAAAAAAAGTCTTAATTATTTTAAAATCTCCAACCATAATTAAATTCTGAAGGAATGAGACTCCACACTTGTAATATAAAATTTTCAGTGTCAGAGAGGTTGTTTGGCAGTAATTAAAAATTCACTTGCCCCTGAATGCACCAGCCCTAACTTTTTCAGGCACGTTTAGTGGGTATCTAGTGGGTAAGTACAGCAACTTCACGCCCTTCATGTATTTTAATGCCGAGTCTCTCGGCGAGGTACCAGTATAACGAAGCTTGTGGAGGAGCAGGGCAAATCGGACAGCAACTTCTGATATCCGTGTTTAAGTGCGCATGTGCGAATGCCAGAAGTTGCTATCCGATTTACTCAATAATAACGGTGAGCGCTGATAGCCTCACCATTATTCTCAACGCAAAATCTGGGCCATTATTTTCAGTACTTGGTTAGAATAAATTGTACAACTTGGAATAAATTTTCTAAGAAAATAAATTGTTTTTGGGGTTTAAGCCATTATGAAGGCTTGGTCATGTTTCTGTTTAATTCAATATTTGTTTTGTGATTACTTGGAAATGCATTGCAACTTAAATACTGTCGACAGACAAACAGATCAGAAAACTGACAAACTCTAAAATGGTACTAGGCCCTTGGACGTACTTTTTCTTGGCTTCTGGAATTAAACTGATTAAAATTGTAAAATGCGATGTATTTAAAAGCTTCATTTTAAAAAGTGGCAATCCTGATCAACTAACAGACCTCTCTTTTTGCAGCCAAGTGTTTATGAAATTGGTTCAATATGATTGTTAATCAGAAATTATATTTTTAATATTGTGTAGGTAATACTGCTTTGCAAATGTTTTCTAATAGCTGGCTATGACACATTTGAAAATTAGGATAACCTGCTCAGTCAGTAAACTGATGATAGGTTTTTTTTCCCCATTATTGTGCTTTTGAAGTATAAATTCTAATGGATAAAAGATGAGAAATAAAAAAAAACAGGAAATATTTGAATTATCGTTCCATTGCTTATCTTAGCACTGGACAATAGTTGTAGTATTTCTTGTAAATTAAAATTATTTTCTGTATGTTAGTGACTCCTTTGGAGCTTTACTCCATTTACTGTCCCCTCAGTGACTTTGTCAGAAGGACTGTTTGTGTGGGGTACTGCAGTAAAACAGATTCAGACGGTTTCTGCTATGAGAAGGAAGTGGAGAGTTTTGGTTCCCATTTTGCACTTCTGGAACAGTTTAAGGAAGGAAGCACCTTTACACCTTTTATTGTTAGTGGTTGCTGACATCACATCCTTCCTCGACCACTCTCTGCGTGTTTCCTGCCATTCTGTCAGGCCTTTGCAATGCTATGGGGGCGAGAGAGATTGAGAGAGAGAGAGAGATCTACAGCAGCTGTCCACAGGGCCTTCTTCCTAATTCACAGTCAAATCACTCTTCCTCCAGCATGCTGTCTGTGCCAAATCATACAGTGATGCTAAGCCCGCCAAAACTAAGTTCCTTTTTTCTTTCAGCTACAGTACCAGATTTTTAATTCCCGGCTTGTGCCAGTAAGCTGTGTCTGTGTTGAGCACTATTTTTTTCTACGTTATAGTTAACCCCTTCTCCAGTGAAAAACATAGCTGAGAAAGGCAAAGGTTAAAGTCCTACAATCAAAAATTATTTCCAATTTCAGATTTCTGGTTATCTATATATGTAATCAAGTAAATATGCTTTTCTTCCATGTAGAGAACTTTTTTTGTTTTTGTTTGTACTGTAATCTTAAAGGGAATTGTATTTGTAAATGATTCACTAATCAGTTAGGCCGATAGGTGCATGTACTTTGGTCAAAGAATCTACAATTTGTTTATTGTGGAATAGATTTGTAATGCTCCTGTAATTTTATATGCTTTTCCGTGCTCTTCTTTCCTGATCTAGAGAGTGCATTGTGCAATGTCAATAACCCTTAAGCAGAAGATACTCAGCACATCTTTACTGTGACTTCTTTTAATGTTCTGTAAAAGATCTGGAATTTAATGTTTGACTACTTGTCAAATTTCATATGAAGCTCATGCTAAAATATATCACTACCCTAAATAGATACCTTTTCCTGTGGAAAATAAAAGGAGTACAGTAATGGAATAGGCTTATTATGCACTAAATGTGGTGTGGCGCAGTATTACAGAGCTTATGGCCTTACTCTCATGCATGCCCTCATCTTAATACCACGGACCTGAAGCATAACTGCATAACATATTGACTATCCTAAGCTTAAAGAATTGTGTTATTGTTACAAGGTTACTATTAAACATGGTATGTTATTGTACCATCTGTTGGCTAGTGCTGTGGTTTCAACAAAAAAACTGTTCCAGTAAAAGCAGAAGAGAGTGTCTTTATGGCTTTATGCTGATTTGACTTCTTGCAGTATGGCAGAATCTTACAAAGTAAACAAGCCTTTTGCTTGCGTCACAGTAGTTGTTATTGTATCTGTGAATTTAGGAATGAAGAGAAGCTGTTTTGAGACCACAGCTCTTCAATTGGTTGCTTTCAGTGCTAGTGGCAGCACTTACTGTTCCCCACATTGTGAGTGTGGCTGGCAGCATAGGTACAGGAACTATTGGACTGTTGGTGATCAGAACTAATGGAGCTTTATATATTTTTTCCATTTTGATATTAATAAACAGTGTAAAGATTTTCCCTAGATTGCATATTATGAACTCCTAATTGACTGAGTATAATTATAGCAGTTTGTAGCTTAGCAATATATTATCTAAGGTACACAGGACCTGAAACTCCTGGAGGCCCAATTCGTTGCCGGAGTGCGGCGGGGCAGGACTTCCGGCCACCAGTCTGCCCCAGCCTTGACCTCATCCCAAATGCTGTCAGAGGGTAATTTGCATAAATGGGGCAGTTGCCCACACCATTTACAATGCTCCGGGGGGTGGGGGTGGGGGGGGTGTGATGGGGGCATTTTGGTGCTCCACAAAGGCATAGGCCATTCTGCCTAAAAATCAGTAGTTTTGAATTAAAAGTATTCACTGTGTAGCAGCCGCTTTCCTAACTGCAATCAATTACTCTGCAATTGATTGCTGTTAACAAACTGGCATTTTGGGTCCCACTTCCACCAGTGAAATGCATATATGCCTGCATCATGCAGACATACCTTGCATTTGGATGAGAGAAGGTGGAACTGGGGGGATATCTGGTTATTAATGTCATCTCCTCTGTTCTGCCTCCTTAGCACAGCGAGGAGAAGCGGATGGAAGAAACAGCTGACCCGTTTTACTCCATCGTGTGTTTGTGGTCTGCATAGAATAGATAACTGGGAGCACTGAAATACTGGGAAATAATTAAACTTGTGTTGTCCTTCTGGCCTATGGGTTACATCCTACTGATGTTACACTGTGAATTACTTTCCTATATTCCTTTCTTCTCTGTTACTTATATTTATTCTACAATTTGCAAATGCCAACATAATCGGTAATTAGGATATCACACAGACATTTATCACTGAACCCAACTTAAAAAGATAAAATTGAACAAATGAAACAGCAAACATCTTTTTGCTTAAATTAAACATGCATTTGTGGTGCTAACAGAAAACTCAGTGGAGTGTCCTGTTCTTTGATGTCTGCCGTGACACCGCCTCCCAGCAACAACAAAAATAACTTGATGATACACCATCGTCACAGTCACAGAGGATTTGTCATTTATGACTTCCGTTCGGATCGTTTCATTGCTGTGGCAGGAATAGAAACCTGATTGGAGAGATTCAAACATGGAGTTGCATGAAAGATGCACGTGGATTTGAGAGGCGACAACACGGTCAAGAACTTTGGAGAGGAAAGAGAGGTTGAAGATGGGATAGTAGTTTGCAAGGACAGAGAGTTTGATAGTGGGTTTATTTGAGGAAAGGGGTGATGACGGTAGTTTTGAAAGTGAGTGGGACAGTATCTGAGGAGAGGGAACTATGGTGGCCAGAAGGAAAGTTGGGTGGTCAGCGGTTTAGTGGGAATGGGGTCAAGCGAGCAGGAGGTGGGTCTTATGGACAAGATGGGTTCAGGGAGGGCTTGGAGGGGAGATAGGAGAGAAACAAAAGGAAGACTTGCATTTATATAGCACCTTTCATGACCTCCGGACATCCCAAAATGCTTCACAGACAATAAAGTACTTTTGAAGAGTAGTCACTGTAGTAATGTAGATAACACGGTAGCCAATTTGCACACAGCAAGGTCCCATAAACAGCAGTGAGATAAATGACCAGATAATCTGTCTTAGTGATGTTGGTTGAGAGATAAGTATTGGCCAGGACACAAGAAATAGGAGCAGGAGTAGGCCATATGGCCCCTTGAGCCTGCTCCGTCATTCAATAAGATCATGGCTGATTTACCTCAACTCCACTTTCTCGCCCTATCCCCATATCCCTTGATTCCCTTAGTGCCCAAAAAGCTATCAATCTCAGTCTTGAATATACTTCATGACAACAGAGCATCTGCGGTAGAGGTTTCAAAAGATTCCCAACCCTCTGAGTGAAGAGATTTCTCCTCATCTCAGTCCTAAATGGCCGACCCCTTATCCTGAGACTATGACCCCTAGCTCTCCAGCCATGGGGAAACGGTCTCTCAGCATCTACCCTGTCAAGCCCTCTACTACAACAACAACAACAAGTTGTATTTATATAGTGCCTTTAACATAGTAAAACGTCCCAAGGCGCTTCACAGGAGCGTTATCAAACAAAATTTGACACCGAGCCACATGAGGAGATATTAGGGCAACTTGGTTAAAGGGGTAGGTTTTAAGGAGCATCTTAAGGGGGAAAGAGGGCTAGAGAGGCAGAGAGGTTTAGGGAGGGAATTCCAGAGCTTAGGGCCTCGGCAGCTAAAGGCACGGGTGCCAGTGGTGGAGCAATTAAAATCGGGAATGCGCAAGAGGCCAGAATTGGAGGAGCACAGATATCTCTGAGGGTTGTGGGGCTGGAGGAGGATACAGAGATAGGGAGGGGCGAGGCCATGGAGGCATTAGACAACAAGGATGAGAATTTTAAAATCGAGGCATTGCTTAACCGGGAGCCAATGTAGGTCAGTGAGCACAGGGGAGATGGGTGAACGGGACTTGGTGCGAGTTAGGACATGAGTAGCAGTTTTGGATGACTTCAAGGAGGGTCAAAGATGGGAGGCCACCCTGGAGTGCATTGGAATATTCAAGTCTAGAGGTAACAAAGGCATGGATGAGGGTTTCAGCAGTAGAGGAGCTGAGGCAGGGGCGGAGTCGGGCGATGTTATGAGGTGGAAATAGGCGGTCTTGTTGATGGCGTGGATATGTGGTCGGAAGCTCATCTCAGGGTCAAATACGACACCAAGATTGTGAACAGTCTGGTTCAGCCTCCGACAGTTGCCAGGGAGAGGGATGGAGTTGGTGGCTAGGGAACGGAGTTTGTGGCGGGGACCGAAGACAATGGCTTCTCTTCCCGCTCCCGCACCATTACCTCTGGTTTCCCCCAAGGATCTATCCTTAGCCCCCTCCTATTTCTCATCTACATGCTGCCCTATCATCCGAAAACATAGCGACCGTTTCCACATGTACGCTGGTGACACCCAGCTCTACCTCGCCACCACCTCTCTCGACCCCTCCAACATCCAGTACCAGATGAGCAGAAATTTTCTCCAACTAAATATTGGGAAGACCGTTAACAATATCAGCTAACGGGGGAGCTAGGATTGGGAGTTGGGTGGTCAGCAGTTTAGTGGGAATAGGGTCGAGGGAGTAGAAGGTGGGTCTCATTGACAAGATGAGCTTGGAGAGGGCATGGGGGGCAATGGGAGAGAAACTAGAGAAAGATGCAAGTCCGGGCTAGGGCAGGGGGGAACCTTCGAGGAATTTTGTCCCGATGGGCTAGAGGGAGGGAGGGAGCAAAGCGGCAGAGGTAGCTGAACGGATGGTCTCAATCTTAGCAATAAAGAAGTCCGTGAGCTCTTCGCACATGTTGTTGGAGGTGAGGGTGGAGGATACAGGGGAGAGGGGTTTAAGAAGACTGGTTGAAGTAGAGAAAAGAAACCGGGGGTTATCTTTGCATTCCAGGAAGATCCTGGAATAGTGAGCAGTTTTAGCAGACGAGGGCAGGACCCGATAGTGCTTTATGTGGTCCAGCCAGATCTGGCAGTGAATGGCTAAACCAGTTGTCCGCGATATACATTCAAATCTGCATCCCTTGGACTTAACAGAGCAAAGATGAGGGCCGTAGCTGGGTGGATGGCCAGGGTGAAAGAGAGTAATTGTTTTAGTGGGGACTAGGACATCAAAGGTGGAGGTGAGGGTGTGGTTGAGCAGATTGGTAGCTGCAGAAATGTCATGGTGAATGGAGGGCCATAGGTTAGACAGTTGGGATTTTGAAAGTGCAGTTGTAAGTGAATTGGGAGAGAGTTTTTTCCAGGGGCGGCCTCAGAAGGAAGTAGGGTTGGAAGGGGGATGTGGGTGGAGAGCGATACAAGGAAGTGATCAGAGATGGCCTTATCTGTGATTGACACGATGGAGTCGAGAGGCCACGTGAGATGCAAGATCAAGGGGGTGGCCGTGAATATGAATAGGGGAGTTTATATGGAGGGAGAGATTAAGGGAGGATAGGAGGGCAGTGAACTCGGAGGAGAGATGAGTTGAGATGGAGGTTGAAATCACTGAGGATGAGAAGTCGCTCGATGCTGAGGGAGGAAAGCAGTGAAGATAATCTCGGTGAGAAAATTGTCATGGTACGCTAAGAATGTTATATGTTTCAATGAAATCACCTCTCATTCTTCTAAACTCCAGAGAATATAGGCTTAATCTCTCCTCATAAGACAACCCTCTCATCCCAGGAATCAATCTAGTAAACCTTTGTTGCACGCCCTCTAAGGCAAGTATATCCTTCCTTAAGTAAGGAGACCAAAACTGTACACAGTAGTCTAGGTGTGGTCTCACCAAAGCAAGACTTCCTTACTCTTATACTCCAAACCCCTTGCAACAAAGGCTAACATACCATTTGCCTTCCTAATTGCGTGCTGTACCTGCATGTTAACTTTCTGTGATTTTGTGTACAAGGACACCCAAATCCCTCTAAATACCAACATTTACTAGTCTATCACCTTTTAAAAAATATTCTGCTTTTCTATTCTTCTTACCAAAGTGGATAACTTCACACTTCCCCACATTATACTCCATCTGCCATCTTCTTGACCACTCTCTTAACCCACTTATATCCCTATGCAGCTGCTTTGCGTCCTCCTCACAGCTCACTTTCCCACCTAGCTTTATCATCAGCAAACTTGGATACATTACACTCAGTCCCCTCATCTAAGTCGTTGATATACAATGTAAATAGCTGAGGCCCAAGCACTGATCCTTGCGGCACTCCACTAGTTACAACCTGCCAACCCAAAAATGCTCGTTTATTCCTACTGTCTGTTTTCTGTCCGTTGACCAATCCTCAGTCCAATCTAATATATTACCTCCAATCCCTTGACACTGGGAGAACTCATCTGCTCTTCTTCAAATATTGCCATCGGACCTCTTACGTTAACCTGGGAGGGCAGACGAGGCCTTGGTTTAACGTCCCATCCAAAAGTCACAAGTTCAGGATAGGGCAGGCGGGAGCCTGGAGAGGGGTTTGGCTTGATGGGCAAGGGGAAAGTGCAGCAAAAGAGGGAGCTGAACGCATGACCTCAGTCTTAGAGATAAAGAGGTTCATGAGCTCCTCGCACTTGTTGTTGGAGGTGAAGGTAAAAGGAGCAGGGGAAAGTGGTTTAAGAAGACGGTTGGTAATGGGGGTTAGCTGCTGTAATTAAATGTGTTTTTTTCTGAAATAATTTTACATTAGATGACAAAAACAGATATTAATTTAATGTTTTAAAAAATAACATTACTGATATGCCGCTTTTTCCCCTTGTCTATTCGTATTTTGTTCATAATATAGTTAATTTTATTATATATTTTTAAATAATTTGGCGCTTCTGCTGCATAAATGCAGTAATGAGACCTAATTAGTTACTGTGAATACTTCGATACCTTGGAGTGAGTTGCAAGAATATAATTAACTTACTCTGTTTTCTTCACAAAGTTCTTCCCTCCACTCGTCTCTTGAAGGATTTAAATGTGGTCTGGATCCATCAGCCCTAGCCACTTTGTGGTACCTCACCAAAGTGTCCATTATTCCTTGTGCAACCTTGACAGTGAGTGCTGATAGGCTATTCAACTGTGAGAGCCATCACGGTAAAGCAGAATACTGACTTCCCACGACATCCACACCCACCTCCAATAGGGATCACCAGCTAGGTATTAGAAATGGTAACCCTGACTGGTTTTCCTCTCCCTAATTCATGATTGCTGAAACCAATTGTACTACACATGCTGCCACCCCAGCTGAGATCAGCTAAGTCTGACAATTGATTCTGGGATATTCCTGGGTGTATGGCTTATCTACACATTGGATAAACTTGCTGCATCATCAAAGCAGGGCAAGGATGCAATTTAATTGAGGTATTGTGATGGTGTCAGAAACCACAAGAGCAAAGCATGCACAGTTTATAACCATTATCTCAGCCGTGAGATAAGATTACAGCCTTGCCATGTCCTGGCATTGCAATATCTTCCTGTAATTTCTCTGTTGAATCTTTTTTGTGTCTTAGATGACTTTCATTTCCATGTCACATAATAATATTCACAAAAAGGAACTAATTAGTTTTATTCAACAGCAGTTTATCAATATTCAGTATATATTTTTAGTTCACTAAACTGACTTTGTTCCCAGTTCTTGACATTTTTGATAGTATAATAATGTAGATAGTGGGGGATTGTTGCAGATGTTAACTGACTTCTTGTTTTTGTGAATTTTACAGTTAGTTACCTTTTTATGTTTAAGTGCTAAAGTAAGATAACGTGTAAGAAAATGAACAATTGCCAGTGCTGATTTTTTACTGTGTCCAATACAGTATTATGCTGTGTAGAAGTAATTTTCAAGTACATTGCAGCAGACAACAAATTTGTAAGATTGTAGCAAAATTCTAAGAGTTTTGTTGTATGGTGCATTGGCTTTCTATCTAGCAGCAAACAGAGCATGATCCAATGAAAACAAAGTACATATATTTTAATAGTTTGCACACATTATTGTTTTTGTACTTCTTCCTAGATAGCTTTAAAATGCATTATTTATATGCTTATTATTAAGTATTGTTGATTTAAGAATTATTGTTCCATACTCTAACTATTTTATAAAGAAATATACTTAAAGGCTAGAAACTACACATTGAAAGGAAAAATGGACTCATGAATGGTGTTGAAATATCAAAAGTTGAAAAAGACCGATGAGTCTTCGAATCAGTGCTCAAAAGGCCCAGCCAATGCAGGGCAGCAATCAACAAAGCCAATAGAATGTTGAACTATAGAGCCCAAACACTAGAATACAAGTCAGAGGAAGGAATGCCAAATCTACATAGTGCTCTGGTCAGATGAAACCTTGAGTCTTCAGTTCTGGTCATCGAGACACAAGGGAAACTTTGAAGCATTGGAAGTTCTTCATGCAAGGAGTGACCAACACATGGAATGGGCTCCCAGAGAAGTGGAAGTGTAAAGCCTGGAATCATTCAAGAACCAATTGGATGCTTCAGTGGGGAAGGGGCGTGAGGAGGACTTCAGGGCCATTCTGGCTGGATGAGCTGAGTTAGGTCAAATGGCCTCCCTCATCTGTAATTATCTTGTGATCTTGTGAAAGTTCAGGTTGGTCTGTCATGTTAGAGCCAACCATCACGTTCATCTCATTCAATAACTATGTAGTGGAGATGCCGGCGTTGGACTGGGGTGGACAAAAATGAGAAGTCGCACAACACCAGGTTATAGTCCAACAGATTTATTTAATTTTACAAGCTTTCGGAGCTGTCGCTCCTTCGTCAGGTAAGTTAGCAATGAGAGAATCTCCCAGAATTCACAATTTAAACCCAGACAAAATCTATTCACATTATTCGCTACAACAAAGAGCACAGCCAAGACAATGAGGTGTGTCCCAGGGGGTCCAACGTGTCAAACCACCTGCTGGCTGCATATCCTGTCAATTTGTGTTCTTGTGTTAGCCTTTTTAAAAAAAAAAAAAACACCTGGGAAGACCGGCCATGATGTCAAGTCACGTTCTGTATCGTGACATGAACCCGATATCGCGATTGAGGCCATCCTCATGAGTGCGGAACTTGGCTATCAGTTTCTGCTCTATGATTTTGCGCTGTCGTGTATCTCGAAGGCCGCCTTGGAGAACGCTTACCCGCAGATCCGAGGCTGAATGCCCCTGGCTGCTGAAGTGTTCCCCGACTGGGAGGCAACCCTCCTGCCTGGCGATTGTTGCGCGGTGTCCGTTCATACGTTGTCTCAGTGTCTGCATGGTCTCGCCGATGTACCATGCTCTGGAGCATCCTTTACTGCAACGTATCAGGTAGACAACGTTGGCCGAGTCACATGAGTATGTACCGTGTACCTGGTGGGTAGTGTCCTCACGTGTAATGATGGTATCTGTGTCCATGATTTGGCATGTCTTGCAGAGGTTGCCGTGGCAGGGTTGTGTGGTGTCTTGGTTGCTGTTCTCCTGAAAGATGGGTAATCTGCTGCGAACGATGGTACTTTTGAGGTTAGGCGGCTGCTTGAAGGCGAGTAGTGGAGGCGTGGGGATGGCCTTAGCAAGGTGTTCGTCGTCATCGATGACATGTTGAAGGCTGCGAAGAACATGGCGTAGTTTTTCCGCTCCGGGGAAGTACTGGACGACGTAGGGTACTCTGTTGGTTGTGTCCCGTGTTCGTCTTCTGAGGAGGTCTATGCGGTTTTTCGCTGTGGCCCGTCGTGTACTCAGTGACTCTGCATGGCACCAAATCAGTGATTAAGAGGATCAGGGGATTGGATTATTATTACAGATTTTTGAATGTAGCATAAGTTAGTATAGAGCATGAATTATTATGTAGAAATTAGGAGAGTATCTGTATTCACCTATAGCTCAGGTTACAAACATATTTGAAAAATACACAGTAGGTTAAATATATTGGTGTTGAATTGCTGTTGCATTGAGTTATTGTAGCATGAAGATTTTTTTTATCAAATGACACAATCCATAATTCTTCCAAGTGTTGTTGCAGAATGCTGAGAAGGTTGCTAATAAAGTGAACCCGAACTTGTGGTCATAGTAGTCTATGCTGCATGCATTATTTTCCAAACTATTCTGAAGCTGATGTATTGAATTATCACAGAACCTTGTGCTAATGTTCTTTCTCAACATGACGGCTTCCTTTTGTACCTGCGTTGTATTCCTTTGTAATACAGACATAGTGTGGCAATATTTTTATGTCATTTAAAAAAAAAAAGTATTTTAACTTCCTTCATTGAAGTAGGCAAAAATCTTATCTTAAACGTGCAGCTCAGTAATCAGTGTGGCTGTAGTCGGTACTCACTAAGCAGCAGACATTTCTACAACAACAACTTGCATTGTACCTCTTAACATAGAAAAGCGTCGCAAAGTTCTTCACAGAAGTGTAATCAAAAAATGACAAGCCAGAGAAGGAGATATTCGATGGGGAGGCAGATGGAATAAATGTCCACCCTCAACTGTAATTATTGTGATCTTGTGAAAGTTCAGATTGGTCTGTCATGTTCGAGCCAACCATCACATTTATCTCATTTAATAGCTATTTACTTCAAATAGGCCAGAATTTGCTGTCAAAATAACGGTGAGGCTAATGGCACTCGCCGTTATTTATGCGCAAATGGCGCAGCAACTTCAAGTGAGGAGCGAGGTTAAACTCAAATATCCAAAAGTTGCTGTCCGAGTTGTGCCTCTCCACTGTTAGCTTCGCAAAAACAGCATCTCGCTGTTTGTCTCACCATTGAAATGCATTGAATGGTGTGAATTTGCTGTATTTTGCGTGGTAGATATGAACTAAACTCGCCACAGAAAGTTAAGTCTTGTCATGTCAAGTCTAAGTACCCTTTTAACGGTGTGATAAGTGTTAATTACTGCCAATCAACTGCTCTGGCACTGAAAATTAATTATTACAAGTGTGGAGTCTCATTCCTAAGAACTAGGAGCAGGACTAGGCCATTCGGTCCTTTGAGTCTGCTCCGCCATTCAGTAAGATCATGGCTGTCTTCTACCTCAACTCCACCTTCCCGCATTATCCCCATATTCCTGGATTCCCTTAGTATCTCTGTCTTGAATATACTTAACGACTGAGCATCCACAGCTCTCTGGGGTAGAGAATTCCAAAGATTCACAACCCTTCGAGTGAAGAAGTTTCTCTTCAGTCCAAAATGGCCGACCCTTTATTCTGAGTCTGTGACCCCTGGTTCTAGACTCCCCAGCCAAGGGAAACATCCTCCCTGCATCTACCCTGTCAAGTTCTTTAAGAATTTTATATGTTTCAACGTGATCACCTCTTATTCTTCTAAATTCTAGAATATAGACCTAGTCTACTCAATCTCCCCTCACAGGACAATCCCCTCATCCCAGGAATCAGTCTAGTGAACCTTCATTGCACTCCCTCTAAGGCAAGTATATCTTTCTTTAGGTAAGGAGAATAAAACTGTACACAGTACTCCAGGTGTGGCTTCACCAAGGCCTTATATAATTGTAGTAAGATTTCTTTACTCTTATACTCCAACCCCTTTGTAATAAAGACAAATATACCATTTGCTTTCCTAATTGCTTGCTGTATATGCATGTTAACTTTGTGATTCATGTACAAATGCACCCAGGTCCCTCTGCATACTAACATTTCCTAGTCTTTCACTATTTAAAAATATTCTGCTTTTCTATTTTTCCTACCAATGTGAATAGCTTCACACTTCTCCACATTATATTCCATCTGCCATGTTCTTGTCCACGCAATTAACCTGTCTATATCCCTTTGCAGATTCTTTGGGGGAAAAATTCGGTCGCGCCCCCTCTGGGGCACTAACTTCGCCAGCGCCCCGAAAAAGTTAGCGCCCCTGCGCTGGAAATTGAGTGGTAGCGCCCCAAGCAGGAGGCAGGGTGCTACTGGAAGCACTCCCCCCTCCTTCCTGGGGTGCTACCATTCAATATCGCGGCGCTACGTGCAACAGCGCCACGCGCATCGGCATGTAGCGGTATTACTGGCCTCCCTCCCCTGATTAAAGGGGAGGGGCCTAACGCAGTTGGACCACCGGGGAGCGGGGTGCTGGGAAAACAGCCCAGCACTCAAGAGGAGTGCCGGGCTGAGCGATCGCGGTTGACACACCGCATGAAAGAACGGAAGGGGGCAGGAGCTGGCAGGCGGCCCAAAAAGAAATGGCCGCCCGGCACCTGCCCTTTAATTTGCGCCGCTGCAGCCGCAAAAACACCACCCTCACCCTGTCGGACATAACGTCTGGCGGTAGGTCAGGGGGCGCAACTGAAGTTTGCAGCCGGGACGCTGCGCATGGTGATGACTTAATCGGCGGAGGCGCAGCGCCACGGGGCGCAACCGGCTACCACCACTGCTAACCTCCCGCTGAATTTCGCGGGAGGCGTTCGCAGCCCCGTGCCCAGGTGCCCGGGGCTTTGTGCCCCCTTAGTGCCCCCATGGGGCGCTAACGGGAGACGCAAAGCAACCCAATTTTTCCCCCTTTGTGTCCTCCTCACAGCTTACTTTCCCACCCAACTTTGTATCATCAGCAAACTTGGATACATTACACTCGGTCCCATCATCTAAGTCATTGATATAGATTGTAAATAGCTGAGGCCCAAGCACTGATCCTTGCAGTACCCCACTAGTTACAACCTGCCAACCGGAAAATGAGCCGTTTATCCCTACTCTCTCTTTTCTGTCCGTTAACCAATCCTCAATCATGCCAATATATTATCCCCAACTCCATGAGCCCTAATTTTGTGTAATAACCTCTTGTGTGGCGCCTTATCGAATGCTTTTTAAAAATTCAAATACACTACATCCACTGGTTCCCCCTTACCATGTTGACTCTGTCCAATCATATTATGATTTCCTAAGTGCCCTATTAACACATCCCTAATATTAATTGTTGAAGATTTTAAAAATTTAAAGTTATTTTTTTTTCTTTTTCCTTTCTGTCTCTTTTTTTCCTCCCTTAATCCAGTCGTTCTTTCCCTCTCTCGAGTTCTCTTTCTGTACCTGATTTGGCATTGAATGCACCCACCCTAATTTATACTTCCTTCTCAGTCCTTGCACTGTTAATTTCATAATCCTTCAATCTGATTGGTTAAGGAGATACACAGTTGCTTGCCCTGTTCACTTCGGTCCCAGAGGCCTGGTTTCCCTTGCTGCGACATTATCAGCTTGCACTTTCAGCAAAAAAATTTAAAAACCTAAACGTGCAAGGGCAATTCTAAGGGCACCATTAGATGCCCTGCTACAGCGAATTATGGCCCATAGTTCGATGATAGTAAACCTGAGCAGAGTGGCCATAAATTGAAGAATCGTGACACGTTACAGAGGAACATAAATCAGTATCTGGTCACAGTCCAAAAACAGTGCGGTTGAAGAGATTATTTTTAATAGCAAAATCTAGATGAATGGCAAAAACTCAATGCAGGGTGCCACCAAGATTGAAAAAAGAAGTGAAGATATTATAATTCAGTGATTTCACTCATTGGAGTTTTTAGGCAAAACTTCCCAAAATACAATATGGGGGTACAAAAGTATTACCAAATAAGTAACACTCTTGTGAAAACAGGAATACTCAGATACCATGTAACTTTTGATTCCTCAGCGTATTCATATTCAAATAATATTTTGCTTTCGTACAAAAATATTTTTTTTAAGTTTCAAAGCTGCTAAAATTTCTCAAATTCCAGCAGAATGTCAGTGACAATTATGTTATTTGCATAACGAGGAACATTCATTACTTGTAATGTCACGACAAAAGACATTGTTTTCCTTCCTACTAAAGTACGTTGTGATTTCATTAACTGTGATCACTGAAAGTTAACATGCAGGTATAGCAAGCAATTAGGAAAGCAAATGGTATGTTAGCCTTTATTACAAAAGGATTGGAGTATAAGAGTAAGTCTTACTGCAATTATACAGGGCTTGACAGGATAGATGCTAGGAGGATGTTTTCCCGAGCTGGGCAGTCTAGAACTAAGGGTCATAGGGCTGGATTTTGCCAGCCCTGGGGAGACGGGTTTGGAGGCGGGACTGCCGGGAAAATGGCAGAATTTGGGGGCGGGTGCCCAACCTGCCCCCAACCCGCCTCCGTGCCATCTTGCCAGGAGGCGGGTAGCCATCCCGCGCCGGGTTCCGTCTCCTTGGAGGCGGGAAAGGATTACAGCCACTTAACTGCCTGTTAACAGGTAGTTAACAGGCAGATAAGAGGATTATCCCCATTTTTCCCACACAAGTGCGGGCTTCCCGAAGGCTCCAAAACCCGCCAGGGTCACCGAGGCGCGTAGTGGGTCTGCGGGGGTCGGAGGGGTGCAAAGGTGCACTGTGAAGGTGAGTGATGGGTGCAAGTGTGGCGAGGTGAGTATCTGAGGTAAGTGCAAAGTGTTAGAAAAAGTTTACTTACCTTTGTTTCTTCCTGCAGGCTTCAATCGGTGTGTATGCGGAGAGTCTCGCACCTCCGCGGCAGAGATGACAGATGGCCGTTACATTCTCCAATGCAACAACCATCTAATTTCTGCAAAAGAAAGAGGTTTGATGAGGTCTTGAATTCAAGAACTCATCAAACTACAGAGAATGTCAGTGTTTGACAGCTTCACAGAGCTGTCAAACAATGACAGTTCATCTGTCCAAATTTTTAGACAGATGAAACGTCATACACTGACGTTCTCTGTAACCGGCTTTCCCTTAATTGGCCTGCTAAGCTTGCTGGGCGGGCTTAACAACGTCAATCAAGGAAAAATAGTGTGGGTTGGCCAGAAGTTGATGGAGGCGGGACTGAAACCCGACAAGTGGGAGTCCCGCCTCCAAAAGCTCCCCATTGGCAAAATCCAGCCCTCGTCTCAGAATAAGGGGTCAGCCATTTAGGACTGAGATGAGGAGAAATTTCTTCACTCAAAGGGTTGTGATTCTTTGGAATTCTCTAACCCAAAGGGCTGTGAATGTTCAGTTGTTGAGTATATTGAAGACAGAGATTGATAGATTTTGGAATATTAAGGGAATGAAGGGATATGGGGATAGTGCAGGAATGTGGAGTTGTGGTAGAAGATCAGCTATGATCTTATTGCGGAGATGCCGGTGTTGGACTGGGGTGGACAAAAATGAGAAGTCGCACAACACCAGGTTATAGTCCAAGGGGGAAAAATTCAGTTGGTTGCGCCTCCCGTTAGCGCCTTAAGAGGGCGCTAATGGGGCGCAAAGCATCTAGCGCCCAGGCGCGGTGATGTTTGCGCCGCTCGCGAAATTAACTAGACATTTTGCGGCGGCGCTAAACACTACCGCCACGATCTCCTGCGCCGGCAAATCATGACGTCACTCGAGTGCGCAACGCCCCGGTATCGCCCCGGAGCGGATATTGAGTGGCGCCCCCTGCCTTACCGCCTGACGCTAGCAACGACAGGTTGAGGGGCGCGTTCTGCAGTCATGAAGGGAAAGGGGGAGCGCTATTTAAAGGTGACCGCTTCCTGCCTTTTATTGTTGGTGCCATTTTTGAACTACGCATTCTGAGAGAGAGAGGGAGAGACTTCTGGAGAGATTCAACGTTGTGTGAAGGAGTTTTGGGTACTGAGCAGCACTTTGCAGGTTCATTTTGATTTGCCATTCCTTGTATCGATTTAGCAGAGACTGTGGGGGCTGCACTCTGAGCTCTTTGCCTGGTCCTCTCCATTGTTCTTTCCAGCACATTTGATGTGCAGGTCTCTCCAGGCCGAGATTCAAGGCTGCAATGAGCAGGATGTGGATGGAAAGCAAGATTAACCATCCCCTTTAAGAACTGGCCCGTGCCATTGTGTGTGTGTTCCATTGCTGACTGACATCACGAGCTTCGCTAGCGCTCTGAGGTAGCGCCTCGCTCCTCTGCTTTTGCGCCTTAAGACAGGTGTGAAGCGCCTGATCTAGCGCTGCAATCACCTCCAGGGGCGATAAAAGTCAAGTTTGCAGTCGGTGGCGATAATTAGCGACAGGCGCTAATCTTTGCGCCCGGCCGATAATTGCGCCCCAAATGGGGCGATACTGAATTTCTCCCCCCAACAGTTTTATTTTAAATTACGAGCTTTCGGAGCTCTGCTCCTTCGTCAGGTACAGTGAGGGAATCTTATTGAATGAGGGAGCAGGCTCGAAGGGCCAAATGGCCTACTCCTGCTCCTATTTCTTATGTTCATATGATACAACTGTTACTTTTCATATGCTGCAATAGCTGGTTATCCTACTGAAACAATGTGTACGTCAAGAATATGATAGACTTTCCTTTGTAGGACTCTTTCATATACAAGAAACTTTAATGAGACTCACTTTTAAGATTTCCGTCATTAATAGAGAACCATTATAAAATACCTTTCTTGAATACATTTTTCTTTGTGCCCCAATGCCAGTCTAATAAAGTAGTCTATTGTGCTATAATCTGTGAACTGAACCAATTTGTACTTTGATATAACCAGCATAACTTAATAGAATCATTCTAATTTTGCGAAGTATGTCCATCCTCAAAAACAAATCTCTGTACCGTTATGTAATTTTTTATATTTGAAAGTTAGCATAGCTTTGCTTTTGACATTATTTTTGTTTTGTTTTTGATAGTTTATCCAATGACAGTGAAGGGCTGATTTTAACCTTGTCCGCCCAGCAGGAACAATGCGGGTACAGGGGGCTAAGATGCCAGTTGGGGAGGGGGTCTTGCCACATTCCAACCCCACCATTTTAACTAGCCTGATTTCAGGCACGGGAAGGCCCCAAAAGAGTGTGGGCCTAAGTTAAATGGCAAAGCCGTGTCCTGATGACATCATTGGGACTTGCAAACCATTTTAACCACTGGTCGACTAAGCCTTGCAAAGTGTTGGACCCGCCAGCAAAAGTTGGCGACATCAAGGATCCTGGCCACATAAAGGTTCCTTCGGCTCCTCCTGCCCACGCAAGCATATCCAGGCTGGGCTTCCCCTCCCCGATCGAGAAGTTCCCCGATGCCAGTATGTGAAGGCGTATGTTAATAATGCCTGGGAGGTAAAATCTCCCGGCCCCTCAATCGGGGCGGGGCAGACAGTTTACCATGCGCTCTGTCGTCCCCCCCCCCCCCCCGCACACATGAGACACGCCCAGAGTTAAAATCGGGCCTCAAATGTTTTATCAGTGTATGAAATGTCATTGTGTCATAAAAACACAAGTTTTAATTCCTGTTGTACCAGTACAAAGTTTACATTTTAAGCCTGATCTAGATAGATCCTTTAGTGAAAGTATGCCCTGAAATTCTTTCAGATGCAATAATAGCGATTACACCAGGATCGCACCTGTCGGTGCCCTCCAGTGCTGACACCGTCAGAAATTGCTAGGTCAATGAGAGGGCATCTAATTAGTATAGGCCTGGAGGACTCGAACGCCACTATGGCGTATCCTGATGCCCATCTGCCTCAAGCGGCTGGAAATTCCAGCGCCCACCACCATGGGAGGATTGCCTATGCCCCCCCCCACCCCCGCCCCAACTCTGATTGCATCCTTTTCGGCCCTGTATAAATGGGTCAATCTGCTTCTTTAAAATAAAATTGAGGAAATTTCATTCGGATCCGGGCTACTTCCCTGGTGTGGACCTCACTACGTTCCATGTACCTCCCTCCAGAGATATGCCTGGTCATGACTGAGCCACTGAAATGGGAACTCCTGATGTAGGGTGTGCCTGTCCCTGAACTTTTTGACCCCTATACATTTTACCTTGCTTGCTAGTTGAAGGCATCCTATTTAACAAATACTGATATTTTTTTTTTGTCATCAGCAGGAACAGATGCAAGAATCTGTGAACTGAACGAAGTGAGGAGTGAGAAGAAAGACTGGTATTGAGAAAACGGGAGTGAGTTAACGTCAAAGGTACAGGACTTAAAGGAGAGGAGAGAAGAGAAACAGCGAGGATGGGGAGAAAAAAGATTCAGATCACGCGGATTATGGATGAACGAAACAGACAGGTGAGGGGCAACTACAAATAACAGTTCCTTTTCCAATAGTCATTACACTTAGTCTATTGTAGTATTAGTTTCCATTTCGTCATAGTGAAAAACAATTTGTATTCTTTGTGTTGATTTTGATTTGAAGAATCACTAAATTTTTATTCATCATCAACCATAAGCAATGGCTGGTGCAAACAGCTTCCTATGTCCTAATTACATTAAAGTGTTAATTGAAAATAAAAATTAAATCTATCCGCTGAATATATTGATTTTTATAGTTGCTGGTACATGTAACATAATAAGTATGCCACTGAACCGGTTACTGGAATTGATACTGATGGGAATTGTGGCTTCCTCTCAGTTTCTGAAATGTGGATCCCAAATATGCATACCTCTTAACTATTTTTGCATGCACCAAAGAAAATAGATGGTTTTTCATTACAATATGAATTTCCTTGAGCAATAAAATCTATCCTAAATAAAGACATGGGCAGTAATGATTTATGCCAATACAATTGAAAGTTCTCAGAACAAATTAAAAGTAGCCAAGCTGTTCAATTTTTAGACAACCTTCCTTGCATTCCATTGACAAAAGTTAGATTATATTAGGTTTAACATGCTGTAATTGCTTTGTGGGTATCACAGTACATCAGAAGGAGGAGACAATCAAGCTACTCTCCACTCAGTCTTTTATGTTTTATTAAAATCCTTTCCCTCCATTTATTCTTTGATTTGCTTAATCTCTGTGATGCTATCATTTTTAAAATCTCTGTATGCCTCATAACATTGTTTTGAAAGAAACCAATCTAAGCACAAATTTCATTTCCATGCGCTCAACGATTCACTCGGTTGGATTAATAAAACAACACTTTTGTGTTGGGATTGAACAGCTCTGAGGGAAAAATTATGTTTTAAGAACAAACCAACCTAGGATTTATGATGGATACATTCTATGTTTTTCCCTGTAGGCTGGTTATTGCTTCAAGCCAAGTCAGAAAGCAATAATGCTGCCATTATCCAGCTACCTCGTTGCTTGCTTTAAATAGTTTACAGTTGGAAGCTGAAATTAAGGTCTTTAATGTTAGTTTATAAATCATTATTTCACTCCCAACCAATTGAGTACGTCAACTGGGAGCTCAGAGATATATTTTATAAAATTTTATAGTGAAGAGAATCAATGTTTATTTATTTAGACACTTCCCACATGTCCCTGTCACAGTAATGACCATGAGATAACCACTTACAATTTACGCATAGAAGTGTTAAATTGGAACAGAAGAACAGCAGTTAATTCAAATGTTGTAATGGTTTGGGAGTTGATGAAATTCACTTTTGCCAGTACCAAATTCTGTATAGTAATGCAAATATAAAGAATAATTTTGTATTTTAAGGTAATTGATCAAACACATTTGGAAGTTCTTACCTCTGTATTGATGATGTCATCTCAACTTTCTCTCATTTACATAATATTGAACTGTTTCATTATAGTTTAAGGTTTATATGGTGTGAGAAGTGTTCCTTCCCCAAAACAAACATTCCTCTCCAAACTGACTAAAACATTTAAAAACAAAATCAGTTAGGGGAATGAGTAGCTTCTAGAGTTAGCACAGTGTCTACAACTTGGGTTCAAATCCAACCCAATCTGCTGGGATGAAAGTCTCTTCTGTCTACTGGTTATAAGGATTGTCTGTAAAATGAGTTTGGTCAGTATGCACCAGTATGAATATTTTCATTTCTCTGTGAACTATCCCTATAATCTCATAGTGAGCCCATAACATAGAATTGCCCTTAATTCTGCATTAATTGCCAATTTGTCTCAAAATGTTATATGGATAATTTATGCAGAAATTCATATTCTTGCAGTAGGTGGTGATCTACTGAGGGTGAGATGAAGGGATATTGTTGGGGCACAGTAAAAGAGCTTTACTTCACAGCAGGCTGTACTGTACCTCAACGAGAGTGCCTGGTTCTGGAAAGTGGGCCATTCCTGAACAAGGACATTTCTTCTCTTGATAAAAAGGCTTATGGTTGGAACCTGTGGGTCTAAAGGGGGCCCTGGAGCAACCTAAAAATAGAAATTAGTTGTAACTAGGTTCCCATGTGTTTTGCTCCCCATGGTCTTCTTGCCTTGGTGTTGCTGTTCTCCAGGCCTGCAACTGCACTCCTGTTGCCACCCCCTTGCCCTCATTCCCAGCGCAAGGCCCTGCCAGGGAATCAGCCTGCATTGGGAGGGCCAGAAAATTTGGGTGCACCTTGAGTAAGATGTGCTTGCCTGTTGCCCGGTGGAAGGATGGAGAGGAAAATTAGTCCTTAGGAGTCTCTGGTCATGTTTATCAACCTAATTTTTGTACACAACATTGATAGTTTGATTTAGAATGCCCTTCAATTTGCAGTGTGTAACTGAAAGTTATTCAGATGACGCACAAACCAATTCATTTGAAATAAAAACAAAAAAATGTTGGCAATGCACAGCAAGTCAATCATTATCTGTAAGAGAAAGATCCGTTAATGTTTTAGGTAAAGAAATAACTTGCATTTATATAGTGACTTTCGTGACCTCAGGTCATTCCAAAAATGCTTCACAGACAATGAAATACTTTTGAAATGAAGTGATTGTTACAGTGTAGGCAAACACGGCAACTAATTTGTGCACAGCAAGATCCCACAAACAACACTGAAGTAAATAACAAGATAATCTGTTTTAGTGATCTAGGTTGACAGATAAATATTGGCCAGGATACTGGGAGAACCCCCCCCCCTGCTCTTCTTTAAATAGCGCCATTGGATCTTTTGCATCCACCTAAGAGGGCAGAGAGGGCCTCGGTTTAACATTCCATCTGACTGTTTAGCACTTTCCTGGTACTGCACTAAAGTGTCAGACTAGATTATGTGCTCATGTCTCTGGAGAAATGAAAGAAAATGTGGCATTTATATAGCGCTTTTCATGATGACCGGACGTCCCAAAGCGCTTTACACCCAATGAAGTACTTTTTGAAATGCAGTCACTGTTGTAATGCAGGAACTGCGGCAGCAAATTTGCACATGGCAAGCTCCCACAAACAGCAATGTGATAATGACCAGATAATCTGTTTTAGTGATGTTGATTGAGGGATAAGTATTGGCCAGGACACCAGGAATAACTCCCATCTCTTCTTCGAAACAGTGCTATGGGATCTTTTACATCCACCTTAGAGAGTAGACGAGGCCTCAGTTTAACATCTCATCCGAAAGACGGCACCTCCAACAGTGCAGCACTCCCTCAGTACTGCACTGGAGGAGTCAGCCTAGATTTTTGTGGTCAAGTCTCTGGAGTGGAATTTGAACCCACAATCTTCTGACGCAGAGGCGAGGGTGTCAACACTGACACCTTACTGTATTAATGGTATAATTATTCCATCACAACTGCTGTACATTTCCAACATTTTCTGTTTTATTTCAGACCTCCAGTCACAATTTTCCTTTTCATTTCACTCATTCACTTGTGTGTCAGTTTGGTTTAGTTGGTAGCACTCTTGCCTCTGAATCAGAAGGTTGTGGGTTCATGCCCCATTTTCAGACCAGTATATAATTTAGGCTGAAACTTTAGTGCAATGCTGAGGGAGTGCTCATTGACAGAGGTGCTGTTTTTCGAATGAGATGTTTTCTGTCTGTTCCTGTGGTTCCGGTAGATGTTATTTGAAGAAGATCAGAGAATTCTCCAGGTGTTCTTGTCAACATTCCTCCCTCAAGCAACACTGCCGCCAAAGCATCTCATTTGCCATTTTGTGGAACAAAATTGGCTGCCATGTTTGCCCAAATGACAGCAGTGACTATACTTTAAAAAGCAATTAATTTGATGTTAAATGTTTCGTGATATCCTGAGGATGTAATAAGGTGCTATAATTATTAATGCTTAGACCTCAAAACCATATTTTAGATGTACAGTGGAACTTCAATTATTCCTGCTCCATTATCACAGCATTTTGGGGGAATAATGGGAGACCAGTGGGAGTTGCAATTGCCAGCAATTTGTCTTTCTTCACTCACTTCTGCTGTTCTGCTCCTGCCGGTGAGATCAGCTCATGGTGGGACAGCTGATCTACAGATGGTGCTGCATTGAGCCTGTGTCTTTCTTACTGGAACCTAACTGTTTAAAGAGGCAGGCGCTATTGGTTTTCAGAGGTCAGCACTGCAGCATCTGTTGACGTGATCACTGGAGGTGAGCGCATACTGGCTCCAAATTTCCTCAGGGTCTAAATTGAAATGGTTGGGCAAGAGACCTGGCAGGTACAGAAAATCGTGTGGGTCTCTGAAACACCAGCTCACCATCCAGAAGAGAAGCCAGGACAAATTTCTGTTGGGGCCTGAGAGGGCAGCACTTCCATCTGCTCCGCACAAGGCCCGGAACTTCATGGGGTGGGGCTGGCAGGAGGGCTTCCCTCTTAGAATTCATGTAGCTCCTGCCTCCTATCCATCCAGCAATCTAGACAACATGAAGAACTTGGGTTCCAGACCATTTTAGAGACAGAAGTGGGATCCAGGTCTTATAAAAGGGGTTGATTGGTAATTGTAACAAAAAACTTTCCAACCAGTGGAGTGGGCTGACCTTCAGCGCAACCTGCCACTATTGTACTATATATGTTGTAGACAGGACTGATGTACACAAAAAAGAGGTTCAGATGGAGTCACTATGATTAGAGATGAAAGATTTTAAAAAAAAGGGATTGTTACATTACTGGGGTTGGACTACAGACCCTTAATCCTTAATTGTAGGAGGGAAATTGAAGAGGAAATCTGAAGACAGATCAGATGAGTAGGAATAACAAAATTATTCTAGATTTTAATTACTAACTCATTAATTGGGATAAGGAGGGAGTAAATGGAGAAAGTGGAGTGAAATTCCCAAAATGTGTACAGGACTCCTTCCTCAAGCATTATGCCTATGGGGAGAGGCATTGCTAGTTCAAGTTATGAATAATAAAATAGATCAGGTAGATGTGGGTGAGCACCTCCGGAGCAGTGACCATAATATGATAAGGTTTGAGGTCCAAATAGAAAAGGAAACTGTTAATTTAAAAATAAGGGCATCAGATTGGTAGGAAGCATTTTAGAAAGATGAGTGAGCTAGTTGAGTCAAGATGGGATAGAGATATTGGCACACAGGACAAGGGATTAAAAATGGGATATTTTTATAAATGTGATTGCAAAGTTGCAGAATAAAAATATGTTAAAGAGATTACTTTAAGTTTCAAAATGGTGTGAATAAATAAAGAAGTTAGAAACAAACAAATTGAAGAAGATGGGCATATGGGGCCTATAAGTATGATAAAAATAGGAGAGAATGAGAAAATAAGGAAAGAGATTAATAAAGAAAGCAAGGAGGGAGTATGAGGCGAGAATCTTAAAAAAAAAAATTACAACAAAAAGTAAAATGTTCTACAAATATCAGTAAAAACAGAATTGTTAAATGCGAAGGGGAACCCTGAAAGGAGAGGATAGTGAGTTAATGGAGGAGAAGCAGAAATTGACAGGCATACAAGTACTTCATTTCATTATTTACAAAAGAGCAGGATATTAGGGAAGAGGTAAAACCTGAATTGGTTAAAAATGAGATGAGAGATAAAGGAAAGTATTAGAGAATGACAAAGTGGCAGAACCTGATTTGGGGGGGGGGGGGGGGGGGTGGGGAGGGGAGGGGAAGTATTTTTTGCAAAGCCTTGGAAAACATATTTGAAATAAAATATCGCATACCCTGGTATCAAACTCTAAATAAGACATAAAATACGCTTTACAATAATTGCAAGGCACTATTTGAGTGTCAGCTGACATAAACAGGAAGAGCAAAACACAAGGGCCAAATTCCCTAGGCAATTCCACTGGATTCCTGCCATAACTGCAGCAGGAGTCCAGCAGAATAGATCTGAAAAAGATCAGGTCTCGGATATGCCGGGTTACAACCTTAGCTGGGAATTTCTACTCGGCCTTGTAAGGGATGGAGGGGGCAGGGACTTCCCAGACTAGGACTCCAGCCCTTAATGGACCCAGCATAACATTGGAGGCTGGTATTTCCAGTGAAATTAAGCATATTGGTCTCCAGAGGATGGAGGTGGGCCCCACCATTTTATGGATCGGCGCTCTTACACAGGGGTGCCGAAAGGTGAGGGGGCCTGGGCAAACACCCACCCACGATGATGGACAGAGGCTAGAATTTCGAGCAGCAAGGGGCAGATGAGTAACTGATGTGATGTGGAGGCATGAGGACTTGCTGGCTCCATAGAAATGAATATCTTCCCGCTGACCCTGTAAACTCTGGAGGCATCAGCACTGGAGAGCACCTGCAAGTGTACTCCTGGCATTACTGCCGGGATTGTGGCCCAAACATTTTCAGGGCCATGTACTTTATAACTGTCATCTTAGCCATGAGATTACACCCCTTAAGTCACTTCTTAGTGTCTTTTATTATTTATACAATACAATGTTTCCATTTTTTGTCAGGATGTTATGCTGTTTTTGTCAGTGTAGCTGCAAACTACCAGTGTGGTCCATGAGCTTGATGCCTGATGATGTTCACACAGGCTGAAAATCCACAATCCTTCCAGCACAACCCTGTCATAACCCTGGCAGGAGCCCACTGGAAATGTTGGAAATTATGCTGTGACCTGGATATGCCTTGCCTCTGCCCTTCCCATACCGGGCCTCCCAGCAGCTGGGCACAACATCACCGGTGGCTGGTGAGACCAGGTGTACCAGGCCGCTGAATAGTACCTGTGGTGCATCACTTGGGGGTTTAGGCCTAGGGTTTTGGTCTGACCCCTGAAAGAGTTATGGATAACACTTGTTTATATTTTTAAAGCAGCACCCTGTCAAAGGGGGCACCACTTTATCCTTTCTGGCATAGCATGCTGCAGTTTGCGGCCTCTGTGGCAGGCTGGCATCCTAGATGCACCCCTAGTGGCATGGGCACCCACCATTGGCATTCAAAGTCAGGAACTTCCCCCTGGCCCTGGAAAGTGGCAGAGGACCCCAGTGGACACATCATGGCACTTACGCCAGGATGAATCCTCATTCCCTGCAGACTTTTAACCATACAATATTTAGTGACTGTGATATCATTGCTATAGGTTAATTGTATAATAGTTTGCAGTTGAATAATGGGAAATAACAACACATGCTGGAAATAGAATTTCACTGGAATCAAATGCAGATTTCTTCTTAATAAATCAGCTGTAACAACATCAATGGGTATTTCTATACTCTTGTGAAGGTGGTATTTGCTGATAGCTCCTACAAATGCAAAGAAAAAGTAAATAAAAATTCCCCACTGTGAATCTAGATATATAAAAATGTTTGAGTGTCTTGATTGAATGTTACTAATCTGACCATGGGAACAATATAATTGAGAAATCTTATCTGTTATTGGTCTATGGTAACCACTGCTCATTAGTTTCTAATTATTCAGCATTTTAACATTTAAGCATATTGCAGTACCTCAGTTCATGTCTTTCTTGAATGCTGTGACTGGTCCATGAGTCAAAGTATGCCAAACCAATATTTTTCTAATTTCACTCTGAGTTTTGTAAAGTAATTTGAACCTTTCAGTTAGATTATATTCTATCTAGAATGACAAAAAAGGTTATCAGTCTCACTCCCAACCTTCAGCTGACTTCATCCCTATCCACCAATCATCCTTTCAACCCCGTAAGAAAGGCAATAAAAAGGCAGCCTAAAGCCAATTCAGGAGCCCTCTAACAAAAAATTTTCTCCAACCCTTCATGGTCGATCATGCAAGATGTCCTAACCCGCACCCCCCCGCCCACCCCGCCCCCCCCGCCCCCACCCCCTGCCCAAGTGGTCCCAGATCCTAGGAATGAGATCATCTGCACGGGCAAGCCGGGCCAACCATGCAGGGCTGCACCAGTGATGCCCACCGCAAACTGACCGGAGTGTCAAAGCGGCACCATGCCACTCCTAAAGCAGAGAGAGGGCCCGGCAAAGTCCAGAATAAACATATTCTGTTCAGTTCTTCTGCTCCCAGTCGAGAAACGGGCCTCTTGGGGAAGTTTAATTGAGTCTCTCCAGGATTGATGTCATTTCCCTTGTAAAGGTTTGGAGCCTTAAGGTGTCAGCTGTGACTCAGTGGTCGCACTCCCGCCTCTGAATCAGAAGGCTCAAGTCCAGAGAATTGAGCACATAATCTTAACTGACACTTCAGTGCAGTACTGCAGGAGTGCTGCACTGAAGGAGATGCTGTCCTTTGGATGAGATGTTAAACCGAGGCCCCGTCTTCTCTCTCAGATGGAAGTAAAAGATCCCATGGCAAAATTTCGTAGAAGAGCAGTGGAATTATCCCTGGTATCCTGGTCAACATTTATGCCTCAACAAACATCACAAAAACAGATTATCTGGTTTGTTTGTGGGACCTTGCTGTGCACAGATTGGCTGCCTGTTCAGGCCTCAGGTTAAAATAGCAGACCGGGTCCAGATGATATCATTGGAGTCTGTATATTTAAAGAGGGTCCTGTCAGCTTCGGGTGAGTGTCCTTGCCGTTTGCAATTTAATATTGTAGTCATCCAGAACTGGACAGGAAATGAATGGGTAAATCCCCTGTTCAGTTTTAACTGTCCCCTCCCACCTAGTTTTAACTGTCCCCTCCCACCTAGTTTCCACCAGTCGGGGGGAGTTAACATCGACACCGAAGTGTCAGACTAGATTCAGGGCTCTTATCTGTGGGGTAGGGCTTAAACCCATAACCATCTGACTCATGGTGAGAGTGCTACCACTGAGCCATTGCATTGGTGTTAATTATGCTTAGGTTTTACTAAAAGCATTTCAAAATGTTTTTCAGTCATTTCTTGACTGTTTTCTTGGGTTTTTTTTTCTGCTGGCACTTAACTTTTTGTGACATTTTGTGCCAATTGTTCTGCATTTTTTTTTTGCCCCCAGCATCATGACTGGAACTAATGGCCTCGATATTAACCCCCTGCCCAACAACGCACAGGAGATGGGTTAAAAATTTTAAAATGGGGAACACGTCCCAGACACGTACATGCCTACCAATATTTTCACGGCAGCAGGTTTCATGCCGTGCGAGTGTCCCACTGCGGAGAGGCGGGGCACTTCATTAACATATTTAAATCGGGCACCCACAGTGCAATAGGGAACCTGATTTAAATTTAATAGTTGCCGCGCAGTAAAAGGGAAGCAGGAGCTGCTGGATCATGTAGGTAAGTGCTTCTTACAGCACTCCTTGTAGGCTAGGAGGAGCAGAAATGCTCCCTGGCCCCTCAAGGAAGCCTTTGGCCTCCCCTATGCCGATTGCAGTCTCTCTCTTCCCCCCCCCCCACCCCTGTCATGATCACAGACCTCTTCCCCCTGTCCCCACCCCAGCAAGCACCAATGATCACTCCATGCCACGATCGCGGCCAACTTCCCCCCCAAACACCGATGTCTGCTCCATGCCACAAATCCAGCCTCCCCCCCTCCCCGCCCGATTGCCTCTCTCGTGCACCTGCCCCCCTCCCCCCAACCACAAGCCCTGATCTACGCCCTTCCTCCCCCCCTTCCAATTGCCTCCCTTTTCCCCCTCCACAAGCCTGATCTCTGGCCTTTCCCCACTCCCGATTGCTGGTTTAACTTCCTGGTAATTTGGCCGGCTGCCAGGCAAGAAACATATGAAAAAAATTATAATGAGGTCCTGCCTTTAAATTCAACAGGACCTCCGCGTTCCTGGCCTCGACACGTTCCCTGACCATTTTTGGCCTCCCCGCAAATATTGGGGCCAATGTATTTCCCAATGGGAATCTTTCCATCTAACTTGTTTGGATGAAAAAGAGTAGGACCAATAAAGGAATGTGAGGCTGCTTGAGATGTCCTCTGTGCCCATCAATCAGTACCCACAGATTTATATCCGGGTCCACTGTTTTCTTTTTAATGTTAAGTACTTTGACGTGTCTCCCTGCTTGTGACAAACACTATAGAAATGAAAGTTGTTACTTGTGGCAAACATTTGGAGGCCAAGAAAGATTCCATTACTATTGTGTGTCCGTTTTGGAGGAACTGATATGTACAACAGTGTCAAGCGTTTATTTGGGTGGAAAATTGCAGTGTGGTTCCCCCTTGTCTGTGTAACTCTTTGCTTTTCCCGCTAACTTTCTGTGTTCTCTCTATTACTCTTTTACTATTACTCTTTTCTCTGACCTCTTTCTGTTCCTCCTCTGCATCTACTACTCTCTTCTTTTCATGGAATAGGCAAAAAAGTGGCAGATGGAATTCAATGTCAGTAACAGTAAGGTGGAAAAAACGTAAAACATAATTTGGGGAAAGCTGGGTGATCTGGAAGAGCAGAGTGATATTTGGGTTCAGGTTCACAAGACATTAAAAGCAGCATCTCAAGTTGATAAGGCCATAAAAAGCAAATGGAATACTGGGTTTTATAGCAAAAGGTATAGAATATAAAAGCGGAGATGTAATGGTGAATCTCTAAACCTTTAGTAAAGTGTCAGAGTACTATGTGCAGTATTGGGCTCCACAGATTCACAAGCATGTTGCCTTATATGAGAAAATATAAACACAAATAAAGACTTGAAAATTGGAGCTATTTTCATTAGAACAGAGAAGATTACGGGGTGCTTTGATAGAGATATTTAAAATTATGAAGGAATGGGAGTTAGATAGCAATAGACTGTTTCCAGTGATAGAGAGTAGGAGAAGGGTTGAAAGGCTGTGGAATGCACTACTGGAGTTAGTGGTTGAACCAGTGACTGTGTCAACATTTAAGAATATGTTAGATGGTTGAAGGAAAGACGAATAAAGCAATTTGGGAACGGGGCAGGCCATGGGGTTAGGACTACTGCTAATGTGGAAGATAAACACCAACACTTGACTGGTTGGGCTGAATGGCCTGTGGTGATTTCTGTATAATTCTATGTAATTCTGATTCTCTCTGTTAATCTCATGTTGTATCTCAGTTACTTTCTGTCTCTTTTTTATTTTATACCTGATACTTGTATCTGTTGCTCTTTTTCTGTCTTTTTAATTACTTTCTGTTACTGTCTCTTCCCTCTTTCTGTTTATGGCTGGAAATTTCTTGGAGCTCCGCCGCTATCACTGCCGAAGTGCACAGAAATTCCTTTTACACACGTACTTATGTGCCGAAGTTACGGAGGCGGAATGGGAGCAGCTCCAAGGAAATTCCAGGCCCATCTCTTGGTTTTTCTCTCACTGCTCCTAATGCTTTTTCTGTTATTTTAATGATCTATGCCAACTGCATCGTTTTCCTTCAGCGATGTGTAATTAGTTGTAATTTCTTTAAAGGATGTCTCACAATGGAACCAGAGTGGGAAGTGCTTGGAACTTGTATAGAGTGGACAACTGTGAAAAGGAGCAAGCAGGAGAGTGCAAAGCAGCTGGATTGCAGCACTTGGAGAATGGGGAGGCACAAATACATTCTTCATGTATGGTCTTAGGACATCAACTGTCAATTGGGTCAGGGCCAGGAATACAGGGATGAGTCTGGGTGTGGTGCTGTCTAATATTGTGAATTGATTGAGAATGATTGGAAAGTAGTATGGGAAACTTTATAGGTAAGCCTGTGATATTTGTGAATTGTTGGATTTATATTGGCCCGGATTTTGCGGTGGGTAATGACAGCCTGAAAAATCCCAGAATTGAGTGTTCAAAACTTTTTGCTCTCTTCCAAAGGCGTGGGGGAGGGGGGCAGGGGCCGCAATTATTTACACGGCAACAACTTTTGATGAGGGCCAACAAGTGCACCCCTGTGCCATGATCCAGTGCCACATCATCTTTCCTCACACTAAGTGGGTGCCCAAAGTGCTACTGGCAGTATTTAAATTGGCCGACCCCACCCTGATGCCAGATACTCCAGTGGCATCCACTGCAGTGGTGCAATGGGATTCCAACTTCATCGCATTTACGGCAGCAGAGTGGATTCAAAGATTTTTGTCTTGAAAGACTTAACCAATGAGAAACAAAAACATTGATGGATGTTCCTGGCAAACATTACAATCACAATGTTCATTATTGAAACTTAGGAACTTGGAGAAACAGAAATGATTATTGTGGTCCATCTGGCCAGTCCCAAATGTTCAAAAAATATCATGCTCCACTCTGTTTCTCATATCCCTTCCTTTTTTGCTAGAAAAAAGCTATACCTTTCCCTGGGTAGTTTGTTTCCTCCATTAAGAGTCTCTGAAAAATAGTTAATTCTATGGTTCAGTTTATCTGTACCTCTTGCAATGTTGAAAACTTTAATAAGATCTCTCCTTAGACTTCTCAAATCACTTTTTGTGATTGATAGATAGATAGATAGAAATATTCTATACATGTAAGACTGGAAATTACTGATCACGTTCATATTTCTCTGTTCGCTGTTTTAATGGAGGCATTAGACTGTTTAAAGTGGACAGATTAATACTGCCATTAAAATAGTAGACAGGGGGATGTTATGGAATGCATTTGTATGCTAATATCAGAAGCAGAAATTTCTGGGCTTTAGTGTTCATTGATGTTCTCAGTGCAGGGGTTCACCGTCTCCATCTACTGGTGCACATTTGCTCTGCGTGAAATAACGACTGCAATCGGCGCCAGTTTATTTACACACTGTCAGAAAAATTGGGTTTTATAGAACAAGAAGAAATATTACTCTTACTTTACTAGAATACATATTGGCCCAGAAATTGCAGTGTGAGGGTTCGTGCGAGGGTAAGCCCTTCCCGCGATGTCTCACTGCGCGTTGGCTTTTTCAGTCCCAGCTCGCTGGAACTTCATGTTCCAGCCATCAGCTGCGAGTGCATCGTGATCCCACAGTGCGAAGTTAGTTCGAGCGTACTGTGGGATCACGTGACTGAGTTACAGCCAATGGCAGCACACCAAGCTCTCATTCATAGAATTCACAGCGGCCATTGAACTGCTGTGAAAACTAGGAATACAACAAGCCCCCAAAAGAAGAGCTAAACCTCCATTAAATTAAAAAAAAAACCCATCACATAATTAAAATAAGTGTAATTAAATAAATTAACCTTTTTAAACAAAAAAATAAATTTTTGAAAAAATGTTAAATCTTTTAAAATGTTATAAAAATAAACTTACCTGTCTTTAAAGTCGCTACTAAAGATTTACCTGTAAAAAAAAATTCTAAATACTACTTAATTATGTACTTACCTGGTTAAAAGAGTCTCCTGCGCTTCCTTTTTTCTTTTCCAGATTCTTCAATACTTACCTGCGTGCGCAAGCGATGAAGTGCACTGCGTGCGCGCAGCCTGTAGCGCGCACGCGGTGCACTGAGGACCCGCCCCCTTTCACTTCCATCAATTGCCGGTTTTCAGTGCATGCGCAGTGCATGCTGAAAACCGGCAATTGAAGTCTGGCTGCGTGAGTGTACACTGTGCGTACTCTCGCGCAGCCGGATCAATTTCTGGGCCATTATTCTGTATCTATTTTAACACATACAACATGATTATATAGGCTAGGATACTGAAGGTAAAGAATAATGTGTACATGATGTCATAGACATAATACCACAATGAGTTTGAGAGATCCAAAAAATTACATGAAATTATTTCTTAAAATAATATGCTTGTAATTTATACGTTCCAAATGTACAATGTTACATAATTTCATGTAATTTTTTGGATCTCACATACTCATTGTGCTATTATATCTGTGACATCATGTACACATTATTCTTTACCTTCAGTATCCTAGCCTGTATAATAAACTCCCTGATACAGCACTTGCCCTTTATCACAAAGGCAAACAAGGAAAACATATATCGTCTATACTTTATGCAAAATAATATATGGTGATGGAATAGATTACAGAAAGTGTACATGATCTTATTGAGTTGGACTTGTATGTAAATGAATAGTATCAGAATTCAATTCAGGATTCCATAGAATTCTGTAATTCACCCTCTTCAACTGTTCATTATTCTGTATTTAGACCACAACCAGTGAATGTAGTTACATTTTATGGTTGACGAAGAAGAACACAAGCCCTGTTGCATGTTTGACACCTCTTTTATTCCTTTGGCTGGGTTTGTGATAATTATAAAATAATTACTTTTTATCTTTACATCCTGTGTTTTGTTTGTTCTTTTATCATGTTGCGTCTCTCCAGTTCATCTCATGAAACACTATGAAATCTGAAGATCATTTGACGTGAAAAAGGATACTATTTATTCATTTGTGGATATACTTGACAGTGGAGAAAAGCACTGCAAAAGGAAATCACAAGCACACACAAACAAAAAGAGAAGAACTGAGAGACAACTTGCAGCCAGTGTGGCTAAGCTAATGTCAGTCTTCCAGAGGTTTTATCTTAAGAGCTCATTGCTTTCATATATGCTACAAAGATGCTGGCTGGCTGTTTTCTACAGAACTGCTGTCACCTTTTGCACTTTACCTAAAAAGCTAAAACACAAGATTAGAATATGTGAAACCGAATTGTGTTTACGTTTGATCTAAATTTAAATCTCTAGATCAGTCCTATGTTACTAAATGACTGTACTAGTTACTAGAGGGAACAAAACCCTGCTTAACATTTGGTCTGTACAGGAACAGCATTCCCCCCATCACCAGCATTGGTTTAGGACAGCAACAACAATTTGCATTTATCTGGTGCCTTTAGCATAGAAGAAAACTTCCCAAGATGCTTCACAGAGATGTAAGGAAAAAATTCATGTTGAACCAATGGTGGGACAAAGGAAGGGAGTTATGCACAAGAGGACACAGTCAAGAATGGAGAGTCCGGAAGGTGGATTGTAGGGCTAGAGGAAGTTAGAGATAGGGAGGGGCAAAGCCATGAAAAGATTTAAACATGAGGATAAGAATTTAAAATTGGAGGTGTTACGGGACCGTGACCCAATGTAAGTCAGTAGGGGCATGGTTGATGAATGAGCAGACTTGGTGCGGTATTGAGTACGGGCCACAGAGTTTTGGATGAGCTGAGGTTTACAGACTGTGGAACATGGGACATTGACCAGGAGATCATTGGATTAGCAGAATCGGGAAGTGACAAAAGCATAGATGAGGGTTTCAGCAACTGATGGGCTGAGGCAGGTGCAGAGGTGGGCAATGTTATGGAAATGAAAGTAGGTAGTCTTTGCGATGGAGAGGATATGCGGTCAGAAACTCAGCACAGGGTCAAATAGAATGTCAAGATTGTAAATAGTGTGGTTCAGTTTAAGACAGTGACCAGGGAGGGAGATGGAATTGATGGCAGAGTACAGCGTTTGTAGCGGGGGCTGAAGATGATGGCATTAGTCTTATCAATGATTAGCTGGAGGAAATTACATCTCATCCAAGACTGGATGTCCAATAAGCAGTCTGACAACACAGAGGTCGTGGAGTGGCTGGGAGAGGTAGCGAAGAGGTAGATCTGGGTGTCATCAGCATACATGTGGAAGCTGACCCCATATCTGCGGATGATATCGCCATGGGCCAACATGTAGATGAGGAAGAGGATGGGGCCAAGGACAGATCCTTGGTGGAATTCAGTTAATGGTGCAGTAGCAAGAAGAGAAGCCATTGCCAGTGATGCTCTCGTTACACCAGATAGGTAAGAGTGGAAACAAGTCAGGGCAGCGTCACTGAGCTGGACAATCGAGGAGAGGTGTTGGAGGATGTTGTGGGTGACCTTGGCAAAGGCTACAGAGAGATTGGGAAGAATGAGGAGGAATACTGCATCATGGTCACAGTCACACAGAATGTCATTTGTGACTTTAATTATGGCCGTTTTGGTGCTGTGGTAGGAATGGAAACCTGACTGAAGAGATTCAAAGGTGGAGTTGCAGGAAACATGGGGACGGATTTGAGAGGTAACAACGTGTTCAATGAGTTTGGAGAGGAAAGGGAGATTGGAGCTGTGGCAGTACTTTGAAAGGACAGGGATCGAGGATGGATTTTTTTGAGGAGAGTTGATTGTAGCAGTTTTGGAACGAAGTTCCTGAGGAGAGGAAACCAGTTACAATTTTAGCTATCATGGGGCCAGGAAAGGAAGTTAGGGGGTCAGCGATTTAGTGGGAATGGGGCAAGACAGCAGGAGGTGGGTCTCATAGACAAAATAAGCTCAGAGAGGGTGTGAGGGGAGATGGGAGAGAAACTTAGAGGAAAGCGCGAGTTCAGAACTAGGGCGGAGTGGGGGGGAAACCTGTGGGGATGTTGGCTTGGTAGGCAAGGGAAGGTGGAGAATCAGCAGAGAAACGAAAGGATGATCTTTACCTTGGTGCCAAAGACATCCATGAACTCCTCACATTTGTTGGAGATGAGGTTAGAGGGGGCAGGGGAGAGGGGTTTAATGAGACAGTTGGTAGTGGAAAAAAGAAAGCGGAAATTACTTTTGCTCTCCAGGATAACCCTGAAGTAGTGGGTGTTTTTGGCAGAGGAGACTTTAGCCCGATAGCACTAAACGTGGTCTAGCCAGATGTGGTGATGGTGATGGATTGCTAAAGCAGTTGTGTGCCAGATACGCTTAGTCTGCACCCCTTGGACTTGAGGGAGCAAAGCGGTGAGACATACTGAGGGAATGGCTGGATTGGGAGAGAATTAGGGGGGAAAATTGGGTCGCGCCCCCTCTTAGGGCGCTAACTGGGGGTGCAAATCAACTGAATTTTTAGGCCTTAAGGTTTTGCTGGGGTCAAGGGCATCAAAGGTTGAGGTAAAGGATTGGTTGAGCAAATTGACAGCTGTAGAAGTATCATGATAATGGAAAGTCAAGGCTAGGCAGTTGGGAGTTCAAAATGGATTTGTGTTTTTGGGAGAGAATTTCTTCTCGGGACAAATGTAGAAGGAAGTGATGTTGGAAGGGGGTACAGTGATGCGAGTGATGAGGGATACAAGGAAGTGGTTGGAGATGGCCATGTTGGTGATACAGACCCTGGGAGCAGAGAGGTCATGGCAGAGGCCAAATTTGAGGGGTGGCTGTGCATATGGGTAGCAGAATTTATATAGAAGGAAAGGTTTAGGGAGAACACGAGGGTAGTGAATTCAGAGAGCAAGGAAACAGTTCTTTTTTGATGGAAATAAACACACTAGCTTGAGAGCACTGGACTGTACGTGATCTGAATGGGTGGCACTTTTTTCCAGTATAAATTAGCATTAAATAGCAACTAGCTGTGGAGCAGACATTTATTATTTAGCAAAATAACACAGTTGTAATGTTTCTACACTTTGTTAAGCTACATTTAGTTGTTGACAGCATGCTGGAAAAGTGCACAGGAAGACTTTTGAAGTTACTTTGGAAAATTTTGATAAAAGACGCAGCTGGGAGCCCAGTATCAAAAAAAAAATCAGGGTTGACAAGTTTGCATAAAATTTCTTCCTGCACTATCTTAATGCAGTCATTAACCCATGTAAAACAGAGGAGCTTGGTAAAGATGGAGATGGGTTTGTGGGATTCTGTGCAGGAGAGGATACAGGCTGGATTTGCTGAAGTCTGTGAAGGGTGGAACCCAAGGAGAGCAATTGAGTTGCTCTCAAGTTTACGCTGCAAGGCTCCTCCAAATTCTAGCACTTGCACTGGTCTGATATTGTTGAGTATTGTTTGGCTGTAGTTGTGAAAGTGCTCAGAAGGTAGGTAATCTAAATAACAAAGACAAAATCCTATTGTCTGATTTTTCCCCTGCTTAATTGCACCTTCTGCAAGTCAATCACAGAGCAATATTGACTGCAGCTGTTTTTGTGGTTCTAAAAATTACATTGACAGAGAGCCTAGAGGTGCCTGAGATTCCCCATACAGGTTCAAACGACTAAAAGGCAAATTTAGGACTGATGTCAGAGATTTCTTCTTAATAATAATTGTAACTCAGGGGTTGAACAGAAACCCATGTTACTATATTTAGTTTTACTGAATCTATCACATCCCCATAAATGATCCCCATGACTTAGAATGTTGATTCTACTGTCTTCCTATCAGACAGTGGCTTAGGCTGTAAACTACCTTGTGATTTTATTGGCAATAAATAGGGAAGCAAAGAGAAGTAAGGAAAAACAGCAGATTTACAGTAATATACAGAACCAACCTATTACTCATTGGAAAATAGCATATCCCATGCTAAAACTCAAGTTTAATTGGATCTGAATCAAGCTCTCTGATCATAACTTTATTTGAGGATTCACTGCTATTCCTTCTTGGCGCCTGCTACATCTCTCTCCCTGAAGGCACTGTCAAATTGGGACATATCTGCTGAATTTTCCTATGCTATCCTGCTTGAAATTAGGTGGTAAGGATAGCAGAAAGAAAGGGTGGAAAATCAAGTGGTGAGGCTACCGCCAACTCACCGTCCCAACCTACATTTCCCTTCCCCCTGCCCAGTCCAGGACCGTTACTGTCTGTTCCTTCCTCACCCGCCACATGCAAATGGTGGTCCCTGGGTCCCCTGTAGATTTCCCTGGGATCTGCCCAGGTTATTGCTGCTTCCAAGGACGCCATGTGGAAGATGGTGGTAGGCCCAGGGAGGTGGTGACCTCCTCTCCCTTCAGTTGGGCCACCACTAACCTAGTCTTGTCAGCCTCGGTCTCCGCTGATGCCCATAGGCTGACAATTCCCTGATTTTGGCTCCACCGGGCCAAACTTCCTCTAAGGTTCCCCCATGTCATAGCCCTGAACTCGCATCTATCTCCAGTTTCTCTCCTATCTCCCCTCATACCCTCTCCGGGCTCATCTTGTCCATGGGACCCACTTCTTGCTCCCTCGACCCTATTCCCACTAAACTGCTGACGACCCAACTTCCCTTCCTGGCTCCCATGTTAGCTGATGCTGTTAACAGTTCTATCTCCTCAGGTACTGTCCCCCACTCCTTCAAATGGTGTCATCACCACTCTCCTCAAAAAACCAACCTTTGACCCTATACAAACTACCACCCCATCTTCAATCTCCCTTTCCTCTCCAAAGTCCTTGAATGTGTTGTCGCCTCCCAAATCCATGCCCATCTTTCCCGGAACTCCATGTTTGAATCCCTTCAATCAGGTTTCTGCCCCTGCCACAGTACCGAAACGCCTCTTATCAAAGTCACAAACGACATCCTATCTGACTGTAACAAAGGTAAACTGCCCCTCCTCATCCTTCTTGACCTTTCTGCAGCCTTTGACACAGTTGACCACACCATCCTCCTCCAACGCCCCTCCACTGTCGTCCAGCTGGGTGCGACTGCACGTCCCTGGTTCTATTCTTATCTATGTAATTGTAGCCAAAGAATCACCTGCAATGGCTTCTCTTCCCGCTCCTGCACCGCTACCTCTGGTGTCCCCCAAGGATCTATCCTTGGCACCCTCCTATTTCTCATCTACATGCTGTCCCTCGGCGACATCATCCGAAAACACAGCGTCAGTTTCTACATGTAAGCTGATGACACACAGCTCTACCTCACCACCACTTCTCTCAACCCCTCCACTGTCTTTAAATTGTTAGACTGCTTTTCAGACATCCAGTACTGGATGACCAGGAATTTCCTCCAATTAAATATTGGGAAGACTGAAGCCATTGTCTTCAGTCCCTGCCACAAACTCCGTTCCCTAGCCACCAACTCCATTTTTCTCCCTGGCAACTGTCTGAGGCTGAACCAGAATGTTCGCAACCTTGGTTTCATATTTGATCCGGAAATAAGCTTCCAACCACATATCCGCGCCATCACTAAGACCGCCTATTTCCACCACTGGAACATCACCCGACTCCGCTCCCACCTCAGCTCATCTCCTGCCGAACCCCTCATCCATGCTTTTGTTACCTCTAGTCTTGACTATTCCAATGCACTCTTGGCCAGCCTCCCACGTTCTACCCTCCGTAAACTTGAGGTCATCCAAAACTCTGCTGCCTGTATCTTAAGTCGCACCAAGTCCCGTTCACCCATCGCCCCAGTGGTCGCTGACCTACATTGGCTCCCAGTTAAGCAATGCCTCGATTTTTAAAATTCTCATCCTTGTTTTCAAATCCCTCCATAGCCTTGCCCTCCCTATCTCTGTAATCTCCTCCAGCCCCACAACCCTCCGAGATATCTGCACTCCTCTAATTCTGGCCTCTTGAGCATCCCTGATTTTAATCGCTCCACCATTGATGGCTGTCCCTTCAGCTGCCAAGGCCCTAAGCTCTGGAATTCCCTCCCTAAACTTCTCCGCCTCTCTACCTCTCTTTCCTCCTTTAAGACGCTCCTTAAAACCTACCTCTTTGGCCAAGCTTTTGGTCATCTGCCCTAATATCTCCTTATGTGGCTCGGTGTCAAATTTTGTTTTTTAACGCTCCTGTGAAGTGCCTTGGGACATTTTACTATGTTAAAGGCGCTATGTAAATACAGGTTGTTGTTGTTGGGGACACTGATGGGGGGTTGGCAGTAAAATTTCCTTTGTAATCTTGAAAACTTCAGCTCACTCTTCTTTGTTCCACAGAACTGCTCGTCCTCATATCCCCTTCAGTACCAAGAGGTTATACCCAACAGGAAAGATTGAACAGGCTCTTTTTTCTCTAGAAAAGAGAAGACTGAGGGGTGACCTGATCGAGGTCTTTAAGATTATGAAAGGGTAGTAAGACCAGAACTAGGGGTCATAAATAGAAAGTCACTAATAAATCCAATAGGGAATTCAGGAGAAACTTCTTTACCCAGAGAGTGGTTAGAATATGGAACTTGCTACCACAAGGAGTAGTTGAGGCAACTAGCATAGATGCATTTAAGGGAAAGCTAGATAAACACATGCAGGAGAAAGGATATGTTAATGGGGTTAGATGAAGAAGGGTTGAAGGAGGCTCATGTGGATCATAAACACTGGCATGGAACTGTCTGGCCTAATGATCTGTTTCTGTGCTGTAAATACTATGTAATACTATGTAAAGGCTAGCACCACTAATTGGACAACACAAGTTGGGATACAGGGCTGTGAGTACTGAGAGTGGGCTAGGAGGCAGTAGGTGTAGGGCTAGTAGCAGACCAGGGCCTGAGTGCAAATTGAAGTCTAGGGTAGTCAGATCCAGAATAGAGCAGGGCATTGGGCAATAGAAGTGACCCTCCCGAGTGTGGCATAGTTGGTAGCATCAGAGAGATGGGTGATGGCTGTGACTGAAATCAAGGGAAAAGCAGTGATGTATAAGCAAAAATCGTCTGGGTGCAGCGAGAAGTGGCAGAACTAAAGTATAATCTTCTGTTTTGAAGGGAAGAGAGAACTGAGGAAGTGAATGAGAAAGTATTGGGAAGAATGCTCCAGCTGTACAAAAGAAGCTCCAGGAAAGGAGCAAAACTTAAAGCACCAGGCTATTGAGCCAAAATTTATTGGATGGATTTTCAACAAGACTTGGGCAACTTGATTACGTTTTTATATGATTGTTATGTTAGAAATTGAATTTTTCAGTGTATATAGTTGTTTATTTGAGGAAACAACATGGCAACCCAAAGAAATCAGGAAAAAAATTGTTTGAGCAATTTGATTTTGTTTTGTGGCAGTAACTGATTCCTGATTGGTGGCTATGAGACATTTGATTTGTTTCTTTTGCGTCAGTTGTTGTGTCTTGATTAGTACCTTTTCCTGCTTGTCTGTATTTGAACAATTTTTAGCACGGTTAACTTAATAAATAGTGGTTTTTGAATCAATTGGGTAAATGTTAAGGACACATGATATTTGTGATGGACAATTTTCCGACACGCAGCTGGTGTGTACTAGACAGAAGAGTCTAGGGTTGCCAAGTCTGATTGGACATATTCCTGGAGGTTTCATTACTTGACCGCCTGCTTCCAACTGCCCCGCCTAGTCAAACAATCTTTTTTCCCCATCTCCAGTATTTTTATGTCTAATAGACGAAAGTTTTCTCTGAAAATTAAAAAAGCACTCTTTTTTAATGCCCTTATGATTTTTCTCCTGGGTTGCTCGCAGCAGTGTTCAAGAGATTAATCTTTATTTCCTGGACATTCCAGTACAATTCAAGACTTTTATTACATAGATAGATGTTTAATATTTTTATCCATGAGCAAAACCACGGGAGATGCATTTGAATGTTTAAAAAAAAATCATAGTTTGGTTGGTAGATTTGATCAAAGCGCCATACAGATCAATAAAGTCATAGTAGGGTCTAAATTAACTTCTTTGCGCCAGTTTTATGGGCCTAAAATGGGCCCATAACCAGTTTATCAGAGAAGAGGCCAGCGCCCAATCTACATGGGAGTTCAGGCTACTGCTAAATTGGCTGGAGCATTTTTTAGGCAACCCTGGTGACTGCTTGAATTGAGCACAGGCATCATTTTGATACTTAGGCCCGGACTCCTAACTTTATTTGCCCTAGTCGGAGCTTGAGATGTGAAGCTCCAACTTGCATATCCATGTCTTGTGCAGCTTAACCAGCAGCCCTTAAAGAAACTGCTGGAGGCCACTCAAAAAAGGCCTTAAAAACTTGGAAGATTTTTAGTATTTTGTGGAGTCAGAAGGAATAGGAGTGCTCCTCCTAGCTCCACAAAGCAAATGTGGGCAGCTTCACCCCACCCCGCTTCCCGATCACCTTCCCTCCTGAACCTACCTCTGGGCTTCAGTACAAGGTGAAATTGTTAAGGTTCCAACAGGCGAGCTGCATAGGGTACCTAATTGGCGTCCGCAGCTCGCCTGATTTGTTCTGATGAGACCTGAGGACTAATTTACTTTGGTCCTTTGGCTTCTCCGTTCTAGTGTGTCGTCGCTGTGAACCACTGGAATGGCGCCCAGTTTTGGGCGCTAAAGAATTTAGGCCCCAGTGCCAATTTATGAAATAGTCAGAACAGAAAACTGCAATTTTTTACTTAATATTGGAAACTATTATTAATTGATTAATACCTTTAAATCACAATGCAATACATTTAAAATTCTATTATCAGTAATAAGTTGCTCATTTTGCATCCTAGTAAACAAAAAATTAAATTGGTTAAATAAGCTTCTAATGCTGAAATCTGTTTTCATAACCCAACTGGGCAGTAACAAAATATGTCAATGTACTATACACTATAGTGCTTACATTGATCAATGAAGTTTCATAAAATAGAGGTTCTACAGACTACAAATTGCTGTTGGTGATGATACCAGATGGTGCTTAACATATTTTAAATGAGTTAGCTCCTTTGTCATATGAACATTTTAAATACTTATCCCCTATTATTGCCAACAATAAATTCTAGTTTTATATTTTCTTATCTCATGAATCCAAAAGCTTTGAACAATTTTTCAACCGTTAGGATAAAAGACACTGTTCAGATGTTAGTAATAGCATTAGCATTCCTACAGGAAATTGTAAAAGCTAAAATTGAACCAAAAATAAGTGGTGTTTTTATTTTCTACATTTTTTGTATAAAATGTGATCATTTATCATTACTAAAAGTCACCAGTCAAGTTGTTGTAACTGAAACTGAAGTGATAAGCTAGTGGAGGTTGAGGGGGAAGTACCCCAATCGGAAATGACCAGCTACAGGAAGACCTAGAGGGGTTCTGCTGATCCCCGATACCTTCTGCTGCTGGTTTCAGAACTAAATTCAGCTCTATCTGCATCTATTTATATCTGAACACAATTTCTACTCAAAAGGAATCAACGGCTGTCTCAATGATAGCTGTTTAATCAGCAGCCTCATGTTCTTTGTGCACTTTGATAGATCTGTTTAAAATTAGCTCCACAACTAATGAGGCCCTTTGAGTAGTTTATCTCCTTGTCTGTTCTCCCACTCCCAACTGTTTCTTTTTCTATCCTGCAGTCAGAATTTGTATTAACAATTTAGAACATTGTGGAACAATAACAACTTGCCAATGGCTTTCTTTATTGGCCTTTCATTTAATGTCTTGTGTTCCGATGTGTTCATTGTACTGATGGAAGAAAACCAGCCCAACTAGAGCGTGTTGACTTTTGGTTCAGTTGTACGTAGTTATACATAGAAATATGTAGACGTTATAATACAGAAACGAGCCACTCGGTCCAACTAGTCCATGTTGTCATTTACCTTCCACACAAGCAAATAGTTCTAATCCCTATTACCCACCCTGTTCCCATATCTCTTCATTTCCTATTCCTTCACCCACCTATCCAATCTAATATTAAATGTTGACATAGTTTTTTACCTCAACCACAAACCCTGGACGTGAATTCCACAGCATCACAACTCTGTAAAGACGTTTCTCTTGCACTGTGTTCTGAATCGCTTACATTTAATCTTGTATCTATGACCCCTCGTTCTTGTTGTACTACACCTTCTGGTTTTGCCCTAGTAGTACAGTGGTGCAAGCAGTCAGCAGTGAGTTATACTACTTTTCTACACCATACTTTGCTAAGGTAAATCATATATGTAGTTAAATGCATGTGCATGGAATTCCCTCCCTAAATCTCTCTACCTCTCTCTCCTTTAATACACTCCTTAAAACCTACCTCTTTGACCAAGCTTTTGGTCACCTGTTCTTATGTGGCTCAGTGTCAGATTTTGTTTGGTAATGCCTTGGGACGTTTTATTACATTAAAGGCGTTATATAAATGCAAGTAATTGTTGTTGCAGAGTTCTGCACAGTTGCATTTCTAATATATGAAAATAACTGTCAAGACAGTCGGCTTTCTTCTAATGTTGGAAACTTATAGGCAATCCAGCTTGTTTTTTTGGCTCTTTTTAACACGTTGGGCCCAGATTTTACTCCTGTTTACTGCCTGTTTGGTTGCAGATAGTGGGAAGGGGAAATGGCATAGGGAGGTCTAGCACTGATTTGCCACAATTCAAAAACTGCATTACGGCTGTGTTGAATCCACAATTTGGACAGCTCATTGCACCTGCCACCTGCACATATTGTTTAAGTGTGCCTTTAATGATGGTTACTCAACCTGCCTCCCATTTGCTTGCCCACCAGTTCTAAGGCTTGTATGGGTTGAAGGCTTAGGGGTTCCTCCCCAGTGCCATTTTCTCCTTTAAGAACATTGGATGAGTAACTTATATTTAAATATCTGCCTGTGTCAGTCTGGTTAACTAAAAAGAATGGCTAGGCAGCAGGAGGAGGTATTTCACTTGCTCATTTTCTTTTCTTGGTGGGGATGCACCTCACCTCTTGTTTGTCATCTCCTCAAGAGTCGTCTATCTCTATCTCCCTTTATGTTGCAAAATGCCTGGCCTCTGTCATCTCCCTATTATTATATCTGTCTGTGATCTTTTCTCCATATCTAGTTTTCCATTCTTCTTGGCTGGAAAATGCGTGTCCTCTATTTGTCATCTCCCCACATCTACATGCTGCACATCAATAACTCCCTTTATGGGGAATCGTCCTACTATTCTGTGTTCTTAATAGCTAAACATTTTCTATATTGTGTTTCCTTCATATTAAGACTCTAAATGCCATTCCCCATTCCTGTATATTCATTAAAAATGGCCAAAGTTTAAACAAAAAACTTACCACGCACTGGCTAGCCTCACAATTGGGGATGCTGTCTTATTATTTTCAAGGCTGAGGCACTGAAACATATGTTTCTACACTCAACCTTGGCTCCCAGGACACTTGCTACCCATTGTTTTTAATGGATCATGTGGGTGGAGGATTCTGAGCCCAGATTCAGTGCCAAAAGATCATGTATTTCAACATCTCCGAAGTTTTAAGAAGATAGCAAGGTTTAAAAGTTAAAAATATAGGTATGGTATAGTTTTCATGAGTACATGAGGATAAGGCCATTGCAAGACTTTATCCTAGAGCATTCATGTAAGATGACACAGGTGTTTTACTCTACCTGTAGTGCCCACGTAACATTTTTAATACACTTTTTTCCAGTAAGTTTCAACTCAATATAACTGTATTGCAACTGCTCTTTTTTTCTAGTTAGAAAATGGAACTAATGCACCAGAGATGTCCTTAACAAGCCCTGAGGGTACATCATTGTCAATCTTTTGGAACTTGGTCCATGTTATACTATCAACACTTTCAACCACATTGACCACACAAAAATGCCAAGCATATAGATAGCTGTAGTATCGTTTACAGTACAGAAAACACATCACTATGGTGTTTTGTCTAGTACTGTAAATTAGTACAATTCATACCATCAATTTGGAGAGATATAATTGTGTTACATTTTTTAGGATTGCAATGATGAGTATTAACTTTTTAATATTGTGACTTTTTTTTGGTCAGCCAGATGTCTGACACAAGTTGAAACCCATCACCATGTTCAAGAGTTTCCAAATCAAACTACTGAGAAATCTAAACCCATCTTTTTTCCCGATATGAAGTACACGCTCTTTCACTATAGTGACATGTCCTACTTACCCAAGTCCAGAGAGCTTAGGTGAAGGCTGGCAGAGCCTAGGCTTGCAAACTCCAAGGGCTACTACTGGAGTGTAACCAACTAAAGTGGTACAGAGCACAAATAAGCTTGTCTTTTCTTATCCAGCTCGGATCACCCTATCTCTCCATTGGGGCACTGACTTGCTGGTTTATCTGGAGCTGAGTGGGAAGAATACCAGCCCCCAGTAATGGCTCTACCCCTCCAGGTTCTGTTAATAAGCCAGGCTGGCTGGTCAATCATTAACAGTGCCCTGGAGTACTGCGGGCCTACCTACTTCGGGTATTGGAATATCGAGTCTGCCACATAAGTTAGACTCCTCTTTCCTTAGCAGAGATTTGTTGCTTCTGTTGCATGGTACCTAAAATGAAAATGATTTAAAAACATATAAAACAAAAAATCAAAATTATGTAATTTGTATTATATATTCAAGAAAAGATTATTACCTAGAAATTAGTGTTTACAATTGAATACTTAATTTGTTCGTATGCCACCCCTTTGCTATTTTTAATGGAGGTGTTTATCCAGTTATTTTAAATCGTAATTTCTAGGCTTAATTACTGAAAAGTTTAATACAACTTTTATTCTGCTCATAAGGCAGACCAGTGTTCTTCACTCAAAACTTTATCACTCAGGAATTATGTGATCAGCATCATGTGTGGAATAAAACCATGTCAAACACTTTCTCATGTAATACTACAGGAACAGGAGTGGGCTATTAAGTCCCTCCGCTTTATTTTGCCATTCAATTAGATTATTGCTAAGCTGTATCTTAAACAATGTTCCCTTTAAGCTGCATGGCTGCGCAGCGCTCTTCAGCTCCCGTGCAGCCGGCTCACCGACTTTTAAATAGGAAAAACCGCACATGTACGGTATTTTGAAGGGGCCGCATACCACCAAAAAATGAAAGGGAACATTGATCTTAACTCCATCTACCCACCTTGGTCTGTAACCCTTAATACTCTTGCCTAACAGTTTTGAAATTTAATTTTGGGGCAGAGTCTTCCAGATTTCCACTACCCTTTGTGTGACGAAGTGCTTTCTGACATCACCCCTGAACGACCTAGCTCCAATTTTAAGGTTATGCCCCCTTATTCTGGACTCTCCTGCGAGAGGAAATAGTTTCTAATTATCTGTGTAACAAAAGCCTTGATTGTGTTATAAGAACACAGAGGGAGATGTATTACATGTGACCAAAAAGGAAAAAACTGCAGGTTCTGGAACTATGAAACAAAAGCAGAAACACTTAGTAGAGCAGGTGGAAACCAAGCGGCGTGGAGGGGAAGTTAAAATGGAATTTGGGACTTATCCATTCCTTTCTCAACCTGGGCAACTGCAATTTTAAATTGCAGGCTGTGAGGATACCCGCCTGAACCGGCGGGGTCCTCTTTAAATATGCAGATTGAGCTCTGATGACAATGACATCATCAGGGTCTTATCTGCCATTTTAACCTGAGGCTTGAGCGGGGGAGTAGTGGTGGCCTCCCTGCTAGGCAAAACCTGCCAGGAACAGTAGCCAGCGCCAGAAGAGGCCCAGTAAGGTAAGATTTTAAAAAATGTTTATAGTTTCCTTGTGGGCCAAATATAGTATGAGTATTCCTCCACGCTCCACAAGGAAACCTTGGGCCTCCCCTGCCCCGGGCTTCCACTCCCCCCTCCAGCAACTGGAATTCCTTGTGCCAGGAACAGTACTCCTGGGTCCATTTTAACGGCTGGGTGGTTGCTCGCCGCCGACTTCCTGGCCGTATTGATTGGGAAGGAGGCAAGTAGCATGCTCGCTTTGCCGCTTTCCCGCCTGGGAATTAAAATCGAGCCCGAAGGGTCTACACCTGAAACATTAACTAATCTTATTTGTGATGTTTGTGTTACTGCGAATGCCAATGCTAAATGCAATCCAGAGCCCTGTGGTGCTAAAAAGCTATTTTATTTCATTTGGCAGCAATAATCCTTGCCAAATAATTATTCAAAGTTAATTTAAATATAAATTCAAATATTTTAATATATATTCCCCCACAACCACCTCCATATTATTATGTGACATTCTGATGGTGCTCTTAATTTGGGAGGGAGATTCAATAATGCTACAAATATGTGTTAATATTATGGCATTCAATTTAGCTGTAGAACACCTGAAATTAGATCTTGCCAAATCCAGAAAAACACTAAATTAGTATCACATAAATCACTGTGCTATTATCCATTAGCATGAGATCAGCTTCCATAGGTATGCCAGCAAATCCCAGCTTTCTCTTTACTGGACTCACTGCTTGTCTGAGATTGAGTTGCAGATAAGCCAAAACTTTCTGCAGCTTCACGTTACAAGACCAAAGCCATCCTGTTTGCCTCCCATTAGAAAAAATTACACCCAGAACCCCAATTCCTGCTTCCTGGTCTCTCAGGTTGACCCGATGATTCATGCTTGGCCATAAGCTGAGCTTCAAACCCCAATCCAGTTCATTACCAGTACTGCATGTTTCCACTTACAAAATATCACTGTCTCCGTCTCTACAACACCCCTTCCCACCCCCATCTGATGAAATCCTCATCATGCTTTTGCCACTTCCAGGCTCAACTTTTGTCGTGTTCTCTTCGCTGGTCTCTCATATCCACATTGAGTCCTGCACATCTATCAGCCCCTCTCAAGTATAATAACTTCCAAAGTGTGAAAAATGTAATAACAAGATTCTTCTTAACAACGGAAATTTATTTTAACAGTATTATCTTTATTTTATTAAAGTTATTTTGAATTTTGATTATTTTTAGATTATAGGTATTAAAATATGCTGCTTTCTAAAAAGTTGCATAAAATATAAGAATCAGCAGACGTGCAGCAACACTTAAATATATAGCTCCTATCAGATGGTAGCAGAATGCATTTACTTCGACTGCAGCAGCTTCTTTCAGGAGGCCCTAAGGGAATGTAAGAGGCGGGAAGCAGAACTGAAGCCATTGTAGAGGGGAAGAAGTTACATTCTTCCTGTTATGACAGGAAATGCAGACAAATGTGCTTCCTGACCATTTGCTCAGGAGGGAATGATGTCTTCTTTGACCTTTAGCTTAGGTACAACTTGTCTTTTGTTGCCTCAGTAAACATGTTTTTCCCTAATGATTCCTAATGTATACCAGTCAATATTATATTTAAAAGAAAGAAATGGGGAAGTTCTATGGTCAATTCATGCTAGGTGGTCTGGAACGCTTCTTAGGTAAACATAGTAAATGGTACTTTGTGGTGTATCTTGGCTCCCAGTTTCAGTGTAGTTCTGCCATATAGGAAAACTACAGTGAAAACAGTAAAATCTACATTGAGTAAGAAAACATTAAAATTACTCAAAAAATCTGATGACTTTACCTCTTGTTTAATCTCTTGTTTATTTTCTGGTAATTGAAGTTGTTGTAGGATGGGATGTCATGATGTTCACATACTGAAGTCGACCTACTTCTTGATGAACATTTGATTACTTGTTCTGAAACAAAAAATTGTGAGCAAATAGTTACAGTTTCTGAAGTTGTGGGGAGCTTGTAATATCTGCCTGCCATACAGCTTTGACCTTCAATGCATTGGCCGTGCACTGTCTTATTAAGCAAAGGTCAAAGCATTGCAGGGGTCCATAAATGGAGAGAAATGAACATTCACACGCTCCCAAATACTTGATTTTGAAAAGTCAGAGTTCATTATACTTTCAATAAAATTAATTAAAAAATGTTGACTATCCCTGAAGTACAGGCCAGTCGGAGACAAATATTGTGCATCATAAAGGTAGTAACGAACAGGCATCAGATTGAAAGGCATTCTTCAGCAAATCCAATGATAGATTGGCTGCTCAAGAGGGGACTGTATGTACAGATTTATAATAATGAGTATTGTCACTGATCTTATTTAGCATATTTAATAGGAAATATGTAACAGGAAAAATCAATATTCTTTAATGCTGTGCAATATACTTCTGTGTGACACACTTAATTTATCACCTCAAACTATTCCAACCATTCATGACAGATCTGTAACCACCGGTACTTCACTTCAGCGTTACGCAGCTCAAGATACTCAAATGTTGTTTTTTTTATTTGTTTGGAAGGACAAAGTTTATAATTGTGTTGCTAGGTGTTTTGACATTTAAAGTGGTTATGATATGAAGATTTCACACACACACTAATATGCTTTACTGAAGTTGTAGTGCTTTCAGCTGCCTAGGCTTCACATGCTGGAATTCTCCTCTTAAACAGCCCTGCATCTTGACCTCTCTCTCCTCCTTTCAGAGCCACCTTACAACCCACTTCTTTCACCAAGCTTTTGGTCACCCCTCTTAATCTTTCTCCTTTGACTCAGTGTCTGTTCTTCCTTACCCTTCTGTGAAGTGCCTTGGGACACTTTTGTGTGTTAAAACAACTGAATAAATGCAAACCCAGACCCACAGCAATGTGGTTGACTCTTAACTGCCCTCTAAAATGGCCGAGCAAGTCACTCAGTTGTAACTAACTGCTACGAAACAAAATAATAAGAATGAAACCGGATGCACCACCCGGCATCGACCTCGGCACCGGCTACAGACACGGCAACGGCACACCCAGCCCAGTCAACCCTACAAAGTCCTCCTCACCAACATCTGGGGGCTTGTGCCAAAATTGGGAGAGCTGTCCCACAGACTAGTCAAGCAATAACCTGACATAGTCACACTCAGAATCATACCTTTCAGCCAATGTCCCAAACTCCTCCATCACCATCCCTGGGTATGTCCTGTCCCACCGGCAGGACAGACCCACCAGGGGTGGTGGCACAGTGGTATACAGTCGGGAAGGAGTGGCCCTGGGAGTCCTCAACATTGACTCCGGACCCCATGAAGTCTTATGGCTTCAGGTCAAGCATGGGCAAGGAAACCTCCTACTGATTACCACCTACCGCCCTCCCTCAGCTGATGAATCAGTACTCCTCCATGTTGAACACCACTTGGAAGAAGCACTGAGAGTAGCAAGGGCACAGAATGTACTCTGGGTGGGGGACTTCAAAGTCCATCACCAAGAGTGGCTCGGTAGCACCACTACTGACCGAGCTGGCCGAGTCCTGAAGGACATAACTGCCAGTCTGGGCCTGCGACAGGTGGTGAGAGAACCAACACGAGGGAAAAACCTACTTGACCTCGTCCTCGCCAATCTACCTGTCGCAGATGCATCTGTCCATGACAGCATTGGCAGCAGTGACCACCGCACAGTCATTGTGGAGATGAAGTCCCGTCTTCACACTGAGGGCACCCTCCGTCGTGTTGTGTGGCACTACCACCGTGCTAAATGGGATAGATTCAGAACAGATCTAGCAGCTCAAAACTGGGCATCCATGAGGTGCTGTGGGCCATCATCAGCAGCAGAATTGTATTCCACCACAATCTGTAACCTCATGGCCCGGCATATCCCTCACTCTACCATTACCACCAAGCCAGGGGACCAACCCTGGTTCAATAAGGAGTGTAGAAGAGCATGCCAGGAGCAGCACCAAGCGTACCTAAAAATGAGGTGCCAACCTGGGGAAGCTGCAACACAGGACTACATGCATGCTAAAAAGCGGAAGCAGCATGCTGTAGACAGGGCTAAGCGATCCCACAATCAACGGATCAGATCAAAGCTCTGCAGTCCTGCCACATCCAGTCGTGAATGGTGGTGGACCATTAAACAACTATGGGAGGAGGAGGCTCCAAGAATATCCCCATCCTCAATGATGGTGGAGCCCAACACGTGAGTGCAAAAGACAAGGCTGAAGCGTTTGCAACCAACTTCAGCCAGAAGTGCCGAGTGGATGATCCATATCGGCCACCTCCCGAGGTCCCCACCATCACAGAAGCCAGTCTTCAGCCAATTCGATTCACTCCACGTGATATCAAGAAATGGCTAAGCGCACTGGACACAGCAAAGGCTATGGGCCCTGACAACATCCCGGCTATCGTGCTGAAGACTTGTGCTCCAGAACTAGCCGCACCTCTAGCCAAGCTGTTCCAGTACAGCTTCAACACTGGCATCTATCCGACAATGTGGAAAACTGCCCAGGTATGTCCAGTCCACAAAAAGCAGGACAAATCCAACCCGGCCAATTACCGCCCCATCAGTCTATTCTCAATCATCAGCAAAGTGATGGAAGGTGTCATCGACAGTGCTATCAAGCGGCACTTACTCACCAATAACCTGATCACTGAGGCCCAGTTTGGGTTCCGCCAAGACCACTCGGCTCCCGACCTCATTACAGCCTTGGTCCAAACATGGACAAAGGAGCTGAATTCCAGAGGTGAGGTGAGAGTGACTGCCCTTGATATCAAGGCAGCATTTGACTGAGTCTGTCATCAAGGAGCCCTAGTTAAAATGAAGTCAATGGGAATCAGGGGGAAAACGCTCCATTGGCTGGAGTCATACCTAGCACAAAGGAAGATGGTTGTGGTGGTTGAAGGTCAATCATCACAGCCCCAGGACATCGCTGCAGGAGTTCCTCAGGGCAGTGTCCTAGGCCCAACCATCTTCAGCTGCTTCATCAATGACCTTCCCTCCAACATAAGGTCAGAAATGGGGATGTTCGTTGATGACTGCACAGTGTTCAGCGCCATTCACAACTCCACAGATAATGAAGCAGTCCATGCCTGCATGCAACAAGACCTGGACGACGTTCAGGCTTGGGCTGATAAGTGGCAGGTAACATTCGCGCCACAGAAGTGCCAGGCAATGACTATCTCCAACAAGCGAGAGTCTAACCACCTCCCCTTGACATTCAATGGCATTACCATCGCCGAAACCCCACTATCAACATCCTGAGGGTCACCATTAACCAGAAACTTAACTGGACCAGCTACATAAATACTGTGGCAACAAGAGCAGGTCAGAGGCTGGGTATTCTGCGGCGAGTGTCTCACCTTCTGACTCCACAAAGCCTTTCCACCATCTACAAGGCACAAGTAAGGAGTGTGATGGAATACTCTCCACTTGCCTGGATGAGTGCAGCTCCAACAACACTCAAGAAGCTCGACACCATCCAGGACAAAGCAGCCTGCTTGATTGGCACCCCATCCACCACCTTAAACATTCACTCCCTCCACCACCGGCGTACCGTGGCTGCAGTGTGTACCATCTACAAGATGCACTGCAGCAACTCGCCAAGGCTTCTTCGACAGCACCTCCCAAACCCGCAACCTCTACCACCTAGAAGGACAAGGGCAGCAGGTGCATGGGAACACCACCACCTCCGAGCTCCCCTCCAAGTCACACACCATCCTGACTTAGAAGTATATCACCGTTCCTTCATCATCGCTGAGTCAAATTCCTGGAACTCCCTACCCAACAGCACTGTGGGAGTACCATCACCACACGGACTGCAGCGGTTCAAGAAGGTGGCTCACCACCACCTTCTCCAGGGCAACTAGGGATGGGCAATAAATACTTGGCTTGGCAGCGACGCCCACATCCCATAAATGAATTAAAAAAAAAAAAATTATTGTATGTTCATGAGTGGATATATATGAACACTATATATGAACACTGCATAACTTATAAATATGTAGCGTGCTAAGTGTTTTCACAGAATAGAAATGTGATTGTCATTTGGTGGATATAGAAAGAGGTGAAGCAAACAAATGATTATCCTGGGAAGCACTCAGTTCCCAGGCACTATAAAGAGGAAATGAATTATTAGGGCACATATGAATGCATTTTAGTCCATTCATGGATGCCCAGACAGGAAAACTGCCTTTACATTTTTCTGTTTTATGCTCTGCCCCATCTTCCATGCCACACTGTATTCCTCAGCTAAAAGTGTAGACAGGCAGCCTGCTTTCAGGCTATTGTCAATGTCAGTTTGGAACAAGTTGCAGGGAGTTATGTAAGAGTGGTCTGCATTGACTTGGCTTCTGATTTTTTTTTCCACCCTTTTTCTCTCTGTGGGTAAGTGCTTCTCTTCCATTCGACAGGTTCTTGCCCAATGCCCCAGCTGAAATCAGGACCTTAATGTGATCAATCAAAAACGACAGGGTTGCTAAAGCCTAAAGCCTAATTCTTTAAAAAAAAATGCGATCTTAGGATAAGAATTGTGGTCATATATCCATGCCCACTATTTTAGTTGTAGTTTGAAAAGTTAATTTTTCACAGAAATGTGTAGCTTCTTTCTTCAAATATAAGTTGAATGGATTGTTGATTTATGTATTATTTAAGTGTTTATGGTGCAATAATTCATCAGAGTAGTGCTATTTCGGTATTTATGGTTTGCTAGACTCACATCACACTTGATTTAGCACTGGTTTGTGGTTTAAAAACCCTAAAACTGCTCAGTCACAGCTGGTTTTTTACACTGTAACAAAGGGTGCTGTACAGTAGGCAGCAATTTTATTTTATTTGGTTTTGGTTGTTAATTTAGTGCAGAATAATGTAATGCAAGCAAAAGTGTGAACTGAAAATAGATTGCATATCAAGTAATCAAATTTGAGTTAAAATGTAAGTTTTTAAAGTTATCGTAATAAGCGACCTAATTTATTGCCTCAAAGAGTGAGGAGCTAATTGTACCTCTTTTTTTCAATATAATTTAAAAAAAAATATGAGTTCTGCTCTTTCCTAAAGTAGGCCCCAATGCTGCTGCCTGCTCGGCCTGGGAGCGAAATCTTTTCGAGACAACTGTAATATTGTCATGATTGGAAGCAGCAAACCATGCTGCTCTGGGGCATTACTGCTTCTGTTGGTTTTTCTTTGGCCCCCTACCCCCAATAAAACTGTAACTTACTCTATATAGCAGCCTATTGAGAACCAGCTGAACATTGTCTGTTTGACTACCTGTTGCAGCTCATGCCATGAGGATGGAATCTAGTGTTCTGTTAACAATCCACCAAGATCATAATGCACTGATGAGTTTAATAAGTATTTGTAGAGTCATTCAATGTTTTTTCAGAAAAAAATCACAAAACCCAGTATGCAAACCTCACTGGTGAAATAACACATTTCAATAGAAAATTATTAGTTCCTAGACCCCTTCAAACAGCACAAAAAATAACTTGGACTCAGCAATGATCCTTATGTTAAATTGATGTAGCTTGAATTAGATTCTTTCTTATGCAATACATATTTGCTGAAGGATACTAATGATGGCAGAATGCCCCACTGGCAATTTACAAATTTACAAACTTAGAACAAACACTGATTCCTGGGGTGTGTGGAAGAATAAAAATGGAATCTTGGGTCACTGCAACAATGACTGCAAAGCTCAGCTGTAGAATCTTGACAATAGTTGAACCGCTGACTGGCAAAATGGAAAATTCATCAAGATTTGTGCCAATCAGCTGTCGTCAAATTCAAACCCAAATCCAAAGTCATATATTTTAAGGGGTGAAATTTATCTTGGGCAGTAGTGCAAAATGGGCAATAGTGAATTGGCAGCCCATTTTAGATTCCACCCCATTTTCTTTTCTATCACTGCAGGAGTTCCTCCAGGAAATGCCCTTGGCCCAAACATCTTAAGGTACTTTGTCAGTGACCTTCCCTTCATCATAAGGACAGGACTGGGTCCATTTTCTGACAATTCCACGTGTTTAGCTCCATTTACAACTGCTCTGATAATGAAGTAGGCTTTCGACAACATCCAGCATTCAAACTTGGGCTGATGAGTGGCAGATAAATTCATGCCATATAAGTGCCAAGTAATGACCATCCTGAACAAGATAAAGCCCAGCCAGCTCCCTCTGATCTTCAATGACATCACTATCACTGAGTCTTCCCACCATCAACATCTTGGGAGGTCACCATTGACTGGAAGCTTAGTTGGACCAGCCAATTCAATACCGTAGCTACCAGAGTAGGGCAGAGGTTGAGAAGTCTAGAACAAGTGGCTCATATCCTGATGACTCAAAAACGTCTTCACCATCTGCAAGACACAGGAGTGTGAAGCATACTCGTCACTCTCCTGGATGCATGTAGCCACAATAACGTTAAAGAAACTAAATTAGATTGTCAGCCATGACGCAGTTGGTAGCACTCTCGCCTCTGAGTCAGAATGTAGTGGGTTCAAGTCCCACTCCAGAGACTTGAGCACAAAAATCTAGGCTGACTCTCCAGTGCAGTACTGAGGGAGTTCTGCGCTGTCAGAGGTGCCATCTTTCAGATGAGACATTAAACCGAGGCCCCGTCTGCTTTCTCAGGTGGACGTAAAAGATCCCATGGCACTATTTCGAAGAAGAGCAGGGGAGTTATCCCCGGTGTCCTGGCCAATATTTATCCCTCAATCAACATCACTAAAAAAACAGATTATCTGGTCATTATCACATTGCTGTTTGTGGGACCTTGCTGTGCACAAATTGGCTGCTGTGTTTCCTACATTACAACAGTGACTACACTTCAGAAAGTACTTCATTGGCTGTAAAGCGTTTTGGGACATCCTGAGGTCGTGAAAGACGCTATATAAATGTAAGTCTTTCTTTTTTAAATACCATCTTGGACAGAGCATTTCATGTGATCAGCATCCTTGCCACTATTCCCACTATCCACCCCCTCTATCACCAGTGCATTGTGGTATCTACAGGATGCACTACAGCAACTCAAGGTTACTTCAACAGCACCTCTCTCCTTGCGGCCTCTACCAACAAGAACAAGAGCAGCAATGTCATGAGAACACCATCATCTCTAAGTTCCCCTCCAACTCGCATACCATCCTGACTTGGATGTTCCTTCCTTATCTAGGTCGTTATCCTGGAATCTCGGACACCATTGTGGAAGCATATCAAGTGCTGCTGCAGTTAAAAAGAGAAGACTCACAACCAGCTTCTCAGGGCAGCTAGGGATGGGCAATCAATGCACCCTTCCCAGTGTCATCCAAGTCCCAAGGATAAATATATTTTAAAAAATCTCTGGATTCAGTCTGAGCAAGAAGCCAAGGAGGGAGATGCAATTACATTGACATTGTTGAAGTGTTTCAAAAGTTAAGTTGTTTATTGATAAGACAAATATGATGAAGAGCAGTAGGGATGTAGCATGTAATTTTTCCTGGGGTGCTACGAGTAGAAAAGTAGCAACAATCTAAAAGCATCCACTCAAAGCTAACACAGATTGACTGCTGAGATTAGAAATATTTGTATGTCATGTTTTTGTCATGTGGGCAGCTGGGATTCAGTGATAAGAAGTGAGATCATGTAAGATTTAGCTTGTATTAGTTAAAGTAACAAGATTAAAAAAGTACATCTGGATCAGATGTGATCACACATAGGGAACCGCTTTATCAATATTAGGTTACTTGGGTTGTCACATTCATCTGTAGGAGAGAAAAGTGATAGACACAGGGCAAACAGAAATGCACAATAAGTGATAATGCAAGTTCCGTTACTTGAGCTGGGTTCTCCTTTTTTTTGGCATGAAAGTTCCTCCTGGCTACACAAAGATCGTCATTTCTGATGCCAGTTCCTCTGCAGTCCTCCTCCATTGCCTGCCCCCCAAGGTGCCCCCGCTGGCTTGGCTTTGTGGTGGAGCTGCTGGATTTCCTGCCGCCCTCCCCCACCCCCCTCAGCATACAAATAAAAACATTGTTCTAACATTGCAGATAGCCAGTGGTACACTCGGTCTTGCACTCCCATGTTGTATAAAGCCCTGGAACCTGCTCCATGGTTTTTTTTTTGTTTATTCACGGGATGTGGGCATCGCTGGCAAGGCCAGAATTTATTGCCCATCCTACTTGTTCGGTGAAGATACTTCCACAGTACTGTTAGGTAGGGAGTTCCAAGATTTTAACCCAGCGACGATGAAAGAACGGTGTTCTATTTCCAAGTTAGGATGGTGTGTGACTTGGAGGGGAACTTGGAGGTGGCGCCTGCTGTCCTTGTCTTCTGGGTGGTAGAGTTCGCGGGTGTGGGAGGTGCTGTTGAAGAAGCCTTGGTGAGTTGTTGCAGTGTATCTTGTAGATGGTACACACTGCAGCCACGGTGCACCGGTGGTGGAGGGAGTGAATGTTTAAGGTGGTGGATGGAGTGCCAATAAAGCAGGCTGCTTTGTCCTGGATGGTGTCGAGCTTCTTGAGTGTTGTTGGAGCTGCACTCATCCAGGCAAGTGGAGAGTATTCCATCACGCTCCTGACTTGTGCCTTGTAGATCGTGGAAAGGCTTTAGGGAGTCAGGAGGTGAGACACTCGCCACAAAATACTCAGCCTCTGACCTGCTCTTGTAGCCACAGTATTTATGTGACTGGTCCAGTTAAGTTTCTGGTCAATGGTGACCCCCAGGATGTTGATGGTGGGGGATTCGGCGATGGTAATCTCGTTAAATGTCATGGGGAGGTTCTTAGACTTTCTTGTTGGAGATGGTCATTGCCTGGCACTTGTGTGGTACAAATGTTACTTGCCACTTATCAGCCCAAGCCTGAATGTTGTCCAGGTCTTGCTGCATGCAGGCACGGACTGCTTCATTGTCTGAGGAATTGCGAATGGAACTGAACACGATGCAATCATCAGCGAACATCCCCACTTCTGACCTTATGATGGAGGAAAGATCATTGATGAAGTTAATGACAATTGGGATGAATTTACACAGGGGTTCTCCCGAACGTCTGTAACTTAAGTGGAAGAATTGTGAAAATCTCAAAGAAACCACGTAAACACCATTTATGCCATTTCTCTGAGGTTCCTGTGGATTTTTTGCTGAGATTACAGAGAATGGTCAAGGGCACCCACCTGAAAATTCAGTCCCAAAGTATCCAACCTGTCTGCTGGAGTAGGTTAGATTACTCAGGCAGAAGAGTTTCTTCTTCATTCTTCAAATGATACACAGCCTCCACACAATGTGATCACATTCATCCACAAGCTCTAAAGTGGAATAATTTAGGTTGAGGAAGAGGTTAATGTTTAGTCGTTTTAGTTTAGCTTCAGGTCAAAAAGACCATGTACGGCCTATTTGCAACTTGGTGAGGATATATTTATATGCCTGCTCAGCACATGATTTCCCCAGAACCTATCAAGTTGCCATATACTCCTAATGCAGTGGAAGATGTATTGAAAAATAAAAAAGACACTGCAAGGTAAGTAACCTATAATTTCCAGAGGGTGAAGCATATGCCCATTCCCAGCGAGCCACTGACTAAGTGGAGAATATATCTGTATCACTGGTAATGCGGTGTTTATATATCAGGCCTGAAAATCCACAGTGGCTGCAGCTTGGCATAACAGCTGAGATGCACCCACACAGCATCTTCAGCACTGACCCTGCCAATGTTTGTGGAATCAAGGACACTTTGTTTACATGCAGTGGTGCGCACCCACTCCACAAGAGATGCATCCGGGCACTCACCTACTGCTGGAGGCCGTAAACCGTGGCGCCAGTTGATGGGCTCAGAGGGCTACCAGGTCCCTCACTGCCCCAGAAAGAAGAGAGGTCCACTCTTGGCGGGGGGGGGAAACAAAATGCTGACTGTTTAGGGGAACAAGGCCACAATCCAGACCTGTAAGCCATGATGGTGCCACTTCTGCCATTCATCAGGCTGGTATGCCTAATCTCACCCAGCATATCGGCTGTCAGTGATCTTCTTGGTATTTTGTAGGCCAAGGACACAGGAGCCTAAAAATTGGTCGGCACAAACTGGGAGCAGGGAATGAAACCTCCACCAGAACGGGTAGGCCTAAGGCCCTCCTGATATTGGGCCTCTGGCCTCATTTACATGAGACCAGTGGGGAAAAGGAGGGGGGGTAGCCTGGACATAAAGACAGTAGTGCAAAGGATCTTGGCTCGGGAGATCAGGAAGTCGAATCCGTATGGGTGGAGATAAGAAATAACAAGGGGCAGAAAACACTGCTGGGAGTAGTTTATAGGCCCCCTACCAGTAGCTATACCGTTGGACGAAGTATTAATCAAAAAATAATAGGAGCTTGTTCAAAGGTAATGCAATAATTGTGGGGGACTTTAACTTTCATATAGACTGGACAAATCAAATTGGCAAAGATAGTCTGGAGGACAAGTTCATGGAATGCATTCGAGACAGTTTCCTAGAACAATACGTCGTGGAACCAACCAGATAGCAGGCTATTTTATATCTTGTATTGTGTAATGAGACAGGGTTAATTAGTAATCTCATAGTAAATGATCCTCTGGGGAAGAGTGATCATAATATGATAGCATTTCATAGCATAGTGGTTATGTTACTGGACTGGACTGAGTTCAAATCCCACCACAGCAGCTGGGGAATTTAAATTCGGTTAATTAAATAAATCTGGAATAAAAAGCAAGTATCAGTAATGGTGACCATGAAACTATCGGATTGTTGTTAAAAACCCATCTGGCTCACTAATGTCCTTTAGGGAAGGAAATCTGCTGTCCTTACCTGGTCTGGCCTATATGTGACTCCAGACCCACAGCAATGTGTTTGACTCTTAACTGCCCTCTGAAATGGCTGAGCAAGCCACTCAGTTGTAACAAACTGCTACAAAAAGCAATAAGAATAAAACCGGACGGACCACCCGGCATCAGCCTAGGCACTGGCTTCAGACATGACAACTGCACACCCAGCCCAATCGACCCTGCAAAACCTACTCACCAACATTGTGCCAAAATTGGGAGAGCTGTCCCACAGACTAGTCAAGCAACAGCCTGACATAGTCATACTCACAGAATCATACCTTTCAGCCAATGTCCTCGACTCCTCCATTGCCATCCCTGGGTAAGCCCTGTCCCAGCAGAGTTGGCGGCACCGTGGTATACGGTCAGGAGCGATTGGCCCTGGATGACCTCAACATTGACTCCAGACCCCATGAAGTCTCATGGCTTCAGGTCAAGCATGGGCAAGGAAACCTCCTACTGATTACCACCTACCGCCCTCCCTCAGCTGATGAATCAGTACTCCTCCATGTTGAACACCACTTGGAAGAAGCACTGAGAGTAGCAAGGGCACAGAATGTACTCTGGGTGGGAGACTTCAATGTCCATCACCAAGAGTGGCTCGGCAGCACCACTACTGATCGAGCTGGCCGAGTCCTGAAGGACATAGCTGCCAGACTGGGCCTGTGGCAGGTGGTGAGAGAAACAACATGAGGGAAAAACCTACTTGACCTTGTCCTCACCAATCTACCTGTCACAGATGCATCTGTCCATGACAGCATTGGTAGCAGTGACCACCGCACAGTCATTGTGGAGATGAAGTTCCATGTTCACATTGAGGACACCCTCCATTGTGTTGTGTGGCACTGCCATCATGCTAAATGGGATAGATTCAGAACAGATTTAGCAGCTCAAAACTGGGTATCCATGAGGTGCTGTGGGCCATCATCAGCAGCAGAATTGTATTCCACCACAATCTGTAACCTCATGGCCCGGCATATCCCTCACTCTGCCATTACCATCAAGCCAGGGGACCAACCCTGGTTTAATGAGGAATGTAGAAGAGCATGCCAGGAGCAGCACCAGGCCTATCTACAAATGAGGTGCCAACCTGGGGAAGCTGCAACACAGGACTACGTGCATGCTAAACAGCAGAAACAGCATGCTATAGAAAGAATTAAGCAATCCCACAATCAACGGATAAGATCAAAGCTCTGCAGTTCTGCCACATCCTCATCCTCAATTTAATTTCACGTCAGGTTTGAGAGTGAAATACTTAAATCCGAAACTGGAGTTTTAAATTTAAATAAAGCCAATTACATAGGTATGAGGAGTGAGTTGTCTAAGGTAGGTTGGGAAATTAGATTAAAAGGTATAACCGTAGATAAGCAGTGGCAAACATTTAAAGAAATATTCCAAAATTCTCAATGAAATACATTCCATTGAGAAATAAAGCTCCACAGGAAAAGTGATCCATCTGTGGCTAACTAAAGAAGTTAAGGATGGTTTTAGATTAAAAGAAGAGGCTTATAATGTTGCGAAGAATAGTAGTAAGCCTGAGGATTGGGAGAGCTTTAGAAACCAGCAAAGGATGACCAACAAATTGCTAAAAAGGGAGAAAATAGAATATGAGAGTAAACTAGCAAGAAGTATAAAAACAGATTGTAAGAGCTTCTACAAGTATGTAAAAGGAAGAGATTAGCAAAAATAAACATTGGTCCCTTAGAGGCTGGGACAGCAGAAATTATAATGGAGAATAAGGAAATGGAAGAGACTTTAAACAAATATTTTGTATTCGTCTTCAAGGTAAGGCTTTTGACACAGTCCCGCATGGGAGACTGGTCAAGAAGGTAAAAGCCCATGGGATCCAGGGCAACTTGGCACATTGGATCCAAAATTGGCTTAGTGGCAGGAGACAGAGGGTGATGGTCGAAGGTTGTTTTTGTGACTGGAAGCCTGTGTCCAGTGGTGTACTGCAGGGATCAGTGCTGGGTCCTTTGCTGTTTGTAGTGTACATTAATGTACATTAATGATTTAGGAGGTATGATCAGTAAGTTTGCAGATGACACGAAAATTGGTGGGGTGGTAAATCGCGAGGAGGGAAGCCTCAGGCTACAGGACGATATAGACGGGTTGGTCAGATGGGCAGAACAGTGGCAAATGGAATTTAACCCTGAAAAGTGTGAGGTGATGCATTTTGGGAGGACTAACAAGGCAAGGGAATACACAATGAATGGTAGGACCTTAGGAAGGACAGAGGATCAGAGGGACCTTGGCGTGCATGTACATAGATCCCTGAAGGCAGCAGGACAAGTAGATAAGGTGGTTAAAAAGGCATATGGGATACTTGCCTTCATTAGCCGAGGCATAGAATATAAGAGCAGGGAGATTATGATGGAGCTGTACAAAACGCTAGTTAGGCCACAGCTGGAATACTGTGTGCAGTTCTGGTCGCCACACTATAGGAAGGATGTGATTGCATTGGAGAGGGTGCAGAGGAGATTCACCAGGATGTTACCTGGACTGCAGCGCTTCAGCTATGAAGAGAGACTGGACAGGCTGGGGTTGTTTTCCTTAGAGCAGAGAAGGCTGAGGGGGGACCTGATTGAGGTGTACAAAATTATGAGGGGCATAGATAGGGTAGATAGAAAGGAACATTTCCCCTTAGTAGAGGGGTCAATAACCAGGGGGCATAGTTTCAAGGTAAAGGGCAGGAGGATTAGAGGGGATTTGAGGAAAAACTTTTTCACCCAGAGGGTGGTTGGAATCTGGAACTCACTGCCTGAAAGGGTGGTAGAGGCAGGAACCCTCACAACATTCAAGAAGCATTTAGATGAGCACTTGAAACGCCATAGCATACAAGGCTACGGACCAAGTGCTGGAAAATGGGATTAAAATAGACAGGGCTTGATGGCCGGCGCGGACACGATGGGCCATAGGGCCTCTTTCTGTGCTGTATGACTCTATGACGGTAGAAGACACAAAAAGCATACCAAAAATAGTGGGGAACCAAGGGTCTAATGAGAGTGTGGAACTTAAAGTAATTAAGATCAGTAGAGAAAAAGTACTTGAGAAACTAATGGGACTAAAAGCCGACAAATCCCCTGGACCTGATGGTCTATATCCTAGGATTCTAAAAGAGTTGGTTGTAGAGATAGTGGATGCATTGGTTGTGATCTTCCAGAGTCCCCTAGATTCTAGAATGGTCCCAGCGGATTGGAAGGTAGCAAATGTAACCCTGTTATTCAAGAAAGGATGGAGAGAGAAAACATTGAACTACAGGCCAGTTAGCCTGACTACAGTTGTCGGGGAAAATGCCGGAATCCATTATTAAGGACGTGGTAACAGGGCACTTAGAAAATCATAATATGATTAGGCAGAATCAACATGGTTTTATGAAAGGGAAATAGTGTTTAACAAATTTATTAGGGTCCTTTGAAATATAACTAGCAGGGTAGATAAAGGAGAACCAATGGATGTAGCATATTTGGATTTCCAAAAGGAATTCAATAATGTGCTACATAAAAGGTTGTTACACAAGATAAGGGCTCATGGGGTTGGGGGATAATATATTAGCATAGATAGAGGATTGGTTAACAGACAGTAAACAGAGAGTAGGGATAAACGGGTCATTTTCAGGTTGGCAGACTGTAACTAGTGGGGTGCCGCAAGGATCAGTGCTTGGGCCTCAGCTATTTACAATTTATATTAATGACTTCGATGAAGGGACCAAGTGTAATGTATCTAAATTTGGTAACGATACAAAGCTAGGTGGGAAAGTAAGCTGTGAGGAGGACACAAGGGGCTAGAAATTCGGTGCATTTGCGCCTCTCGTAACGGGGCGCAAACGACTTTTCACCCGGGCGCGGCACCGCTAACGACCCCTGCTAAATTCAGCGAGACTTTAGCGATGGCAGTAACCGGTAGCGCCCCGCTCCACAGCCGATGACGATGTTATCACCGTGCGCAGCGCCCCGTTTTCGCCCGCCTGCAAAATTGGCCCGCGACCCCTGAATCTACGCTGGGTGATGACAGCGACCGATTCAGGGGCCGGGAATGAAGCGGCCAGAGGCTCGCGGGGCAATAAGTAAAGGGGAGGTGGTGGGCGAGGAAAAATAAATCGGCAGACTTACTTGTCGCGGGCTGTTGCCTTTTTGAACGCGGGGTCCGTGCCGCGATCTGGCAGCTCAGCATGCCTCTTGTGTGCTGGGCTGCTGGCACGGCACCCCACTCCCCAGTGGTCCAGGTAGGGCTCCGCAGAGTTGTGGGCTTGGGCCCTCCCCTTTAATGAGGGGAAGAGCCCTTCCATGCAGCAGCGCTATGTGGCCCAATTCGTAGAGCTGCAGAACGCACCGCCCCGATATTCGGGGTTAGCGCTCTAAGAAGGAAGTGGAGCGCTTGAATTAACGCTCCACCTCCCTCTTGGGGCGCTAAAACTGAATTTAGCGATCGCCGGCGCTATTTTTCGCCGGGCACTAAAATTAGCGCCTAGGCGATGTTAGCAACCTGAAATGGTCGCTAATGAATTTTTCCCCAAGGAGCCTGCAAAGGGATGTAGACAGGTTAAGTGAGTGGGCAATAAGGTGGCAGATGGAGTATAATGTGGGGAAATATGAGGTTATTCACTTTAATAGGAAGAATAGAAAAACAGAATATTTTTAAATGGTGAGAAACTGTTAAATGTTGGTGTTAAGAGAGATTTAGGTGTCCTCGTACAGGAAACACAGAGAGTTAGTATGCAGGTACAGCAAGCAATTAGGAAGGCAAATGACATGTTGGCCTTTATTGCAAGGGGGTTGGAGTACAAGAGTAAGGAAGTCTTGCTACAATTGTACAGGGCTTTGGTGAGATCACACCTGGAGTACTATGCACAGTTTTGGTCTCCTTATCTGAGGAAGGATATACTTGCCTTCGAGTTGGTGCAACGAAGGTTCACTAATTGATTCCTGGGATGAGAGGTTGTCCTATGAGGAGAGATTGAGTAGATTGGGTCTATACTGTTTGGAGTTTAGAAGAATAGGAGGTGATCTGATTGAAACATATAAGATTCTGAGGGGGATTGACAGGGTAGATGCTGAGAGGTTGTTTCTCCTGGCTGGAGAGTCTAGGACTAGGAAGCATAGTCTCAGGATGAAGGGTCGGCCATTTAAGACTGAGATGAGGAAGAATTTCTTCACTCAGAGGGTTATGAATCTTTGGAATTCTCTACCCCAAAGGGCTGTGGATACTGACTTGTTGAGTATATTCTAGGCTGAGATAGATTGATTTTTGGACTCATGGGGAATCAAGGGATATGGAGATCGGGCGGGAAAGTGAAGTTGAGGTTGAAGATCAGCTATGATCTTTTTGAATGGCGGAGCAGACTCGAGGGGCCGTATAGAAACATAGAAACATAGATATGGCCTACTCCTGCTCCTAATTCTGATGTTCTTATATTCTTATGCATGTGGCAGTGAGTAACAGTCCTGGCAGGGATGGAATTACAGGTCAGTCGATGAGGCAGCAGTAGGCCTCACCACTCCTGATTTCAAGCAGGACCATGGGGCAGAATCCATGCCAATACTTCCTATGTTGCCGAGGTGAGGGTAGAGATGTTTGGTGAGTAGAAAATCAGGGTTGAATAGTGGAGATGTGAGCATGGATGATTGTTCTGAAGGATTGCTTGATTACCTTTGGGGATCAGGAAGTATTTACATCAAACTTTCTCTCAGGAGATAAAATGGATGGCTTAGAGTCTACAAAAGGCTAGCATGCATGTTCAGTTGATGGGCCAAATGCCCTTTTCTCATTCCTTGCTTTCTTATGTTCTTACTATCACAGTCAATCATGGAAACTGCTTTGAGTGGTTAAAATTAGTTAATTCTGTGTATTGTGTAATTACTCTTCCTCCCTTCCTTAGAAGTGGTCTAGAATATTATTAATAATCATGGTCATTTACCCCAATTTATTATTTACCTCATTAGTACAATAAGACTTTGTGACCTGAGAGTGCATTTTAACTGTTGAAACTCATTATCGCACCATATGCCTCAAATGCATATATAGTTATCACAGGCATTTCAGTTTGCATGCATCTATCCATCACCTGACACCATTGTGCGCCTAATTAAAATGTGATTTGATAGCCTGTTCTGCTGATTAGCTAGCTCCTGTGCAAATGAAACTGCATGTAACTGGAAAAAAAAGCAGGCTTAATTTCTGTCAATTAGTAGGAGGTTTAAAAGTGTAAGCAAGTTGTTTTCCGCTGAGTTGTAGCTTTATAAGGATGTCAGCTTTAAAGTTCTGATGCGTTCATCTTTTTGTTTGAATTGTCAAAAGATTTTTCTGTAAGCAAAGAAGAGAATTAGTCAAATGAGAAAGTGTGCACTTTTTTAATTGAAACCTCCAGCTAAGATGTTCTTTAAAGATTGATCCTCCTTCAAAAAAGCAAAGGCCACGAAATTCGGGAGTTTAGCGCCAGCCGTTAAGGCTGGTTTTGCTGAAAAGATGGCGGTTGCCTCGCTTCTGCCCGCTTCCAGTGGGTAACGCGGCACCACCATTTTTGGGAGTCGGTAGGGCTGGCGTTGGCAGCGCTCGCTCCACATATTTAGATGAGGCACATCATGATGTCAATGCCATTTTGGACGTCGCCGCTCTATTTAACGGCCTCTCCTAATCACAAGCTTTCGGAGCGCTGCTCCTACGTCAGGTGAAGTGATTTCAAATAAAGCTGTTGGACTATAACCTGGTGTTGTGCAACTTCTCACATTTGTCCACCCCAGTCCAACACTGGCATCTCCACATCTCCTAATCACGACCAGCTGACCAAGTGTTCAGCAGCAGGAAGGAGACCCCAGCAGCACTATTTAAAGGGATCATCAACAACTTGCAGCTGATTTGCTTTTTCAGTTCTACTGTCTCTGTCTAGGTTTGTGGAACCATTTGGAGCTTTCTAGAGTTGTTTAAAGTTGCTGAGGTGACGGGGAGTGTTGCTGCAAGTGGGCTACGCCTTGATTCTCATTTAAAGGGTTCTTTCCACATCACTTGCTCCCAGTCATGGGGGCTCTACTTGCAGTACCCCTTACGCTCGAGTATGACAGGAAGATGGAGTGGAGGCAGCGAAGAAGAGAACAAGATCCTCGTAGAAGGAGGAGGAGGGGCAGGAGGGCTTCTCAGCGGGAGGCCTTACCCACCTTGGGTCTTCCGAAAGCACTTCTCCTATCTGCACCTTAGCCAGGAGCAGTTTGTTAGGAGGCTCTGCTTCACCAAAGAAGTGGTCACAGAACTCTGCCACCTCCTGAAATCAGACCTGCCGCCTCGGAGCAGGGCGACGACGGCACTGCAAGTGGCAGTCAAGGTCATCCTGGCCCTCAATCTTTTCGCCACCAGATCCTTCCAGTCTGGAGTAGGCGACATAGCTAACGTCTCCCAGTTCACCATCACTGCATCCGGGAGGTCACAGAGGCTCTGTAATCCAGGAGAAGGGACTTCATTGTCTTCTCTCTGAACAGAGAGAAGCAGGACGAGCACGCATGTGGCTTTGCCAAGATAGCGGGCTTCCCTGCCCGTTTTCGGGCCTTACCCAATTTCTAGGCCAAAGTTTAAGGTGCAATAGTAGCTGCAAAGTTTACTGATGCAAACAGTGGAGGGGGCTGTGCTTGTACAACCTATGTACATGACTTCTGTCCACCATGCATAAGAGTACAGGAGCATTATACACCATCTAGTCTGACAGTAGTTTAGTTAATTTATTTTCTACTTATTCCCCTTTCCTACCATTTTACTCAGAAATGTAAAGCAGTGATGTCAGACCAAGACTGGCTTTCCTTTTCCAAAAAGACCTGCTTTTTTATTTCATGAAGCTTAACTTTTTGGATATATTGTTGTTCAAACTACTGACTAATATATGCTGGAGGATGGTCAAATGCTCTTGCTAAGAATAAATGACAATGAAAGCAAATTGTACCACATGTAGGCAGGAATTTACAGATGTTATTTGAAGATGACAAATGTTGCCATAAAAATAGTCTGATCCTAAAATATACACATTTAAGTTAACAAGAACAAGTTTAATGGGACTAGATTCAGTAATTAATGTGCGCACTCTCGCTCAATATGTATTTCTCCCAGCAGAATTTTAGGAATAACAATCACTTCAGTCATTGGTGCTATTTGAGAGAGAGGTTCCCATGCCACTGCTAGTGCTGTAATAGGAGAAAGGCTCTCTGCTTCTCTGTGGAGAAGCATTTGCTTTCCTCTTGAATAAAATTTGATGGAATATGCCAGCTATCTCTTCTTGCTTAATTTCTGTCATTATGTTAAAACAAAATTAACCAACCTTACAATTATCTTTTTTAAGAATAGCACCAATGACTGAAGTTCGTGGGCCCTTGTTCATGGATATTGTCTATAACAGCCCTGAGTGTAAATGCAAAATTATATTCAAAACTGGTTTGTTCAAAACAAGCGCATTCAAGCATCACATCCATTGTTGTATGAGGTTTTCAATCTTATGCTCACTACTGGACTAGCTCTTTCTAGAATGTGATTGTAGTACATATGGCGGACACATGGCAGATGAAATTCAATGCAGAGAAGTGTGAGGTGATATAGTCTGGTAGGAAGAATGAGGAGAGACCATACACACTAAATGATACAATTTTAAAGGGGGTGCAAGAACAGAGAGACCTGGGGGTGTTTGTGCACAAATCTTTGAAGGTGGCAGGACAGGTTAACAAATCAGTTAATAAAGTATATGGTATCCTGGGCTTTATAAATCGAGAGGTCGCACAACACCAGGTTATAGTCCAACAGTTTTATTTGAAATCACAAGCTTTCGGAGCTGTCGATCGCCCCTTCCTCAGGTGAAGTAGCTACTTCACCTGAGGAAGGAGCAATCGATAGCTCCGAAAGCTTGTGATTTCAAATAAAACTGTTGGACTATAACCTGGTGTTGTGCAACCTCTCAATTTTGTCCACCCCAGTCCAACACCGGCATCTCCGCTTTATAAATAGAGGCATAGAGTACAAAAACCAGGAATTTATGCTAAACCTGTATAAAACACTGGTTCGGCCCCAGCTGGAATATTGTTTCCAATTCTGGGCACCACACTTTAGGAAGGACGTGAAGGCTTTGGAGTGGGTACAGAAGAGATTTACGAGAATGGTTCTAGGGATGAGGGAATACAGTTACACGGATAGAATAGAGAAGCTGGGGTTGTTCTCCTTGGAGCAGAGATGGCTAAAAGGAGATTTGATAAAGGTGTTTAAAATCATAGCGAGTTTAGATAGAGTAAATAAAGAGAAACTGTTTCCAATGGTTGTAGGGTCGATAATGAGAGGGCACAGATTTAAGGTGATTGGCAAAAGAACCAGAGGCAACGTGAGGGAAAACTTTTTTACGCAGCGAGTGGTTAGGATTTAAAATGTATTACCTGATAGGGTGGTGGATACAGATTCAGTAGCAGCCTTCACAAGGGAATTGGATAAATACTTGAAGGAGAAAAAAATGCAGGAATATGGGAAAAGAGCAGGGGAAGTGGAACTAACTGGATTGCTCTTCGAAAGAGCTGGCACAGACCATGTTCCCTTTAAGCGCAGCTCCCACACAGCCAGCTCACCGGCTTTTAAATAGGAAAAATGGGCCGCGTAGCCCCTCAAAGGGGCCGCGCACCCCCAAAAAAATTACAGGGAACATTGGCGCAGACTCGATGGGCCAAATGGCCTCCTTCTGTGCTGTACTATTCTATGATTCTAATAGTATATAATAGTGACTAGTTTTCTGGGAAAACCCAGTTCAGTAAATACAACAGTTTGAGAACCCTATGATAATGATAACTTTGAACACTTATAGCGTGGATATTCTCAGTCTTTAATATGCTTTTATGTCTTCTGCAGGTGACATTTACCAAGAGGAAGTTTGGGTTAATGAAGAAGGCTTATGAGCTAAGTGTTCTGTGCGACTGTGAGATTGCTCTGATCATCTTTAACAGCACAAATAAACTGTTCCAGTATGCCAGCACCGATATGGACAAAGTACTGCTGAAATACACAGAGTACAACGAGCCGCATGAGAGTCGAACAAATTCAGATATTGTTGAGGTAGGATTTACCCTGACATATATATTGATCAGTTGTATTCAAGATCTTAGAAGTGGCAAAACATAAGACTGTTTCTGAAGCTAACTAAGGAAAATTTATTAGAACTATAGACATTTATTCCGTACAACTATAGGACAGAACTGCTAAATATGCGGTTCATTCAGTGTTATTCAAAAATCCTTTAATAATAAACACTGTAAATGGAACTACTTGCTCAGATATTGCAAGTCTATTATATCCAGTCACATATTAAACTCAGAATGAATTGTTCCCATGTTTTTGGTTTCAGAGCGGCAGTTCATATTACCACCTCCAAAACCCAATCTAAGTATGTTGGGATTCATTTGCATAGTGATGTCATGACATCACCACACTTTGCACAAAACAATTACTTTAATTTGGAGACATGCAAAATATTTTTAACATTATCCCCAAGAAGGAAAATTGAAGTATGATTAAAATATTTTCTTTGCTAGTCCTGCTCAAATTTGCTCATTAGGACCTGAAACAACAAAGACCCATTCACACTGCGATCTGCAGTTCAGTTCTTAAGCCACCAGTTATGGGAGTTCAATTTTTGTGATCTACAGACTGGCTTGATCTCACAGCGACTCCTTTTATGCACCATCTTTAGTGTCTTGGCAAGATAGAAACTGCTTTGCTGCCTTGCTAAAGATGGAATGTAAATGTACCCCTATATAAATTCAATCATTATAATAAGTTCAATTTTTTAATACTGTGCTTATCCTTTTGAGAGCTCCTGAAAGCAGAGAATAGACAAAATGTAATTTTGCTTCATGTTGCACAGTGTTTCAGGTTGTAGGGAATGTTGTGATGCTTTATTGTTTTTTATTCAATACCTCACATTACTTCATCAAGAGGAAAAGACTGTGGCTATTTGCTGCATTTGAGGTACTTTTTAATATATAATGTATTTTTACATACAATAAACATAACATTGTTTTTGTGAAATAGAAACAGAAAATGCACAAAATGTCAGTCAGTATCTGAAAGAGAAAGCAAGGTTAGCATTTTGGATTATACCCTTCATCAGGACTGATCTGATGAACTGACCAACCAAAACTGTTACCCTTCTTTCTCATTCAGATGTTGATTGACCTAGATTCCAGGATTCGCATTGCTTCTTTTTACCTATGCTATAATGTGCACTGTAATATTGGTGTTACCAATAGATAAAGCTGAACAGAGTGCTTGCTAAAATTACTCACATAAGTGACAAAGGAAGTATTGTTAATTAAAAGCAAAACTCCACCATACTATTTACTGCAACATCTAATAGAACAATGCCACCGAGAAAGTTTAAGCTAACATGTTTTCTTTTGTTATTTTTTACTGTAAGAAATAGATGTTTATTGTTCATCTGATTTGAATGCAGTTTTCTTATAAAACAGGCTGCTTCAGGTTCACAGCCAAAGACAGCATAGTTTCGTGTCTGGAGGAAATAGCTCTGCAGTGTGCGTGGGTGTTGAAAGCGGGTCTTTACATTAACTGATGCTCTGTGTAATTAGCATGTCTACTCGATAATTAGTGGTGTGGCTACAATAGTGCATAGCCCCATAAAAGCTCTTCAGACATGTTTAGACAGATTGAAAAAGTTGGTACTCTGGGTAACCTAACAGTCACAAAAATGCCACATAGCACCAAATCTAAATCGATTTAAGAACATAAGAAACAGGAGCAAAAGTAGGCCTATCGGCTCCTCGAGCCTGCTCCGCCATTCAGTGAGATCATGGTTGTTCCAATCTTGGCCTCAACACCACTTTCCCGCGCTCTCCCCATACCCCTTGACTACCTTGTAGTTCAAATGTCTGTCAATCTCCGCCTTGAATATATTCAATGACTCCGCCTCCACAGCTCTCTGGGGTAGAGAATTCCAAAGATTCACGACCCTCTGAGAGAAGAAATTCCTCCTCATCTCCATCTTAAATGGGCGACCCCTTATTCTGAAACTATGCCCCCTAATTCTAGATACCCCCACTAGGGGAAACATCCTCTCAATATCCACCCTGTCAATCCCCCTCAGAATCTTATATGTTTCAATAAGATCACCTCTCATTCTTCTAAACTTCAATGAGTATAAGCCCAACCTGCTCAACCTTTCGTCATACGTCAACCCCTTCATCCCAGGAATCAACCTAGTGAAACTTCTCTGCACTGCCTCCAATGCAAGTAAATCCTTCCTTAAATATGGAGACCAAAACTGTACGCAGTACTCCAGATGCGGTCTCACCAGCGCTCTGTAAAGTTGCATCAAAACTTCCCTACTTTTATACTCCATACCCCTTTCAATAAAGGCCAACATTCCATTAGCCTTCCTAATTACTTGCTGTTACCTGCATGTTAACTTTTTGTGTTTCATGTACTAGGACCCCCAGATCCCTTTGTACCGCAGCATTTTGTAGTCTCACTCCATTTAAATAATAATTTGCTTTTTCATTCTTCCTTCCAAAATGGATAACCTCACATTTTCCCACATTATACTCCATCTGCCAAATTTTTGCCCACTCACTTAACCTGTCTATATCCCTTTGCAGACTCTTTGTGTCCTCCTCACAACTTGCTAACCCACCTATCTTTGTATCATCAGCAAATTTGGCTACAGTACACTCGGTCCCTTCATCCAAGTCATTAATATAGATTGTAAATAGTTGAGGCCCCAGCACTGATCCCTGTGGCACCCCACTAGTTACTGGTTGCCAACCGGAAAATGACCCATTTATCCTGACTCTCTGTTTTCTGTTAGTTAGCCACTTCCCTATCCATGCCAATATATTACCCCCAACCCCATGCGCTCTTATCTTGTGCAGTAACCTTTTATGTGGCACCTTATCGAATGCCTTCTGGAAATCCAAATACACGACATCTACTGTTTCCCCTTTATCCACCCTGTTTGTTACATCCTCAAAGAACTCTAGCAAATTTGTCAAACACAATTTCCCTTTCATAAAACCATGTTGACTCTGCTTGATTGTCTTATGATTTTCTAAATGTCCTGCTATTACCTCCTTAATAATGGATTCCAGCATTTTCCCAATGACAGATGTTAGGCTAACTGGCCTATATTTTCCTGCTTTCTGTCTCCCTCCTTTCTTGAATAGCGGTGTTACATTTGCGGTTTTCCAATCCGCTGGGACTTCTCCAGAATCCAGGGAATTTTGGTAGATTACAACCAACGCATCCACTATCTCTGCAGCCACTTCTTTTAAGACCCTAGGATGTAGGCCATCAGGTCCAGGGCACATGTCGGCCTTTAGCCCCATTAGTTTGCCTAGTACTTTTTCTCTAGTGATAGAGATTGTTTTAAGTTCCTCCCTCCCTATAGCCCCTTGATTATCTATTATTATTGGGATGTTTTTAGTGTCTTCTATCGTGAAGACCGATCCAAAATAATTGTTTAGAGTCTCTGCCATTTCTCTATTTCCCATTATTAATTCCCCAGTCTCATCCTCTAAGGGACCATCGTTTACTTTAGCTACTCTCTTCCTTTTTATATACCTGTAGAAGCTCTTACTGTCTGTTTTTATATTATTTGCTAGTTTACTCTCATACTCTATCTTCTCCCTCTTTATAATTTTTTTAGTCTTCCTTTGCTGGTTTCTAAAAATTTCCCAATCCTCTGGCCTACCACTAATCTTCGCAACATTGTATGCCTTTTCTTTCAATTTGATACCATCCTTAACTTCCTTAGTTAGCCATGGATGGTGCATCCTTCTCATAGAGCCTTTCTTTCTCACTGGAATATACCTTTGCTGAGATTTATGAAATATCTCCTTAAATGTCTGCCACTGCTGATCTACCGTCTTACCCTTTAATCTATTTTCCCAGTCCACTTTAGCCAACTCTGTCCTCATACCCTTGTAATTGCCTTTATTTAAGTTTAGGACACTAGTTTCAGACCCAAGTTTCTCACCTTCAAACTGAATTTGAAATTCTACCATGCTATGATCACTCTTTCCTCGGGGATCCTTTACTATGAGATCATTAATTAATCCTGTCTCATTTCACATTACCAGATCTAAAATAGCCTTCTCCCTGGTTGGTTCCTCAACGTATTGCTCTAAGAAACCATCCCGAATACACTCTATGAACTCGTCCTCAAGGCTACCCTTGCCAATTTGATTTGTCCAATCTATATGATGATTAAAATCGCCCATGATTATTGCAGTACCTTTCTTACAAGCCCCCATTATTTCTTGATTTATACTCTGTCCTGCAGTATAGCTACTGTTAGGGGGCCTATATACTACTCCCACCAGTGACTTCTTACCCTTACTATTTCTTATCTCCACCCAAACTAATTCTACAGCTTGAGCTTCTGAGCCAATATCATTCCTCACCACTGCAGTGATCTCATCCTTTATTAACAGAGCTACCCCACCTCCTTTTCCTTTCTGCCTATTTATCTGAAATGTCAAATATCCCTGAATATTCAGTTCCCAGCCTTGGTCACCTTGCAACCACGTCTGTGTAATGGCTATCAGATCATACCCATTTATTTCTATTTGTGCCATCAACTCATCTATCTTGTTACGAATGCTGCGTGCATTCAGTTAAAGGGCCTTTAATTTTACCTTATCATTTTTCCTTACTCTGACTGTATTTTCTGGTGCACTCTTATGCTTGTATGCTCTGCCCCTTCCTGTTACATTCTGGTTATCGTTATCCCTGTCGTTGCCCTGCACAATTGTCTTCTCCTTTCTCTTTGCCTTCCTAAATACCCCTTTACCTGGACCCCTATCATCTATTTCCAGCTTAGCTTTTCTCCCTTCTGATTCTACCCTCAGGTTCTCATCCCCCTGCCAAGCTAGTTTAAACCCTCCCCAACAGCACTAGCAACCCCCCCCCCGCCCCGTGAGGATATTGGTCCCGTTGAGGTGCAACCCGTCTGGCTTGTAGAGGACCCACCTCCCCCAGAAACGGGTCCAATTCCTCAGGAATCTAAAGCCCTCCCTCCTATACCATCTCTCCAGCCACACATTCATCTGCTCTATCTTCCTTTTTCTGTACTCACTGGCACGTGGCACTGGAGATTACTACCTTTGAGGTCCTGCTTTTTAACCTCTCTCCTAGCTCCCTAAACTCTGCCTGCAGGACCTCCTTCCTCTTTCTCTTCTTTTTAGGCACTCCCTCGGAACCGAGGATGACTTGCTTCCACACTAAAAAATTATTTCTCAGGTGACTGAGTTCAATGCGGGACCTACAGTCTCTGTCACAGATGGGGCAGATGGTGGTTGAAGGGGCGGGTGGCTGGGGTGCTTGGGTTGAGGTCCGCTCCTTCTGCTGTTTGCGCTTGGCTTCCGCTTGCTCCTGGCGAAGAGACTCGAGGTGTTCGGCGCCTTCCCAGATGCTTCTCCTCTACTTTTGTGCGGTCTTGGGCCAGGGATTCCCAGGTGTCGGTGGGGATGTTGCACTTTTTCAAGGAGGCTTTGAGGGTGTCCTTGAAGCGTTTCCTCTGCCCACCTGGGGCTCTCTTGCCGTGTCGGAGCTCCGAGTAGAGCACTTGTTTTGGGAGTCTCGTATCGGGCATGCGGACGATGTGGTCCGTCCATCGGAGCTGACCGAGTGTGGTCAAAGCTTCGATGCTGGGGATGTTGGCCTGAGTGAGAACACTGATGTTGGTGCGCCTATCCCGCCAATAGATTTGCAGGATCTTGCGGAGGCAGCGTTGGTGGTACCTCTCCTGTGCTTTGAGGTGCCTGCTGTACATGGTCCATGCCTCTGAAGCATACAGGAGGGCGGGTATCACTACTGCTCTGTAGACCATGAGCTTGGTGCTGGGTTTGAAGTCCTGGTCTTCAAACACTCTCTTCCTCAGGCGACCGAAGGCTGCACTGGCACACTGAAGGCGGTGTTGGACTTCGTCATCGACGTCTGCCCTTGTTGACAGTAGGCTCCTGAGGTATGGAAAGTGGTCCACGTTGTCCAAGCCCTCGCCATGGATTTTGATAATCGGGGAGCAGTACTATGTGGCGGGGGCAGGTTGGTATAGGACCTTTGTCTTACGGATGTTTTCGGTGAAGGTGTTGACGATGGTTTGTAGTTCGACCTCAGAGTGTGCGCAGACGCAAGCGTCGTCTGCATACTGTAATTCAATGACAGAGGATGGGACGACCTTGGATCGGGACTGGAGGCGACGGAGTTTAAACAGTTTCCCGTTTGTTCTGTAGATTAGCTCCACTCCAGCGGGGAGCTTACTGAGGGTGAGATAGAGCATTGCAGCCAGGAAGATCGAGAAGAGCATTGGTGCGATGACACAGCCTTGCTTGACCCCGGTCCGTACTTGAATTGGGTCTGTGGTGGATCCATAGGTCAGAATCACGGCTTGCATGTCGTTGTGAAGCAGGCGGAGGATGGTGACAAACTTTTGAGGGCAGCCGAATTTGAGGAGGACACTCCATAATCCCTCACGGTTGACGGTGTCGAAGGCCTTTGTGAGATCAAAGAAAGCCATGTACAGCGATTGGTGCTGTTCCCTGCATTTTTCTTGTAGTTGACGCGTGGTGAAGATCATGTCCATTGTGCCCCTTAGTGGGCGGAATCCGCATTGCGACTCTGGGAGGAGCTCTTCAGCCACTGGGAGAAGGCGATTGATGAGGATTCTTGCGATTACTTTCCCTGTGTCAGACAGCAGGGAGACTCCTCTGTAATTACCGCAATAGGACTTGTCACCTTTCTTGAAGATGGTCACGATTATGGCGTCTCTGAGATCCCCTGGCATGCTCTCCTCCTTCCAAATAATAGAAATAAGTTCATGTATTCGCGCCAATAGTGCTTCTCCACCATGTTTTAGTGCCTCGGCGGGTATTCCATCTGCTCCTGAGGCCTTGTTGTTCTTCAGTTGTCGGATGGCCTTTTCAACCTCATGCCGGGCTGGGGTTGTGCTGAGGTGGTGGCGGGTAGCATGCTGCAGGATGGAGTTGAGGACACTCGCGTTGAAGACAGAGTCTCGGTTAAGGAGCTCTTCGAAGTGCTCCTTCCAGCGGGCACAGACTGCCTCTCTGTCCTTGATGAGTACCTCTCCGTTCTTGGCCCGCAGTGGGGTAGGACCTTGGGTGCTTGGGCCGTAGGTGGTCTTGACTGCGCTAAAGAATCCACGCATGTCGTGGTTGTCGGCTAGCTGCTGGATCTCCTGCGCTTTCTCCACCCACCATCTGTTCTTTAGTTTGCGTGTTTTTTGTTGGACCTTGGCCTTCAGGCGTCTGTAGAGCTGCTTTCTTGCTCTCGAGTTCTGTTGCTGTTTCCAGATCAGGAATGCCTTGCGCTTGCGACTTATTAGCTCCTGGATCTCCTGGTCGTTCTCGTTGAACCAGTCTTGGTGTTTCCTGGTTGAGTGACCGAGCGTCTTTTCACAGGTGCTGATTATGGAGGCCTTGAGTGCAGATCGGGCGCTGTGGACACTCTGGGCTGGATTTTGTCTTGGGGTCGGGTTGGGGTCATGTCATCCGCATTTCGTGTTTCCCCCCCGACTCCAGATTAATGTGGATGAATGATGCAATTTTCACTTAATTGGGCAATTGAGTTCCAGCATGTGGGAACCCATGAACTACTTAGTGGTTTCAGCCTGAAAGTCACCTCTGATGATGTCATCATTGCTGACTGCCTAGTCTCAGAGACTGTTGGTGAGAGAGGACCTGCCTGGCTTGCTTTTGATGTGAGTGGACCTGGATGCAAAATCTGTGTGTGTGGGGAGAGAGAGAGAGAGAGAGAGAGTCGTTTCACACCTAATACTACTACCTTCATCACATCTCCGTTGTAATAGTGGACCTGCAGCCGATAGTCAGCTATCCACTTGTGCTCCCGCCAGGTTTCACTGGAGTGTTTCACACCAGGCGTACTTCACGTCGGAAAAGGGTTAAACTAGCTAAAACGTTTCAAAATGGCATTACAGAGCCAATTTAGGGCTTGTTAAGGGCTTTAATGGCCTCTCCTGCCTCTTGGAGACGGGACGGAGTCGGGAACCCCGCGACCGATTTTGTCAAAATTGCGTGGAGGCGGGATGGGGTCGGGACCCCCGACCCCGCAAATTTAACCCTCCACACGCCTCCAAGCCCGACTCCATGGGTCATTCAAAATCCAGCCCTCTGTGTCTCTGAATCACTGGGAGTCATCAGGTTGGTTGTGAGGCGCAGGCTGAATAGGGCTTTCTTAGCATGTCATTTCTACCTATGTCGGTGGTACCGATATGGATACCGATTTCTACACACAAGGTTATAAATGTGAAAAATACACTTTAGGGGACATGGATTTTCAAAGTACACACTTAAATTAAAATCACTACAACAACTTGGAAAGAAAGAAAGAAAACAAGAAAAGAAAATTGCATTTTTATAGCGCATTTCACAATCTCAGGGCATCCCAAAGTATTTTACAGGCAATTAAGTACTTTTGAACTATAGTCACTGTTGTAGGTAACAAAGCAACCAAAATGCACACAGCAAGTTCCCACAAACAACAATGAAATAAATGACCAGATTATCTGTTTTAGTTGTTGATTGAAGGATAAATGTTGGCCAGGACACCAGGAGAACACCCTGCTCTTCTTCAAATAGTAGCGTGAGATCTTTCACGAACACCTGAGGGGGCAGACAGGGTCTTGGTTTAACATCTCATGAGATGGCACCTCTGACAGTGCAGCACTTCCTCAGCACTGCACTGAAGTTTCAGCTTAGATTATGTGCTCAAGTCTCTGGAGTGGGGCTTCAACCCACAACCTTCTAACTCAAAGGTGAGTTTGCTATCTCTGACATTAACATTAAAAAAATTCTCAAGGAGTTTCACAAATAGGCATAAAGAAAATGTACACTGAGACAGGAAGGGAGACATTAGGAAGGATAGCCAAATTTTGGTTTTGAGAAAGATTTTGAAAGAGGAGAGGGGCGTTTAGAAAGGGAATTCCAGAAACTGGGTCCGAGGTGGCTGAAGGCTTTTCTGCCAATGGTGGGGCAAAGACAAGGGGACACACAAAGCCAGAGTCCGAGATACAGACTATTCAGGAGATTGGAGGGGGCGGGGGGGTGGTATAAGGCTATGGGGGGTTGCACAGAAAGATGGGAGAAGGCTGTGGAAGGATTCAAAGGCAAGAATTTTAAATTTGATGCGTGGAAGGGCTGGGATCCAATGTAAGTCTACAAGGACGGTGATCAGCAATTGCAACTTAGGCCGCGATTTTATCAGCAGTGTCGGGATGATGGCGGGAGAGCTGGTTTCCGGGTTCCAGTCACGATCCTGGCTGCAGCCGCTCTGTCAAAGGGACTTTCCCTTGATTGGCCTTGTTAAGCCCGCCCTGCGGGCTTCCCAGCCAATTAACAGGAAGCGGGTCTGATGACGTCATTTGATGATGCGTCATCAGCCGGTTTCCTTAAAGGGACCAGGGTCACATTGAATTGGACAGTTGTTCTGTCAGTGTTTGACAGCATTGAAGTGCTGCAAGCACTGCTTATGGAGGGAGTCACAGCACGCAGGAAGGTTCTCTTCCCTTCCAATGGACGGAAGAGACCTCCCCAGGAGACCAACGCAGCCTGGTTGCACATTGCACAGGAGGTCACAAGCAGGGATGCTGTTAGGAGGACCAGGCTGCAGTGGCGCAAACCTTTCAATGATCTCAGTAGATCACGAAATGTTACTGCAAAGCCACACTCAACCTCATCCTGCTGTGCCACTCATCACATCCCCATCACTCTGCCTTCCCTACTCTACTCCTGCACATCCTTACTCACACCAACTTACCTTGCACCTCCACCCATCCCTCTCTATCTACATTATCACTTCCCATCTCACTAGCCACCCCACACACTCACCCTCATCCTAGTCCAATCATACCAACTAACAACACACAAGGGTAGGCACTTGCGTGTTTTAGCCAATGTTCATGTGAAGTTTCTGTTAATGTGCTGTCAAACATTGAAATCTTTATTTTCAACACTTTGCATTCTTGACAGATTTGTGTGCACCTTTGGAAGTGGCTTAGTGAATTGCAGTGAATAGTGAGACATAACGGTACCCCTCGCAATGGTCCTGAGTGTGAAACGAATGGCTTGGGCATTGGAGGGATGCTTTATTGGCTGTAAAGCGCTTTGAGATGTCTGGTGCTCGTGAAAGGTGCTATATAAGTGCAAGTCTTTCTTTATGTTGTTGGTGTAGGGTGGTGGCAACCTGGCGCATCATGTGGCAGCCAGGGTGTGCAGCGTCAAGTGAAGTAAATGTGGCCATGGAGAGGCCATCCCTGGCGTCCGGGCAGCAATGTGGTCGGCTGCTGATGCCCTCTGTCCTGTGCAGCATCAAGTGATTGCAGAAAAGGTTGGTGTGGCTGTTGGTACTGCTGGTGTGCCTGGTGATGCTGGTGTTGGGGCTGATCGTGGTCAGATTCTGAGGACCAAGGTGAGAGAGGATAAAGTGCACCCATGCTGATGGAATAGATGGCAGGTGAAGTAAAGATGACAGAAGTGAACTGTCAATGGTGGTAGAGGTGATGAGGTCAGACTGGATGGAGACTTGTGTAAAGACTTGCAGCATCCTGAATCTGTAGTGGAAATGCAGTTTAGAGAAGCTAGTGGTTAAGTGAACATTTTTCAATCAGCTGGGAGCTTTGACTTGACATTTGAAGCTGTCAGCTGATTCAATAACCACTGACCTCCCACCTCAGCTTCACAGACGAGGTCTAGACACTGTGGGAAACCAGTGGGCGACCTGTCAAATTCAAAAAGCTGGGGGAAAAAAGCATTGTTACGTGGCTGTAAACAAGCCACTAATGATTTGAATTGGGTACCCCGCCGCTGCCTGTTGGGTCTGCTCAGTGCTGGCAGACCCGACATCGGGAAATGTACGTGTGCGCGTTTTGACAGCGGGTTCCCGACCTGCTGTCAATCATTTTAAATATCACAGCTGACCCGCCACCCATCCCGTCCACTGAGTGCTGACAAAATCACGGCCGATGTCTTTGGTCTTCCCAATGTTGAGTTGCTGATATATAGAATAATATACTAATATTTACAATAAATTGTTATTAAATTCTTAAAGTTAATTTAATTAGAGATTCTTCTAAATGTGTGACATATGTTTCCTACTTTATATTTAACCTTTAACAGTTTAATGCTACATTAATTATTTGTTGTAGACATCAAGGACAATCGTAAAACTGTTTTGTTTCACCAATAGCTTAAGGCTTGTTTGCATTGAAACGCAAAAATTATATTTTATATCTATACATATTATTGTGCAGTAGGGTTTGAATATTTATGTAACTTTTTAATGTGGCTTCAAATTGTTAAAAGTACTGTTTTAGTTGCAAGAGCTAGCCAATAATGAGAAGAACATTGGAGGCTATTCCACTCCTATTGCTATTACTATTGACTCCTTTAACAAAAATCAAATTAAGGAACTCTGGCCTGTAATTTCTGATGCCTACAGGTGTGTACGAGCTGTGTACACACCCGTGGGGACCTCGCAAGTGCCGGTGTCAGGCATGCGAAGCGCATGCACTGAAAACCGGCACTTCCAATCTGTCAGGAATCCTCTCGACAGATCGCACACCTGCCCTGGAGAAGGGTGAGAAGTCGCACAACACCAGGTTATAGTCCAACAGTTTTATTTGAAATCACAAGCTTTCGGAGCGGCTGCCCCTTCGTCAGGTGAAGGGCCTCTACGGGTGGAGAGTTCCGCTTTCTGCAGAACCTCCGCCCGCTGAAAATCTTTAAAAATCTTACACCTGGTAAAAGCAGGCATAAGGTCTGCTTTTACCAGCATAAGAGTTTAAAAAAGTAAAAAAACAATTTTTTTTCACTCATTTCTAATGTAAAAATACTTTTAAAAAAGATAAGTTTATTTTAGCCCCGTAAAAAATTAAGTTTTTGTTTAAAATAATTAATTTTATGTCATTTTAAAAACGTGATTTATAATTTTTTTAATTTAATGTTGGAGTGTCTTTTTTCGGTGATCCCCATTCATACTTTTGATAGATCTACCTGTCAAAAGTATGAAGGGGGATTCCCTTCTCCCATTGGCTCGCCTGACCCACGTGATCCCAGGGACGCTTGCGAACTGCCTGCGCCCCTGGGATACCTGGGCCGCTGCGCGCGCGCACACCAGGAGAGGCCCAGAGCGGAAGAGTCCGGACCTCGGGAGCCCTCAGGTAAGGGAGTAGATTTTTTCCCGATAGGAGGCATCCGCACGCAGGATGCCTCCTATCGGAAATTACGGGCCTCGGTCTTTTTGTTAGAAAGATATATCTTTATAATCCTAACTTGGTGGCCTTGGGTCATTACTATTCCAACAATAAAATAGGATTATGATCTTGCACGCTCTTGCAGAGAGCCGGCATGGGCTCGATGAGCCAAATGGCCTCCTTCTGTGCTGTAACCATTCTGTGATTCTGTGATGGTCATGCAAACTATAAAATATTGATGGCATTAACAGAACGAAAAGGTCCCATATTCTCTAATATGCTAAGCAGACACCTTGGTGCTAATGCTGAAAATAATTTTTATGTAACATTACTGAAAGGAATCTATGGCACAATATGTGGTACAACTGCAGAATCGCATCAATGAATGGACAGAAATAAAACAGTCCTGCTATGTACAACACTGATATTCTTGCACGTTTACATGTTTAAATTAAACTTGCAGTCAGGATGTAACAGTGTATTACATTGTATGATATTGACCACAACGACTTACACAAGCTAGCATCTCATGCATAGAGCAGATAAAGCACTCACAGTATGTGCTGCCCCCCCCATTTCCCCCCCCCCACCCCTCGCGCCAAACATGGACACGCACACGCACACGCACACATAGTTCACCTCACCTCACCTTACATCATACTCAGTGCTGAGGGTATTAAAAAATTACTTTGAAACTTACTTCATATAAGTTAACATGTGGCTAACACCCCATATAAGATTTTGTCTTGATAAAATTCTTAGTTACTTTATGTTACCAAAAAAAATGATCAGCTGGAACAACAGATCTGAAAGTCATGGACTACCTGAAAAATGAAAGCTATAGGTGGGACCATACAACTCACCGTGCCCATATTCAAAATTCAGCCCTGACAGATTAACAGGCGAGTTGCTCCTGTATGAAAAATAAATTGTTATCTATTGATCCTATTAGAAACATTGCTAGTTAATGTGCATACCATTGCTTAAACTTTTCCAAGAAGCTAATGGTAGTACTGAATACTTACAGACAATAGTAATAATGTGGTTTCATATACTCATTTTTAAATCATTTTCATCTTACAGGAAAGGCAACAAGATACTTTTATGGTAGATTCAGTCATTGCTATTTTATTTTGCCATTTAGCACCATCTGAAAAGCTGCACTTGCAATTCTTCAATATATAATCTATAATTGTGTGCACAAATGCTTGCTAAGTCTCTTTAGAATCTTTGAATATTGGACAGAATGGCATTACTCCCATGTGTCTTTTGATTACAAAAAAAAGCACTAACATCAATGAAGCTCTTGTTTCGGGTTGGTGGTTTAGGGTGTTATTTAGGATCAGAATGTACAGTACTTTCTGTTATTTATGACTGAATGTAAAAACCACCATTTATGAGGAACACGATCTTTTTTCAAAAGTTAGGTGGGGGGAACTATTTAGTGTTGGAACATTGCACTGTATACAGTCCATTGGTTTGTGTGGAACTTTGCTTGCATGTTTAATTATATTCTTACCCCTGGAAACCATGAATTGGAGATGGTCAGTAAAGCCATTTATAGGAGGAATCTAGCTAGGCTAATCATGGTTCTGAAAAGAATTTCCTTTATGGAGAAGGTCAGAAAGTCTATGTTCCCGTGAGCATTAGGATGATTTTCATTTAAGTACCTGTAGGTCGAGCATTGTACAGCATTGTGGTGACACAGGTTGCTCACACATGACATGCCACATGAACAGTGTTTTAGAGCTGAGAGAAATCCAACACTCCCATCACCCTGATTGATTTAGCCAGCATAATCCCAGTCAAAGCTAGCAGCCCAGCAGTTTGCCTTGCATCGTGCTCCAACTCAGTCACCTGGTAAGAACTTCTGAATGAGATGAAAGAAATCTCTGTTAATTATTCGTAAAGGTCAAAATGCTAATGACTTGCTGCTGGGGTAATATGTTTCTTAATGCCTTTTAGAAATCTGAAGGATTTTTCCAGCAACTTTCTATTTTGTTAGATAAAATACACAATTCTAGAGATGTTGGAATTTATTTCATTGTCTTTCAAAAATCAAAATAAGTTTAAAATCCCATTATAGTAGCTATTCTGATACTGGAATTGCTAATTTTTTAGAAAGTATTATAAGGTGAAGACAGCTAGACAATAAAGAAGAAAGTCGACTTGCACATGGAATGTAAGGCAGTTGGAAATGGTACAAAATGAATGTAAGAAATCAATAGGACATTGAGCCGATGTGACTTCTTAAAGTAAATGTTCATGAACCTATAATGGACTATAGAAGTAATAAAAATTATAGAAACAAATTCTCAATATTCTTAGCTATAAAAGTGTCAAATTGGATTCAGGGTTTTTTACACAAACATTAAATAAACATGCAAGAAGGTGATGATGAATCTGAACAAGATATTGGTTAGGCCACAGTTGGACTATTATATGCAATTTTGGACACCCAATTAGAAAACAAACATTGAAGCTGAGGAAAAGGTGTACTGTAGAATGATTCAGATGATACCAGGGTTAAGAGGATATACATGCGATGAGAGACTTGCAAACTAGAACTGTATTCACTAGAGCAGAGTAAGTTTAGGAAGATCTAATAAAAGTGTTCAAAGTATTGAAAGGCTTTGAGAAGATAATAGTGAAAATTATTTCCACTGTCAGTGATTCAAAAGCAAATAAATAAATAAATGTAGTACTAATACTAAAAGCATAAAAGGAGGAGGTTGGTGAAAATCTTTTCACACAATGATTTATTAGCATATAGAATGTATTACAGCAAATGGATGTTGAGCCAGGTCAATCACTGTATGTGAGTTAGATAAAACATGTATATAGAGGAAAATATTAAAGGGTATGAGAACAAAGCAGAGATTTGAGATTATATTGATGAGTTCCAATGTGGAGCTAACACTGGCACAGGTATAATGAACCAAATGGCCTCCTTCAGTGCTGAGATTTCCATGATTCTGTCATTTGTTACTAGGTTACTAGAACATGGAATGTTTTACCAAGTTCTTTGAAACAGAGACTACAAAGGAAATTGGATAAGTTTTTAAAAGGGAAGAATTTAAAAGTATAAGGGGAAAGGGCAAAGAAGTCAGATTAAACAGCTCCATTTAGAGATTTAGCAATGGCATAGGCGCAATGGGCTGAACAGATTCTTTCTGTGCTATTATTTCTATAACTATGTATTAGTATGGGAATAGAAATTGGTAAAAGGACATCTAAAAAGCAAAAGTTCATAAACTGTGAAGTCCAATTTATGCTATCTCTAGAGTGTGACTGCAATAATGGACACATGAGCTGCATCATTTGTAATGTATTTGCAGTAGAATGCAGTGGGGATGGACTTGCAAATGTGTGAAAAAAGACTCATTTTTAATTAAAAAATTGAACTTTTTGAACGGCATTGATATGCTGCTATTAGCTACCACTGTTATTTATAAAGTGTGCTGGAGCCACCTAGTGCACGGCAGCTGAGTGTCACTCGTTGAGAGTAAAAAATATTCATTTGGGTTCAAACACATGGTATATTTTAATATAAGTTCTTCTTAAAAATAAACACCATTTCATAAATTTCACTGTGTTGTAATCTATGTCACACTTGTAGACCATAAATGATAGCTCTGCTTTGGATAGGTGAAGTGCAATGGATCCCTCGGTGTGGGTTGTAGCTTTAGCAATATAGATACTTTTGGATATTCTGGTGCTCCACACATTCATCCTGTTCAAAGATGATGTTCTTTCCTGCATTTTGAGTGGAAACGAATTAATCAGGATTATCTACTGAATCAGCTTTTGTGGAACTAAGGAGGTTTATCCCAAGTCATTAGTTACGTACATCACGGTTATTACACAAAGAGCTTTAGGAGATTTTTTTTTTAAGCAGTAAACTCTCATCTTGGGTTTTATTTTTCACAAGAGTTAAAGCTAAAAACATTATACAATTGAGCTTCATAATTCAACTACTGTATGTAATCAAATAGTGGCATCAGATTTTTTCAGCATTTAGACTAATTTATCTCATAACAAGGTAGGCACTAGACATCTCTTAAATATACAGTACATAAAATTTAACAGGAGTGAAAGTTATAATGAGCAAAAAAAATCTTCCCACATCAGAAACCAAGCGTGTAAGAACATTTTAAACAGATTATAATTATATCTTGCATCCTAGCGTTTTCTGCATTTCCCAAGTAGACTCAGCTCTTTGTTTTCTAGTTGCTATTTCACACAGTAAAAGCTTGTCGTTTTCAGTATTTTTGGCCAGCCTGCCAGAGGGCAAGTTTATTTTTAAATCTCTGAACTCTGAATAGTCTTTATTTTTCTAAGATTGGAAGCAGATGAAGTGCCTGGAGTTAACAGATCGTAGGCTTGTTTCAAATTATGAGAATGGGAGTTCTCCCCCTTTTGTATTTTTATTCTTTTGCTAAGAAATGGCTCATAACCGGTAGTATCCTAAAAATAGGATCTGGTGCAGCTAAAAATAGTGAGCTCTGTGCCTTGCCAAGGAGAATGGAAAGGAATGGGCGTGGAGTAGCAGTTTCTCTGATCCTGCTCTATTCATTCAGCGATTCCTCTGAGAACATAGGCAATGATAAAGTGCCCTTGAAAAAAGCCACAGTCTCCAACTCCACTCTTCAGACTTCTGGGTGCCAATAAGTCTTTTCGCCCAAGGATACACTTTTTTTTCCTCTTTTTTTTTCGTTTAACAGCATAGCAGTGAAAGACAGATTTTAGATTCCGAAAGGGCAATAGATAAAACAAATACAGTACAGTTTCTGAGCATAAGATATATGTTTAACTTAACACCGTGCAAATAAAAATTGTATAACATTGCTGTACTCTTTTGTATGTGTATTCAAATAGCTGTTTTCCATTATGGCACACAGTACATACTCAGTCAAAAAACACAATTTTCTGCAAAAACAAATATACTATAAAATGTGTTTTAATCAAGCTTATTAATAATTGGGCCTTTGATTACATCAATTAAACAAAAAAGGTTGATTTAGAAAAGAGGTTATCATTGCTTCGTCTATTCGTAATTCACCCTCACACCACTACTGAAACAGTAGCAATGCTCTTAGTATTTTAAGAAATTCAACGCTTAGTTCATTTGTTCTTTCCATGTGACCTCTTGTTTACGCTATTGGTATTACTTGGCTATTCTGGTTCTTGTTTATTCACTGATTTTTAAAAAACAAGATATTATGAAGAAACCTACTAATTTAACAAAAGTACGGCAATAAAATACATGCATATATTGAGGCTTTTACCACACCAGCAATCATTTTAGCACTCGCTTTCACCTTGTGTTTGAACAATCCCAAGCACGATAAAACCCCTGATATATGTACATCTTTTTGCTATTATTGCTTAATATTCTTTTATATATAGAAGGTTACTGAATAGATGTTTGTGTTATGTGGTTTTTATTTATGTTAGGGAGTCTGTTTAACTCATGAGTGAATTACAGTCAGGCTTACTCTTGGTAATATGGTACAAATATCCAGCCATTATTGTGCTGTTTTTATTTTGTACATTTTCTTATGTTTTTCCAGACTTTAATTGTGATGTTATCAGTTTAAAATGAATCTGCTGACTCTTATGTTAAAATAGAATACAAAGGAATTTGATAGGAATGGGTTAATTACATCCATTGCAAACCCTACTTTCCAGACTATGATTTCTAGTTCCACAGTTCTGAATAAGAGGTGTTTTGAATAAATTTACAATTTTCTCTTCCAGTTTGTAATTTCTACTATTTTTAAAAACAATACAGAACAGGCAAAAAAAGGAATGGTGAGGAAATATGGGTCTAATAGCCAAATTGAATTGATAGATAGTCACAGAGTGGCACTAGTTATGGATAACCTCTATCTATGTCATGTTGTCCTCTCTGCTGGAAGAGGACGTGAAGTGCAGAATAGGAGAAGCCTAGAGAAAATGGACAGACAAAATAGACACGACTAGGTCAAGATAGAAGTGGTGCAGAACATTTCCACTAAACACAACAAGATTGCGTAAACATAAATTTAGAGAAAACAAGCTGGAATAATAATTCATAACTGTTACTAAATAATCAAGTAAAACTGTGAAAAAGCATTGTTTGAAGAAAATACTGAATTTTATAAATTTGTGAGAGGTAGCTTTTAGCCACTAAATTGCTAAAACATCTAAACAATTTTGGTTAAAAATGTAATGGATTAAGAAATACAAGTAGAGTTAAACATTTATTTATTTATATATCAATGTGTGAATAATCAAACACCTTTGCATTATGAGCAGTTGGGTGTGTAAATGTCACTATAGTTCAGAGGGTCAAATGTATCCGTATTCTTGCCTTTAGTTGCAGATCCTTCCTGTAGGGCATTTATGATGAGGCTTTAGTGACAAAGCCAATAATTGATGTGGAGTGCCATAGAAAGAACTGTGGTCCTTATGTCTGTGTGCCTGGGCCCCACTAGTCTCTTTCCAAAGCCGTCTGAAGTATTTGTTCCTCTTGCTTTGGCCCCCTGCTGCTCTTTGTAATGAAATAGACCTCAAGCAATTTCTTTATCCCGTAGACTGGATTTTATTGTGTCAGCGTGGTGTATTCGTAGCTATTGAGGAATGAATTCCAATACTGTTTCCTTGTCATGAGACCTGCAAGCGATATATATCAGATCTTCATAAAAGAGCAAATGGTTTCCATTAGGAGCATTTTGATATTTTATTGTAAAATTGTTTGCATTGTGATCTTTTTATTTTGTAGCAGACGAACTTTAGAATAAGGGGGAATTTCACTTGTTTTCATCCTTTGTTACCTCTTTCTATTTGTTGCATTTTTTAAATACTATGGAGTAAAAATTGGGTAGCTCCCCCTTTGGGGTGCTACCTTCGCCAGGGCGCTAATTTTAGCACCGCGAAAAAGTTAGCGCCCCCGCGGACAATTTTCCCAGGTAGAGCCCCGAGAGGGAGGAGGGGCGCTACTGGAAGCGCCCTGTGTCCCTCTTGGGGCGCTGCGAACCAATATCATGGCGGTACTGCAGGCCTCCCTCCCCTTATTAAAGGGGAGGGGCCTGGCGCAGCACATCCCTGCGCCCAGCTGGGCCACCAGGGATCGGGAGTGCCGGCAAACAAGCCCGGCACTCGAGAGGAGTGCCGGGCTCACGGAGAGCAGCCAGCACCCCACGGGGGAGGGGGGGTGCTTCACGGGGGCCGGGGACAGCAACGGGGGTAGGTGCTGGCAGGTGGCCAGCAACAAAAATGGCCGCCCGCCACCTCCCCTTTAACTAGCGCCGCCCCGGCCGCAGGTAGGCCCCCTTGACCCCGGCGGACATAGCGTCCGGCGGTAAGTTGGGGGCGCCACCCAATATTACAGCCGGGGCGCGAGCTGGGCGCTGCGCACGGCAATGACGTAATCGCCGGCGGCGCAGCGCCATGTGGCGCTAACGGTTAGCGCCGCCGTTAACCTCCCGCTGAATTTCGCGGGAGGCGTTAGTGGCGCCGCGCTCAGGCGCTAGTTGATTTGCACCCAATGGGAGGCGCAAATCAACCGAATTTAGCCCCCTAAGTTTTAAAACATATGCTCATCATTTTCTCTTTGTTCCAGTCCCATGCAAATGTTAATAGCTCTCTTCAAATAGCTAGAATTGGGGTGGAGGGGAAACATCAGCCGGGTTTCTGCTGCTGATCACTGTGCAGTGGTGACTTTTGGAAAGTGAATGTTTGCGGGCAGGTGGGCTCAACTGTGATGTACTCCACAGTTAAATAATTGCCAGTACCTATTGTCTTAGGGCTCATATGAAAAATGATTATTGGTACAAGGTACTAGATAGTCACTGTCATTTATGAAATTGTACTTTAGCTTGACAGGAATATTGGCGAAGCAAAAGATTGGGCTGGGAAAATCTCCTTGGCATTCCTATAAAGATGGTAATCTGGTGGTCCATCCTTTATAGAACCACACCCCCCCCCACCCAGGATTTGGTGATCCATTCCGCTAGATTACCACCCAGGCGGTGAAGACAAATATCTACCCCATTAAGGTATATGTTAAGTGGTTTACAGCTTAACTGGTAGTTCAGTGAGTATTTCAATGGAACGTCATGGGGAGCACAGCTGGAACACTTTACACCGCAACAGTGGCCCTAGTCTACTCTGCTGCAGAATACTGCTCTGCCTCATGGTCCTGCAGCCGCCACTCAAAGATCGTGCACATGCAGCTAAACGCCACCATGAGGATGGTATCAGGGCCGCTTAGGTCCACTCCAACTGAGTGGCTCCCAGTGCTGCCCCACCTGCCATTTGCCACAACGTCACCGTGCTCTGTGAGATGGTAATAATCATAAGCAGCATCGACCTTCCCATTCACGATCTTGAAAAAAACCACCACGAAAGTGCTTAAAATCACGCTGGCCATTCTGGGAAACAGCAGCCAATATTCATGCAGCTGGTATCAACCCACTATCCAGATGGGCGGAATCATGGGACACATGCAACATAAATAACCAACACCTCATCACTGACCCAACAGCAGAGGTCCCTGACTTCGACCTCCTCCCTCAAAGAAGCTGGGCCGTGCTCAACTGAATCCGCACAGGGCATGGACACTGCGGCCACCTGCTCCACAAGTGGAAGATGAGGGAAGGACCCGAAGTGCAACTGTGGCCATGAGTCCCAGACCATGGAACACATTACATCAACCTGCCCACTAAAATCTGTTGCGGGAGGTGCCTCATTTCTCCACTCGGCATCTCAGGAGGCCAACGAATGGATAGCCAAACTAGACATCCCATTGTAAGCTTTTCCCGTCATACGAAAGTAGTAGTAGTGGGTAGCTATACTAGCCATTGTATGTGCTGAGACATACATACCATTAAGTTCAATTCTTGGTCTGTGCTAAATTAAATGGTCTCATTTTAGGGAGGCAGTAGGTCCTAGATTTTTCAATGAGCTTGTGTTACATTTAGTAGTAATGGATGGAGGCCAAGGCTGCAGAGGCAACACATGATGCACATGACACCTACTCACACACCACAATATACAGACGGAGGTTCTTCTACCTCCAGCTGACCCAGGAATAGTACCTGGGAAGCTTTGCTTCACAAAGGAAGCCATCTTCGACTTATGCCACATGCTTCAACCCAATGGAATGACAATCAGGTGGGTTCTGTAAAGGACAGGTGATTCACTCAGCCAGATTACCGCCCAGGCAGTGAAGATGAAAATCTACCCTATTATGTAACTAGTAACCACTAGAATATATATCAAATTAAAAGCTTTAAAGTTTAGTGTTGTATTCTTAAAGCCCGTACAACCCATTTATTAGCACCTTTTTCTTAAGATACATAAACAATTCTGATTATGTTTAAGTTTGCATTATTACACCATGTGCATATACTTTAGTTTGAGGAGGGTACATATGGCTTTTTGAACATTGTACCCAGCTCTCTTAATCAAAAGAAGTGATTTACAGATGAAAAGTCAATATGCTTCTTCGAAGTAACATACTGAGATAAAATTGCTGGAATTTGAATCAAAGTATATTAAAATGCTGCCATGTGTACATTTCTTAATGTCATGTACTGTGTACATTGCCAGTACTGTAACAATACAACCATGCAACACATATTGATGTTCTTGATAGAAGCCAATTCTTAACTGTTATTCCATTGCACATAAATTTGAATTATTGTACAGCTTTGGAGTGTTCAAACTAGTTTCGGTAAATGATACTTTCTTACTTTTGTTCTCATCTGGTTCTAATATTTCTTTCTTTTCTTTTGCAATTGATACAACAGGTTTTTGGAAAGGGGACTAAAGTAAAACAGATGTTGGACAACTGCAGATTCAGAATAATAACCTAAAGCTTTTGCAGTGTGCACCAAGAATACCTGTAATATAAAAGGCTGCCTATGGACAGCAGGATAGAGAGATGTAATGTTACCACAAAGGGTTAACAAGTTGTAGAGTGTTAATTTGGTTGTCCCATAACAGAACACTGACTTGAAATATTTGCCATGAAAGGCCAGGCTTGGCTTCAAATGGCATCAGATGAGCCAGCTGCACACTTAGGGCCAAGCGTGCAACCAATACTTACAACTACAAATCTTGAGCTGAAAGTTACAGATGATGTGGATATGTAGGACATCATGTCTGCATTCAGCTTGGCACAGGGCACCGCCCTGACAAGTGGAGCCAAGTGGGAAAAATATAAAGCAGTTGTTTTATTAGAACCCGAGCTCAGAGGGAAAGAATGAGAAGGTGCAAAATTCCTCCTGTTTAGGACAACACATCAAACAAGTTTGTTTTCTTCAATTGCTCTGTTTTGTTCGTTTTTCTTTTATGTATTTTTACAAGTACAGTATAGGTCTACATTCCTTTCCCCAATTTTTAAGCAAATACTGTTAAATAAGCATTGCTATGTTTGGGGAAAGTGAGAGAAGTAAGATGGTGTAGCAGTGCTTAGAATAATGTAGATTGTTAGCATTATCTAGCATGATGGCAGAAATTACGAGCAAATTATGCTTTAATTTGTAAAAGTATCTATATTTTCTTTTGTAAATGTGCACACATACATTTACAGAGACACACAATTGCTGTTCTCTTTGCAGCCATTCATTTTGTATGGAGGAAAATTCAAGGTACAGATCACTCCATGAGGCTAAAATCCTCTGGTTTTAACATGCTCTAGTTAGAGGTCCAGTGAATCCTGATAAAATTCAAACCCAACTTCTCATGGGGAAAAATTCCCCCGTGCATTACACTTATCCCCTGGCCAATGTGCTCCCAGTGGCTTTGTCCATGGGATAAATATAACCCACGGAGGAATGTTTCCTGGTCCATAATGTAAGCACGCTTACTGTAACTGTACCAGGCTGCTTGATGGCTTCAGTTTAGTTGTTTTATATTAACATATATGTTTGTAGGAGTGAGCCTTGGCTCAGTGGACCATCGCTACCTCGGAGTCAGAAGATTTCTGGTCTCTGAATACTAGGTTGACATTCAGCGAGACACTTGTGTCTGATGGGAGTGAATGGCAACCTCCTATTGTAGCTAGTCAGTTCTCCTGGTAGGGAGTTGTGAGTCAGTCAAATGACCTGCCACGTGAAAAGGGAGTCCGTTAGGGAAACAGCCCAGAGCAGTGTAAGAAACGGGCTGTTTCATGTGCCGTTAGGCACAGAAGACAAGAGGAAGAAGATGTATATCTATAAAAACAGAGAAACTCAAGTCATTCATTGTTAGAGAAAAAAGCCTTGAGACTGATTTTTTTAAATGGGTAGCCTTACTGACAGACAGAAATTAAATTTGACTCATTAGCTATAAAATAATCACAATAAAGGACACTCTGTTATTAATCTTACCTAGCACAAAGGAAGATGGTTGTGGTTGTTGAAGGCCTATCATCTCAGCCCAGGACATCGCTGCAGGAGTTCCTCAAGGCAGTGTCCTAGGCCCAACCATCTTCAGTTGCTTCATCAATGACCTTCCCTCCATAATAAGGTCAGAAGTGGGGGTGTTCGCTGATGATTGCACAGTGTTCAGTTCCATTCGCAACTTCGCACATAGTGAAGCAATCGGTGGCCGCATGCCGCAAGAACTGGACGACATGCAGACTTGGGCTGATAAGTGGCAAGTAACATTCGTGCCACACAAGTGCCAGGCAATGACAATCTCCAGCAAGTGAGAGACTTAACCATCGCCCCTTGACATTCAACGGTATTACCATCGCCAAATCCACCACCATCAACAGCCTGGGGGTCACCATTGACCAGAAACTTAACTGGACCAGCCACATAAATACTGTGGCTACAAGAGCAGGTCAGAGGCTGGGTATTCTGCAGTGAGTGTCTCGCCTTCTGACTCCCCAAAGCCTTTCCACCACCTGCAAGGCACAAGTCAGGAGTGTGATGGAATATTCTCCACTTGCCTGGATGAGTGCAGCTCCAACAACACGCAAGAAGCTCAACACCATCCACGACAAAGCAGCCCGCTTGATTGGCACCCCATCCACCACCTTAAACATTCACTCCCTCCACCACTGGCGCACCATGGCTGCAGTGTGTACCATCTACAAGATGCGCTGCAACAACTCGCCAAGGCTTCTTCGACAGCATCTCCCAAACCCGCGCCCTCTACCACCCAGAAGGACAAGGGCAGCAGGCGCGTGGAAACACCATCACCTCCAAATTCCCCTCCAAGTCACACACCATCCTTGGAACTATATCGCCGTTCCTTCATCATCGCTGGGTCAAAATCCTGAAACTCCCTACCTAACAGCACTGTGGGAGTACCTTCACCACACGGACTGTAGCGGTTCAAGAAGGTGCTCACCACCACCTTCTCGAGGGCAATTAGGGATGGGCATTAAATTCTGGCCTTGCCAGCGACGCCCACATTCCACAAACAAATTTTTAAAAAAGTCACTTGGAGGTTTCTATGTCCACATAGTATATGCTTGATAAAAAAGGAATTACTTATTTTAAGCTATATTGTGCAATTTAACTCTGTGTAATACTTTAATTTCATGGCTGAAAGAATAATGAAGCAAGCCAACATGTAATACAGTGAGACCATTAAATTGTTTGTGTTCTGATAGGCCACAGAAACTAGTTTGAAGTGTAATGCCTAGTTTCTTTGTAATCCTTTGGACTGTGATTTATCTCTTTTATCTGTTTTGCTTGGAGATTTCAACATGTTTTCCGTCAGATATAAAATGTTCTATATTATCTAACATTATAAAATTTGACAAAAGATGGGGCAATAATTCTTAGTTTGATATAAATGGCTTCAGACTGTACAGTAAATGATAAAACAGTATTGAGATATAGATCGTTGGTTTCTAATATTCTGAAAAGTGTAATATTACACTTCACAATCATATGAGGCCGGATATTCCGATCCCTATGGGTGTGTACGCACTGTGTACACACCCGTAGGGACATCGGCAATGCCGGTTTCAGGCATGTACAGCGCATGCGCTGAAAACCGGCACTTCCGATCTGTCAAGAATGCTCTTGACAGATCGGACGCCTGCCCTGTAGAAAAGCCTCTGCGGGCGGATAGTTCCACTTTCTGGAGACCCTCCGCCCGCAGAAAACCCTTAGAATTCTTACGCCTGGTAAAAGCAGGCGTAAGGCCTGCTTTTACCAGGATAAGAGTTGAAAAAAAGTTTAAAAAAAAAAAAAAAAATTCACTCATTTATCATTTAAAAATACTTTAAGAAAAGGTAGGTTTATTTTTAGCCCCGTAAAAAACTTTAATTATTTTTTTCAATAAATAAAATTTTTGTTAAAATATTAAATTTATTGTAATTTCAACTAATTTAAAAAATGTGATTTTAAAAAAAAATTATTTAATGTTTTAAAGTGTTTTGGGGATGATCTCCATTCATATATTTGACAGGTCTATCTGTCAAGTGTATGAAGGGAGATTCCCTTCTTTGATTGGCTCCCCATGGCCCACGTGATCCCAGGGACCGCATGTGAACCGCATGCGCCCCGGGATACGTAGGCCCTGCGCAGTTGGAGAGGCCCAGTATCGGAACTATATGCACCTCGGGAGCCTCCGATCGGAAAATACGGCCCAATATGTATCGTAATCTCTAAAACCTTATTAAAAGGGGAGACAATGGCCGTGAAATTCGGCACCTTAGCACTGGCTGTTAAGGCCAGTTTTGGCAAAATAATGGCGGCTGCCTCGCTTCCACCCAGTTCCGGCGTGGGCCACGGCGGCCGCCATTTTGGGCAGGTCAGTAGCGTGGCCGTTGCCTACATTCGGCAGAAGAATGCTAATGAGGCAGAGCATGCTGTCAATCCTGCGTGCAACGTTGATTTGACGTACGGCCTGCTATTTTGGATGTCGCCACTCGACTGTACACCCTCTACAAAGCACGCACAGCTGCTACTTAAAGGGGCACACGCAACTTTGAGGTAAGTTGCATTTTGCTTTTGTACTGGTTCCTGTACACTTTATTTGAGCAGTGGCTTGGTGTAAGGCATTTAAAATGTTTTTAAAGTATGCAGGGAGTGCTCCTGGACATTTGCAAGGCTTTGGCTCTTAAAGGAAGGCCTCTGAGAACACCACTTGCTCTCAGTCCTGGGGGGTTTAGTTGCAGTCCCCCTTGGGCTGCAGCACGACATGGAGTTGGAGCAGAGGCAGCAAAGGGGACAAGCTGCTCGCAGAGGGAGGAGGAGGAAACGGAAGGAAGGAGGCAATCCAGACACAATGTTCCCTCTAATTTGTTTTGGGTGCGCGGCCCCTTTAACGGGCTATGCGGCCCATTCAAATTTCCGTGTAAAACCGGTTTTTCCATTGTAAAGCCATTGAGCGGCTTGCATGGGACCTCCAGACCACTCCGCGGTTGCGCAGCTTAACGGGAACATTGCCCAGATAGCTCCTTTGTGGCCGGGATATCGAGGATCGAATCATTCGACTGTGGTACCAGTGAACACAACCCTAATTCCCCATTCAACATCAGTCCCACACCTTACCTTCCCTCTGTTACTGTTCATCACAGCATCCTCTTGGCCACAATGCTGAAATAAAAGCCATCACAAAGCAAACTTTCCAATCCAACTTTATCCATATATGCATCCAATATTACATCACAAAATCAACTAATCACCCTTGTGCATGCCCTTAGTGATTCTCTTGCATGTGCCTTTGCCTATCTTAGTGCTCCTACGCAGTGTTACCCCAGTGGCTGCAGCATAGCTGGTGGAAGACTGCTGACTTTCAGTCGGTGAGACTGCAGATGACCTTGCAGGATGACCTCAAGGAGCTCTGGGCCTAGCAGGCTCAGCTTCGGACTGTACCACCTCCGCATGGGCGGCAGCAGTCTCGGCTAGCTGGCTAATAGTCAACAGCAAGGGCACTGGTGGAGTGGCAGTGCTGTGGGAGTACAAATGCTGCCTCCACGGATCCATTGCCACCCCCAAGGCAATGCCTAAGCAATCCTAGTAATCTGATGGAGTACAGACTGCTGGACTCTTTCAACACTGGTAAACCCAGCCATGATGGCATCAGTGTTGCGCTTGCGTGACAGAAAGCTTAGCATTGCATGACTTCTGTCTGAGCTTCCATTGCAGCACTCAGACGTTTCGCATATGCTGCAATGGAAGCTGAGACTTAAGCCATCAGACATGATGGTTGGGTCCACAAGTGCGTTAATGGATCTGCCCACCCCTCCCGCGCAGGAAAGGATGGGCTCAAGCTCTGCCCAAAGCTCTGTGCAAGGTTGGAGCTGGACTCCTCCATGCTCCTTGACATTGCATTCAGGCTTTCTGGCAGGCCTGCCAATGCACCAAGCATTTCATTGTGCATACCCACCAGCGTTCTTCTGTAGGCTACCTCCTCAAAGTCTTCATCTGAGTTCTCTGCAGCAGAACTCGTGTGCGACCTCGCCCTCCTGGGATCTGACACCTGTGTTACACTTTTGCCCTGCCCTGGCTGCAGGCCGCTCGTGCCTGGTGTCTCATCACGTGCAGATCCCGCATCTAACCGATCCCACGTCTAACTTATCCTCTAAAGTAGGCGGAGTATCCGTATCTGAGCTGGTGGCTGGGAATGTGAAATCGAGTGACAGTGTTTCTGCTTCTTCTACTTCACTCTCCTCGCCCTCTTGTTGACCCACTGGCTGGGCAGGCTGGATTTGTTGGTAGTCTGAAATTAGAAAAGCACAAAGGTAGGGTTGTGGTGAGGGGAGCGGGGGGGAAGCAAGTGGTGCATGCTTACACCATGTGCAGATTGTAAATCAGAAGAGATTGTGGAATGAGGGGGATATGGGATGTGAGAAGGAGGATAACGTATGAAGATACCGGCATCTTGTACTCTTTCAGCCCCGCCGCTGGCTACTGGCTCAGCCATGCCCCTGCCAAGAATGGCCAGCACCATCTGTTCCAAGGGGGTGTGGTGATGCACGTGAGCCTGTCCCCTGCCAGTTAAGGTCTGCTGGTGCTGGTTATGCTTCATCTTTTTCTGCAAGAGAAAGGGAAGTTTGTCAGCGAGTGTGGTGTAATGTGTTTGCATGAGGTGGCTGTCATGGTTGAATAACTGACAGTGTGTTCAAGCTGTGAGATGTGGGTGTGAGGCTTGCAGCAGTGGTAAGTGTGTGAGGGTGAACTGAAGCTAGGAATGTGATGTGTGCCTCGTGTTTGATAGAGTTTGTTGGTAGGTGAGCGATGGGGGTGTGGTGCATTAAGCACTGTGTGAGGCTAGTGGTGCAGTTGGTAGGAGATGGCTTTTGAAGATGCATTCACTGACCTTAGCTACTCGTCTGAGGTCATTAAACTTCTTTGGGCACTGGAGCCACGTCCTGGGGGCGACACTGCTGGCAGTGACCGCCTCAGCGATCTGGTCCCACATCCTTCTTAGTGTTTCTGGAGGGTCTCCTGGTCCCATGTGGGTAGGGGACCTCTTTTTGAGTTTTCACCCCCTGCACAAAGGCCTCGAGTGCTGCTTAGGAGACCCAGGGTGCCCTTTCCCTGGCCTGTTGAGCCATTTTGGTTTGTGCGGCTCACCTTTAAGAGGTGCAGACTGCCTTTAAGAGGCGCAGGCTAGCTTTAAGTAAAGCTGGCCTTGCGTGAACATTGCGAGCTTTGGCCCCCTGCTGAACACACAGCCAGTCAGGAGTGCATTCAGCGTTGGGCTGAATGCTTCAATCATGCAAAGTAGCAGGCAGTATGAATTTTACATGCTGCCTGAACTCCTTTCAGTGGGTGCGGACAGATCGTGCATCGTGATCCCCTAGCCCGTTTTCGGGCCTAATACCAATCTCCCACCCCACTCCAAGATCATTAGTGTAGCTACACTTTTCATAGATGGCTAGTTTTGTATCCATTATATCAGTATTTACCTGAAGAGTCAGAGTCTTGGTGAAAAGGTGTTTAGTTAATATTTTTTGTTTGAAGAGCAGAAAAGCTCTGTGTTTTTGTTGTGATGACATCATGTGATAGTGAAATAATGATCTGTCATCGAGTCATACATTTAGAAGTGAATGAGAAACAATTTACTGAATACTTTTCAATAAAGATCATTTCCTATTAACAGATATATGAATCAAGTTCTTGAAATGTTGGTTTACTGATGATATCATTTACTTGTGGGAGTTTTTTTTCCAGTACTGTGAAACCCTGTATTCCTATTCATACTGTGGTTATTTTTCTAGCCTTTCTAAAATATCTCTACTGTATATCCATATGTTCTGCAGTTGCATTACATTTATTGTTAATTAATAATGTATGATTCTGTGTAGGTAACATTTGAATAAACACAGTTTGGTACTTAACTTTCCAAAACAAAAATTCCCGAGCAGCATAACCCTTTGCAATCAGATGTAAGATTTTTTTAAATTGTAAAATTAATTGACAAAGAAAAGCTCCTTTCCAGAGGTTGGGTATTTTGTGTCTTATGGTGGTGCTGCACGTAGGTGTACCAGCGCACCATGCTGTGGGGTGGTACGATGCAGCTTCATACCGGCAGTTTCCCCACCTGTCAAAGATTTGTCTTGGCTGTGTCATTACATAGAATTACCAAGTACAGACTAAGTACTTCCTCACATGGTAGAAGGGGAAATCATTGTTACTTGATTAAGAGGAGCATTGGCAAAGGCCTAGGAGCTGGTTACCTGCTCACTCTCTTGAACTGGGACTAGTGTGTGGAAAAAATAAAAATCAACAGTTGTTTTCTCCTTTTCCTGGCCTGACCAATATTTATCCCTCAATCAACAACACTAAAAAAAAAAAGCAGATTATCGGGTCATTATCACATTGCTGTTTGTGGGAGCTTGCTGAGCGCAAATTGGCTGCCGTGTTTCCCACATTACAACAGTGACTACACTTCAAAAAAGTACTTCACTGGCTGTAAAGTGTTTTGGAACGTACGGTGGTCATGAAAGGCGCTATATAAATGCAAGTCTTTTTCCTAAATACCATTTTACAAATTTGTGCAATAGGTCAAGTAAGATTTGTGCTCTGCACCAGCACAATTAAACATCCAATTTTGGTGTTAGTACAGTCTCAACACATTCGTCAACATAACCATTTGGCACCTGCATAAAGATATTTAAAGGCACTATATGCCTGTCTGTTCCATTTTTTCTGAAAATAATGCTGGAGCATAGTTTTGCTCCAGCAGCCATGCTTTATGTGTGAACCTAGACAGTGAATGCTATTTAGTAGGCGCTATAGCAAGAGAGCAGCAGATTTTAATGGCAAGTGTTTCTGCATGTAGCTATTACAGCAGTCATTTTTAGTTTTATTTGTATATTTCTTGGATACTTGCTGTGTATATTCTGTGTATGTATGAATGATTATGTATGTGTAGATGTGGATGGAAAGTACATGTTGACTATTGAGACTTAAATATCTAGTCACATTTACTATACAAACTATACAAAATTCCATTTATTAAGTTGCACAGGACTTGCATGGTGTGTAGATATCTCAATAAGTAAGTTGTTGATAAAACCACAGAAGAAGGAAATATTGTGGTTGGAAGCTACAATTAGACTCCGTGCCACTGGGTTTGGGAGTGGAAAATCAGTCAGGATTCTGGACCAGATTGTTATCTAATGACTCCTGGTTGAAAATGTTCTTGTGTGGACACAATGAAGCTTTGCTATGATCTTTCCCAAGGTTCCAAAATCAAATAGCTGAAACTAGCTAACTCCGAGATTGAAGTTCAGAATTTCTTGGCCTGTATGGTTCAGTACTATGCCACTGAGCCACTAGGGATTAACTGCCATTTTACTTGGGGCTGGGAGCTATTAACTGAGCAGACTGCAGTTCTACATTCTCATCCTTCTAGGTGTAACATCACCTTATTTCACGTTTTGCACGCTGTAGAGAGACAGACATGACAGGCTCACTGTCATTTCTGTCACTCAGCTGACCTGGAGGCAGGGTAGAAGGCAGTGAAACCAATTGTATTAAGATATCAATTCCCTAATTATTACATTGTAAAAAAAATGCATAAAGAATGAGGATATTATTACTTTTTTTAAGTAAAGCATCACGTTCCTTTAAGCTATATGTTTAACTGCACAGTGTGGTGACCTACATTTTCTTAATTCACTAGAATTTGTATCCCAGCAGGGCTCCCTAGTTTTAATATGACTTGCTTTTACATGTTATCAGGTGAACGTAGAAATAATGCAAAGTTAGATGAGGTCAGGATATTGGTGCTAATATTTGTATCTTTTAGAAAAAAATTGATTTATTTTCCTTGACTACACATATGAATTCTCTTTTTTTTTAAAAAGCATTTGGTTACAAAGTCATGCAAAGAAAAGTACCAAACAATAATAGGAAGAAGTAAGATGTTTAGGGCTGGATTTTGTCAGCCCTGAGGAGGCGGGTATGGAGGTGGGACTGCCGGTAAAGTTGCAGAAAGTGGGGGTGGATGGCAAACCCGCCCCATCCCGCTTCTGTGCCCTTTTGCCAGGAGGCGGGAAGATGTCCTGCTTCGGGTCCCGTCTCCTCGAGGCGGGAAAGGGATTAAATCCTTTTAACTGCCTGTTAACAGGCAGAAAAAAGGATTAGTCCCATTTTACCTTTTCAGGTGAAGGCTTCCCGACCTCGGAGAACCCCGCCAGGTTGGAGGAGTGGAGTAGGAGGTCTGCGGGGGTCGGAGGGGCCTAAAAGTAAGATGTAGAGGTGAGTAATGGGTGCAAGTGTGGAGTGCTAAGTATGTGAGGTGAGTGTTAAGTGTTAGAAAATGTTCACTTACCTTTGTTTCTGCCTACAGCCTTCTGCCACGGTGGTTCCGGAGTCCCGACATCTTCGTTGTAGATTTCACAGATTGGCTGTTGGATCCTCTGAACCAACAGTCATCTGCTTTCTACAAAGTTGAAAGGTTTGATGAGTCCTGAACACAAAGCCTCATCAAACTACACAGAATGTCAGTGTTTGACAGCTTCACAGAGTTGTCAAATGCTGACATTTCTTCTTTCAAGAAGTCTTGACAGATGACACGTCAGACATTGACGTGCTCCGTCAGTGACTTCCCCCTAATTGGCCTGCTGAGCCCGCAGGGCGGGCTTAACAAGGTCAATCAGGGGAAAATCCCGCTGGTTGGCCAGAGGCTGATGGAGGTGGGATTTAGACCTGACAAGCAGCAGTCTCGCCTCCAGCATGTCTCCATTCACAAAATCCAGCCCTTAGTGTCTGTTATAAACCACAGTGGTGATACTTGGGTAAGCTCTGTTTACCTGTTCTATATTAAAGATTCCATGATATTATTCAAAGAGCAAAGTTGTCCAAGTGTTCTGGCCAATATTTCTTTCTCAAACAAGACCACCAAAAATAGAATAACTGGTTATTCATTTTGTTGCTGTTGTGGAATCTTGCTATGTGCAAAATGGCTGCCATATTGCCTATATAAGTAAGTACACTTCAAAGTAGTTCATTGTACATGAAGTACTTTGAGATGTTTCTAAATGACATGATATCGTGCAAAACAAATACTAGTCTTTTTTTTTTAAATGACAGGGACTTACGGCAGTTTTCTTCCAAAAGGCAGATTATATGCAAACCCAATTGATGACATCGGTCCTTTGAGGGTGTGCTATTTCTGTCCAAAATTTAAATAATTGAATCTCATGTCTCTATTATAAATAGGAAATACTGTATGATTCTATGCATTCCTCTCATTCCACACTGTGATCCTATTTAGAAAAAATACAGAAACCTTTTTAGAATGTTATATGGTTAAAAATGTTTTGCATTTTGAAAACTACAATGTCAAACAGTGTTTAAGCATTGACCAATAGGGAAAAAAATTAGACAAAAATGAGTTTGTTACCATAACTAAAGCAAGAGGTTACAACATATTTGGTAGGCTGGGAGAATGTATTTTTGACAATGTTCAAATGACAAAGCTGTAGACTAGGTCCTTTGGAGATTAACAGAGATAGTTATTGGAGACATCACAGAGATAGAGCCATCTATGGCCATGTAGCTGAACCGTCAGTTCTGATTGGCTGTTGTCAAGTGATCTTCCCCAGACAACAGGTGCAGATTTGCTGACAGGTGTGGATATCTTGGATGAGTAAAATTGCTGCTGGCTAATGATGTAGCCACGTGTTAGATTGTAAAATGCTGAGCTCTGACAGAACACAAAGCCAACTTGCATGCTTTCAGATCACTTGATGCCGGAGTCAGCCCTCCCCCATGGCCCCGTATGAATTCCCGGGTGACTAGGTCCAAGCTCTTACTAAACCCTGTGAAAATGGTATCTCTGTGTTTTAGGAGCGCCTGGGAAATGTAATCCTGTCAGTTGGGAAATGGCATAAGAATTCTGAGCTGTTTAACTAGCAGGCATTTACTGGAAAGTTGCAGGAACTCGGCTTCAGTTGAGTTGTCTTAAACTTGTTGACTGCTGCATTTTTTGTTCATAGAGAGAGATATATGAGGATTGCTTTTCACATATCTGTGGTCTGAAATTGTAGTTCACTTAAAAAGGTCATGCATCTACCTTCAAAGAAAAAAATGTTTGCTTCAATACATGAAAATTCAAGCAAAATTTTGGAGTATGAAATAATAACCCTACACTTGCTTTTTAGAGCTCAAATAGTGTGTTCTTTACAGACCTGACACAGTTATTGCACAGAATTCTATCATAAAAGTGACACAAAAGCACCACTTCATAATACATTCTTAGTATATGTTTAGCAGAAGGGCTGTAGGTAGTTAATGTCATGATTTACATACAATTGTAAAAGTGCTACATTGATTAAGTTTTTTTAAACTCACCAACTTCTCTTTTTCATAAGAAAAACTACCAATCACTATCAGTTTTTTGTTAACATATTTATTCTTTGAGGAAATCACTGCTGTGACATTTGCACCTGTCAGCCATGGAATATTGCTGGACAGCTGGCAGTGTCAGCAAAGGGGACACTAGCTGAGCAGCTGAAAGAATACTGGCAGACAGGAACAGAAGGAAGCTGACAAATCAGTGTGTGGCCATCAGGTGGTAGTGACTAGAAATAGCCATTCTTTATGTATTGTCCTGTAATTACATCATGCCAAAGATATCAATATTAAGTTAGTCATTTTCCATTTATTATCAACCCACTCTAGATAGTTAAAAGCGAGCTCAAGATGTATTTTTCTTAATTTGGCAATAAATGTAGTAGCTTCAAAATTCCATGGGTTGTGATCTTGATGGTTATGCTTTGTTTGTGCCTGATGGTACCCTTCACCACTGACCCTGCTGGAATTTGCGGGGTCAGTGGAAGGGCATATCATATGCGTGAGCCATTTGAGTCCAAATGCCACTTTGGGCACATGTCCGGCACCTGCCTTCCCATGACTGTTATAAACTGTGGCACCCGCCTATATGTGGGGGGTTGACCAGGTCTCCATCCCCCAACTCTCCCAATGTTTAGGCTAATTTGGCTAAATGTTTAAAAAATTATTCTTTCAAAGTCCCGGGAGCTTGTCCTCAGGACTTACCACAACAGACAATTGGAATTTCAGGGCCAGTGTTTTTGGGTATAGCTGTTACAGCAATAATTATTTTTTTTTTAATTTGTCTATTTCTAGGCTATATGCCATGTGTATTCTGTATACGTGTGAATGAACGTGTGTGTAGATGGAAAGTACATGCATTTACTGTGCAAACTGTACAAAATTCCATTTATTAAGCTGCATAGGAGTTGTATGGTTTGCAAATGTCTCTTTAAGTTGTTGATAAAAACCATAGAAGCAGGAAGTAGTAGAGGTGAGACATTTGCCACACCCCACTGGTCACACATTTTTTCTCGTCGTAGAAACCAAATACTGAATAACCTGTAGCTATATATGTACCTGTCGCTTTCAGACAGCTGCTTGATTGGGAAATCTTCTCACCTTAGCTGCTGCCTTAGGTCTGTAGGTAGCCAAGTTTGGAATTTTTTTCATATGCATCCTGCTTGCATGTTCCAGTTGAATCTGCAGTACAATCTAGGGGTAGTAATGGCTAGTTATCTAAAACCTCCAGTGACAACGTGCACCATTAAAAAGAGCAATCAAACTGAAAAACTTTGCCTATATAACAAGATTTCTATAAAGCTCTCACTAAATTTCAGGTATCCATATCATAATAAAAAACATTCTGGTGTCATTCATTTAGCGAACAGTGTTTCACTTATTTATTTATTTTTTTACCTGGCTCAGAAATATTTGGTGGAATAAAAATTCCCAGAATGACAGTGAACTAAGACAGTAACTGATGAGAACAGAATATTTCTATTGCAGATACAAGAATTTGGAGCAAAAATTCATTGAAGTCGAAGAACAAAGATACTTTAAAAATGTAAAAGCTCATGTCTTAGCTATGTATAAATAATGAGCTGAAGTTTTTCTTAAAATCTTTTAGGGTCACAGCAGTATTTCTGAACCAAAATCAAAACTATAATAACACTATAGTTTCGCTCAATACATTTTTTAAAAATTAGGAACGATAAAATATTTTCTTTGCTTTTTGTGCATTTACTTATAGCATTAAGGGCTGGATTTTACTTACTGAGATGAGTTGGGGGCGGGACTGCTGCCTTCCGGGTTCTAGTCCCGCGCCCAGCGACGTCTGACGAACAGACGCTATTTTGCCCTGATTGGCCTTGTTAAGCCCGCCCTGCGGGCTTCACGGCCAATTAAGGGAAAGCCGGTGTCAGATGACATCAGTTGATGATGCTTCATCTGCTGGTTTTCTTAAAGGCATATGCACCACACTTGTTTGACAGATGATTTGACAGTGTTTGACAGCATTGAGGTGCTGTCAAACACTGACAATCACTGTCCACAGGTGAGCCCTTTTACCCAGGCTCTCCAATTACACTCTCCTTAGGATAAAACAGATGGCAGCAGCAGTTGAGATTGCAGATGCCATCTGTCACTTCTCCCGATGAGATTAGGCTACACAAACACTTAACAGCTTGTCACCTGCAGAAACATAAAAGTAATGTTTAATGTGTTTAGATAACATTTCCTTACCTCTGATACATAGAAACATAGAAAAATAGGAGCAGGAGTAGGCCATTCGGCCCTTCGAGCCTGCTCCGCCATTCAATATGATCATGGCTGATCATCTATCTCAATACCATATTCCCGTGCTCTCCCCATACCCCTTGATGCCGTTTGTGTCTAGAAATCTATCTATCTCCTTCTTAAATATATTCAGTGACTTGGCCTCCACAGCTTCTGTGGTAGAGAATTCCACAGGTTCACCACCCTCTGAGTGAAGAAATTTCTCCTCATCTCAGTCCTAAATGTCCTACCCCGTATCCTGAGACTGTGACCCCTCGTTCTAGACCCCCCAGCCAGGGGAAACATCCTCCCTGCATCCAGTCTGTCTAGCCCTGTCAGAATTTTATACATTTCAATGAGATCCCCTCTCATTCTTCTAAACTCTAGTGAATAGCTAACCATTGTCACTTTGCATCCTTCACACCAATTCTGCAGCTGTCATCCAAACACCAACATAACAACAGACCCACAGCACGCCTCACTTACCCTGACGGGGTTCCCCGACGTCGGGAAGCCCGCAGCAGAAGGCTCAAAATGGGAAAAAGCCTCTTAACTGCCTGTTAACTCCCAGGAAGATTGGTTGGAGGCAGGTTGGGAGCGGGTTTGGGACCCGCTCCCATTTTTTTTGTATTTCCCAGCAGTCCCGCCTCCAAACCCGCCTCCTCAGGGCTGGTAAAATCCTAAGTGTTAAAATTTCCAGAAAATAATTTTTGGAGCTATTAATATGGAAGAAAAAATGCTCAGTTTTAAAGCTAAAGGGCAATTTATGCCCTCAAGGGGTCAATAAAACAACTGTTGCATAAGTTTGAAGTAGAAAAAGGCTATTTCAATTGGTTGAATTATTGCAAATAGTAATGAATGTAATCACACCAAAGGTTGTAACAGATGATTGGTATTTACATGAAATTTATATGGCTCTTTTCATAGATAGTAGTGTTAGTTTGGTTCCTTTCATTTTATATTTATTGATCATCTTTGATCTTAAATGGACTGCAGTTTTGATCAAAGTCCCTCAGAGTTTAGACATCCTTTATTCCGGTGTGTCCCTTGTGATCTGTGTAGAAGTTTGAACTTTGCAAATTGTGTATTTCAGACGTTGAGAAAGAAGGGACTAAATGGCTGTGACAGCCCAGACCCAGACGCAGACGATTCAGTGGGTCACAGCCCTGAGTCTGACGAGAAGTGCAGAAAAATAAATGAAGATATTGATCTAATGATCAGCAGGCAAAGATTGTGTGTAAGTACAAGGGCCCTCCTTTATTTTTACTTTTGATATTTCTCTGAACCTGGCAGGCATTGAACAAGAAAGAAAACAAAGGCTGTGACAGCCCTGATCCTGACTCCTCTTACGCTCTCACCCCACGCACTGAAGAAAAATACAAAAAAATTAATGAAGAGTTTGATAATATGATCAGGAATCATAAAATACCTGTAAGTACCATGAGTTAGATGGCTGCTCTGCTAATGACTGCTGCAGTAATCTACTTTACCCTTTCAGTGCAGGTTTCTTGCATATTAAATTACATTTCAGGCAGTTCCACATGTAGTTTACAAACAAAACACTTTCAAATAGGACAAAAAGTAACCCATTGTATTCTTATTTAGTTCAATATATATATAATTCAAATGACATCCATTTTAGTTTCTAGTAAATAACAACAATTTCTAGAGTAGCTAAGGGAAACTAATTCACACATAATCGCAATGGCGTTTTTAAAATTTGTGAAATGAACATCTAAATTATTGCTAGATTGTAAATTATTCTGGAGCTTACTGTCCTTTTAAAGCAGTTAGCAGTCATCCCTTTAAAGCAGTTTTTAGGTGCTTTCTAACTTGCTCATTCACATGTGTTTGAGTGATATTTCGAATATTAGGACTGTGAGAGTCTAAAATTAACAATAAAATGACTAGCAAAATCGACAATACAAAGTCTATCTACAAAAACCTACGAATTTCAATATACAACTATGAATGAAACAAGCAAGAATAAATAAGATTTTTAATGAAACCACAGAGGAGGTGATAGGTGTGGAATCGTATGTTCTGTATATAAGTCGGAAAATACTGATCTATAAATAAGCCATGCCTTCCTAAGCAGAGCATTCACTACCAACATATGTTAGTAACAGTGTCTTACATTTCATCAGATAGAATGTTTGAGTGAAAAGATTTAAGACAGATATTGATAACTTTTTCATTCACTTTTTAAAAAAAAATTAAAACATGTCCATCTTACACATACCTTTATATACTAATAAACATGACCTGTTCATAAAGCAGTATTCTTTCATAATTTAAGGAAAACAGCAACATATTTTTTGGAATCTGCTTCAAATTTAAGATCCTGTGAAATTGTTAGAAATCATTTTTGATCTGTTTATAAACCTGTAATGCAATTACATCATTCTGTTGTGAAAATAGGATTTGTGTTACTAAAATGTCACTGAATCACATGCACATACATTGTAACTGTAGAAATGACACTTGACTATTGCAGAATAGAGTAATTAACATTCCCTCCCCAAAAAATTGACAATTCCTGTCTTAATTATTCAGCTCCAAGTTCTTTTTCTCAACTACTTTGTATCGATTTAGTTTGGTATATTTGTGCATCCCAAATAAAAAACAGCTGCTAAATAGAACTCTTTTCAGTTCACCCCACCTTTCACTTAATGACTACATCAAGAATCACTAGTCAATTGTGGCATAGACAGGAGGTGGCGGTGAGCTCCCTCTACAGTACTCTGGCAAGGTGCCGAAATTCCCAACTTTGCAATGCAATTTTCTGCACCAATGTGGCTCTTTCGCTCTCCTACACTATGTCCTGATGGCCTGTATTAATGATATAGCCAAAGTAGGGCTGAGTGTGCCAGATTTCAGTGTGACCTCATACTGTACTAGCATTCACTTAAGAGCAGTTTGACACCATTTAATTCACTTAGGATCCTAAACATCCATTGGAGAAAGACTTTTTTTCATATTTCTGACCTAGATTCAAACCCAGGTACCCTTGATGAAAGTACAGTGTTGTAACTCAGTGCACTTCCTTGTCTTTGTTCACCGCCCACCTGGTAATTATTAGTGTGCATGTGAGGAAGTTGTTGGGGTTACAAATACCAACCAGAAGAGTATATTTTCCATTTATTCTTACCCTATTCACGCATAGATTTATTTACCAAGCGCTTGTTCAATTAGTAGGGAAAATAAATGTCAGCAACTTTGTAACATACACATAGGCATAAATGCATCTTTATGTGTTGATATTATTATGATGAAAAGTATCTTTCTGTAAAATACACGCACAACATCCATGCAATACCACATCAGTGACTGTCAATTATATACGGTAGCTATCTTTTAAAAAAGAATTTGGGTAAACTGCACAAAAATTGTCCTTTAGAAACAGCAATCACATTCCTTTATTATTAAACAAGTTGTTTCTGTATATTTTCTTAATGTTAAAAGTAATGCAAATATTATCTCAAATTGCAACCTTTATGTTAAAGATTAAATCTGATACCTATACTCAAAGGGTTAAAGCTAACTGCTTGCTGTAGAGAGTCAGTCTGCATGAAATCCTGTTGATGAAATTCAAACACATTGTGTGCTGGGGTGATTTAACAGGATTACAAAAATTGCTTTGCGTCCCGTCAAGAACATTTTATTTTCCTGCCTTAACACTAAGCTATTTCGTTGACAACTAAACCAAAACCTCAACACTCACAGCCATTTATATGCCTAGCCAGAAAACTGAGAGAAATAACATAACTTCTGCATGTGCTTACTGTTGCATGAATAACGAGCTCACCATAGTGATCACCTTATAATACTGTGTGGTCTGCTAAGTTGGGTTTTATTTTTTCCTTTATTTTTAAACTATGCTTATGATTATGAAAATAAGTACAATAGTTTTTCTTCCTAACACAGCAGTATCATTACAACTGTTATTCTAAGGATTTAAATTTGTTGTTTTTGTCCTTTAATTCAATATGGGGCATGATATATAAGTAAATGTTTCAGTTTTGATTTATAAAAAGTTAATTGGAATGGTATCACAAAATAAATAAAATGTATATTACTGTCTCCAGCTTCAGCTTGTGACAGATCAAACTGTGGTCAGCGTGGTTACAAAGAGCAGGGCGTCCAGATCCCAGTACTGGATGCCGTCATCTCTCACAGGAAGGATGGCACCATCAAAATGACAGCCTACTAAAAGCCCACACACGCATGGCGTAGTATCACCATTTCAAATCGCCTCACCCAGTAGACCACAAAATAAGGGTGGGAAGGATATTACTGAGCAAAGTTGAAATGGTAGATCCTAGAGAAGACTTGGTCAGAAAATAAAAACAAAGAGTTATTGAAGACCTAACTTAATGTGGGTATCCTGAATGGGCTATAGACATAGCCTCTAATCCAAAACCTCCCATCAAAAAAAACATCAACACAGCCAAAAGAAATTCAGTAAGATTGCAACAGCCCTTCTTATAAAAGATGTGTCGCAAAATTTCCACAACACATTCATGTGGAAAGCCATTGAGATGGTGTTGAATCATTGGTAGTTTTTAAATACATTTCTGTGCATATTGATGAACAATAAAAGACTTGCATTATTACATTTAAAAAATAAAATATATAAATTAAGTTATCCAGTTGGTCAGAGTAAAGAGAAGCTTATCATTTAAATTAACTTAAAGGTAAACAATAAACTGCAACTGGTAACTTCTCAAAACTGCACATTTAAGCTCGGATAACAGATTAAAGAATGATTTTACTCGGTATGTGAGAGGGAATAATTTAAACTGTAACATGAGGATTTATAAAAATATCTTGTAGTTGCCCATCCAACCCTCCCCCCCCCCCCCCCCCCCCCCCCACACCCGCCCCTCCCAACCATAATTGTTTTCCCGTTGATCTCCCCAGGCCATGCACAGCTGACAGCCAAGAGTGTAGGAGGGCAGCATGGTCTCAAGCCTTTGCTAATGCTGCTCTGAGCTAACCAACAATAGACATTTGGATATATCGTGTGATGACACACTGTCCACCTTTCGTTCCCTCCCTGTGGGGCAGAACCTGTTTTCTGCTCAGTACGTACAAAGATACAGTAGTGAAAAAGATTTGTGATTTTGACTGTTTGTGCTTCAACTCACTGAGCCACCACACCGTCTTTAGATAAGGATTCCTACAATGTGTTACTGTCTGTTTCACCCTCCTTGCCTTTCGATTTCTCTTTGTATCTCAGGTGAATGTAAATTTAATGAATTGGAATCTCTCATGGGATATTACAGCATTAATAATCTGTTGCTGATCTTCTTGCACTCATGAAATATCATCACAGTTTACCCAACCTATTACTCTTAGTTATAGGCCTTCTGTGCTGAAGAAATACCTCTTGCAGCACATAATGTCGCACACTAATTTTCTTGTTTCTGGTAAGGTCATGTTCATTCTAAAGTTAAGTCTGCGTGACTTGTTCTTACTGTTTGAGTTTACTAAACACCAGAATTTCCTGGATGGCAATTGTAACTTCTGCAAACTTGTAATCAATTCCTTCATCCCAAATAACATTGTTAATGACATTAGAGGTATTTGTGCTCTTTTGTATTCATTAGCTTTCATTTTTTTCTCTAGCGATAAGGGCATTAAAGAATCCTCACGACATAAAGTTATAAAACATTGTAACTTTCCTGCACTGTAACAGGAATGTGTGGAAAAGTTGTAGATGGAACAAAATGCAAGGGACCTCAATTTTGTCCTGTATTAATCAGAGCAAAACACTGAATGAAAATAATTTGCATTTGTAATGCAATGAACATTATAAGGTATAGACAGAAGTTTTAAATTAGCGAGATAGTGGTGCTGGTAAGTTTGATGATTGTCACTATTTTTCAAATGCTCCACTTTGCACAATTAGATAAATATACCTGTTAAGAATTGCCATATGCTAATCATATAAGTTCCGAAGCACTCTGGTCCATCAGTATGTTCCATTAGCATTGGCACACTCTAATGAAGGAGGTGTTATTATACTATTTCAAGTTATTTTTAGTCTTTTTTTTATATAACAAATTTGTATAATACAGAACTCAATCAGAACTGGTTCTGGTTGTCAGTGGTGTGGAAACTACTTCATTTACACTCTGGATTGGATTCTATGATGACATAAATGCACCACAATTGTCTTAAATAGCTTGATGCCTCAAGAATACCATACAGGGCAACAATGTGAAAGCCGCTGCCCACAGTCGGGACAAAATGTCTGTCCATGCTGCTGACAACAGCCATTTACTTTGCAACAAAGGCTATGCTGCCACTGGCTGAGCTCCAATGTTCTGATCCCAATCCCAAATTCTAGGGATGGGCTCATATCCTAAAGGAGGCGGGTGCTCGCGCTATTTTTACACTCCTGAGTGTCTGCCCTGATGGTGGCCAGGAATTTCAGAATGGTCCCTTGTTGCATTTTGGCCTTTATTGCTAGAGGGTTGGAGTACGAGAGTAAGGAAGTCTTGCTACAATTGTACAGGGCCTTGGTGAGACCACACCTGGAGTACTATGCACAGTTTAGGTGTCCTTATGTAAGGAAGGATATACTTACCTTAGAGGCAGTGCAACAAAAGTTCACTAGATTGATCCCTGGGATGAGAGGGTTGTCCTATGAGGAGAGATTGAGTATATTGGGCCTATACTCTCTGGAGTTTGGAAGAATGAGAGGTGATCTCATTGAAACTATAAGATTCTGAGGGAGATTAACAGGATAGATGCTGAGAGATTGTTTCCCCTGGCTGGAGAGTCTAGAACTAGGGGTCATAGTCTCAGGATAAGGAGTAATATTTTCCACAGGGTGAGCCTTTTAAGACTGAGATGAGGAGGAATTTCTTCACTGAGGGTTGTGAATCTTTGGAATTCTGTAGCCCAAAGAGCTGTGGATGCTGAATCATTGCACATATTCAAGGCTGAGATCGATAGATTTTTGGACTTTTGAGGAATCAAGGGATATGGGGATAGGGCAGGAAAGTGGAGTTGAAGTTGAAGATCAGCCATGATCTTATTGAATGGCGGAGCAGGCTCAAGGGGCCATATGGCCTACTCCTGCTCCTAATTCTTATGTTCTTATGCTCCATCAGTGCTGGGGATGAGGGAGGGTGGGCTGTTGGCTGTCCAGCCAAAGATTTGTTGAAATGTTAGAAATTATTCATGATTTTAAAGTTGCTTTAAGGAAACCACAATTGTGGGCCCCATTTCTGATAAGATGTCATCCTGGTAGGCAAATACGCCAACATCATGTAAACGCACTTTGCTTAGGGTATGTGAGGTGGAGCCGATGGGTAACATCACCCCACCAGTCCCACTCCTCCTTATGATGGCAGTACAGGGGTGTCAAATGCAAGAAGCATCCACACCCACTTCCATCGGAATTTCTTATCCGCTGGAAAAAGGAGCAAAGACCCAGGAAAATGAGGTTGAGGTCCCAAATTCCACCACCCAAACAACGTATGTCTTTGATGTGCCCTCTCAAACCCAGGAATCAGAGCAATAGCATGAATCCAGCAACTTAATTTGAATATACAAAAGTGGGCTGGAAAAGACCAACTGGTTCCTATTCATCAGTAATATTTTCCACAGGGTGAGTCACAGAGTGGGTCCGTAGTTACCTATACAGACATAGTGCCGCCTAAATGTACCATTAACACCCCCACACAACCTCTCCTTCCCAGCAAGTTGGGTAATCTCCTGGGAGAAGCAAAAAATCCAGAGAAAACAAATCTAAACCTAAAGCGAATTAGAAAGAAAATCTCGCCGGCCTCCAAAGACAAGCAGACAAGTTCCAAGAAATTGCAGTAACATATCAATTATAACTACCACTCACCTACCTTCTATAACTTGAGACTTTCAGGAACTCATCCAGCTCCCTTTTGAAATCTATGACTACTTCTGATTTTCTTGCCTTCATAACTTGCACTAAGAATGTTTAATAATGCAGAATTAACTTTTCTTTGTGAAGTTCATTCCAGTTGTCTTGCTCTGACGATTCAGTTTTGCTTGTTTAAAATTTTCTAACATTTTTGAAAGCATCTGATGACCAGTTTATGTAATATATTTTCATTAATGTTTTCCTTTTATTGGGATCAAATCACTTTCCAAACTGTACAGAATGGATTAAAAATTATTAAAATAAAACCGCAGTGGAAAAAGAAGTCTTACAAAGTCGAACCATTACAAACTGCACTGATCTGAGCTCAGAACTGAATTCAGGCTTATTTGTGACATTGACTATACCTCCCCTATTTTGGTCTTTTTCTGCTCTTTTCTGTTGTATAGGCTGTTCCACCACCTAACTTTGAGATGCCAGTTTCTATCCCAGTGTCCAACCAAAACAGCCTGGTATACAGTAGCCCAGGCAGCTCGCTGGGCAACCACAACCTAATGCCACTGGGTCATCCTTCTCTGCAGAGGAACAGCATGTCTCCTGGAGTGACACAACGGCCACCAAGCGCAGGAAACGCAGGTAAGATTCACTGACTTTCATGCTGAATATTGCCTAGTAAAAGGAAGGTCGGTATTGTGCTTACTATAAAGTCCATGTTTGTTGCTTGTATTTGGCACATTATGGGTGTAGTTTACATTTCTTCTTAAATGCAAAGAAGAGTTGTATGCCCTACCTTTTGTAAAAAGGTGATTATAAAGAGAAGCAGAGACAATTTACTGAGACCAGTGTAGTGATGGTCCTTTACTAGCAAACTTTGGAGGGTTTATTTTGCTGAGAAACTAGGTGAAAGAGGAGGTAGTGGAGATACTGGATGGGATAAAAATTGATCAAGAGGAGGTACTAGAAAGGCTGGCTGTACTTAAAGTAGATAAGTCACCTGGACCGGATGGGATGCATCCTAGGATGCTGAGGGAAGTTAAGGTTGCAATCGCGGAGGTACTGGCCATAATCTTCCAATCCTCCTTAGATACAGGAGTGGTGCCAGAGGACTGGAGAATTGCAAATGTTACACCCTTGTTCAAAAAAGGGTGTAAGGATAAACCCAGCAACTACAGGCCAGTCAGTTTAACCTTGGTAGTGGGGAAGCTTTTAGAAACAATAATCAGGGACAAAATTGGCACTCACTTGGACAAGTGTGGATTAATTAAGGATTTGTTAAAGGCAAATTGTGTTTAACTAACTTGATGGAATTTTTTGATGAAGTAGCAGAGATGGTTGATGTGGTGTCCATGGAATTCCAAAAGGCGTTTGATAAAGTGCCACATAATAGGCTTGCCAGCAAAGTTGAAGCCCATGGAATAAAAGGAACAGTGGCAACATGGATACGAAATTGGCTAAGTGATAGGAAACAGAGAGTAGTGGTGAACGGTTGTTTTTCGGACTGGAGGAAGGTATACAGTGGCATTCCCCAGGGATCGGTACTAGGAGCACTGCTTTTCTTGATATATATTAATGACTTGGACTTGGGTGAACAGGGCACAATTTCAAAATTTGCAGATGTCACAAAACTTGGAAGTATAGTGAACAGTGAGGAGGATAGGGATAGACTTCAAGAAGACATAGACAGGCTAGTGAAATGGGTAGACACGTGGCAGATGAAATTTAACGCAGAAAAGTGTGAAGTGATACATTTTGGTAGGAAGAACAAGGAGAGGCAATAGAAACTAAAGGGTACAATCCTAAAAGGAGTGCACGAACAGAGACACCTGGGGTATATGTGCACAAATCGTTGAAGGATGTGAAGGCACTTGAGAGGGTGCAGAGGAGATTTACCAGAATGGTTCCGGAGATGGGGGATCTTAGCTACAAGGACAGGTTCGAGAAGCTGGATTTGTTTTAATTAGAGCAAAGGAGGTTGAGGGGTGATTTGATAGAGGTGTACAAGATTATGACGGGGAAAGGCTGTCCCCACTGGCTGTTGGTACAAGGACTAGGGGACACAGATTTAAGGTTTTGGGCAAGAGATACAGGGGGGATGTGAGGGAAAACTTTTTTACGCAGCGAGTGGTGAGGAGGGGTAGCATTGCTGGTAAAAGAGGGGATAAATGCAATTGAAAGGAAGGATATTAACTCAGTTAATACAGAATCTATATGGGTGGAGCTAAGAAATAGCGAGGGGCGAAAAACATTAATAGGAGTGGTATATAGGCCTCCAAATAGTAAAATAGAGGTTGGGGAGGGCATCACGAGGGAAATTAGAGAAGCGTGCAATAAGAGCACAGCTGTCATCATAGGTGACTTTAACTTACATATAGATTGGACTAGCCTAATCAGTAAAAATAATGAGGAGGAGGAATTCCTTGAGTGTTTAAGGGATGGTTATCTGGATCAATATGTCGAGGAACCAACTCGGGAACAGGCTATATTGGACTGGGTACTGTGCAATGAGAAGGGACTAATTAGTAATCTTGTTGTACGGGGACCCTTGGGTCAGAGCGATCATAACATGATCGATTTCTCACTCGAAATGGAGAGCGAAGAAATTGACTCAGAGACTAAGGTCCTGAATTTAAACAAGGGGAATTATGATGCCATTAGACGGGAACTGAGTAGGTCGGATTGGACAACGTTCCTGGGAGGACTGGAGGTAGATAAACAATGGCAAGCATTTAAAGATAGAATGACAAAATTGCAAAAATTGTTTATACCAATCTGGCATAAAAGGAAATCTAAAAAGGTAACTCAACCGTGGATAACAGGGGAAATTAGAGACAGCATAAAATCCAAAGATAGGGCGTATAAAATAGCCAAAAAAAGCGCCAGAGCGGAAGATTGGGAACAGTTTAAGATAGAGCAAAGGAGGACAAAGGGCTTAATCAAGAGGGGCAAAATAGCTTACGAAAGCAAGCTGGCGGAAAATATAAAAACTAACTCCAAAAGCTTTTATAAGTATATCAAGAGGAAAAGACTGGTGAAAACCAAAGTTGGTCCATTGCAGTCAGATACGGGGGAATATATAACGGGAAATAAGGAAATGGCAGACCAACTAAATGCATACTTTGGGTCAGTCTTTACGAAGGAAGACACAAAAAACCTCCCTGGGATATCGGGAAAAATAGGGACATTGGCAAAGGAGGAACTGACGCAAATCAATATCTCTAAGGATATGGTGTTAAGGAAGCTAAAGGGATTGAAGGCGGACAAATCCCCAGGGCCTGATAACATGCATCCTAGGGTACTGAAGGAGGTGGCCCTAGAGATAGCGGATGCACTAAGTATGATTTTTCAGAATTCATTAGACTCGGGAACAGTGCCCATGGATTGGAGGGTAGCTAACGTTACCCCACTATTCAAAAAGGGGGGTAGGGAAAAAGCAGGTAATTACAGACCTGTAAGCCTTACATCAGTTGTGGGCAAAATGCTGGAGTCCATCATTAAGGATGAAATAGCGGAGCACTTAGCAAATGGGGACAGGATAGGACAGAGTCAACATGGATTTACAAAGGGTAAATCGTGCTTGACTAATCTATTGGAATTTTTTGAGGGAGTAACTGGTAAAATAGATGGGGGAGAGCCAGTAGATGTGGTGTACCTGGACTTCCAAAAGGCCTTCGACAAGGTCCCACATAAAAGATTAGCATGGAAAATTGAAGCTCATGGGATAAAGGGGAAAGTATTGACGTGGATAGAGAACTGGCTGTCAGATAGAAAACAGAGAGTTGGAATAAACGGCTCATTTTCTGAATGGCAGGCAGTAACAAGTGGGGTACCACAGGGATCTGTCCTGGGTCCCCAGCTGTTCACAATTTACATTAATGACCTGGATCAGGGAGTCGGATGCAGCATTTCCAAATTTGCAGACGACACTAAACTAGGAGGGGGGGTGGGCTCAGAGGAGGAGACCAGGAAGCTCCAGAGCGATTTGGACAGACTGGGTGATTGGGCGGATAAATGGCAGATGCACTATAATGTGGACAAGTGCGAAGTTATCCACCTTGGGTGCAGGAACGGGAGGGCAAATTATTATTTAAATGGCAATAGATTGGGAGAGGGGGAAGTACAGAGAGACCTGGGTGTTCTTGTACACCAGTCACTGAAGGCGAGCATGCAGGTGCAACAGGCGGTCAAGAAGGCAAACGGTATGCTGGCCTTCATAGCAAAAGGGTTGGAATACAGGAACAGGGATACCTTGCTGCAGCTGTACAGGGCACTGGTGAGAACACACCTCGAGTACTGTGTACAGTTTTGGTCGCCTCATCTGAGGAAAGATGTTCTTGCCATGGAGGGGGTGCAGCGGCGATTCACCAGGCTGATACCAGGAATGGCGGGATTGACCTATGAGGAGAGACTATGTAGTTTAGGGATGTACACACTGGAGTTTAGAAGATTGAGAGGGGACCTCATAGAAGTGTATAGAATTCTGACAGGTCTAGACAGACTAGATGCAGAAGGAATGTTTCCCTTGGCGGGTGAGAACAGAACTAGAGGACATAATTTAAGGATAAGGGCTAAACCATTTAGGACAGAAATGAGGGGGAATTTCTTCACTCAGAGGGTGGTGAACCTGTGGAACTCATTGCCACAGAGGGCAGTGTACGCCAGCTCATTAAATATATTTAAGAGGGAATTAGATATATTTCTACAGGCAAAAGCGGTTAAGGGTTACGGAGAGAAGGCGGGGACGGGATACTGAATTGGAGGATCAGCCATGATCTCATTAAATGGCGGAGCAGGCTCGAAGGGCCGGATGGCCTACTCCTGCTCCTATCTTCTATGTATCTATGTATCTATGTATCTATGACCTGGAACTTGCTGCCGACGGAAGTCGTGGAAGCTTAGACACTCAGGGCTGGATTTTGAATGACCCATGGAGTCGGGTTTGGAGGCGTGTGGGGGGTTAAATTTGCGGGGTCGGGGTTTCCGACCCTATCCCGACTCCATCCCGCCTCCACGCAATTTTGACATAATCAGTCGCGGGGTTCCCGATTCTGTCCCGCCTCCAAGAGGCGGGAGAGGCCATTAAAGCCCTTAACAAGCTCTAAATTGGCTCTGTAATGCCATTTTGAAACGCTGTAGCTAGTTTAACCCTCTTTTGACGTGAAGCACGCCTGGTGTGAAACACTCCAGTGAAACCCGGCGGGAGCACAAGTGGATAGCTGACTATCGGCTGCAAGTCCACTATTATAACAGAGATGTGATGAAGGTGGTAGTAGTATTAGTTCTGAACAGTGCCTTTGATGCTGCTGCATTGAATGTCTTTAGAGACTGCCTGGGAGGACTTACTTGGCAAAAAAAATTCTCTCTCTGTCTCTCTCTCTGTCCGCCCCCCGCCCCCAGCCCCCCGCCCCCCAGCCCCAGCCAGTGGGACTAGCTGAAGTGCTCTTGCAGAGAGCTGGCACAGGCTCGACAGGCCGAATGGCCGCCTTCTGTGCTATAACCATTCTATGATTCTATGAAAGGCCAAGTCTCATGGTACAAAACACCACCAAGGTTGAAAAGAATGAAGAGGAGATAAATGATGAAACAAAAATTTAAAAAATGCTGGAAACACTCAGCATCAAGTTCACATTTCAGGCTTGCACTCTTCATCAGAACTGGAAAATATTACAGATGAATAGAATTTTAAAAGGAACAGAGCAAGGGGAAGGTGAAAAAAACAAGCAACACATAGGAAAAGAAATAGAATGACCTGTAAGGTGCTTAAATGGAAAACAGGAGATGGTTAAATGGCAGTGATATGAACATGAGACAATTGGAGACATAATGAGAGAAATCAAAGAAACAAAAGACAAGACATAAGAGCGTGTGTGAATAGCTAAAAAAGATCGGGAATAGATAGGTAAAAAGGAAGCATGAAAAACTGGCAAAGTGTAGCCGGCCCAGGAGCCTTGTAGAAGAAACAAGCAGGTCGACACCAATGGTGCAGAGCACCCCGCCAGCACAGTGTTCCAACAGGGGGAGAATCCCCACCCGGGGAGGGTTACCACCCTAAGGACCAACCTGCTCCTTCCCTCTGCAAATGCTGGCACACCCATAGACAATGAAGTTATGATTAAGTAACACTCGGCTTTGATTTTAAAAGCTTGTGGATTGTCGAACCAAATAAAGATTGAGGCAGATGTTTAAAAGGAAGCATTAGCATTTATACAGTGGGTTATCATGTCTGTCACGAACATCCCAAAGTACTTCACATGCAATGAAATGCTGTGTGGTGCAGTCTTTGTTCTTCTGTAGGTGAACACAGCTTCCATTTTGCACACATCAGTGTCTCACAAATAGCAATGAGCTGAAAGACTAGTTAATCAGTTTTTTTGACGTGTTGGTTGTAGAAAGAATGTTGGTCAGGACACTGGGAGAACCTCCCAACTATTTGAATGGTGTCATGGGATCTTTAACATCTACCTGAACTACTGGAACAAGCAGACAGAGCCTTAGTTTTATATTTAAGCTGATGGCCCTAACTGTAGAAAAAAATACATGTTTTGTTAACTTTATTGACTCATTAATGGGCTGGATTTTAACACCAAAAAACAGGTGGGTTGGGGTCGGGTCAGAGGTTAAAATTTAAAAAATCTCAACCCCAACCCACTTCCAACCTGCCCACTTCCGGGTTTAACGGAGGCGGGATAGGGGGCGGGCAGCCGACCGCTCCCAGGAGGAGGCTTGGCAATTTAAGTATTTTAATGAGGCTTGCAACCTCTGATTTAACATGCTTTGCAGGTTTAACCCTGGCTGGCCAGGTTTCCCAGGTCTCTGGGAAACCCGGCAGCTGAAGGGAGGTGAGGACAGTTTCGGGGAGAAGATAAATGCCTTCACAGCACTGCTTTTGGGCCAGGAGGAGCAGGAGTGCTTCCCCATGCCCCCCCCCCCAGCCCCCCGGCCCTCAAAGCTCCCCCACCATCAGACCCCCCCCCCGCCCTTATACAAAGACCCCCCGGGGTCAGGGATAGCCTCCCTCAGTCCGGGATCGAACTCCCCCACCCCCCCACCATGATTAGGCAACCTCTGGGTTGGGGGGTGAACCTCCCCTTCCCCCAGGAATGGACCCCATCCGGGATCGTGGCTCGGACCTACCTGGTCCTGCAGCCTGCTCCTGAGTTCTCCCCGCCTGACTGGAAGCCAAGCCTGTCAATCAGGCTGACTTCAGTGCGGGGAACCTGTCAAGGGCAAAGATGCATAGCATGTAGGAAAACCCGTACTTCCGGGCCTCCCGTCCGAAACTCGCGCATCAAAACTCGTGGAAAGTAAAATCGGGAGGGGTGTAAAACAGGCAGCCGATCAGATCCGTGAGTTTCCCACTGGGCGGGTTAGGTTAAAATTACCCCCAGAGTTTGATTTTTTTTAATATGAAATGATTGTACTCCAGGCAGAAAAAGTAAACAGTTTTATTTGTCACGTGAAGCAGTAGCACTGGATGAACTACTAGTACTTGAAAACAATGGAAATGTGAGTAACTGAAAAACTCACTTTGCTCAGAGAGGCAGACCATTGTGCAGTTTATCTGCCTTCACATGCTTCTGTTGTTTATCAATGGGTACAGATGTGTTACATAAACTGCTTTGCTGCCCTCTAGTGCTCCCATTGTTTTCAATAGGAAAATTCATTCTTGCCTTGAATAATGGATAGGTAGGGAATTACAAGGCAGTAACATCCCCTGAGGTATTAACTTGATATCATAACCTCTGACAGTGAAGATTTAAACTCTGCACTGTTCTGTTTTTGTTAATACAGAAATTGTTACATTTTCTGTTTTGAAATTTACAACTTTCATAAATAAAATGAGTTACTGGTGCTCATAGCTTGCTCAAAGCATTATAGAAGGATGTCAGTGATTGCGTATTACAGAATGTTGAGGTTAACAAATACAAGATATTGGCCATATGACTGCAAAGGGTATTCATATTTATATTTGACTGGACCATTCACTACCTTGCGCATCATAAAATAGCAACCTAGCTAATATCAGAGGACGATTTCCTCAGTGCACTATGTGTTGCAAAACCATAAGCTCCTTTTAATTGGAACAGGCTTGTGACTTACACATAATACACAAAGGAAATCTTCCCCATGTTGACTGTGGGTTTTATATTATAAGTGTTTTTCTATTCGTGATGTTTAGCCTAGGTCTGCTGTGAAATATGTTTTCCTGTCATTGTTCCTAATCCGAACCTATGCTTTCAATTTTAGGTGGCCTCTTGGGTGGGGACCTCACAACAACTGGTGCAGGCACCAGTGCAGGTACGTCAACTGTTAAATTGTCTGACACTTCATTCGTCTGAAGTTGTGACATTTTCATTTGTGGCAAGTTTTTTTTAATGAAATGTGTGAAGTTAGAGTTTGACTTACTCTACACTTCAGAATACTGAGACGTTTGCAGCACAGTAGCACAGCACATCAGAATACAAAAGCACAACACCACAGAGTAATGAACTGAAGGTTTGAACTCAACTCTGCTGAGTTACTAATCTCAATCATATTGCTATCAGAAACTATTGAATGAAGGACTGTCCCAGAGCTGTCAATTGTCACTCATTTCTAATGAGTCTCACTCATTATGATTGAAAAATACGGCCTATTTTGATATATCTCACTCTTGGAAAAAAAATCACTGCATATTTTTGAGTGAGTTTGTACTCTTTGTCTCATTCTTTTTGATCGTGAATCTCAGCATTTCCAAGATGTTGACGAGTCTGGGCATCTCTCCAAAGGGTGGGAGGGTGGGATTGTTGGCAAGAAAGCTGTCCCTGGGCTGTTTTCACATGGCTCCTCATAACTGGTCCAGAACAGCATTGGTAGAGACCAGAGAGCAAGTTGCATATTTGCCTTCTTGGCCACATCTAATATGTGCACTGGATGACCAGAAGGGAGAGAAATTCTGAGGAAAAAAAGTACAGAATAAATACCCTTAGTACAATTTAAAGTTTAAAATATTATAATCATGAACATTGGAACTGTAGGATTTAGATATTTTTCCACACAGAAAATCTATTGAAAGTTCACATTGTTGAGCTGTATTTGTGCCTAGTCTCTAAATTGTGGGTGGTGTTTTCTTGCCTTTACTACAAAAGTTCACATGTATTGTCTACAGCTCTGCACCATGGATTATAAAAAGAGCCATAGAAATGAATTATGAACACCAGCCAATGAAAACAATAGGTTTACAAGAGTGTGTTTTGTTAACAAATATTGGCTTAACAAATATGTTACATTTTTAGTTTATATTACATTTTTTGGTTAGAAATAATAAAGGCTGTGTTAGCCTTTGACATTTGGCAATGCTTTTATATTGAAGAGATTTACAATGCTACAAGGTGCAGATAAACTCTTGTTTTGTGCAAGCACAAAGCACCATCTGAAACTATAAAATGGTTTTATGTATTAGGCATAAACCTACAGTAAGACATAATAAAAAGTTACCTAGAAACTAGTGCAATCCCTGAAAACATAATCAAAGTTGACCTTTAGTGTATTGTTTCTCATTAAATGTTATTGTGTATTTTAATTGGAAAATAATAACTTTTTATAAAATCTGGTCTTCATGTAGAATAGTCATGAGTGCTTAATGTTTTAAAACTACATGTATTGCCTGAAGTGTCAAAGGACACACAAAAAGGGTTGTGGGAGTGAAGGGTCATCAGGGGACTGAAGTGTCTGCTGTGATGTCATGTTCAGAGAATGTAAGCATTTCAACTAGTCTTGTGTCCACGGGTTTTCAGTAGGAAACATGAAAAGTCTTCTTTGTTCTACATTTGTTTTTCAAAACAGAAGACTCTCTGTAGTTGTTATTACTTAGCTTTAAAATTCCATAACAAGTAAAGTCACATGAAACGATCATTTGAGCAACATATTTTGTCTCTGTTAAAGACAGTTTAGAGAATTTGCTTTCTCTGGTTAATGGAAAATCCAGAATCCATTTTGAGTTTTATTTAAATTAGTATTTTATTGCTACTGTATGTTGGCAGTCTGCATTGATGGAGCCATTTCCTTTGGCAGAACGCTGTAGTTTTAACTACAGCCTTGGAAAGTATGCTCTTTTCAGTTACTGGCATGTTATGTGCTAACTCTGATCTAGGTGCGTGGATTTTAGAAAAGGAAAACCTTATTAACAGCTCATGGCAGCAATTTATAAAACCGGATAGCATTTTATTTGCCCTATTAGATAGAGTAGGTTCCACGCAAAAAATAGTAGCACAATTTAAAGAAATTGATACATTATATAAGTTAAAACTGTATTTAAGAATAGGTGGACTGGAAAGAAGAAAATGTTATAAAGGTAGAATTTTTCACGTTCTTTGTCATTTTGACAGAAGACATGATCCAATTTAAATGTGACAGTGGTAAATAACTTCAATAAAATGCAGAAGTGCATATGGCTCAGCAGATACCGTGCTTTATAAATTGCTTCCATTATACTGAGTAAACAACTGTTTCTCTTACCTCAATATCTCAGAAATAGCTGTTCAAATATATTATGGACTCATTATATGTGTGGCAAAGAATTTGCAAGTGGAGCTCACTATTACACCTCAGTAGTTGAATTTTACACTGACAAGTTTATAACATGAGGTTAGGCTCGAGCCTTGGTGGGTTTTCATCTTCTGATTCGTCAGACAGTACCACATGACCTAGGCAGCTTGCCAAAGAATTGGTCTATAATTCTGTTTACAAAGTACTTTTTAAAGGGTTATAATGGTACCAATAAAAAGCAATTCTCAACATCAGATCTTTCAGCTAAGCTAAGAAGCTCCTTACATTGATGGAAAACAAGAAGTATCTGGACTCCAGTGATGAATCCTTCAACCACTTTTGCAGGTCACATGCTTTATATTGCTGTTGCTAATAAAACAAGCAATTAAAGGAATTATTTTAATGTCTGTTTGTCCCCTGTGAATCTTTGCTTTCTTCAAGGTGAGGGATATTGGTGCTGGGGAATGGAACATTTTTCTGTTTGGTCACCATATGCTGAACTCCCTCCGCCTGGCAGAAACGGGGCAGTAGCAGAGTTAATATCGAGGTAGTCGACTTATCGGCCCATTCTTGCTCTGCTGCAATTTTAACTTGCGCCTACCACTGAATCAGGTGGGAGCTTCATAAATCTATGAAAATCGGGGTCCACAAAAATAATGCGGCCCGCTGCTAACCTGGCTCCTCCATTCTGCAATCGTCCCCCGGATCTGCCTTTCTACTGGCCTCTAGGCCGCCCAATATTACATTGGTTCGGAGCTTCTGAGCTGCAGCGCGACTCCTGTGCGGGATGAGCAGCTCGCTGGTGTCATGTTAATAAGGCCTGGCCCTCAAAATGGACTGGGCCTTCTGCTGAAGGGATCAGTCAGCTGGCTCACGTGGTTTGCAATCTGACCACCTTATATTTAAATTCACCCCTCATTTGGCACCATCAAGCATTTTCAGGTCAGGTATAGCTCAGCCAACTTCAAACTAAGGCTACTCTGCCCAACAATACAGCATCACTCCAATCTCAAGTCCAACTCCTACTACACTAGTGTAAAATTGTCCATTTCCCACATCAGCTATCCTGTAGACTCTTTGGATGAGAATTGTAGTTTGTCCTGAATTCTGGCCAGGTTTCTGGTGTGTACCGCTAGATTAAGATTGCCCAAATTTATTTCATATAGGACCCTTACAGCTAGCAAAGAAGATTCCATCAGTTTGGGCCAGACTCAAACCCAGAACTGGACTGAAAGAATAGTTTGCTAATCCCTTTCAACAAGTTATTGGAATATATAACTTGTGACTGAGCATTTAAGAGTAATTTAAGCTGATTAGACAGACCCAACATGGATTTGTAAAGGGTAGGTCATGTCTAATGAACCTAATTGAATTTTTTGAGGAAGTAACTAATGTAGGAGACAGGGGAATGTCTATGGATGTATGTTATATAGACTTTCAGAAGACATTTGATAAGGTTCAACATAACAGACTGTTAGCTAAAATTAAAGCTCATGGAACTAAAGGCAAATTATTGAACTGGTTAGGAGATTAGGCAGTAGAAGACAGAGAGTAGGGATGATGGATATGTACTTGAATTGGAAGGATGTGTGACGAGTGGTGTCCCACAAGGATCTGTACTGGGGCCTCAACTATTCACTATATCTATTAATGACTTAGATAACTCAATAGAGAGCTATATATCCAAGTTTGCCAATGGCACAAAGATTGGTGGCATAGTAAGTAGTGTAGATGGGAGCATAAAATTACCAAGAACTATTGATAGATTAAATGAGTGGGCAAAACTGTGACAGATGGATTTCAGTGCAGGTAAGTGTGAGGTCATCCATTTTGGACCAATAAAGGATTGATCCAAGTATTTTTTAAATGGTGAACAGCTAGGAACAGTGGAGTTCCAAAGAGATTTAGGGGTCCGTGTACAGAAATCATTAAATGTAATGGCCAGGTACAAAAATTAATCAAAAAGGCTAATGGAATGTTAGCCTTTATATCTATAGGGCTAGAATATAAAGGGGAGGAAGTTTTGCTACAGCTATACAAAGCCCTGGTTAGACCATATCTGGAGTACTGTGTAGAGTTCTGGGCACCGCACTTTAGAAAGGATATATTGGCCTTGGAAGGAGTGCAGCGCAGATTCACCAGAATATTACCAAGGCTCCAAGGGGTACATTATGAGCAGAATATTACCAAGGCTCCAAGGGTTAAATTATGAGGAGAAATTACATAAACTAGGCTTGTACTCCCTGGAATATAGAAGGTTAAGGGCTCATTTTGCATTGAATTACATAGTACATAAAATTTACAGCACAGAAACAAACCAGACCATTCGGCCCAACTGGTCTATGTCGGTGTTTATGCTCCTCACAAGCCTATTTCATCTAACCCTATCAGCATATTCTTCTATTCCTTTCTCCCTCATGTACTTATCTAGCTTCCCCTTAAATGCATCTATGCTATTTGCCTCAACTACTCCATGTGGTAGCAAGTTCCACATTCTAACCACTCTCTGGGTAAAGAAGTTTTTCCTGAATTCCATATTGGATATATTAACTATATTAAAATTCATTTGCCATTTACACACCCATTTTGCAAGTTTATTAATACCTTCTTGTATTTTGTTGCAGTCTTCTTCAATATTAACTATACCCCCCAATTTGGTGAATCATCCTGATCATTCTTTTCTGAGCTCTTTTCAGTGCATCAGTGTCACTTTAAAGGTGGAATGCCTAAAATTGAGGTTTTTAGGATTTTTAATGGAATTGATAGGGTAGATAGAGAGAAACTTTTCCCACTGGTGAGGGAGTCTAGTTCAAGGGGACATAACCTGAAAATCAGAGCCACATCATTCAGGAGAGACATTAGGGGCTGGATTTTACTCACCGAGACGAGTTGGGGGCGGGACTGCTGCCTTCCGGGTTCTAGTCGCGACGTCTGACGCACAGACGCTATTTTCCCCTGATTGGCCTTGTTAAGCCCGCCCTGCGGGCTTGCTGGCCAATTAAGGGAAAGCCAGTGTCAGATGACATCTGCCGGTTTTCTTAAAGACACATGAACCATAAATTTTTGACAGTGTTTGACAGCATTGAGGTGCTGTCAAACACTGACAATCACTGTACAAAGGTGAGCCCTTGCACCCAGACTCTCCAATGACTCTCTCCTTAGGATGAAACAGATGGCAGCTGCAGGTGAGGGTACAGAAGCGATCTGTCACTTCTCCCATTGAGGTGAGGCCACACAAACACTTCAAAGCTTGTCACCTACAGAAAATTCTAAACACATTAAAAATGACTTTCCCAACATTTCCTTACCTCTGATACTCACCAGTGTCCCATTGCATCCTTCACACCACTTCTGCAGCTGTCATCTGTACACCAACAGTACAACAGACCCACAGCACGCCTCACTTACCCTGGCGGGGTTCCCCGACGTCGGGAAGCCGGCAGCAGAAGTCGCAAAATGGGAAAAAGCCTCTTAATTGCCTGTTAACTACCTGTTAACAGGCAGTTAAGTTGCTATAATCCTCTTCCCGCCGCTCGGAGTCGGGTCCCTGCACAAATCGGGGACCCGACTCCCAGGAAGATTGGTTGGAGGCGGGTTGGGAGCAGGTTCGGGACCCGTTCCCATTCTTTTTGATTTTCCCAGCAGTTCTGCCTCCTCAGGGCTGGTAAAATCCAGCCCTAGGAAACACTTCTTCACACAAAGGGTGGTAGAAGTGTGGAACTCTCTCCCACAAAAAGCAGTAGATGCTAACTCAATTAATAATTTTAAATCCGAGATCGATTTTTGCTAACTAAGGTTATTAAGGGATATGGAGCCAAGGCAGGTGGATGGAGTTAGGATACAGATCAGGTATGATCTCATTGAATGGCGGAACAAGCTCGAGGGGCTGAATGGCCTACTTCTGTTTCTATGTTCCTAACACCCAATACCTGGTTTATTTTCTTTCTTGTGTTTTTTACTCAGAAAAAGTTGGTGACAATTTTATTACTAAGCACACTGTTTCTGGCACAAACAAATCTTTTATTTGTCATAGTTCCTATAATAAGGATTATAGTTTTGTGGGGTCTTGAACTTGCAGGCCCTTAATCACTTAAGTTGCAGTAACTCGCATTAAATGGCGATGGACCATGAGTTATTGTAACCTCAGGGCATAGACACTAGAGTGCACAGTACTCTGACAGTTTATAAACACCATCTCATTTTGGTTTTCTTAATACGTTGTTCAATGCCTAAGTCATATTTTTGGACAAAAATAACACGAAACTTCATCCATATAAATTGCTATGTATGAAAGAATATTGTGTATGTGGCAGGGAGGATTCTGTTTTTATGAGAGCTTAGCTTTAGTACATTTCTAATTTGACTGTCTCTATTTTGAAATTGATCTGAATAATTGCATTTTATATGGAAGGGTAGATACCTGGGAAGGAGACCCAATGCTGCAGTTCATTCAAGATGATGTCATATATTGTGACAGCAAAACTCCAGCACTTTAACATATTTAGTTCTTCTCTTGGCTTTGGTTTTATTTACTGTCTAGGATTTGTTTTGTATTATAATTTTTAAAGAGAAAAAATAATTTGGTATGCATTTAAGTTCATGTGTTCTTACTAATTTTTTGTAGGGCGATGAGCATGGTGGTGAGGTTTGGGCTGTAGAATTTGGATGAAAAGATCATAAAACTGAATATGCCTGAAGGTTTACAGCATCATGTAAACAAGTATTTTCAGTCGCAGATTACCAATTAATGATGCATAGAATTCCTCAGTAATTGATTGCAGGCTATTTCTCAATATAGCTGCAATAATGAGATCACATTAGTTAATTTCAATGAGGGCAGTAATGGGGGTGCTACAGTTAGTGTCTTGGGGTTGGGGATGAAATTTGACCAAAAGTTTCTGTTTCTGATCCCTGTTGGAAGTGTGTACTGTAGGCACTGGGTTGAAACAAGATTGAGCTGAGGTATGATGTCCCAGTGGTCGAGTACCCTGCTCGTGCTTACTGTCCAGTCTAAAACTAGCTATCCTTGTTCATTTGAAGAAGGTACTGGATAGCTACGACCACTGCCTTTGAGGGGAGATGGTGAGGTGAAGAATCTGAAGGCAAATTCAGGAGAAAAGGAAAAAGAAATCCTGTGTTAATGTCAGTTTACCTTGAGGACAGGGAAGGGTCAATGCTGATAGATATTGCTGCCTTAGTAAATTGACTAAAACTGAATAAAAACCTGTATTTAATTGAAGCAATACGATGTTGAAAATCTTTTATTTTGGGTTTCATTCTCTTGATTTATGATATAGTCTGAATGCTGCAATGACATCAAGCTATGTGACTTGGTGACTACATTAAGCCTCTCAGGTATGCAGCAGCAGTGGGCTTTCCCCCTTGTTTCCAGATGCTAGGGGCGGGCCTGTTGCAGAAGTATATCAGGTCCATGCAAATAACCTAAACCTGCAAATCCAGATAGGTTCAGGTCTGGTCAGGTGCACTGTACCTGACTAGTACACAGGCATGGGCCATAGGAAAATCAGCTCAAATATATTTTCACTGGAGAAAGGAAGATAAAGAACATGATCCAGTTCTTCAAAAATGATTTTGTATATGTATGCATGTTATGCAACTTGGAGTGTGAGCTGTAGGACATGTATAATTGTGGCACTGACCCATACAGACCAAGGAGGGCCTAGGATTCATCCATGGTCTGTGATGACAGACCACAATAGTTAACCCAGTGCCTGCTTTTTAGCCTTAGCCAGACTTTCACTTTTTTCTTTCCCCAAGATCAATAGATATATTTTCCAGATAAGCATTCCTAGTGCAGAGCTTTCCAAATAAGCATTCTTAGTGCAGAGCTTTCCATGTCAGAAACAGAACCAGAAATTCAGCTGTGGAGGTCAGCACATTCCACACCACTTTCCATTTAAAACAGAAAATCATGCAAGAGTGCTGACCTCTGGCAGATTTCCAGATCTGCGAAGATCTCCCGGGAGTGCTATTACTAAACTCTACCCCATTGTTTCAATCTCCTTAACATCCATAATATCCTTCACATAGTGAGCTGGATTTTGCTGTAGAAATAACGGTGAGGCTAACGGCGCTCACCGTTATTAAAGTGTAAATCGGACAGCAACTTCCGGCGACCACCCTGAGCAGTTAAACGTGGAAATACGTTTGTATTTTGCTGTCAGAGATGCCCTGCTTCTCCAGAAGTTGCACTGTACCAGTATCCCGCCGAGAGACTCGGCATTGAAATACACTGAACAGCCTGTATTTGCCGTACTTACATAATATATACCCACTAAACACACCAGAAAAAGTTAGGGCTTGTCCATTCCAGTGTAAGCACATTTGTAACGGTGTGATAAGTCTTAATTAAATTACATTACATAGAATATATAGCACAGAAACAGGCCATTAGGCCCAGCTAGTCTGTGCTGGTGTTTATACACCCATTCTGAAATATAAGCTGACATGAACTGGTTGGGCCGAATGGCCTGTTTCTGTGCTGTACATTCTATGTAATTCTATCTACCTCATCACAGCCTTTCAGCATATCTTTCTATTCCTTTTTCTCTCATGCACTTGTCTAGTTTCCTTTTGAAAGCATCTAAGCTATTTGCCTCAACCACTTCCTGTGGTAGCGAGTTCCACATTCTAACTACTCTTTGAGTAAAGAAACTTCTCCTTATTTCCCTATTGGATGTATTAGTAACTGTCTTGTACTTATGACCCCTATAACCTCTGCCAAACAACCTCTCTGGCACTGAAAATTAACTTTTACAAGTATGAAGTCTCATTCCTTCACATTTTAATTATTGTTGGAGATTTAAAAAAATATATTTTTTAACTTTTTCTTTCTGTCTCTGTTATCTCTCTCTTAATCCCATCTTTCTTTCACTCTCTTCAGTTGTGGCACTCTCACCTCTGAGTCAAAAGGTTGTGGCTTCAAGTCCCTCTCCAGAGACTTGAGCACAAAAATCTAGGCTGACACTCCAGTGCAGTACTGAGGGAGTGCTGCACTGTCAGAGATGCCGTCTTTCAGATGAGACGTTAAACCGAGGTGCCATCTGCCCCCTCAGGTGGATGTAAAAGATCCCATGGCACTATTTCGAAGAAGAGCAGGGGAGTTATCCCTGGTGTCCTGGCCAATATTTATCCCTCAATCAGCATCACAAAAAGCAGATTATCTGGTCATTATCACATTGCCGTTTGTGGGAGCTTGCTGTGTGCAAATTGGCTGCCATGTTTCCTACATTACAGCAGTGACAACACTTCAACAAGTACTTCATTGGTTGTAAAGCGTTTTGAGACGTCCGGTGGATGTGAAAGGCGCTATATAAATGCAAGTCTTTTTCTTTTAATACTTCTGCCATTCATGTAAATTGCTGCATCATATCTTATCTTCCCATGACTTCAATGTAAATGAAAATCAGGAGAGATGTATAATGGACAGCTGATCCACTATCGCCCAAAGTCAAAATTACCCCCAAGGTTTCTAGTTTACATCTATAATGTATTAGAAATGGCACGTGGTCTGAGAATTCCAGAGGTACTGCACCAGTAGCTAGTGCTGTCAACGTAACATGACATGACAAATTGGGAACAAGGTTAAAGTTACTTGACAGCCCAAAGCTGAGCAAGTTTTCTTCCCCTGTGCTCTGGCTCCCACAATCAGTATGATTTCAGCTTCTGTTGCCCTCCCAACCCACCCTGAAGATCAAGTTTGTAGCCAATATCCCTACACTACCAAAGATGAATGTTTTTACTTCGAAGAAGTAGTGGATTTACCAGAATTTGATTGAAATAAGCAGTAAAGTAAATCCTCCATCTGATAACCAAACTTCCCCCTAGACCTAGGCACACAGCCTGCCCCCATCCCTCAGCTGAGTAGGAATCGTAGCTGCTACCCCCCTGAGAAACATCATGGGCAGCAATCAACCAATCCCACAGCTCAAATTCAAATTCATTCACTACCAGTTGCATCTCTGCCACCAACCCTCTCCACACTGTCTGCTCGGAGTGAAAATCCAACCCCCAGTCGGGTCGGTGCCATGACTATAGATTTTTAGTACTGGGTAAATTCTGCACAGTCCCACACCAACTACAGGGAAATTCTGCACAGTCCCACACCACCTACTGGGAAATTCTGCACAGTCCCACACCACCTACAGGGAAATTCTGTACAGTCCCACACCACCTACTGGGAAATTCTGCACAGTCCCACACCACCTACAGGGAAATTCTGTACAGTCCCACACCACCTACTGGGAAATTCTGCACAGTCCCACACCACCTACTGGGTAAATTCTGCACAGTCCCACACCAACTACAGGGAAATTCTGCACAGTCCCACACCACCTACTGGGAAATTCTGCACAGTCCCACACCACCTACAGGGAAATTCTGTACAGTCCCACACCATCTACTGGGAAATTCTGCACAGTCCCACACCACCTACTGGGAAATTCTGCACAATCCCACACCACCTACTGGGAAATTCTGTACAGTCCCACACCACCTACAGGGAAATTCTGCACAGTCCCACACCACCTACTGGGAAATTCTGCACAGTCCCACACCAACTACTGGGAAATTCTGCACAGTCCCACACCAACTACTGGGAAATTCTGCACGGTCCCACACCACCTACTGGGAAATTCTGCACGGTCCCACACCAACTACTGGGAAATTCTGCACAATCCCACACCACCTACTGGGAAATTCTGCACGGTCCCACACCAACTACTGGGAAATTCTGCACGGTCCCACACCACCTCACACGGTTCTCACGTGCAGCCAATACATATTGGAAAAAAATCACTGGCAGCGTGCCCATGATTTCTCGATGTGGCCTGGCTTGTGTGTGAAGTTCTGGTTATGGCACAGGGCCTTGCAAAATAAGGGGTTGAAATTCGATTAATCTCAAAAAATGGTCGCAGGGAGCGCATAGCGGGTAGCGCAATCTGGCGCACCCATTCAAACAGGTGCAGGCAGCACGAAACATTTGTGCTGCCTGTTCATTTACATCATTCGATCGCTGTGCTCAGTGCTAAATGTGCTGCTAGTTGGCTTAGCACTCAAGAGGGGTGGCCAATATCGGGTGCAGTCTGCTGGCCAATAAAATTTTGCCTAGGCTTTCTGAACTACTTAAAGGGGAGGTGCTTTGATGCAGAAGCCATGGCTCAACAGGGAAGAGAGAGGATAAAGAGCTTCTCAGATGCAGATGTACCCTTGGTCCTTGGGGTGTACAGAAGATGACAAATCCTCTACCCGCATGGGGGGCAGGAGGCCTTCCAGGCCACACGCCAGAAGTCGGTGGGAGGAGCTAGCAGAAGCCGTCAGTGCCACATGCAGGATCTGGATTCCATGCAGCAAGAAGTTTAATGACCTCACACGAGTGAATGCATCTTCAAATGTCATATCCCACCAACTGACCGCTAACCTCACACACTGCTCAATGCACCATACATGCATCACTCGCCTACTAACACTTACCACTGCTGCAAGACTCGCACCCACATCTGACACCTTGCACACATGACAGGAATATCGCCCAAACACACTGCACCACACTCATTGACACACTTCCCTTTCTCTTGCAGGAAAAGAAACATAGAAAAATAGGAGCAGGAGTAGGCCATTCGGCCCTTTGAGCCTGCTCCGCCATTCAATATGATCATGGCTGATCCTCTATCTCAATACCATATTCCCGTTCTGTCCCCATACCCCTTGATGCCTTTTGTGGTACACAACAGACATGAGCAGCAGCTGATGGGCAGAGGGATAGCCCATCTTCAGAACCTCACTTAGCTGGAGGAGACCGTGCTGGAGATCATTGGAGGGGCAGTCACAGAGGCCGCAGCAAGCAGCGAGGTTGGAAGCATTGTTGATGATGGTATGCTCATACCTAATCCTTCTTCTCATTTCCCACGTCTCCATCATCCCACAATCTCTTCTCACTTACAAGCTGCTGATGGTGTAAAGCATGCACCTCTTACTTTTCCCCCCGTCCCCTCATCACAACCCGACCCTTGTGCCTTTCTCCTTTCAGATACCCAAGAACTGCCACCAGCCCAGCCTGTCTCCGACATTGTAGAGGAGGAGAGTGAAGGAGAAGAAGACGCACAATCACTCGATTTAACACTCCCAGGCACCAGCTCAGAAAATGGCACTGCACATAGAGGGTAGTATAGAGATCTGGAGCTTCATTCAGGCGAACCAGTTTCTGATGACGCACTCATGGACAGCCTATTTGAAACGAGGATCTGCTGCTTGCCTCCTCCCTTCCTCCTCCTTCTCCTCCTCCTCCTGAGGTGGTCGTGGAACCTGTGGTGGCAAGGGCTGTGCCCTCATCATGGCCAAGTTGTGGAGGATGCAGCAGACCACCAAGAAATGGGACACCCGCTCCAGCATGTACTGGAGGGCTCCTCCTGAGTGGTCAAGGTAGCAGAACCGTTGCATCAGAACCCCAATGGTCTGCTTGATGAGGTTCCTCCTAACAGCATGGCTCTCATTATATGATGGCTGGCCATGAATGGTGGGGTTGTGGAGAGGAGTCATTAGCCAGGTGCATAGTGGATAGCCCTTGTCTCCGAGCAGCCACCCTCGGGTTTGACATGGTGGCTGGCACACCGGACTGGCGCATGATGAAGGCATCATGACTGCTGCCAGGATACCAGGCATTCACTATCATGATGTGTTGGGCGTGGTCGCACAACAGCAGCACATTAAGTGAGTGGTAGCCTTTGCAGTTGGTTACGGTACACCTCAGGATTAATATGCGGTACCCATAAAGCTACTTGTGTGCAGTCGATGGCGCCCTGCACCATGGGGAAGCCCGATATCCTGGCAAAGCCACGTGCGCGCTCCTCCTGCTTCTCTCTGTTCAGAGAGAAGACAATGAAGTTCCTTCTCCTGGAGTACAGAGCCACTGTGACCTCCCGGATGCAGCGATGGACGGCGAACTGGGAGATGTTAGCTATGTTTCCTGCTCCAGACTGGAAGGATCTGGTGGTGAAGAAAATCAGGGCCACGATCACCTTGAGGGCCGCTTGCCGCGTCGTCGTCGCCCTGCTCTGAGGCTGCAGGTCTGGTTCCAGGAGATGGCAGAGTTCTGTGACCATCTCCTTGGTGAAGCGGAGCCTCCAAATACACTGTTCCTGGCTTAAGTGCAGGTAGGAAAAGAGCTCTCGGAAGACCCTAGGTGGGTAAGCCCTCCTGCCCCCCCCTCCTCCTCCCTCTGCAAGCAGCTTGTCCTCTTTCAGATGAGACGCTAAACCAAGGGCCCGTCTGCTCTCTCAGGTGGATGTAAAAGATCCCATGGCACTATTTTGAAGAAGAGCAGGGGAGTTATCCCCGGTGTTCTGGCCAATATTTATCCCTCAATCAACATAACAAAAACAGGTTATCTGGTCATGGTCACATTGCTGTTTGCGGAAGCTTGCTGTGCGGAAATTTGCTGCTGTGTTTCCTACATTACAACAGTGACTACACTTCAAAAAAAAAGTACTTCATTGGCTGTAAAGCACTTTGGGACGTCTGGTGGTCGTGAAAGGCTCTATATAAATGCAAGTCTTTCTTTTTTGCTGTCTCTGCTCCATCTCCCTGTCATACTCCAGCGCGAGGGGGACTGCAAGTAGAGTCCCCATGACTTTGAGCAAGTGGTCTGTGCAGAACCCTTGACATCAGAAGCAAGGCGTTCTCCACTTGCAGCACCACTCCCTGTCACCTCACCAACTTTAAGTAACTGTAGAAAGCTTCAAACAGTTGCACAAACTTACACAGAGCCAGTAGAAATCAAAAAGCAAGTTGTTTCTGATCCCTTTAAATAGCGCTAGTTGGGGGTTCCTTGTGCGTTCAGCTGTTTGTGTTTTGGAAAGGGTGTTGAATGGAGCGACAACATCCAAAATGGCAGGTTATGTGTCAAATCAGCGTTGCACACTGATTGATGTCATGATCTGCCTCATTACCATTTTTCTAGCGAGCGCAGGCAATGGTCGCGCTGCCAACCTGCCCAAAATGGCAGTCGCCGCGGGACCCACGGAAGTGGGCAGAAGCGAAGTGGCCGCTATTTTATTTGCCAAAACCCGCCTTAACAGCTGGCACTAAGGTGTCGAATTTCACGGCCTTTATCTTTACAACTTTAACATTTGTATGAAGCGAAACAACTTCACACTGGCACAACAGTTATTGTTTAAGTGCAGCCTAAAAGCTTGATTAAAATTGCTTTTTTATACTGGCTGTCCAACAATACCACTACAACGGATAAGGCAAGATAACGCAAGAAAGAAGCTAGTATTTATTCCACTACTATCTAAAAATTGTTTGAATCTCTTTGAACTTTACTCTGAGTGGGCGTGCTATTTTCAGCAAGATTGAACTCCAGCATGTGTTTTTATTTTGTTTGTATAGTAGATAGTTGATTACAGTTTGTAACCAGAAATAATTGTCCCAAGGACAGGTGCCTTATGAAATTGGACTTGAACTGCATAAGCGATTTTAGGAAAAATCCAAAGTGGAAACAGTTTCTCCTTATTTACTCCATCAAAACCCTTCATAATTTTGAACACCTCTATTAAAAACCCCTTAACCTTCTCTGCTCTAAAGAGAACAATCCCAGCTTTTCTAGTCTCGCCATATAATTGAAGTCCCTCATCCCTGACATCATTCTAGTAAATCTCCTCTGCATTCTCTCCAAAACTTTGACATCCTTCCTAAAGTGTGGTGTCCAGAATGGGACACAGTACTCCAGCTAAGGGCTAACCAGTAATTTATAAGAGTTTAGCATAACTTCCTTGCTTTTGTACTCTATGGCCACGAATGTAATTTTGGAGGCGGAATGGGGACGGGTCAGCTGTTTTCCGGGTTCCGGTCCCGCCCCCAGCTGCCTCTGCTCTGCAGACATGATTTTCCCTTGATTGGCCTTGTTCAGCCCGCCCGCTTACCGGCCAATTAACAGGAAGCGGGTCTGATGACGTCATTTGATGACTAGTCATCTGCCGGTTTCCTTAAAGGGACCATGCACAATTTTATTTTGACAGCTGATCTGTCAGTGTTTGACAGCATTGAGGTGCTGCAAACACTGACAATCACTGCACAAAGGTGAACACTTGCACCCAGGCTCTCTAATGACTCCCTCCATATGCTTATGGAGGGAGTCACAGCACGCAGGGAGGTTCTTTTCCCTTCCAAGGGCGGAAGAGACCTCCCCAGGACACCAACTTACCTTGCACCTCCACCCAACCCTCTCTATCTACTTTATCACTTCCCCATCTCACTAGCCACCCATCACACTCACCCTCATCCTACTGCAAGCATACCAACTAACAGCACACAAGGGTAGGCACTTGAGAGGTTTAGCCAATGTCCATGTGAAGTTTCTGGTAATGTGTTGTCATACAGTGTAATATCTTTTTCCAAAAGTGCCCCGTATTGGACAGATCTGAGCACACACTGAGAAGTGTCTTGCTGATTTCCAGTGATTGTTTAGTCATAACTCCCCCTCCCCCGGATGTGTGTGCATGGAATGGCTTGGACATTAAAGGGATGCTTCACGGTGCTGGTGTGGGATGGTGTCAACCTGGCGCATCATGTGGCAGCCAGGGTTTACAGCATCAAGTGAAGAAAGTCTGGCCATGGTGATGCCATCGCTGGCCTCCCGGCCAGCAATTTTGTCAGGGGTTGATGCCCTGTGTCCAGTGCAGCATCAGGTGGGTGAGGAGGAGGAGGTTGGCGCTCCTGGTGCTGGTGCTGTTGTTTTGGCTGGTTGTGGTGCTGCCGTGGCTGCTCTTCCTCCGAATCTGACGACCAGGATGAGAGGATGTAAATGGTACCCATCACGTTGCTATAGATTTCAGTTGAGGCAAGAAGCTTGCAAGCGCACACTCAAAGTGGCCTGAAATTATTCCAATCAGGTAACACTCCAGATTGGTGTCAGCTTGAAGAGTCACAAGGTCAGTAGATTTGCAAAATCTAATCCCAAACCTCCTACAACAAAGTTGTTGCATTTGAATGTCAGCCATGTTACAGAAGCACTTTTAAAGTGCTGCACCAATGACTACAAATCATGTCCTCGAGAAACTCGTCTCCTTGCAGCTGGCGTGTTTCTGACAAGACGGGAAACAGGAGCCAGAAGCACAAAAATGGGAAACCACTATAAAAATAGGATTAGCAAGGCAGTTAACAGGCTCTTAACTGCCTTAACTACCTGTCCCACCGGTTCCCGTCGGGTCAGTTTGGGAGCGGTTGACCCGACACTCATGAAAAATCACGCAGGGGCGGGATGGAGGCGGGTTAGCAGTCTGAAGCCATTTTTTCCGATTTTCACTGCTGACCCGCCTCCTCAGGGCTATTAAAATCAAGCCCTATGCCACTATTTATAAGGCCAAGGATCCCGTATGCTTTTTTTTAAACAGCCTTATCAACTTGTCGTGCCAAGTTCAAAGATTTATGTCTGTGAATCTCCAGGTCTCCTGTTCCTGCAACCCCTTTAAAATTGCACCAATATTACCATTGTTCTTTTGTTATTTTTTATGTTTTTGATTTCTCCCTTATTACATACATTTGTGGATGCAAGGGCAAGCAGTTAACACACTCCTGGGCCTCTGCTACTGCCACTCTGGATATCTAGAATACACAAAAGATTAACATAGCATGAGTCTCCCTCTTACTTTTTCCTCCCAACCCATAGGGATGTGCCTGGACTCTTCTTGTCACCTCCCTACAGTGGAACTGGGAAGATCAGAAACTCACTGTGTGAGGAATCATGACTCCAAACCCACATCCTACCACTCTGGCACAGCAAGATTTAGCCGTCTTTAAAGCATGTGGGCTCTGCTACAGTTAGTTCTCTGTGACTGAACACAACTTATTTAGTGGTTTGTTTTTCAGACTATTACACATTCCCAAAGTGTTTATTAAAACAAACTGTTCATTGTTTTATTGATGCCATTTCCCCACCCCGTATCGCTATACTCCTACAAAGTTATTGCAATAAGTAGAGTTTTTGTCAGCATATCAACGCTATTAGATTTTTATATGTTATATTATTAAATCCATTATTTGCAAATCACACCTATGGATGTTGTAGTTTCTGGTGATATATTTGTAATAATACTTGCAATTTATATAATGCCTTATCATGTTAAAACATGTGAAAGCACTTTGCATAATTAATTACTAATGACTTTACTGTAAAGGCATATGTGTGTAATACTGTCCCTGTTCAAGAAGCATGACTTTTACAAAAAGAAAGAAAGACTTGCATTTATATAGCGCCTTTCACAACCACCAGATGTCTCAGAGCTTTACAGCCAATGAAGTACAAGGCTAACAGAGATTCATTCTGCGAAAGCAATAGCTTACAGCATTACAAATTTTACTGTTTTCGTTGCAACCGTTAATGGTTTCAAAAATATTAACAGGGAAAACTTTTTTAACACTGATTATTTTGTGGCTGTGTATATATAGGACTGTTACTTTTACTGAATTGAGTTTTTCAAATAGTGCAGTTTCTAACTTAGTTCATGAGAACTGCAAAATTTTCTTCATATAAGCCACAAATTTGTATAGACCACACCCTATATTCCTTGATTAATATTTTAGGTATAAAGTCCCTTTAATAACCATAAACTTCAAGTGCACAAATTTATATTTAAGTGAAATTCATGCTTATAATTTAGGGTGTTTATAAACATAAATACTGTACTTTAGTTTTGATTAAAATCACTGCTCTATACTTTTCTGAAATTACATTTTAATTAGTAGCCAACGATACTATATACAATGACTAACATCTGTGATCTGTGTGGAACTAAGAAGCTAAGATTATGAGGCAGTAGTTGAAACTCAATGTATTAGATATTACTTCAGGTTTTCTTTTCAGATAGAGACCTTCTTTGTACAACCACTGACTTTTCCAACAGCTTATAAAATTTGTTAAAGCATTGCATCTTGTTTTATGCAGAGCTCTACTATGGTTTTTCCACATTTGTATTATACTCCTAATGAAACCTGTCCTGTCTCATTGATTCATTTGTTTCTCTTCAGTTTGTCTCCACCAGTTTTCTTCTCTCTTTTCCTGAAGGCATTAATTTCTTGCTGGGGTAAGATTCCACAGGTACCAGTTGCCCTCCCTACTTCAGCCAACTGGCCATCATCAGTCATATGTGAGCCTTGACAGGCTATTCGATCAGGCATCACAGCCGAGCCTCATCCTGTCACCCGACGGCCACACTCACTCTCAAGTACACACACACACTTTCAGTGTAGGTTGCTCGATAGCAATCAGGAGTAGGAACCTTGGCCAATTTTTTACCCCTTCGCTAACCTAGGATGCTAAAGCCAATTGTAGAACCATACTATTGAGATTAGCTAGCTAGCACAGTCCAGGTATCAAAACTGATGGTCTTCCTGGTCTGTTTAGCTTCATTTTCTATTGGATAAACTCTCCGAGCTATTGGGGAGCCCACATGCCCATAACTCAGAATGTATAGCTTGCACAATCTGCCTCTGGCAGCTGTAGAAACTGTTGGTGACCATAGGCCTCAGGTTTCATCCTATCAAATGCATTGTTTAGACCAAGTTGAGTCAACAGATTGGTATTGCTGATGAATGAACTTCACACTGAGGTTTATCCTTAATAGTTTCCTGATTTCACATCAGGACTTTTGCATTTGCAGCTTGTGCACAAACCACATTTTCCTGCGAAGTTTTGGAGCTAAATTAATTGTTATGAACTGTTATGGAGTGCAACCAATCTTCAATTTTAACAAATAAATAAAATCTTGTACTATGTAATATTAAATTAAGTACCATTAATAAATTTAAAAATTGAGATTAAAACAAAAGTTTAGCAATAAACTTTCTTTTAAAAAGTACATTCATTAACATCATGCAGAAAATGCAATTAAGCAGCTTCAAGAGCTAAATTTACATAAAAAAGAACATGTGCTTCTCATCTTCTTGTAATATATTGTCCGGAAGTATGTCTAGTTTAGATATATAATTTTTGTCCTTTATAGTGGGTAGCGATTCTAGTACTATGCTTATGGATGCGTCACAGATTGTAATTTTCATGATCCACCATAATTTTAAACTAGCTGAGGAGGAAAGTTTTAATCTGTACATTAAAAGCTTTGGAAAGCTCTCTGTTCCTAGATCTAACTGAGACATTTTGTTTCATGGATTATCATGAGGAGGGGCACCAGGCCTCAAAGCAGGCCACAGTATTCTGAGTAAGAAGGATGCGGTTTGCATAGTTGGTTATATGCAAAAAAAAAATCTTTGTAATCAACCACATGCATGTATTTTTCATTTATTTTCTTTTAATTTTATGAAGGATTTCTGCATAATTGGTTCACAATCCACAACTATGTGTTCTGAATGTCCTTTATGAACATTGTTATGCCAAGAAGGCTGAAATGTCTTGAATTAGGTTGCTGATTGCAGAAATGCTCATTTAGTAGTCTCTGATGTTCTAATGGAAAGTATTCCTGAAAGTGCAGGATGAAACTTTGTACACAAATATCAAATTATTTGGTGCCTTTAATGGTCCAGTTAGACTGCATTTTTTAGGACAGTGTGATGCAGATTTCATGTTGACACAAAAATGGTAACATAGCTACCATGAGGAGGTTGTCTCAGACCACATGGACTTCACACCAGCTGCACCATGAGAGTTGGCTCTTAACTAATTTAAAAATGTAACTGGCATCCTGATTGGAGCTCTGAACTTGCATTTAAGCAGAGATGGGCAGCGCTCTACATTGCTTGAGAACAGAGTAGTGTAGTAGACCTATGTGTAGTAGCTGTGTCAGTAGACTCTCAGTTGCATGATTATGATATGCAAATAGCTGACCAACTATTGTACTGGATGGTTCTTCAGAAGCACCCCAGTTCCAACATGTCATACTGTGCCATTGAATTATAGAGGTTACAACACAGAAGGAGGAGATTTAGCCCATTACTAGAGCAATTCCACTGTCCTGCCTTCTCGCCATTGCCCTGCATTTTTCTCTGCTTCAAATATTTATACACTTTTGTCTTAAAAGATCTGTCTGCCACAACTATTCCTTGCACCAAAGTATTCTATACTCCAGCAACGCTCAGCATAAAGAAGTGTTAGATAACCTGTCTCTTCACTCCTAGTGACAATTTTAAGTTGACTCCCCAACCAGAGGAAATAATCTTTCTCCATTCACTATCAAAACCCTTCATTATTTAAAAAAAATCTATTAAATCCCCTCTGAGGCTTCTCTACTTCCGTGGAAATAATCAGTTTCTCAAGTCTCTCCTCATACCAATAGTTTCCCATCACTGGCATCATCCTGGTGAATTTGCACTGTATGCTTTCTATGCCTTTAAGATCCTTTCTCTAATTGAGGCCTAGAATTGCACACAGCACATAACTTAATCATTTCCTAGTACAAATTTATCATTACATCCTTGCTGCTGTACTCTATGGGGGGAATTTTCCCAGCCCTGGGGAGGTGGGTATGGAGGTGGGACTGCCGGGAAAATGGCAGAAACTGGGAGCGGGTACCGACTCCGCTCCCAACCCGCCTCCGTGCCATCTCCCCAGGAGGTGGGTCCCCGACTCGCGCAGGGACCCATCACCTCGAGGCAGGAAGGGTATTAGAGTCAATTAACTGCCTGTTAACAGGTAATTAACCGGCAGTTTTGAGGCTTATCCCCATTTTGCCCCTGCAAGTGCGGGCTTCCCGACAGCTACGAACCTCGCCAGGGTCAGCGAGACGAGCAGTGGGTCTGCAGGGGTGAGAGGGGTCGAAAAGTCCGCTGTGGAGGTGAGTGATGGGTGCAAGTATGGAGAGCTATGCATGAGAGGTGAGTGTAAAGTGTTAGAAAAAGATTAGTGACCTTTGCTTCTTTCTGCAGGCTTCAACCCTTGGGGATCCGGAGGTGCCTCATCAACGGCAGAGATGACAGAATGGCTGCTGCATTCTCAGATGCAGCAGCCATCTGCTTTCTGCTGAGGAGAGAGGTTTTGGTGAGTCTTCTGTGCAAGGGCTCACCTTAGAACAGAGATTGTCAGTGTTTGACAGCTTCTCAAAGCTGTCAAATGCTGACAATTCAATTTTCGACAGATGAAACGTCATACGCTGACGTCCTCTGTCACCGGCTTTCCCTTAATTGGCCGGCTAAGCCCGCAGGGCGGGCTTAACCAGGTCAATCAAGGGAAAATAGCATGGGTTGGCCAGATGTCGTTGGGGGCGGGACTGAAACCCGAAAACCAGCAGTCCTGCCCCCAACGCGCCCCCATTGACAAAATCCAGCCCTATGTCCCTCTTTATAAAACCCAATTTGTTGTAGGTGTTTTTATGGCTTTAGCTGCTCTTGGACTTACAGGGAATTATGTATTTGAACCCGTAGGTCTTTATGTTCATTCCCCCCTTCAGCTTATTTTCATTGAGTGTACACTCCCATGTGTTCTTTTTCCTCCCAACTTATCCACAATGAATTGCATCTGTCACCTGTATGACCATTTGCGACCTCATCTATGCGCTTCTGAAGTCTTTTCAACTCTGTCTTAAGTGTTCTTTTAAAAGGGACTAGTGAAATTCCCAACTGGCCCAAATTTGGGTATTAAAAACTTTCTACTGGATTAGTTTAAGTTTCTCAGGTTTTTACTTAAGTTCAGAGCAAGTCCCTAATAAACACACCATTGATGAAGTGGATAATGTGAAATGGTCATTCTTTCTGAACTAATTATTACTCTCTTTGGCCTTCAACAAATAACTACAGTTTCAAAGCCAATTCTTTTAAAACTTTTGGATGGATTTCTCGGAAAGGTTTACATTTTTTTGTGCTGGTCAGTGCAGAGTGATACAGTTACCGTTTTCACACCTTTAGATTTTATCATCACATCAAGCCAGCTAATCTAACAGAGATGATCACACTTCCTTTCAGAGAATAGGCTTTGCATTAGTAAAGAGTTAACATTAATATCCTTTTATTCATTTTTGTTTGTTTGTTTCTGGACTATTTTTGTTTAAACGGTGAATTCTGATGTCCTCGTCAGAGGCTACTAGCTTTAAGAAGTTAGTAACCCTAGAAGGTGTAAAGGTGCTGAATTACCCTGGGAGATATAATCATTAATGTGTCAGTGTTTCCATTTCAACTATGCGCATTAATTCAGCTCCCTCCTGCATCTGGCAGTAATTAATCCAAATTACCTGCTCCTGATATCGTCAGCATTCCTTGCTTAAACAAAAATATTACCAAAAGTTGTTGATAAATTTAGGTAACTCATTTTTTTAAAAAGGGGAATTGATGGGAATAGTCATTCATTAATATGTTTCTTAGAACTATGAATAAAACTGATTCCTTCAAAATAACTGTCCTGATATTGATTCAAACATTTTAAATCTGAAGTGTTCAGATGCTGATAAAGCAGAGAGAAAAATAGCATTTTATTGGTGCACTCCATTGAAACAGTTTCCTAACACATCCAAAGATTTTAGAAAGTCTTGTGGAAATTAAGAGATGACAAAAAAGATGTGACATTTGTAGCTGTCATTATTTTTGAATATATTTCTTTTATTTTTTTTCCTATTAAAGATCAGCTACTGATTTCTAATTCCTCATTTGGAATGATTTCTATGTTGTATATTAAATATATATTTGCTTATGCTAAACCTTTTATGCAACAGGAAATGGGTATGGAAATCCCCGCAATTCGCCAGGTCTGCTGGTCTCGCCTGGTAGCATGAACAAGAACATGCAAACCAAGTCACCCCCTCCCATGAATTTGGGAATGAACAACCGGAAACCTGACCTCCGGGTTCTTATCCCACCAGGTTCAAAGAATATGCCATCAGTGGTAAGTGCGAACTTTTTCCTAAAATCTTCTACTTTGTAGCCTTAAAACAAAACAAATATGCAGCAGATAAAGTTTAGCATTTCTGCTGTATTTCATGAGATTGGGAGAAGGTTTTAGCTTGTTTTGTGTGTAAGGGCAGAATTGACATCGCATTGGTGCTAACATTCACAGTAAGGGCAATTTGTAGCATGATGATGCATAATAAATCTACTTAAATTCAGTAACACAATGTAGATTTAAACCCTACCAGATGAATATTTAAATCCTTCTCCTAGGATAGAGAACACAAAAACAGAACTATTAAAGGTTCAACTTAAAATGGGTGGCGTTTAAACTCACTGTGCTACAAAGTGGTGTGTTGTGGGCACATACCTGCAATACCCCACAGAAAAGAGATGCTGATCTTTGTTGTTCCATTAGAGAGATATGCTGAGCAAAACCTGGCATTCCCACATAAGGAAGGAAAAAACGGGACGTCACTCCAGGGCTGCTACCTCCTCCTATCTAGCACCAGGCTCCACGCCTATTGGCCGAGACCTAGAAGCAGGTCACAAGTGCAGCGATCTTAGATGGGGAATAGTGCACAACCTAGGGAGATGTAAAAAGAGGCCTGCCAAAATGTAAAATTCATTACAGATTGGATGTAGGTTTCAAAATTTTTTAAGGATTTTATAGGTGGATTTATATATAGGTTGGAGCCCTAGGCGAGCGGCATTCAAAGAGACCTGAGAGCTTTGTGGGCCATGGTTTCCTATTTTCTTTGTTCCCCTAATGTCTTCCCAAATCGAGACTCATTATAGGTCAGTTTTTCTAAACACCCACCCCTTTGGACATGCTCATAATTTTCACGCCTCTATGCACAAAGAAGACTCCCCAAAGCCTTTCCACCATCTACAAGGCACAAATAAGGAGTGTGATGGAATACTCTCCACTTGCCTGGATGAGTGCAGCTCCAACAACACTCAAGAAGCTCGACACCATCCAGGACAAAGCAGCGCGCTTGATTGGCACCCCATCCACCACCTTAAACATTCACTCCCTCCACCACTGGCGTACCCTGGCTGCAGTATGTACCATCTACAAGATGCACTGCAGCAACTCACCAAGGCTTCTTCGGCAGCACCTTGCAAACCCGCGACTTTTTCCACCTAGACGGACAAGGGCATCAGGCGCAGGGGAACACCACCACCTCCAAGTTCCCCTCCAAGTCACACACCATCCTGACTTAGAAGTATATCGCCGATCCTTCATCGTCGCTGGGTCAAAATCCTGGAACTCCCTCCCTAACAGCACTGTGGGAGTACCTTCACCACATGGACTGCAGCAGTTCAAGAAGGCGGCTCACCACCACCTTCTCAAGGGCAATTAGGGATGGGCAATAAATTGCCAGCAACGCCCACATCTCATAAAAACAAATAGAAAAAAAAACCTATTTGTTTCATAATATTCAAATGAACAGCAAAAGAAATTAAAACTGGGTCTGAATGTTATGAATGTTTGTCACACAGTTGCTGCAATTAAAACTAGCATTAGGTTCACACATTAAAGTATTGAAATTTTGATATTGTGACTTCTTAAAATCTGATTCTGATCCTACAAAGCAATGTAAATCAACTCCACAAACTTACAGGCAAGTGGAGACCTGATGGCAACTTACAGAACCTACAAACATGTAGGCCTCCTACGGCATTGGGAGTTTGGATATTCCATGCTTTATATGAGGGAGTGCCATTGACGGTGAGAAAACATGCATCTGCCATCGATGGCACTCCTTCAATGCAAAACCATCTTTAACGTCTCAGCTAACAGTTATTCATTGCTCCTTTTCTATGCTGTCAGTCTGAGGATGTTGATTTATTACTGGTAAGTGAGAGTTCTGCTGATCCCTTCAATCTATTTCCACACTAGTAGACAACAGTAACTTTTTTATTTTTCACTTTGTTTTTCATACTGCTCAGTGATAGCATTGGTCTGCAAATCCTGTTTTAAGTTGTACAAAAGACCATTATCTTAACAGGTTAACATTATCTACCCCACCTTGTTCAAAAGTAGTATTTTTTGGCACCAACCTGTTTAAAAAATAAGATGTTTTATGTTTATTTTCTTTCTTAAACATGGTTCTCTAATTATGTATCGTTCTTAAGCCTCAGAGTTCCACATCTGTGGTTTTCTTAAAACTTAAAAGCTAGGTTTAGGTGAGTTGAAGATATGGACAAGAAAGAGTTACCAGAATAGACTTCTGAAACTATGCTGTGCCAAAAGTTATGCATTTAATAGTCAATTAATTGTTTTGATCTTATCTTTCTGATATTAAATGAGAAATGTTACACACAACCTAAAATGTGCTGCCTTCATAAGAGCATTACAGCCAGACATCTGTTAAACAGAAGTAACACAGCACCACCTACTGGCCATGTAAAATATTGACACTTACAACCTCTGCTCACAATTAAGATAAAGCTATCCAATTCTTTGTGAACAACAACTGAAATCCACTACTATAGTATTATTTTTTTTTGATTAAAAACACAATAACAGGACATCATACATATTTCATCTGTTTTCCACATGGTCTTTTTCCTGCCACAATAACACAATCTTTGCTGGTGACTGAGTTGGTTACTATGGAGATACTGATGTAATTGGTTACCTTGGGAACATCTAGTCTCCTGAAGTGTTGTAAATGATAGGTTTAGAAGAGTTCTTCAAGGCCAATTGTGTTAAATGATTCACTTTATTAAAAATTTCCAATGTACATTTCAGCTTTTTCTGCAAGTAATATTAAAAAAAATACAGAATCTTAAAAATTACATTTAAAAATCACAATTTTGTTTCTTTATAGAATCAGAGAATAAACAACTCACAAGCTGCACAGTCATTGGCTACGCCGGTGGTTTCCGTGGCAACCCCTACTTTGCCTGGGCATGGGATGGGAGGATACCCTTCAGCCATTTCTACCACATATGGTACTGGTAGGTAATTCCTATCACTTTACAGTCAGTAGCAAGGTTATATTAGGTCACACAAAATAGATTTACTAAGACTATCGATATTATTTCATGTTTCTGAAATACTGATGTACTGCTACAACATTATTCCTAAAAAGGCTTTTGCTCCCTTCTGCTTCTACATGCCTATTGTTACAGGCCATGGATTGCAGCTGGTACCTGAGTACCGTATGCTTTAAAAACATACAAATAACTGTGCTTCCTGCTATTTCTTTGTGCCTGATCTCCATGCTTCTCTCCACAAAGTAAGATTTTTATTTGTTGATTGTTGGTTCTTGTCAAAATTTTCAGACACCTAAAATAAAAACTTGGGCCAAAATTCCTCACGACACGATCCCAATGGTTACATCAGTATCACACCCGCCGGTGCCCTGTAGTGCTAATCCTGTTGGAATTTGTGGGAACAGTGGGAGGGCACCAATTTAGCATGGGGTGTGGCTGGCACAAGTGCCAATATGTACACATCTCTGGCCCAGGCAATTAGAAATTCATATTTATATATGTGTGTCCATTTTTGTTTGCTTCCACTCCTGTGAAACACGTTGGGCCATTTTACTACATTAAAGACGCTATATAAATGCAAGTTCTTGCTGTTGTGTATATACTAATCACAGCAATCCACCCTGCACCACATTTTAATAAAAAAACAAGTAATTTTGGACCAAATGTGTTATAAGAATGTTTATTGAATACTGTTCTAGACAGTTTTGTGTAAAATATGGAAAAATATTGCCTGGTGAAAAGTATTGCAAATTATAAAATCATAGAAGAATCATAGAAATTTACGGCACAGAAATCAATTTCGCAACAGTGCATGTCCTGCTGTGTTAAATTTTCCAAATTGTACGTTTTGTTAATATCCTTCAGTTTTGATTGTCATATCTATCAGGCTATAGTAATATAATAAGAACCCAATTGAAAGCAATTTTCTGAGTGTAATACTTTCAAAGCAATTTACCTCAAGTGTTTTGATGCACCTTGAATAAATGAAGCCTTTTCAACTTCGAAACACAATACATTTCTATAGCATAATTTTAAAAACATTTTTTTACTACTCATTAAGTTTTGAATTAAATTTTGTTAAATTGTCATTAATTACCTAATGAATGCTGCTTAAAATAAAAAAATAAAAACATGTTAAATTAATAATTTCCAGCCTGTTTGAAGAATATTATTATTCTTTATGTTGTTTGTGGGACGTGAAAGGACTCAGTGGTCCTGACCATTTGTACGTGTCTTAATATGTTTAATAGGTTCAGACAACTTGTAACTGGAATGATGAACAAGAACACAATTTTGAAGAACATTAGGAATCACATATGATTTTCAGCTACTTTAGTTGTTAACAAACTCCCATATTAAGATTTTTTTAAACTACTTATATTGATAAGTAAAGAGCGAATAGGAATGGGCGTTGCAATGATTGTGTGACAGTATGAAGGGAGTGATGCTTCATCGGTATATGATTAGAAGGAAATAACTCAGAGATTTTGAGACTTGCTGTACTATACAAGTAAAGTGTGGTCCAGTTTGTCATAATAAACATGTTGGTATAGAACAACTTGCTACTGGTTCGGTATGCTGAAAATTTAGCCAGTAGCATGTTTTTTCCCCACTAGGTGGGCAATTCTGGATTTGGTTCAAAGGCAATCTGATGCCACGTTCTCCATTAAAATAAATGAACTACTTCAGGACCAGGTGACGCCTTCCCATTAAGTGAGGTCAACGGAGTGGCCTAAGGGAAGAAACCCCTGTTTGTAAGGTTTCTGTACGAATTGGAAATTTAAAATTATCTTTTAAAATAATCAAGAATGTTTCTTTTCGCATAAACATTTTGGGCATGTTTTCAATCGGAACCATTGCTGGATTTAGTCTGGGAAATGAAGTGGAGAAACTAACTAATGTGAGAGTAGGAGAACTGTTGGGAAATTGTTTCAAATTGAAAATAGAAAAGGATAATGAAGAATCAAAGTTAGGGTACTTGACTGGTAAAAAGGCAAAGTTCAGTGATATAAGAAGGGATCTAGCCCAAAATAACTGGGCAGAAAAGTTAGCAAACAGGATGAAAGATCAGCAGTGGGAAATCTTCAAATCTGAGATAGAGTACAAAATGAATTTATTCCTATAAGGCAAAATGAGGGATGCATCAAAGCATAGAGTTCTCTGGATAATAGAGAGATGAAAACTAACTGAAAGTTAATGGGAGGTATATGATAAAATGAGAGTTGATAATACTGAAGAAAATCATCAGGAATATTAAAAATGGGGAGTGAAAAAGGAAAATAAAGAATTGGAAAAAGTAAGGGTATTTATAAACATATTGAACGTAAGAGTAACTAAAGAGAGGGTAGGACCACTCAGGAATGAAGGTGGAAATCTAGTTGTAGAGGTTGAAGGTATGGGAGAGATATTAAATATATATTTTGAATCAGTTTTTACAAATGATGGTGGAAGTGAGAACATAGGGGTACTAGAAGAGGATGTCCTTTAGGGAAGGAAATCTGCCGTCCTTACCTGGTCTGGCCTATATGTGACTCCAGACCCACAGCAATGTGGTTGACTCTTAACTGCCCTCTGAAATGGCTTAGCAAGCCACTCAGTTGTAACAAACCGCTACGAAAAACAATAATAAGAATAAAACCGGACGGACCACCCGGCATCGACCTCGGCACTGGCTACGAATACAACAATGGCACACCCAGCCCAGTCGACCCTGCAAAGTCCTCCTCCCCAACATCTGGGGACTTGTGCCAAAATTGGGAGAGCTGTCCCACAGACTAGTCAAGCAACAGCCTGACCAAGTCATACTCACAGAATCATAACTTTCAACCAATGTCGCAAACTGCTCCATCACCATCCCTGGGTATGTCCTGTCCTACCGGCAGTACAGACCCACCAGAGGTGGCGGCACAGTAGTATACAGTCGAGAGGGAGTGGCTCTGGGAGTCCTCAACGTTGACTGACTCTGGACCCCATGAAGTTTCATGGCTTCAGGTCAAGCATGGGCAAGGAAGCCTCCTGCTGATTAACATCTACTACCCTCACTCAGCTGATGAATCAGTACTCCTCCATGTTGAACACCACTTGGAAGATGCACTGAGAGTAGCATAGGCACAGAATGTACTCTGGGTCGGGGACTTCAATGTCCATCACCAAGAGTGGCTCAGTAGCACCACAACTGACTGAGCTGGCCGAATCCTGAAGGACATAACTGCCAGACTGAGCCTGCAGCAGGTGGTGAGCGAACCAACACGAGAGATAAACCTACTTGACCTCATCCTCACCAATCTACCTGTCGCAGATGCATCTGTCCATGACAGCATTGGTAGCAGTGACCACCGCACAGTCATTGTGGAGACGAAGTCCTGTCTTCACACTGAGGACACCCTCCATCGTGTTGTGTGGCCCTACCACCGTGCTAAATGGGATAGATTCAGAACAGATCTAGCAGCTCAAAACTGGACATCCATGAGGCGCTGTGGGCCATCAGCAGCAGCAGCAGAATTGTATTCCACCACAATCTGTAATCTCATGTCCCAGTATATCCCTCACTCTACCACTACCATCAAGCCAGGGGACCAACCCTGGTTCAATAAGGAGTGCAGAAGAGCATGCCAGGAGCAGCACCAGGCGAACCTAAAAATGAGGTGCCAACCCGGGGAAGCTGCAACACAAAACTACATGCATGTTAAAAAGCGGAAGCAACATACCATAGACAGAGCTAAGAGATCCCACAATCAACAGATAAAATCAAAGCCCTGCAGTCCTGCCACATCCAGTCGTGAATGGTGGACGACCATTAAACAACTAATGGGAGGAGGAGGCTCCATGAATATCCCCATCCTCAATGATGGTGGAGCCCAGCACGCGAGTGCAAAAGACAAGGCTGAAGCGTTTGTAAAGATCTTCAGCCAGAAGTGCCGAGTGGATGATCCATATCGGCCTCCTCCTGAGGTCCCCATCATCACAGAAGCCAGTCTTCAGCCAATTCGATTCACTCCATGTGATATCAAGAAACTGCTGACCGCACTGGATATGGCAAAGGCTTTGGGCCCCGACAACAGCTGTCGTGCTGAAGACTTGTGCTCCAGAACTAGCCGCGCCGCTCGCCAAGCTGTTCCAGTACAGCTACAACACTGGCATCTACCCGACAATGGAAAACTGCCCAGGTACGTCCTGTCCACAAAAAGCAGGACAAATCTAATCCGTCCAATTACCGTCCCATCAGTCTACTCTCAATCATCAACAAAGTGATGGAAGGTGTCGTCGACCGTGCTATCAAGCAGCACTTAGTCACCAATAACCTGCTCACCGATGCTCAGTTTGGGTTCTGCCAGGACCACTCTGCTCCAGACCTCATTACAGCCTTGGTCCAAACATGGACAAAAGAGCTGAATTCCAGAAGTGAGGTGAGAGTCACTGCCCTTGACACCAAGGCAGCATTTGACCGAGTGTGGCTCCAAGGAGCCCTAGTAAAACTGAAGTCAATGGGAATCAGGGGGAAAACTCTCCACTGGCTGGAGTCATATCTAACACAAAGGAAGATGGTTGTGGTTGTTGGAGGTCAATCATCACAGCCCCAGGACATCACTGCAGGAGTTCGTCAGGGCAGTGTCCTAGGCCCAACCATCTTCAGCTGCTTCATCAATGACTTTCCCTCCATCATAAGGTCAGAAGTGGGGATGTTCGCTGATGACTGCACAGTGTTCAGTTCTATTCACAACTCCTCAGATAATGAAGCAGTCCATGCCCACATGCAGCAAGACCTGGATGACATTCAGGCTTGGGCTGATAAGGGGCAAGTAACATTCGCGCCACACAAGTGCCAGGCAATGACTATCTCCAACAAGCGAGAGTCTAACCACCGCCCCTTGACATTCAACGGCATTACCATCGCCAAATCCACCACCATCAACAGCCTGGGGGTCACCATTGACCAAAAACTTAACTGGACCAGCCACATAAATACTGTGGCAACAAGAGCAGGTCAGAAGCTGGATATTCTGCGGTGAGTGTCTTACCTCCTGACTCCCCAAAGCCTTTCCACCATCTACAAGGCACAAGTAAGGAGTATGATGGACTACTCTCCACTTGCCTGGATGAGTGCAGCTCCAACAACACTCAAGAAGCTCAACACCATCCTGGACAAAGCAGCCCACTTGATTGGCACCCCATCCACCACCTTAAACATTCACTCCTTCCACCACCGACGCACCGTGGCTGCAGTGTGTACCATCTACAAGATGCACTGCAGCAACTCGCCAAGGCTTCTTCGGCAGCACCTCTACCACCTAGAAGGACAAGGGCAGCAGGCGCATGGGAACACCATCACCTGCAAGTTCCCCTCCAAGTTACACACCATCCTGACTTGGAAGTATATTGCTGTTCCTTCATCGTCGCTGGGTCAAAATCCTGGAACTCCCTCCCTAACAGCACTGTGGGAGTACCTTCACCACACGGACCGCAGTTCAAGAAGGCGGCTCACCACCACCTTCTCCAGGACAATTAGGGATGGGCAATAAATGCTGGCCTTGCCAGCGACGCCCACATCCCATGAACTAATAAAAAAAAGGATATAGAACAAGTTTTAGATATAGCTGTAGAAAAGGAACTAGATCTAAATAAAGTAGCAGAACTCAAAGTGGATAAGTCATTGGGCCTTGATAGCACCCAAAGAGATAGCTCAGGACCTGACCAGAATATTTCAGTCCTCCTTAGATACACAAATAGAGAGACATAGCCAATGTGATTCCTCTGTTCAAGAAGGAAGAGAAGGATAAATCAGGTACAGTACAGACTACTCTTAATTCTATCATTTAATTCAAATTATCTGTTAAATCAAATGTGCTGTTTCATTTAAATTGCTTAATTTCAATTACTGGAAAATTCAATTTTTTTGTTGAAACAGATGGTTTTGAATTAAAAGGAGTAGACTTTAGACTAACAACTCTTACACCCATTGTGGCCAAACTCTTAGAATCCATCATTTGAGATCAAATCAGTGAGCATTTAGAAATGCATGGGATAATTAAGGACAGACAACATGGTTTTGTTAAAAGCAAGTCATGTTTGACAAATTTAATAAAGTTTTTCTGTAGGAGTGACTGATTGGATAGATAAAGGGAATGTAATAGATGTAAGCTCCCTGCTGGAGTGGAGCTAATCTACAGAACAAATGGGAAACTGTTCAACCTCCGTCGCCTCTAGTCTAGATCCAAGGTCGTCCCATCCTCTGTCATCGAATTACAGTATGCAGACGACGCTTGCGTCTGTGCACACTCTGAGGCCGAACTCCAAACCATCGTCAACACCTTCACCGAAGCATACGAGAGCATGGGCCTTACACTAAACATCCGTAAGACAAAGATCCTCTACCAACCTGCCCCCACCACACAGTACTGCTCCCCGATTATCAAAATCCATGACGAGGCCTTGGACAACATGGACCACTGTCCATATCTCGGGAACCTACTGTCAACAAGGGCAGACATCGATGACGAAGTCCAACACCGCCTTCAGTGTGCCAGTGCAGCCTTCGGTCGCCTGAGGAAGAGAGTGTTTGAAGACCAGGACCTCAAACCCAGCACCAAGCTCATGGTCTACAGAGCAGCAGTGATACCCGCCCTCCTGTATGCTTCAGAGACATGGACCATGTACAGCAGGCACCTCAAAGCACTGGAGAGGTACCACCAACGCTGCCTCCACAAGATTCTGCAAATCCATTGGCAGGATAGGCGCACCAATGTCGGTGTTCTCACTGAGGCCAACATCCCCAGCATTGAAGCTTTGACCACGCTCGATCAGCTCCGATGGACGGGCCACATCGTCCGCATGCCCGATACAAGACTCGCAAAACAAGGGCTCTACTCCGAGCTCCGACACAGTAAGAGAGCCCCAGGTGGGCAGAGGAAACGCTTCAAGGACACCCTCAAAGCCTCCCTGAAAAAGTGCAACATCCCCACCGACACCTGGGAATCCCTGGCCCAAGACCGCACAAAGTGGAGGAGTATCATCCGGGAAGGCGCTGAACACCTCGAGTCTCTTCGCTGGGAGCAAGCGGAAGCCAAACGCAAACAGCGGAAGGAGCGCACGTCAACCCAAGCACCCCACCCACCCGCCCCTTCAACCACCATCTGCCCCACCTGTGACAGGGACTGTAGGTCCCGCATTGGACTCATCAGTCACCTGAGAACTCATTTTTAGTGTGGAAGCAAATCATCCCTGGATATGAGGGACTGCCTAAGAAGAAAGAATAGATGTGGTGTAGATGGATTTCAGAAGCCATTCTGTAATAAGCGTAGTAGATTTATTACAAAAATTGAGGCATATTATAAGAGAATATGTAGCAGCACGGATATATGGATGATGGACAGGAAACAAAGGGTTAGGTTTAATGGTGTTGCTCTTTGCTCTGATTGGGAAAGAGTTGAAAGTGGTGTGCCTGGGGATCAGTCCTGAGTCATTTTTGTTCGCTGTACAGATGATTTGATTTAGGCTTATGGAGTAAATGTGCTGATAACACAAAGGTAGGATTTTTCAAACAGCAAGAAGGAATGTAAAAGATTTCAGAAAGACATCGATAGGTTAGCAGAATGGGCAATGCAATTTAATATGGAAAAGTGTGAGGTCATACATTTTGGGAGGAAAAACAAGGAATGGGAGTAAACACTCAATGGAAAGATGCTGACGGGTATAGTTATAAGGAGAGACTGAAGATACTGAGACTATTTTCCCTAGAGCAGAAAATACTAAGAGGAGCGTTATTTTTTTAAATTATGAAGCATTTGATGGGGTGAGTGGAGAAAGACTATTTCCTCTGGTTGGGAAGTGATTTACATGGTGTCATCAATTTAAAATTGTCACTAAGAGAGTGTGGAGAGAGGTTAGAAAAATCTTCTTTACACAGAGTTAGGAGTATGGAATGTTATGCCACGAGTTGAGGTAGAGACCATTGCATCTTGTAAGGAAAAATTAGATAACTATTTGAAGCAGAGGAAGATACATTGCTGTGGTCAAAGAGCAAGGCAGTGCATTAGTTTTGGATTGCTCTAGAGTTGGCACAGACATGATGAAGTGAACGGCCACCTTCTGTTCTATAAATGTCTCTGGTTCTGTGTTTCCTTTTAACCATAGTGTGCTAGCTTCCCAAAAAATCAAATCTTATTTTTTCAAACGAAATACTTCATACTGGAGTGTCCAATCCAGTGTATATTGAAGGTGTTTAGAGCATCAAAAGTTAATTGTTTCATCAATGATCTGAAGGATACATTGTGAACTCCATCATGTTTAACTGACTTTAATGTTTCTTCTTCCTCTTATTCTGGTCCCTGCCGCCATCACAATAAAGAATATTCCCTTAGTAGTGCTGACTTGTCATCTCTCACTGGGTTTAATACTGCCAATGCCCTCCACCTGGGCTCAATGACTGGCTGGCAGCAACATCAGCTACAGAATATGCAACATTCAGCCCTAAGCCAGCTGGGGTAAGTACATTTAACATAACAGTAAATTAATCTTCTTGTATGATTTATTCATTTCATCTCTTCATTCTCACAGTGTACCAGTTATGTAAAGCAGATGCAGCAGTGAGCTTTTGAATAAATATATATATATATATATATATATATATATATATATACACACACACACACAATGAGTTACCGTACTGCATGACTCAGGAGCAAAAATCATAAAACAAGTTTTATTCCAACTCATTTATGAGACTATAATTGCAATAGTATACTGCAAAAGTGCTGCTAAGTATGAGCATATTTGTTAATTTAGGTGAATTTTTATACTTATTGAGGTCTTGGTTGTTGTTGCTGGGGAAAGACAAACTGTGTCGGCAGCAAGCTAAAGTGGTAGAGTACAGTTCCCTGTATTCAGCCCCAACCATGTGCCTTAACCCTAACCTTAGAAGAGCACCCACTCCTGCACCAATGTGGCATTTCCATGTTATTCAATAGCAGTTTCCTTAAATTCATTCAGAGAGGACCCTTGCAACGAAAAGAGATGGGTAATTTTCACCTCATCAGATTAGGGTGGTTTCATGCCAAGCTCCAGAGCTGAAAGAACAGTGTTCTAACCCACTGAGACAGAACATTTATATGTATATTGGCCCAGAATTTTCTGTCATGATGACAGCGAACTGGCAGCCCCTCCACAGAGATGGCAATCAGTGTAATCTCTCAAATCAGGGAAACTGATGAAAAGTTAGACCTTTTTGTATTAGGTATAACTGGGGTTTTAACAGCGTATTGACTGCTAAACAAAGGTTATGGCCCTGAAAAACTAATTTTAATTTTATGCAGTGTCAAATTTATCCATTTTAATAAAAATAAAAAATTTCAAGAAACTTTAAAAAAAAGTATATATTTTTTTTAAGTTTGTTCATCTTTATGTCAGGTTTGCCATTTTCCCCACGCGAGAGCCCAATCTTTGTTTTGCTCTCTCTAACATTTTTAAAAAGTTAGAATTTTAGGAGCTTACCCACTTCCTGGTTCGCTGTTTGTGAGAATTCTGTATTTGGCTGCTTAGACAGCTTGTGGACGTCACAGCAGTTCTTCACCAGGAATCCCCATTAACTTCCGTTGATTTCAATTATGCGTCAGAAAACTCGAAATTCTTGCCACAGAGATCGCGAGATCTTTGTGCGAAGCTTACTACGGGGCCAGCGGCGAACACCTTTTCTTCGCCGCTGGCCGCAAATTACGGGCCATTAGTTTTGTGCAAGGTTTACTTTCATATTTTTTGTGTCCAGCTATACCTGTGGAACACTGTTGGGCCCCGGGTGTTGTTTCAGACATCCAGTTCTTCTTTCGCAGTACAGCTACATGGGTAATCACATGTTTTTAACATTACTTCAGAATTCAACTAGAATCTATTAGAAGATTGGCTCACAGTAACTTTACCTGAAGAAGGGGCAGGATAGCTCCGAAAGCTTGTAATTTTAAATAAATCTGTTGGACTATAACCTGGTGTTGTGCGACTTCTCAAGATTGGGAGGGGGAGAGAATAATTTTCGGCTCTAACTATTACTTTACTCTCTGATGTGCACCTCTTAGCAAGACCTCCATTCTAGATATCTTCCACCATTAGAGACAATATTTATATATTTTTTTAACCAAAGCAGCCTCGCAGCCCAGACTTTTCTGTTCAGTTGTTATCTTTGCAAAATCATAGAACCAATAGTAAATATTATTTCAGGCAGAATATGCCTGAATACTGCCAGTGGTGAATTTAAATATTTAAATAAAGACCTTGTTGCCCAGATCAGAAAATAATTAGAACTGAGACCTTGAAATATTTCTGTGCACCCATCCACCTGAATATAGGCTCCTAAATGTTAAGTGAGTACACTGGAGAACGATGATTGTGTTTGCTTTCTGAGTAAGTAGCATTATTAATTTTTGACTTTTTAAATAAAATATCTAAGGCAAAACTTTCTAAGATCTATCTCACTAGCAAGACCCTGCACGCAGTGGGTGGCTTTTTGGGAAATTACCAGTGCAATGCCCATGATTTTTTTGTCCACTGAAATCATTGAGATGAAAATTGCTGTGTGCAAGCCTCATCAGTGGCTCAGGGTCTTGGAACATTTTACTCAAACTACAAAATATACTGTAATCAGGCTAGGGAGTCTTTCACCGCTAAGATTATTTAGGCAGATATAAATTCCTTGTTAAAATTTAAAATAATATTTAAAAGTGGGGCTAAATCCAAAAGTAGATTAAGAGGCCTAATATGTATGTGATTCAGGTCTAGTTATATACTGTTTGTAGACATCAAAATTACACACCGGAGTGAAATTGATTAGCAATTTTTAAAACTGAGTAAAAACTGAATCCATTCAGCAGTGTCAATACAAATGAGTCCAATGAATGCGAGACCTTTCATGTGTAGAAATAGCTTGGCAGTGATTAGCCACTTGGGGGCAGCATAGTACCTTCATCACATGCAGTGCTGTGTGATCATCAAATTGTAGAAATTTAGTTGCATGATGAAACAAAACCTCAAAAAAATTGATTATGATCATTTTACACTTGTAACAGGAAAATATTAATTACTAGAAATTGTCACATGTACCATAGGTTAGGATTTTTTGGTATGGATGTTTCATATGTCTCAGTATATATCAAAGAATATTTTCTGATGTGCTGTGACACCATCTGCACAGATATGCTGTTGTGATATTTGATATTGGCCTAACGACACCCAGTAGGTGTCTGGAGCTCGCCAGTGTCATTCAAATGAGGCCCAAGGCCCAATATCGCTAGACCTCAGGCCTACCCGTTCAGGCACAAGGATCGTTCCCTGCACTCAGTTCACACTCGCAGGCCTGAGTGAAAGAATTTCTACCCCTGAGATTTGAAAGCGATAAAGTTATAGGGACAGTTAAGCGACTAGTTATTCGATTATAGACAGGTAAATATGCCACAGGTCAACCCAATCATTGTGCATAGCTTTCATCACATGACTGTGTAACAGAGCTTCTAACAATTCCAAAATGTACCAGCAAAAAGGCTGCAATGAGTCCCTTTCAGGATGATGCTAAACAAATAAGGTCCATATTTTATTACCGTCAAAGGTAAAGCTTCAGAAACAACCCCATGGCAAAAGGTACTATTATTGCTGTAATATCAGGCTTCACATCATGTTAGCTACTAACCTAATTGCTGTACCCACACACTCAGGGCCCAGGTTAAGAACATCAACATAACATCTTCATTTTTTTGTCCTACATTAGTTATTCCAAGATAATGCTCCAAGTCATTCTTCCAAGTATGTCTGCTAATGTCCATTTAAATCAATGGATAGTGGCTTAATAGTTCTCTGTTACAGAGCAAAATATGAGCATAACCACTGCAGCAAGCTGTTGCTTAATTTTATAATCAAACAAACAAAGCAGAGTTTTCAATCAGAAATGATCAACTCTGATCTTCTAATGGGTATTTCATCCTGCTCTCCAGAAAGACAAAGCAGTACGCTATTTCACTGTGCCTTGCAAATTCTTTTGCTAAAACTACTCACATTTTTACTTTAAAATCTTTTATTTTAATGTAGTATTTTTCTATCTAAGTAACATAAGAAGTATCACTATGGATATAGTGAATGATTAAACTTAACGTCAAACTGCATCTCTTTAGGGCAGGCATGTAAAGTATTTTTGACAGTGTCAAGAAGCTTCAGTGTTTGAAGTGATGTCAGATTGCTATTCTTCGTTTGTCGTGGTGAAACTCATGACATTAGTGAGCTAGTGATGCTGTCTCCTGAAGTGCCCAAATAACCTGGGTAGGTGGTTTTCCCCAGCATCTTCAGAACTTCAGTAGCAACGATGGAAGAGCAATATAAACATTACATCCAGTAGCGCAGTTGTCATTTTTTTTGGCCAGCTGTTTCCCTGTCACTGGCCTATATGGACCCTCCACAAACATTTGGGAAGGTCCAACAAGCAGAAATTAAGTTACAAGCGTGCAACTTTAAAGCAACTACAGTTGTTTTTAGTGCAATGCAATCGACCAAACAATACAAGCAGACTGGATTCTGAACCTCTAGGAGCCAACGTTATTACTGCTTTTGCTTGAAAAGGTTCTGTAACGTTAATCTCCATCCCACTGCCATTAGCGCTTCATGCATATCTTTAACTCCTAAACCTTTTAACCCTCCTTACTAAAGATCATTAATATTTTAATTTCTATTAATGTAAATTCGGAAGTATTCATCATGTCCTTTGACTGTTCGAATAAAACATTATTACTTCACAATATAAAATGTAGAACTTACAAAAAGCCATTTTTATGCCTCTTACCAATGTGCAGTCTCTGTTTGTGCAAACAGAAACTTGTTTAAGTAGTAACATGAAAACAAGAACTCTGGATCTCTTTAAATTGTTTACCATTAACCAGGGCTTCATATCTGTACAGTTTGAAACTTAGCACTTCTCAGGTGCCTATTTGTAAATCTAATGAGGAATTTTCTATGCTGTTAAATAAATTAATTTGAGATTGCAAGCAATATTGAGACTGACAGTGTCAGTTAGTTTTCAGTTATTTTTGACATTGTCACCATTCTAGGGCAGCTAGAAGCAGTAACATATCTTTGTAGGTCTAAAAGTCTACTACTACTACTACTAGCACAGCTGCTTCTGATAAATATTTCAAACCCTTGGCATACATGTACATCTACGTGAGTGTCCATGCATGTTTGTGTGTACCCAGGTGGGGGCAACCGCCCTCCTCATTCTGTAACTGGTTTGCTTTCCTTCTACAGAGTTTGTACTAGCACTCACTTATCTCAGAGTTCAAATCTCTCCCTGCCTTCTACTCAAAGCCTCAACATCAAGTCAGAACCTGTTTCTCCTCCTAGAGACCGCACCCACACACCCTTGGGATACCCGCAGCACTCGAGGCTCGATGCAGGGCGATCTCCAGTGGATAGTCTGAGCAGCTGTAGCAGTTCCTATGATGGAAGTGACCGAGAGGATCACAGGAATGACTTCCACTCCCCCATCGGACTTACAAGGCCCTCGCCAGACGAAAGGGAAAGTCCATCTGTCAAGCGGATGAGGCTGTCTGAAGGATGGGCAACATGATAAGATTCTTCAGTAATCTTTTTTTCTTGCAGTGTGTGTGTGCGCTACATTACAGGGCAGGGGAGGGAGGGGGGAGTTCTACATTATATGTGCCGTGTGTGGAAAATAAGTCAGGTACTCTGTTTTGTAAAAGTACTTTTAACTTGCCTCAGTGATATAAAGTAACGTAAATTGCTGAGATAACAGCTTTAGCACTTGAGTTGTACAAAGAAAACCCTTGTACAATGTAGATTTAACTGCTAACTCTTTTTCATTGCTGTGCTCCCTTGCAAAATGTATGTTACAATAGATAGTGTCATGTTGCAGGTTCAACGTATTTACATGTAAATAGCAGATTAAAAGGAAACATTCGCCAGAACTGGCGGATCTTTGCTGAGAGAGAAAGAGCAGCTGTTATGCAACAAAAACAAAAAAAAATTATATATGTATAGGTGGTTGACAGGCCCAGAAATATGGGTGACCATTCGCAACAAAACAAATCGGTCAACTGACATCTCTACACATACTAACAAAAAAAGGCATATCAGTAGAGTATGGCACTCAATAAAATGGATCAAAGTCATTTAAAAGAGGACCATACTTCAACAAAAAAAATGGAATATCGTTAATATGTGGAAAAGTCCAAATTCTGGGTCTGTTTAACATTTTAAGTGGATTTAAAAAAAGATGTACATTACATTTTGCTTATATTTTCATATGAAAGCAAGAAAAATGTTTGCAAAGCATTTGTGGCTTTTTGTAGTTACCTAAGCCAAAATGGTTTTTTTTCCTGATAGCTTTGCCGGTATTTTAAACAGTCCTAAAAATAATGGAATTGGGCTCTTCGTATGGAAGCACTACCCTAAGCCATGAAAAAAACTCCACGCTTTGCTAACCAAGATAACTGTTTTCTCTTTGTAGAGGTTTTGTTTTTGAATTGTGTATTTCTAATTATATAAAAAATAATATTAAGAAAATCTTTTAAAATCTGTGAAATTAACATGCTTGTGTATAGCTTTCTAATATATATTAATTATGGTCATAGCAAACATTGTTTTGGTTATCTTATTAGTGGGGGGGGAATGTATTTGTGCATATGCACGTTTAAGTAACTAAATTCTTTAGGTCTCTTCTGCACACCTTTTGCAGAATCAGAGTTGGCTGTGTTCAGTATAAAGAGGTTAACCAGTTGGGAGGATGGGTTTAGTATGTATTCTAAATTTTGTTACTGTTTAGGAATTAAAACATAGAAAGGAGTGGGGCTGCCTGTCATTTTGGGTACTGGGGTAATTTCAGAAGGACCTTGGTGTCGAGGCTAGTTTTGCTACAGTACATCCAGTTGTTAATTTGTAATTCTAAGCATTGTGGTGAAATGCTGATCTATTCTTAACCTAATCTGAATACTTGGCAAAATTAGTCAGTTCAGTTTATTTGGATTTTTATGTTTTCTAAACAAGAATTTTTGAATCTGAAAAATTACCAGCAGATATTTTGTCACTGATCCGTTTTAAAGTATTTTTTTTAAAGATTGTGAAAGAAAATGTAACTTTCCTCAATCATAGCCCCTGACCACAACCTAATCGAGATGCATTTGTGTACATGTTCTCATTTAGTTCTGTAACAGGTCCATTTAATGCTAAATGGTCTTTGGAAGCTAGCTCACACTTAAAGCTTCAATCCCAGTTAACTTTCATGCCTTCACATCTTCATTGTTGTGTGTTTATGTGTTATTAAAAAGCAATTCTCACTAATGACTCAGTATATAAATGAATGTCAGGCAGCCGCAGGTTCCTAACACTATTTTAATTCTGCAACTTTTAAAAAAAAAATAATCAATTTCATTGTAGATTGAATTCATAGCAAAATATCATGCTAACAGCAAATCAATATCCACAATTTTTTTTTAATGAATTGAGAAGCACAACTTCATTCATAATGGGTCACTCCTTTCTGTACCTACAACCCTCTACTCACTGTTATCCAAGTGTTATAATTTTGCTGTATGTTTGACCACAGAGCTAATTCTGAGTTAGCATATAATTATACAGTACTGTGGTTTTAAGAATTATTGGGGCAGAGCCCCTTGTATATTCTCATTTACTCACACAACCCATTGGCTAACAGATTTAGGCAATGTTCTTTACTGCGAGGCAAAAAATGTCAGTGGCACTTTCTTGGGGGCACTTAAGTTATTTTCTGTTTTATAAAACTCATGAACATCAAAAAGGCTTGTTACTATTCTGCACAGAAGTGAGAGCAAAATCATTTACTGATATCTTGATGTATGCAATGCATTACTGCTGCCAGTAACTTGAGTTGACATATCAGAGCCAGCAGATGTCATACAGTAAGAGCTGAGATAGTGAAAATATCAGCAAACCAGATCAGCTTTGACAGAATATTCTGCAAAATCCACTATTCTACCTCTAAAAGACAGAGTTTTATGATAAGTGGGGTACCCCAATGTTGCCCCAATGAAATATTTTTAAAAGCCCTAGAAAATGGTCTCGCCATCAAAATATACAGCATTCAGGAAAGGTATTCTTCAGAAGAAAATCAGCTAGATAACTCAATTCAGTATATTATACTTTTTTTGAAAGTTTATTTTTAAAAGTCTGACAATATATTTATTTATAGTTGGCCATTAAAATAGTCTTTTTCTAAATGGAAACTTCAAGCAAGAATTAGACTTTGTACACACACCACCGCTTACCAACCTCCGTAAAGTATACCTTGAAGGTCTGGCTTTACTAGAAACACACTTAACAATTCAAAACAAAAGTGTTCCTGAAAACCACTTTGTTGCTCGAAAAAGACTATTGCCTAAAAAATATGAAAAAAAAAGAGTGCTTCAACTGTTATTGTTTGTGCCATTCGCTGTGTATAATGTGGCATTTTTCACCTGACACTGGTTTCCTGCCACTGCAGAGTTCTGGAAAGACTGATCAAATAATGTTTATTTAGAGTGCTTCAAGTGTAGAGTAATGATAAAGGCTTTTGTTAATATTTTAACCAAAGACGTGGAGCAATCCAGGCGGTTAGCCACAGTTTTGCAAATATGCTTCTCTAATTGTTTTCTGTTTTATTTTTTAGTTCAGGTATTATATCTATTACACTTTCCCTGTTCATACCTCAAATTCGTCCATACCTCAAAACAGTTTAGAGGTCAGTTAATTAAGCAATGAAATACGGTACCGGTGCTCGATATGAAGGAACTGTTATAAACTGTAGCCCTGGATTGCTTTAGAAGGACTATTATTATTGACCTGAAACATACTTGGATTGCTCCAGCTGGTTTGCTGTTATTTTTTCCTGAGGATTTGTTTCCATTATACAATAGTAATACAAAACGATTGCTTGTAAATGGGGGAAATGTGGACGTTTGCAGCAAAAATAAAGAGGCTCACAGCGGCATAAGCTGGACTTTGTCGCCACTTGATGACAAAAAGATGTTAATAACTAAGTTAAACTACATCTATGTATCTCAAGGGACTTAATTCAGCTGTCTGTAGTGAAAATTTTTATGGGAAAATTCAAGTTTCTCTCGCTGGAAATAAGGTATAATTTGTATTTTGCAGACAAATCAGTAAAGTTACTGGCTTTCATAGTGCTTTGATGTCGTTGTGTGATTTCTTTTTCTTTCACATGCAAATAAGGTTACGCTTCTGTTAAATTATGAACAACTTTTTCATCGGTATAGGTTTAGTGAATCAGAAGATCAGCGGGTCTATTGATGTGAACTGCAGCTTGGTATTCTGCTGTTTGTTTGGTGTCTGGGTGTATCTACATACATGTAAATACAGAACTCTCTATACCTTCACACCATGCAATGTTCCATTTTACACAATGGATAAAGACTTGCTTCTCACAAAAAAATTATAAAAAGAGATTTGCCTTACTGTTACAAATTTTTTTAACTGTTTTGCACAATATAAACTAGAAGTAAGAAAACTGCAACATTTAAAAAGCACAAACAGTAATTTGAGTTAACATGAGCCTGTGTGACACCAGAATCTCTGATCAGGATCCACTCTCATGGTTAGAATAAACTAAGCATTACAGTGTGTCTTTATGATAGAAATCTACTAATGGCTATAATGGGCAACACGGTGGCATAGTGGTTAGCACTGGTGCCTCACAGCGCCAGGAACCCGGGTTCGAATCTGACCTCGGGTGACTGTCTGTGTGGAGTTTGCACATTCTCCCCGTGTCTGCGTGGGTTTCCTCCGGGTGCTCCGGTTTCCTCCCACAGTCCAAAAATGTGCGGGTTAGGTTGATTTGGCTATGATAAATTGACCCTTAATGTTAGGGGGGGGATTAAATATGTGGGGTTATGGGGATAGGATGGGATGTGTTAGGGGGAATTAAATACGTGGGGTTACGGGGGTAGGGTGGGATATGTGTACTGTGGGGATTAAAGCAGGGACAGGGTACTGGATTTGAATGATCAGCCATGATCGTATTGAATGGTGGAGCAGGCGCGACGGGCCGAATGGCCTACTCCTGCTCCTAGATTCTATGTTTCTATGTTTCTATGAATACTGTGGTGTGTTTTATGCTAGCATAAGGGACTGAGAGCAGATTAAACCACAAGAATAAAACACACTAGAATGGTCATTATCCATTACTAAATAGAAAGGACAAAAAGCAAATAGCAGTTTAGGAACTCGTGATAAGGCTTTTGACCTACTAACCTTGTTCTAAGAATGCAAGCTCTTATGTATTAATGTCCACTCTCTTAGCCAATCAGGTGGCTTGATATTAATCGATATACTAATGTGCTATAATGCCACTAGAGTTTCAAAGAACACAAGGTTTTCTACCTCTGAGTGTATTTAAATAAATACAGGGATATTCATGTCAAATCAACTAGCATCTGCTGCATGACTATTTGAAAACTACATAGAATTTGCCACAGTTATCTATCAAACTGATTCAAGCACATATGGAACATTTCAGAAACCCATAGTTAGTAGTTTTTGATTTGAACCTCCCTTCTGTCAAAGGGAAAAAACTATTGTTATTCTTAGCCATTAAGGAGTTTGTTTAGTAAGAAGAGTGTCCCAGGCTTGAATTAGGTCCAGTTGTCAATTCTGTTTTATAGAAAGGACTTCCCAATAGATTTTCTGACAAGCATTTCATGCTGAACCATTTAAAGGGAAGGAAGAGTTAAAATTTGCAGTGATAGTGAAGAATTTGGAGAACAGGACAGCGAAGAGCAGTTTCAATACAAATTTATATTGGCATAAACTAGATTTATTAAAGCATCTCATTAAAATTGGTAGTAAGAATGTTTGTTCTTGCTGCAGGTCCACTGGTACAAGTTTTGTGCCTCAGGTATAATTGAATCTTATGATTGAAAATACAATCCATTGGATAATCCAATGATGCAAGTTTCTAATGTTTACTATACTTATACATTGAGCATAAGAACATAAGAAACAGGAGCAGGAGTAGGCCATACGGCCCTTCAAGTCTGCTCTGCCATTCAATGAGATCATGGCTGATCTTCTGCCTCAACTCCATTCACAGGCACTATCGCCATATCCCTTGATGCCCTTACTAGTCAGAAATCTATCGACTTCTGTTTTGAATATACCCAATGACTGAGCCTCCACAGCCCTCTGGGGTAGAGAATTCCAAAGATTCACCACCCTCTGTGTGAAGAAATTTCTTCTCATCTCAGTCCTGAATGGCCTACCCTTTATCCTGAGGCTGTGGCCCCTGGTTCTAGACTCCCCAGCCAAGGGACACATTCTCCCAGCATCCACCCTATCAAGTCCTGTAATAATTTTGTATGCTTCAATGAGATCCCCTCTCATTCTTCTGAATTCAAGAGAATACAGGCCTAGTTTACTCAATCTCTTCTCATACGACAGTCCCGCCATCCCAGGAATCAATCATGTGAACCTTCGTTGCACTCCCTCTATGGCAAGTATATCCTTCCTTAGGTAAGGAGACCAAAATTGTACACAGTACTCCAGGTGTGGTCTCACCAAGGCCCTATGTAATTGGAGTAAGACTTCTTTACTCCTGTACTCAAATCCTCTTGTAATGAAGGCCAGCATACCATTTGCCTTCCTAATGGCTTGCTGCACCTGCACATTCACTTTCAGTGACTCATGTACAAGGACACCCAGGTCCCTTTGAGCATCTGCATTCCCCAATCTTTCACCATTTAGGAAATACTCTGCCTTTCTGCTCTACTTTGTTCTAGTTGTCCCTTGAGTAAAAACAGAAATGAATCCCAAGAAAATTTGAGATTTTACTAGTGGCACCTCCTTAGTAGAAAATATGTAATTAAAGTCTGAGGCATAATCCTAAAATATCGCAGTACCACATATAGCTCACTAATAGTTTACTGACATAAATTAGTATGGCATGATTTCTCTGCAGAGACTGCTTTATAAAACTAATTAGAATCCAGACAGAGAAGGGGAGAGTTGGATCTTTTAAAACTTGCCCAGTTTTGATCTATTCACATTCAGAAGGCATATTTAGCTGGTGGGGTCAGTGCAATGTTAGGTCTTAAGAGCAGAGGAAAAGCACATCAAAGAAACTTGAACTGGCACCATCTCTTACGCTAACTCATTCCTTCCCAGGATCTCAAAACTGGAAACCCTTAATTCGCTCAACCTCACTTTCTTCTTACAGCCTTGAGGCTTTTAAAAGTCAAAATTATCATCTATTCACTACTTCCTGATTTACCTTATTTTCTCATCTCTTCTGACACATCCGTGCAGACTGATGTACCATTTCTATAAGAACAGCAATGAGTTATTCAAAGAAATATTTAAAAGTTGTAGATATTGCAGAGGTAAAATTTAAATAATTTGGTAAGAATGGAATCTTGTGCAGGGCTAGCAGTGAAAAACCCTCCGACTGAGGAAGGTGAAAAATTGAAACAACTGGATGTTTCATAAGAAAGCATGGAAACCCTTTCAGTACGTTTACATGTTTGCTGTCTCCTGCTCCAATATTCATTACCTTATCTACATCAAGGAGTCCTTCAGAGCCATTAAGAGAAGAGACAAAGTGGACTTTGCACTCTTCAATGACGACAAAGGCCCACTGCTGGTTAAGTTTGCAGCATGCATCTAAACAATGCTCCTTCATAGTTTTCAATGGAAAGGTTCCCTTCAGCACATCTGTCAGATTCGGAACCAAGTTGTGAGGTGGATTTGTGGCAAAACGGGAAAATAATTCCAGTTTGAATATCCATTGCAGCAGGAAGACTTCCCACAGGATCCCAAGCTTCTTCCTGCAGAAGTGAAGGTATTTGGTGTGCAAGAAACCCATACCACTCATGAAGATGAATACAACAGGATCCTGGAAAAGGTGGGTCAGTTGAGTCATTTCACCACATTTTCTGCTGGATTTTTCATGTTGGCTCCATTTTTTTAAACCAAAAATGTTGGGCATTAAGGAGATAGTGTCAGCCTACTTGCTCCATCATGTCTGTCAAAGGAACAACAGTGTTATTTTTTTTGAAAATGTGTGCTCCCGTGCAACAGGGTGGAAGGGGTGCATAGTTTCAACCTGCTGTCAACCAAAGGTAACAATGTTAATGCCAGTAAGTGTGTGATCCTCGGCGGGGGGGGGATATTTACTGCACAAGGCCTCCTGGAAACTGGTGGATCTGGAGCCTAGCCTAATTCCCAGCCTACCCCCAATTTATGGCAGGAATGTGTTGGAAGGGTCACAGATATTCAGTCCCCTGATGATTCTGTACACTCTACAAAATTATTACAACAGCCTTGTGGCTGTGGAGCATGCTCGTCCACATTATCCACCCTAACCAGTCTTACATAGCAAAATCTATCTGCTCCATGATCTAATTCATAATTTCCAGAGAACTGAACTGTCAATCACGTTCTCTTTACTAAAGTGGGAGTCACAAATATCTGCTTCAAACTCTGTGGGCTTCCTCATTTAGGATGCAGTTTGTCTCCTGAATCTCTTCTGTATGCCTCCACAGGTTGTTTAATTAAGGTGAATAGATTATTGACATCCACTCCCCTGAAAGTTCACTAGAGTAGGGCATCAACAATGTACCATGTCCAAGGAGTTCTGTGTCATAAGAACATAAGAAATAGGAGCAGGAATAGACCACTTGGCCCCTCGAGCCTGCTCCGCCATTCAATAAGATCATGGCTGATCTTGGGCTCAAAGCCACTTCCCTGCCCGCTCCCCATAACCCTTCACTCCCTTATCTTGCAAAAATCTGTATCTCCACCTTAAATATATTTAATGACCCAGCCTCCACGGCTCTCTGAGGCAGAGAATTCCACAGATTTACGACCCTCTGAGAGAAGAAATTCCTCCTCATCTCAGTTCTAAAAGGGCGACCCTTTATTCTGAAACTATCCCCCCGAGTTCTAGATTTCCCCACGAGGGGAAACATCCTCTCTGCATCTACCTTGTTGAGCCCCCTCAGTATCTTCTATGTTTCAGTAAGATCACCTCTCATTCTTCTAAATTCCAATGAATATAGGCCCAACCTGCTCAACTTTCATAAGTCAACCCCCTCATCTCTGGAATTAACCTAGTGAATCGTCTCTGAACTGCCTCCAATGCAAGTATATCCTTCTTTAAATAAGGAGACCAAAACTGTACGCAGTACTCAAGGTGTGGTCTCACTAATACCCTGTACAGTTGTAGCAGGACTTCCCTGCTTTTATACTCCAACCCCCTTGCAATAAAGGCCAACATTCAATTTGCCTTTTTGATTACTTGCTGTACCTGCATGCTAACTTTTTGTGTTTCATGCACAAGGACCCCCAGGTCCCTCTGAACTGTAGCATTTTGTAATCTCTCTCCATTTAAATAATAATTTGCTTTTTTATTTTTCCTGCCAAAGTGGATAACCTCGCACTTTCCCACATTATACTCCATCTGCTAAATGTTTGCCCACTCACTTAGCCTGTCTATATCCCTTTACAGATTCTTTGAGTCCTCTGCACAACTTGCTTTCCCACCCATCTTTGTATCATCCGCAAACTTGGCTACATTACACTCGGTCCCTTCATCCAAGTCATTAATATAGATTGTAAATAGTTGAGGCCCCAGCACCGATCCCTGTGGCACCCCACTAGTTACCGTTTGCCAACCGGAAAATTACCCATTTATCCCGACTCTCTGCTTTCTGTCAGTTAGCCAATTCTCTATCCATGCTAATATATTACCCCCAACTCCGTGAGCTCTTATCTTATGCAGTAACCTTTTATGTGGCACCTTATCGAATGCCTTCTGGAAATTCAAATACACCACATCCACTGGCTCACCTTTGTCCATCCTGCTCGTTACATCCTCAAAGAACTCCAGCAAATTTGTTAAACATGATTTCCCTTTCATAAAACCATGCTGACTCTGCTTGACTGCATTATGATTTTCCAAATGCCCTGCTACTACTTCCTTAATGAAGGACTCCAGCATTTTTCCCAACGACAGATGTTAGGCTAACTGGTCTATAGTTTCCTGCTTTCTGTCTCCCTCCTTTCTTAAATAGATTTGCGGTTTTCAAATCTGCTGGGACCTCTCCAGAATCATGGGAATTTTGGTACATTGCAACCAATGCATCCACTATCTCTGCAGCCACTTCTTTTAAGACCCTGGGATGCAGGCCATCTGGTCCAGGGGACTTGTTGTCTTTTAGTCCCATTATTTTACCAAGTACTTTTTCCTTAGTGATAGTGATTGTCTTTAGTTCCCCACTCCCTGTGACCCCTTGATTATCCATTATTGGGATGTTGTTAGTGTCTTCTACCGTGAAGACACATACAAAATATTTGTTCAGAGTCTCCGCCATTTCCCCATTCCCCATTATTAATTCCCCAGTCTCATCCTCTAAGGGACCAATGTTTACTTTAACTATTTTATATACATATAGAAGCTCTTACTACCTGTTTTAATATTTCTTGCCAGTTTACTCTCATAATTCATCTCTCTTTATTTTTTTTTAGTCATCCTTTGCTGGTTTTTTTTAAAATTCCCAATCCTCTGGCCTCCCACCAATCTTGGCAACATTGTATGCCTTTGTTTTCAATTTGATACCATCCTTTACTTCTTGTCATTTGTCTAGAGGCTTTCATATTATACAAGATGTTTTTAAATCAGGAGGGAGAAGGCGATATGTTCATTAGAGCAGTAGGGGTAGCAAAGCAGTAATTTTCTGAGTTCAAAAGGGTGACAAAATAGACACAGGTAATTACAGTCCTATAAGTCTTCAATCTGTGTAAAATAATGGAATCAATTATCAGGAGTAAACTTGAGGATTATCTATAAAACAATAAACTAGTAAACAATAAACTAGTAAACAATCAGTGTGGCTTTAGACAGGGAAGATCCTGCTGACCAACCTCCTTGGCTTCTTTATAGTAGGGGCAACCCATGTGTACTGTGGTAAACCATACTACGTTGTTTACTTAGACTTTCAAAGACATTTGATTACGATCCACACAAAAGGTTACATGTTAAAATCAAAACTGTGGAGATTCAGAGCAAAACTTGAGTGTCGGCTGTGGCTCAGTGGGTAGCACACTTGCCTCTGAGTCAGAAGGTTGTGGGTTCAAGTCCCACTCCAGGGACTTGAGCACATAAAGCTAGGCTGACACTCCAGTGCAGTGCTGAGGGAGTACTGTACTGTCGGAGGTGCCGTCTTTCGGATGAGATGTTAAACTGAGGCCCTGTCTGCTCTCTCAGGTGGACATAAAAGATCCCATGGCACTATTTCGAAGAAGAGCAGGGGAGTTATCCCTGGTGTCCTGGCCAATATTTATCCCTCAACCAACATAACAAAAACAGATGATCTGGTCATTACTGTTTGTGGGAGCTTGCAGTGCACAAATTGGCTGCTGTGTTTCCTACAACAGTGACTACACTTCAAAAAGTACTTCATCGGCTATAAAGTGCTTTGAGACATCTGGTGGTTGTGAAAGGTGCTATATAAATCCAAGTCTCTCTTTCTATTGATAAGAAACTGGCTGAAGGATAAAAAAACAATAGGTGTTGGTTAAAGGAATAATGTTGGGGTGGGGAAGGTACTATGTGGGGAAGCCCAGGGCTCAGTATAGGGATCACTACTGTTTCTTTCATTGGACAGGTAATGTGACATTGGGCAGCTGTTCATATCTGGAAAGAAGAATTGTTTTTGGAGCATCTCTACCCCCTGCGTGCGGAGGCCTCCGATCTGGAAAAAATCTACAGACTTACCTGAGGGCTCCCGAGGTCTGGACACTTCCGCTCCTGGGCCTCTCCAACTCGAAATGCGCAGGGCCCACATATCCCAGAGGCGCATGCGGTTCGCAAGCGTCCCTGGGATCACGTGGGCCATGGGGAGCCAATCAAAGAAGGGAATCTCCCTTCATGCACTTGACAGATAGACCTGTCAAATATATGAATGGAGATCACCCCAAAAACACTGTAAAACATTAAATACATTGTTTTTAAATTATGTTTTTAAAATGAGTTGAAATTACAATAAATTAAATATTTTTAACAAAAATTTTATTTTTTGAAAAATATAATAAATTTTTTACTTTAAAAAATAAACTTACCTTTTTTAAGTATTTTTAAATGATAAATGAGTGGGAAAAATTTTTTTTTTTACTTTTTTCGACTCTTATGCTGGTAAAAGCAGACCTTATGCCTGCTTTTACCAGGCGTAAGGTTTCTAAGGGTTTTCTGCGGGCGGAGGTTCTCCAGAAAGCGGAACTCTCCACCCGCAGAGGCCCTTCTCCAGGGCAGGCGTCCGATCTGTCAAGAGCATTCTTGACAGATCGGAAATGACGGTTTTCAGTGCATGCGCTGTACATGCCTGAAACCAGCATTTCTGATGTCCCTACGGGTGTGTACACAGCGCGTAACACACCTGTAGGCATCGAAAAATACGGCCCAATATTTCTTAATTGTGGTGGTACAAGAAGAAAGAAAGCATGCCAGGATGACCGGCAGGCTGCAAACCATTCTGCAGACCCTTGCACACCTATTTGTCAATGACCCAATCTGCTATATAGGTCAGCAGGACAAAGCTTTGTCATGTGCTGTAAGGACACCCACAGCAAACTTGCAACATAGGGTGACACTACTAGCAGTTGGGATGATCACCAGTGTCCTCAGTTGATCTTGCTAAGATCCATTCCCAGATAGTAGTTCAGTATAAGGTGCTGTGCTGCACACACATACATCAGAAAGCTGACTGATGCATTGGTTAACATGGCCGGCACTAACATCTCCTTTTCCACTCAACACTCTGAGATACACGACTCATGTCACCATATCGGTGCATTTCCTGAAGCGTAGGGGTCACTAACTGCTGCCAGAATAGGGTTCTGACGAAGGGTTACACCTGAAATGTTAATTGCATTTTCTCTTTATTAATTTCTTTCGGTGCTGGGTTTTTATACTTCACAAACTGATTCAGCTGCAGCAAACTGTTCAATCTAATCTCCTCAGGCCTGCACATCTGTATTTAATACTAACTTCACACTTTCAATGTGAAACAAATCTCTTGTGATCCTCAAATTTGTATTTAAAATTGTTTTTCTAAGTATTAATAATGTACCCAAAGGGTAACAAAGCAATTCTCCTAGAAAATGCTATACTTAATAAGTATGTTTACACACTAATGCAAATAATATGAATTAATAAATACATCTCAGAATTATCTTGGCATCAAGGGAAGCCATAATAATGAAATGTGTTCTGTAATTTATGGACCTTGCTGCTAGATGGGGCCCTATTCTAGAATATATATATACATTTTAAAATAAACATAGAAAAATAATTATCTGATATGCTTAGCATTATAAATGTACATTAACAGCAGAAGGAACCCTTGTCTACTTCGGAGCTTTATTGCAGTTAATAAATTTATTCAATCTTGTTGAGATGAATTCTGACAAGCTTTGTATTAATTAATCATTCCAAATTCAATGTTCGGTATGTTCATTACAATGTTACTTTATGACATCAAGCATAATAACTTCAGAGCACTGTTGAGAAAATTAACTTCTCAAATGACTTTGATTGTTATCTAGTGTTTGGATATAAAAATTAAAGTATTCTGGACAGTTGTTACTTTGCTGTCACCATGTTAGGAAAGGAAGGTTTAAGGTAACCAGGAATGTGTGATTTAATTTCGTAGGGATATTGTTCTAGTGCTTGTACAATAACCACAGAATCACTAAATATACTGGTCCTAAATTTCCTCTGTGCTTCTAGTGTTAAAACACTGTAATCTAAGTGGGTGGGGCAGGAATTGGAGTGACACTCAGTCACACTGAGTCCCTGCCCTTTTTGCCACTATCAGAATTTCCAGCCAGTGCTGGGGACAGGCACATAATATGCCCGCCCACAAACGAGAGAACATCTTATGACATCATGTAAATAAAGGAATCATGTCATTCAATGTAATTTCCACCATTTTCACCTGCACATCCTGTCATCCATTATCTCTAAGAGCGTCCAGGTGATACAGAATTTAAAGGGCCAGGTTTCAGTCGATCACAGGGCAATTGATTGCAATACGGAAACCAGCTTATTAACAAAAAAGGGGAATCATCCATGCAGATGCCTGCTACTGTCTCCCCTTCCTTCTCTCATCTGCTCCTGACTTGCTCCTAATCACTCACGCACTCCAGCTCTGGTCCCCTATCACTCTGAAGTTTCTCCACATCTCCCCTCATACCCTCTCTTCACTTATCTCCTGATTGAGACCCCCTTGCTGCTTCCTTGATCCCCGTCCCACTCAACTTCTGACCACTAAATTTCTCCTCCTGTTCCCCATGCTATCTGACATTGTAAATGGCTTCATTTTCATCACCCCTCCTCAAAAAGCCCACCCTCAACCCATTTTACAAACTACCACCCCATCTCTAAAGATTGTTGAAAGCATTATCATCTTCAAGTTTCATGAGGAATAAGGTTGGTGAGCTATAAGCACAATTAGCCGTGTGGCAATATGATGTTGTGGCAATAACAGAAACGTGGCTTAAAAACGGTGAGGACTGGGCACTTAATATTCAAGGTACAAGGTGTTCAGAAAAGATAGGGAAGGAAAAAAGGGAGGTGGGGTGGCAGTGCTGATTAAGTAAGACATTGTAGATTGGAAAGGGAGGATGTTCTTGAGGGGACAAGGACAGAATCCATTTGGTTAGAGTTGAGGAGCAAAAAGGGTATGATCATGCTATTGGGGGTATTCTACAGACCTCCAAATAGTGAGAGGGAGGTAGAGGAGCAAATCTGCAGGGAAATCACAGAGATATGCAAGAGCTATAGAGTGGTGATATTGGGGGACTTTAATTACCCAAATATCGATTGGGATAATGCTAGGGTAAAGGGAAAGGAGGGGGAGGAATTTCTGAAATGTGTTCAGGAGAATTTCCTTGACCAGTATGTTCTTGGCCCAACTAGGAAGGAGGCATTGCTGGATCTGGTGCTGGGGAATGAGGTGGGCCAGGTCAACCAAGTGTCTGTGGGAGAACACTTGGGTACGAGTGATCATTGTATCATAAGATTTAGAGTAGCAATGGAAAGGAGCAAGGAACAATCTAGAGTGGAACTTCTAAACTGGAATAGGGCTAACTTCAATGGGATGTGAAAGGATCTAGCCAGAGTAAAATGGAACCAAAGACTGACAGGAAAAACTAAAGGAACAATGGGTGATTTTTAAGGAGGAGATGTTCCAAGTACAGGCCAGGTACATTTCAACAAGAGGGAAGGGTAAGGGAACCAAAGCAAGGGCTCCTTAGATGACGAGGGAGACTGAGAAGATGATGAAATAAAAAAAGAGGGTGTATGATGAATGTCAGGTGAATTCTTCAAGGGAGAACCAGACCAAATACAATAAGTTGAGAGGGAAAGTGAAGATGAAAATAAGATTGGCAAAGAGAGAATATGAGAGTAGAATGGCGGTTAACATAAAAGGGAACCCAAAAATCTTCTACCGGCATGTAAACAGTAAGTGGGTAGTAAGAGGCAGGGTGGGGCCTATTAGGGACAAAGAAGGTCATAGAGTCATAACGGCACAGGAGGCCGCCATTCGGCCCATCGAGTCCGTGCCAGCTCTCTGTAGAGCAATCCAGTGAGTCCTATTCCCCCGCTCTGTCCCCGTAGCCCTGCAAGATTATTTCCCTCAGGTGCCTATCCAGTCTCCCCTTGAAAACATTGAGGGGGAGAAATTCAGTATCGCCCCATTTGGGGCGCAATTATCGGCCAGGTGCAAAGATTAGCACCTGGCGCTAATTATCGCCACCGACTGCAAACTTGACTTTTATCGCCCCTGGAGGTGATTGCAGCGCTAGATCAGGCGCTTCACACCTGTCTTAAGGCGCAAAGTCCGAGGAGCGAGGCGTTACCTCAGAGCGCTGGCGAAGCTCATGTAATGTCAGTCAGCAATGGAACACACACACAATGGCACGGGCCAGTTCTTAAAGGGGATGGTTAATCTTGCTTTCCATCCACATCCTGCTCATTGCAGCCTTGAATCTCGGCCTGGAGAGACCTGCACATCAAATCTGCTGGAAAGAACAATGGAGAGTACCAGGCAAAGAGCTCAGAGTGCAGCCCCCACAGTCTCTTCTAAATCGATACAAGGAATGGCAAATCAAAATGAACCTGCAAAGTGCTGCTCAGTACCCAAAACTCCTTCACACAACGTTGAATCTCTCCAGAAGTCTCTCCCTCTCTCTCTCAGAATGCGTAGTTCAAAAATGGCACCAACAATAAAAGGCAGGAAGCGGTCACCTTTAAATAGCGCTCCCCCTTTCCCTTCATGACTGCAGAACGCTCCCCTCAACCTGTCGTTGCTAGCGTCAGGCGGTAAGGCAGGGGGCGCCACTCAATATCCGCTCCGGGGCGATACCGGGGCGTTGCGCACTCGACTGATGTCACGATCTGCCGGTGCAGGAGATCGTGGCGGTAGTATTTAGCGCCGCCGCAAAATGTCTAGTTAATTTCGCGAGCGGCGCAAACTTCGCCGCGCCTGGGCGCCAGATGCTTTGCGCCCCATTAGCGCCCTCTTAAGGCGCTAACGGGAGGCGCAACCAACTGAATTTTTCCCCGAGTGTTTCCGCTTCCACCACTTCCGTCGACAGCGAGTTCCAGGTCCTCACCACTCACTGCATAAAAAAGTATTTCCTCACATCCCCCCGTATCTCTTGCCCAAAAGCTTAAATCTGTGTCCCCTAGCCCTTGTACCAGCAACTAGTGGGAACAGCCTTTCCCCGTCTCGCCTATCCAAACCCGTCATAATCTTGTACATCTCTATCGAATCACCCCGCAACCTCCTTTGCTCGAATGAAAACAAATCCAGCTTTTCCAACCTGTCCTTGTAGCTAAGATCCCCCATCCCTGGAACCATTCTGGTGAATCTCCTCTGCAGCCTCTCAAGTGCCTTCACATCCTTCCTAAAGTGTGGTGACCAGAACTGGAGTCAGTACTCCAATTCTGGCCTAACCAGCGCTTTATAAAGGTTCAACATAACTTCTCTACTTTTGTACTCAATACCTCTATTTATGAAGCCCATGATCCCATATGCTTTGTTTACCAGTCTCTCAATATGCCCTGCCACCTTCAGGGATCTATGCACATTAACTCCCAGATCCCTCTGTCCCTGCACACTCTTTAAAACTGTGCCATTAAGTGTATATTGTGCCATTAATGTGATATATGCTTAGAGGCGCAGGGCAAGGCTAGAATAGAACATAAGAACATAAGTAGTAAGAGCAGGAGTAGGCCATACGGCCCCTCGAGCCTGCTCTGCCATTCAATAAAATCATGGCTGAACATCGACCTGAACTCCACTTTCCCGTCCGATCTCCATATCCCTTGATTCCCCTAGAGACCAAAAATCTATCTATCGCAGCCTTGAATATACTCAAAGACTCAGCATTCACAGCCCTCTGTGGCAGAGAATTCCAAAGATTCACAACCCTCTGAGTGAAGAAATTCCTCCTCATCTCAGTCTTAAATGGCCTACCCCTTATCCTGAGACTATGCCCCCTAGTTCTAGACACTCCAGCCAGGGGAAACAACCTCTCAGCATCTACCCTGTCAATCCCCTTCAGAATCTTGTATGTTTCAATGAGATCACCTCTCATTCTTCTAAACGCCAGAGAGTATTGGCCCAATCTACTCAATCTCTCATCATAGGACAATGCTCTCATCCCAGGAGTCAATCTAGTGAACTTTTGTTGCACCGCCTCCAAGGCAATTATATCCTTCCTTAGATAAGGAGACCAGAACTGTGCACAGTACTCCAGGTCTGGTCTCACCAAGGCCCTGTACAATTGTAGCAAGACTTCCTTCCTCTTATACTCCAACTCCCTTGCAATAAAGGCCAACATGCCATTTGCCTTCCTTATTGCTTGATGTACCTGCATGCTAGCTTTCTGTGTTTCTTGCATGAGGACACCCAAATCTCTCTGAACACCAACATTTGAAAGTTTCTCACCATTTAAAAAATATTCTGTTTTTCTATTCTTCCTACCAAATAACCTCACATTTCCCTGCATTATACTCCATCTGCCACCTTACTGCACACTCATTTAGTCTATCTATATCCCTTTGCAGATTCTTTGGGCTGAATTTTACTCACCAAGATGAGTTGGGGGTGGGACTGCTGCCTTCCGGGTTCTAGTCCCGCTCCCGGCGACGTCCGACGCACAGACGCTATTTTCCCCTGATTGGCCTTGTTAAGCCAGCCATGCGGGCTTGCTGGCCAATTAAGGGAAAGCTGGTGTCAGATGACGTCAGTTGATGATGCTTCATCTGCCGGTTTTCTTAAAGGCACATGAACCATAAATTTTTGACAGATGATTTGACAGTGTTTGACGGCATTGAGGTGCTGTCAAACACAGACAATCACTGTACAAAGGTGAGCCCTTGCACCAAGGCTCTCCAATGACTCTCTCCTTAGGATGAAACAGATGGCAGCTGCAGGTGAGGGTACAGAAGTGATCTGTCACTTCTCCCATTGATGTGAGGCCACACAAATACTTCAAAGCTTGTCACCTACAGAAAAATCTAAACATATTAAAAATGACTTTCCCAACATTTCCTTACCTCTGATACTCACCAATGTCCCATTGCATCCTTCACACCACTCCTGCAGCTGTCATCTGTACACCAACAGTACAACAGACCCACAGCACGCCTCACTTACCCTGACGGGGTTCCCCGACATTGGGAAGCCTGCAGCAGAAGTCTAAAAATTGGAAAAAGCCTCTTAACTGCCTGTTAATTACCTGTTAACAGGCAGTTAAGTGGCTATAATCCTCTTCCCGCCGCTAGGAGTAGGGTCCCTGCGAAAATCAGGGACCCGACTCCCGGGAACATTGGTTGGAGGTGGGTTGGGAGCAGTCTCGGGACCCGCTACCATTCTTTTTGATTTTCCCAGCAGTCCCGCCTCCTCAGGTTCTGGTAAAATCCAGCCCTCTGTGTTCTCCTCACAGCTTACTGTCCCACCTAGCTTTGTATCATCAGCAAACTTGTATACACTACACTCAGTCCCTTCATCTAGGTCATTAATATAGATTGTAAATAGCTCAGGCCCCAACACTGATCCTTGCGGCACCCCACTAGTTACAGCCTGCCAACCTGAAAAAGATCCATTTATCTCTACTCTCTGTTTTCTGTCCGTTAACCAATCCTCTATCCATGCTACTATATTACCCCCAACCCCATGAGCCCTAATCTTGTTTAATAATCTTTTGTGTGGCACCTTATCGAATGCCTTTTGGAAATCCAAATATACTACATCCACTGGTTCCCTTTTATCTACCCTGCTACTTACATCCTCAAAAAACCCTAATAAATTTGTCAAACATGATTTCCCTTTCATAAAACCATGTTGACTCTGCCTAATCATGTTATGATCTTCTAAGTGACTTGATACCACTTCCTTAACAATGGAATCCAGCATTTTCCTGACGACTGATGTCAGGCTAACTGGCCTGTAGTTCCCTGATTTTTCTCTCCCTCCTTTCTTGAATAGCGGTGTTACATTTGCGACCTTCCAATCCACTGGACCTCTCCAGAATCTAGGGAATTTTGGAAGATCAAAACCAATACATCCACTATCTCTTCAGCCACCTCTTTTAGACCCCTAGGATGTAGGCCGACAGGTCCAGGGGATTTGTCGGCTTTTAGTCCATTAGTTTCTCTAGTACTTTTTCTCTCCTTATATTAATTACGTTTAGCCCCTTGGTTCCCCACCATTTTTGGTATGCTTTTTGTGTCTTCTACTGTGAAGACAGATACAAAATATTTGTTTAACGTTTCTGCCATTTCCTTATTCCCCATAATAATTTCTCCTGTCTCAGCCGCTAAGGGACCAACGTTTACTTTTGCTACTCTTTTCCTTTTTACATACTGGTAGAAACACTTACAATCTGCTTTTATATTTCTTGCTAGTTTTCTCTCATTCTATATTTTCCCTTTTTATCAATTTTTTGGTCAACCTTTGCTGGTTTCTGAAACTCTCCCAATCCTCAGGCTTACTATTATTCTTTGCAACATTATAAGCTTCTACTTTCAATCTAATGCTATCCTTAACTTCTTTAGTTAGCCACAGTTGGAACACTTTTCCCATGGAGTTTTTGTTTCTCAATGGAATGTATTTTTGTTGAGAATTATGAAATATTTCTTTAAATGCTAGCCACTGCTTATCTACCGCCATACCTTTTAATCTATTTTTCCAATCTCAATTAGCCAACTCGCCCCTCATACCTATGTAATTGGCTTTAGTTAAGTTTAAAGCTTAAATACTGAATGAGTACTTTGTATTGGTGTTTACTAAGGAGGTGGATGCTGACAAAATATCGGTAGAAGTGGAAAAGGTAAAAGCAATGGAAGGGGTGAAAATTGATAGACAGGATGTACTAGAAAGGCTGGGTATGCTTAGAGTGGATAAGTTGCCTGGTCCAGATGGTTTGCATCCCAGGTTGCTGAGGGAATTGGGGGAGGAGATAGCAGAAGGGCTTGCCATAATTTTCCAATCTTCCCTAGATGCGGGGGAGGTGCCTGAGGATTGGAAAGTGACAAATGTGACACCATTGTTCAAGAAAGGGTGTAAGGACAATCCTAGTAACTACAGGCCGGTCAGTTTAACATCAGTGGTGGGTAAAGTTTTAGAAACAATAATCAAGGAAAAAATTAATGGGCACTTGGAGAGGTTTAAGCTAATTAAGGAGCGCCAACATGGATTTGTAAAAGGCAGATCATGTTTGACTAATCTAATTGAATTTTTTGATGAAGTAACAGGGAGGATTGATGAAGGGAATGCAATGGATGTTGTCTACATGGATTTTAGGGAGGCGTTTGACAAAGTATCACATAGAAGGCTGGTTAACAAAATTGAGGCTCATGAATGTTGGAAGTTCCGGGGTATAGATGTTTCAGTAAGAGTAGGGAAGTTGGTAAGAAAGGTGGAGGAGTAGCATTGTTAATCAAGGATAGTTTAACAGCGGCAGAAAGGCAGTTCGAGGGGGATCTGCCATCTGAGGTAATATGGGCTGAAGTTAGAAATAGGAAAGGAGCAGTCACGTTGTTAGGAGTTTTCTACAGGCCCCCAAATAGTAATAAAGATGTGGAGGAAGAAATTGCAAAGCAGATTATGAATAGGTGTGGAGGTCACAGAGTAGTTGTCATGGGTGACTTCAACTTTCCAAATATTGATTGGAACCTTTATAGGTCAAACAGTTCGGATGGGATAGTTTTTGCACAGTGTGTGCAGGAGGGTTTCCTGACACAATATGTGGATAGGCCGACAAGAGGTGGGGCCACGTTGGATTTGGTACTGGGTAATGAACCGGGCCAAGTGTTTGATTTGTATGTGGGAGAGCACTTTGGAGATAGTGACCACAATTCGGTAACTTTCACTATTGCAATGGAGAGGGATAGGGCCATACGGCAGGGCAGGGTTTATAATTGGGGGAGGGGTAATTATGATGCGATTAGGCAAGAATTAGGGAGTATAAGATGGGAACAGAAACTATCAGGGAAAGGCACAAAGGAAAAGTGGAGCTTTTTCATGGAGCAATTACTGCGTGTCCTTGATAGGTATGTCCCTGTCAGGCAGGGAGGAAATGGCCGAGTGAGAGAACCATGGTTCACAAAAGAGGTTGAATGTCTAGTCAAGAGGAAAAAGGAAGCGTATGTAAGGATGAGAAAACAAGGTTCAGTTGGGTCGATTGAGGGGTACAAGGTAGCAAGGAATGAGCTAAAAAAAGAGCTTAGGAGAGCTAGGAGGGGGCATGAGAAGTCCTTGGCGGGTCGGATCAAGAAAAACCCCAAGGCTTTTTACTCTTATGTGAGAAATAAAAGAATGACCAGGGTGAGGGTAGGGCCGGTCAAGGACAGTAGTGGGAACTTGTGCATGGAGTCAGAAGAGATAGGAGAGGTGATGAATGAATACTTTTCGTCAGTGTTCACCGAGGAGAGGGGCCATGTTCTTGAGGATGAGAGTGTGATAAGGGTGGATAGGCTGGAGGTGGTAGATGTTCTGAGGGAAGATGTTTTAGCAATTTTGAAGAACCTGAGGGTCGATAAGTCCCCTGGGCCAGATGGGATATATCCTAGGATTCTTTGGGAGGCAAGGGAGGAGATTGCAGAGCCTCTGGCTTTGATCTTTGGGTCCTCACTGTCCACGGGGATGGTGCCAGAGGACTGGAGAGTGACGAATGTTGTTCCTCTCTTCAAGAAAGGAAATAGGAATGACCCTGGTAATTATAGGCCGGTTAGTCTTACTTCGGTGGTTGGTAAGATAATGGAAAAGGTCCTGAGGGATAGGATTTATGACCATTTGGAAAGGGGCAACTTAATCAGGGATAGTCAACACGGATTCGTGAAGGGTAAGTCTTGCCTAACAAATTTGATTGAATTCTTTAAGGAGGTAACTAAGTGTGTAGATGAAGGTAGAGCAGTTGATGTCGTATACATGGATTTTAGTAAGGCGTTTGATAAGGTTCCCCATGGTCGTCTCATGAAGAAAGTAAGGAGTTGTGGGATAGAGGGAAATTTGGCCGATTGGATAAGTAACTGGCTATCTCATAGAAGTCATGATGTGGAGATGCCGGCGTTGGACTGGGGTGGACAAAAATGAGAAGTCGCACAACACCAGGTTATAGTCCAACAGATTTATTTAATTTTACAAGCTTTCGAAGCAGTTCGCTCCTTCGTCAGGTAAGTTAGCAATGAGAGAATCTCCCAGAATTCACAATTTAAACCCAGACAAAATCTATTCGAGAATCGCCAAGAAGATCGCGCATATTGACACAGACATCAAGTACCTGCAGAGATGCAAGAAAGCAGACAAGATTCCGAAAGGACTACAGATCACGAACCCACTCAAGTCGACATACAACACAGACTACGCTGAGAGACTTTGCCGTCGTACCTCTCGCACACTCCTCAACCATCTCGTACACCAGCTCTACAGCAGACGTCGCAACCTCGAAACCAAGATAGAGTCCATGCTCTCAGCCTGTGCTCAGGACACAGCAGACCAGCTACGAGACACCGCCAAACAGACGAGGCAACGGAACTACGCTGCCTACATGCGCATCAAGAACAGGAAGCTTGAGAAACTCGGCGTAACCACCAGCTACAACCAATCCTCCCCCGGTACCACGGTTGCAACCACAGGGAAGTCCATCGTCAACCTGTCGGACCACACCCTTCAACCAGACGAAATCGAAGTTCTCGCCCTAGGGCTCAAGTTCTGCCCCACCACCAAAATGGACCCCATCGGTCTCGCGGCGGACACAGAGGAATTCATCAGGAGAATGAGGATCCGAGAATACTACCACAAATCCCAAGATGTCAGCAACATTCCTAATGGGACAATCAATGATCCGGAACAGCAGACAGAGGGAACCGCAGTGCTACAACCGAGGAAGAAAGAGTCAAATTGGACCCCTCCGGAGGGTCGCAACCCTAAGCTTGACATGTATGCTCAAGCGGTCAGGAAATGCATCAACGCCAGATTCATCAGCCGTACTCACAAGACAGTCCAGAATGTCACCCGAGCACAACGCAACGCCATCCACGCACTCAAGACCAACCGCAACATCGTCATCAAACCAGCGGACAAAGGAGGAGCCATCGTCATACAGAACAGAACGGACTATTGCAAAGAAGCATACCGACAACTGGACAACCAGGAACACTACAGACAGCTACCCGCAGATCCGACCAAAGAACACACCCGCCAACTCAATAGACTGATCAAGACCTTCGATCCAGACCTTCAAAACATCCTACGCACTCTCATCCCACGTACTCCCCGCGTAGGAGACTTTTACTGCCTCCCAAAGATACACAAAGCCAACACACCCGGACGTCCTATCGTATCAGGCAACGGAACCCTGTGTGAGAACCTCTCTGGGTACGTCGAGGGCATCCTGAAACCCATCGTACAGGGAACCCCCAGCTTCTGTCGCGACACTACAGACTTCTTGCAGAAACTCAGCACCCATGGACCAGTTGAACCAGGAACACTCCTCGTCACAATGGACGTATCGGCACTCTACACCAATATCCCCCACAATGACGGCATCGCTGCGACAGCCTCAGTACTCAACACCAACAACAGCCAATCTCCGGACGCCATCCTACAACTCATCCGCTTCATCCTTGACCACAATGTCTTCACCTTCGACAACCATTTTTTCACCCAAACACACGGAACAGCCATGGGGACCAAATTCGCACCCCAATACGCCAACATCTTCATGCACAAGTTCGAGCAAGACTTCTTCGCTGCACAGGACCTCCAACCAACGCTGTACACCAGATGCATCGACGACATCTTCTTCCTTTGGACCCACGGCGAAGGATCACTGAAAGGACTACACGATAGCATCAACAGGTTCCATCCCACCATCAAACTCACCATGGACTACTCCTCAGAATCGGTTTCATTCTTGGACACACGAATCTCCATCAAAGACGGACGCCTCAGCACTTCACTCTACCGCAAGCCCACGGAGAACCTCACGATGCTCCACTTCTCCAGCTTCCACCCTAACCACGTTAAAGAAGCCATCCCCTATGGACAAGCCCTGCGAATACACAGGATCTGCTCAGACGAGGAGGAACGCGATGGACACCTACGGACACTGAAAGACGCCCTCGTAAGAACGGGATATGACGCTCGACTCGTCGATCGACAGTTCCGACGGGCCACAGTGAAAAACCGCATAGACCTCCTCAGAAGACGAACACGGGACACAACCAACAGAGTACCCTACGTCGTCCAGTACTTCCCCGGAGCGGAAAAACTACGCCATGTTCTTCGCAGCCTTCAACATGTCATCGATGACGACGAACACCTTGCTAAGGCCATCCCCACGCCTCCACTACTCGCCTTCAAGCAGCCGCCTAACCTCAAAAGTACCATCGTTCGCAGCAGATTACCCATCTTTCAGGAGAACAGCAACCAAGACACCACACAACCCTGCCACGGCAACCTCTGCAAGACATGCCAAATCATGGACACAGATACCATCATTACACGTGAGGACACTACCCACCAGGTACACGGTACATACTCATGTGACTCGGCCAACGTTGTCTACCTGATACGTTGCAGTAAAGGATGCTCCAGAGCATGGTACATCGGCGAGACCATGCAGACACTGAGACAACGTATGAACGGACACCGCGCAACAATCGCCAGGCAGGAGGGTTGCCTCCCAGTCGGGGAACACTTCAGCAGCCAGGGGCATTCAGCCTCGGATCTGCGGGTAAGCGTTCTCCAAGGCGGCCTTCGAGATACACGACAGCGCAAAATCATAGAGCAGAAACTGATAGCCAAGTTCCGCACTCATGAGGATGGCCTCAATCGCGATATCGGGTTCATGTCACGATACAGAACGTGACTTGACATCATGGCCGGTCTTCCCAGGTGTTTTTTTTTTTAAAAAGACTAACACAAGAACACAAATTGACAGGATATGCAGCCAGCAGGTGGTTTGACACGTTGGACCCCCTGGGACACATCTCATTGTCTTGGCTGTGCTCTTTGTTGTAGGGAATAATGTGAATAGATTTTGTCTGGGTTTAAATTGTGAATTCTGGGAGATTCTCTCATTGCTAACTTACCTGACGAAGGAGCGAACTGCTTCGAAAGCTTGTAAAATTAAATAAATCTGTTGGACTATAACCTGGTGTTGTGCGACTTCTCATTTTTATCTCATAGAAGGCAGAGGGTGGTGGTGGATGGAACATTTTCGGACTGGAGACCAGTTACCAGCGGTGTGCCACAGGGGTCGGTGCTGGGTCCTCTGCTGTTTGTGATTTTTATCAATGACTTGGAGGAGGGGACTGAAGGGTGGATCAGTAAATTTGCTGATGACACCAAGATTGGTGGAGTAGTGGATGAGGTGGAGGGCAGTTGTAGGCTGCAAAGAGACATTGATAGGATGCAGAGCTGGGCCGAAAAATGGCAGATGGAATTTAACCCTGATAAGTGCGAGGTGATTCATTTTGGTAGGGCAAATTTGAATAAGGATTACAGGGTCAACGGCAGGGTTCTGAGGAACGTGGAGGAGCAGAGGGATCTGGGGGTTCATATCCACAGATCTCTGAAGGTTGCCACTCAAGTGGATAGAGCTGTAAAGAAGGCCTATGGTGTGCTGGCGTTTATTAACAGAGGGTTTGAGTTTAAGAACCGTGAGGTTATGCTGCAACTGTACAGGACCTTGGTGAGACCACATTTGGAATATTGTGTGCAGTTCTGGTCACCTCACTATAGGAAGGACGTGGAAGCATTGGAAAGAGTGCAAAGGAGATTTACCAGGATGCTGCCTGGTTTGGGGGGGAGGTCTTATGAGGAAAGATTGAGGGAGTTGGGGCTTTTCTCTTTAGAGCGGAGGAGGATGAGAGGCGACTTAATAGAGGTTTATAAGATGATGAGGGGGATAGACAGAGTGGATGTTCAGAGACTATTTCCTTGGGTAGAGGCAGCTGTTACAAGGGGGCATAACTATAAGGTGCATGGGGGGAGATATAGAAGGGATGTCCGAGGTAGATTCTTTACTCAGAGAGTGGTTGGGGTGTGGAATGGACTGCCTGCTGTGATAGTGGAGTCGGACACTTTAGGAACTTTCAAGCGGTTATTGGATAAGCACATGGAGCACACCAGAGTGATAGGGAGTGTGATAGCTTGATCTTGGTCTCGGACAATGCTCGGCACAACATTGAGGGCCGAAGGGCCTGTACTGTGCTGTACTGTTCTATGTATTCTATGTATGAAATAGCTGGATCAGTGGCAGCTTGGATATGGAATTGGCTTAAGGACAGAAAACAGCGAGTTGTGGTAAATGGCTGCTTTTCAGACTGGAGGATGGTAGACAGTGGTGTTCCCCAAAGGTCAGTGCTGGGGCCACTGCATTTTTTGATACATGTAAATGACCTGGATATTGGAATACAGAGTAGAATTTCTAAATTTGCTGTTGACACCAAACTTGGGGGTGTGGCAAACAGTGAGGATGATACCAATCGAGGCATAATCCCTTTTTACCAGGCTCTTCCCATTTTAGGACATTTTTAGCGTGTTCCACGCGATTTGCAAAACACGCCAGCTGATTGTGCCGGGTTCAGCAAGTAACTGAATTCTTGACAGCTGCTCCTGCAGCATAAAAGTGGACCTGTAACATGGCTGACTTTCAGATGGCAGAACTTTGTGTTTTGAGGTGTTGGAACACATTTTGCAGGTCTATTGAGCTTGTAAGTGGTTAAGCTGAGATCCATATGCACTCTGACCTTGGAAAACCCTCTCCCCCACATTGACTGAGCACACATAACATCTATTCCTCAACTGACATATATGGGAACCATTTATACCCTCTCATCCTGGTCCTCAGAATCGGAGGACGAGCAGCCGTGGCAGCAGCAGAACCAGGCACACCAGTTGCAGCAACAACAGGAGCACCAACCTCCTCCTCACCCACCTGATGATGCACAGGGTGGAGGGCTTCAGCGCAGGGCTGCATCTCGCCACAGGAGATACCCCCAACACAGGGTTTACAGGCCGAGGATGAGCTTCCTCAACATGACTGAACAGCAGTGCCAAAGGAGGCTGAGACTTCCGCGAGAGGTAGTCGCTGACATCTGCACAATGCTGCACCAACACCTGGAGCCCAGAGGAGTGGGTGGACACTCCTTACCAGTGGCTGTCAAAGTCACCACCGCACTCAATTTTTTTGCCTCAGGGTCCTTCCAGGGACCATCAGCAGACATCAGCGGCATCTCCCAGTCGGCCGCACACACTTGCATCACACAGGTTACCGATGCCCTCTTTGCAAAGGCGCACAATTGCATCCACTTCTCCATGGATGAAGCAAGTGTAACCGTGCGTGCGGTTGACTTTGCAAATATGGCAGGCTTGCCAAGGGTGCAGAGCGTCGTAGACTGCACACGTGACTATTAGGGCACCCCATCACAACCCAGCTGTATTTGTCAACCGCAAGGGCTTCCACTCCCTTAACGTCCAGCTGGTGTGTAACCACAGGAAGAAGATTTTGCATGTTTGCGCTAAGTTCCCTGGCAGTTGCCATGGCTCGTTCATCCTGCAGCAGTCTACTGTGCCTCAGCTGTTCAATCCGCCAACCCAATTTTCCGGATGGCTACCTGGAGACAAGGGCTATCCCCTGAAGACGTGGCTAATGACACTGATGAGGAGGCCATCAAACGAAGCTGAGGAGCGCTACAATGCCAGCCACATTTCCACCAGAGGCATCATAGAGCAAACCATCGGCTTGCTGAAAATGCGATTCAGATGCCTCGACAGATCTGGTGGAGCCCTACAGTACTCACCAGCCAGGGTCTCCAGAATCATCGTGGTCTGCTGTGCCCTGCACAACATCGCACTGCAGCGTGGCTTACCGCTGCCTGAGGAACAAGTGGCTCAGTGCACAGCCTCAGAGGAGGAGGAGGAGGAGGAGGAGGAGTAGGAGGAAGACCTTGCGGAGGTGGATGTGCCAATTCCACCAGCACGCGAGCACATTGCTGGCCATGAGGCAAGGGATGCACTAATCCATGCCAGATTTGTTTAAGTTTACGAAGCAAACATATGTGGCTGCCACCTTCTTAACACACCATACACCATCTGTACAATAAACTGTGGGTTCCTATCACTCTCACCACCATCATTACAGATGAAAGGCGCCCTGACACCTCACTGTGACACTTCCATTTCTGGGCACACATAGGCCAATTCTTTGAATGTTTACCATCGCATTTCTTTATTACAATTGAAATAACGATGATAATCTTCACTTTGTATTGCATCAAAACACCCAAGTGACTACCCTTGTGACTATTTGTGTGTTAACTTTCTCTTACGTGTGCTTCTACATGGTGCTTCCCCTTTGGCTTCAGCAGATGTTGAGGCACCTTGCTCACTTTCATGCTGCTCCTGCTTTGACACCTTTGGTGGGCGTCCTCTGGGTTTAGGAGCCTGGAAGGACTCGGCAACAGTCTGCTCCTCCTGCGACTGTGCAGGGGCTGAGACGGCCATCTCAGTTGGGTGAGGAATCTGGGGCTCTGACCGAGGGCTCCGCAGTGGCATGGTAGTGTGAGCGCTTGGAGAGGAGCCCACACTTCCTTGTTGTCGACCACCAACATCCCTCTCATGGGTCGCCCGCACTTCACTGCTAGCAAGTAGCTGGAGAGCACCTTGCTGCACATCAGTGGGGCCATGAGGACCCATCTCTGTACTGACAGTCCTCATAACGGGGACGTCCATGTACCTCTGGTGTCTCTCCTCAATAGATGCCCATCTATCCTCCATAGCAGACCATCTATTTAGAAGAGTCACCAAGCTCTGTTGAGTCTGGCGACTTATGTCCTCCAAGGAGGTTGCCACCCTCTCCATGGTGGCACGTTCATGCGCCATTGCCTCCAACATGGCATTGCTTATGTTTGACATGGACTCGCTTATGTTTGACATGGACTCCTCCATTCTCTGCACACTCGCAGTTACCGTGGATGCAAACCCTGTCAGAGACTCCTGCACTTGTTGCTGAAGTTCCAGCACTGCTCTCTTTCTGGATGTCCCCAGAGGCACAGGGTCCACATGCAGCTGAGCAGAGCTAGGAGCGTCCTGCGGCCTCCGACGAGGACACTCCACTGCTGTCCCTGTCTCCACCACCTGCTGATGCTCACTTGTGAGCTGTGATACACCAGGTGACAACACTAATCTATCTCGCGAATGACCCACCGAGGTGTGCGTCTCTGCGCTGGTGCTGGGTGCGCTCAATTCTGCTGACACTGCACCCTCAGAGGTTGCAGCTTCCTTTGAGAAGTCTTCCAGCTCTTCCTCCTGGACAGTGGGGAGGGGGGCTCTCGATGGTCCTGTGGGGGAGTAAAGGCATGAGTTAGACATGTGATATTAACATAGCAGGCACATCAAATTGTGCAGATGATCAGAACTCAATCTGTATGAACATCAGATGCCATATCAGTCACCCATACAATCTGAATGAGAGGGTTGCAAATCTATTCTGTCACCAGCTTGCTCTACTGCGCTCGTCTCTCCGTCCCCCACTTCCAGCTCCTCAGCACCTCCGACGATGTCGAGAGCAGCCTCCTCAGCGGTGGTCAAGTGAGCAATCGAAGATGGGCCTCCTCCTGTCCTGCCCCTCTCCCTCTTATTGTGGGCTCTCTTTTCCTGCAATGAGGGACACAAGTGGAGTTGGAGTGTGTAGAGAATCCATAGCATAGATACTTAGAGGGAAACAAAGATGGAGTGAGGTGCCAATACCAAGGGCCCTCCCTGTGCGTTGCTAGTTGTCATTGCATAACAGTGATAGCGAGTGTGAGGGGTGCAGTGATTCTGTAAATAGAGAGAGAGGGATGGTTAAGGGTGCAAGGGATGTAAGGGTAAATTGGGATGTGCTGGAGTAGGTTGACAATGCAGAGTGCTGGTGATGAGAGGAGATGGAGAGCAGATTGAAGGTAAGTGTGATGTTATATTCACTTTTGCTGTGCGTAGCAGATCATTGAACCCAGTTCCTGCACTGAACCCAGGTGTGTGCACACAAAGACCTGGCGCTCACCTCCTCAGCAATTTGCAGCCAGGCTGCCTTGGTTTGCTGAGGAGGCTTCCTCTGTCCATTTGAGGGGAGCAGTACTTCTTGGCACCCTCTCACTCCCTCCACAAGAGCGTGGAGGGAGTCATCATCAAATCTGGGAGATGCCATTGGTCTTGAAGCAGTCATTTTGATATGAGAAGCAGAAGAATAGGAATGAAAAACCACAAGGCTGCATGGGCCCCTTAAATACAGCTGGCTGACAGAGTCAGTAGAGGTGAGCAGCAGACTTGAACCCACTGATTGGGCCGGGTAGCGAGCATGACGGGCTTAATCAGCCCACTTAAGCCAAAATCATTATTTCAGAGTGGATTAAACCGGCAGCAGGACCGGAATCTGCTGAACATCGAACCCGACTCCAACCCGCCTCCACTCAGAAAATTGCTCCCTATGACTCTATGTGCACCTCTGCCCTGCTCAGAGCATTAATATGGACCTGGCCAAAGTCACCATAACATCCTCTGTTACTCTGACCATGGCATATTATCTGTCCTTGTCATTCTTGATTTCTGTACAGTGTAGGAGAAATGCCTTATGAATTACCTTGATAATGTCCCCAAAATATAGTTTCAGTTTAAATGTGTCCGCAAAATGGAGTCACAATCAGACTGAATGTTGGGAAATCAAAAGAGTTAATGCTAATTAAAACCATAAACATTTATATAAACTAAACATTTACCAGTGAGGAATGTTAGCCATCAAGGCCACAGGCTCAGAGAAAGCTTCTTAGGGAGAGATAGATATTTCATGCCTTATCTGGACCCGTGTGGTGACCCATCGTTAGTGAGAGCCTGAGAAGCTAAGGAATGAAAGCATGACCTAGCATACTTAGGTACTGATGCTTCATTAATCTGGAGGTTCATTAACCCCGGTACCAACATGGGTTTATGAGGTGATCGATACCAACAGGTGTGAATTTTTCTAACACAAATGTTACTCAGATTGACCAATAAAATTGAGGAGGTTTCTGTAAAATAAAGGATATATAGGATAGCAGAGTTCAGGAGGACATAGACAGACTGGTGAAATGGACAGACACATGGCAGATGAAATTTAATGCAGAGAAGTGCGAAGTGATGCATTTTGGAAGAAAAAATTGGGAGAGGCAATATGAACTAAATGGTGCAATTTTGAAGGGGGTGCAGAAACAGAGAGGCCTGAATGTTCATGTACACAAATGTTTGAAGGTGGCAGGACAAGTTGATAAGACTGTTAAAAAAATAAACGGGATCCTTAGCTTTATAAATAGAGGCTAAGGGCTCGATTTTAATAGCCCTGAGGCGGGGGGTCTGTTGGGAAAATCAGAAAAATGGCTTCAGACACCCAACCCACCTCCATCCCACCCCCACCCAATTTTTGCGAGTGTCTGTTTAGCCGCTCCCAAACTGACCCATCTAGAACTGGTGGGACAGGTAGTTAAGGCAGTTAACAGCCTGTTAACTGCCTTGCTAGTCCTATTTTCATAGTGGTTTCCCATTTTCCTGCTTCTAGCTCTGGTTTCCCAACTTGTTAGAAACAGGCCAGGTTCAAGGAGAAGAGTTGCTGGAGGACATGATTTGAATGCATTGGTGGAGTGCTTTAAAAGCACCCCTGAAACATGGCTGACATTCAAATGCAACAACTTTGCTGTTGTAGGTATGGGAGCTGACACCCATCTGTAGTGTGACATGAATGGAATAATTTCAGGCCACTTCGACTGTGCACTTGCAAGATTGTTGCCTCAAATGAAATCTATAGCAAGGGGATGGGAAACATTTATAGCCTCTCATCCTGGTCAACATAATTGGAGGAGTAACAGCCACGTGGCTCAGCGCAGATCTTCCTGGGAAAAGGAGTAGGAGGAGGACGAGGGGTGCCTTGCATGCCCGGTTGTGAGCAATGCAGCATCCCTCCAGTTCACTGCTGCCCGTCAACCAGGGTATGCACACTGCCATGCCACATTAGCATAAGCTTATTCTTCAACCATAGGTGGCTACCATATGGCTCTGTAATTGCAGGCGACACTTGTCCAACATCATACTTCATCTCTGCTATAATCTGTTATTTCCTATCATTTTTACCATCAGCATTACAAAAGCAAGTCACCCTGAGCCCTCAATGCGCTTTTGCCATTTCCCATAACACATAGGCCACACAATCAACTGTTTGACATAATTTATCTTTAACACATGACAAAACGATAATAAACCAGTAAGAGTCAGAAAAAAAAGAAACATCACCCAAGTGACTCCTCTTGTGACTATAGGTGCTTAATCTTTCTCTAACGCATGCTTCTACGTGGTGCTTCCCCTGTGGCGTCAGCAGATGTAGAGGCACCTTGCTGACTAGGATGCTGCGGCTGTTTAGATGCCTTTGGCAGGTGTCCTCTCAGTTTGCGAGCCTGGGATTGCTCTTCAACAGTTTGCTCTTCCTACGGCTATGCAGGGGCTGAAACGGCCATCTCAGTTGTCTCTACAAAGTGGGTCTCTGACCGAGGGCTCCGCAGTGGCACGGTCGTGTGAGCGCTTTGAGAGGAGCCCACACTTCCTTCTGTCCTGCCAACAACATCCCTCTCATGGGTCAGCCGCACCTCAGTGCTGGCAAGTGGCAGGAGAGCACCTTGCTGCACTTCAGGGGGACCATGAGGACCCGTATCTGCACTGGCAGTCCTCCTCAAAAGGACGTCCATGAAGCTCTGATCTCTGCTCAATAGCTGCCCATCGCTCCTCCAGAGATGTCATTCTATTCTGAACAGTCACCATGTTTTCCTGACTCTGGCGACTTATTTCCTCCATGGCTGTAGCCAGCCTTTCCACGGAGGTTGCCATCCTAACCATGAAGGTGCGTTCATGCGCCATTGCCTCCACCACGGCAGTGCTGATGTTACAGATGGACTCCTCCATTCTCTCCACACTCGCACTAACCCTGGAGGCAAACCCTTCCAGAGACACCTGCACTTGTTCCTGTATTTCACGAACCGCTCTTTTTCTGGATGACCCCAGAGGCACAGCGTCTGCATGCAGCTCAGCAGAGCTAGGAGATTGCTGCGACCTCCGCCAAGGACTCTCCACTGCTGTCGCTGTCTCCACCATTTGCTGATGCTCACTTGTGCGCTGTGATAGATCAGGTGTCAACACTACTCTAACTCACGATGGCCCCATCGAGGTGTGTGTTGCTGCGCTGGTGCTGGATGCACTGTGTCCTGGTGATGCTGCTCCCTCAGAGGCATCAGGTTCCTCTGAGGAGTTGTCTGGCTCTTCGTCCTGGATCGTGGGGAGGGGGGCGCTCAATGGTCCTGTGGGAGAGTAAAGGCATGATTTAGACATCTGATATTGATGTAGCAGACACATCCTTTTGAGCAGATGATACAAAGCGATTCTCTCTGAACATCATATGCCATTGCTTTCTGAGAGGGATGAAACTCTATTATGTCACCAGCTTCCTCTAGTGTGCCCGTCTCTCCATCGCCCACTTCCAGGTCCTCGCCACCTCCAACAATCTCGTTTGCAGCCTCCTCAGCACTGGTCAATGTTGCTAGGGTAGGTGTTCCTCCTCCAGTCATTGCTCTCTCCCGCTTATTATGGGCTATCTTTTCCTGCGAGGGACACAAGCGGTGTTTCAGCCACAGTGATGGAGTGAGTGTGAATAATCCCTACCATAGAAGCTTTGAGGGAGACGAAGATGGGGTAAGGTGCCAAGAGGAAGGTAGCTCTCCGTGTGTTGTTAGTTGTTGTCACTGCATGACAGTGAGAGCGAGTCTAAGGGGTGCACAGGCAGAATGCTGAAGTGATTCAGTGCAGAGACAGAGATGGATAGGAAAGGGTGCAAGGGAAGTAAGAGTAAGGTGGGATGTGAAGGAGGAGGCTTACAACGCAGAGTACTGGTGATGAGAAGAGAAGGGAAGCAGAGTGAAGGCAAGTGAGCTGGGATACTCACTTTTGATGTTCTCACAAGATCATTAAACCTTTTTCGGCACTGGATCCATGACCACGCATAAATGGACCTTGCGCTGACCTCCTGAGCAATGCGCAGCCAGGCTGCCTTGGTCTGCTGAGGAGGCTTCCTCCAGCCATCAGGAGGGAAGCGAATTCCCTGCGCCCTCTGACAGCATCCACAAGAACTTGGAGGGACTCATCATTAAAATGAGGAGCTGCCTTGCCTCTGGAAGAAGTCATAGCGTTTAAATCAAGTTCAGGAAACCACAATGGAAAGGCTCAGGCTGGATGGCAGCTTTAAAAGCAGCTGCTATTATGACATCATCAGAGGCGGCCTGCCCACCCGATCCCACTCATTGGACCGGCCAGCGCGCCTCATTGAAATTAACAAGCTCGTTGAATAAAAATCGGACATCAGCAGCTGATCCCACCGGAAGCGGCTCCTGAACCCACCCACCACGCAACCCAACTCCAACTCACCTCGGGGAATTAAAATCGAGCCCATAGAGTACAAAAGGAAGGAAGTTATGGTAAACCTTTGTAAATCACTGGTTAGGTCTCAGCTAGAATATTGTGTCCAATTCTGGGCACCACAAGGTTGTCATGGCCTTGGAGAGGGTGCAGAGCAGATTTATCAGAATGGTACCAGGGGTGAGGAACTTCAGTTATGTGGAGAAGCTGGAGTTGTTCTCCTTAGAGCAGAGAAGGTTAAAGGGAGGTTTAATAGAGGTGTTCAAAATTATGAGGGGTTTTGATAGAGTAGATAGGGAGAAACTGTTCTGATTGGCAGGAGGGTTGGTAACCAGAGGACAGAGATTTAAGATAATTGGAAAAAAATCCAGGGGGGGGAAATTAGGAGAATTTATTTTACGCAGCGAGTTGTTACGATCAGGAATGTACTACCTGAAAGGGTGACGGAAGCAGATTCAATCGTAACTTTCAAAAGGGAATTAGATATATACTTGAAAAGGGAAAAATTGGTTTACTATGGGGAAAGAGCAGGGAAGTGGGGCTAGATGGATTGCTCTTTCAAAGAGCCAGCACAGGCACAATGGGTCAAATGGCCTCCTTCTGTGCTGTATGATTCTAAGATAGTGTTTTGACACTTTACAGAATAGTTCTTGTGTTAGTCTTTGTAATAGTTTGGTGATGTTAGAAAGTGTAGGAGTTCTTTATCCAGTATGCATAGAAGGAAAAGGCAAAAAGTGCATCTCCAACAGAGGGAGAGAGAAAGAAAAGTTACAGAAGTTAAAATTGTACAGTTGTCGCAGCCAGATAAACTTAGATGTACAAATTTCCCTAAGATCAAGAGGTGAGATTTCAGACAGCCAGTCCAGGTAGAGATACCAGCCTGTAATGTGGGTTACCCAAGTGTAGAGGTTCTAAGACAAATGGATATCACCTCTATAACCTGAGGTTTATTACTCTGATGGCTCAGAAGGTTAAAACCATCCTCCCAAAGAAAGGCACGGCAACCAGTTCATGCACACAGCTCATAAGGACGAAGTCATATAAATACTGGAAATATTGCTAACTATGAGCATTGGGGCCGTGAAATTTGGCACCTTAACGCCGTCTGTTAAGGCCGGTTTCATCAAAAAAATGGCAACCACCTCGCTTCCGCCCACTTTCAGTGCGGCCCGCAGCGTCTGCCATTTTGGGCAGGTTGGCAGCACGGCCGTTGCCTGCGTTCACCAGAAAAATGGTAACGAGGCAGATCATGACGTCAATCAGTGTGCTGTAGCACGACCTGCTACTTTGGATGTCGCTGCTCGAATGTACGCCCTGTCCAAAGCACACACAGCTGAACGTGCACAAGAGGAAACATTTTCTCTACATCTACCCTATCAAACCCCTTCATAATTTTAAATACCTCGATTAGGTCAACCCTCAGACTGCAAGACTTCAAGAGAAAAGAGACCCAGCCTGTTCAGTCCTTCCTGATAGTTAAAACCTCTCCATTCTGGTAAATTCTGAGTACTTAAAATTCCTTTACTTCATCTTCAAATCCCTCCATGGTCTTGTCCTGTCCTACACCTGCCGACTCTTCTAGCCTTATATTGCCCTCCTCCCAGACCCTTCAGTCATCTGACTCTGGCCTTTTGTACATCTTCCCCTGGCTTCACCACACCATTAGCGGTGGGGCCTCAACGCCCTTAACCCAGTCTCTGGAACTTTCTTCCTACACCCCTAGACTTGTCCACTATCTCCTAGTATCACCTTCCATGATTTGACGACCATTGTCCTAACTATTTCCATTATGAAGTGGTTTGGGACATTTTTCTGCAGTAAAGACACTATATGAATGCAAGTTGTTGTTAGTCAGCTAACACAGTTTGACACAGGTTCTAATTTTATTCTTTAGAGTATCACAAGTTTAAGTATTATGGAACATCATTGGACTAATTACCATACCAAATTTTGACAGCCAGCTGGTTACTAATTATCAGTCACAGCTAAGGGAAAATTAGTAATAATGACACAGATTAAAGGTTAAATCAAAAAGAAGCTCTATGCAATACAAATATTTTAAATTATATTACTTGTTTTACTTTATCTTGAGTTCTGTCTGATAGGTGCAAACATTTTGGAGAACTTGAATCTTAATTTTGAATGTTATTCTTGATTATTTTCAATTTTGTTCAAACTTTAAATTTGGATTTCTGAAGGGTGCAATCATTTTTTCAAAGCTTCAGGCATTATCAGTCACAACACCTTCTCTTCAATTACCTGCAATAGATGGAAGAGGCAACTGAGGTCAGAAGGAATCCAAACTGGACACCTGCAGAAAATTCTACATCTACACTTACTGCTTACATGCCATCTCATTAAACTGAGCACCCTTTTTATATCAGATGTGTTTATCTGAAAAAATCTCTGCTATAGCTTTCTGAACCAACCTCATTTCAAAAGTCTGATTTATTTCTATTTTGACTAATTCCAGGCCTATAACAAAAAGTCAGAGCCAGGTGCAGGTCTGAAACACTGTGCCTCATTAACATATAGGGTATATTGAGTTTCAGAAGGCGTTCGATAAAGTATCTCACAACAAACTTTTTAGGAAAAATAGGTATAAGAGGAAATGTAGCAGCAGATAAAAAGTGACAAAGCGGTTACAGAGTTAGGGAGGGGAAAGGCCATGAAGGGATTTAAACATGAGGCTGAGAATTTTAAATTTGAGGCATTGGGAGACGGAGAGCCAATGTAGGTCAACAGAGGGGTGGTGGGTGAATATGACTAGGTGCAGGGTAGAACAGGGGCAGCAGTGTTAAGGATGAGCTGAAGTTTATAAAACATTGAGCATGGGAGGCTGACCAGCAGAACATTGGAATAGTTGAGTCTGGAGGTAGCAAAGGCATGGATCAGAGTTACAGCAGCAGATGGGCTGAGGCAGGAGTGGAGGTGGGCAATGTTATACAGGTGGAAGTGGACGATCTTTGTGATGAAGAGATTGAGATTGTAAACAGTCTGTTTCAGCCTGAGACAGTGGCCGGGGAAGGAATCAGTGGCGAGGGTATGGAATTTGTGGCGGGAACCAAAGACAATGGCTGGAATTTTGTTTATCCGGGTGGTTGCCGTGGCGGGTCGCGACCCTGTTGTTGATTCCATCCCGCTCCTGAAATCAACTTTGTGTTAATGGGGCCTGTTAAGCCCACCCTGCGTGTTACCCGGCCCTATTAAATGGTGCGGGTCTGATGACGTCATCGATGACGCGTTTTCAGCCAGGATATTTAAAGGAGCCATGGCCACATTGCATTTGAAGGTTCATTTAGGGGTGTGCAGGCAGCACACTGTACAATTGGAGTGTTCCAAACACTTGCAAACATGACAGCACAGAGGCAGAGGGCTGCACCCAGGTTCTCTGATGACTCCCTCCATATGCTTGTGGAGGGAGTCAGAGCATGCAGGGAGCTCCTCTTCCCTTCTAATGGGCGGAAGAGACCTCCCCAGGAGAACAAAAAAGCCTGGCTCCAAATTGCAGAGGAGGTCAACAGCAGGGATATGGTCAGGAGGACCTGGGTGCAGTGCTGGAAATGTATCAATGATCTCATGAGATCAGGAAAGGTGAGTACAAAGCCATCTCAACTTTATCCTGCTGTGCCTCTCATCACATCCCCATCACTCTGCCTTCCCAAGCCTACTCCTGCACATCCTTACTCACACCAACATACCTTGCACACCCACCCATCCCTCTCTCTCTATCTACATTATCACATCCCCATCTGACTAACCACCCCTCACACTCACCCTCATCCTAATGCAATCATACCAACTGGCAACACACAAGGAGGCCACTTGGCTTTGGCACCCCACTCCATCATAGTCTCCCTCTAAAGATGTAACCCATCCATTCCTTACACTCATTCCATCACTCTCACTCAACCTTCTCTTCTTTCCCTCCTTGCAGGAAAAGAGAGCCCACAATAAGAGGGAGAGAGAACCGAGGTGGAACGCCACCATTGGCGACCCTAACAATAGCAGAGGAGGCTGCCGTAGAAATTTCGGGAGTCGTCGAGCAGCTGGAGGTGGGAGACGGAGAGAGAGGGACATCTCAGCAACCTGGTGACAGAATTACATCTCATACAGCCACATGGCATACAGCAGCCGATTGATGTCAGCAGCCACTGAATGGTCATCATGTGCATAATGGTATCTGTACCCATTCTTCATACGACATATCTAACTCATCTCTTTACTCTCCCACAGGTCCATCAAGAGCACCCCCCCCCCAACCCCCCCACTGTCCAGGAGGAAGAGGAAAACGACTCCTCAGAGGAGCCTCCAGCCTCTGAGGATGCACCATCACCAGACATAAGCGCACCCAGCACCAGCGCAGATATGCACACCTCAGTGGGTTCTACACGAGATAGAGTAGTGTTGTCACCTGGTGTCTCACAAGTCACAAGTGAGCAAGAGCAGATGGTGGAGACAGGGACAGCAGTGGAGAGTCCTCGCCGGAGGGCGCAGGATACTCCCAGCTCTGCTCAGCTGCATGCAGACGCTGAGCCTCGAGGGTCATCCAGAAAGTGGGCATTCCTGGAGGTGCAGGAAGAAGTGCAGGAGGCTTTGACCGGTTTTGCGACCGCAATGTCTGCAAATGTGCAGAGAATGGAGAAGTCCATCTCCAACATGAGCACCACCATGTCGCAGGCGATGGCGACATTAGGCTCTTCCATGGATAGGGTGGCCACCTGCATGGAGTAGCTAATGCGCCACTCACAGGAGCATATGCTATCTATGGAGAATACATGCAGAAGTTCATAGACCTTCTCTCTAAGAGGGATGTCAACATGTGTGAAGGAATAAGCCATAAAACCTATTCAGAAAAATACACCATTCTATGAAAGAATTCTGACCTTATTAAAACATGACAAACTAGGTCTGGAAATCTAGAAACCTGGCTATGAAAAGCTGTGATAGCTTTCTGGCTATAGAGATAAGATAGTTGTTGACACTGAATCAATAATCTTACTGAAACAGAAGGTTGAAGGCTCCCGACGGTCTGAATCTTTGCGAACAAGCAGTGGTTCACCCCGGTTGAGGTGTTCTAATTTACACTTCGTAGAGGGGCACAAACAGAAGGCCTTAGTAGAAATGACATCAAGTAGAACGCACCTGCTGTTACACCATTTTTTATGGTGGGCTTGGAACACCTAGAGGAGAGACACAATTCTGTATTGCTACCAGCTGAGGTGACTAAGAATTGCATAGATCACCCTGGTTAAGGTGTTCTAATTTACACTTCGTAAAGAAGCACAAACATTTGCCTTAAGTAAAAATGACATCTAGTAGAATGCACCTGCTGTTACACCGTTTTTTATGGTGGGCTTGGAACACCTAGAGGAGAGACACGATTCTGTGTTGCTACCAGCTGAAGTGACTGTGAGAATTGCAGAAGTCAGCAGAAAAATGACTAGAGATAATTAGCTTACATCAGCAGAAAACCTTAAAGGGAATACCACTGGAAAAGGGTATAAATATTGAACTCTCAAATAGGATAGTAGACTCGCTGTAAAGGGGCAAAGCGATTCTCGGCTTCAGAGACAGCTCTGTAAGTCTACAACTCTTTGTATCTCAGGGATCAAAGGTATTGTATTTGATTTTGGTGGATATCCTGAATAAGACTAAGAACTGTAAAACTGTAGCGAAGTTAAGATTTGAGAGTAAGGATCTCTGATAATAAGATTGTAAAGCTTTCTCTTTTTGGAACTGTTAATGTTACGATTGACTCACCAACTGTAAAATACATGTCGGTTCTTTAATAAATCTATATATTTTTAGAATTGTCTCACATAATACTTCTGTATCAAACTCACAAACTCAAATCTCTGTACACTTTTTGGTGAGGAGTTGCAGAATTCTGGGGGAGTTTTCCGGACCCTCATAATATCCGGAACGATACAGTCTAGCTGAACTTATTAAAGTGCTATCTGGAGGACGGTAACATTTTTAGGTTGTTCCTTTCCTTTAGGGAGAGATAGTCTGGACCTTTAGACCCAATTAAGCGTCTTTAGGATTCGGCTACCTCAAACTTTAGTTGAAAGTGAACGTCTGAGGAATATGCCTGATCTGGAGTAGCCCTAAAGGGGCTAGGACTAGTAATTATTCCTTCAGTTGGCGCCCAACGTGTGTGTTAATGAGTTGATACAGAACCCTATACTTATATTTATATCGATATCCATCTTGTAGATTGTTAAGTATAGAAGGAGTGTTTTACTGACAGTGGTACTAAGACCCAGATTTAAGTCTCTAGAGATGACAAGTCCCTGATCAGGCCTTGTAGAACTTAAATCAGAACTCCCTCAATATACCATTGAGGTCTAGAAATTTCTTATAAAGTTCATATTAAATCCTAACCGAGGTTAGGTCCTGACGAAATGGAAAACCCTGTAGGAAATGGCCAAGTCTTTTTATTAGGAAATTCAAATGATTGCTTTATTAGGGGAAATAATCCTAACCCTATACCTCCACAAGACCAAGTAATAATTTTTGATGAATCGTCACTGACGATTAAAAAAGGGACATCCCAACAATCCTCAGCTGGGATGGGGATAGTAGTAGGGACTTTTCGAGATTCCTATTCTTTTTATCCAGAAGAATTACTGTCCATACCCCTTGGCCATAAGACAGCGCAATATGCTGAAGCCGCAGCATTATGGTATGCTTTAGAAAAAGCAGACCCTATTAAACCCACACTAATCTGTATGGATAGTGACTACTGTAAAAGAGGATATAACCAAGATCTAGTTTTCTGGGAACAAACAAATTTTACCAATCTTAAGGGTAAACCCATAAAACATAAGTCATTGTGGGAAGACATTCTCCATTCGAGAATGGAGAAACAGAATTGTCAGGTGATTCATGTAAACGGGCATACCACTGGGACAGTACACTCAAAAGGAAACAGTCTTGCAAACGAACAAGTGAAATGTTTGGTCTGCATGACACCCCCTCGAGAGGGCCTGCCAATATTAGTGTAATCACTAGGGCAGAACGGGCAGCTAATCAGGATGAGGAACTGATTCAGCTATTAGACCCAACAAAAGAGAATCCACCAGGATATCCACCAAAGTACTTTTACTCAGAAACCCCTATGGGTATTGTGCTAGTTAAGTTGCCCAAGGGAAACCGAGAAGTACCCCCGAGACACAAACGAGAACAACTTGTAAAAGAAGCTCACGAGGGCATAGGTCAAGCACATTGTGGTGCCAGAACAACATTCTGCAAATTGACTCCCTTATATTGGTGGCCAGGCATGCTTAAGGCCTGTAAAACATATGTGGCAAATTGTGAGCCATGCAATTTAACCAATAAGTCATCACTAATTAAGCCACCACCATTGGCTCCTGTGAAAGCTGATGCGCCAATGGGAAAATTCTTTATTGACTTTATTGGACCACTTCCCCCGTCTTTGGGATACGGACATGTTCTCATTTGTGTAGATGGATGCACTTCCTTCTGCTGGCTGGTCCCCACAAAAACTGTTTCGGAAAACGCCCTCGCCAATGCTATTACTAACATAATTACTGTAGCTTGTGCACCCAAAATCTTACACACTGATCAAGGCGGAGCCTTTGTCTCCAAGGTTTTCAAAGACTACTGCGAACAAAGGGGGATTGGGTTGGAGCACAGCACACCACGTCATCCGCAATCAGCGGGGCTGGTGGAACGTAAAAACCAGGAAGTAAAAAAGCTATTGGTCAAACTGTTGAGAATCAGGGGAAATAAGTGGACCACCATCATTCCGGAGGTGCAGCTATCACTTAATAATGTGCCCGCATATGCATCAGGGACAGTGTCCCCTAAAACTCCATATTATCTGATGTATGGGGTTGAGATGCATACACCGCTTACCCATAGTTCTTTTATTGCCTCTACACTCTCTGATTCCTTTATCCGACAGCGACAGTTAGATTTTAAAAAAGAAGTAACAGAGGAGATTCATCAAATTGATCAGAGGATAAGGGAGGCAAATAGGCAGAAAAAATTGACAAACAAACCCCTAGCAGGAGAATGGGTACAGGAATAGAAGTTTGAGCAAAAACCTGGTTTAAGACCGAAGTGGAAAAAACCTGTTCAAATACATTCTGTTATCAATGAAAGAACAGTTAAAATATATATTAATCAGCCGAATGGCAAGCATATTCTTAAAACTGTCTCCATAGACAATCTCAAAAGATGTCCTGTGGGATACCAAAATGGAGGAACAATACAAGGTGCAGTCGTACACTGTCTTTCAAGACCCAGCTTGGAGCATGACACGGAAAATGGATGCGATCGAACTACTGACGACGGTCAGCCTGACGGTGTCGCCGACTCCTCCACACGATGCTTAGCAACGCCTCAGGAATTGGATTCGCAAAAAGCCACAACCAAAACAAGTAAAGATCAACGAGTTACTTTAATGAAGGAGGAAAACACTGCGGATGAAGATGGAATCAACTGAGCTCCTGGCAAGGCCTTTATGAAAACAAGAATCTGTCCTCACGCTGGATCAATGGAACTGCGTGTCAAGCTTCAGCTAGTTCCAAATGACATCTCCTTGACTCGTATGAATAACTCACCTCTACGGAACGTACATCTGCCAATTGGACATTCTAAGAACATGTTGTTTCGCTAATTACATGACAATGTACCTATCATCCTTTTAATTTGTGTTCAATTTAAAAAAAGGCAAAACATTGTCCTGGGATGACATAAAATGAATTTTCATGTAGCGCATGATTAGGCTTTTGTGAATCTCGTGAAATTAATGTGCTATTGTAACCTTATTAGTAACATTGACCAAACTCTGTCTTGAAGCTCGAGTTCATGTTTTGGTCAAGGGGGGGTGGGGGGGGGGTGAAGGAATAAGCCATAAAACCTATTCAGAAAAATACACCATTCTATGAAAGAATTCTGACCTTATTAAAACATGACAAACTAGGTCTGGAAATCTAGAAACCTGGCTATAAAAAGCTGTGATAGCTTTCTGGTTATAGAGATAAGATAGTTGTTGACACTGAATCAATAACCTTATTGAAACAGAAGGTTGAAGGCTCCCAATGGTCTGAATCTTTGGAAACAAGCAGTGGTTCACCCTGGTTGAGGTGTTCTAATTTACACTTCGTAGAGAGGCACAAACAGAAGGCCTTAGTAGAAATGACATCAAGTAGAACGCACCTGCTGTTACACCGTTTTTATGGTAAACTTGGAACACCTAGAGGAGAGACACGATTCTGTATTGCTATCAGCTGAGGTGACTGCGAATTGCATAGATCACCCTGGTTAAGGTGTTCTAATTTACACTTCGTAAAGAAGCACAAACATTTGCCTTAAGTAAAAATGACATCTAGTAGAACGCACCTGCTGTTACACCGTTTTTTATGGTGGGCTTGGAACACCTAGAGGAGAGACACGATTCTGTGTTGCTACCAGCTGAAGTGACTGTGAGAATTGCAGAAGTCAGCAGAAAAATGACTAGAGATAATTAGCTTACATCAGCAGAAAACCTTAAAGGGAATACCACTGGAAAAGGGTATAAATATTGAACTCTCAAATAGGATAGTAGACTCGCTGTAAAGGGGCAAAGCGATTCTCGGCTTCAGAGACAGCTCTGTAAGTCTACAACTCTTTGTATCTTGGGGATCAAAGGTACTGTATTTGATTTTGGTGGATATCCTGAATAAGACTAAGAACTGTAAAACTGTAGCGAAGTTAAGATTTGAGAGTAAGGATCTCTGATAATAAGATTGTAAAGCTTTCTCTTTTTGGAACTGTTAATGTTGCGATTGACTCACCAACTGTAAAATACATGTCGGTTCTTTAATAAATCTATACATTTTTAGAATTGTCTCACATAATACTTCTGTATCAAACTCACAAACTCAAATCTCTGTACACTTTTTGGTGAGGAGTTGCAGAATTCTGGGGGACTTTTCTGGACCCTTATAATATCCGTAACGTTACTTATTAAAAGCGCTATCTGGAGGACGGTAACAATTTCAGATTGTTCCTTTCCTTTAGGGAGAGATAGTCCAGACCTTTAGACCCAATTAAGCGTCTTTAGGATTCGGCTACCTCAAACTTTAGTTGAAAGTGAACGTCTGAGGAATACGCCTGATCTGGGGTAGCCCTAAAGGGGCTAGGACTAGTAATTATCCCTTCACGTGGATGTGGGTCCTCATGGCCCCACTGATGTGCAGCAAAATGCTCTCCAACTCCTTGCTAGCAGGGAAGTGCGGGTGGCCCATGAGAGGGATGATGGTGAGAGGGGATATGGAAATGGGGGCTCCTCTCAAAGCGCTTCACTTCTCCCCCATTGCCAGCCCCTCAGTCAGAGCCCCAGATGCCTCCTCGGACAGCGATGGCCGAGTCTGCCCCTGCACAGTCATAGGAGGAGCAGACTTTGGTTGGCCATCACAGGCTCCAAAATCCAGAGGACGTCTGCCAAGAGTGTCTAAGCAGTCGCAGCAGGGAAGTGAGCAGGCTGCCTCTACCTCTGCTGACCCATAGGGGTAGCACCTCGTAGAATCACGCGTAAGAGAATGGTGACACCCAAGTAGATTCACAAGGGTAGCCACTTGGGTGTTTTATTCAATGTTTCTGTAAAGTTTCCTTTAACGTGATGTCACACATAAAAATCTTTATTTTCATGACTTTCTGGTTTTGGACAAATTTGTGTGCACCTTTGGAAGTGGCTTAGTGAGTTGGAGTGAATGGTGAGACAGAACATTACCTCCAGCAATGATGGTCAGTGTGAAAGGAATGGCTTGGACATTGTAGGGATGCTTTACGGTGTTGCTGTGAGGTGGTGCCAACCTGGCGCAGCATGTGGCAGTCATATGGCTGTACTGCGTAAAGCTATGCAAATCTGGCCATGATGAGCCCATCCCTGGCCTCCCGGCCAGCAATGTGCTCAGGTGCTGGTGAGATCTGGACCACTGGTTCCTCCTGCTCCTCCTCCTCTGAAGAGGCTGTGCACTCAGAGCCTTGCTCGTCATACAGCGCTAATCCTCGCTGCTGCGCTATGTTGTGAAGGGTGCAGCAGACCATGATGATTCTGAAGACCCTGGCTGGTGCGTACTGAAGGGTTCCTCCACATCTGTCAAGGCATCTGAAGTGCATTTTCAGCACGCCTATTGTCTGCTCTGTGACACATCTGGTGGAAATGTGGCTTTCATTTTATCTCTCCTGGGCCTCAGTACTTGGTCTCCTCAAGGGTGTCATGAGCCACGTCTTCAGTGGATAGCCCTTGTCTCCAAGCAGCCAGCTGGAAAGTCCGTTTGGAGGAGCAAAGAGCTGAGGGAGGGTGGACTGGTGCAGGATGCACGAGTCATGACAGCTGCCAGGGAACTTGGCGCACACATGCATGATGATCTTCCTATGGTTGCAGACCAGCTGCACATTGAGGGAGCGGAAGCCCTTGCAGTTGACAAAGACTCCTGGGTGATGATGGGGTGCCGTGATGGCCACATGTGTGCAGTCGATGACGCCCTGCACCCGTGGGAAGCTAGCCAGAGTGGCAAAGCCGAGCGCCCGCTCAGTAACACTGGCTTCATCAGTGGCAAAGTTGATATAATTGACTGACTTGTCAAAGAGGGCATCGGCGACCTGTGTGATGTATCTGTGAGTGGCCGACTGCGAGATGCCGCAAATGTCTGCGGCAGATGCCCGGAGGGAACCTGAGGTGAGGAAGTTGAGGGCTCTGGAGACTTTGACAGCCACTGGTAAGGCACAGCCACCCGCTCCTCTGGGCTACTGGTCTTTCTCCAGCAATGTGCAAATGTCTGCGATGACCTGGTGCAAAGCCTGAGTCTCCTTTGGCACTGCTGCTCAGTCATGTTGAGGAAGCTCATCCTCTGCCTGTATACCGTGTTGGGGGTACCGCTTCCGGTGCGGTGCAGCCCTGCGCTGATGCCCTCTGTCCTGTGCAGCATCAGGTGGTTGAGGAGAAAGTTGGTGGTGTTGTTGTTGGTGGTGGTGTTGTTGGTGGTGCTGCTGGTGTGTCTGGTGCTGCTGGTGTTGTGGCTAATCTTGGTCCGATTCTGAGAAGAGACAGTATAAACGCACCCATGCTAATGGAATAGATGACAGGTCAAGTAGAGATGACAGAAGCAATCTGCCAAAGGTGAGAGAGCTTCTACCAATGAGGTGAGACTGGATGGCGACTTTGCTGGAAACACTTGCAGCCTCTAAAAAGCTAAATGTGTGCTGGGAATGCAGTCAGCAACAGCTTCTGCCTGAGGAAAGTGATCAGCTATGAGGTGAGAGCTTTTATTGTACATTTCATGCTGTCAACTAATCAGCTGGATCAATGGCCACTCAACTCCCACCTCAGGTTGACAGACGTGGTTCCCGAGCTGCGTGAATTCCGTGGTCATGCAAGGAAATTTGAAAGGTAGGCTAAAAAAGGCGCTTAAGGGTCTGACAGGTACCTAATAATGATTTAAATTAGGTCACCTGCCTCTGCCGGTTGGGTCACTGCCGCGCTGACAAACGCGCCCGAGAGAAAGGCGCGAGGGGGCGGGATGACAGCGGGTTCCTGACCCGCACCAAGATATTTCAAATTTCCCACCCGGCCCGCCTCCGATCACGCCCACATGAACCCCAGAAAATTCCAGACGATCGCTTCAGTCTTCCAAATGTATAACAGAAGCATATTGCAGCTCATTCGAAACTGGATATTGGACAAGTAGACCGCAGAAAGATATCAATGGAGTGGTCAGGTGGGCAGAAAAGTGGCAAATGGAATTAAATCCATAGAAGTGTGTGGTAATGCATTTGGGAAGGGCTAACAAGGCAAGGGAATACACAATAAATGGTGGAATACTAAAAAGTGTAGAGGAACAGAGGGACCTTGCAGTGTATGTCCACAGATCTCTGAAGGTAGCAGGACAGGTAGATAAGGTGGTTAAGAAGGCATACGGGATATTTTCCTTTATTAGTCGAGGCATAGAATACAAGAGCAGGGAGGTTATGCTTGAATTGTATAAAACACTAGTTAGGCCACAGCTAGAGTACTGCATACAGTTCTGGTCACCACATTACAGGAAAGATGTGATTGCACTAGAGAGGGTACAGAGAAGATTTACAAAGATGTTGCCAGGACGTGCCATCTGTCAAGACTGCTTGAAAGAAGAAATATCAGCGTTTGACAGCTCTGTGAAGCTGTCAAACACTGACATTCTGTTTAGTTTGATGAGCCCTTGTGTTCAGGACTCATCAAACCTTCCAACTTTGTTGAAAGCAGATGATTGTTGGTTCGGAGGATCCAACAGCCAGTCTGTGAAATCTACAACGAAGATGTCGGGACTCCGGAACCACCACAGCTGATGGCTGTAGGCAGAAACAAAGGTAAGTGAACATTTTCTAACACTTAACACTCACCTCACATACTTACCACTCCACACTTTCACCCATCATTCACCTCTACATCTCACTTTCAGGCCCCTCCGACCCCCGCAGACCTCCTACTCGACTCCTCCAACCTGGCGGGGTCCTCCGAGGTTGGGAAGCCTTCACCTGAAAAGGTAAAATGGGACTAATCCTTTTTTCTGCCTGTTAACTACCTGTTAACAAGCAGTTAAAAGGATTTAATCCCTTTCCCGCCTCGAGGCGACGGGACCTGTGGCAGGCCGGCTTCCCGCCTCCTGGCAATAGGGCACGGAGGCGGGATGGGGGCGGCTTTGCCATCCACCCCCACTTTTTGCAACTTTACCGGCTGTCCTGCCTCCATACCCGCCTCCTCGGGGCTGACAAAATCCAGCCCAAAGTAATTGTTAGAAGGATTAGAGGGGAGTTGAGGAGAACTTTTTTCACCCAGATGATGGTGGGGGTCTGGAACTCACTGCCTGAAAGGGTGGTAGAGGCAGAAACCCTCATCGCATTTGAAAAGTACTTGGATATGCACTTGAAGTGCTGTAACCTACAAGGCTACGGATCAAGAGCTGGAAAGTGGGATTAGGCTGGATAGCTCTTTTACGGCCGGCACAGACACAATGGCCGCGATTTTATGAACCTCGGTGGGTCTGTGGAGGGCGATGTCGGTGGCGGGTCCTGACCCCACCGCCGGCCCCATCCCGGCCTCCGAAATGACTTTCCGATGATTGGGCTTGTTAAGCCCGCCCAGCGAGTTTCCCGGCCAATTGAAGGAAGTGGCTCGGATGACGTAATTTATGACGCATCATCAGCCGGTTTCCTTAGAGAGACCATACCCAAATTTAGTTTGACATTTGTGCTGTCAGTGTTCTACAGCATTGAGGTGCTGCAAACACTGACAAGTACTGCACAGAGGAGCACGGCTGCACCCAGGTTCTCCCATGAGTCACAGCACGCAGGGAGGTCCTCTTCCCTTCCCATGGGCGGAAGAGATCTCCCCAGGAGACCAACACAGCCTGGTTCCACAGTGCAGAGGAGGGCACAAGCAGGGATGTCGTTAGGAGGACCTGACTGCAGTGGCGCAAACCTTTCAATGATCTCAGTAGATCACGAAACATTAAAGCAAAGCCACACTCAACCTCATCCTGCTGTGCCTCTCATCACATCCCCATCACTCTGCTTTCCCTACCCTACTCCTGCACATCCTTACTCACACCAACTTACCTTGCACCTCCACCCATCCCTCCCTATCTACATTATCACTTCCTCATCTCACGAGCCACCCCTCACACTCACCCTCATCCTAGTGCAATCATACCAACTAACAACACTCAAGGGTAGACACATGGGTGTTTTATCCAATGTTCATGTAAAGTTTCTGTTAATGTGCTGTCAAACATTGAAATCTTTATTTTCTACACTTTGCGTTCTTACACAGGTTTGTGTGCACCTTTGGAAGTGGCTTAGTGAGTTGCAGTGAATGGTGAGACATAACAATTCCCCCTGCAATGTTGATGATTGTGAAAGGAATGACTTGGGCATTGTAGGGTTGCTTTATGTTGTTGGTGAAGGGTGGTGCCAACCTGGCACATCATGTGGCAGCCAGGGTGTACAGCATCAAGTGAAGTAAATTTGGCCATGGTGAGGCCATCCCTGGCAGCAATGTCCTCGGGTGCTGATGCCCTCTGTCCTGTGCAGCATCAGTTGATTGCGGAGATGGTTGGCGTTGTTGTTGGTGCTGCTGGTGTGCCTGGTGCTGCTGGTGTACCTGGTGCTGCTGGTGTGCCTGGTGTGCCTGGTGATGCTGGTATTGAGGCTGATCGTGGTGGGATTCTGAGGACCAAGGTGAGAGAGTATAAAGGACACCCATGCTGATGGAATAGATGGCAGGTGAAGTAGAGATGACAGAAGCAATCTGTCAATGGTGGGAGAGGTAATGAGGTCAGACTGGATGGTGACTTGTGTAAAGACTTGCAGCATTCTGAATCTGTAGTGGAAATGCAGTTCAGAGAAGCTAGTGGTTGAAGGAACATTTCTCAATCAGCTGGGAGCTTTGACTTGACATTTGAAGCTGTCAGCTCATCAGCTGATTCAATGGCCACTGACCTCCCGCCTCATCGAGGTCTAGGCACAGCGGGAACCTGGTGGGCGACCTGTCAAATCCAAAAAGCTGGGGAAAAAACCATTGATAAGTGGCTGTAAACAAGCCACTAATGATTTTAATTGCCTCCCCGTCGCTGTCAATCAGGTCTGCTCAACGCTGACAGACCTGATATTGGGAAAGTCCAGTGTATGCATTTTGACAGCGGGTTCCCGACCCACTGTCAATCATTATAAATTTAACAGCTGATCCACCACCCATCCCATCCGCTGAGCACCAGCAAAATTCCGGCCGATAGGCCAAATGGCCTCCTTCTGTGCCATAAAATTCAATGATTCTATGATTCTATGGACATCGAGGCAATGGAGGGGTTGAGAGAGGTGGTGAAGAGGTAGGGTTGGGTGTCTTCAGTGTACATATAGAAGCTGACCCCATGTCGCAGGTGATGTCACCAAGGGGCAGTATGTAGATGAGGAATGTGAAGGGTCAAGGACAGATCATTAGGATCTTCAGAGTTAATAGTATAGGTCAGGAAGAGAAGCCATTGCTGGAGATACTTTAGCTGTGATTGGGTAGCAAAGTGTGGAATCAAGCATAGGCCATTTAGCTAGATAATGGAGGAAAGGCACTGAAGGGCGATGTCAAAGGCTGCAGAGACATCAATGAAGACAAAATCAGAAAATACACCACAGTCACAGAGGATTTAATTTGTGGGTAAAACGACAGAAGCTCAGTGAGAGATGTTCAGAAAATAATTTAATGTGATACAGAACCAGTTTATACCCCTGAGGGGCAAGTGCTCTACTTGCCAAAAAAAGCAGCCATGGACAACTAAAGAGGTAAGGGACAACATAAAACTAAAAGAAAAAGCATACAAAAATGCAAAAAGAGCACAGATCCTGGCGAATGGGAAAGTTACAAAGAACAGCAAAGGGTCACAAAACAGATAGTAAGAGCTACAAAAAGGGCAACGTGAAAAGAAACGTGCTAGGGGTATCAAAATCAACACAAAGAATTTTACAATTATATTAGGAAAAAGAAGGTAGTCAGGAGCAGATTATTCGAAGTTTAAAAAATGCAAAAAAATGACTTTGTTCATCAAATCATACTTACTGCTTTGTCGGCAAACTGAGCAATCACTGCTACCCTGTTGGCCTAAAAATGGTTTCTAGCATGGGAGAACCTGAATAGAAGAGAACGGAACTAAAAACTACGGAGCAAGTCATTGGGTTAAAAATTCGGGGGTTTAGCGCCACCCGTTACCGCCAGATTCGGGGGGGGGAAATGGCGGCCGCCACATTTGCGCCCACTGCTGGCAGGTCCTGTGGTGGCCGCCATTTTCTGGTGGCCGGCAGCGCTACCAATGTCGGTGCTTGCGAGAATTATATAGATCGTGAAGTCAGTGAGTGTGCATCGCTCACTTGACGCCCGATCTGTGAGCGTCAACTTCGCCGCTCCACTTACCGGCATGCCTTAAGTGCAATCAGCTGGGCAAGTGTTGACAAGTAGGAAGGAGGCTCCAGCAACGGTATTTAAAGAGATCATCAGCAACAACTTGCACCTGACATGTTTCTGCAGTCTGACTGACTCTGCAAATTTCTGCAACTCCAGCAGCTTTATAAACTTCTTTCAAGGTAACAGGGAGTGTTGTTGCAAGTGGAGAACGCCTTCATTCTTATTTAAAGGCTTCTGTTCACAACACTTGCTCACAGTCATGGGGGCTCTACTTGCAGTCCCCTTGCACTTAAGTATCTTCGGGAGACGGAGCGGAGGCAGCGAAGAAGAGGAGAAGATGCTCACAGAGGGAGGAGGAGGAGGGCCAGGAGGGCTCTCAACAGGAGGCCTTGCCCACCTAGGGTCTTCAGTGAACACTTCTCTTATCTCCACTTAAGCGAGGAGCAGTGTATTAGGAGGCTCCGCTTCACCAAGGAGGTGGTCACAGAACTCTGCCAGCTCCTGCAACCAGACCTGCAGCCTCAGATCAGGGCGGCCACGGCCCTCCCAGTGGCAGTCAAGGTCACCGTGGCCCTCAATTTCTTCGCCAGCGGATTCTTCCAGTCTGCAGCAGGCGACATAGCTAACATCTCACAATTCACGGTCCATCGCTGCATCCGGGAGGTCACTGAGGCTTTCTACACCAGGGGAAGGGATAACGTTTTCTTCTCCCTGAGCAGAGAGAAGCAGGAGGAGTGCTCATGTGGCTTTGCCAGGTTAGCGGGCTTCCCCATAGTGCAGGCCGCCATCAACTGCACACACGTGGCTTTGCGGACACCGCATAACAATCCTGAGATCTTCCATAACCGCAAAGGCTACCACTCACTTAATGTGCAGTTGTTGTGTGACCCCGCCCAACGCTTCCTGATGGTCAATGCCCGCTATCCTGGCAGCAGTCATGATGCCTTTATCCTGTGCCAGTCTGGTCCACCAGCAATCTCCAGCCACCACATCAAACTCGAGGGTGGCTGCTCGGAGACAAGGGCTATCTGCTCTCCACCTGGCTGATGACTCCCCTCCTCAACCCCACCACTCATGCCCAGCACTCATGTAATGAGAGCCATACTTCCACCAGGATCATCGTTGAGCAGACCATCAGTCTACTGAAGCAATGGTTCCACTGGCTTGACCACTCAGGAGGAGCCCTCCAGTACTCGCCAGAGCGGGTGTCCCATTTCGTGGTGGTTTACTGCATGCTCCACAACTTGGCTATCATGAGGGTGCAACCCTTGCCAGCAGGGATTGCGGGACCGCCTCTGGAGGAGAATGAGGAAGGGGAAGATGAGCAAGAGGAAGAAGAAGAGGAAGAAGAGGAAGAAGAGGAAGGGAGGAGGCAGGCAGCCAATCCCCCTTCTGGATGGGCCATCCGTTAACACCTCATCAGAATCTCGGGGCGATTTTCTGACGTCGGAGGAGGCGGGTTTGGAGGCGGGAAAGGCGGGAAAATTAGACTCAAAGAGGTCGGGTTTGGAACCAGCCTCCAACCTGCCTCCGTGGGATTTTGCCGGGGCCGGTTTTGGAGGTCGGGAAATGCTCCCACCTCCAGTTGGCCATTGCGCTAATTAACTTCCTTAAATGCTTGTTAAGGGCCTCTCTAAGCCTATTTTGAGAGGCCCTCGTGAATTTCCCAGCATTTTGGCATGCTCCACGCAACTCCTGAACCACGCCAGGTAAACCTGGCGGGTTGACTCGTGGGTGGCCTCCTCACTGCTGTAGGTCTAACAAGACATCGTTTACTGCAACAAGGATTACTTGCAGGTGGCAGACCTTGGCTTTAAAAGGTCTCTGAGCACTTTTAGAAGGCCTTCCGAAGTCGGAGGTGCTGCAGCTTGACTCCATCAACTGTGGGACCTCCTTGGAAGACCCTCTCCCCGCTTGCAATGAGCGCTTCCCCAAAGGAGGCATCTACAAGCAGCATGGGAACCATTCATTTTCTTTCACCATGGACCTTAGATGAGGATGAGGACCATCCAGGGCAGCAGCAGAACCAGGCAGCTCAGCAGCAACATCAGCAGGAGCCCCAACCTCCTGCTCAGCCACCTGATGCTGCACAGGGCAGAAGGCACCAGCGCATCGAGGCACCTCACGCAGGAGATACCCCCCACAGAGGGTTTACAGACAAAGGATGAGCTACCTCAACATGAGTGAGCAGCAGTGCCAAAGGAGGTTGAGACTCTCGCGAGAGGTTGTCCGAGAGATCTGCGGCCTGCTGCAGCAAGACCTGGTGCCCAGAGGAACGGGTGGACACCCCTTACCAGTGGCTGTCAAAGTCACCACCGCACTCAACTTCTTTGCCTCAGGCTCCTTCCAGGGATCATCAGCAGACATCAGCGGCATCTCCCAGTCGGCCGCCCACAGTTGCATCACCCAGGTTACCGATGCCCTTTTTGCTAAGGCCCACAATTACATCCAGTTCACAAGGGATCAAGTAAGTATAACCGCCCGTTCGGTTGGATTCGCAAATATGGCAGGCATGCCAATGGTGCAGAGCGTCATAGACTGCACACATGTGGCCCTTAGGGCGCCCCCATCACAACCCAGCTATCTTTGTCAACCAAAAGGGCTTCCACTCCCTCAGCGTTCAGCTGGTATGTAACCACAAGAAGGAGTTCTTGCATGTTTCCGTCAAGTTCTGTGGAAGTTGCCATGACTCTTTCATCCTGCGGCACTCTAATGTTCCTCCGCTTTTCAATCCACCAAACCAACTGAATGGATGGCTCCTTGGTGACAAAGGCTATCCCCTGAAGAAGTGGCTAATGACACTGATCAGGAGGCCAGCTAATGAGGCTCAAGAGCGCTACACCGCCAGCCGCACTTCGACCAGGTCCATCATCGAGCAAACCATTGGGTTGTTGAAGATGCGCTTCTGTTGCCTTGACCGATCAGGTGGAGCCCTGCAGTATACACCATACAGGGTCTCCAGAATGGTCATGGTCTGCTGTACACTGCACAACATGGCACAGCGTCGTGGCTTACAGCTTCCTGATGAGCAAGCGGCTCAGTTCCAGCCCTCCTCAGATGAAGATGAGGAGGAGGAGGAGGAGGAGGCTGAGGAGGAGGAGGAGGATCTGGATGAGGAGGAGCAGGAGGAGGAGCAGGAGGAGGTCAGAGCGCCGGTGTATCGACCAGCGGCAGTGGCAGCACGCGAGCACATGGCTGCCAGGGTTGCAAGGGATGAACTTATCATGGCCAGATTTGCATAGGTTGCCCAAGTTGGCACATGTCCTTGGCTCCATCCTAGGACTTCATTGACAATGGGCATGACTCTCTGGCCTCCTTTCACTCAGGCCACCAACCAGACAATGCAAGTGTGGCGGTGCCCGCAATGTGGAGCTTCCTAAGGCAAAAGAACAGATGGCATAACGCCAACATTTTGGCTTCAAATCATTTTAATGCTTTCCAACAGGGATGGCATTTCATCAATACACAGAAACAGTCTCCCAATCTGCACACAGATCTGGAGGTTATATCCCTTGCCAGCTGTACCCTCACAGCCTTGGTTTCTTTGGCAGGCCTCTTCCTCCGAGATGAGTGGAAGAGCACCTCCATGCTAGCTGTCACCCCCTCCAGCAACATTTGCAGCGCCTCATCCAAGAGCCTCGGGTAGGCCCTTGCCTTAGAATTGGACATAGATTTCTCAAAAGATGTTGGAGGTGGTGCAGGAGAAGCAGAAATGCTGTGGAGTGAGCCAAGGGAGCAAGAAGCCATAAAATCAGACTGGAAAAGTGCTGTCAACAGAGGCGAGTTTCAGTCCCAAAACACTAATTGAGCAAGGGCATCCCACACCTCTGGAATCAAGTGGCCAATCATGGGAAAATTTTCCCAATCAGTGGAGGCGAGTTTCAAACCCACCCAAACTGAAACCCGTCTCCATCTCGCCTCCAGTGGGAATATCGCCCCCTCTGATTCCAATGAATGAAATCCCAGATCCCCGTTGCTCACCACTTCCCCATCATACCATCCTTCTGTCATGGAATATCACAGTATCCTCCTAGCACAAAGCTGAAATGAAAGCCACCACAAAATATTATAAACAAAATTATTAAATTTATCAACATTCAATTTGCACAAACGATATCAACTAATCACCCTTGTGCAATCCCTTATTGCCTATCATTTGGGTGCCCTTTCCTGATCTAGTGCTCCTACGAAGTGCTCCCCCAGTGGCTACAGTATGACTGGTGGAAGGCTGCTGACTTTCAGTGGGGGAGACTACAGGTGGCCTTGCAGGACGACCTCGAGCAGCTCTGGACCTAGAAAGCCCGGCTGTAGACTGTAACATCTCAGCATGGGCGGCAGCAGTCTGGGCTGGCTGGCTGACAGGCAGCAGCAAGGGCAATAGTGGAGTGGCAGTGGTGGGAATAGGAATGCTATCATCCTGAGAGAGGACAGCAGAATCCTGCTCCACTGACCCACTGCCACTCTCACGGGGCAGCACCTCAGCATTCCTTGCAATCTGTTGGAGCACAGATTGCTGGGCTTCTGTGACACTCTGCAAGCCCTGGTCGACAGTGATAAACCTAGCCATGATGGCAGAAGTCTGAGCTTGGGTGGCAGCAAGCTGAGATTGCATGAGAGCAGTCTGATCTTGCATGTCAGCAAGCTGAGACTGCAGGACAATGGTCTGCGCTTCCGCTGCAGCACTAAGACGTTGGGTCGCTTCCGCCTGTGCTGCAATGGCAGCCGTGACATCGCCCATCACACGCAGCATCATGTCTGGGTTGACACGGTCTCTTCAGGAGTTTTCCATCATTTGCAGTCTGGAAATCCTGGGCTCCAAGCTCTGCCCAAAGCCCTGTCCAATGTTGGAGATGGACTCCTCCATGCTCCTTAACATTGCCAAGAGGCTCTCTGGCAGGTTTGCCATTGCACCTAGCAATTTGGTATGCATGCCCACCACCCTTCTTCTGAAGGCCGCCCCATCGAGGTCCTCATCTGAGTCATGTGCAGCAGAACTCGCCCTCCAGGGAGCTGACCCCCAAGCTACCCTTTCTCCCTGGCCTTGCTGCAACCCACTCGTACCCGATGACTCACCCTGTGCAGGTCCCGCTTCTACACTAGCCTCTAACTTACACGCAGTGCCAGTTTCTGAGCTGGTGTCTACAAGTGACAATTGCAGTGATGTTGTGTCTTCTTCTTCTCCCTGTTTGTTCTCCTGCATCGCCTCCAGTACAGGCTGGTCTGGTGCTTGGTCTTGATTATCTGAAAGCAGAAAGGCAGAAGAGTCGGGTAATGGTGAGGGGAGGTGGGGCAAGCAAGATATCCATGCATACAGCATCAGTAGCTTGAAAATGAGAAGAGATTGTAGGATGAGAGGGAAGTGGGATGTGAGAAGAAGGATTAGCATACCGTTGTTCTCCCCAGGGGCTTCAACCTCGCCGATTGCCACGGCCTCCATGACCTGCCGCCCAATGATCTCCAGCACTCGCTCCTACAGTTGGCTGAGGTCCTGCATGGCAGCTTGCCCCCCGCCTGTCTGGCGCTGCTGCCTCCTGTTATACGCGACCTCGACCTGCAATGTAGTGCAATGTGTTTGGGTGATGTGCCTGCCATAGTTGAATAGCTGTCAGTGTGTGCAAGGTGTGAGATGTGGGTGTGAGCGTTGCAGCAGTAGTAAGGTTGTGAGGGTGAAGCGAAGCTCTGATTGTGAGGTCTGAGTAGTGATAGGTAGCGATTGTTGCTAGGTGAGTGCTGGGGATGTGGTGCATTGAGCAGTGTGTGAGGCTTGTGGTGCAGATGGTATTATGTGGCATTTGCTGAAGCCTTCACTCACCTTGACCATCCGTGTGAGGTCATTAAACTTCTTCCTGCACTGGATGGCGGACTGTGGCACCACAGTGTTGGCCGTCACATAGTCCGCTATCTCCTGCCAGAGCCTTCTGGATGTATGGGGCGAGGGCTTCCTGCCCGTCTGCGGGAAGAGGACAGCCCGCCTCCTCTCCACGGCCACCACCAGTGCCTCCAGAGTCACGTCTGAGAATATTTGGGCTCTCTCCCTGTGCTGAGGCTCCACTATCTGTTTTCAGTACCGTCTGCTTTCAGGTGAACTTCGAACTGCATTGACAATGAGGTGCTGTATCATCAATGCACCTCCCCTATAAGTACTGAATAAAGCCTGTGCCAAACATGACTGGGAATTACACTGGACCCGATATTGGCCCACCTGTTGAGCGGTAAGCCAATGAGCAGCGGTTTTAGTGCTGAGATCAGCACCATAATCATGTTAATGAGGGCTGAGCATGAATTTTGTGTGCTACCTAGACCATTTTGACACGGCGCAGCTTAACATCATTGGGCCATGACACCGCCTGTTTTCTGGCCATATCTAATTTTTAGCCCCTTGTATCTGGGCAAATATTAATGAATGCTCCAATGCAATATTCAGATATAAATGAGCAAAACAATGGTGATTTATTCAGTAAAAAGAAGGAAAAGGAAGACTTACATTTATATAACGCCTTTCACAATCTCAGGACATCCCAAAGCGCTTTACAGTCAATGAAGTACTTTTAAAGTGCGGTTACTGTTGTAATGAACGAAACATGGCGGCCAATTGCGCACAGCAAGCTCCCATAAACGGCAATATGATATTGCCCAGATAATCTGCTTTTTTTTGTGATGTTGGGATAAATATTGGCCAGGACACTGGAGAGAACTCACCTGCTCTTCTTCAAAATAGTGCAATGGGATCTTTTACGTCCATCTTTGAGGGCAGGCAGGGCCTTGGTTTAACGTCTCATCCAAACAACAGCACCTCTAACAGAGCAGCACTCCCGCAGTACTGCACTGGAGTGCCAGCCTAGAATTTTGTGCTCAAGTCTCTTAAGAGGGATTTAGAAGCCACAACCTTCTGACCCAGAGGCGAGAGTGCTAACCCACTGAAGCACAGCTGACTCAGAATGATGAACAGAATAATGAATGCTAGGTGAATTACAGAGCTGTATACTGTATAAAATGGTTTGGAGCCAGTATGTTTTTAAATGGCATCTGTATACACACTGGAGTTAAATCACATTATCAAAATTTTTAGAAAGGGACAAGTGAAAAGACATTAGAGTTTCTGCTTTGGTCACAATTGCCGATTCCAGCGCAAATTGCGCCCGTTTTGAAAAGTGTTTTTTTTTCCCCCCGAGTTTCTGCTCAAACGCATTTCCGTATTACCGAACGTAAAATCTGCCATGAACCAGCGCAATTGGGCAGCGTTTTAAAATGTAATTTTTAAAAAGAAATTTGCTTTAAAAAATATTCCTTGATATATTTAAGAGTGGTAAGTTGGGTAAAGTTTGATTAATACAGCTGAATATAGGTTTATCACAAAAAGTAAGCATTTGAAATCACAGTGTCAATCCACCACCTGAGTAACCCGATTTTAAATTACTGAAAATTACCTTTAATAAATATACAAAACTATTTTCTAGTTAGATTGGGGTACAGTAGATAGTTCCTTAGTAAATTTAAAAAAAAATAATTAAAAACCTTTCAAAATGTACCTATCATGTCCTTTCGCCCAAAAGATCCAGCTTAATTTTTGGAGCCTCCTCGAGGGCCTGCAAATGAGTGCAATTAGCAGAAACCCCCAATGGTGATTATTTCACCCTGGGGGCATGGCCATTCTCGTGGGTGGGGACTGCTTCTAGTGCAATGATTTTAAAACTAGCGCAAAAGATCATGAAAACTCAAGTTGTGCTGAACACAATTTGCGCTTAAAATTCTGCGATCTTTTGCGCCAGTTATGTGATATCAGGGGAATTCGCCGAGAAAACCAGCACAATCGAACGGAAACTCCAGGCCTTTGCCTGTCTCATGAAACACTTGATCCTTTCTCTTTTTTAATTCTGACAAGGAAAATTCTAACTAGCACCTGCCATTGTGCCAATGTGGCATATTATTTATTCTCCAGCTACTCTTTATACTGGGTGTTCATTTTGGACATTGTGTCCATATGACTAACACAATGCTGTAAACCCTCTGGCATACTCACTGACAATTGCATTGGTTAACTCTGTTCTCTACAAGCCTCTGTGTGCATGCATTTTGCCCACAGCTGGAACAACTTATGTCATATTAAATAAAAAATCCATTTACAGATCTAATTTATATGATTTAAAGTCTTTTTATTGTGTTTTTATTACTATTACACCTGGTTTAAAAAAAATCTTAGAGGAATAATGAGCTCAAAGGCATGTGTGCATCAGCATTTTTACCACAGTAGGAATTGCTTTAGCATTTGGTTTCCCCCTGTGCAAAAAGCAGTTAAAGTATACATACACCTTCTGGAGTATGGTTCCAGTGCTGACAGCACACCTCTGCTCCCTCACCCAAATGTCCATTCTTACCTCCCCCAGACATTGGGGGTAACTTTCAACTTCGATGGGGCAGATATCTGGTGCTATCGGATCAGCTGCCCATTATACACCCCAACTGATTTTCCTTTCCTTTGAATTCAATAAAGGCGGGAGGTAATTCACAACTTTAGGTCTTCCTGCAGCATTTCATAGAGGTGGCCAATTGCTTCTCTGGTGAAGCACAGTCTGCGCATACACAGCTTCTCCGACAGATGATGGTATGACGTTCCTTCCCTCTACACTCTCTGGAGAGAGGGTAGTAGCAACTTCAGTGCAGTCTCTGGCCATTATGCTTCACGCACCATGCCTCCTGCCTCTCATCTACCTCCTCCTAGTCAAAGATGGGGGAATGACCAGTGGAAAGACCATTGCAATCCTTTCACCTTTGAGAGGGTGGAAGTGCTGAAAGTATCACTTTCAGACATTCATGGGACTCTCGATTGCAAAACTGAAGATCTCAGTAACAGAAAAGCAGAGAAAATAATCTGTGAGATCAATTCCAGACTACAAAGGTGATGCTCCACAGCTTTGTTGGTCATTCAATGGTCCTCCCAGGCTAAGAATCATGTGAGAACCATAGATCACGTTGACCAAAGGCCCTCTGCACCATTATTTATTGGTCTAAGTGGTTACAACAAGAAAACTAGTGTAAATCCAGGAAATTCGCAAACACTATTGCTTTGACTGGGGCTGGCGCTATGATAATCAACTTTTCATTGTTTTGGCGAAGCAGCGCAAAAGTCCCAGGAACTGATGGTTGCAGCAGAAATGGCGTAACTCACTGGCGCCATAATTTCCTGAAACATTTACATTTACAATAGATGCGTCCTTCCAATAGGGCAACGTCTCCAGGAAATTCAGGGCCATAATAACTTTATTAATAAGTAGAGGTAAGTTGGTTTGGACCATCTCCTTGCATGTGACAATAACATATTGGCCCTGAAATTCGCCTCTCCGGCTTGCCGCGGGGGCAAGGATCGCGCGCGCACTTACCTACCGCGCCTGCCGTTGTGTTTTGGGCCCACGGGAACTTCAGCTCCTGGGCCTGCTCCAAGTGCCGGCGCGCAGTGCTTGCGTGTTCCAGGGGCGCAGTTAGTGCAATGCGTCCCCTGGGATCACGTGGGCCATGGAGAGCCAATGGCAGCAGACCATCTTTCATTCATAGATTTGACAGGAAGACCTGTCAAATCTGTGAATTGAAATCGGCCCCAAAAGAACAGCTAAACTTAAAATAATTTTTTTTTAAAACCATCACATTTATAAAATAACTATAGTTAAACAAATTAACCACTTTAAACAAAAATTAAAATTTTTGAAAAAATTAAAATACTTTTTAAAAGTGATAAAAATAAACTTACCTTTCTTTAAAGTATCTAAAAAAGATAAATCTGTTGAAAAAAAAATTAAATTATACTTAATTAACTACTTACCTTGTTGAAAACGGCTCCTGCGCCTCCTTTTTATAAGCGTAGGTTCTTCACTACTTACCCTCCCGTAGAAACCTGAAAAAAAATCTAAGTTTGCTGCGTGCGCGCAGCCTCTACCGTGCACGTGGTTCACCTAGGAACCGCCCCCTTCACCAGACCAGAAGTTCCGGTTTCCCGCGCATGCGCAGTGCATGCAGGAAACCGGCACTTCGGGACGCATTACGGGTGAGTACGCACTGTGTACTCACCCGGGAAGGGCCGAATTTTTGGCCCATTGAGTTCTCAGCATATGAGAGCACAATTTACTTCCATAGAATATCAGTCATCCTTGCACTTTACAAAGATATATTCAAGATACATCCAGGTCCTATAGGCATCATAAAACCCTGATTTAAATACCTTAATTAGCTGTGCCCCTGCATCAGGCAGCCACGTAGGCCACCTATTCTGAGGACCCCAGCAAAATGGTGGCAGCCACAGTGACAGTGGGTATGGGGCTGTAAGTTCTTCCGCACAATTTTTGGGGTGCTACTGTCCCATTTCTGCCAGGCAGGAAGCATCAAAATCACCCTCTAGTTTTCTTAAAACCAAAGATAGATCAAATGGCTGTAAGCTTGTATGATTCTAAGAACAGACTTGATGAACACATTGCAGGTTCCAGTTTTGCAGTGACTAAAGCGTGCCTCTTGGAATGATCCAGCAGAGGGAGAAGGTTAAGGAAGTTCATTGAACCCACTGCAGCTTCCTTGCTTCTTCAGATGTACCACTCTGTTACAGATATAAATTGGATAAGTGAATAAGTCTGGTATTTGCCAAGCGTTAAGGAAGGATTTAGAGAGTGTTTATCTTTTCACAGACATGATTTCCCAATAGCAATGCAGGTGATTACTGCACTTATCTTTCGCACTTCTGGCTCATTTCAGATTCCTGTTGATGACAATGCAGACATGAACTAGTATTCCATATATTTATTTAGGTTACAATTACACTGGTCAAGCAAACAGTCTAATCATTACATATCTGTTTCTTTATGACTTGAAGACAGCAGGAATATGCATAATTTAGTCTAATGACACTGCGAGTTTTCCTTAGGTCCTAGATGTTTTTGATTGTACGCAGCTACTGTGTACAAAGTAAAACTGTATTCTGAAATAGAAGAAGGTTTCCAACTGCTCCCATTATAAATATGTAGATAAAGTCCATGTAGTGATGCGTGCCATGCCAAAGAGATGAGGATAGATTTTACAAATTTTCACTTCCACTGTAAAGCTTTGAATGTTGGGTGTGCTAATCAAGAATTCAGGCTCAGAGGCTAGGGAGTACAGGCCTAGTCTACTCAATCTCTCCTCATAGGACTATCCCTTCATCCCAGGAATCAGTCTAGTGAACCTTTGTTGCACTCCCTCTAAGGCAAGTATGTCCTTCCTTAGGAAAGGAGACCAAAGCTGTACACTACTCCAGGTGTGGTCTCACCAAGGCCCTATATAATTGCAGTAAGACTTCTTGGGCTAAAAATTCTAGAGTGCTGAAAACCTGCCAGTGCCACCATGGGCTGCAGTTAACGGCCGCTGAAATTAGTAGTGCTGACAGCACTGGTATATTGGTGCTGCTTGCTAATTAACATTAGCGCAGTGCTAAACTGACTGTGCAAGGCCAGTTTTTCATGCGGTAGTCTCAGCAGGAGGCCCAATGTAGCATGGCTGTAGCTTCATTGGAGCAAGAACAGCCTTCTCTTAAAACAAGGCTGTCATTTTAGAAAGCAGTGTCAGTCCCTTAAAGAGGAACTGCCTTCTAAAATGAAAATAATAAAAATCATTTAAATATAGGCCTTAGAGCTGAAGACTGCCATTTGGGAATTATTTTTAATGTCTTTTTTTCAGAAATAATTCCCAAATGGCAGTCTTCAACTCTTAAAGCTGAATTGCCTTTTGCACCTAAAAAAAGGGAAAAGTGCTTCAGCACTAACACAAATGGCTCAGCAACCCAGGGAAGGGGTCCCCAGGGTTTTGTACGCAGCACTCCAGCTTTGTGCAGGGGATCAACACTACAAGAGAGGTCCTCTATCCACAGGGGCCAGAAGGCCCTCCGGAAAGAAGGATATGGGACCAGATCATTGAGGCCGTCACTGCCAGCAGTGTCACCCCCCACAACCTGGCTCCAGTGCCCAAAGAAGCTTCATGACCTCAGAGCAGTGGTCAAGGTCAGTAAATGCATCTTCAAAAGCCGTCTCCTACCAACTGCACCATTAGCCTCACACACTTCACAATGCACGACTCCCCCCACCCCAATCACTCACCACCAACAATCTGTACAAAACATGAGGCACACTTCCCAATCCTAGCCTCACCTCACCCCCTTGGAGGAGAGGGTGCAGGTCATTCTTGGCAGGAGCATGGCTGAGCCCTTGGCCAGCGGCGGGGCTGAAAGAGTGCTAGATGTTGGTATCCTCATACATTATCCTCCTTCTCGCACGCACCTCTTTTGTTTTGAGCCCTCCTGTCACCACAACTCCACCCTTGTGCCTTCCTCATTTCACACATCCAAGAAATGCAGCCTGCCCAACCAGTGATTGACCAAGAAGAGGGAGAGGAGAGTGAAGATGAAAAAGAAGAAGAAACAACGTCACTCAATTTCACACTCCCAACCACCAGCTCCTCAAAGTCGACCTGCAAGGCCATTTGCAGTGTCCCCCACTGAAAGTCAGCAGCCTTCCACTAGCCATGCTGCAGCTACTGGGGTAGCACAGCGTGACATCAGTAGGATAGGCAAAGGCACACACAAGACAGTCACTAAGGGAATGCATAAGAGTGATTAGTTGATTTCTTGACGTCATATTGGATGGATAGATGTATAAAGTTGGACTGGAAAATTTGCTTTGTGGTGGCTTTTATTTCAGCATCATGGCCAAGAGGATGCTGTGATGGTCAGTAACAAAGGGAAGGTAAAGTGTGGGACTAATGTTGAAAGGGGCATTGGGGTTGTGGTCACTGGTACCACAGGTGGATGATTTCATCCTGGATATCCCAGCCAGAAAGGGGCTGTCTGGGTTGCATCCTTTTCTCTGCATCTTCCTCTTCCTCTTCCCTCTGCGAGTGGATGCTGGAAATCTGAAATAAAAGCAGAAAATGTTGGAAATACTCAACAGGTCAGGCAATATCTTGAGCTCAGACATGAACTCTGTTTCTCTCTCCACAGATGCTGCCTGACCTGCTGAGTATTTCCAGCATTTTCTGTCTTCTCAAAGGCCTTCCTTTACCATCCAAGGCCTTGCAAGCGTCCACCAGCACTCCCTGCACACTTTAAAAACTTTTAACATCTATTGCACCAAGCCACTGCTTCAATAAAATATAAAGGGGGAGAAATCGATACCTTTAGCAGTAACAAAAATCCAACACGAATTTCGGGTTTAGCACTCCAGGAAGGAAGTGGAGCACTAAAATCAAGTGCTACCACTTCCCTTGGAGTGCTAAAGTTCTGTAAGAGGGGCAGTAGCAGTGCAGCACTGCCCAATGTCGAGTGCAGCGCTGCCGGGAACAGAGGCTCCTTCCCTCCCTTAAAGGGAAGGACCATTGCGGCAGGCTCTGCATTAAATCAATGTCCCTCTTCGCCGACGGCAACCGCAATCTGCGATGATCAGCCACAAGCACTCTAACAGAGTGTAGGACTAATCAATCGTGGCACAAGAAAAAGTTGAAAAAACAACCTAAGGGGTGAAAACAAATTTTTCATTGCCACAAGCGGCCTTACCTTTAAATACCACTCCCCAAGTGGCCGCCCTCCCTGACAACGTCTCCTGCAGCTGTCGGTGTTATCGCCCGATGATTCTGAAGGGGGCGGAACCAAAGTTCGGATCCGGGGCGCTACCGGGGCACTGCACAGCCAGATGACATCATGATCTCTGGGCACAGGAGATTGTGGCACTAGTGGTTACCACTGCCGCAAACCTCCATGTCAATTTTATGGGCGTCGGTACTATCGCCGCGCCTGGTCGCAAAGCCGATAGTGCCCTGTTAACGCCCCCCGGAGGCACTAACGGGAGGCGCAAAGGAGGCCAATTTCTCCCACAAAAAGCTTAAATGCAAACTTACCTGAAAGATGTGTGTGTTCGTTTCAGAAGCATTGATAGCATCTCTGTAGGTCTGCTGCATGCTGGGTTTTCAGAGCAAGCTTAGGACCCAGCGCTAAACTCAGCACAACGGTCCAAGTTCGCAGAGTGTGGTGTCAAGTCAGCATTGCACGATGACTGACTTCATACTCTCCAAATTTGCATGTCTAGGGCCAGCGTTGCTAACGGCAGTGCTATGGCCCATACCAAAATGGTGGCCGCCGAGTCCCGCGCCAAAGGAGGGCGCAAGTTAGGCAGCCACCATTTTATTTCACGAATCTGCCGGTAACTGGTGGCGGTAAGTAGCCAAATTTTCCCCCCCTTTACTCTTAACTCCAATCCCTTTGTAATAAAGGCTAACATAACATTTGCTTTCCGAATTGCTTGCTGTACCTGCATGTTAACTTTGTGTGATTCTCTGACCCAGGTGCTTCTGAATACCAACATTTCCTAGTCTCTCACATTTAAAAAAATATTATGCTTTTCCATTTTTCCTACCAAAGTGAATAACCTCATATTTCTCCACATTATTTTCCATCTGCCACGTTCTTGCCCACTCATTTAACCTGTCTATATCCCTTTGCAGCCTCTTGTGTCCTCCTCACACCTTACTTTCGCACCTAGCTTTGTATCGTCAGCAAACTTGGATACATTACACTCAGTCCCCTCATCTAAATCATTGATATAGATTGTAAATAGCTGAGAGCTTCCTACAGCCATCAAATTTCCCATCTGAAGTGAGCATGATAAGTAAAATGGGAGAAAATTTGGTGTGAAGGATCTCTGTCTTGTTTTCTAATCAGCACCACTTTGCACCCATTTTACATATCACAGATCTCCAGTGGGGAATTTGATGGTTGTAAGAAGCTCCTCTGATCTACCCACCATATAAAATGGATGTTTGATCAGAGAGGGTAGACTTTCACTTCAATTGTCTCCGTGCAGTATGTTTGGCAGTTAGGAGGCAGCACAAGGAAGGTAGGTACATGTTTCCAAATTATTCTTTTTTGGGTGTTTTGTGATTGTTATTTTGATTTCTGATATGTGTAAATTTCAGTTGACAAGGATTAAGATCCTAAATGGATGATGGCATTAGTTCAAAATCTTTGAACTTCGGTCAAGGAGAAATACAATGAGGTATATTTGTCCCCTAACTGTAATTGAATATTTTTGGCATGTTAAGGATGCAGCAGAGGTGCCTAGATCATGAACACAGTCCAGGAGGTTTCCCATTTTATCAGTATGTCGTGTGCTCCACAACATTACTACATGTCAGAGGATTCTGGTAGAACTTTCAAAGGAAAGATAAATGCTTCAAGACAAGAAATGACTGAAGTCATTTTGACAGAGACAGAGGCTCTATCAGCCAAAATAATCAGGTAGTATTTTAAGCAAAAATCATTTAAATATTATTAATATCAAATTTTCTTCTTTTCTGCAATTTGTGGGTATAAAGTAATATTAGCACAATTTGTGGCCATATTGGAGCACCAGTACAGAGTTTGTGCCCACAATCCCACTAGCATCAATTTTACAAAAGTTGTACCTGATGATTTTGTATATTTACATGCTTAGCCTAGATTGGGCTATTTGGGGGTAAACTTCTCCAACGTTTTCAGTGCATTAGCGGCACTGGACCGGCGCAATTTTTTTTTAAATGAGGAAATTCGGGTGGAAGCTGTTTCCGACACTTGTGCACTTTCAAAATGCTTCCGCTGCTATTCCAAATGTTTATAAACCTTCTCCTGATCTATCAGCCAAGTTTCCGCTGGCCTCATTTCAATACGGGTGCCTGTTAGCCAGTGGCGCTGTAGATGTGATTTTCCTGGTTTTGTCCCCCTATTGCACTTGGGGTTAGTTAGACAGACATATAAGAGACACCTGATCAAGGTGAAAATCAGCAGTTTGTGAGCATTGAAGAGTCTAGAAAGTTTGGTTAGTGATTTCAGCAGTTGGAAAAAAAAAATTGATTTGTTTTCATTGAAATGTGGCAACTGAGCCCTGTTTTTGACTAGTGGGTCAGACCACAGATTTACAGACCACCGATCCCACCATCCTGCAGTCAGAGTAGTTCAGGAGCATGTATGGCTTTTCCCCTGGGAATACCACAGCACGCCATTATTATTATTATTATGGAGGAGCATGAAGAGCAGCACAAGCTGGAGGGAAGCAGAATCAGGCACCGTGCTAGAAGAATGCAACCCATCATATATTACGCCTCCACCCCCAAAGGAATTTACAGGCCACACAGGTCATATGAGGCTGTGCTTCAGAAGAGTTTACTTCTCAAAAGCTATAATAGGGTATCTCTGTGACCTGCTGTGTGCAGATCTCAAGCCACGTCCATCTGAATGTATTGCTCTCTCCTTGCCTATGAATGTGACCACCGCCTTCAAATTTTAGGGCCATTGGCCCAAAGGAGATCTGGCCAGTGCTACAGTGCGACCACTGCTGCAGCACCAAAAATAATGCAAAGAAAGATTAAAGGGTCACAGGGCCCCGAAATCTGGAACATGTATCCCACTGAAGGCCTTGGCGAGATCAAAGTCTTCAGCGGGTAAGTCATCTGGGCGAACTAGCAAACAGAATAAGCCAGATGCTGGAAACTGCATGAAATAAAGGCTGCAATTTTTCTGGTGCTCAGCGGAACCGATTGGTGGCTGGTCAGCTGTGAAATTTAAAATGATTGACAGCGGGTCGGGAACCCGCTGTCAAAACACACACACCTGCATTACCCGATGTCGGATCTGCCAGCGCTGAGCAGACCCGACAGGCAGCGGCGGGGGACCCAATTCAAATCATTAGTGGCTTGTTTACGGCCACTTAACAATGCTTTTTTCCCCCAGCTTTTTAACTTTCACAGGTCTCCCACCAGTTTCCCGCTGTGCTTAGACCTCATCAGTGAAGCTGAGGCGGAAGGTCAGTGGCCATTGAATCAGCTGATGAGTTGGCAGCTTCAAATGTCAACTCAAAGCTCCCAGCTGTTTCAGATCTCTTCCCTTAAGCACTAGCATCTCTGGACTGCATTTCCACTACAGATTCAGGATGGTGCAAGTCTTTACACAAGTCTCCATGCAGTCTGATTTCATTCCCTCTCCCACCATTGACAGATCGCTTCTGTCATCTCTACTTTACCTGCCATCTATTCCATCAGCATGGGTGCACTTTATACTCTCTCACCTTGGCCCTCAGAATCTGACCACAATCAGCCCCAACACCAGCATCACCAGGCACACCAGCAGTACCAACAACCACACAACCTTCTCCGCAATCACCTGATGCTGCACAGGACAGAGGGCATCCGCACCCGACCACATTGCTGCCAGGGATGGCCTCACCATGGCCACATTTACTTCGCTTGACGCTGCACACCCTGGCTGCCACATGATGCGTTAGGTTGGCACCACCCCACACCAACACCATAAAGCATCCCTACAATGCCCAAGTCATTCCTCTCACAATCATCAGCATTGTGGGGGTGTACCGTTATGTCTCACCATTCACTGCAACTCACTAAGCCACTTCTAAAGGTGCACACAGATCTGTCTAAGAAAGCAAAATGTTGAAAATAAAAATTTCAATGTTTGACAGCACATTAACAGAAACTTCACATGAACATTGGCTAAAACACACAAGTGCCTACCCTTGTGTGTTGTTAGTTGGTATGATTGGACTAGGATGAGGGTGCATCTTTGCTACCCCTAGTGCAACTTTGTTACCTCTAGACTTGACTATTCCAACGCACTCCTGGCTGGCCTCCCACATTCCGCCCTACGTAATCTTGAGGTCATCCAAAACTCGGCTGCCCGTGTCCTAACTCGCACCAAGTCCCTTTTGCCCATCACCCCTGTGCTCGCTGAACTACATTGGCTCCCGGTTAAGCAGCGCCTCAATTTCAAAATTCTCATCCTTGTTTTCAAATCCCTCCATGGCCTTGACCCTTCCTATTTCTGTAATCTCCTTCAGCCCCACAACCTTCCGAGATATCTGCACTCCTCTAATTCTGCTCTCTTGAGGATCCCTGATGATAATCGCTCAACCATTGGTGGCCATGCCTTCTGTTGCCTAGGCCCTAAGCTCTGGAATTCTCTGCCTAAACCTGTCCGCCTCGCTACCTCTCTTTCCTCCTTTCCCCCTTGGGTCGTTTTACTATGTTAAAGGCACTATATAAATACAAGTTGTTGTTGTTGTTATTGAGTGTGAGGGGTGGCCAGCAAGATGGGAAGTGATAATGTAGGTAGAAAGGGATGGGTGGATGTGCAAGGTATGTTGGTGTGAGTAAGGATGTGCAGGAGTAGGGTAGGGAAGGCAGAGTGATGGGGAAGCGATGAGTGGCACAGCAGGGTGAGGTTGAGTGTGACTTTGCAGTAACGTTTCGTGATCTACTGAAATCATTGAAAGGTTTGCGCCACTGCAGCCTGGTCCTCCTGACGACATCCCAGCTTGTGCCCTCCTGTGCAATGTGCAACCAGGCTGCGTTGGTCTCATGGGGATGTCTCAGCCACACATGGGAAGGGAAGAGGACCTCCCTGCGTGCTGTGACTCCCTGCATAAGCATATGGAGGGATTCATGGGAGAACCTGGGTGCAGCCCTGCACCTCTGTGCAGTACTTGTCAGTGTTTGCAGCACCTCAATGCTGTAGAACACTGACAGCAAAAATGTCAAAGTAAATTTGAACTTGGTCCCTTTAAGGAAATTGACTGATGACGCGTCACAAATGACGTCATCAGACCCACTTCCTTCAATTGGCCGGGAAACTCGCTGGGCAGGCTTAACAAGCCCAATCAGGGAAAAGTCATTTCGGAGGCCGGGATGGAGCCAGCAGCGGGGCCGAGACCTGCCACCGACGTTGCCCGCCGAGGTAGGGAAAATCGCAGCCAAACTGTTGGAAGTCAAATATTCTCAGAGGCATGTCCCAGGAGCCCCTAGAAAATAAATTGTGACTATCAGCACATCCTTTCAGATATGTCTAAACTTATCAAATGGCTTTTAAAGTAGAATAGGCTATCAGTTTGCTAACAAGCTTCACTAGCATGTTATTCTTCCATTTTACTTTTCTCCACTTCCCCAAGAATATGTTCCATGCCCTGTTTCTTACTATAAGAATGGGCATAGCGAGTAACGTCAGTGATCCCGCGCTCCCAATAAGGAACCGAGCCCAAAAGGAGCACAACACTCATTTTCCAATCATGCTCCTTTCGAACTCGACTCCGCACTGAATTCAGTGAATTTACTCAATGACCTGCACTTACGCCTCTGCCTCTGCCTATGGCTGTGATGATATTTCAAAATATTCCCCTTTGTTACATTAACTCATGCCAGGTCTGACCTGAGTAAAATATTTACTTTTCAATTTGTCTGGCTGCTGACTGTTGCATAATATCCTCATTAATGGCCTTAACAAATAGTAATGTTTGGTAATCCATGGTCTGAGCAGCACTAAATACAGATGTATAATCTGTTAACATTTTCTACCTACATTGCGCATAACCCTAATGTTTTCTGTTGTAATACTTTTCCCTATCACTCCTTTTCACACAATAGTCTTGCCGACTGCTGCAATTTGACTTGCAGCAAACTAATTTCTGATGATGGGAATTTCTTTGGAGATTCCACTGGCACTCCTAGAATTGGAAGAGAAAGAAATGCAGTTACAGTCAGGCAGACCATCACATCCATTACCGTCTACTGGACCTCAACTATTATGCCTTCATCCCATGCCGCTATCTTAATATGCCATTTCTCAAATAGTTCTCAGGACTAAGAGGAGAGGGAAGTAATGGGCAAGATAATAATAGATAGAGAAGATGTACTAAAAAAGTTATCATTACTTAAAGTTGGTAAGTCATCTGGTCCAGAGGGAATACATCCTAGGCTGCTGAAAGAAACAAAGGTAGAAATAGCAGAGGCATTGGTCACAATCTTTCAATCCTCATTGGATACAGGAGTAGTGCCGGAGGACTGGTGGGTTGCTATTGTTATACCACTATTCAAGAAAGGGGAGGGGGATAAACCAGAAAACTACAGGCCAGTCAGCCTAACATTGGTGGTGGGGAAGTTATAGGAAACCATTATCAGGGGCAAAATAAACTTTCATTTGGAAAGGCATAGGTTAATCAAGGAGATTAACCTTGATTTGTTAAAGGTAAATCGTGTCTGACTAACTTGATTGAATTCTTTGATGAGGTAACAGAAAAGGTTGATCAAGGTAATGCAGTAGATGCTGTGTATATGGACTTTCGGAAGGCATTCAACAAAGTGCCACACAGGAAGCTTATTAAGAAGATGAAAGCCCATGGAATTAAGGGGAAAGTGGTGGTATGGATATAAAATTGGCTCAGTGACAGGAAGCAACAAGTGAGGGTTGATGGCTGTTTTTCAGATTGGGAGGTGGTTTGCAGTGGTGTTCCTCAAGATTCAGTTTTGGGTCTGTTACTCTTTGCAGTTTTTATAAATGACTTAGGCTTGGGTATAGGGAGCAGCATTGTAAAGTTTGCAGATGATACAAAACTTAGCAAAGTAGTAGATCATGATGAGGATAGTTATAGGCTTCAGGATGACATAGACAGGATGGTGAAATGGGCAGAAGCATGGTGGATGGAGTTCAATGCAGAGAAGTGTGAAGTGATGCACCTTGGGAGGACTAATATGGAAAGACAGTATACTATAAATGGCACGATTTTGAAAAGTGTAGATGAGCAGAGAGATCTTGGTGTTCATATACACAAATCCTTAAAGGTGGCAGGGCAAGTTGATAAGGTGGTTAAAAAAGCATATGGGTTACTTGGATTTATAAATAGAGGAATAGAATATAAAAGCAAAGACATCGTGCTAGAACTTTATAAATCACTGGTTAGGCCTCAACTGGAGTATTGTAGAGAGTTCTGGGCACCACACTTCAGGAAAGATGTAAAGACCTCCGAAAGGGTACAGAGAAGGTTTACCAGGATGTTACCAGGGATGAGGGACTTCAGTTATGAGGAGAGGTTGGAAAGATAGAATTGTTCTTCTTGGAACAGAGAAGGTTAAGAGGTGACCTAATAGAGGTTTTCAAGATGATGAGAGGTTTTGATAGAATAGATAGAGAAAAAGTATTCCCTCTGGCGAGTGGGTCAATAACTAAAGGTCATAGATTCAAAATCATTGGAAAAAGATCTAGAGGGGGGCATGAGGAGAATTTTTTTCACTCAGAGGGTTGTCAGGATCTGGAACGCTCTACCTGAAAAGGTGATGGAAGCTGATTCCATAAATAATTTAAAAAGGGTACTTGAGGATGAGGAACTTGCAGGGTTACGGACAAAAAGCGAAGATGTGGGACTAAGCATGATTGCTCTTTCAAAGTGCCAGCACAAGTATGATGAGCCGAATGGCCTCCTTCTGTGCTGTAAGACTCTATGGGGGAAAAATTGAGTCGCGCCCCCTTTGGGGTGCTAGCTTTGCCGGGGTGCTACTTTTAGAGCCCCGAAAAAATTAGCGCCCTCATGGCCGAAATTCATCGGTAGCACCCCAAGAGTGAAGCAGGGCACTACTGGAAGCGCCCCGCCTCCCTCTTGGGGCGTTGCGAGGGAATATCATGGCACATCGCACCGCGGTACTGCAGGCCTTCCTCCCCTTCTTAAAGGGGAGGGGCCTTGCGCAGCACGACCCGGAGCCCAGCTGGGCCACCAGGGATCGGAGTGCTGGCAAAAGAGCCCAGCACTCAAGCAAAGCAACCGAATTTTTTCCCCTATGATTCTATGCTGAAATAAAGTGGTACCATACTGAATGTGGTAACATTTTTTACCCTGGTGCTTTCTCTTGGTGATGGCGTCTTGTGTGTAACATAACCTAGTGCTCCTTCTAGGTGCTATCCCAGATGTTGGAGTAAGAGTGGTGGCATGTCCTGATCATCTATGGGGTCCTCATAGAATGAAGATGGCCCTATTGCCTCTTGGTGTAGTGCCCTGCAACCGCTCCTGATGTAAGATACTCGAGTGACTGCTTGTTCCTGGCCAGTCCTGCAATTATGTCACAAACCATATCTGCAGAACTTGCCATACCCAACCTGCCAATGACCAAGGACAACTGCCTCGCTTGTTCTAGATCAGCAGCTTTGCCATTTGCTGCAAGGACACCCCCAGTCAACTTGCAATCGAGGGACATCATTGCTAGTAGCTGGCAAGGTCACTACTACCCTCTGCTCATTTCCAGCTAATGTTACAGTAACAGCTATTGCGCTGCCCACATGTGTATCAAACAGATGGCATATGCATTAGTCAGCTTGGCCTGCACTTTCATTTCCTTTCTCACTGAGTATCATTACACGGCCACCCCAAATCACCACCCAGCTGCATTTCCCAAAGTAGAGAGGATCATTGATGACAGCACGTTCTTGTTCCTCCTCTGGCATCATTTTCTCCTCCTCACTGTGTACTCTACCTCAACTAATGCCATCTCCTCAAGCTCTCTAATTCCATCTTCCAGGATGTCTGTAGCTGTTCTGAGCTGCCAAAAGCAGCACACAATGAAAAAAAGAACAAATGTTAGATTTTTAGCTACCCAACATACCTTCAAAATGCTTGCTTTGCAAAAAAAAACTGTACGTGGCATTTGTGATGCTGTTTATGGGAGTGAATGAAAAGGGGGACAAGATATGAGAGCAGAATATTACTATCCTGAGAAAGAAGAAAGAAAGACTTGCATTTATATAGTGCCTTTCACGACCACCAGACATCCCAACGCACTTTACAGCCAATGAAGTACTTTTTTGAAGTGTAGTCACTGTTGTAAAGTAGGAAATGCAGCAGCCAATTTGCGCACAGCAAGCTCCCACAAACAGCAATGTGATAATGTCCAGATAATTTGTTTTTTAGTGATGTTGATTGAGGGATAAATATTGGCTAGGACACCAGGGATAACTCCCCTGCTCTTCTTCAAAATAGTGCCATGGGATCTTTTACATCCACCTGAGAGAGCAGACGGGGCCTCGGTTTAACGTCTCATCTGAAAGACGGCACCGCCGACAGTGTCACCCGAGAATTTTGTGAATTCACAACCTTCTGACTGAGAGGTGAGGGTGCTACCAACTGAGCCACAGCTGACACACACAGCTTATGGGAGGCATATTGCTACAGCTCTCCCTATTCCATATTTGCTTTATGTGACAGGGTTTTCAGGCCTCCTCCAAGGGAGTTAAAAATGTGTGACTTGTGTGTCTTTCTCCAGTCAGATCAGAGCTGCTCCCTTTAATTTTGTGCATCTTTTCTTGCAAGCAGAAAGTAGTCTTGAGATATAAGTTGAAGGAGCACATGAACAGTGGCAGATATGTGCACAATCTGCAGGTCCACTTCTGATCCAGTAAGTGGCTGTACGACATGCAGCTAAGGTATGTTCCAATGAATTGATGTGTGAAACCTTCGGAAGATGTGAGAGTGACAAGGTATTCAATTGTACATTGTTATCTTGAATATGTGCCTTGCTGAAGTGTGGGTATACATGAGATGCAATGAGGAACCTGTAAGGTTGTATGAAGGCTTGGCATGGTTCTGCAGTAAATGTAGAACCAGTTAACACTCTGTGAGGCAATCTTGTGCCTTTGACCTGGCAAATAATACTGTTCAGTACTCTTACCTTGCCATATTCCAGAAAGTGTGCTGTCTTTCCTACATCTGTTGGCAGATCCTGCAGGAACAGACAGGTTTACAGATTGTTGGGCCTGGCTACTATCTCCAACATACATGGTGCACTGCTGTCCTCTGGAGCAGGTGCCCTGGAATGCCAGACCAGATAAGGCTGGCAGGTTTCCTTCCCTAAAGGACAGTAGTGAACCAATTGGCTTTTTCGCAACAATCTGACAGCTTCATGGTCACTTTTACTGATACCAGTTGTTATTTTTGAACTGAATTCAAATGCTCAAACTGCCATGATGGTATTTGAACTCACGTTCTCTGGATTATTAGTTAAGTAACATAATTGCTATCCTGCCGTACACCTCAGAGGGTGACGAATATTTGGAACAGACTGCCCTTAGAGACAGTGGAAGTAAAGAAAGAGTTGGATAGTTTGAGGTGAAAGTAGTGATTTATGGTATAAGAGATAAAGGCCGTGAAATTCGGCACCTTAGCACCAGTTGTTATGGCCGGTTTCAGCAAAAAAATGGCGGCTGCCTCGCGTCTGCCCACTTCCGGCACGTCCCGCGGCGACCACCATTTTGTGCAGGTCAGAAGCGCAGCCATTGCCTGTGCTCACTAAAAATGGTAAAGAGGCAGATTGTGACATCAATCAGTGTGCAACCCTGATTTGACGCATAACCTGCCATTTTGGATGTCGCCGCTCAAATCAACGACCTCTCCAAAACACGAACAGGTGAACATGTGTTCAGCTGCATGAGGAACCCCCTACCAACACTATTTAAAGGGATTAGCAACAACTTGCTTTTTGATTTCTACTGGCTCTGTGTAAGTTTGTGCCACAGTTTGGAGCTTTCTACAGTTATTTAAAGTTGGTGAGCTGACAGGAGAAGGCCTCCAGCTGTGGTTCTGGGTAGCACACTCGCCTCTGAGTCAGAAGGTTGTGAGTTCAAGTCCCACTCCAGGAACTTGAGCACATAAAGCTAGGCTGACACTCCAGTGCAGTGCTGAGAGAGTGCTGCACTGTCGGAGGTGCCGTCTTCCGGATGCGACATTAAACCGAGGTCCCGTCTGCTCTCTCAGGTGGACGTAAAAGATCCCATAGCACTATTTCGAAGAAGAGCAGGGGAGTTATCCCCGGTGTCCTGGCCAATATTTATCCCTCAACCAACATAACAAAAACAGATTATCTGGTCATTATCACATTGCTGTTTGTGGGGCCTTGCTGTGCGCAAATTGGCTGCCGCGTTTCCTACATTACAACAGTGACTCCACTTCAAAAGTACTTCATTGGCTGTGGTCATGAAAGGCGCTATATAAATGCAAGTCTTCCTTTCTTTCTTGCTTCTGATTTCAAGGGTTCTGCTCAGACAACTTGCTCCCAATCATAGGGACTCTACTTGCAGTACCCCTCGCGCTCGAGTATGAGAAGGAGATGGAGCAGAGGCAGCAAAGAAGAGGACAAGCTGCTCGCAGAGGGAGGAGGAGGAGGTCTCTCAGCAGGAGGTCTCACCCACCTAGGGTCTTCCGAGAGCACTTTTCCTACTTGCACTTCAGCCAGGAGCAGTGTATTAGGAGGTTCCGCTTCACCAAGAAGGTGCTCACAGAACTCTGCCACCCCGGAACCAGACCTGCAGCCTCAGAGCAGGGCAATGACGACGCTGCCAGTGGCCCTCAAGGCTACCGTGGCCCTCAATTTTTTCGTCACCAGATCCTTAGAGTCTTGAGCATGAGGCATAGCTAACATCTCCCAGTTTGCCATCCACTGCTGTATCCGGGAGGTCACAGAGACTCTGTACTCCAGGAGAAGGGACTTCATTGTCTTCTCTCTGAACAGTAGGTGAATAATGGGAGTATGGTGCATTGAGCAGTGTGTGAGGCTAGTGGTGCAGTCAGTGGGATATGGAATGTGAAGATGCATTCACTCACTTTGACCACTCGTGCGAGATCATTCAATTTCTTGCGGTACTGGATACAGGTCCTAGGGGCAACACACGTGGCACTGACAGTTTCTGCTATCTCCTCCCACTACCTTCTGGCGTGCTGCCTGGAAGGCCTCCTGCCCCCCTGCGAATAAAGGACCTGTCTTCTTCTGCACCCCCAGGACCAAGGCCTCCAGTGCTGCATCTGAGAACCTCCTTGCCCTCTCTCTTCCCTGTTGAGTCATGGCTGCATGCAGAGTGACAATGAGGTGCTTCTGCAACAAAGCATCTCCCCTTTAAGAAGTGCAGACAGCCTAGGCAAAATCTTTATTGGCCAGTAGACTGCACCCGATATTGGCCCCCCTGTTGAGCGCTAAGCCAACTAGCAGCGCATTTAGTGCTGAGATCAGTGCTCCAATCATGTAAATGAGCAGGCAGCACAAATTTTGCGTGCTGCCTGCACCACTTTGAACGGGCGCAGGCAGATCACGCTTTGTGCTCCCTGCGCCCGTTTTTGAGCTTAATCGAATTTCAGCCCCAAAGTATTTCTGAAGTTTGGGACTGATCTAATAGACGGGAGTGGTCATTTCCGGTCGTGTGCATTTCTATCCATTAAAGGTTGTCTTGCTGCCTAAAGCAAGGTGGTTCAGCTTTGTTGTGGTATACCATGTAATGTGACAATTCACTTGCAGAGTAATTTTAACAATAATTTAAAATAATACCTGTATTGACTTGTTACTAATAAGAGCACTTTACTATTCTTCCTCGTACTGTGGAGACATCAGTAATTCACATTAGGACAATTTTTTTTTCTCCAAACTGAACAAGAACCTGTGAGCAGGGTCTTTCTAGGACTCTCCTGTTGTCTTTGTATTAACTCCAGAGCAGCTCTTAAGTCAGCCCAAGATTGTTAACTGAATACTTCTGTCTCTTTTGTTTGTAGCATTTTCTGTGTTCATTGATGTCTTATAATCCATGGTGGGTCAAAAGGTTTTACCTGTATATCATTTATCCAATAAATATTAGAACTGTGATCTCACAAATGAAACTTCAGGAATATACGTTTGCATTTCCAAATCCATTTATAATATTATTATTCTAAAATGATCCTTGTTTATAGATAACACCAGTTCATGTATCTCATTTATTTATTACTTGGAACATTTTCCATTTATGTAGCACTTCTTTTTTAAGAAGGATTTATTGTCATTGTGAAAGGACCATGCAGGTTTGGGGTTTACAAGATTACTTGACACTGGGGTAAATTTTGTGAGGCCCTGGGTCACTAGTGGGCCTTACAAAAATTAACCCACTGTTCTTTGGAATAGAAACTTGTATTGATAGGGTTGCAGTTTGAGATAAACTCATGCCAGTAGAAATGATTCAATCGACTTGAAAAAAACCAGACAACACATTTTAAAATGGATGTGAGATGTACTGGGGATTTGATGGATTACAGCTTCACTTCCCTGCGATGTCACTTAATAGGATGGTAAAGCTCTGCAAAATGGGTTGACACTGGCAAGTGGCAAAAAGTGACGATTGTGCATTTTTAGACCACTGAAATAGACATTTGCAACATCAGTGAAGTCTGAATTATGCTAGCAGAATTCTCTATATGAGCTGATAATGGACAGCTAACACTCATGATGAACTGTCTGCTGAATCGTTTATTAAAAACCAGAATCTTAATGCTTCCCAGCATCTGTCATAGATGCTAAGTCATGATGGGGAAGCATTGGGCAAACTGTTCCTCTAAAATGGCACATCAGCTGTTGTAAAGATAGTATAACATTTTGCTTTGCTTCTGTTATCATTTTGCTTTTATGCTTGGGGATGATTAGATACAACTGGTGGATCACAGTATGCAACCCTCACCAGTGTTGATATTTATTTCTGATTTTGCTTTGGTTGATTTGGGCAGTGCATGTTTTGCTGGAGACAACAGTTAGACAGAAGGTACAAAGCTAACATTTTTTAAAAGCAAGTTAACACACTTTACATTGCAACAAGACCTGCTAATCTTACCTGCAAAGCACCATTTCTACTTTAGTGCTATTGGGAGCAGGAGAATTAAAGCCACAACCCTCCTGCTGTACTGTTCTATGTTCTATGTTCTATGTTCCTCATGGCCCCAGTGCCTTATGTAATCATTGGATGAGAGCAAAATTGCACAAAAATGCAGCGCACATTTGTAACACTACATTTGCTGCAGTGTTTGAAAAAGTATTCATGTACTATTGCAGCAAAGAGAAAACGAGCTGGCTAACTCACTACATGCCCGTGAATGAAATGTTATGGTCACATTGAATAAGAGAGATATCAAGTTGATAGAAATACATAGAATTGTGTTTATTTTGAGAGAATGAATACAGGAACGGAATTCATGTTTCAACTAAAATCAGCAAGAAGTGAGATCAGCAGGCCTGAGAATACAAAGCCACCATCACTTTCAGGGGAAAAAGAGACCTTGTGGAAGTTGCCAAGATGGAACAAAATGATCTCTTGCCTCTGGTGTAATTGGGGCTAACCAAGGAACAACAAAATATTCCTCAGAACTGTTGCTGCTGGATGCCAGAATACTTTATTTTGAGACAAGCTTTGGGCAACAGCTCCATCTAAAACCCAAGTTGGCACATGTTGACAGAGTGTCAGTACAGATGCTGGTTTTGTGACAGACACTTACAATGATCTTCTCTAGAGCACTACAGCTGTCCAAAATACAAGAGTGAGCTGCCTAGGACTGTGACAAATTATCATGATTAATTCCTTAAAGATTATCTACCAATATCAGTTTATAGCAGCGTCCGTATCTTTCGAAGGAATCATTATCTAAAATTCAGAGGTTGACGCTTGTGAGTCATAAAGCGAATGAGCTCCCAGCTATCAGAAATGTTGCCAACAATAGAGTGATATCCAAATATAGCAAAGCTGCATGTTGACATCTTAGCCCAGTGGGGAGAGAGGTTGCAAGATTCTGACACTCGTTTCCAATGTCAGATAAAGATTGGTGAAGCTGTTGGCAAAACACCCATTGAGCTCATTAACTGGAGAGGGTTGATCCAATTAAGTGGGGTTTTGTTGCAATTTCCACATGCTTGACGGCTTTAGGACCTGTAGCCTATTAATCCAGCTCATTAAAGATGAAAAAAATTATGAAGCCTAGCAAGAATCCAGTAACATCGTTTTTTTCTCATGTTGTGACTGCCATCATCCTGCCAGATGAAGAGTGGGATGTACAACAGGTGAGAGTGCACAGGTATAGGAGTCTCAAGAGAAGCCTGTATCTCAGAGAAAGGGTCTACAGGGCCAAAATGTCGGACTGGGAACCGATAGAGGAGCAGCAGCTGAAGAATTTGAGGCTCTCCAGAAATTTCTGGGCAGGTGCATTCCAGCGCTGATAGCTCCAGGGTTTGTGGGGTCAGTGGGAGGCCACCTTATTTGGATGGGGCAGATGGGCACCAGTACCATTGTGGGAGCATCTGCAGTGCCCGCCTGTCCCATGTAGCTGGAAAACACAGCATCTGCCCACCACTGGGGGGGAGTTCCGTAGGGCCCCAGGCCAACCCTAGCCATGCCCTTTTTGGCCCCTTGTTTAAGGAGCATGTTGGACTGCTTTCTTGTCCTTTTTCATCTCGTTACTTTAAACACCAGATTACACACACACTCAGTTGTAGCAATGCAGGATCAGGACTTTATTGAAACCTCATACCATCCACAAGCAGTATGGGCTCTGTGAGACATACTTCACAATTCCAGTATGAGCTCTGTGGGACATCAGACTCTCACAGTTCCAGTATGAGCGGCTGAACAGTGGTTCACTCACATCTCTTATATCAAATTTCACCTTTGATCACTACATTTCATGCATACCACCAATAGATCATAGAACATCAAAGATACATACAAATGACAGCAGAATAACAACATAAACCCAACAACAAACATGCACTTAACTGTTCTAATTATTTTATTGCCATGACCATAAGTGCCATCATAATCTCTTCCCATTCCCCTAAACACAAGTGACCAAGCTGACATATTCCAGACCATTACAGATATGGCTGAATTACTCTTACACATTCTACTATTGTACTTTCTGTGAAGATTTCCTTGCTTTTAGGCATTACATTGGCCTAGAAATTCGATTTGGAGGCTTGCCGCGGGGGTAAGGATCGCGCGCGATAGCACCTACCGCGTCTGCCGTTCTTGTTTGCCCCCGCAGGAACTTCGGGTCCTGGGCCTCTCCCTAGTGCCGGCGCACAGTGCTTGCGTGTTCCAGGGGCGCAGTTAGTGCGATGTGACCCCTGGGATCACGTGGGCCATGGAGAGCCAATGGCAGCAGACCATCTTTCATTCATAGATTTGACAGGAGACTTGTCAAATCTGTGAATTGAAATCGGCCCCAAAAGAACAGCTAAACCTCAAATAAATGTTTTTTTAAACCATCACATTAATAAAATAACTATAGTTAAATAAATTAACCACTTTAAACAAAAATTTAAATTTTTGAAAAAATTAAAATACTTTTTAAAAGTTATAAAAATAAACTTACCTTTCTTTAAAGTCTCTAAAAAAGATAAACCTGTTGAAAAAAATTTAAAATTATACTTAATTAACTACTTACCTTGTTCAAAAGGGGTCTTACGCCTCCTTTTTACTAGCGTAGAATATTCAATACTTACCCTCGCGTTGAAACCTGAAAAAAAACCTAAGTGTGCTGCGTGCGCGCAGCCTCTAGTGCGCACGCGGTTCACCTAGGAACCGCCCCCTTCGCCATACCGGAAGTGTCGGTTTCCCGCGCATGTGCAGTGCATGCAGGAAACCGGCACTTTGGGAATGAATACGGGTGAGTACGCACTGAGTACTCACCCGCGAACGGCCGAATTTTTGGGCCAATGTTTCAACTCGTCATGTGCTGATCCCACAGACTGCCCAGAAAGAACATTTGAGGTACTCAGGTAATGCAAACTTTCGCTCCCACAAGCAAGAAATTAAAAAATAAAGTTACCATTCTTAAGGGGTCCATGCTGCTTGCCAAGCCTGGACACCCCCTCCCCCTCCCAATGGGGCCTGTTACTGGATGGGCCTGGAGCCAGATGGGAATTGTAGTTATATTTCTAAAACTTTGCTAAGAGAGTAATTTACATTGTGATCCATTCAAAAGAATGCAAGCTTCAAAGCATCAAATCCATGTCAAAGTGACTGTGCAAATCTGGGACTCTGTTACTTTTGCTTTTAAAGAGTCAACTCAGTTCATGTATTGGTCTAAATGTTCCAAGTTGTGCCAGCACCAAGGGACGTTGGTGCATTCCAGCACTGATAGCTCCAGGGAAACAGGCCTAAAAGCAAGGATATCTTCACAATGCCAATCGGAAAATCACGAGCATTGTGTATATTTGGTTAGTGAATAATCTTAGTATCTTAGTGTATCATTTTGCTTCTGCATATTAAAATTTGGCCAAATAGTTTTCACCAGAATGCCTGGTCTGGCAGTATGTTATTTTCCTCCTTGTGATGATGGGCATCCCACATATTCTCCAGGGAGTGTTATACCATGATTAGGGATTCATTTTGAAACCTGGGCACACTAACCCATAAACAACAGTGAATGGAAATGCAGCTCCCTGTTTAGGAGGGGCTCAGTCTACTTATGGAGACTGTAGCCTATCCATGAACATGAGCACATGTTCGAAAAAATCACAAACTGTGACTATATGCTCTATTAAGCTATTTGGAAAGAATCAATTTATGTTCCTTTGCCGAAAAAGATTTTCATGGATTTACATTTCAAAGTGATTTGTAAGGAATAACTTTACATAAAATGGTTCCAGCCAAAGGTTGGTATAACATCCAATGTTCATAGCTATGAGCAATGCGAACCAGGAAAAAGCTCATGATATACTGTCCATTGTCTTGAATGATATGTATGCTGAAGGTTATTAACATAAACAGTAGCTTCCAATAGATTTTTCACATCATAAGGCAGAGCCACAGGTTTTTACAGGTTACGCACAAAAATTGTCACTTATATTCAACACCATTGAAGTGTAAAGAAGATCTGATGTTAAAAGAAGGGATAAATACTCAACAGTTTCTTAAGGAAAACCATCTGCGTCCACAGCACAATAGACATCTTGACGTGGAATTGATATCTTGGCGTTTGCATTTTTTTGTCACATTGTAAAAAGATCAGTATATGTAGTGCTCAATATAGTCTGTATTTCAGTAATACATAGTGGCCCGTAATTTCCGATAGGAGGCATCTCCTGGTGCACGCACGCAGAGGCCAGGTATCCCAGGGGCGCAAGCATCCCTGGGATCACGTAGGCCAGGTGAGCCAATGGGAGAAGGGAATCCCCCTTCATATTTTTGACAGATAGACCTGTCAAAAGTATGAATGGGGATCACTGAAGAAAGACACTACAACATTAAATAATTTTTTTTTTTAATCACGTTTGTAAACTGAGTTAAAATTACATTAAATTAAATATTTTAAACAAAACTTTAACTTTTTGAAAAAAATAATTAAAGTTTTTTACAGGGCTAAAAATAAACTTACCTTTTTAAAAAGTATTTTTACATTATAAATGAGTGAAAAAAATGTTTTTTTTTACTTTTTTAAACTCTTATGCTGGTAAAAGCAGACCTTACTCCTGCTTTTACCAGGCGTAAGATTTTTAAGGGATTTCAGCGGGCGGAGGTTGTGCAGAAAGCGGAATTCTCCACCCGCAGAGGCCCTTCTCCCGGGCAGGCATCCCATCACAGCCCGTAGGGATCGGAAAATACGGCCCATTATGTACCCACATCCCAAATCTAGCCTATCAGGCATTTTGCACCAAGAACTTGCACATTAATTGCCATTACATTTGCCATAGTCTGGCAATTAACAGTGCAAGCACCTTTCTAACGATGTGATAATTATTAATGCTGTGCCAATCAACCTCTCTGGGCAAATCGAACAATTTAAACTGTGAAGTCTTATTTTTTCAGATAGTAAATTGTTCTTAGAGATTTTAAAAATGTCAAATTTTACTTTTCACTTTTCTTCTTACTTTTCCTTTCTGTCTCCTTTTTGTGTCTCTTAATCGAATCTTTCTTTTCCTCTCTTTGGGGGGAATTTTTACCCCCAAAAAAACGGGTGGGTTGGGGTCAAGTGGGAGGTTAAAGTTTCAAAAAATCTGAATCCCAACCTCCAAGCCGCCCACTTCCAGTTTAAACGGAGGCGGGATGGGGAGCGGGCACCTACCTGGGGCTGCGGACTCTTCTCCAGCGTTCCCTACTCGATTGGAAGTCAGCCTGACTTCCAGGTGGGGAGGGTGACATCACACGCACGCTGTGGAGTTAAAATTCCACAGCGTGCGGGGAGACCTGGACTTCAGGCTTCCCGTGATCTACCGGGCGCCCCACCTCCACTGCCAGCGGGTCCGAAAGTAAAAATTCCAGCCTTTATTTTTCTTTCTGTACCTGATTTGACTCTAATTCACCCTCCTTCTCAGTCCTTCCTGTTTCTTTCTCAATCCTTAAATCTTATTGGTTAAGGAGATACGCTGTTGATCCCACCACTCACTGAGATCCCAGATGCCCTGTTGCCCTCACCACGCATTATCAGCTCGCACTTCCAGCAAGTTATGGCGCAATTAATTTTTGAGCTGAAGGGTGCAGAAAAAGTCTAACTAACGGGGCACGCCGCGAGATACCCTGCTTCAGCAACATCCAACGTAAAATGTTCAAACTTAGAATCTGTTCATTCTTTCCATGTTTTGTAACTTTTTCAAAAATGTTTGTTTTACTTACATGTTAAAGATCACCCAATAAGGCATTTGTTGGTTAGTTTTGGGTTATTGGAGATATATTCGTGTCTGATCTTATCAGCTGTTCATTATTATATAAACATCAGGTCAACTGTGCATGTATTTTTTAAAATTCATATACACACTAGTTGTGCTGCAACATTAAAACTGATGTTTAAACATAGATTGAGGCCGGCGATCTCAGAGCAGATGGCACTGCAACTGTTGAAATAAAACCCCGAATGCAGATCCCAGACCTCAGTGTAAACGCAGTATACTGCAGTTCAGGTTCAAAAGTTCCCTGTGGAGCGAAAACAGAGCTGGAACTTTGCCAGTAAGATTGGAAATTTTGCAAAAATTCCTTAAACAATTGGATATCCTTCCTAGGGATAATGTAGGAAGCGTCTTTCATTGCTGGTGAAGCTTGCATCCTGACATGTGTGCCTGCACTCCAAATATTGTGACATCATCACATGCACATCATGATGTATTAACGTCAAAAGGCTTCATAGCATTTAAGCTCAAGATTGAGTTTTGCAAACGCCTGTATACATCATCTCTCCAAGCCTGAAGTGAACTTGGGAGTGATTGTCTCACAGTTTCCTTGGAGCAGTACAAATGAGTACAAATGCACTTTTAGTATCATGGACGTGCTTGCCCAATACATCTTCAAAAATGGAATTGTGAATTGACACATTTTAATGTTATATAATATCTGGCTGAGTATATATGGCTTTTGTTTGCAGCTGCAGGCTCTAAATATCAGGAGTGTGACTGATTATGAAGTCTTGACAGTTTTGATGCCTTTCTTTTAACTATGTAATCTGACATTCACTTAGCCAGCTAGCTAAAACTGATGGTAGTATTGCTTTTATTCATGTATGAGCAAATTCCTCCCTACACAGTGTTTTAATATACACTATTACAGTTCCAGGTTTTTTTCCAACAATATTTTCTTAAGCAAATAGCCTAACAACAGCTTCCATAACACATTCCTTACAGTCGGAAACCTGCATCTTTCCGTGCATTTCAAATTTAGAATTGGTGAAAAGCAGTTTCAGCTAAACTGGCAATGTAAATCCAGAGTGAAAATTCAGTGTGTAAAAACAATGGTTGGCAGGGGTGGGAGGCATGGGTGTAAATTTGTCTTTGGTGAAAGCACAAAATGGGCAATAGCGAATCAGCAGCCTGTCTTACATGGCGCCCAATTCTGTTTTCTGGGCACAGTGTAAAACAGGCTGCTTATTTGCTATTGCCCATTTAGCACTTTCACCAAAGACCAAGTTTAACCCCCAGGTGTTAAACCTTTTTGAGACCTCAGACACTTTGGCCGTGAATTTAATAGCGTTCAGGGGGTGGGTTTGGAGGCGGGTCCACTGTCAGCGGAGAACTGACCCGACACCAAGCAGCGGGGGATGCAATTCAGATTGTTAAATGGCTTGTTAAGAGCCAATTTAAGACTATTTTGAGGCTTACTTCTAATCTTAAGTTCTTCCCCACGGGTTACCCGCTGTTCGGGGAACACGTCAGCTCAACCTGGCGTGTTTTGAGTCTGCTCTGATGTTTGTGAAAAGCTGACAGCTGCAGAAGTGATGTCAAGGATGCCATGTTGCAGATGGTGAGTTTCAGAGCACAGAAGATGTTGGTTACTGCATTTTAAATATATATAGAGATTTCTTTAGCTTACAAGTTTTTAGATCCAACTGTATGTCCAGTGCCACCTCACTGGGACAACCTCTCTCACCAGTGACAGATCGCTTCTGTCATCTCACCTGCAGCTGCCATCTATTCTAGCAACATTGGAGCCAATGAAACAATCAGACCTTGGTCCTCTGAATCCTTCCACGATCAGCCCCAACAACAACATCACCAACCTCATCACCAACCTTCTCCGCCAACACCTGATGCTGCACTGGACACAGGGCATCAGCCCCTGACAACATTGCTGCCCGGGAGGCCAGCGATAGCATCACCATGGCCAGATTTTCTTCATTTGATGCTGTAAACCCTGGCTGCCATATGATGCGCCAGGTTGACACCATCCCACACCAGCACCGTGAAGCATCCCTTTAATGTCCAAGCCATTCCATGCACACTCATCACTATAGCGGGGGGGGGAGTTATGTCTGAACAATCACTGGAAGTCAGTAAGATACTTCTCAGTGTGCACTCAGATCTGTCCAATAAGGGGCACTTTGGAAAAATAGATTTCACTGTATGACAACACATTACCAGAAAATTCACATGGACATTGGCTAAACCTCTCAAATGCCTACCCTTGTGTGTTATTAGTTGGTATGCTTGCAGTAGAATGAGGGTGAGTGTGAGGGGTGGCTAGTGAGATGGGGAAGTGATAAAGTAGATAGAGAGGGTTGGGTGGAGTTGTAAGGTAAGTTGCTGTGAGTAAGGATATGCAGGAGAAGGGTATGGAAGGCAGAGTAATGGGGATGTGTTGAGTGGCACAGCAGGGTGAGTTTGAGTGTGGCTTTGCAGTAACATTTCCTGATCCACTGAGATCATTGAAAGGTTGACGCCACTGCAGCCAGGGACCCCTGACGACATTCCTGCTTTTGCCCTCCTGTGCAATGTGCAACCAGGCTGCGTTGGTGTCCTGGAGAGCCTGGGTGCAAGCGTTCACCTTTGTGCAGTGCTTGTCAGTGTTTGCAGCACCTCAATGCTGTCAAACACTGACAGAATAACTGTCAAACTCCATGTGGACGTGGTCCCTTTAAGGAAACCGGCTAATGACGTGTCATCAAATGACGTCATCAGACCAGCTTCCTGTTAATTGGCCGGGAAGCCCACAGGGCGGGCTTAACAAGGCCAATCAAGGGAAATCACATCTACAGAGCGGCTGCAGCTGAGAGTGGGACCGGAACCCGGAAATCAGCTCTCCCGCCCCCATCCTGCCTCCTCCATTAACTTTGCGACCTTTGTGAACTTACCTGATCTTAATTTAAATGTTTAGTCAGCAGCGTTAATCCCCTACTCATTCTCTAAATATTTAAATTTCAAACTTTAGGGGTGAGCTCTGCCCATGCACCTAGACAGGCATGCAGAGAGCTCTCTTCTAAACAGAACAGTTAAAGATTCAGCTAGGCAGGAGCCAAGCAATGTGATCATGGTTCACGTTGAAACTACCAATGAACCTACCAAACTGAGACCAGTAACTTGAGTGTAAATGCACCATTTCACTCTCTGAGTTAGGATACTGAGTTAGCATAACCTGGATCAAACAATTAATGACGTTAAATTGTTTACTGAAATTCATGTAGGATTCCTAAAACATCTTCCTAAAATATCAAATAAAAGAAAGAATTTATATAACACCTTTCATGACCTCAGGATGTCCCAAAGCACTTTACAGCCAATGAAGTACTTTTGAAATGTAGTCACTGTTGCAATGTAGGAAACGGGATAGCCAATTTGCGCACAGCAAGGTCCCAAAAACAGCAATGTGATAATGACCAGATATTCTGTTTCTTTAGTGATGTTGATTGAGGGGTAAATATTGGCCAGGACACTGGGGATAACTCCCCTGTTCTTCTTCAAAATAGTGCCATGGGATCTTTTTCGTCCACCTGAGAGAACAGACGGGGCCTTGGTTTAACATCTCATCCAAACGACGGCACCTCTAGCAGTACAGCACTCCCTCAGCACTGCACTGGAGTGTCAGCCTAGATTTTTGTGCTCAAGTCGCTGGAGTGGGTCTTGAACCCACAACCTTCTGACTCAGAGGCAAGAGTGCTACCACCTGAGCCACAGCTAAATATTAGACCCACTTTGCATTGACTAAAACTACTGATTGATTTTATTCATAGTTAGGTGATTAACAGAAATAAAGATATAGGCACAGTACTGTATAGCACAAATAGTAATGTATAATGCATACAACTTGGATGACTGGTTAGAAGAGTTTGTAGTTCTCCCAGCTCCTCCTCGCAAGCTCAGATCATCGAACCGTAGAATTTTACAGCAAAGAATGCCCTTTGCACCTGTGTCACTCTCTGAACCAGCTATCCAATTAGTCCCATTTTCCTTCCATTTACCCATACCCTTTAACATTTTTGTTTTTAAATTATTTATCGATTCCTTTTAATAAATTATGCTTACCCACTTGTTTCTGGTTGGGCATTCCATGTCCTAACATTAAAATAAAATCTCCTTATCGCACCCTCCATCATTTTGGTAATGATCTTAAATTTATGTCCTCTAGCTACAAACTCAAAAGTAGGTGTGAATAATGGGACGATTTTCATTTTGGGCAGACATCAGGTAGGCAATGGGTGGTGTGAGTACACTGCTCGACCAATGTCCTCAATGAGAGGCCCGAGCCATTTTGATAACCGGGCCTCATCTGCATAATATCAGCAAGCTGTTTGCGCTGAACCAGACATAATGTAGCTTTCACAAATCCATACTGGCTATCCTTAATTGACCCCTGTCTTTCTAAATTAGTATTAATTTTAACACATATTGTAGGCTTGGAACCTTATCCACTACCAATGTTGGGTCCCATTTCAAAATTCGTGGGGCCCATTTTATTAGGCGTCCTGCTCAGAATTTTTCAGCGGTCCCACGATCCACAGGAGTCACGATCACCCCCACCCCATAGCCTGTCTCAACCCCCACACCCACCCCTCCTTCCCACTCCTGGGACTTAACTGAGGACTACTGCTAGCAAGGCAGACGGCCTGAAATTGGTTTCCCCCATGGGGAGATCTGCCTGTGGAGGCGCAATCAGTGACGGCAGCGCGTCCCGAGTATCCAGATGAGGCCCGAGGACCAACTTCTATTGATCGTCGGGCTTCTTGATTCAAGCATGCGCTGCCACCAAATGCTGAGACTGGTCCTGAAAACAGACCCAGACTAATTTCTACCCCTAGCTTTCATTCCCACTATCACACACTTCTTTGAAAACCAAATCAAAGTACTCATTTTTTCATCTCATCGGTTCTCATTAACTACCCTTCCTTTAACTATTCATTTACTTTTTTGTGTTTATATAAATTCCCCTTTATCTTTCTTGCCAATCTTTCTCCGTAACCCCTTTCTAATCTTGTTTTTTTGCTTCCTCTCTATCTTTTCTATATGCTGCTTGATTTTCTTTTGCTGATCATCCTAGATTTGTAAATGATTCTTTTTAAGTATCATTTTAATTTTAATTTCTCTACTTGTCTAAGGAACTGCAGCTTTTTCTGGAAAACCCTTTACTTTTTGTAGGAATATATTTCTCCTTTATCCTTAGCATCTCCTGTTTGCTCACTGTCTTATCTATCTTTCCAGTTTATTTGGGCATTTCCCTTTTTACCCCATTAAAATGTTCTCTTTTCCAGTTAAGTTTCTTTGTCTTTGACTATTCCCTCTCCTTTTAATTTTTATCTCAAACTTAATTATTTTACAGCTGTTATTTCCTGGATCTTTCCTCCCAACCCTTACATTTCCTACTTGCCTCGTTTAATTTCCTTGAACTAATTCCAGCACTAGCTCCTTCCTTGTTAGGTTAAAATCATACTCATCTAGAAAGCAGCCCAGGACACATTCTAAAATCTCTTCCCTGCTTTGCCACTTACATTATTTTCACTCCAATATATTTTTGGCCAATTAAGGTCTATTATTATGGCCTTGTTGTATTTTTCATTAATTTCTTACTCTTCCTTTCCATTGCTCTATTTCCTTTCCACTGCTCGGTGGTCTTTAATATACTCCCGATAGAGTAGAGGGAATAGAGGGTTATGCTGATAGATTTAGATGAGGAAAGACGGGAGGATGCTCGTGTGGAGCATAAATGCCGGCATGGACTGGTTGGGCCGAATGGCCTGTTTCTGTGCCGTATATCCAATGTAATCCTATGTAGTAACAGGTTCCTTCTTATACCTTAACTCAAACCAAATAGATTCAGCTTCCTCACTATTCTCTATATCTTCATGGCATTCTAGTGCTTCAGTGGGATCTTTGATTAATGCTGCCATCCCTCCTCCTTTTATTAATTACTCTATCCCTGCTGAATATTTTCAAACCAGGAATGTTCAATTTAGTTTCCTACCCTAACCCAAGCCATGTCACTGTTAATGATCTTATATCATGCCTCCCTTATATGATTTGTGCCTATAGCTTACCAATTATGTTCAGTATACATTGTGCACTTTTTGTCAAATTTTGTTTGATAATGCTCCTGTGAAGCACCTTGGGATGTTTTACTATGTTAAAGGTGCTGTATAAATGAAAGTTGTTGTTGTTTTTGAACAATAACCAGAGAAACACTAAGTGTAGTGGCGCCAAATTTCCTCTGTTCTTCTAGTGTTAAAACATTGTATTGTAGATGGATTGGGTAGGAATTGGGGACATGATCAAGCTAATTCCCATACCAAAATTTGGCAGTCACAGCTAAAGGAAAATTAGTAATAATTACACTGATTAAAGGACAAGTGGTTGTTGTATTTACATACACATATCTCACACCTGCCTCTGCCTGGCAATCTTATTCTTTTTAATGCCTTCTTATGATCTATTCTTTGTTTCTTTCCTTTTTTCTCTCTTGTCTTTCCATAAATCCCTTTCTTTTCTGTTTTCTCATCTTATTTATTCTCTTCTACCTGCTTAAATACTAAACCTTCCCCACAGCACGAGATACTCTCCCAGCGAGGACATTGGTCCCAGTCCTGTTTAGGTGAAGTCCATCTGTCCTGTACAGACCACTACTGTCCCAGAACTGACCCCATTATTCCAGGAAACTGAACACTCCTCTCCTCTCCTATACCATCTCTGCAGCCATACAGTTACTTCCCATATCTTACTGGTCCTACCCTGACTAGTGTATGGCACCAGGAGTAATCCTGCAATTACTATCCTTGAGGTCTTGCTCTTTAGTCTATCCCCTTATTCCTAAAACTTTCTATTCAGATCTCAATCTGGAGTACATAGTTTTCCTATGTCATTGGTTTGAATATTACCTACAACTTCTGGCTATTCCCATTACCTTTCCAAAAACTTTTTCACTCACTCCATTATATCCCTTAGCTTGACACCTAGGAAGCAGTTTCATTTGAGACTTCTGCTGTGGCGTCAGAAGTATACGTCTATTCCCTAACTATGCATATGTGCACTTCATTCCCCACCACCCCATTCGGGCAACCACTTACTCCATGGTGTTGTGACATTGCTCATGGTTGCCGTCCTCACAATTGTCAAATGCTCCTCATGGCTGAACACTCATTGAGGCTATTTTCCACATGATACTGGTATTTCACACTCCACAGGTCTCACTATTCAAGACTAATCTTGCTAGTAAACTCAAATTTATATTTCAAACTTACACAATAGTCTAGTTGCCACAGGACAAAAACATATCTAATCAGAGAGCAGCTAATCATACCACCTGCTTAACCAATTAGTTGTCCTAGTACTGGCTCAAACCAGCCCACACTAAAAGGAATAAATTTAAACTCCACACTCTCCTGTGTTAATTGTAGTTAAGTGGTGTTCTCTTTTGTGTGGACACTAAACCAAATAAACTGTAACTAATAAAACTTTAAATGAAACTTAACAAATTAAATTAAAATTTTGTTGGCCGGGGTGATGATGCACTCCAGTCCCCGCGGAGCCTGAAAGGATTATTACTAGTCCTAGCCCCTTTAGGGCTACCCCAGATTAGGCGTATTCCCCAGACATTCACCTTCAACTAAAGTTAGAGGTAGCTAGATCCTAAAGACGCTTAATTGGGTCTAAAGGTCCAGACTATCTCTCCCTAAAGGAAAGGAACAGGCTGAAGATGTTACTGTCCTCCAGATAGCACTTTTAATAAGTTTAGCTAGACTGTAACCTTCCAGATATTATGAGGGTCCGGAAAACTCCCCCAGAATTCTGCAACTCCTCACCAAAGAGTGCACAGAGATTGAGTTTGCGAGTTAGATACAGAAGTACTATGTGAGACAATTCTAAAAATATATAGATTTATTAAAGAACCAACATGTAATTACAGTTGGTGATTCAGTCGCAACATTAACAGTTCAAAATACAAAAGCTTACAATTCTTATTATCAGAGATCCTTATTCTCAAATCTTAACTTCGTTACCTTTTTACAGTTCTTAGTTATTCCAGGATATCCACCAAAATCAAATACCTTTGATACCCGAGACTCAAAGAGTTGTAGGCTTACAGAGCCTGCCTCTGAAGCTGAGAATCGCTTTGCCCCTTCCAGCGAATTCTGTCTTCCCATTTGAAAGTTCTATATTTATACTCTTTCTCAGTGGTATATCCATTGAAGTTTTCTGCTGCTGTAAGCTAATTATCTCTAGTCATTTTTCTGTTGACCCCTTCTATTCTTACAGTTAGTTCAGCTGTAGCATTAAGAATTATGTCTCCTCCTTTAGGTGTTCGAAGCTTATCATAAAAAACGGTTGTAACAGATGTATTTATTTGATGTCATTCTTAGCAAGGTCTTCTGTTTAATTCATAAGTCACCTTAGCTGATTGCAACACAGACTTCGTGTCTCCTAGATGTTCCAAGTTCAACACAAAAACAATGTGATGGGTGGTGCCTCCCCCACTTGATGCCATTCTTACGAAGGTCTTCTGTTTGTATCTTTTGCATTTAGAACACTGCGACTGGATGCATCATTGTCTTCTTAGCTACCTCAACTGGTTGTATTGAGAATTATGTCTCCGTGTTTCATTTGATGTCATATTTATGAAGGCATATGTTTCTTTAATTTTCTATGATTCATTTCAAAGTGTTGGTTTAAGACACCTTTAACTGGGTATGGTATTTTCTTTTTTCCAAAGCTGCAGACTTCTAGGAACCTCCAACCTTCTGTTTCAATGAGGCTATTGTTTCTGTGTCAACAACTTATCTTATCTCAAAAGCCTGTATGCTGTTTACAGCTTCTGATTATTGAGGCTTTCAGATTTCCAAGCCCAGTTTGTTATGTTTAATAAAGTCAGAATTCATTCATAGGATGGTGTATTTTTCTGAATATGGCATATTCCTTCATACGCCCACCGGTCACGGAAGGCCTCGAGCGTGCCGGCGGACACCATGTGCTCCATCTCCAGGGCCACCTGGGACCGAACGTGGCCGCAGAAGAGAGGCAGGCAATTGGGCCGAACGACCCCCTCGACCGCCTGCTGCCTGGACCAGTTGATGGATTTAAGTGGTGTACAGCAATTGGGTGTTAATTGTATTCAGGTGGTATTTATTAATTGGGGACGCTCTTGCTCTCATATAGAGGAGTAGGCTGAGGAAGGGTTGTGAGCTGATTTTGCGGTGTGGAATGTGTGGTTGTGTAAATAAAGGCTTCTAAAGATTAGGCTTTCGTATTCCTACTGGCTCTACTGGAAAGTAGGGAGAAGGGGAGCAATTTGCTTGCTTGTTGGCTCTCTGTATTGGGAGAGGGAGAACTCCAACTTCTATAACCACTGGAAGAAAATAACATCTACTTGGAAGGAGGGACTACCAACTAAAGATCAACATAAGGTGGGTGTTGGTGCATTTTCTCTTCAAGACCATTACTTGTAGGTGGGGGGTGAAAAAAGGTAAAGGCTGAAAGATCATGAGTGGGGTGTGTGTGTTCTTTCAAAATCAACTAGGCCGCACACACTTATAAATATCGCCCCCCATTGCCTGGCCCGGGACATTTGGAGCTGCCTGGGTGAAGTTTTTTCTTTCTATTCCCATTAACAAGACTTGGTGGAGGACTGTGCCTGGGCAGTTCCAGCTGTCCTGGGTGAAGACATCTCCTCCCCGTACCAGGAGGATCCTAAAGACTTGCATTTAACATCTAGAAAGTGCACCCCTGCAACACACCCACCCACCCACCCACCCATCAATCCCTGTTTTGAGTGGTGACCCCACCTCTGCAGCTTCCTTCCTTCCTTCCTTCCCTCCCTCCCTCCCTCTCTCTCCCTCAATCTTGAGTTCTTGAGAGGCAACCTCTCATTATTGTTGTTTCCTTTACCTTTTTTGAGCAGAGGGGAGAAAGCACCTCTCCCATCCTGACATCACAGGGGAAGTGGGTTTTCCTTTTTTCTAAAGCCCCTCTGTTCGAAAGAGGCCATATTAATCTGTACGAAAGACACGTATTTAGAGACCATATAGTAGATGGGAATCATATATGTATAAATTCAAGTGTCGCCATTGACCAACTAATCTTACCCATGATTCCCTGTGGGTATGGAAATGTTAAAGATTGTTCAAATATAGCCGCGAGGACAGTCAAAAGCAGTTTTGACTAAGCTCTGATAACAAACAGCCACAGGCTGCGAGTGAAGGTCAAATTGTTAAATAACCTATTATAATGCCAAGTAGGAATTAGAGTTCACTTAACAAAACTAATTGCAAAGATATTTTAAAAGGTAATTAGTATAAGGAACATAAAATGAGTGAGATCATGGGAGTTAAGGTATCCATCTGGTAGATTAAAGTGAGATAGTCTAGACACCGTCAAGACTAGTGAAGCAGCGCTGACATGGGCTGGGCCCTTGGTGTAGAAATGCCTTGTACTGCTTGAAGCTAGAAATAAGAGAGATAAGGTGAATTCCAATGAGGTGAAGAACGTATAAACAACATCACAATGAAACCGGGTAGAGTTGTTGAAAAATTACTGAGCAAGGAGGAGTCAAGTTGCTACCCTTAGTCTGAGTGACAATGGTATTTTGACCATTAGAACCAATTAAAAAAGGTGATTTTGTTAAAGACCATATATGGACACTGGGCAAACGAATTTTTGATAAAAGGGTGAAAACCTCGATACTCAAAGAACATTCACACAGATATACTGCGAAGACAAAGGAACAGACTGAAGACGATGTCACCTGTGTCCAAGAGGTTCCAGAGACAAAGGGCTGCGAGCTATTCGTTGAACTGTTGCTAAGTATATTACGCTGTAAGCTTAATAAATCTTGATCTATTGCTCAAACATACTGGCTGCTGCCTATTTGTGTCTTGTCCAAGAACTCTGAGGAATCATTATTGATTACAAATCTCAGGCCTAAAACTTGGGGTGAGTGTAGACCTTAACTAACAGCAATGGTAACTTCATCTTCACCAGTGACGGGACAAGCAAGGACATACGTGGGCATGGCAGCTACAGTCGCTCCTGCTGCCCTGTCACCTTTCAACCTAATCACCAAAAAACATGGGGTAAAGAGCTACATTCACCCCAACATGACCATCGAGGCGTGTATCAAAACCATGGCTGGGGTTGTCGGCCCTTCAGCCATCATTGCTGCCTCAAATATATGGGAAGGCTGTGTTCTTCCTGAGGTCTGAGCGGATGGTGTTCCTGGCCCTTAATAAGGGCTCACGATGGGTGGGACCTTCCTGCCAGTGGATCCTCTTGAGGCCACCAGGCAGCGAATAATTTTATCCAATGTCCTGCCCTTTATCCCCAGTGAGCTCCTCCTCCCCCACCTACGTCAATTGGGGGAGGTGAAGTCAGGGATAGCATCGATCCCCCTTGGCTTCAGGGAGGCCAGCCTCCGTAATGTCTTCTACTTCTGGCGCCAGCTTTACGTTCAAATGGTGAAGGAGGAGGACATGGAGGGTGGATTCATAGTTAACCAGCAGGGGACTCCCTACTGCGTCTTCTGGACGTCGGACGATGCGCGGTGCCACGCCTGCAAGGAGGTGGGGCTTGTATGTAAAAACTGCCCCGCCTCCAAGGCCACCAAAACAACTAAGGTGGCCGAGGTTGGCACCACCACAGCCCCCAGGCTCTGGGCCCCTGGCCCCGACACCCCCCACCCCCCCTCCCCACCAGTAACACTGAATGCATGATTGATGTCGGAGGCCAATGTCATCATGGCCTCCAGCGGGGAGGCGGGATAGTGCACGCATGGAGGAAGACTAAACATCTCGGGCCAAGTGCCCCTGGAGAGCACGTACGGTTCCATACGCGCGCTCATTCGGGATCCTGACCCTGTGCCCGCGAGCGATCCCATGCCCGAGCCCACGATTGTGCCAGTTTCTGCGGAAAACTTACACCCCATGGTCAGCCTCGGGATCAGGAACCAGAAATAGAAGGAGGTTGCGGAGGCCTCTGCTGACATGGTGGTCTCTCTCCCTCTGCACCCCTCTGGGAGGAAGATATGAAGGCGCCGCTCCTTGGCAGCAGAGGCGGGCCCATGTCCCTCCGTGGAAGAGGAGATGGCACCCATCGCGGATCCTGTGCCCCCACCCCACCACCACTCGCAATTGGGGGGGAGTCATTCATCCTTTGGGTGGGTGAGACAGATCCCTCTGCCCAGCCTGTGTCTCCCTGGGGTGGGAAGAAAGCCCTACCTATTGGGGGGCCATGGATCCGCCCAAAATAACTCCATCACTCATCGCCGGGTTGGGCATCCTGGAGGCGGGGGAGGCCGATGAGGATGAGCTCGCCCAGCCCCACCCGGTCCTCTCCCGGGAGTTGCTTAACCTGGTCGATAATTTTAATAGAAACTCCCTGCCCGCTGGGTCGGTGGGTGGTGGCGGGGAAAGGGAGGATCCCCTTCTCAGTCTCTCACTTTTGTGCCGGGCGTGTTGGAGGAACTTGGGATGGGTTTCTCCCCGGTTTCGCCATTCAGCCCAGTGCCTGAGGCGGAGGGGGGCCCGAACTTCTGTCGCTCTCTGACCCAAGCTCTCCCCGGAGGAGCCCAGGGAGGACTCCTCTGCTGTCGATCTTGGTGGTGGGATCATGACAGAGGTGGGACCAGCTGGTGCAGCCGAGCCGTTCATTGCACCCTGTGCGGTGCGTGGGTCGGCCGCTGGCGACAACCTCCTGGAGGAGGACGGTGACTCGGTGGGGGGCACTGGGGGCGACTTGGAGTCCATCACCAGCGAGGCGGTGGATGCCCTCGTGCCCCCTACCGAGTCTCCCCTCATCCCCTTTGAGGAACTCCAGGAATTTCTGGTTGGTTGCCTGGGTCGTCACAATAAAGTCCAGCTGGCCCTTCAGCCATCATTGCTGCCTCAAATATATGGGAAGGCTGTGTTCTTCCTGAGGTCTGAGCGGGTGGTGTTCCTGGCCCTTAATAAGGGCTCACGATGGGTGGGACCTTCCTGCCAGTGGATCCTCTTGAGGCCACCAGGCAGCGAATAATTTTATCCAATCTCCTGCCCTTTATCCCCAGTGAGCTCCTCCTCCCCCACCTACGTCAATTGGGGGAGTATTGGGCGCCGGAAGTAGAAGACATGACGGAGGCTGGCCTCCCTGCTAAGACCCTGAGCGTGGGCAAGGGCGTGAGCCACCGCGAGCTGCACAGGCTCAGGACGTTCCTTACTGGGCTGCTGAGGGAGTGGAGGGTAACGAGAGACTCCACTCCCTCCCCACAGAAGGGTTAAGTAGAGGTTCCACTAGGCTCTTGCCATGAAGATAACCATAGCCAGCCTCAACATCAACATCAACAGCAGCAGAGAGGCGCACCGCAGATTTATTAACTTTTCGCTCCTTAATGAAGGGAAGTATGCAGTATGCTTCCTGCAGGAAACCCACACCGTTCCAGGAGGCGAGATTACGTGGCTCCTGGAGTGGCAAGGAGGGGTCTGCATGAGCCACCTCGCTACCACTTCTTGTGGGGTGGCTATCATGCTTGCCCCATATTTTTGGCCGTAGATCTTGGGAGTCAAGGAGCCTATGCCAGGTCACTTGCTTAATCTCACTGTTTGCCTGGTGAATGTGCCGCTCCACCTAGTGAACATGTACGCTCCCCAGACCAGTGCACAGCAAGTGTGCTTCTTTGAAGTATCCGCTCTTTTAGGCTCCATCGACGCCAGCGAGTGCATTAACCTCGGGGAGGGATTTCAACAGCACCCTCGAGGCGAAGGACCGCTCTGATGCCCCATGCAGCATGGCGGTGATGGGGAAGTTGAGGGACCTGGTCAGGTCCTTCGACTTGGTGGACGTCTGGCAAAATCTCCATCCCGACTCCAGCGCCTTCACTAGTGTGAGATCTGGAGGAGGAAGGTCCAGAAAAGACATCTCCCGCGTTCTGGTGGCTTCCATGCGGCCGGTGCCGTGCACGGACCACCACCTGGTGTGGGCGGAGCTCGTTCCGCTCCGCGCACGGGTGGGGTCCACGTACTGGCATTTTAACAACCTGCTGCTGGAGGACGAGCAGTTCCGGGATTCATTCTGTCGATTCTGGGCCAACTGGAGAAGGAAGCAGGGGGGCTTCCCCTCCTTGAGGCTATGGTGGGACATGGGCAAAGCTCATGTCTGTCAAGAGTATATGAGGGGATCGACCAAGAGACAGAAGGCCCGTTGTTGGAGAAGGAGGTGCCTGACTGGAGTCCTGTCTTGGTCAAGTCGTTGAAGACCCGGCCCACTGTATGAAGAGAAGAAGGGCGCGCTGAAGGACCTGCAGCTTGTTGGGTCCTAAGGCGCATACGTGAGGTCGCGGATCCCGTTCCTCAGGACCTGGACAGCAGCTCCCCCTTCTTCTACTCACTGGAAGAAAGGCAGGGGGTCCGTAAGTGGCTCTTGGAGCTGCTGGTCGACGACGGATACCTGGTCTCTGATCCGGAGGGCATCATTGCCGAGACCGGTGCCTATTACGGGGCTCTGTTCTTTCCCGATCTGTCCAGCAAGGATGATCGCAGAGTTTTGTGGGAGGACCTGCCGAAGGTCAGCCCAGAGGGCGCTGAACAGCTTGATGCTCCATTAAGCCTGGCAGAGCTGACCGGTGCCCTTGGCCAGCTCTCGAGGGGCAAGTCCCCGGGGCTGGATGGGCTGACCGTGGAGTTCCACAGGGCGTTCTGGGATGTCCTGAGTGGTGACTACACATGGTTCCTGGGGGAATGTCTGGCAACCGTGGAGATGCTCCTCTCTTGCCGCAGGACAGTTATCATCCTGCTGGCCAAGAGGGGCAATCTCTGCCTACTTAAGAACTGGTGCCCGGTCTCCCTCCTTGGCACGGACTACAAGATCTTTGCCAGGGCAATGTCTGCTCATCTTGGCACCATGCTGGCCCACATGATCCACCCCGACCAGTCCTACATGGTCCCGGGCTGGACCATTCACGACAACATCCATCTGGTCCGGGACCTGGTCCACCATTCCCAGAGGGCTGGTCTGTCGGTCGCCTTCCTTTCCCTGGAGCAGGAGAAGGTGTTCGACAGGGTGGATCACGAGTACCTCTTCGGGACTTTGTGTGCACTCGGGATCGGGACGCATTTTGTCACCCGGATCTGACTTCTGTACGCTGCCGCAGAGTGTCTGATTTAAGGTTAATGGGTCTTTGACGGTGCCCCTTCACTTCGGGAGAGGGGTGCATCAGGGATGCCCCATGTCCGGTCAGTTATATGCCATCTGCGTAGAGCCTTTCCTGCGCCTCTTGCAGAAGAGGTTGACGGGACTGGCTCGGCAAGGGCTTTACGCTGGTGACGTGCTCCTCGTGGTCACAGATCCCATTGACTTGCAGAGGATGCGCGAGTGAGAGCAGGTCTACTCTGCCGTATCATCTGCGAGGATCAACTGGGAGAAATGTTCCAGACTCCTGGTGGGTCAGTGGTGGGTAGACTCCCAGCCGGAGGAGCTCAGGCCTTTTGCCTGGATGACCTCTCATCTCCTCTACCTGGGAATCTACTTTAGCCCTGCCGAGGAAGTCTGGCCGGCGAACTGGGAAGAGCTGGAGGCCAAAATCACCGCTCGGCTACGGCACTGGACAGGGTTGCTCTGAGTGCTGTCCTACAGGGGTTGAGCGCTAGTCATAAATCAACTGGAGGTCGCTAAGCTGTGGTACCAGTTATTACTTTGATCCCTCCCCCTGAGTTGGTCGCCAAGATACAGAAGAAGCCTGTTGACTTCTTCTGGGACAAAAGGAAGCATTGGGTCTCTGTCGCGATTCTGAATCTCCCGCTTAGGGATGACGGTCAGGCGCTGGAGTGCGTGCGTACCCAGGCTGCGACTTTCTGTCTTCAGACCCCGCAGAGATACCTGTACGTCAAGGATCCTCCCAGATGCTGTGCGCTGGCGACGTATTTCTTCTGCCAGCTGCACGGACTCAAATACGACATGCAGCTCCTGCTTATAAAACTGGGGAGTAGACGTGCCTCCTTGCGGGAGCTGGCTCTTTTACCAGGAACTGATCAGAATCTGGAAATGGTCGCCTCCAGCCGGAGGTCTGCCCCGTCAGGATTGGCAGCTATCCTCCGGGAGCTGTTGTTCAGGAATCCGCGACCGTGGTTTCAGGTGGTTGGTAGAGGGGAGGGCCCTGGCTGGCAAGGTGACCAGAGCCAGGGACGTACTGGATGGTGGAGGAGCAGGCTGGATGTCGCCAGAGGAGCTGGCACATGGCATGTCCTGGCATGGCATCCAGTTCGCAGCCAAGGCCATCGAGACTCTAAAAGAGGCACTCAGCCCTGACTCCACTCAGTGTGTCGAGGAGGCTCAAGCGTGTGGAGCGATCCCGTCCAAGCTGACCCCCGTTTGGATGGAATTTCTCATCGGCGCCAGGCCCCGAAACCTCCCTCGGGAGCCGGCACATCACAGCTTGAGCCCTCTCTCAGAGATCCCTTCCGTGCCTTTCCACTCTGTACGGATGGGTTTCCTGTACGGGCTGCTCTTGCACACTCTCCATTTTGTCTTCCTCGTCTGCCGTTCCGACCCATTTTGCCATCCGGAGGAGGTGGGGGGGTGGGGGTGGGGGGCGCCCACTGGGGGGCTCTCTATGCGGGAGTCCTCCCCTTTTCTGTTGGGGACTTGGCGTGGGGGGTCTTGCATGGAGCAAGGGTTATGGGGAGCGGGCAGGAAAGTGGAGTTGAGGCCAAAATCGGATCAGCCATGATCTCATTAAATGGCGGAGCAGGCTCGAGGTGCCGAATGGCCTGCTCCTGCTCCTATTTCTTCTGTTCTTCTGTTCTTATGAGCAGTCCCATGCAACAAATTTTTAAAGTAGGTTCACTGACTTCCAGGCTGCCTGCAATTTCTGCGGCCTGGAGGAGTCCGTGTTCCATGTATACGTGAGTGTGAGAGGTTGCAGCCAATCTTCCAATTTTTGAAGGGGCTGCTCCTCAATTTTTGGTTGCACTTCAGTCCCACGCTCCTGATCCTTGGGCACCCGGTGCAGAGGGGAGCGGGCAGATCGGAGGACCTCCTTGTTGGACTGCTCCTGGGCCTGGCCAAGGTGGCCATTAACAGGTCCAGGAAGCGGGCGGTCGAAGGGTCATTCGGGCTGACTGCCTGCCTCTCTTCTGTGGCTATGTTCGCGCCCTGGTGTCCCTGGAGATAGAGCACGTGGTGTCCGCCAGTACACTTGAGACCTTTCGCGACCGGTGAGCACTGGAGGGACTGGAGTGCTTCATCACCCTGGAAACAAAATTCTGCTTTGATTTGTTAAGTTTCATTTAAATTCGGTTTAATTTGCCGTTTATTGATTGTGCCCCGCTAAAAGGGGGCACTTGCTTCCATTTTTATTGGTGACGGCACCAGCCATCAATCACTGAAATCAACACATAAAAGGTGTAAGTAACTAAAGACTAGGCTCTAGTGTTCTATCCTTCACCACCTGGCTATCCGACTTTTACATCCTGGCCCTACCCACTCCAATGCCAAAACTAAAAACTAACAGCCAACCTTAAGAACTTTATCTCTCTGATCTTCTTGATGCTGAAGTAGCCTCTTTGATGATAGCTTTTCGCAACTTTGATGCAGCCACAAGATCCCAAGATATCAAACAATGGGCTGGCTATATTTCTGGAAAGCCAGCTTCCTAAGACACAGCAGTTACAAACAATATTCATGTCTGACAACAAATCTTAACAAATTTTCTGTAGAAAAATTGTAGCTGTGGTAGGATAGAAAAGATCATACTCAGGAGGAAAAATTGTTACCGTTCAGAAAAAGTTAACTACTTGTGGTAATTAAGGATGGGGTGTTTGGGTACCTCTTGAAATATAAAAACCAGTCGGCTGAGTGTTGGTGGTGGTTCTATTATTGCATTAAAAATAAACTAGCACATAAAATTCTAATGTTTGACACAACAGATAAATGTATCAGTCTTCACTATTTTAACCATTGTAGGCAGAAGAAACTTCTCAATGCGCACCAAATAAACTCTTCGCTGGCATAGGTAAAATGTATTGAAATAATAGTGTAACCAAAAGACTGGATTGGCATCTATGAGTATCCTATCCATCCCAGTAAAACATATATATTCATGATTTTCTTTCTTGCAGTTTGCTAGGCCACTTCAGAGGACAGAAAACCGTGTAGATGTTGGACTGGAGTCACATGAAAGCCAGACCAAGTAAGGATGGCAGATTTCCTTCCCTAAAGGACCTTAGTGAACCAGTTAGGTTTTTACGACAATCTGACAGCTTCATGGTCACTTTTACAGATATCAGATTTTTATTTTCTGATCTTTTGAATGACAGGATAGGCTCATTGATCATTGATCAGTACTGCACTGGCATTTCAGCCTAGATTATGTGCTCACTGGAGTAGGGCTTGGCCCCACAAGCTTCTGACCAAGGTGGAAGTGCTACCACTGATCCATGGCTGACATTACTGGAAACAGTCTGTTTCTATATACCCTGGCCCAGCCTTTCATCATTTTAACACTTCTATCATCACACCTTAATCTGCATTGTTCTGACCCAATTTTTCAAGTCTTTCTTTGTATTCATATTTTCTCAGACTAGGCAACAGCCTAGTGAATCTGTATTGTATCCTCTAACGCCTCAATAACCTTACAAACATACAAAAATACAAACAATGACGGACAGGTAAAGACCCTCTGTTCCATCGAGCCTGTCCCACATAATTACAATACCTTGTGTATCCCAATATTCACTCTCCACCCCACCTGAAACCATGTGATCTCCTGGGAGATGCGATAAACCAGATTAAAAAACCCAGGCCAATTTAGGGAAACAAAATCTAGGAAATTCCTCTCCGACCCATCTAGGCGATCGAAACTAGTCCAGGAGATCACACTGGCCCTGAATTCCCTGCAGTACCTACCTTCTGTAAGAGGTATCTCCGCCCCAGCCAGAAACAGGTCCAGCTCTCGCTTGAAGGAATTCAGCGAATCAGCATCCACCGCACGAGATGGCAGCCTGTTCCAGAGGTCCACTATTCTCTGGGAAAAGAACCACCTCCTGACATCTAACCCAGATCTGGCCTTATACGACTTAAATTTGTGACCCATGGTCCTCCCTAACCTATTTAATTGGAACAAACTGTCAACTGGAACACAATCTATTCCCTTCATCATCTTATAAACCTCAATACGGTCCCCCCTAAGTCTACGCTTCTCTAAAGTGTAGATTCCCAACTCATTTAGCCTATCTTGATAACTAAGATGCTTTAAATTGGGAATTGGTCTAGTGGCTCTCCTCTGCACCCTTTCCAAAGCCTTAATATCGCCCATCATGTGAGGAGACCAAAACTGGACACAGTATTCCAAGTGAGGCCTGACCAAGGTCTTGTACAAGGACAGAATAGTATGCCTCGTCTTATACTCAATTGTCCTATGGTTACACCCCAACACCCTATTTGCTCTAGCTATCACTTCACAGCATTGCTCATGTACCTTTAAAGATGTATGCACTAGAATGCCCAAAGCTCTTTCTATCTCCACCTTCTTTAATGCTTTTCCCTGAAGGGTGTATGAATGTTGAGCATTTGCCCTGCCCACATGCATAACACTGCACTTATCCAAGTTATGCATCATTTGCCAGTCATGAGCCCAATCTCCCAACATATTAAGATCCGCCTAAAGCAGATGAGCATCGTCTACAGTCCTAACGCTCACATAGATCTTAGTATCTGCAGATATGCAGATAGTGCCCCCAACACCTACATCCAGATCATTAATAAATATAGTAAAGCACAACAGTCCCGACACTGATCCCTGTGGGAAACCACTGGTGACTGGTCTTCAAATAGATCCAAATTCATCTATAACTACCTATTGCCCACATCCTGCCAGCCAGTTCTCAATCTCAGCTCAATATATTACCACTAATACCAGTGACTTCAATTTTGTAGAGAAGCCTATTGGGTGGTACCTTATCAAAACGGTCACGGGCAACACGGTGGCATAGTGGTTAGCACTGGTGCCTCACAGCGCCAGGGACCCGGGTTCGAATCTGACCTCGGGTGACTGTCTGTGTGGAGTTTGTGCATTCTCCCCGTGTCTGCGTGGGTTTCCTCCGGGTGTTCCAGTTTCCTCCCACAGTCCAAAAATGTGCGGGTTAGGTTGATTTGGCTATGATAAAATTGACCCTTAGTGTTAGGGGGGGGATTAAATATGTGGGGTTATGGGGATAGGATGGGATATGTTAGGGGGAATTAAATATGTGGGGTTACGGGGGTAGGGTGGGATATGTGTACTGTGGGGATTAAAGCAGGGACAGGGTACTGGATTTGGATGATCAGCCATGATCGTATTGAATGGTGGAGCAGGCTCGATGGGCCGAATGGCCTACTCCTGCTCCTAGATTCTATGTTTCTAAAAGATTTTTGGAAATCTAAGTAGCCAATTTCTACTGGGCTTCCCTCATCCACCAACTTAGTAACTTCTTCAAAAAATACAATTAGATTTGTAAGGCATGACCTTTTTATGAAGCCATGTTGGGTGTCCCCAATATGTCCCTATCTATCAAAGCATTCATAGATGCATCCCTAATGATTCCCTCAAACATCTAACCTATTACTGATGTCAAATTAATGGGCCTATAGTTAGCCTCCACGTTACCCGATTCACTCCACGTGATATCAAGAAACGGTTGAGCGCACTGGATACAGCAAAGGCTATGGGCCCCGACAACATCCCGGCTGTCGTGCTGAAGACTTGTGCTCCAGAACTAGCCGCACATCTAGTCAAGCTATCCAACAATGTGGAAAACTGCCCAGGTATGTTCTGTCCACAAAAAGCAGGACAAATCCAATCCGGCCAATTACCGCCCCATCAGTCTACTCTCAATCATCAGCAAAGTGATGGAAGGTGTCATCGACAATGCTACCAAGCGGCACTTACTCACCAATAACCTGCTCACGGATGCCCAGTTTGGGTTCCGCCAAGACAACTCGGCTTCAGACCTCATTACAGCCTTGGTCCAAACATGGACAAAGGAGCTGAATTCCAGAGGTGAGGTGAGAGTGACTGCCCTTGACATCAAGGCAGCATTTGAACAAGTGTGGCATCAAGGAGCCCTAGTAAAACTGAAGTCAATGGGAATCGGAGGGAAAACTCTCCACTGGCTGGAGTCATACCTAGCACAAAGGAAGATGGTTGTGGTGGTTGAAGGTCAATCATCACAGCCCAGGACATCGCTGCAGGAGTTCCTCAGGGCAGTGTCCTAGGCCCAACCATCTTCAGCTGCTTCATCAATGACGGTATTGTCAGAAATGATGATGTTCGCTGATGACTGCAATGTGCAGTGCCATTCACAACTCCTCAGATAATGAAGCAGTCTATGCCCGCATGCAACAAGACCTGGATGACATTCAGGCTTGGGCTGATAAGTGGCAGATAACATTCGCGCCACACAAGTGCCAGGCAATGACAATCTCCAACAAGCGAGAGTCTAACCACCGCCCTTTTACATTCAACGGCATTACCATCGCCAAATCCCCCACCATCAACATCCTGGGGGTCACCATTGACCAGAAAATTAACTGGACCAGCCACATAAATACTGTGGCAACAAGAGCAGGTCAGAGGCTGGGTATTCTGCGGCGAGTGTCTCACCTCCTGACTCCCCATAGCCTTGCCACCATTTACAAGGCACAAGTAAGGAGTGTGATAGAATACTCTCCACTTGCCTGGATGAGTGCAGCTCCAACAACACTCAAGAAGCTCGACACCATCCAGGACAAAGCAGCCCACTTGATTGGCACCCCATCCACCACCTTAAACATTCACTCCCTCCACCATCGGCGTACCGTGGCTGCAGTGTGTACCATCTACAAGATGCACTGCAGCAACTCGCCAAGGCTTCTTCGACAGCACCTCCCAAACCCGCGACCTCTTCCATCTAGAAGGACAAGGGCAGCAGGCACATGGGAACACCACCACCTCCAATTTCCCCTCCAAGTCACACACCAAACTGACTTAGAAGTATATCGCCGATCCTTCATCGTCACTGGGTCAAAATCCTGGAACTCCCTACCTAACAGCACTGTAGGAGTACCTTCACCACAAGGACTGCAGCAGTTCAAGAAGGTGGCTCACCACCACCTTCTCAAGGGCAACTAGAGATGGGCGATAAATGCTGGTCTTGCCAGCGAAGCCCACATCCCATAAAAATGAAATTTTTAAAAACCCTGGTCCGTCTTGTCACCTTTTTTAAAGATGGGGACTACATGAGCCTCCTTCCAGTCTATGGAAACCATTCCCGAGTGCAGTGAGCTATTAATAATAGAGGCTAGGGGCTCGCACAGTACATGTTGCATCTCCCTGAGGACCCTCAGATGGATATCATCCAGCCCAGCTGCTCTATAAATTTTCAAGTTCTTAATTCTTTCTAAAACAATGGCTGGAATTTTTACCTTTGCATCGGGTTGGGTGCGTGTGGGCCGCATAGCGGGTTGGGAACGCGGTGTTCTGAGCAGCGCGTTGCTCAGAGCGCCTTTAACTTAATGGCCCCAATTGAAAGACTCCTGCACGTTTTCCGGCCCCAGTAAATGGAGCGGGTCTGAAGATATCATCGATGACTCGTTTCCAGCGCCGATATTTAAAGCAGACTTGCACTCAATTAATTTAAAGGTTGCTAGAGGAGGATGGAACCTGACAAAAACAGTACTCTTATAAATTTGGAAGGCTGGATATAGCTGAGGAGGTCAGCAGCATGGATGTAGTGAGGAGGACTTGGATCCAGTGCAGGAAACATTTCAATGATCTCATGCGGTCAGGAAACGTGAGTGCAATGCCACACTCACCTTCATCCTGATGTGCCTGTCACCACTTCCCCATCATTCTGCCTTCCCAAGACTATTCCTGCACATCATTCCTCACACCAACATACCTTGCACATCCACCCATCCCTCTCTCTCTATGTACATACTCTCATCCCCATCTGACTAACCACCACTCACACTCACCCTCATCCTAATGCAATCATAGCAAGTAACACCACATAAGGAGGTCATTTGGCAATGTCAAGCCACTCCCTCATAGTCACCCTCGACAGATGTTGCCCATCCATTCCTTACACTCATTCCATCATTCTCACTCAAACTTCTCTTCTTTCCCTCCTTGCAAGAGAAAATAGCCCTGAACAAGAGAGAGAGGGAGAGAACCGAAAGTGGCCCTCCAGTCTTCGCACACCTAACAGCAGCAGAGGAGGGGCTCTGGAGATCTTGGGAGCTTGAGAGAAGCTGGCAGTTGGAGAAGGAGAGAGGGGGACATCCCAGCAACCTGGTGACAGAATCACATCTCATACAGCCACATGGCATACAACAGCCACTCATATGGTGACTGATGTCAGCAGCCAGTGAAATGTCATCATGTGCATAATGATAACATCACCCATTCTTATAATAACAGTTCTAATTCATCTCTTTACTCTCCCACAGGTCCATCAACTGTCTCCCCCCCCCCCCCGCCCCCCCCACTGTACAGGCGGAGGAGGAAGACGATTCCTCAGAGGAACCTCCAGCTTCTGAGGGTGCAGCGTCAGCAGACCTTAGCGCACCCAGCACCAGCGTAGGTATGCATGCCTCGGTGGGTCCTTTGCACCATAGAATAGAGTTGTCACTTGGTGTCTCAGAATTCACAAGTGAGCAAGAGCAGATGGTGGAGACAGGGACAGCAGTAGAGACTCCTTGCCGGAGGGCGCTGGACGCTCCAAGCTCTGCTGAGCTGCATGCAGACACTGAGCCTCGGAGGCCATCGAGAAAGAGCGTGATCTTGGAGGGGCAGCAACAACTGCATGAGGCTCTGGCATCTTTTGCAGCCGCGATGTCTGCAAATGTTCAGAGAATAGAGGGGTCCATCTCTACCATGAACACTACCACGTCGCAGGCAATGGCGATGATGTGCTCTTCCATGAAAAGGATGGCCACCTCCATGGAGAAGGAAATGTGCCACTCACATGAGCACATGCTAGCTGTGGACAACAGATGGCAGATGCTCATAGACCTCCTCTCAAGGAGGGACGTAAACGTTGACTTGGGCCTTCATCGCCCGACTGCTGTGCTGCAAGGTGCTCACCAGCTCCTTGCTCGCAGGGAAATGCAGATGGCCTATGAGAGAGATGATGGTGAGAGGAAACATGGAAGTGGGGGCTCTTCTCAAACTACTCCCACTTCTCCCCCATTGCCTTCCCCTCAGTCAGAGCCTCACATGTTTCCTCGGATTCCGATGGCCGAGTCTGCCCCTGCACAGTCGCAGGAGGAGCAGACTTTGGCGGGGCCCTCACAGGCTCCAAAACACAGAGGACGTCCGCTAAAAGTGTCTGACGAGTCGCAGCAGGGAAGTGAGCAGCCTGCCTCTACCTCTGCTGAAGCCGCAGGGATTGCACCTCGTAGAAGCACTCGCTAAAGAAAAATGACACAAAAGTTAGATGCACAAGGGTATGGACATGGGTGTATCAAAAAATGTTAGTGGTAAGTTTCAGTTATTTTGATGACACAGATAAATGTATTTCTTTGCACAACTTTCCCGTCTTGACAATTTTTGCCTCAAACCTTGGCTTTGTCGCTTGGAGTGAATGGTGAGACATTATTTAACCTCGAGCATTGGGGCTTTGGGTGAGTGGAATAGATTGTAGAGATGCTTTATGGTATTGTTGCAGGGGGGGATCTTAGTACAGCATGTGGCAGACATGTGGCTGCATTGGAGCAAGTTAAATAAATCTGGCCATGATGAGGCCATCCCGGGCCTCCAGGGCAGCAATGTGCACCGCTGCTGGTGCCATCTGCACCTCCGGTTCCTCCTCCTCCTTCTTTTCTTCCACCTGCACTGCCTCCTCCTCCTCTGAAGAAGCCGTGTGCTGTGTGCCATGCTCCTCCTGCAGCTCTAATCCTCTCTGTTATGCTATGTTGTGCAGCGCGCAGCAGACAATGATAATTCTGGAGACCCTGGCTGGTGCGTACTGAAGGGCTGCTCCAGATCTGTCATGGCATCTGAAACGCATCTTCAGCATGCCTATTGCTTGCTCTATGACACATCTGGTGTAGATGTGACTCTCATAACGCTCCTCGGCCTTAGTACTTGGCCTCCTCAGGGGTGTCATGAGCCATATCTTCAGTGGATAGCCCTTGTCTCCAAGTAGCTAGTTGGTAAGTCTGTTTAGAGGTGCGAAGAGCTGAGGGAGGGTGGACAAAAGTGTCATGACAGCTGCCAGGGAATCTGGCGCACATGCATAATCATCTTTTTATGGTTGCAGACCAGCTGCACATTGAGGGAGTGGAAGCCCTTGCAGTTCACAAACACTCCTGGGTGATGATGGGGTGCCTTCATGGCAACGTGTGCAGACGATGACGCCCTGCACCTGTGGGAAGCCAGCCAGAGCCGCAAAGCCGAGCGCTCATTCAGTAACACTGGCCTCATCAATGGCAAAGTTGATATAATTGGCTGACTTGTGAAAAATGACATCGGTGACCTGGGTGATGCATCTGTGGGCAGCCGACTGCATGATCCTGCAGATCTCTGGAAGGAGCCTGAGGCAAAGAAGTTGAGGGCGGTGGTGACTTTGACAGCCACTGGTAAGGAGTGTCCACCAGGACCTCTGGGCAGCAGGTCTTGTTGCAGCAAGATACAAATGTCTGTGATGGCCTCCTGAAGCACTGCTGCTCAGTCATGTTGGGGAAACTCATCCTCTGCCTGTATACCCTGTGTTGGGGTATCGCCTCCGGCGTGCTGCAGCCCTGTGGTGCCCACCTCTCTCCTGTGGAGCTTTAGGTTGTTGAGGAGAAGGCTGCTGTTGTGGTTGCTGCTGCTGCTGCTAGTGTTGTGGCTGCTGTTGTTGGTGGTGGGGCTCATCTTGGTCCGATTCTGAGGACCAAGGTGAGACAGTATAAGCGGCACCCATGCTGATGTAGTAGACGGCAGGTAAAGTGGAGATCAGAGGGCCAATCCCTCAATGTTGTGATAGTGAGTAGCAACGTGGTGAGAGTGGCTTCCGAGGTTTCAAAAATGATCTGCAAGCTGCAGACACCCAAATCTGTGGACAAAATGGAGTGAGCAAGAGTCTTTCCATGAGACAAGTAATGAGGTGTAATATTGTATTTATGTGCTTTTCCCAGCTGTCAATGAATGAACTTGCCAATGGCCACTGAGTTTCCACCACCACCTTCACAAGTGAGGTACCCGACCTTTGTGAATCCTGTGCTCTTGCAGTAAAACTCAAAAGCTGGTGTTAAAATCACTTTTGAAGGTCTCTCAACAAGCACTTAATGATTTCAATGAGGTCGCCCGCCTCTGCCGATCGGGTCCGTGTCACGCCTTCAAAGCCGCCCGAGTTAAATACGTGAGGTGGTGGGATGATGGCAGTTTCCTGATGCGCTTGCTATTTCCAGGATTTTTACTGCCGACCTGCCCCCAAACCTGCACGCTCGGCAACCAGAAAATTTCGGCCAATATCATCATAGAAACATAGAAACATAGAAACATAGAAACATAAACATAGAAACATAGAAACATAGAAACATAGAAACATAGAATCTAGGAGCAGGAGTAGGCCATTCGGCCCGTCGAGCCTGCTCCACCATTCAATACGATCATGGCTGATCATCCAAATCCAGTACCCTGTCCCTGCTTTAATCCCCACAGTACACATATCCCACCCTACCCCCGTAACCCCACGTATTTAATTCCCCCTAACATATCCCATCCTATCCCCATAACCCCACATATTTAATCCCCCCTAACACTAAGGGTCAATTTATCATAGCCAAATCAACCTAACCCACACATCTATGTTAATATTATTGGTTTTGTTAGTAACATTATTAAATTCTAATATTCGAGCATCATCTTCAAGAGTAAAGACTGATGCAAAGTATTCCTTTAATATTTCCACCCAGTGAGTCCTTTGTAACCTGTCCTTGAACATCTTTCAATGGCCCAATACAGTCTTTGACAGTTCCGACTCTTCACACAGCTGGAAAAGCTTTTCCCATTACTTCCACAAATATCTATGATCCTCTTTCCTTTAGTCTTTTAGCTGATCGAATAGCAGCCATTGTTTTCTTTAGTTGTTCCTTTTACTCAACTCTGTTTAGTTGAGTATTAAATGCCTTTAATTAATTTATAGAAACATTTCCGTTTACATCTTATTTGTCTTTGTACATAACCAGTTAGCCACCTTGGCTTTTTCTTACCACACTCCCTTCTTTTGACTTTGCTACATATTTGTTTTCCACATTTTTTATCTTATTCTTAAACTTTCCATTTGTATTTTTCATCAGTCTCATCACATAGGGTTAGCCAACTTACCCGTTCCAAATCGTCTGCCATTTTAGTGAAGTTTGCTCTTCTGAAATCTGGTACGAGTTGCAGATACTCTGTACCTTTAGTTTCACCAGCCAATTGAAACATATAACGTTGTGGTCACTGTTGGCCAGATGTCCCCGCACATGGAGGCCTGATACGAGGTCAATATTGTAGTGTGGAGCCTAACATCGGAGGATCGATGAGGGTAGTGCATTTGATGTAGTCTATATGGATTTTAGCAAGGCTTTTCATAAGGTCCCGCATGGCAGACTGGTCATGAAAGTAAAAGCCCATGGGATCCAAGGCAAAGTGGCAAGTTGGAGCCGAAATTGTCTCAGAGGCAGGAAACAAAGGGTAATGGCCGAAGGGTGTTTTTGTGACTGGAAGGCTGTTTCCAGTGGGGTTCCGTAGGGCTCAGTACTGGGTCCTTTGCTTTTTGTGGTATATATCAATGATTTGGACTTGAATGTAGGAAGTATGATTAAGAAGTTTGCAGATGATACAAAAATTGGCTGTGTGGTTGATAATGAAGAAGAAAGCTGTAGACTGCAGGAAGATATCAATGGACTGATCAGGTGGGCAGAACAGTGGCAAATGGAATTCAATCTGGAGAAGTGTGAGGTAATGCATTTAGGGAGGACTAACAAGGCAAGGGAATACACAATAAATGGTAGGACACTGAAAAGTGCAGAGGATCAGAGGGACCTTGGAATGCATGTCCACAGATCCCTGAAGGTAGCAGGACAGGTAGATAAGGTGGTTAAGAAGGCATATGGGATACTTGCCTTTATTAGCCGAGGCATAGAATATAAGAGCAGATAGGTTATGCTTGAACTGTATAAAACACTAAGTTAGGCCTCAGCTAGAATACTGCATGCAGTTCTGGTCACCACATTACAGGAAGGATGTGATTGCACTAGAGAGGGTGCAGAGGAGATTTATGAGGATGTTGCCTGGGTTGGGGAATTTTAGCTATGAGGAAAGATTGGATAGGCTGAGGTTGTTTTCTTTGGAACAGAGGAGGTTGAGGGGAGACTTAATTGAGGTGTATAAAATTATGAGGGACCTAGATAGAGTGGATAGGAAGGACCTATTTCCCTCAGCAGAGGGGTTGATAACTAGGGGACACAGATTTAAAGTAATTGGTGGGAGGTTTAGAGGGGATTTGAGGAGAATTTTTTTCGCCCAGAGGGTGGTAGGGGTCTGAAACTCACTGCGTGAAAGGGTGGTAGAGGCAGAAACCTCGACCACATTTAAAAAGTACTTGGATATGCACTTGAAGTGCCATAACCTACAAGGCTACGGACCAAGTGCTTGAAAGTGGGATTAGGCTGGATAGCTCTTTGTCAGCCAGCACGGACAAGATTGGCCGAATGGCCTCCTGTGCTGTAAATTTCTATGATTCTTATGATTCTATGAACATTGCACACACTACTGTACTCTAACGGAGGCATTACTAAGGTTTTACATAGACCCATCATTACCCCTTGGCTTTCGTTATCCCACTTTCAAAAAAGACACAGTAAGGTCTGTTGAAACACTAACTTTTCCTTAGTTCTATGTGGTTAATGCTAAGCAGAGGAATAACCTCTGTCAAATTGTAATTCTTGGAACCTATGATGCATTATATATAAACACGCATTAATCTATAAATTCCCAACACTTCGCGAGAATCTCTAACTGTTTAAAGAAAACTTTCCGACATGGCGGACTATATCATTATCGAGATTAAGTCCGTGACCAACAATAGCAAACTCAAGACAGAGGTTTCATACTATTCATTTATTTATGACACTTGACTCTCATTATGGATGACTTGCAATTTCCCTTCCTCTCCTTTGTGATTAACGGTAATAATCCACTGTCAAAGTTGGGTGTGGATCACTCTCCTCTGCATTGAGGCATATTGAGACAAATGCAGTTATAATGACATTTCTTAGTAAAATACTTCAAACATATTCCATAATCACGCCAATGTTTTGACATGCTCTTTATTAAGTATTTTCAATTGTGTAACTAGAGTTGATGAGCATCCTTCTGAAGATGACCTATAACTTGGTGTTCAATTTTATATATTTATATTTTAACCGTTTTCGCAACCTATTTACATAATGCAGCGGTGCATCTTTCTACTCTACATACTCAAATTTAAAAATAAAAGTAAACGGAGAAAATATGAGAATCATTTGTTTTAAGTAAACTAAAACTATGTAAAATCTATGATGAAATTTAAATGTATTTCCGTATTAAATGTGTTTCCCACGATGTCATAGATTGCTAAGTCAAACTGCTACAGCTGTCCGTAGTTTATATAATATCCCTACCGGCCAGTCCTTTCTCTCTTCTACCGCTAGAGATCGCTGAATAATCAGCCTGTACAATTTCTATTCCCTTCCGCCAATGTACCAAAAACCTGAAAACTCCTGTAAGATAGTTACATTAAAATATTGTTGCATTATCTCTTTCAATAATAAAAGTTTGTAATGACACTGAAGAAAATAAAGAATCCATTCGAGTGCTTGAAGAAAACTTTAATCCAGTGGCGAAAGATTTGTCTTTCTTTCGCAGCGTTTTTGTTTAAATTGGAAACTTATTTCTCCCGCCCAAACCGGCGTACAAAAGGTAAATGAAATACTTTTTGGTACAAATATGGCTTTTTTTAAGCTTATCAACTGCACCTTCTCATTTCTGACACAAAAGCTACCCAAACTATGGATATGGGACAATTCACAACTTAGTGCACGGATTTTTGTTTTTACTCTCAACGCCGTGCATAATCGCTGGAGTAATATTAAATGTGGCAATAATCCACTCAAATAAGACACGCGTTTTAAATTGCCTGTCCTACTGTACAGCCTCTTGGTGTACCAGTTTTACCTTTACATTTGTAGCCAAAATTGTAAATAATGTTCTATGAAGTAATAAATATCTGTTTAGTGTAATCATTTGTTTAAAGCACTGCCCATTTTATTTTTGAAATGAAAGTTCAAAAATGTTGAGCGATTTGGGGAGGAGTATTCATTGTTGACTCCATCCCATAGATTCCGTCTCTTTATTTCACTCAAGTTATTTTCTGTCCCCCTTTTATGATTTCTCACAAAAGCGAGATGAGAATCCAAATATTAACATTAGCTTACCATCCATGACATAATAGTTGATTATTACCAGTGGAAACACGGCCTGTCCTTAGTGTCCTCAACTGTATTCTGTTTAGTGTGATAGAAAGCACTAAACAGTAACTACACCAACTATTTTCTAAGACATTACTGTTTGTGTGTCTCCAGATAGGTTGTGTATTTCATTTCTCAATAAGATGATGTACTATAAATTATTATTAATGATATAAAACATTTGTAACACGGGTGACTATATGCTTTCAAATACGGTTATTATATTTCAATTTTATATATCGCTGATTGCACTAATATGCATGTTAAACGAATAAATATATTAGATTGTATGCTGTGGCGATTGCTGTAAACTGAGTGCTTTAGTAAAATTCTGCTTGCTGCTCACGTGACACATGTACAGTTCGAATCGTACACCGTGCATAATGCTATCGCCTGTATAGTTTTTTTAAACTTCTTGCCTCTATAATACGTTAAGATATAAATCACTTTGTTTACAGATGTCTTTTTATCATGGCAGGTAATTGTTGTTCCTGTCACGTACACTGAAGGTTAAACCCGAACTATTGTACCAAGTGTATACTTGTATAATTATATTGTTACCTAAATGTATATTCAGATTTTCCTCTTCTAACTTGGCTCGGTCTTCACTTTCTACGACAATTTAAGAGTATCTTAAAACCCAAATTTGGTATCATTAAACCACTATTTAATTTATCCCGTCGTTCCTCCTGTGTTTTTCAACTTTGGTGATGTCTTCATCTTTCTTCCAGGTTTCTCAATGTAAAAAAACCAGTTCTCTTCCAGCTCATGGTTGCTTTTAAATCCCATATCATCTGATTGTTAATTGTCATTGGTTCTATTATAGCATTAGTGCACAAAAAAACCCTCTATGCAAAAAGATTGCAACGTTCTCCCTATGAATATGGATATCATGCAATATTTGTAAACATTCGCATCATAATGAACTTCTCTGTTAACCTAAAGACATATTGCTAGCCATTGGAAATGTTATACGCCATGTCATAGTTTTAAGATTTGGAAACGATAACGCTTCTTCAAATATTATAATAAACCATCTCAATGCGCTTTTGTATTTCGATAAGTCGTCCTGCAGTGGGCACTGCCCTCGCTTATTGCATTTTTAAAAATCTAAATAGTTTTGAAGGAAGCTGTCCACGTAGTTCATGCTGCTTTGTATTTTGTATGCAGTTCCTTCACATACTTAAATTGCTGTTCAATGCCCCACATACTCAAAACTCCAGAGAATAAAGCTGCATCTAAGCTCACTGTCTCTGGGCAATGTTATAAAGTTTGCATATGATATTTTAAAGGATATGAAGCGCATCCATGGTGTCATATTCATTCGGTTTAATCCACAAAGGCAGTTCCTTTTAGCAAAATAACCCGTACCTTGTTGAATTCCCGATGCAGTCGATGTTGTTGTTCCTTTCTTTTGATAGATGTACGAGTGTTGTGCGAGGGCTGTAACTTGTTTTAACATTATTTTTACACTCAAAAGAGAAATTAAATAATGTACTCTTATGATTGTCCAATTTATGGAATAACCCGCCTATAGAAACTTATTTGGAAGTGGAAAGTTAGAAAACGGGACATCAAATTAGCCAAGCATTTACGCAATATTATTACGATAACAGTTATATTAATCTGTAAATGTACACTTAAAGCATAAATCTGGTAAAATGTTGGAATCTTAAGGAAATCATTAGGAACATAAAGCTTTTTAAATATGAATTTGAAATTACCTGTCTTACCCTAAGAACAAAATTAGTTAATCTAAAATTAGTCGCACTAGCAAACCAATAAAGATGACTTTTTGTGTTTAGTCTCAGACACAACGAATATTTTAAATTTACTGGTCAAAGCAAGCTAGGTTAGGAAATAATCGTTGGTGGCCTTTTGCGAGTGTGGAGATAATATACCTTGGTTATTAAATATTTGAAGGTTTCAAAATCGGCATTCTAAGAATCAGTAACACTAATATTTCTCTGCAACCTAATCAACACTAATATGCGTTATAGGGAAAATTGTATATTTTTGAAAGGAAAATATTAAATAATTCTCCACTCTGTCCGATTATTTCAAAACAAAACAAAAGATATGCGTTATCAAAAAGGGAGCACAGTATTTTATACATCCCGCTTTCCATTACAGCCAACATCACTGACATGTATATTTGTGAAATGGCGTCTATCAAAACATGTGTTTGTTAACTAATCTAAACGTGCTTTCTTGTCCCAGATTAAAAAGCTACTCGCTTGTTTAAATGTCCTCTTTGTAAAAAAAACTACTAAAATTATCAATAATGGGCAAGAAATACCTCAAAATATTGTCATCAAATAAACTTTTACTGAATAACAAAAGCATTAATAACGAGTTTTGACAAGTCGGAATGTTATTAGATGGAAATTATTTTGTTTATTCCCCCCCCCCCCCCATAGATTATTTCCCTCTGATCTACCCATGTTTTGAATATCCTTATTAAAGAAAACACAAAAAGTTGATATGTATGTTTTTATGCAATCTATAAGTATTAATTGATACTTTATATTAAGCAATCAGTGGAGATTTACGTTTTTTTAAGATGAATTTATTTTGATTTCGTTCTAGGTTATAAAGTTTTCCGTGCTGCACTTGCGGTCAAACAAATGTCCGATATTTCAAAGATAGGAAGCCTGCAATATTGTTATTCTACTGATTCAACGCATTTCCTACAAAATATCGATACATACATTTAGTAAATAGTATTATGATGTATTCGAAATAGGTCATATATCTCTTATAGAAACACTAAACATTGCATTTTATTCTCAAATAAAGGATTTATTTGACACCGGGATCTATTTATTGCACTAAAGTGGAATCGCAATGGATTGAATTAACCTGGGGGGAAACTTTGTGAAACGTTTAATAATTGTATTGCTTGCCATGATTCTTAACCTCGATGCCCTTTTTATTGATATAAATCGTGCCATTTTTATGATTACTCGGGATACTGAAAACCAATCACTTTGGCCAGCGTAATTTAACAAGGATCTGTTTGACCGTAAATTGCCCAAACCTATTTATAATGCAGTCAAGCAATAAAGTAATATATGTGAAAGATGCGGAGTAATAACTAACCATAACTATAGATATGCAAGAGGGTGACACGTGGCTCGTCTTTTAAGAACAGGCTGATGGTTATCATTTTAAAAGGTGTGTCCTCTTGCATGTATTTACAGCGCACGTGGAGTTTTATACATTTTGTCCCAGGAGGCACCTGGAAGTCTGGTACAGGTAACAGCAGGTCTTATGAAAAGCAATGCAGTGCATTCTTAATTGGCCTAAAATGTAAAACAAGTTACCTAGTTTTCAGTTTTAGTGTTTGGGTATTAGCATTAAAAAAAATGTGGGGAGCGACAAAAACTCCACATCAAAACTCTGCCTGACCCTTGTCGTGCAGATCTGTAACACTCGCTGTTTTGTAGATTCTTAAAGTTCAGTGTTGTGTGTCTATATATAGTACTTTTTTTTTAAAACGTACAAAATAGTCGAAATGTCCAGAATTTATAGAGCCCTGAACACTAAAATTATGTCTAATAGTGCATGTTTTCATGTGTGGCATTGCAGAAGTGACACAAATCTATTGTAAATTAGAGCTGAGCTATATTAAGAAAGGCCTTTAGTGCAGGGGGGAAGGCTTTCGTCTATGTGTTGTGGTTTCCGAATGTTAAACAGAAAAGTAAATTGTACCAACAATTCCATCAATTTTCCCACCGTTTAGAACGTCTGCATCGCTAATAAGTCTAACAGTAAGGGGACGATTTCAAACAGATAGTCTTTTGTACTTTGGGGTCCGTTGGTCAACTTTCAGATCTGTGCAGAATTAAATAGGCAAAAGTAGCGAACGTCACGTTTTAGCGAGTTGCCGGTGAAAATGTCTTTTGGCTAACGTTCAAATTATTTGTGGTTGGCTCTGCAGATCAGGAATATATGATCCCAGACAGGGGATCAGGCAGAATTTCAGTTACTTTCAGTGTTCTGAGACTGAGGTTAGAGCCCAGGGGCCGCTTTGCATTGCACAGTAAGTAAGGGGCTGGAGCTCGACGCTTTTTTCTCACTCCAACATGAATATTTAGTATGCAGTAACAGTGGCTAACTGATTCCAGCATTACAGTATATGGCCTGAAGTACTGTTTTGTAAACCTTGATGTTACATTTTTATTCTATACTTATAAAACAATGAAGATATGTTTAGCAAATACAGCATAATTCCTAACATTATTTAATAGTTTTGTATAAAGGAAAATTACAATGCAAGTTAAGTTAAACCTTAGCTTGAAGTGCAATTTACTGCAAATCCCAGGGGTTTAATTGGGTAACTATCTATATTTGTTCAAATATACACTTTCGTTTCTTTAATTTGTATTGTCGAGTTGCTGTTTGAATTTCTGTGTGTGTGACTTACAATCGCATTTTCTATTGAACCGAGTGTACTCCCAATATGAAGGTTGAGACTTCCGCGCCAAGCAAAGGAATTGGGAAATGTTCTGAACAAAACTGAAAAAGGTGTATTTTTGAGCCTATCAGTGGGCGTTTTAAACGCAATAACTTTTCAGGCTACGATACCTAGTAGAACAAGGCCTGCCATGTTGCCTGGATTTTGCATACTGAAGTATGTTTATTGTAAACCTTGTGTGCTTTTTATATAAATGAAAGTAACAGCGTATTTATAAGTTGCGTTTCTGATGTACATAATGTTGGTTTGATCGTTAGTAGGAACATTTACTTTAATTCCAATTACATACATTGATCATTTTAAGAACGGGTATTTCTGCAATGGAATAATCTTTTAAGATTGTTTAGCTTATTTGGTATCCCTATTTTAAAGATCCTACTTAGTCTTGTATTTTATAATGTGCGAAGATAGAAATAGCTGCAGCTGGCAGAACCGATTTCCCTCTTTGAGGACTTTTTGACAACGCATATCTTTTGTTTTCAATATAGTATTACAATTTCATGCCGAAATTTAGTCTTTCCAATCAATTTGCAATGGGAAAATTAACAATAGTAGCTCAGTAAATTGTTTATTACTTTGTAGATCATGTTTATATATTTTAAATACATAGAAAGACACTTGTAGAAGTCAAGTTTAATGGCTGCAATTGTAATATTTTACTGTACTGTGCATCTAAATTCGACCACGTCTATTGCGCTTTGAGGTGTATTTGTTTCCAATCACGATCAATAATATAATGGATTGCGTTGCAATAGAAATATTATAGACTGTTATCATGCAACACGCCGAAGACATTAAACAGAAACCTTCTGTCTATTTTGTGGTTTAACGAGTACGGTGAATATTTGCTGCAGTTTAATATATATTCTTTTTGTTTTTCCTAGTGTCGCTTTTCGCCTAGAAATAATTCCATCACCTCCTACACAAACACACGAAATTACAGGCAAAAGGTGATATTTCGAAAATATAAGTTTTTGACATTGTTTTGGAAATTATAACTGTTGAATATTCGCGTAGGTCAGTAAAATGTAGTTCATAACTCGGAGAAAGAGCCCCTGTCATGTATATTAATGCATTATTACACCAATGTAATCTACAAATAAACATAGATTTTATTGCACTAACAACGAATTGTAACATCAAGTATAATTCTAACGTGGTTTTCTCGTACTGTATGCTACATCTTCCTTAATGGGCTATGCGCTTTATTCCTCACATTATGAATTAATAATGTCGAAGACATTTAAGTTGACACGTTCCAAATATATGAGCATTGCATGTAGATTTTAAACTAAAGTATCAGGTGGCGAGATTCAGAAATATTACATATTTTGGAAGATTCTGATTATGGTTAGCTACAGCTTATATACATCGTTTAATGAGAGTTCAATTATTTCCAAAAGGAAACGCATAGTTATACATAAAGTGCTGTTGATTGTTTACTATGGACTTTTTTTTGGTTGGGGGGGTGGTTGGTTTTACAAACTGTCTGCAAAACACCTTTTCGGGATGAAGACCAAAACTACTGCATCTGTCTATTGCAAAAGTAGAGTGGAGATGCTGCCAGCAGATGTCGCCCTTCCACTACTGGCGCCGCCCATTCGCTCTACAAATCATATCAAGGTGATACCAGTATTTTTTCTATGCAAGGTGTTTTTTTCTAATTTACTCACTTAAATGAGACTCCACTGCAGCATTTACTCTTTTTATTGAATATATTAAAAAATGTCCGCCATGTTGCTGTCAAATACAAGTTATGGAAACACCACCGACGTTTTCGTTTATGCATGTTGCAATTAAAACATTTTGATGCACATAAATGTATATAATCATTCTTGCACCATTACAAATATATATTATCGATATTACTTTGAATGGGAAATGAGATTTGCTGTGTGTATGTTTCAATAACGATATCTCTCTATCAAAGTTAATAAGAATTTTCAAATAATTGCTTCATTTGACTGTTTTATTTCATACTTTATACAAATCTACTTTATAAAATAGAATACATAATATATACTTGATATTTTTATGATACTGCCTCTTATCATTAAAATTCCAAAATATAAAAATGATTCAAAATATTTTTAGTGTATTTCCAGATTACATTTTGTAAGATCTATATGTTATATATTCTAGTCATTCTATGAAGTAACAATGGTAATAAAATAAACAAAATGTATTACTTTCACTGTATAATAATTAAGATTTTGGTTCAATCTGATCCACTGTAGTGAAGCAATGTTCGGGAGCGGCTTATAACTACACATTCCATAACCTTTTCGTTAAACTAGGAAGGGTTCAGAGAGTGAAAACCGAGTAACACTCAAATGTTTCAAGTATTTTATATGATTATGTTATTATAGTATAATGGCAACATTCTATGAAATTACATAGTTAGTATCTAAAATATAGCGCGTGAAACTTTTTTTTTTAAACAAAAGGTTAGACAGCCTTTTTGGTGTTATTTTGTCAATATATATAGTCCATTTGTACATAAGATCTTGGTTAATAACGTACATTATAAATGCATTAATATAAATGTTACTTTTTCGCATTGCTTGTTTTCGACGCATTTAATTATGTTGAAAGAGAAAATAAACAGACTATTTTCATATTAACGTCAGTTTAATTTCCAAGCTGCAGAATTAGTATCAAGACTCTAGCGCATCAATTTGCTAAAATAACATCAACATCTACTAATTCGGATTTGAGTGTAATCTGTTGTCTACTGTGGCAGGCATTACTTAAAACCTTGCCAATTTACAAAAGTGTTAACCTCTGATTTAAATTACTAACGTGGTTTGCAATGCAGGCGAATATTGTGCTAATGGCATTTTGTGAACACAAAAACCAGCGATGCTCCTAACGTCTTGGCGTGCAATGTGCTAGTGGCGAATATGGACGGGAGTACCGAAAACAGTGAAAGCTAAAACAAAACTCACCAGAGGAAAAAGTAATATAAAGTATCTTCCGACAAAAATAAAAACCTTGTTGTCAATGTGGATACGAACAAATTAGAATGTTAATTGATAATATTACAGTACTTTAAAACACATACTAAATCAGCAATAGTTATTAAACTGGAAATTAGTTCTGATTGTTTGATAAAGCTATATAAAACAGCACAATTTGTACATATGTATATATAATGTGCTCTATTTTCATGATAGGATAATAATTTGTCAATAAATACAGCTGTACTGTAGCATGTATGAGTTGACGTGCGTTGGTCCTTGAACAAACTGAGTCCCCATTATGACTCAGCTCAACTATCTCCTCTCATATCTACCGAATGTATATAACAGCCCAGTAAATGGTAGTAATCTAGTGGGGCATATACTTTGATAAATTTACTCATCTGATCAATATTACACCACTAAATCTAAATATATCATGGGTCAAAATATTAAGTGGTTTAGTAGTTTCCAAACTGTTGTGTGTAGAATTGCACGTTGTCTCTGAAATCTACAGGTCAGGCGGGTTGTATACAATTAGCCATAACAAGAATGTTTGAAATCGGATATTAAATATAAGGATGTGTTTAAATGCACTCAAACCCGTGTTAATTATACAATAGATAACTGTGCAGAAATGAATTATTAATATCCGGCGACGTTTACTATCTGAATAAATCCAATGCGAAAAATAAGGGAGTGGGTTTGATAATATTTATCTTTTATAATAAAACATGCACTACTTAAGATGCATATTATCAGAGCAGTTTTATTTCATCGCGCCACCTACGAATATTACACCAAATGATTCATCAAAATAAGACAAAAGAAATCATAATAAATATACACTAATGCAAACTAAACCGTGCAGTGGGTATGAAGCAAGCAGAAGCAGAATTGGGCAAGTATTCAAATTGCTTTAACATATCGTACTAAGAAAAATTCTAAAGACCATTTTCCGTGCTCGATTGAAAATTGTTGATTTGTGTGAGGGCAAAACACAGCTGCAGTCTATAAGATCATGAGTGTAAGATACACTGCAACTTATTGCCAGCACAGGTACTGCATCTACAAGAGCCTGGTAATTCTACTAATGTAAAGTTTAAAATCATACACTGTAAACAACTATAAAACTAGAAACGGTACATATCTGATTAATATCTCATAAGTATGAAATGCATTTAGTGTATAAGCATATTTGTTTATTAAAAACGTTTTAAATACATATATTGTCACAGATTCTGCTAATACAGTTTCATAAAGATGAAGAATATGTAAGAATTGTGTGGCAGCTGCTATAAACACACTGGTGAGTAATGAGTTAATATTTACAAAGCATAATTGCTACGACGCACGAATTATACTTTATAGAAAAATAAATACTGCTATCATATGTCTTGCGGATTTTATAAGCGCGAGGAAATGCCACTTAATTAACTGCACGAAGAAAAATATTAAATAGTTACCCTTGATATATCAAATCTTAATCTGTATCCTCTGTGTATAATCAGAAGGGCAAGACTGCCAGGCATATTGTTGATTATGAGTTGAGGCTCATTGATTGTACAAAGTGTTATTAGTTTTTATTTAAGTATTTAAATAGATGGAAATATGCGATAAAGCGAAAGCAAAATATCCTTGGCACATCCAAAGAAACCTTAAAGGCAGTTGCAAATATGGGCATTGAAATTAAGGCATGGTATTTGGAAGTACGTAACAAGCAATGATTGTTATATAACAAAAACTAGATTCCATTGGTTTATTATAAAGGTTTAGGCAAATGATTTACTCATTTCTATGTAAAGAAATCAGTAAAACTTGCATGAAGGTGTGTGCATACAAATCTAAATCGCTTTGAATGCGGTAGATGTTGAAATCATACATATTTATACAGGATTCCAACCCGTTAATTATAACGTAAAACCATAACAAATAACCTATTTAAATACAAAAGTAGCTTATAGATATAGGCTTTAAAAAGGAACAATGATACATTGGAATATTTATGTAGAAACAGACGTTTTCGATCAATAGCTTCAGTAAAATAAAAAAAGTGAGTAAACACTTACAGAGATATACATATTAAAAATAACGCACACGTTACAGCCAACAGCAGAGGCGATGGCGCACCACCGGCGTTATTACGCATGGATATTTCTCCAGTGTCCTTTTTTTATAAAAAAAAATCTTGCACGCTCTATTCTCACAGTCTTCTTATTGGAAAAGGCAAAAATTAAAGGCTAAAATAAATAAATGAGGAAGGCGCACTCAATTCTGTAGCAGTCAGACAATAAGCTGGCTATTTGCATATTTTTCTTGTTGCTAATAATTTCATTTTAAATGTTGCCATACGTGCACTTGGCGTGACGTAAGCAAACGTGACCCCGCCGATACACTGAGCGTGCACTAAAAAAAAACAGACGCCTGGAAAATCCTTCAGTGAAACATCTCCAAGTTCTTTCACTGGCTTCGGTTCCTTTTATTTATATATATATATATATGTATGTGTGTGTACGTGTGTGTAACTGGGTGGTGGGGGGGGAAATCTGAAGAAAATCCTAGTCTGATTTTTTTTGAGGGGGGAAAAAATGTCCGCTTGGCAAAGGCGGAGAGTGAGAAATTGTTACCGCCACAGGAAAAGCAAAGTCAAAACCCACCAACGAATGGCTGGCGGTGGCGGGAAAATCCGGGCTGTCTTTTATTCGCCGACAGGATGGCGAGGCAAGAGCAGCGCTTCCCGTCGCAGCAATCTTGCTCTTTATTCCACAATTGATGTATTTTCCCGAGGAGGAGGGGGGAGAGGGGGGGGGGAAGAAAAAAAACTATTCAAGTCAAGAATTTGCAGATTTTTTTTTATAAATAGGTGTTTGGTTTTGTTTGCAGTTTTGATGTTTGCTGTCGGTCACCAGGAGAAAAGGGAGCCGGGGAGGGAGAGAGTCGGACGAGCTGACAGTAAATAAACAAATACATAAATATAAAGAACCAACAACAACAACAAAAAACAAACAAAGCGGCTGGGGAGCGCCAAGTGCGAACTCGCAGCTTCTCGGCTCGTCACAACATCCGATGGACAGCGGTCAATGTCTGGAGTTCTGTGTGTGGAAAAAATGAGCGCTCTTTGAAAGGGGGGAAAAAAAGTTCAGCAATTAAAAGCCGAATAATGGGGCGTAAACATGCGAACTTCCCAACGGGCCTGTTAACTCCCCACACACTCACACATACACACACGGAAATATGTTTTTTTTAATAAAAACAAGGGAGTTTCTTGTCAGCGCTTGGCTCTATTCAAGTAAATTCTCATTTGTTGTGTCTGTCAGACAGGGTCTGTGTGTGTTGGGGGGTGGGTGGGGGAGGAGGAGGTGGTTGAAGAAATACATTATTCTGCCAAATGAGAGGAGAAGGCACAGCGTATTCTGGGAATGGCCCTTCCACAAAAAAAAATCAGATCATGCAAGGAATGAACAATAGGGCTTCAGTTCATCAGCAACAAAAGAATTGGGGAAGTTGTTTGATTTTCAGACCACGTCCCCGCCAGAGGGGCTGGACAATCTTCATCCCGGCCCCCCAAAAAAACTTGCAGACAGTGCCGTCACTTTTTACTTCTTGGGCTTGGGAGAGCAAAATGTTACGGGAAAAAAGTTATTTTTCCTTAAAGAGTGGAAGTTTTCCTCCTCTATTTCAGTACCATTTCAACCAGAATAATGTGGAAATAAGCGGCTATTTTGAATGAAATTGGCATGGGTTGCTTGTGGGCCGACGAAGAAGTCAAAACTTGCCAAGAGGAGCTTTCAGCTGCGGGGTTTTGTGCATCAAGATTTCAGAAATGAAACCACCTTGAAGTTTACGTTCTACCAGCCTGTAAGTATACACATCATCTTACCTCTGGTTGCACAATGTAACATTCCGTGCCAGTGGCAATTCTGACGTTTAGTTAAATTATATTTTAAATCTTAAATCAATGTCTGTGTTCTATTTATTTTAATGATTTGGCTGATTATACTAGTAATTACTTTTGTGTAATAAATCGTGAATGTGCTGTAATAACGTTGGTGTTTTTGTTGGTTGGAAGTTAAAGGTGAGTTTCGTTTTGCCAAATAGAAAATCCCCATCGATAACGTAAAATAATTGTATTTTTTCCGTAAAATATAGAATATACCCATTTAAAGTTAAGCATTAAGAACTGATGTGTTGCTTGGAAATGAAAGGCTGCCCATTGAAATTGTTATGGTAATTATTTGTATGGTGTTGAACTTGATGTTGACTGTTTACATTACTCGACTGCAAGGTTTCCGTTTAATCATTTCGAAATGCTTCTGAACAAAAAAGATCGACATTGCATTCTACAGATGTACAGCATTCTGACATTTGACCGTACACAACTTCATCAGATGTGTATTTTGGTCAGATATATGCCCTCCATTCACTCGGCTCCACAATCTCGTTCTGTATCTATGTTTCTATCTCGATCTATTATGTCTCACGCTATGTTATCTGTGAATCTGACTCCTATTTATCGGTTTGGATAGGGCCGCAGCAGTTAGCCGATGGCTCGGGTGTTTTAATTATGACTCCAAAATATTTCAAAATCTGTGGCTGGGACTCTGCTAATTTATAAAGTTGCTGGAGTTGTTACTAGTCTAGATTACTGACAGGCAAGCACAGAGGCAAGGCTCTGCTTGTAATTCTCCATTCAAAGTGCAGCAATTGCATTTCATTGCTTATTTTTTTAAACTAGAAAGCCAGAGCAGCTTGCCCTATGTAGTACCGTGTTTGCAGTAGGGAATCCCAATATGTTTGTGCAAAGAGTAGTTATCAGGATAATGATTCCAGGTACCAGGTCTGAAAATAATCTAATGCTGCTATCAGTAGTTTGTTTGCATTATTGACATTGCTGTTGAGATGTTTATTGTATTATTAGATTTGCCACGTTCTGTTTCAGAGATACACAATCTACGTTGGTCGTGTTGAATTGAGTCTCATGGCCACGGTCAGTGGCACTCAGAGAGGCTTCAGAGCTCGACAATAGGGCAGAGATCAGGGAGCGTTTTGTAGCGAACAATCCAGTCTTTCAGTGGAAATCCAGAACTAGGGCACGCATTTATATTGGAAAAGAATGCGGTGAACTGAGCGTGCATTATATTTCTTTAGTCTGCAAATCTTGGTACTGAAGGGAGTCATCACATATATCGCTTATAGTGTATTTTAATTGTGTTTTCACCACTTTGAAAACAAAACTATCACGAAAACATTGGAATAATATTTAAATATACAGATGCGGAGTTGTATTACTTTGAATTATTTGAATTGAAGTGGCGAGTGCAGAAGGTGCAAACACACTTCACCGATATTCATAAAACGTTAGCTTGCAGTCATATCTTGTTCTTGGCTCGCCTTTTCTTCAGTTCAAACGACCTGCTTTAATCTTGCTTGAAGGTGAATAGAGAAGCTACTTCCAGGCAGCAAATGTGAGCAGTTTAGTTTTTAGTCCATTTTCATAAGGGATTCTCCCTCCCCTTAGCAAGCATTGTTTTTTTTTAATAATCACTGCTCAGCAATAACAGCAACCATCTTAAAACTGTTGGTTGCAAATTCGCGTCATGTAATGTACAAATGAATATTCATGATTTTATTACACAAGAGTGTTAAGTGGCCGAGGAGGGATTGAGTATAGTGGAACTATTTATATTTCAAATACCTCCCCTGTCACAAGTACAACATTACCAAAAGACTAAACGTCGTCATGATGTAATTTTAGCACTTTATTACGTTTTTAGGTGTATGTCAAAATTATTGACGTTCTAAAAGGGGAGCATAAACTAATCTCTTTAATTCGTGGATATTTTACAGGTTGAGAGTTAACCGGATACATTCATGTTCTGAAACATAATACCGAAGAAAACGGTAAAAAAGCATATTCTGTATTTTGTGTATACAAATGCATGTGAATTGTGTACCATGTTAACCGTATAGAAACATCTAGCTAATGTCGTAGTGATCTTGTTATTGTGTCATATAGGTTCGTATTGACAGATTGGGCTACCTGAAACAATTGACTTTAAAATGCACATACAGTTATGGTAAAGGGTACGGCGCCCTTATGTCAAATTGCAATTATGACACTGATCAGCTACAATAATTCCAGATAAAAAGACAAATTTTGAATATAGAGGAAAAGTACAGATCAACAAAGAATGCAAGTCAAGTGGTTTGCAAAAGCACTACAGATAACTATAATTAAATGGCCTTTTATCATACAAGATGGCTGTTTTGACTAGTAAGATCTCGTTTTAGTGGTCTGCGGTTTATTCATAAGTATTACACACAGCTCCAATGAGAAAGGTGATTCCTAGAATGACTCAGTAAATTCGCTTTAATTAACATCCATTTATCTAATCCAGAATTAGGGCGGCAAAATGTCGAATATAAGTCCATGTATTTATAGCAATGCATCACATAAAGCTCACGTGCACACGTACATTCGCAGGCAATTATGAAATCTGAATATTAACATGTGTAGTCGCTACATTATTTTAAGATCACGAGGGTACTTCAGATCCATGCCATACAATGTCGCTGAATCCGTCTGGAGACCTATAAAAAGATTACAACAGTGGCATGACAATCACGTCCCAATCTGCAGACCACTTAATGATATTTTCATATACAACTTGACTCAACAAACCGTTGTGTTATAGACACACCTTTCAAATGTGTTTTAAACCGAGTTTTTTGCTGTATAAATGTAGTTACATTTATGTTTTAGGCAATCGATATCCATACTGTATATCCAATGGTGATTTATTCGCTTTATAATACCTGTACTCGTTTGGTCATATACGATATTAAGGTGGAATATAATTTATCAAATATGTGGTAAAATAATCCATGTTCATCAGCTGCTTTAGTGAAAAGTTGTATGGAGGGATTGTATGAGCAGTGCCTTAATAGGCGTGCTCTTGCCAACCTAAATAAGGTAAACCGAGCCAATAATTCGATGTTTGTAGACTGCTCCTTGCATTTTGAACTCCTTAATTCAATTATAAAGGCAATAGGAAAAGTGGCTAAAATAAGCCTTCAATAAAATAATCTAAAGCCTCCTTTATTGTGCCAAAGGCGTATATATAGTAATAAGGCAACTAAAAGAAGATTGGCAGGTTTGAAATTGGTAACATCACTAATGAAACACGAGTATATAATCGTCACGTTGACTATTGCCACTTCCATTGCCTTTAATTATTATTCCTATTAAAACACACTGCTGCAAGTGAAAGGCAACCTGTGTGACAGGTAGTCATTATTGCTGCAATCATTTTTGGCAACTAGTATCTTTTAGTGACGTTGGCGCTAAAGGACTTTCCCCCGAAAATGGTACAGCTAACCGGTTAAGATTACATATCGTGAAATTACTTCTTCCTGTACATATAACTGGACTAATTTAAATACTGAGAAGATTCATTTCAAATTGAGCGTTGTTATCTGTTCGAACTAATTCATTAGAAAGATTATGTATTTTCAATCCACAATTTGCTGCAGACTTTGGGACACAGAGATATTGAGGTTGATATTTACACCAAGTGCAGCCCACTACTGAACTCCCATATTGATAACAGCATCCAGAAATAATTCCATAGTCTTTTACTGAATGCATTGCATTAATAGTTTTCAGTAGTACCTACGGTAGTCTATTACTTTGAACAGTAATATGCACCTCTACATTTAAAATCGTCTTACAAGTGTTCTTCGTGAATTATTTATTTTGGAAGGATGCTGCACAAGGTGTATTAAGGTATGTCGGTATTGCCTATAGTTTATAACATTGTCTTCTGTGATATCCAAGATATACAATCTCTATTTTTGGTATACAGTATTCACCTTTCTGGGTAGTAAAGAGACCAGAAGTTGTAGCTGTTACATTTATATTATGTAATAGGCCCTTTGCGACTGCAAAGATTGAAAAGAATACAGAACGGTTCCAGTCTGTCTGTCTGTCTGTTTGCACGTCAGTCTGCTATGCCTTACATATATTACAATAATTGGACACATTGTCATTCGATTAAGAGCACAGTTAAGCAAATCCAAGTACATGTCAAAATGGATTGAGATAATTGCACACAATTCGCTTCATCACATTTTAAAACACATTAGTATTTTGGGATACTTTATTTGTGACTCGCTATTTAATGTACTAGTTGTTTTAAAATTTCACTTGCATTTTACGACGGCACTGATGTCACTTCATGAAAATGACCCTTATAATGTAAAAATTCTTTCCGCTGTGTATTCTGGTTAGTGAGCCACCATTTAATTCAAAATGGACCTATCTGCTGCGCAGTAACGTTAACGTCACAGCCTGTGCCTTTCGTTTGTTTTGGTAAAACGTATAATTGTCTCATTCTGTGGATACAGTTACATTTCATGCAGGAGCAGGATTGAAATTGTACAACCAGTACTCCCGTCTGTTGTACCATTTCTAACTACTATAACTCGGTTTAATGTACTCCATTTATTGACTGCCTGTTACTGTTATGTGTATTTAGTCCCTACGTTGTTACATTTTTCTGATATCATAATCGTAGTGGGCATCCTGAAAAGCGATCTAATAAAATAAAACTTTGGCATAGTCTTGTCATTGGAAAATTAAGACTAATGAAGCATGCTGTCCTACGTTGCAGATACTTCTTGTCCTAAGTTAGGTATTGACACAGTAATAGCTCGTTAGTGATAATCAAAGGAGCATTGTTTCAAAGGCTAGAATTGCCAATTGAAATATAGAGTTTGTATAGAATGGGCAAATAATTAAAGCATAATGTCCACCAATTGCAAAACGTGTATAAGTATACAACAGATGTGCGAATGAACAATTATAATAGGAGAAAATAGTCACAAATATTAATTTGGAAGCCTCGTCAAATTATGAGAAATAAATGCCTAATTGCAAAACAGATAGCATAGTTTATTAGAAACTCGTCGTATTGCTTGTAACATTTAATTAAGTTTTAATATGTGAATACGCTGTCGTATTAATAAAAACATGAAAACTGATGTAGCGTCCTTTTGATTAAGGTACATAAAATAAACTGGCGCTATTTGATTCTACATGAGATTTGTACAATGTTCTCTGTCTCTGAATAAACCCACTTGGTGAAATCTTATCTAATTAATCTGCAAATCTAGAAAGGGAGCAATCAGCTACTTAAGGTAACCTTTCAGATCGTATCTCTTAGTGTGCAGGCAAACTCGTCTGCATATCATGTTAATACCTTTTTGGCTTAACAAAATAAGCAGGCCAACGCCAGCCATGAATAGGAACGGGAATTCGACATTATCGGTCTATTAGTCCCATTTTCTCTTGTGAGTAGAATATGACGCAATTGAGTGTTTTTTTTCTATAAATGTGGAGCCAATCCGTGTTCTATAACTCTGGGTGCAGATTTCTGAATGCCGGGTTGTCTTCCTTCGAAAAATAAATCCTCGGGTGTCCCAAGTGAAGCGGCATTTTTAAATGGCTACTTATAGTGTTAGGCACAATACGTTTCATAACACTTTCCTCTGACCTGAGAAATAAAATGACACAGAAGACTGGCAGTAAAAATTTTATGTAATATTTTGCTACACATACTAATGGAACAGGAAAACACAACAACGCCTTCGAAGAGTAGCTTGATACGTAGCATTCAGACATTCTGTGAACTTTCCATCTCTCATCTCATTGCACGCTGGCGATTATCAAGTACATTTTAATTGAAGAATCCCGGTACCAGACAGCATCTGACTACGGTGGGAAGCGATTAAAAACAAACAGCGGAGCAAATTGTTTGCGTATTTATACATGGACTCACTGCGTAGAGAGCTCTGATCTCCAGTTCCCCGAACAGCAAGGCCCTGTTTTTAAGCAATCGTAAAATGCCTTGTAGCAACACTGCGAGGGAACAGAAATTCAAGGAAAATGCACGTTACCCCGGTCAGAGAAGCTTTAATCTGTCCAAAGAGAGAAAGAGTCCTCCAGAGCCAGGATTGGTCACACATTATTTGCAGGGAGGAAAGCAAAAGGGCCGCAGCTATTTTAGCTCTGGCGAGAAAATAAAGGTGTTGGGGGGGGGGGGGGGGGGGTTGGAGTCCCTTTGTTTCCGGCGGGAGCTGACGGCTGATCAGCCATGCATATCAATAAACGTGTACTTGAAATTTCTCATGACATCATCATTACCTTGGTCTCCCGCGGTCCGGGACCTTTGACCTCGCCGGGTTGGTCCAGATTTCGGCACCGCAATCCCAATGATGGCCCTGATCCGTCTTCAGACCCCTAGTAGCAGCAGCAGCAATGGTGCGACGGCATCTGCCTTTCCAGCTCTCCAAGCGTTGATGGGGACCGATTTCCAAAAAATATATAATCAACCTGCCACCGCTGCCATTAAAAAAAAGATACGATCGACAGCAACTGAGGCGATCGCATTCTGCTTTCTTAATCGTTATGTCAGTTTCCACCACGGAATAAGCAAAAAAGAAAATATTTACGCTATGTAGCTGCTTTGGATAGTGCTGTTGGCTCAACGTCTTCATACAGCCTTTGTGAGAATGAAGCGATTTACAATGCAAATAGAGGCCTGTGGAGGGATGGATGCACCTCACTCTAACTCTGTCCAGATCATATCGAGACTAATACGCCGATGGGGCGGCTTTTTTTTCATGATATTAATACCGGGAGCCTGGAGTGCTAATGTTGAATATTAAGTTCCGTGGAAGTTGGGCAAAAACTTCGAGGGACGATGCACCCTCTCAGTGCCAGTGTACAGATGAGTATCTCTGGGCCAAGAAGTCATCTGAGGAAAATGATGAGAATGTGAACATGGCGAAATCTGTTCCAGAATACAGGTCTGCGAGTGTAAAGAGAGTGGAAGACAACAGCAAACGCAAGGATTGAGGAAGTTAGTTGTTATCTTTGGTTATCTAGCTGTATGAGTGTATTTGCCTGTCATAAAGCTAGATAACCGAAAGTAAAAACTGCTTCCAGGGTCTTCGTGGAGCTTCAGAGAGAGAGAGAGAGAGAAATAATGGAAGCGCACACCGTCGATGCTAAACTCTTACAAAGTTGAACAGATGGGATGTCTACAGAGTTCAATATGAAAATGTGCTTAATAAAGGTATTAGTGCTGATTGTGACGGAAGTAAAGTCTCGGTGGTTGCAAGTTAACGATAACGCAAGAGTTAAACAAGTGCCTTGTGGCACGCCTGCTCTGAACCTTTTGCACTGATTAGATCTGCTTAGTTATTAAAAAAAGATTATGACTGAAACTTGTGTCGCAACTTTGTAGCTGAAATATTAAACTGTTCTAGAGAAAATGGATACTGATGTTCGATTGAACAATTGCTTCTCAAAGTAATTAGTTGGCTGTTTCACTACGTGAGTGTCGGTTGGGGTTAATAGAATTGGGAAAGCGAATGGGATAAAAAGTTTTAAATCAGAAAAAAGGGCCTCGGGAGAGGTTTTTGTATCACGGTTCTGAAAATATCACCAAGAGAAAATGATACGTGGAATATGTGACAGAACTTTAAAGATACGTTCATGAGTTGGCGTTTGTAGTCACATGTCTTCCCAAGAAAGAAAGGAAAATACGTGTTAATGTGCACGCCAAAAGTGTTTGCGTAAATAAACCAATCTGCCTATAGGCGACTGAATAGAGGAGAACCGAGTTTCAATAGCAAGATGTAGAACTGATCGTTATTTTTTTATTCAGAAAGCAAAGACAGATGCTTTGCTCTTCCAGCACGGTTTCCTTGAGGAAGGCAATCAAGCAGAAAGACATGATGGAGACGATATCGCCTCCCCCCTTGTCAAACTGTAAAAAAAAGTGTCTTACTCTGCGTCTAGCACTGGAAATGAAACTGACATTTGATGAAGGAGACGAAAGCACGTCGTGCTGATCGCTACCCACGTGGGCACTTTTTTTTCTTTTTTAAGGATGATCGGATATATCCAGGAAACAGCGTTGGCATCCCAAACTGAAATAATTAGGACGTGTGCAGACGTGAAAGGGTGGGGGTGGGGGAGAGAAGAGTCTGAAGCTTGCGCCTAATTGCTTCCGTTAAACGGAGTTCAGGAGATGTGAACGGCTGGCCGCTCCGTTTCCCACGCTCGGGGGGCAAGTGGCAATGTCGTGCCCGGGCGCAGCCGATGACAGGCAGCTGGGATTGCGGGGGGGGGGGGGGGGGGGGCAAGAAACTGTCAAGTGCAGCCCTCTATCTCTAAAACAAATGTGATGGCATTTCCCACCCACATCCCTCAGCACGCCAGACTGTGCCCTCCCTCCTGGGATCACCACATGTTCTGGCCCCTAGAACTTAAGGAGTGTAATCTTCCCGAGTGGACAATAGTTTCACTTAATAGCGGGCTATTATATCCCAACAGGCTAACCGGGTTGGAGGACTTGGAAGCTATGAACCTTGCTACCGTCTTTTATTTACTCAAATCCCGATAGATGTTGTTTAGTGGCGAGCTGTCTGGCACACGCCTGCTTAACTTTTATTACTGTAATAGCCATCCATGACACTTGCTTGTTTACTTAAATGCATTGTTTGGGACAAACAACGTTTGCATTGTAAAAGTGTAAATGAGTGTGCTGTTTACTGTATGATTCAATGGTGCTGTAATCACTAACTGCTGTTTACTTAAAGCCTTTGTTTGTTTAAAAAAAACATTTGCATTACAAAGTGCACATTTCTTTCCTTTGAGAGTAGGGGAAATGCAGTCTAAGCAATAAGATGGCATGCGAAATTGCAGTTTAAATGTTGTTCCAAACGGGCATTGTATTTCAAAGGATATACCGCCTAATTGATAACTATTGAATTCTGATGTTAGAACATGACAGGAGTTTCTGCATGCATATACTCACTTAAAGAATGTTCAATGATAGTGTTCAAATACTGCTTTTCTTTACATAAAGGCTTTTGGAAGAGTTTATTACAATGAACAGGCTGTTTCGCAACTAAGCATACTGGAATGGGAAACAATGGTCTTCAACTATTGAAATACGCAAATAAAATAGGGAAATGGTATTTAGGGTAATTTATGCATAAAATTGCTTATTTTGTTATAACCTAGTGGCTTGTGATATAATTTCTGGAACAGACTCAAAGCAATACAAATTTTCCAAAAAAGCGAATCATCAGAATTAATTTGACCAAATGCAATGTGGTATTACATATGAATTTTAGAACACAATCTACAAATACATATGCCAATACCCAGTGAAAACAAGTTGGAGGAAGTTTGGAGACTGCGTGAGTGTGCATGTTAACTAGTGGGAACCAGAGATTCTCCTTTGTGGCAAGGGAGCAGCAGATTGCTGTGCAAGGCCAATGTTAAAAAGGCAGATGAATTTAACACCATCTGGAAGAAAAGATCCCTTCACGACTTTCTCACACCGTCAGACAAAACTAGCGTCTCTTGTTCTGAGCCCTTGTCTAAGCACCCATACAATACCGAGTCATTATACTTTTGCTGAGAGAAAATTTGAGAACACAATATGGGTAACCATTGAATGACCACATCTCATTGTGCCCGCTTAAGTCGATTGAAATCTACGTCTAGTGCTATGAATGGTGGCATTGTTTCCCTACTGGGTCAGTACTAAATGTCAGCGCAGTGCAAAGAAAAAATTGCAATCTGCAAATATCTGCCCAAAATTGTAGTTTTGATATTTCCCAAAATTCCCACCAGAAGAAATAAAAAAGTTTAAGCTTTCCAGTAAAAAAAAGGGGGGGGGGGGTCGTTGCTTTAACGTATGTTCAATACTACATTAAAACTCGAATGTAATGTTAGTATTTTCACTCTTCATTGTTTGCTAGAGATTTGTTTGCTGAATTTATAAGTGGGATACTTTGGCTTGAAAGACAATTTTAGCTGCTGTGGCGAGGACGACTTTGTATCATATTTGATGTTAAAAATCAATTATTAACCTAGTTACGTTGTATATTTATTTGTTTGTAGAACAGAATTTAAATAAGTTCGTAAATCCAACATTTTGGGCTTCCTTTTAATTATATGAACCTTCTGATAAAGATTGAGCACCTCTCCCCTCACCCCGTTCTCAAAAGTTGCAGAATGGCAAGAATGCAGTGGATGAAGTAAGTTAAAATATATATTTAAGGGCCCAGAAAATGTTGTTTAATTTGAAGAACCTGATTAGAGTTTTACCACATTGGATTTGTGTTAGGCGAATATAGTGATAGGATTCATATGCTGACAAATATGAGTTGCCCATTAAAACACAGTAACATCAACCATTCTAAAGTGAGATGCCAATCCCATAGAGGGGGAGTTGATTTTGACCTTCGGGGACACATTAGACTTTCCACAGCTTAGGACAGCTAGTTTCGCTTGGAGTGTGTTCGCTGCACTGAAAATTTGAACAAGTCTGCAATTAAATTACACTTGCTGGTGAACAGGATAAAAAATGGTTTCAAGTAGGTGCATCCATACGTAAGGACTCCACGTTCTGCATTTGTACATTAATGTGGCATAAATAGTGGCATTGACAAAGTAGGGGGTCCCGCTGTATCACTTTTTGAGAAAGTTTTCTCTACCTGAAAGACGGAGTCTCACAAATGCACGTAGATTGTAAGGATTGTGTCCTTTGGGGTGGAAGTGAAAAGTGGGGATATACGTTCCATAAGAAATTTGCCTTCTTGGGATTCCTGTAGTTTATACTTTAAAATTAACGATTTATCTTCAAACATGTATTCCCAGGCAGGAAGATGCTATATTCCGGTTTCAGTAGACAGGTGCTTCTATTCAGTTGTTTTATGAATATCTTAAATGATACTATTGCGAAGCATATGTTTTATTATTCGCAAAAGCACGCAGCGCTTAGTATTTTTTAATCACCATCTACAAGTAAATCACATCAATGTGCAAACATTGCACATGAATAAATAAGTAAACAAATACATAAATATAATACAGGAAGGATAAATATATTGTTTTCAGCAACGGGTTCTTCAGTTTATGTTTTAATTGGGGTTAGATTTATTTTTCCGTGAATGTGTAAAACTCTCGCCATGAATTCTCTAGTCGTGAATTTTTGAACTTGTTTAACTGTTACGAACACGCCGGTGGCTCAGCAGAGGTTGCGTGAGCGGGAAATGACAGCCTGGTGCCGCTCTCTCTTTAATTGCTGGGGCCTGCGCCTGATGTGAGCACAGCTGCATTACTCCGGTTAATTAGCGCTGCACTCAGCCTTGCGCCGCCGCGCTCGTGTCACTGGCGCGGGAACCGCCGACCGCGGCCGCTCATTGGCTGTTTCCCTGGCGACGGGACGTGAGGCGGTCGAGGGCGCGCGCGTGCCCCTGAAGCAGCGCGGGCCCGGCTCAGTGCACCTTCCTCCCTCAGTGTCTCAAAGGGGAGGGAGGCGGCTCTCGCAAACCAGTCGAGAACTCGTTAGATATACTTATTTATTGTTTCCATTCTTTGTTTTTAAAGTTATTATAATTAGCATCGATACTTAAAATCGAATGACAAATTTATTTCTTCAAATTACACCTTTAATTCTCTGAATTTCATGATTGTAACTGTTTCTTCACAGTACTTTTGAAAGATAAACATCTAATTTGATATGAAGCATGCATTGTAATGTGTTGATCTTGTACAAACCCCCAAACTTTCAAGAACTTAAGTCAGAGCTATCTTTTAGGTCAATTTGTAGAATGTGCTGGGAAATGCCTGAACGTGTTGACGGTCTTGTCTGAGTAGACAAAAATTTACTAATGAAAAAGTAACACGTTCATTCACATATGTGTAAAATGCATGAATGGCTCTGGGCGCCTCGCGTTTGTGAAATCCAGTTGCTTCCAGTATCTCCGAGCGAGATGACAATTCGTACTTCCAAAATAGCACGTGATAAACTATTTAAATATCTTGCGTGGACATTTGAACTTCTTGGAAATTCCATTGCGAATTAAATGGATGGCATGCTGCGTTAGACCAGTGATACTTTTATTAACTCCTTAGTCACTGAATTATTGCGCAATTCTTTAAAAAAGATATCTTGTGTAATCCTAATGATTTGTGACTAGTGCAATTACGTCACAACAAACAAACTTGCTGCAAGCGTTCAGTGAGTGAAAGTGTGAGTCTGGATATTCGGCTACATGCATATCATCAGACATTGGATATTGAAAGGCAAGGGGATTCAAACTGTAGTACGCTAAAATAAATATGCTTCACACTACGTAAACACTAACCTGGTGGGGCTTATTTAGATGTATATGTGTGCATATGTATGTGTGTGCGTGTGTGTGAGTATATATATGTATATATGTGTGTGTGTTTGTGTATACAAGCCCAAAAATAACGTAAACGAGAACTATTACATAGAAAGTGTATTTCTTAAATTTTTCCATAAAAGGATCCAAAGCATTATATATTAAGTATCAATTCAATTCAATAATCCAAGTATTATATGTTAAGTACAGTATTTCCACAATTAAAACAGTACTGTGACTGCAGTGATTTAAAAAAAAATCGAATAGATCCAATGACGCTTAGATAAGCAGTTAAGAGTTAAACACTCCAGCAGTGCATCTGAGAATTCCTGAGTAATTCACAATTTAAAATAAAGGTAACATCTTGGGTTTAATGTGATACAGCACGTGACGTCGGGTAGGTACTGTACTAAGTCGAATATCCAAATTATAATACCGTATTTATTTTTTAAAAACGCACATCGTAGTACAGACCTACAATATGTTTCAAATATTTGAACACTGATCATTGATACATATTTTACTGGAGTATTATATTATAGTTGAGTTTAGCAGGTTTGGGAATTACAAGAAAAATATCCTTCACGATTGTTTTCAGTAAATCCGTTTAGATGTTTAATGGCATGTGTGTTCAATTGAATTTAAGGGTGAGCATTATGGAATTGCCAGTTGTACGGAACTGGCGATAATATATTTGTATTTATTTTCTTGGAATAAAGGCGCATCATATTGTGTGCATCCTCTTACAACAGGCTTTAATACGATACAACAATTATTTTAGAAGCACAAAACTAGTACCTAACCTATGTATATAAACCAAAGATTGTATACAACGAGAACAAACATGTGTAGGGTAGGAAACATCAGAAATGTGCTTCAGTGATGACATTTTTTCAAACAATGTAAATACGCTTCTGCTAGCTACTATTTTAAACATAGGTTTGATTGTGTGTTTGTGTGGAACATCTGAATCTTTTTAACTGTAAGAAGATACTATAATCCACTGTTAAATATGTTAGATGCTAATAAGTTGTTTCGTTTTTTCAAATTGGGTTTAATTGGCAGTATTAGACAATGTCAAGAATTGTATTGAAGTACTTCAGTGATTACAATATTGAACTTGTACAGTGACAGTTATACGTGCAGAGCATTTGTGTACGTTTGTTATTGAAGGAAAAAACGAAATATTGCTGAAAGCAAAATACTGCAGGTGCTCGAAATCTGAAACAAAAACAACAACAAAAATCTATAAACACACAACAGGTCAACCAGTATACGTGGAGAGAACAGATAGTTTACGTTTTGGGTGTGTACGCTATATTCAGTTCTAAAGAAGGGCATGCACCCATAACAAAACTATTTGTTCTCTCCGTAGATGCTGTGTGTTTCCAGCTTTTTCTGTGTTTGTTTTAAACTTTGTTGAGATAGATTTTGCTAAATATCCAGCTACCACAGTTTTGTTAGTAAATATGGACTATTCTTAATCAAAGGTTACTTAGGGATTATTTTATCAAACTACAGATTAAGTGCCATACTTGAGCCATACCAATGTCTGCATAAATGAAATAGTCTTTTATTATTGAGATAGTGGACATTAACTCATTTGTGAAACTAATCCATGTTAAAATTTGAAGGAAATGTTTCTTTAGTTGCTTTAATATATTCTTTGAGTTATATACCTTTCAAATAATGCATAGCGGACAGAGATTTGTAAATGATTACAGAAAGCAACCCGTCTTTCTTGTGGACTCTGTACATTTTCCACTGGTCAACAGTCAAAGTCACAGTGAGCACTGAATAAAAACATATACTTGAATCTATGGAATTGATACATTAAACTAGTTTATTCTATACCAGATATTAGGTAGTTAGGAGAGATTTGCAAAGCAACAACATTATCAAGGATTTCAGATGCTATCATAATTCTTGAGTGAAATTCAAACAGTTTATGTATTTTATCTGAAAACCAGGGTCATGTTTAGTACTTTTAACTTGCTCCTATTTACCTTTTTGAAAACAAACAAAATATTTATGCATTTAATCTGTCAGAAGTTATACTTTTCATGAGTTAATAGCATTCAAATCTACCCCAAATTATTGTGATGTAACATCACTGATGTGAAGTATTATGATCTCTTTGTGAATTATATATAAAATCATAGAAATTACCATACAGAAGAAAGCCACTTGGCACAGTACACACGTGCCTGTGCTAGCTCTTCAAACTGGAGCTATCTAATCCCATGGGTAGGCATGAAAAACTGGTAGCTTATTAAAAGTTGTTTTAATTAAAATAATTATATTTAGTATACAAGAAACGTACTTAACTTACAAATAACCAGAACCGGGTGCCAAAATTGCCAAATACAAATACATCGAGCAGTACATGTTTGGATTACTCCAAAGAAGATTGATTTTTAGGCCCATGCACAACAAAAATAAAACTTTTGAAACTTATTGGAAAATTCATAAAGAAAAACAATTAAATTGTAAATTCAGTAAATGTACAATTTTTGTCAAAAGGACCTTTTTATATTTTATAATTCAATGAGTTATTAAATATATAATTATAAATGATAAACTGAAACTGATAATTCATGGGTTAAAAATATTCCACTGGTCTAGAGATTGGGACCTAACACTCAAACTGCAGAAAATATTTTGTAGACATCTAGTGCACCAGTGGATTCATATGGCAGATAATATTTATCCAGTTCATTAAAAAAATATTTTGAGGCCAAAAATAAGTTTTGAGCTAAATAAATAGAGTGAAATAAATGAAACAAATGGGAATAAGTAGAAAGTATGCAGCCAATCATCTGGAAAAAAGACTTAGGAAAATGCTTAAGATAATAACAAGAAAATTACATAAGAAACACAAGAAACAGGAACAGGAGTAGGCCAATCGGCCCCTCGAGCCTGCTCTGCCATTCAATAAGATCATGGCTGATCCAATCTTGGCCTCAACACCACTTTCCCGCTCTCTCCCCATACCCCTTGACTCCCTTGTAGTTCAAATGTCTGTCAATCTCCGCCTTGAATATATTCAATGACTCCGCCTCCACAGCTCTCTGGGGTAGAGAATTCCAAAGATTCACGACTCTCTGAGAGAAGAAATTCCTCCTCATCTCCGTCTTAAATGGGCGACCCCTTATTCTGAAACTATGCCCCCTAGTTCTAGATACCCCCACTAGGGGAAACATCCTCTCAGCATCCACCCTGTCAATCCCCCTCAGAATCTTATATGTTTCAATAAGATCACCTCTCATTCTTCTAAACTCCAATGAGTATAGGCCCAACCTGCTCAACCTTTTGTCATACGTCAACCCCTTCATCCCAGGAATCAACCAAATGAACCTTCTCTGCACTGCCTCCAGTGCAAGTATATCCTTCCTTAAATATGGAGACCAAAACTGTATGCAGTACTCCAGGTGCGGTCTCACCAGCACCCTGTAAAATTGCATCAAAACTTCCCTACTTTTATACTCCATACCCCTTGCAATAAAGGCCACCATTCCATTAGCCTTCCTAATTACTTGCTGTACCTGCATGCTAACTTTTTGTGTTTCATGTACAAGGACCCCCAGATCCCTTTGTACAGCAGCATTTTGTAGTCTCACTCCATTTAAATTATAATTTGCTTTTTCATTCTTCCTTCCAAAGTGGATAACCTCACATTTTCCCACACTATACTCTATCTGCCAAATTTTTGTCCACTCACTTAACCTATCTATATCCCTTTGCAGACTCAGTGTCCTCCTCACAACTTGCTAACCCACCTATCTTTGTATCATCAGCAAATTTGGCTACAGTATACTCAGTCCCTTCATCCAAGTCATTAATATAGATTGTAAATAGTTGAGGCCCCAGCACTGATCCCTGTGGCACCCCACTAGTTACTGATTGCCAACTGGAAAATGACCCATTTATCCCGACTCTCTGTTTTCTGTTAGTTAGCCAATCCCCTATCCATGCCAATATATTACCCCCAACCCCGTGCACTCTTATCTTGTGCAGCAACCTTTTATGTGGCACCTTATCGAATGCCTTCTGGAAATCCAAATACACTATATCTACTGGTTCCCCTTTATCCACCCTGTTTGTTACATCCTCAAAGAACTCTAGCAAATTTGCCAAACATGATTTCCCTTTCATAAAACCATGCTGACTCTGCTTGATTGTCTTATGATTTTCTAAATGTCCTGCTATTACCTCCTTAATAATGGATTCCAGCATTTTCCCAATGACAGATGTTAGGCTAACTGGCCTATAGTTTCCTGCTTTCTGTCTCCCTCCTTTCTTGAATAGCGGTGTTACATTTGCGGTTTTCCAATCCGCTGGGACCTCTCCAGAATTCAGGGAATTTTGGTAGATTACAACCAACGCATCCACTATCTCTGCAGCCACTTCTTTTAAGACCCTAGGATGCAGGCCATCAGGTCCAGGGGACTTGTCGGCCTTTAGCCCCATTAGTTTGCCTAGTACTTTTTCTCTAGTGATAGAGATTGTTTTAAGTTCCTCCCTCTCTATAGCCCCTTGACTATCTATTATTATTGGGATGTTTTTAGTGTCTTCTACCGTGAAGACCAATCCAAAATAATTGTTTAGAGTCTCTGCCATTTCTCTATTTCCCATTATTAATTCCCCAGTCTCATCCTCTAAGGGACCAACGTTTACTTTAGCTACTCTCTTCCTTTTTATATACCTGTAGAAGCTCTTACTGTCTGTTTTTATATTATTTGCTAGTTTACTCTCATACTCTATCTTCTCCCTCTTTATAATTTTTTTAGTCATCCTTTATTTATAAAAGAAAGTGCTTGCATTTATATGGCACCTTTCATGACCTCAAGACATCCAAATGCACTTTATAGCCAATGAAGTACTTTTGAATTATAGTCACTATTGAAATGTAGAGAATGCAGCAGCCAATCTGCATAGAACAAGGTCCTCAAACAGGAATGAGATACCTGACCAGTTAATCTATTTTTTAGTGATGTTGGTTGAGGGATGAATATTGGCCAGGACACCAGGAGTACTCACCTGCTCTTCTTCAAATACTACCATGGGATCTTTTATGTTCAGTTAAGAGGGTAGTTGGGGCCTCGGTCTAAAGTGTCATCCAAAAGTCGGCACCTCCAACAGTGCTGCACTCCCTCAGTACTGCACTGAGGTGTCAGCCTGGATTATGTGCTGAAGTCTCTGGAGTAATCACTGTTTTCTCAAAATCATTTTGCAAAATAATATATTTTAGAGTTACCAGCATAAAATTGATGGTAATTGTTTTGCATATTTATGTGATTAGAGAAGCACCTTCACGCATTTGCCCTTAAATGCTGTTAAATGTATTTAAGACCTTTTTGTGTAGGAGAATCTACATTCCTACAGGAAAAAAAACATATGCATATGCTTCATATGCTTTTTTAAGCTTGTAGCCAGATGTAAAGCAAATCTGCTAATGGTAAATAAGAATACTTGCTTGTTTAAGGTGACATTGTTGACAGTCGACAGAAACCCAAACTCATTAACCTTAACATGGCAACCCATTGGCCACTAGTTTAGATATGGGTTTCAAAGTGCAATTATGCAAATTTTGCCTGATAAATAAATTACAGTAATTGTATTTGAAATACCGCTCAAATTCGTAAGACTAAAGGATTTGAATAATATATTACACAATCTTAAATTATTTATCAGGGCTAATTCAAAGTATCTGTAGGGTAGACCATATGCTAATTTCTAAATTGGCATAAAAATTTTATTTACCAATCACAGCAAATGTATATCCAGGTTTATATGTACATACTACACATGGTATATAAAACTGTATATAGATTCTTGAAATTAATATTTGTGTTATTTAGTTTTTTCTATCCTTGAGTGTATAGGATTACTTTTGATTTTTCTTTATTGCCTTTCATCTGTCTTTTCCTTAATTCTATTTGTATATAACTGGTTATACTTGAAAGAAAAATGGTAACAAACTCAATGAGCTAATTAGAGTTAACAGTGGGATTTAAAATCATAGAAGTGTCGCAAAATTATTGTATTTAGGTCATTTTTTCAAAAATTCACCATTGCCACACTTGCATCAAGAGCTTTACTTGAATTTGAAAAATGTGACAGTAGATAATTGTTAAAGATAATCAGACAATGCTTGTTATAAAAATAATTGAAATAGCAGGTAAAGGAGCTGGAACAGAAATTGAAAAACGAAATAGTTCATTGTCGAATAAAATGACTTACCTTACAAGAATTTTTGAATAATGCCAATTCTTTTGTAAAATGAAGCATACAAACATTGAAAGCTATTACCTTTTGACCCAGAGAATCATGCAAATATTATATGTCTTCATAACACACATATATATAAAAAATATAAAATGCAGGATTGTTTTCTTCCTGTAAACCACACATTCCTGAACAAAGATATTATGAAATAGGAAATACTGCTATAAACCTGCAGTAGCATATTTAACACGTAAGAAGAACATGCTAATGATTTATCATTTTATGCAAATGATAAAGCTTATGGTTAAAACGTGCATGTTGCATGAATCAGTGGAAATTCATAACATCCTTCTTAGCTGAAATGAAAGATTAATTAGAAAGCTATACTCATGTTACTGTATGCTAATAACGTTAGGAAAGAGTGTTTTAATCTATTGTCGAGTGCAGGGCTTCTTGTGGTGCCACCATTTTATGACAATGGCTATGGTGAGCAAAACGTTCGACTTAAAATGTCCGCTTGTTCACATTCTTGAATTTGCGTGTGTCAATAAACAATAAGTAAGCATAGCCTTGAATATCAATTATTTAATTAACACCTTTGTCAGGCATGCATTGCAAGTGGCGCATTTACAATACATAATGTTCAGTGATAATTCTCATGCACATTTTGTTCTGTTATCTCATTGCAAGAATAAAGCAGTTTTTTAAATCACAAAAATATAGCAGATCACTTGTGTACTCAAAATTTTATTTCTTTTACATTTTTATATCGTTGTTTAGTTGTGGGTATATAAATCCTCATAAAAAAGCTTTCTACTTCAAAATGCTACTTAAGTAGAATTAAAATATTATTGCATTTGAAGCAGACATAAACCTATCGTATAGTAGTTGTTTCACAGTAAATGCATCTATTTTATATTATCTAAGAGGAGTTTATCAAATTACTTAACATTACTGTCTATACACATTTGTAAATCCACTGAGCATAAATTGGTTCATATATATTATAATTGCTTGAACTCATTTGACGTAACTGAACCTGCTATTTATTTTGGCTGCCATTCTGTGTTCATCTGACATATTTTTAACATAGTTTATATCAGTTTATAATGTAATCTATTTTCTTAAATAATTGGATAATTACCAAGAATGCACACACATATACGAAAGCTTAGCTATATCTATCTAAATTTAAATATATGTCTATATCTATAACTTAACAGTAAGATAACTACTGTTGCCAATTCTGACAATGAACTACAATGTATGCTATACAAAAAGTATGTAAATTTCAGTATAAATTCAGAAGGCCAAATAGATAGACGTTTTAGATTTAGATTTATGTAAACATCTGGGAAAAACAGTATAAATATAACACAAGTTTAGGGAAATAACATTTTGTAAGTGTACCAGAGTTTATAAAGGATGCTTTCAAGGATAATGAATATGAATTAGTTTGAATATATTGTAATAGTTATGTAACAAAGGGATACTGACTACACTACAGTTTCATTGGTAGAAAAAAATAGGGCATATGCTCAATTTTAACCCTATCTACTCGGCAGAAACTGGGCAGGTAGCCAGTTAAAAGCAATCAGGTGACTTCCCCGCTGATGTCCTGCCTGGAGAAATACCAGTACTTTGTTAATTTTTCCATGTTGTATCAGTTGGTGACAGCCAATGTTTTTTACTTAATTAGGAGTTGAAAAATACCATTAGCTTAGTAAAGTGCACTTTAAATTACTTAATTTTTATTTAAATATGTGGCAATTGTTTTGATTTTGAAGATGATTAATTCTGATTATTTCAGTGTTCAATTACTTTTAAACATCTTTTGGTGCAGCAATTGTTTATAAGTCTATAATCATGTTGCAGAGCAACGATTGCAAAACTATTTAGATAGCAAACTGATATTGCACTTACTATAAAATAACTTAGAAAGTTCTAGTACTACAAAACACATTCCTTACAACATAACATATTTTGTTGTTAATTTGAATGTTTAACGTGCGCTGTATACAATGTTTTCACAGAAAGTAGTTATTTTGAAAGTCCTGGTTATAATTCCTTTATTAATTGATTGTTCAAGATTCTAACTTCCTAGTAGTGCAAGTATTTCATGTATTTTATTTTTAGCATATCTTTCACTGGTTCAAAAACTTGACAAGGTTGACAATATCAATCAAATATCTTTTAGGATGCACAAAATCTAAATAAAAATGAAAATAGTCACTCATTCAAATTACCTACCCAAATAATACCATTATCAATGGAGAATGGGAAACCCCTTTATGTAGTTTTTGGGGCACATTATTGAAACTTGAAATTTTTAAATGTTTGTTCATGGGATGTGGGTGACATGGTCAAGGCTGTATTTACTGCCCATCCCTAGTTGCCATGAGAAGGTGATCGTGGGACTACTCCTTGAACTGCTGCAGTCCTTGTGGTGATGATGCTCCCACAACGGTGTTAAGTAGGGAATTCTAGGATTCGAACCCAGTGATAATGAGAGAACGGCAGTTGTGTCTGACTTGGAGGGGAGCTTAGAGGTGATGGTTTGAACAACATTTTGTTTTTCTTGGTGGTAGAGCTTGCAGGGGTGGGAGGCGCTGTTGAAGTAACCTTACAACAAAAACAACAACTTGTATTTATATAGCGCCTTTAACTTAGTAAAACGTCCCAAGGTGCTTCACAGGAGCGTTATCAAACAAAATTTGACACTGAGCCACATAAAGAGATATTAGGGCAGATGAGGCAGGTTTTAAGGAGCGTCTTGAAGGAGGAAAGAGAGATAGAGAGGCGGAGAGATTTAGGGAGGGAATTCCAGAGGTTAGGGCTTCGGCAGCTGAAGGCATAACTGCCAATGATGGAGCGACTGAAATCGAGGATGCTCAAAAGGCCAGAATTGGAGGATGCAGATATCTCGGAGTGTTGTAAGCAATGTTCCCACTAATGTTTTTTGTGCGCGGTCCCTTTAACTGGCTGCACGACCCATTTAAATTTTTGCGCACGCGCAGGTTCTTCCTTTGAAAAGCTGGTGATCAGCCTGCGTGGGACCTCCAGACCACAGCTTAGCGGGAACATTGGTGACAGGGCTCGAGGAGATTACAGAGATAGGGAGGGGCGAGGCCATGGAGGGATTTGAAAACAAGAATGAGAATTTTAAAATCGAGGCGTTGCTTAAGCGGGAGCCAATGTAGGTCAACGAGCACAGGGGTGATGGGTGAATGGGACTTGGTGTGAGTTAGGACACGGGCAGCAGAGTTTTGGATGACCTCAAGTTTATGGAGGGTAGAAAAAGGGAGGCCGGCCAGGAGTGTGTTGGAATAGTCAAGTCTAGAGGTAACAAAGGCATGTATGAGGGTTTTAGTAGCAGATGAGCTGAGGCAGGGTTGGAGTTGGGCGATGTTACAATGGTGGAAATAGGCGGTCTTAGTGATGGCGCAGATATGTGATCGGAAGCTTATCTCGGGGTCAAATATGACACCAAGGTTGCGAACAGTCTGGTTCAGCTTCAGACAGTTGCCAGGAAGAGGGATGGAGTCAGTGGCTGGGGAATGGAGTTTGTAGTGGAGACTGAAGACAATAGCTTCGGTCTTCCCAATATTAGTTAGAGGAAATTTCTGCTCATCCAGTACTGCATGTCGTACAAGCAGTGTGACAATTTAGAGAAAGTAAAGGGGTCGAGAGAGGAGGTGATGAGGTAGAGCCGGATGTCATCAGTGTACATGTGGATGATGTCGCCGAGGGGCAGCATGTAGATGAGAAATAGGAAGGGGCCAAGGATAGATCCTTCGGGTGCACCAGAGGTAACGGTGCTGGAGCAGGAAGAAAAGCCATTGCAGGTGATTCTCTGGCTCCGCTTAGATAGATAAGAATGGAATCAGGTGAGTGCAGTCCCACCCAGCTGGATGACGGTGGAGAGGTGTTGGAGGAGGATGGAGTGGTCAACCGTGTCAAAGGCTGCAAACAGGTTGAGAAGGATGAGGAGAGATAGTTTACCATTGTCACTGTCACATAGGATGTCATTTGTGACTTTGATAAGAGCTGTTTCGGTACTGTGGCAGGGGTGGAAACCTGATTGGAGAAATTCAAATATGGAGTTCTGGGAAAGATGGGCATGGATTTGGGAGACAACAGCACTTTTCAAGGACTTTGGAGAGGAAAGGGAGGTTGGAGATGGGTCAATAGTTTGCAAGGACGGAGGGGGTCAAGAGTTGTTTTTCTGAGCAGAGGGGTGATTACAGCAGATTTGAAGGAGAGGGGGACAGTACCTGAGGAGAGAGACCCGTTAACAATATCAGCTAAAGTAGGAGCCAGGAAGGGAAGCTGGGTGGTCAGCAGTTTAGTGGGAATAGGGTCGAGGGAGCAGGAGGTGGGTCTCATGGATAAGATGAGCTTGGAGAGGGCATGAGGGGAGATAGGAGAGAAACTAAAGAAAGATGCAAGTTCAGGGCTAGGGCAGGGGGAAACATCAGAGGAGGTTTGGCCCGGTGGGTTAGGGGAAGGGAGAGAAGCAGCAGAGGCAGTTGAATGGATGCTCTCAATCTTAGTGACAAAGAAGTCAATGAGCTCCTCGCACTTAGTGAGTTGATGCAGTGCATCTTGTAGATCGTACACACTGCAGTCACAGTGCATCGATGGTGGAGGGTGTGGATATTGAGTTCAATAGTAGGGGCACTAATCAAGCAAACTGCTCTGTCTGGGATGGTGTCAGGCTTGTTGAACATTGTTGTGGCTTTTCCCAATCAGGTGAGTAGTGAGTATACAATCACACTCCTAACTTGAACCTTATAGTTAGTGGAGAGGCTTTGTGGAGTCAGAAGATAAGCTCCTCATAGCAGAGTGCACAGCCTCTGGCCTGCCCTTGTAGCCACGGAGTTAACTTGGCTGATCTAGTTCAGCTTCTGGTCAATTGTGACCCCCCAGGATGTTGGTGGTGGGGAACTTGGTAATGGTGGTGCCATTGAAGGTCAAGGGAAGATCAAGGCTATCTTTTGTTCAGGATGTTTATTACCTGCCACTTGTCAGCCCAAATATGGATGTTATCCAGGTCATACTGTAGGCTGGCATGGGTTGCTTCATTTTCAGAGCAGTTGGGAATGGAGCTGGACACTGTAGAACCATGAGCGAATAACCCCACTCCAGACCTTATGACAGAGGAAGGGTTATTAGTGAAGCAGCTGAAAATGATTGGGCCGAGAACGTTTCCCTGAGGAAGTCCTGTAGTGATGTCCTGGGGCTATGATGACTGGTTTTCGAGAACCACAACCAAGAAATAAGTGGCTAGTAGTTGAAAGTCACTGCCAGTGTGTGTATTGGGGCTCTGAACGTGTATTAGGGAGATGATTTGGATCTGAGACTAAAAAAATAAGAGGCTTTAATTGAAGTAACATGGGAATACAAATCTTAAGTAGTGGAACTACAGAGAGAAAGTCCAGCATAGGCAAGCCTCACCATCGACTGACACTCTGAATTCAGTTGCCGCTGTATCTTGATCACATGATGTAGAATTTGGGAAAGTTAGATGTGCTCTAAACAATTACACTTATAATCCTTTTGGATCATTTGTTTGGTCATTGGAGTCATTTGCAGAGTGGACAAGAAGTAGAGTTTGGTTTGCTTGAAGTGATGTCTGTTTGGGCATTGGTTAAAGGTAGATTCATGATATTGTTAGTAATGGCTGAAAAGTAAGAAACAACAAATTAAAATAATGGCCTGGATTTTGTTCTCAGGGGCGAAGGAATGCGTACAGTTGCCCAGAGACTTTTTGTGCGCTTGTCAGCGGGGATTTCCACTAATCTGCATCTGTTTCAGTGCGCTGCCCTCCACAGGGAATCTATGGCATCGGTGAGCAGGAAAGCAACAGCAAGGCTCTTCAAACAATCAGATTGAAGTATCTTCACTGAGACATGCAGACTGCAAACCAGGAAGTAAAAAATGACAAATATAAATTACATTTAAATCATTATACAGGAAGTGAAATAAAGATTGGGACATACAGATGTAATTAAGGGAGCGAGATAAAAGAGAAAAAGGGAACAACTGAAAAAAAAATAATTTCTATTTAAAAAAAAATCTGCAACATTAATTTTCTTCTGAGGGAATGAGACTCCACAGTTATAAAATAATTTTTTCAAGCCACAGAGGTTGTTTATCACTTATTACGCTGTTAAAAACTCACTTACTCCTGAATGCACTAGCCCTAACTTTTTCATCTATCTTTAGTGCGGAACTGGTGGGTAAGAAAGAAAGAAGAAAGAAAGACTTGCATTTATATAGCATTTACAAATACCACAGGTTCACACCATTAGATTGATTTCAATGCGGAGTCTATCGGCGAGGACTTCAACAGCGCACCCTGTGGAGGGGCAGGGTATCTCTGTCAGCAACTTCTGGATTTCGGCGATTAACTGCGCATTTGCGGACGCCAGAAGTTGCTGTCAGATTTACCCTGTAATAACGGCGAGTGCTGATAGCCTCGCTGTTATTATTACAGCAAAATCCGGGCCATTATGTCATTTTGTCCAAATTTTCTGATTTGCCCCTCATTGTTCTCCCTTTGTCTCCTGAAAGTGGGTGACTTAAGAATCAGAAGAAATGTGGCGTCTATTTTAACCCTACCCACCCGGTGGAAACTGGGCAGGTAGCCAGTTGAAAACAATCAGGTGGCTTACCTGCTGTGTCCTGCCTGGAACCTGCCATCTTCAATTTTAACCTGCTGTTCGCAACCTTGGTGTCATATTTCACCCTGGAATGAGCTTCCGACCACATATCCATGACATCACTAAGACCGCCTATTTCTACCTCTGGAACATCGCCCGACTCCGCCCCTGCCTCAGCTCATCTGCTGCTGAAACCGTCATCCATGTCTTTGTTACCTCTAGACTTGACTATTCCAATACACTCCTGGCTGGCCTCCCACATTCTACCCGACGTAAACTTGAGGTCATCCAGAATTCTGCTGCCCGTGTCCTAACTCGCACCAAGTCCCGTTCACCCATCACCCCTGTGCTCGCTGACCTACATTGGTTCCCAGTTAAGCAACGCCTCAATTTTAAAATTCTCATCCCTGTTTTCAAATCCCTCCATGACCTCGCCCCTCCCTATCTCTGTAATCTCCTCCAGCCCCACAACCCCCTGAGATATCTGCGCTCCTCTAATTCTGGCCTCTTGAGCATCCCTGATTATAATCGCTCCACCATTGGTGGTCGTGCCTTCAGCTGTCAAGGCCCTAAGCTCTGGAATTCCCTCCCTAAATCTCTCTGCTTCTCTACCATCCTTTGCTCCTTTAAGACACTCCTTAAAGTCTTTTAGTCATCTGCCCTAATATCTCCTTATGTGGCTCAGTTTAAAATTTTGTTTGATAACACTCCTGTGAAGCGTCTTGGGATGTTTTATGGCGTTGAAGGTGCTATATGAATACAAGTTGTTGTTGTTACTCTTCTGAGCAGGCAGCTGGCAGGGTCCTTCTCTAAATATTCAAATCAGGGTCCAATACCTCACTAGCTAATTATATCTGACCTGAGTGGGGAAGAGGATTGTAAACAGAAGAGTCCATTCCAGGTAAGTTTTTTCTTTTTCTTTGTGGAGCCAGGATAAGCAGTCGTGCTCACCGGGCCCCGTAAGGAAATTTTAAGCCTCCCCAACCCCGGACTCCCATCCCTTCTTCCCTACCGTGAAACCCCCTGAAACTCTCAGGAATCCCAGTACCCACATACCCGAGTGCCAGCGGGAAGCCCTTGGCCGACTGAACTTCCACAGGCCAGCAGCCACTTCCTGCTCTGTTCTGGGTGGCAGGTCAGCCAGCGGCATGTTAATGAGGCCTGACTATCGATTGGGGGCTGTACTTAATACAGAGGAGAACTGTGACAAAATACAGAAAGACATTAATAAACTTAAGAACATAAGAACATAAGAAATAGGAGCAGGAGTAGGCCAATCGGCCCCTCGAGCCTGCTCCGCCATTCAATAAGATCATGGCTGATCTGATCCTAACCGCCAATCTACTATCTATCACAGAACCATCTCCTGCATCTAACATAATTGCACACACGAAATAGGAGCAGAATCAGGCTACACAGTCCCTGGGCCCGCTCCACTACCCACAGGGCCATGACCGATCCGAACCTAGACTCATGTCCAAATTCCTGCCCGCTCCCCGTAACCCTTAATGCCCTTTACTTCTAGGAAACTGTCTATTTCTGTTTTAAATTTAATTAATGTTGTAGCTTCTACAGCTTTTTGTGGCAGCATATTCCATGGACCTACCACCCTCTGAGTGAAGTAGTTCCTCCTCATCTCAGTTTTGAAAGAGCAGCCCCTTATTCTAAGACTATGTCCCCTAGTTCTCGTCTCACCCGTCATCGGGAACATCCTCCCCGCATCCACCCGATCCAACCCCTTCACAATCTTATATGTTTCAATAAGATCGCCTCTCATTCTTCTGAACTCCAATGAGTAGAGTCCCAATCTACCCAACCTCTCCTCATATGACCACCCCCTCATCCCTGGGATTAACCGAGTGAACCTTTTTTGCACTGCCTCGAGAGCAAGGATGTCTTTCCTTAAGTAAGGACACCAAAACTGTATGCAGTATTCCAGGTGCGGTCTCACCAATACCTTGTACAACTGAAGCAATACCTCCCTATTTTTATATTCTATCCCCCTAGCAATGAAAGCCAACATTCCATTTGCCTTCTTAATCACTTGCTGCACCTGCATACTAACCTTTTGAGTTTCGTGCACCAGGACCCCCAGATCCCTTTGCACTTCAGTACTCTCCAGTTTCTTGCCATTAAGATAATAAATTGCTCTAGGATTTTTCCTGCCAAAGTGCATCACCTCACACTTTCCAGTGTTGTATTCCATCTGCCAAATCTCTGCCCACTTACTTAGCCTGTCTATGTCCCCTTGCAGGTTTTTTATGTCCTCCTCACTCACTACTTTCCCTCCCATCTTTGTATCATCTGCAAATTTTGATATGTTACACTTGGTCCCTTCCTCCAAATCGTTAATATAGATTGTGAAGAGTTGGGGACCCAGCACTGACCCCTGTGGAACACCACTAGTTACTGATTGCCAGTCTGAGAATGAACCATTTATCCCAACTCTTTGCTTTCTGTTAGATAGCCAATCCTCTATCCATGCCAGAATATTACCCCCAATCCCGTGATTTTTTACCTTAAGCAATAATCTTTTGTGTGGCACCTTGTCAAATGCCTTTTGGAAGTCTAAATACACTACGTCCACTGGTTCCCCTTTATCCACTCTATATGTTACTTCCTCAAAGAACTCCAGCAAATTTGTCAAACATGACTTCCCCTTCGTAAAACCATGCTGACTTTGTCCTATTAAATTATGATTATCCAAATGTCCTGTTACTGTTTCCTTAATAATGGACTCCAAAATTTTACCTACCACAGATGTTAGGCTAACCGGTCTATAGTTACCAGCCTTCTGTCTACTGCCCTTTTTAAATAAGGGTGTTACATTAGCAGTTTTCCAGTCTGCCGGGACCTTAGCGGAATCCAGGGAGTTTTGAAAAATTATTACCAATGCATCTACAATCCCTACCGCCACTGCGGGCTGTGATTTCGCCAGCTGTGGCGAGTACGGTGCGGCCAGAGCAGACAGCGGCCTCAAACTCCGCACCCGTCTTCATCCCGCCTCCTCCAAATGATTTTTCCCTGATTGGGCTTGTTAATCCCGCCCTGCGAGGTTCCCGGCCAATTAAAAGGAAGCGGGTCTGATGACGTCATCTGATGACACGTCATCAGCCGGTTTCCTTAAAGGGACCATGTCCACATTCATTTTGACAGTTGTGCTGTCAGTGTTCTACAACATTGAGGTGCTGCAAACACTGACAAGCACTGCACAAAGGTGCACGGCTGCACCAGGGCTCTCCCATGACTCCCTCCATATGTTTATGTAGGGAGTGACAGCACGCAGGGAGGTTCTCTTCAATTCCCATGGGCGGTAGAGACCTCCCCAGGACACCAACGCAGCCTGGTTGCACATTGCACAGGAGGACACAAGCAGGGATGTTGTCAGGAGGACCAGGCTGCAGTGGCGCAAACCTTTCAATGATCACAGTAGATCGTGAAACGTTACTGCAAAGCCACACTCATCCTCATCCTCCTGTGCCACTCATCACATCCTCATCACTCTGCCTTCCCTACCCTACTCCTGCACATCTTTACTCACACCAACTTACCTTGCACCTCCACCCATCCCTCTCTATCGATATTATCACTTCCCCATCTCACTAGCCACCCCTCACACTCACCCTCATCCTAGTCCAATCATACCAACTAACAACACACAAGGGTAGGCACTTGGGTGTTTTAGCCAATGTTCGTGTAAACTTTCTGTTAATGTGCTGTCAAGCATTGAAATCCTTATTGTCACCACTTTGCCTTTTTGGACAAATTTGTGTGCACCTTTGAAAGTGTCTTAGTAAGTTCCAGTGAATGGTAAGACATAATGTCCCCCCCCCTTCCCCCTCCCCCAATGGTGATGAGTGTGAAAGGAATGGCTTGGATATTGTAGGGATGCTTTATGGTGCTGGTGTGGGGGTGGTGCATCATGGTAGCCAGGGTGTACAGTGTTAAGTGAAGCAAATCGGGACATGGTGAGGCTATCGCTGGCGTACTGGGCAGCAATGTGCGCGGGTGATGATGCCCTGTGTCCAGTGCAGCATCAGTTGATTGCGGAGAAGGTTGGTGTGGATGTTGGTGCTGCTGGTGTGCCCGGTGATGCTGATGTTGGGGCTGATCGTGTTGTGATTCTGAGGACCAAGGTGAGATTTTTTCAAGGGCACCAATGCTGATGGAATAGATGGCAGGTGAGATTGAGATGACAAGTAATCTGTCAATGTTGAGGTAGGTTGTTCCAAGGAGCTGACAGTGGATAGAAAGATTACTCCAGACACTGCATAAAGCTCAAAAGTGGGTTGCAAATCATTAATGCTCCAGCTTCTAAGATTGGGAAGTGAACAGCTGTGAAATGGTAGGTTTTAGACCACTTTTGCAGCTTTCACCTATTCACAGCAATCCACAGTCATTGAGAACACAACATACTTACCTGACGTGATAGCTGCTCTCCGGGAACTTCGTTGAAAACCTGGTAAAATGGTAAGTACATGGGAAAATTGTTCTTAACTCCCTTTTAATAAGCTTTTAACTATCTAAGTTGGCTGACCCACTGCTTGGTGTCGGGTCTGTTCAGGGATGACAGACCCGACACTTGGGAAACTGACAAAGAGGCGGGTTTACAGCGGGATACCGACCTGCTGTCAATCTTTGTGATTTTGACAGCGGACCCGCCTCCAAACCCACACTCTGAGCGCTGGCAAAATTCAGCCCGCGGAATGGGCGTGTAATTGGCAAATGAACTTCAATATAGATAAGTGTGAGGTTGTACATTTTGGTAGGAAGAACAAGGAGGCCACATACTCCTTGGAAAATATGGCCTGGATTTTCCCGTTTCCGACCCGTCCGGAGCGGTGGGGGCCAGTGGACCGCGGGACACCTGGAAGTCTGGGTTTTCTGGCATGTGTGTGTCACGTCATGGGCGGGTTCCCCGTATGGAAGCCAGCCTGATTGACAGGCTAGTTTCCAGTTGGGTGGGAAACGCTGGCTGGACAGGACGCCGCAGCAACAGGTAGGTGCTGGGTGCAACGGGGTGGGGCGGGGGCTGTGGTTCCAAGCCCAGCAAGGGGGTGGGTTCCAAGCCTGGGGTGGGTCTGATCCCGGGGACGGGGGTGGGGTTGTCCTATCCCCGACCCTGGGGGGAGTTGCGATCCCCAGGGAGGTCTGATCCCTGACTCCTGGGTGGGGGGGAGTTGCAATCCCTGGGGGGGGGGCAGGGGGGCGATGGAGTCTGATCCCTGACCCCGGGGGAGGGGTTGGGGTCCGGTCCCCAACCCCGGGGCTGAATTCGATCCCCAGGGATGTCCGATCCCTGACCCCGGGATAGTGGGGGAGGTCTGATCCCCAACCTCGGGGAGGGGCGGGCTGCTGGTGGGTGAGGATGGGGGGCCGGGAAGAAGCATTCCTGTTCCTCCCGGCCCACAAAGATTGCTCCCCGAGGCTGTGCTCGCCTCGCTGCAGCTACTGGGAATCCCAAGGCCTGGGATCCCCAGCCGGCCGGAGTAAAACCTGCAAAGCAGGTTAAAACAGAGGCTTCAGGCCTCATTATCATATTTAAAATGCCAACCTGCCTCCTGGCAGCGGGTTGGCTGCCCGTCCTGCCTGAGTAAAAGTTGAAAGTAGGCGGGTTGGAGGCAGGTTTGGTCAGGATTTAAAATTTTAAAACTTTAACTTACCCGCCCCACCCCCCCCCAACCCCCCCGCTTTTTAATGTGAAAATTCTCCCCATAGTATCTAAATGGGGTAGAGGAGCAGAGGGATCTGTGGGTACAAGTACAAAAATCAGTAAAAGTAGCGGCGCTAGTTAATAAGGCCTTAAAACAACAAACAAAGCACTGGGGTTCATTTCTAGAGGAATATAATTAAAAGCAGAGAAGTTATGTTAAACTTGTATGGGGGCGATTTTCTGAGCCCCGAGGAGGCGGGTATGGCGGTGGGACTGCCGGGAAAACGGCAGAATTTGGGGGCGGGTGGCAAACCCACCCCCAACCCGCCTCCATGCCATCTTCCCAGGAGGCCGGTAGCTGTCCCGCGCTGGGTCCTGTCTCCTTGGAGGCGGGAAGGGATTAAAGCCTATTAACTGCCTGTTAGCAGGTAGTTAACAGGCAGAAAATAGAATTATCCCCCTTTTGCCCTCACAAGTGCAGGCTTCCCGAAGGCTCCAAAACCCGCCAGCTCAGCGAGGCGAGTACTAGGTCTGCGGGGTTTCGGGGGGGGGGGGGGGGTGCAAAAGTGTGGTGTGAAGGTAAGTGATGGGTGCAAGAGTGTAGAGGTGAGTATCTGAGGTAAGTGCAAAGTGTTTTTAAAAGTGTACTTACCTTTGTTTCTTCCTGCAGGCTTCAGTCGGTTTGTATGCGGAGAGTCTTGGACCTCCGTGTTGGAGATGAGAGATGGCCGTTGCATTCACAGATGCAACAACTATCTCAATTCTGTTAAAGAAAGAAGTTTGATGGGGTCATGTATTCAAGACCTCATCAAACTGCAGAGAATGTCAGAATTTTTGACAGATGAAACGTCATACGTTGACGTGCTCTGCAACTGGCTTTCCCTTAATTGGCCTGCTAAGCCCGCTGGGCGGGCTTAACAAGGTCAATCAAGGGAAAATAGCGTGGGTTGGCCACAAATCGATGGAGGCGGGACATCGACCTGACAAGCAGCAGTCCCGCCTCCAACTCGCCCCCAGTCACAAAATCACTCCCATAAGTACAGTTCTGGTCTCCATATTATAAAAAGGATATCGAGGCACTGGAGAAGGTGCAAACTAGATTTACTAGAATGATACAAACTAAGAGGCTATACCTATCAGGAAAGATTGAACAGGCTGGGGCTGTTTTCTGTAGAAAAGAGAAGACTGAGGGGTGACCTGATAGAGATCTTTTAGATTATGAGAAGATGATTCCACTTGTGGGCGAGACCAGAACTAGGGGCCATAAATATAAGATAGTCACTAATAAATCCAGTAAGAAATTCAGGAGAAACTTCGTTACCCAGAGAGTGGTTAGAATGTGGAACTTGTTACCACAACGAGTATTTGAGGCGAATAGCATAGATGTATTTAAGGGGAAGCTAGATAAGCACATGAGAGAGAAAGGGATAGTAGGATATGTTGATGAGGTTATATGAAGAGGGGTGGGAGGAGGCTCGTGTGGAGCATAAACACCGGCATGGACCTGTTGGACCGAATGGCCTGTTTCTGTGCTGTAAATACATTGTAATACTTTGCGACAGTTAAAATTGGCGTGGTATCATTCTGCCGTGGGTGGACTGGAATCTAAATGAAACCAGTGGCTTTCCATTGGAACCTCGCTGACAGTTAAAGTCCTCCCTCCCCTGTGTTATGTCAGATGTCTTTGTCTACATTTTCATACAGCATAGGCCATAAAGCACACAGATGTAGACAAGAAGGCATACTTATAACAAATTAACAAGAGCTAAACAATCTAATTTAAACTTCTAAAAATATTGCCTCAATCACACTCATTGATATTTCAATCCACCCAGCCTCTGTCCTTGGGTGAAAATTATAGTTAAAATTATTGATACTGATGTAAACTACTAGATATTAATAATTATATGTACTTCATTAATTAACTTTACTGCTAGGTGTAGGAATAGTTATTTATTCATGAAATAACTTACAAAAGAAGCAAAGCTTTTCCTATGTGTTCTTTTCAATTGTGGTTCTTACTAAAGCCATGGTCTATCACAGGCAGCACAGTGAGGAACCCGTATACTTTTTTCAATATGCTGGCAAAGCCCTACAATTCAATCTTCTGCTTTGTTACAGCATTTATTTGTCTTCTTTTGATCCTTTTTCATACCCAGTGGATGCAGGGGCTGCGAGAGCTGAAGAATCTGCCCTCCCAGTATATATTAGGTCATAAGAAAAATCTTGAATACCTTACGTATCTGGTGTGTAGACAAAGTAATCATTTGGAACTCCCCATCCAGTTTGAACTTTGCCCTTCAACTTACATGATTTAAATATGCCTTTAGTATCAATATCTTCATATTGTACTGTATAACTTCAAACATACACAGAATTTTTTTTCCAAATTGTTTCTGTAATTCAATCTCACTGTTGAAAGTGTTATTAATATTATGGTGATACAGTTGCATGTAGTCACAAATTCAAGTTGATGGAATGGAAAATTTAGGTAACTGTGCTAAGTAGTAATTAAGTCTTAATAGAACAGGACATTGTTTAATTATTGAGTAAAATTAACTGTTGTATATAATCTAAACATGAAAACGCAAATTTGCTAATTTACATGTAATTGTACTTAGTGTTATTGTGCAGCTTCAAGCATAAAAATGTTAGTGAACATCGTAGAAAAATTAAAGTTAAAATCCATATATACAGTGAATAATTTGCTTCAAATATAGGATACTAATCAAATAATAAAAACTTTTTTTAGGTAGCCAAATCACGATAGTAAAACACCATTTACTGTTCTTAAATTGAATTAACATTTTCTCATGACATGGAAATACAGTACATATAATTAAAACTATTGTGAATAAATAAAGATATGTAAGATCTAAGCCCTGAGGTTACACGGAGGTTCTCCTAGTTTCTCGCCGCAACTGTAGTAATGTTCAGCTGTTTACGCTGTTTCTCTGGAGATTTAGCCGCTGTTCCCCTGAAGTTAGGGCGGAACACTGGGAGAACCTCAGCAGAATTTCAGGGCCTTAGGGCTGACTTTTCATGGGGAAGGCGGGTTGGGGGCGGCGGGGGGGGGGGGGGGCTTCGATGCGGGTGGGAAACCCGGGAAAATGGGTTTCCCGCAGGTCCTGCCGACTTTAACGGCAGGGCTTGATTTACATCTGAAGCCTCTGTTTCCCACCCGCAGCCAGCCAGATGGAGAGGTTGCACAGAAGAGGGAGGGGGCCGGTGCCGGCCTCTGGAGGATCGGGGAGTGGGGGTGGGAGGCAAGTGGAGATTGGAGCCATCAAGCGTGGGAGGCAAGTGGAGATCGGGGCCGTTGAGGGCCTGGAGGGGTGGCAAGTGGAGATCAGGGGGAACGGTAGCGTAGTGGTAATGTCACTGGGCTAGTAATCCAGAGGCCTGGACTAATGATCCAGAGACGTGAGTTCAAATCCCACCACGGCAGCTGGGGAATTTAAATTCAGTTAATTAAATAAATCTGGAATAAAAAGCTAGTATCAGTAATGGTAACCATGAAACTATCGGATTGTCGTAAAAACCCATCTGGTTCACTAATGTCCTTTAGGGAAGGAAATCTGCTGTCCTTACCTGGTCTGGCCTATGTGTGACTCCAGACCCACAGCAATGTGGTTGATTCTTAACTGCCCTCTGAAATGGCCTAGCAAACCACTCAGTTGCAACAAACCGCTATGAAACAAAATAATAAGAAAGAAACCGGACAGAGCACCCGGCATTGACCTCGGCACTGGCTATGGACACGGCAACGGCACACACAGCCCAGTCCAGTCCTCCTCAAAAACATCTGGGGACTTGTGCCAAAATTCGGAGAGCTGTCCCACAGACTAGTCAAGCAACAGCCTGACATAGTCACACTCACAGAATCAGACCTTTCAGCCAATGTCCCAAACTCCTCCATCACCATCCCTGGGTATGTCCTGTCCCACCGGCAGGACAGACCCACCAGGGGTGGCAGTACAGTGGTATACAGTCGTGAAGGAGTGGCCCTGGGAGTCCACAACATTGACTCCAGACCCCATGAAGTCTCATGGCTTCAGGCCAAGCATGGGCAAAGAAACCTCCTGCTGATTACCACCTACCGCCCTCCCTCAGCTGATGAATCAGTACTCCTCCATGTTGAACATCACTTGGAAGAAGCACTGAGAGTAGCAAGGGCACAGAATGTACTCTGGGTGGGGGACTTCAATGTCCATCACCAAGAGTGGCTCGGTAGCACCACTACTGACTGAGCTGGCCGAGTTCTGAAGAACATAACTACCAGTCTGGGCCTGCGACAGGTGGTGCGAGAACCAACACAAGGGGAAAAACCTACTTGACCTCGTCCTCACCAATCTACCTGTCGCAGATGCATGTGTCCATGACAGTATTGGTAGCAGTGACCACTGCACAGTCATTGTGGAGACGAAGTCCTGTCTTCACACTGAGGACTCCCTCCATCGTGTTGTGTGGCACTACCATCCATGCTAAATGGGAAAGATTCAGAACAGATCTAGCAGCTCAAAACTGAGCTTCCATGAGGCGCTGTGGGCATTCAGCAGCAGCAGAATTGTATTCCACCACAATCTGTAACCTCATGGCCCGGCATATCCTTCACTCTACCATTACCATCAAGCCAGGGGACCAACCCTGGTTCAATAAGGAGTGCAGAAGAACATGCCAGGAGCAGCACCAGGTGTACCTAAAAATGAGGTGATAACCTGGGGCAGCTGCAACACAGGACTACATGCATGCTAAAAAGCAGAGGCAGCATATAGACAGGGCTAAGCGATCCCCCAATCAATGGATCAGATCAAAGCACTGCAGTCCTGCCACATCCATGACTACGAATGGTGGTGGACCATTAAACAACTAACGGGAGGAGGAGCTCCATGAATATCCCCATCCTTAATGATGGTGGAGCCCAGCACGTGAGTGCAAAAGACAAGGCTGAGGCGTTTGCAACCATCTTCAACCAGAAGTGCCGAGTGGATGATCCATATCGGCCTCCTCCTGAGGTCCCCATCATCACAGAAGCCAGTCTTAAGCCAGTTCGATTTACTCCACGTGATATCAAGAAATGGCTCAGCGCACTGGATACAGCCAAGGCTATGGGCCCCGACAACATCCCGGCTATCGTACTGAAGACTTGTGCTCCAGAACTAGCTGCGTCTCTAGCCAAGCTGTTCCAGTACAGCTACAACACTGGCATCTACCCGACAATGTGGAAAACTGCCCAGGTATGTCCTGTCCACAAAAAGCAGGACAAATCCAATCCGGCCAATTACCGCCCCATCAGTCTACTCTCAATCATCAGCAAAGTAATGGAAGGTGTCGTCGACAGTGCTATCAAGCGGCACCTGCTCACCGATGCTCAGTTTGGGTTCTGCCAGGACCACTCGGCTCCAGACCTCATTACAGCCTTGGTCCAAACATGGACAAAAGAGCTGAATTCCAGAGGTGAGGTGAGAGCCACTGCCCTTGACATCAAGGCAGCATTTCACCAAGTGTGGCATCACGGAGCCCTAGTAAAATTGAAGTAAATGGGAATCAGGGGGAAAATGCTCCACTGGCTGGAGTCATACCTAGCACAAGGGAAGATGGTTGTAGTTGTTGGAGGTCAATCATCTCAGCCCCAGGACATTGCTGCAGGAGTTCCTCAGAGCAGTGTCCTATGCCCAACCATCTTCAGCTGCTTCATCAATGACCTTCCCTCCGTCATAATGTCAAACATGGGGATATTTGCTAATGATTGCACTGTGTTCGGTTTCATTCACAACTCCTCAGATAATGAAGCAGTCCATGCCCGAATGCAGCAAGACCTGGATGACATTCAGGCTTGGGCTGATAAGTGGCAAGTAACATTCGCGCCACAGAAGTGCCAGGCAATGACTATCTCCAACAAGCAAGAGTCTAACCACCACCCCTTGACATTCAACGGCATTACCATCATCGAATCCCCCACCATCAACATCCTGGGGGTCACCATTGACCAGAAACTTAACTGGACCAGCCACATATATACTGTGGCAACAAGAGCAGGTCAGAGGCTGGATATTCTGCAGCGAATGTCTCACCTCCTGACTCCCCAAAGCCTTTCCACCATCTACAAGGCACAAGTCAGGAGTGTGATGGAATTCTCTCCACTTGCCTGGATGAGTGCAGCTCCAACAACACTCAAGAAGCTTGACACCATCCAGGACAAAGCAGCCCGCTTGATTGGTAACCCATCCACCACCTTAAACATTCACTCCCTCCACCACCGGCGCACCGTGGCTGAAGTGTGTACCATCTACAAGATGCACTGCAGCAACTCGCCAAGGCTTCTTTGGCAGCACCTCCCAAACCCATGACCTCTACCATCTAGAAGGACAAGGGCAGCAGGCACATGGGAACACTATCACCTGCAAGTTCCCCCCAAGTTACACACCAACCTGAATTGGAAATATATCGCCGTTCCTTCATCGTCGCTGGGTCAAAATCCTGGAACTCCCTTCCTAACAGCACTGTGGGAATACCTTCACCACAAGGACTGCAGCGGTTGAAGAAGGCGGCTCACCACCACCTTCTCAAGGGCAATTAGGGATGGGCAATAAATGCTGGCCTTGCCAGCGACGTCCACATCCCATGAATGAATATTAAAAAAAATTAACACTGATAAGGGAATACAATTAAATATGTAAGTAATGGAATATATAATGTAGTCATTTACGATTTTCACTGAATTTGATCCCCAAATCACCAGAAAAATTCCCAGAATATAATTTAGTAGAAATGGAATTTGACTTATTCAGTCACTGTAAATCAATGGCCTTGATGTTATCCCCTACATATCTTAAACACCCCTATTGATATAAAACCATGATATAAAATACTCTCCGACTCACTGTAAGCAATGCCATGGGAAATCTGCTAATCTCTTTCTCAAACTTTTTAATGAATTTTGTGTTTATCAAGGTGTGGGATTTTAGTGCTGGGGAATGGATCACTTCTATTTCCTATACACAGTGTCAGCATCAAGTACTCCCAGCTCAGATGCAGCATGTTAGTCATAGAGTAAAACTCTTGCCACTCTGACCCAACTATTTGCCTAAGCCTCAAACTCAGAAGAGTAGTCCTAATTGCACCAGTGTAACTTTACTCATTTCTGTTTCCCACACCAACAATCCTGTGATCTTTCTGATTGAGATTGCTAATTTTTTGTCAAGTTAAGGGCAGTTTTGTACTATTCCCACTAGCAACTGGGTTGAGACTATAGGTATAGTAGTGTAAAGCTTATGGTACTGGATTACTTACCCAGTGATTGTAAATTCAAATCCTACCGTAGCAAATTATGAAATTGAATTCAGTAAATATGTAATCTAGCAAAAAGTTATCTTGAACATAGGAACAGGAGTAGGCCATTCAGCCCCTCGAGCCTGTTCCGTCATTCAATTAGATCATGGCTGATCTGTATCTCAATGCCATTTACCCGCCTTGGTTCCATATTCCTTAATATTCTTAGCTAACAAAAATCTATCAATCTCAGTTTTCAGTTGAGCTTTTTGGTGGAGAGAGTTCCAGAATGCCATTACCCTTTGTGTAAAGAAGTGTTTCCTGACATCACCTCTGAATGGCTTGACTCTAAGTTTAAGGTTATGCCCCATTATTCTGGACTCTCCCAACAGAGGAAATAGTTTCTCTCTAGCTATCCTCTCAAATCCTTTAATCATCATAAACACCTCAATTAGATCATCCCTTAATCTTCTCTACTCACGGGAATACAAGCCTAGTCTATGCAACCTGCCCTCATAATTTAACCCTTTTAGTCCCAGTATCATTCTGGTGAATCTGCCTTGCACCCCTCCATGGCCAATATATCCTTCCTGAGGTGCAGTGTCCAGAACTGAACGCAGTACTCTAGATGTGGTCCAACATGAGCTTTATACAACTGTAGCATAACTTCCACCCTTTGTACTTCAGCCCTCTTGAGATAAAAGCTACAATTCCATTAGCCTTTTTAATTATTTGTTGTACTTCTCCACTAGCTTTTAGTGATTTCTGTACATGGACCCCTAATCTCTCTGCTCCTCCACAGTTCCTAGGTGCTCACCATTTAAAAAATGGTCTTTCTTAGGTCTAAAGTAGATGGCCTCATATTTCCCCAGATTGAACTCTATCTGCCACAATTTTGGCCACTCACTTCATCTATCAATGTAACAAGCTGATGGATTGTTGGAAAAACTAATGCTCTGCAGGGAAGGGAACCTACATGTGATTCTACTATGTGGCTGAAATGTCATCTGAAGTAGCCTAGCAAGTCACTCAGCTGTAAAAACAATTTCTATGTTGAAGAAGAAGGCCCACCACCTTCTTGGGGCAACTATGGAAAGGCAACAAATGCAGCATTACCCACATCCCAAGAGCAATTGCAATCATTTCTCATGGGGTCCGTATAGCCAGCAGACAGAGGAGACATTCATCCCATTGTTCTAGATCTGAATGCAGTGCTTCACATCCACATCTTTTTTATTATAAAGCACTCAAATATAATGCTGTCTGGGTTCTTAACTTTATCATGCTCCATTGAATGCTATTTAATGGGACATAAGGCACATTGCCTAGCTCCTGAGGAGGATGGGTGTACTAGATTTACAAAACTCTTACCTTGTACAAATTTAGAAGAATAATACGTTTCTGTCTATTGTTGTATTGATATCATCATCACTATACCTTCTTGTGTCCTGATATTTTTTGCAGTTTTGTATTATTTCTGTAAACATGCATAAGGATTTTTTTCAGAACAGGAAGATCATCAAACCCAAACAATATATAATTTTTCAAAATATTTTGAGGATATTTAGACAAAAATTCTCAAACTGGTCTTGGGCTCACCCAAAGTTTGATGTTAAATTTTTATTGCATTTAGACAATTGCTATAAAATTTTACCTACTAGTTAATAAGAAGTTCTTAATAATATTTGAGAGGTTGAAGAAATGTGCAGAAAGAAATTCAATAACAACATTAGTTGGAAAAATATGTGCACATAATATTTAGAAACTTTTTATACAGTTGTGCCGTATATAGCCAAAAATAATTTTGGAATTACTGAAAACTGAGTATATGTACCTTTGAAAGTATAGTTTTAAAGGATTAAAGGGCATTAATTTACATTTTTTTGAACATGTCTATATGTGATCAAAGTTACCATAGAACTGCAACATGCTTTTTTTTTGTAGAAAAATCTGTTATAAGAACATAAGAAATAGGAGCAGGAGTGGGCCATTTGGCCCTTCGAGCCTGCTCCGCCATTCAATAAGATCATGGCTGATCTTCTACCTCATCTCCACTTTCCTGCACTATCCCCATATCCCTTGATTCCCTTGATATTCAAAAATCTATCGATCTCTATCTTGAATATACTCAACGACTGAGCCTCCACAGCCCTCTGGGGTAGAGAATTCCAAAGATTCACCACCTTCTGAGTGAAGAAATTTCTCCTCATCTCAGTCCTAAATGGCCGACCCCTTATTTTGAGACTGTGACCCCTGATTCTAGACTCCCCAGCCAACCTTTAATTTTTGGTGAACAATCCAATTAATTCATTGATTTTGGAGTTCTCATCCTTGTGTTCAAATCCCTCCATGGCCTTGTTCCTCCCTATCTCTCTGACCTCCTCCAGCCCTACAACCCTCCAAAATCTCTGCACTCCTCCAATTCTGGCCTCTTGCGTATCCCCAATTTCTTTCGCTCCACTATTGGCAACCGTGCCTTCAGCTGCCTAGGCCCTAAGCTCTGGAATTCCCTCCCTAAACCTCTTCGCCTCTCTACCTCTCTCTCCTCCTTTAAGTCACTCCTTAAAACCGAACCTCTTTGACCAAGCTTTTGGTCACCTGTCCTAATATCTCTTTATCTGGCTTGATTTACAAATTTGTCTGATAATGTTCTGTGAAGTGCCTTGGGACATTTTACTATGTTAAAGGTGCTATATAAATGCAAGTTGGGCTATAGGCATAATATTTATTTTCTTTTACTAAATTGTTTTGAAGATGTAAAGTTGACTAAGACTTTTTGTATTTTGGCAGCTCTTTCTGCAATGTGATTTTTAAAATCAGGGTCAAGATACATAGTATATATTTATCATCATATTAGCACCATTAAGTTAGGGCAAAAGTATTTTAAGGAATAAGATTAATTTGTCTAAATTGCAGATTATTGAAGGTTTATGAGATTAAAATATGTGCATTGAAAGAATTCTAAAGAGCACACCATTTTTCTAAAACACATTTTTAATTGTTCATTTCAGCATGGAAGATGACTAGTAAGATTTCTTTACTGCAAGAGTGACAGAACTGGCTGTTCAGAATTATTCCTGGAATTAGAACAGCATGAGGCCTGCTCTGCCAATCTAAGGTAACAGTGCTGAAAGCAAGAAATATGAAGTGATGTATGTCCAACCGAGTGTATGTTGACAGTGTCAGTCTTAGCAAAGTTCCACATGCCTGCAGCCAAAGGAGTCTGCAGAATGGGTAAATCTGGGTGTGCAAACACAGTATGAGGCATGGTAAACAAAAATTGTATTTTTATAGGGTTTTGAACCAAAGTAAGCCAACACAAATTCAAAATGTCCTCTGACCTCTTCTGTGTCCCTAGGTAATGTTTGCATTGTGACACTTTGTATTAAACCAGTTTATTGATTATGAATCAATTTCAATTGACATAGTAGTAAAGAATATATAGTATGATTGTCACTGCTTAGACATTACTGCAGCTTGGATAGCTCAGGCCTACCAGTGAATCTGGTTTGGGTTTAAACAATGAGTGTGTGTTTCTAACTGCAGTAACTTACAAAACCTATAAATGTGACTTGTGACAGACACCCAGGTAACCATAATCTTGTGCTGTGTAGCAAACTTAATGTCAATATAATAGTCATTTATCAGTAATAATTAATTTAGATTTACAATTAAAAAATACTCAAGGCATAACACAGAATTTAAGAATAAGACTGGGCAGCAAAAAGGCCAGTCCAAACTGACTTGCCAACCCTATTCATAATAATTCATGCAGAACCTTGTTTCCTTTTGTCATACACTTTAATTTATTCTGTATCAATATAGTGCAGTATCTGCAATATAGCAACATGTTGTACCTGTGTCTGACAATGTTATGGTTAATTTGTTTGTCACAATAAAAAATCTGTTGTTCTTTGCTACCAAAGCTGTATCAGTAAAATAATGTATTACAATATTCATTTTGTAATTTATTGCAGTAATTAATTTATTACATTTTCAGATTGTAAAGGTATGTCATACAATCATATTTTATTAATAGCTAAAATGAAGTCTAGAGCTTGTTTTTTTGTTTCCAGTGAACACCAACAGGATGAAACATTATACAACATTGTACATTCTTATTGTCTTCATAATTTAATTAATTGTGGACGTACCTTTTTCCCCATAGTCATACACAAATTTAATTTTAAGCATTTGGTATTCCTGTACTAATTTGCTCATTGGAGTGACAATCATTTCAGACTCAATGAAAGTGAGTCTCAAAGCTTCTAATACAGTAATGAAGAATATGTGGTAATGGAAAGTGGACAGAATATGAGTTTCACAGTGTACAGTTCAATTCCCAACTGCATATAGATTCTACCAATAATGTTACAGTAGCACAAATTTAAACCACACCCCCTAGAACAAAGGTTATCACCATAACGAATGTATGCTACTACTTATCCATAGACATGTAAGTTGTAAACGGAACATTGTAATTTTACTTTTTTTTTAAATCTCTTATCAAATGACCAGAAAAGCTTTGCTGAAAACAGCACATAAACTGATGCTAAAAATATAATTTTCTCTAGAGTTATCTTTTGTGTTGACCATTTTTTTTAGTTACTTTAAACAAATCTCAGTCTGGCTATGGTGGAACCTATGAATACAATACACTGGATGGCATTAATATGAATTGCAAATGCGTTTGACTTCAAAACCTTCCTTTATTAACTTCACATAAAAATAAAAATCTGCAAGAAGAGTTTTGACTGTGTTATATTTACTAGTGATAGCAGCCCTGCTGTTAATACATTCATACCGGGATTTTAATGCCCAATAATGGAGAATTAGAAGATGACAGGATTATAGAAGGTGTGGCCTTCCTATACTCCCACCCCCATTACATTAACAATATAATTGTCAAACAAAAAATGTTATTTCAATTAAAAATATAAAGTGATGAATGCTTGCATTCAATTTGTTAGCATGGCAGTTTCAAAACCTTTGTTGGGTTGAACTGAAGTTAATATCTAGGGTTGCTGAATGTTTTTAAGAATTTTGTCAACTTGTAGGGTCAAATTTAACATGTAAGGTCCTTCTAAAAAAATAATTTCAAACAGTAATTCTGAAATCTACAAAATACCTCATTTCGAATGATTAATTAAATATTAGCTCCAAAGTGTTCCTGTTTTCTAATAATAAGAAATGTTTGCACATAAAAAAAGAAAGGGTATGGGGGTACGATGGAATACTGTTAACATAAAAAGACACAGCCTTCAGCCTGTCAAAACTTAGCCATTAATCATCTCTAAAATATTCACCCAAAATGGCACCCTCCAAAGCAATTAAAAATAAGTTCAGGTTAAAACCAAAATTTAACATGTAGGCCTTTATTATTTGTGTGTAGTGAACGATCTAAACAATAGACTGCCATGGTTGTGTTTCATTTCAAAAAGAAAACTGAAATATGGAAATATGGAATACATTATAGCAATATTTGCCTGTTAAATCTTGATTTATCAAAAATCTTATTGAAGATTCCCACAGGAATATAGACATGACAGTAATGCAAAACACAGAAATGCGCTTGCACGTGAGATTTGCAATATGGGGAACTGTAAATAAATCCATGAATATTAAGCAGCACAGGTACTAAGAATGTATATTTTACTGGTGTAATGCATTTATTTTAGAAAACCAGAAAACCAGAGCAAGTTGTAAGATATGGTACTATGAGCACTAGAAGCATTTTTAGACAAAAAGAAAATTGTGTACTTACAGTGGTTCTTGTTGGTTTGGGCTACTACAACACACAACATCCACACATTGTTAGGACTGTGCAAGAACACATCAGAAAAGATCCTTCAAAATGAGCTCAATAATTTATGAATTGTGCATCTTATTAACAGCTAAATATTCCGCACTACTGCATGATGTCCATTCAGAAGGAAATGCATCTAATGCTATTCAGCTGCTGGAATTTTTTTTTAAGAGTTGTGCAAAGACAAATATATGTTGGTTTCATGTACTTTCGCTTGATATGTTTAATGCACAGTATATGCAGTACAGAAAATGAATGGTTTTGTTATTTGTTCCCTTAGTATAGTCATAGTTTTTCTGCATCAAATGTCAAGTTAATTTACAGCATGCAATCTATGATATGTTACCTTGGTTTGTGGTTTTGTCTGTAACACATGCAGCTGGGATCAAGTTCAGAGATGGGGGAGGGGCAGAAAGAGAGCCCATAGCACATAATTCAGTGTCTGTAAATTGGCTGCATCTATGACGGCGGGCTGAGGGCCTTGGCGCTTATTTGCATGCTGCAGAATATAGAGGATTAAGCTGAAACGATTTTCATAGAGGATTTAGGCCTGACATTTGTTATTCGGTTCACAGACCTCCCAAAGGAAAGTTTATTTTTTGTTGTAGATAAAATATGCTAGGATAGAGTATGCCTGATTTAGGGGTTTCAGTAAATAAATATCTGTAACATGTTCGTTAGGTATTTTTATAATATATAATGCTGAAGAAGATGGCTGAATTTCAAAATTCCTAACTGTTTTCATCTTAGTACGCATTTACTTTCAACCTACCATTTAATCAATGGTCTATAAAACTGACTTTATTGGTCATTGCTTAGCTACCAATTTTTAATTATTTTCAAAACACTTCTTATCACTGTGTTTCTGCACAATTCCATTTTTTCTTATTTTGTACTATTTTTTATTAAGAAAGTGATTTTGTAGCAACAATGGAAAAAGATCTTAAATGTGCACTGTACATCTGTATTTCAACCAGTGCCTTTGGATTGTACTGATATATATTGGAAATGTGAAGTCAATTGTTAAAGAACCAAACATAATCATTTTTAAAAATTTCTTTTAAAACATAATCACTTTTTATAATTGCCAGGTAAAACAGATTGATCCATTGTTTGAACCAACAATGTAAAAGTAGAATATAGCTCAATTCAAAAGGATCTTAATGATAAATATTTGCATTCCCTAGAACAGAACTTAATTTAAAGTTTATTTGAACTTAAGTGTTTCTATTAATGTTGCACACATCTACTATGTTTGTTAGGAAACATGAGGTTGCAAAGAAGTAAATTTTATTTTATTTCATAGCTATTTAGAAAGAGTGAGTTTGTGACATTTTGTTCAATATAGTGGAATGGAACAAAAATGATTTTTTTTTATTGAAACTATTAATGCAAATGTAGTGATCAGGGTTTGGTACTGACTTAGTAAATGCTGACCTGGATATTAAGACCAATCACTTGTGCTGATTTGTATGGTAAAACTGGGAGAAGTTTTTATAATCAGTACATGTGAGTATATTTGAAGATATGCAGAAGTGCAAAAACAGGTTGTTTATTGGATTTCTATTTAAATACAAGGATTATGGGAAATAGTAATTTAAGTCTGAACTTTTCCTGTTCACCACCCAATTTAATGCCAAGTGGTTCTTATCTATATTTTATTTTAGTGTTGTTTCCACAACATGTTCAGTCAACATAAATTTAATTGCTCCAATATATCTTCAGCTGAATTTATAAAAAATATGATTTCTTTCAGGGGAATGTGACATTTTAAATTATCATGCAAAGCTTTCTAATTTTATATCAATTCTGAACCATAGGTGAAATATTTGCATAAAAATGATGATGTATTCTTTGAAGTAGACCCTAATGGGTTCAATCAGGCGTTTAGTCCTGTTCTGGCCAAGTCAGGTTTTATATATAAAAACTTCACAGGCACATATACACACAACAAGCACAACTTTGCTGATTTCTTGTTGTGGTTCCATGAATTTTTAATATTGTGCATCCCAAAGAAAGATGTGGAAAATTCATATGGTAGTCGGGAATTGATGGGAATAAAGAAGTGCTCATTCTCTATTAAATACAGCTTTCAATATTAGTAGAAGTATTCGGAAACTCTATTTAAGTGGACTTAATAGTGAAATACTGTACAGACTTGTGCTTTGTTTTATTAATAAAACTTGATCCCAAAATTATACAGCACTTGTACTTAATTTTAATGCTATATTGCACACATGAGCTATTTCATCATTCATAGATCAAGTTTTATAACCTATAGTCTCTCTTTATAAGAAAGACTAAAGAGAAAATATATAGGTTATAAAACTGGAGCTTACCTTGTAAATATTGAAACAGCCTAGTCAAGAATAAAATGCATTTCTTTGGAGGGAATTTACTTTTTACATATTAGGTCCACCACGTTCCTCAGAATAAATTGAAATAAATGTATCTATTATATTTCATTCAAGTCCTAAACTTAATGGGAGTTTAACCCTCTGAGCACTGAACTTTGTCTACCAGCTTTTTAAACAAATATTTCTTGTTTAAAATATGTATTTTGACAAATAATAAAATAACATCTAATCTATGTACCAGTTAGAAAATAAATTCTGTCTCATGCTTCCTTCATGATGTATAACTATAGCTATTCCAGTTGTTAAGTGTAAATATTTTAAGAGAAAATAAATGTATTTTTTTTAGCTTAATCCAAGATGGCTGTCGTTACATTATATATGTATTGGTACTAAGTACATGTTGTTATTGGAGCTATTACTGAACTGTGATGTCAAAATTGCGTATTGTGTTTTTCTAAATAGGCTTTATTTCAGTCAGTTATTGAAATATATTAATACATTGTATACCTTATAGACATTTTACACGTAGCACAGCGCTAATCATATACAGTCATTCATTGGAAATGGCCAGGCCTACATAGTAGAATATTACTGTTACAATATCCAATTTACAGCCATGCCCTTTGTGTTGCATGTGAAGTTGAGCATCTTTGGTCTCCATCATACTGATGCATATCCTCGTTTATTATTATTCCATTATCGTCATGTCTTCTCAGCAGGCCCCACTAATTATAATCGAAATATTCATGCCAGCATGGCAGTTCTGTGATATTGAGGTTTGGCCAATTATGTAGGTGTGACCCAGGACTTGAAAGTTGAAATTCAGCATCTGTTTTCAAAGGTGGTATCATATTTTGTGGGAAATATAAATTTTATTTCATCCATACTGCTGTATTAAATAACGTACTGAAATAAAAGCCAGTGAAGATTTAAGTACTCTTTGTGGTTAATATAAATTTTGTTCATTCAAGTGCAAGCTTCTTGCAGAACAACTGTATGCATTAAAATGCAAGGAGACAGCATATATTGTGCTTTTACTAAAAGTAATGATCAAGCACTGCTACGAAAAGGTGCAGTACAAAGCATGTGTGATTGCTAATTAAGTTTTTGATAAAATATATTAAAAATGTTAAAATATAAGTAGCTATACTTTTATTTTATTCCATTTAGCCAATTAGCTATATTTTATAAATAGTAACATGGCAAAATTTGGTGCATATTTATGCTATATTATATGAGGATGTAAAAATGAGAGCCCAAATAAAGTGGTCTGCTGGTAGAAAGCAAATGTGCCATGAAATTGCATAAAATTTGTAGCATGTAGCAGCAATCAAAGTATGTGCTGCAGGATATTCACTCCATTTGTAAACATGTCTTTATTGTAAGACTACAAAAAGTTGTAACATATTGTGTTAGATTGTTAAATATTTCTAATTTTGAAAAATGAGTATTCAAGCTAGCTAACAATGGCGTTGCTTGGAAAAATAAATATAGTCTGGTCTCGAAAACTATTTAAAATCTAATTTGGAAATTTTTATTTACTTAGTAGTCTCTTATACAAAAATATTAGCCATTTTCTAGTGGATTGTTAATAGATTGATAATAATACACCAATTCTTGTTTTAGAACAAACCTGAAAGCCCCATTACTTTATGTAATAGAAATGGCAAACCTACCTGGATTCAAAGCCTATATTATATATATATTACTGTATGTGGGGGGGGGGGAATCCTTTAAATAAGAAATCTCAAATACTCCTTAAATTAATATGAAGGGTTTTTTAATAGTTATTCACAAAATATTGAAAAAATATTTAAGTATATTTTTGTAAGTTTTATAAATATTTAATGCGAAAATACGAGGAATTAGTATTTGTCGCTGTTGCTTAAATTGATGTATGTTACTGTCCTACAAATGTCACATCAGATAACCCAGAAAAATTACTGCAAACCTCCATAATTATGCATATTCATGATGCTGTTTTACAGTGCTAGTGGTGCATTTGATAAGAACGAAAAACACATATATTTGACATTGCAAAATTACTAAACAGAAAAATGCAAATAGACACAGTGAATGTTTTATTTTTCTTTGGTTAACATTGATGCAGATGTATTAGTCATTTGACAATTTTGTAAATAGGCTTTGGGTGCGTCAATTCTTTTAGCTGAAGCAGATGAATTGTCATTGTCTAGAATTATCAAGGTCAATTAGAATGTTAGATTTCTTTACTATACTTTTTTTTCCCACAGACCTCTGTCATTGCAGTAATGGTGCTAGTATTTGATATTGGTCTCTCACACTACGGCAATATAGGGATTTGTCACGCATAAACATTCTGCATACTGTAGATGAGTCGTGTGCAAATTGTGTTGGTAACAGTTTTGCATGCATGATGAAGATGAAGACTGAGCAATACAGTAGACGTACAGGATGTCCAATGGCTGGCTCAATAGCTCTTTGTATTGGAGCGCAGAGCAGAGTTAATCAGGAGCTCTAGAAGTAATTAACGATGGAGTTTGGGTAGAGCAAATGCTTGGGTAAACAGCAATTGTTCTTAGCACAAGATTCCAAACAGAAGCAACAATGCTGGCATTGTCCTGTGCCTCTCATTAAGAGGACTCAGGCACAAGAGCTGAGTGCTCAGAGGCGGGTGGGAACCTAACAGGCAAACTGTGCGCTGAACGAGTCTCCCATGATCCCATTACAACAAGCTCTGGCTTTTGGCATCAGCAGTGCCAGCTGCGTTGGGAGAAGCCAAGCCTGTCATAGCATCTACACATCAAATCTTGTAGCACAGAGGCAAAGGCATGGTTGGAGCTTAACGAAGGAAAAAATACAATAGCATCCGTTAGGATTTGTTTGTGGACAGGGCTGTTTATCAGTATATTAGGCATCATAAAAATAAATCTTCTTGTTTTAGAGAAAAATTAATGCTGGTTAATGCAAAAATGAAATATATTTTGAAAGTTATTGTGAGTTTTGTCATTTCTATTGCAGATTTTGTGATATCTGCGGTTTCTGTTTCTGTTATTGAATCCATTTGTGTAAAACAGGCAGTCTCATAGCAATGATTTCTTTAACAAGAGTATTTAATTATGTATGAAAAAATGCTATTTGATTGTACACATTGTTCTACCTATTGCTCAATATCAGCTATAGGTATCATCTGACCATGCTATGCATCAATTTTCTGAGTTGTTTGTGTGTGATTTATTGGTAGATTAACAAGGCCCTGTTAAGCACTTCAGTCTATAAAACTCAAAAGAAAATGGGTCTGTTAATGTTAATGCAAATTTGTCCCTACCCACTTCTCATAAAATTCTTCTGACTACAAAAGAAGACACAGATTCAGTGATGAAAACAAACAACCAATGAAATATGACAGTAGCGTGCAATGAAATTGTTTCATTGTTGTTTAAGCAGTGGATCGCAAACAACGTGGCCCATTTTTTGTTTATGCTACAATGCAGCTACATGATTGAAGTAGCCTCTATCGCCCAATTTAGCTACAGAACACATGACAATCAGACAGCATTACAGTGAGGCTCTAACACAAATGAGGAACTTTCGAAAATTACAACACGCATACAATACACACACTAGTTCATAGGATTATGTTGAACTTGCTGCATATTTATTGCTGCAGTATATTTACATTGCTTAAGATATAGGACAAAAAGGCAACCTGCACAATGATTTAATTGATTTATTTGATTACTTCATGATTTCATTTTGAATAAGAGACTTTAGTCAGGACCACACAAAGGAATATTCAACAATTAATGTGTTAAGCATAGACTAAAAAAAGCCAAAGTATTTGTGTTAAAGAATGAAGCTGATATGTTCAGATGTTCCCAAACGTTCCAACAAAATGCCAGATTAATTGAAAATGGCTTTGCAGTTAAAAATCTGGAGACAGTTGCTATTTTTTTTAAATGGGATTTAAATTAGGTTCAGCTTATCTAAGCGCATCAGGTTTATCACAGAACAGTTTCCGTACCAGCAGGAGTTTAAGCAAAGAAGCGTTCATTTCCTTTATGTGATCTGCATAAGATGATGTCTACTACTGCTCTGTCACTCCTAGAATTCATAGCTTTAGAAAATCATCAATATGCTGCAGGCAGGCGAAAGAATTTTATTTTTACCTTTCGGCACCTTATTAATTATGTGACTGATTACTAAATTTAAAAACACAATCTGTTTACCTTGTATTACAAAGTTATATATAGTACAGTATTTGGAAACAATATTCAAATAGCACATTTAAAAAATAAATAAATAAATTAACAAGTGTGTAGCTTAGTCAGACTTAGTGTGATTTGAGAAGATAATACATTGCAAAGTTTTTTTTTAATGTCTATGATACCATAATGATGTTTTATTATATTTCATGTAGAATATTTATTCGAAAAAACATTTAGTCTGAGAAAAATATGCAAAAACAAGAGCAGATAATGCAGCAATGCAATTATGGGTAGAATTATTTTAATACGTTTATTTTGTAAGAATAACTCTATAAATCACTATTATAAAGTAGACCCCTACTTTAAAATAAAAATATTAAGAGCTGCTGCAGTAGGTAATAGGTAGCTAAGAGTAAATATAATTAGCTGAACTATTAAATTATGTTTTACAAAAGTAATGTTATAATTAATGAAAAATAGGTAGTTTGATGCCAATGTATGAAAACACACCATGGTGATTTTTTTGTGCACTTACTCATTATACTAAATGTACTTGGGATTTTGGTTGTATTTAAGATAGCAAAATTAACCCAGCATGGATAACACAAGATGTTGCAGCTTGCATTTTGTTAATTAAATAAAATCTCTGCAATTTTTTTAATTACCTATTTCTTCTCAATATTTTCTGAACCTGAATAATAAGTTGACCTTCACCTCGATAATGTTGTGGCACTTTGGACCAGATATAATAGTTTTAGGGTCACTAGTGTGACCTCAGCATAGAGATCACACCTGGAGATTTCACCTGTCATGGAAATGGAAGTTAATATATGTTTTTCTGTTTTGACATAGAAATAATATTATAACATGTTTTTGGTGTATACTGTTCATGGAGCAACCATTTTTTTCCGCATGATCACAAACAAAAGGACCATCATCATAACTTAGACATATACTGCCTTTTCTTTTTCATCACTGGGTAATATCCTGGAATTCCCTAACTAACACCATTGTGGGAACACTATCGGCACAAGATCTGCAGCAGTTCAAGGAGAAGGCCCATCACCACCTTTTCAGGGCATCTAGAGATGGACAATAAATGTGGCCTGGCCAGCATCGCCCATATCCTGAGAACAAATGAAAAATAAGAATATATCTTGGCTTCTGTCATATTTTGGACAAAGGCATTTTAAATACTGTCTTTCACCTTATAAACTTAAAGTTAGAGGTGGTGCTTTGAGAAACATCTCTAATGACGTCATCTGTATTTGTTTACAGTGAATAGCGTTTTACACCATCATAAAAAATATTCAATGTTATTTTTATTCACAAATGTATCTTCATTTCCCAAATTAAAAAAAAAGTATTGCAGACTAACATAATGTAAAAGTACTATAAAATCCTAATTCTATTTCCTGCTGTAAAAAAGTCTGCACACAGAACCAGGCAAAATGACATATTACACTGGCACTACCACCTGTAAAATTGGGCAAACTTACATCATTGAGCTATCTCTTTAAATTCAGGCCTAGTTATGCCATCACGATGTATAAAACCCATGACAATTGTGTTACTTTTATTGTTTTACTATTATGGTTATCAAACAACTTGATAAACCAATGTAGGGCAAAGTTCAAAGATGACGATGGTTGGATAAAAGTAAAGCTGCAGCAGCACACAGCTATATTTTCATTTTTTAATATTTAATTTTAAAATTTGATATTTGCAGTAAATTACGTGTTTACGCATTATTCATTCAGAATCTCTTTCTCCATCTATTTAGGGGGAAATCAATGATTGCAAGTATTACTTATGAATGGTGCTGCCCTGTTGTCTGCCATTCATAGAGCCAGGGACTCAGGGTAGAAAGTTTGATCTTCCCTGAGGCTGGAATTTTCTGGGGTGGTAGCGGGCGCGATCGGTGGCAGGTCGGGTGGGAAAGGTGTTATTTTTGACTGTGGGTTGGGAAACTGCTGTCATCTCGCTCCCACGCGCGTCTGTCATTGCGGAGCCGACGAGACTGGCAGCGGCGGGTGACCCAACTGAGATGATTAACAGCTAGTTGTCAGACCCTTAACAGGCCTTTTTAACTTACTTTTAAAATTTAACTGCATGACCACGGCAATCATGCTGCTCAGGAAGCACGTCTGTCAACCTGAGGCGGGAGTTCTGTGGCCATTGCTCCAGCTGATTACTTGACAGCATCAAATCATAGAGTCATAACGGCACAGAAGGAGGCCATTCGGCCCGTTGAGTCCGTGCCGGCTCTCTGTAGAGCAATCCAGTCAGTCCCATTCCCCCGCTCTATCCCCGTAGCCCTGCAAGTTTATTTCCCTCAAGTGCCTATCCAGTCTCCCCTTGAAAACATTGAGTGTCTCCGCTTCCACTACTTCCGTTGGCAGCGAGTTCCAGGTCCTCACCACTCGCTCCGTAAAAAATTTTTGCCTCACATCCCCCCCTGTATCTCTTGCCCAAAACCTTAAATCTGTGTCCCCTAGTCCTTGTACCATCAACTAGTGGGAACAGCCTTTCCCCGTCTAGCCTATCCAAACCCGTCATAATCTTGTACACCTCTATCAAATCACCCCTCAACCTCCTTTGCTCTAATGAAAACAAATCCACCTTCTCCAACCTGTCCTTGTAGCTAAAATCCCCCATCCCGGGAACCATTCTGGTAAATCTCCTCTGCACCCTCTCAAGTGCCTTCACATCCTTCTTAAAGTGTGGTGACCAGAACTGGACGCAATACTCCAGTTGTGGCCTAACCAGCGCTTTATAAAGGTTCAGCATAACTTCTCTACTTTTGTACTCAGTACCTCTATTTATGAAGCCCAAGATCCTATATATCCTATAAGATCCAATATGTCCCGTCACCTTCAGAGACCTATGCACATTAACTCCCAGGTCCCTCTGTCCCTGCACACTCTTTAAAACTGTGCCATTAAGTGTATATTGCCTCTCCCTGTTCCTTCTGCCAAAATGCATCACCTCTCATTTCTCTGTATTAAATTCCATCTGCCACTTGTCTGCCCATTCTGCTAGCCTTTCTATGTCCTGTTGCAGTCGATTGCTATCTTCCTCACTGTTTGCCATACCCCCAAGTTTGGTGTCATCGGCAAATTTAGAAATTCTACTTTATATTCCAATATCCAGGTTATTTATATATGTCAAAAAAAGCAGTGGCCCCAACACTGACCCTAGGGAAACACCACTGTCTACCATCCTCCAGTCTGAAAAACAGCCATTTACCATAACTCGCTTTTTTCTGTCCTTAAGCCAATTCCTTATCCAAGCTGCCACTGACCCACCTATTCCATGAGCCTCAATTTTGTTAACCAGCCTTCTATCTGGTACTTTGTCAAACGCCTTTCTAAAATCCATGTAGACAACATCCATTGCATTTCCTTCATCAATCCCCCCTGTTACTTCATCAAAAAATTCAATCTGCCTTTTACAAATTCATGTTGGCTCTCCTTAACTAGCTTAAACCTCTCCAAGTGCCCGTTAATTTTTTCCTTGATTATTGTTTCTAAAACTTTACCCACCACTGATGTTAAACTGACCAGCCTGTAGTTACTAGGATTGTCCTTACACCCTTACTTGAACAATGATGTCACAATTGCCACTTTCCAATCCTCGGGCACCTCCCCCGCATCTAGGGAAGATTGGAAAATTATGGCAAGCCCTTCTGCTATCTCCTCCCCCAATTCCCTTAGCAATCTGGGATGCAAGCCATCTGGACCAGGTGACTTATCCACTGTAAGCATACCTAGTCTTTCTAGTACATCCTGTCTATCAATTTTCACGCCTTCCATTGCTTGTACTTTTTCCACTTCTACCAATATTTTGTCAGCATCCATCTCTTTAGTAAACACCGATACAAAGTACTCATTGAGTATTCTAGCCTTGCTCTGCGCCTCTAAGCATATATCACCTTCTTTGTCCCTAAAAGGCCCCATCCCGCCTCTTATTACCCGCTTACTGTTTACATGCCGGTAGAAGATTTTTGGGTTCCCTTTTATGTTAACCGCCATACTACTGTCATACTCTCTCTTTGCCAATCTTATTTTTATCTTCACTTCCCCTCTCAACTTATTGGGCTCGATTTTAATAGCCCTGAGGAGGCGGGTTTGGAGGCGGGTCTGTTCGGAAAATCGGGAAAAATAGCTTCAGTCACCCAACCCGCTTCCATCCCGCCCCCCACCCAATTTTCGTGAGTGTCCGTTCAGCCGCTCCCAAACTTACCCGTCTCCAACCGGTGGGACAGGTAGTTAAGGCAGTTAACAGCCTGTTAACTGCCTTGCTAATCCTATTTTCATAGTGGTTTCCCATTTTCCTGCTTCTGGCTCCTGTTTCCCGACTTGTCAGAAACAGGCCAGGTTCAAGGAAACGAGTTGCTGGAGGACATGATTTGAATGCATTGGTGGAGCACTTTAAAAGCGCCCCTGAAACATGGCTGACATTCAAATGCAACAACTTTGCTGTTGTAGGTATGGGATAAGATTTTGCACATATACTGACCTTGTGACTGTTCAAGCTGACACCCATCTGCAGTGTAGCATGAATGGAATAATTTCAGGCCACTTCGACTGTGTGCTTGCAAGATTGTTACCTCAAATGAAATCTATAGCAAGGGGATGGGAAACATTTATGCCCTCTCATCCTGGTCCTCATAATCGGGGGAATAGCAGCCGTGTGACTCAGCGCAGGTCTTCCTGGGAAGAGGAGTAGGAGGAGGACGAGGGGAGCCTTGCATGCCCTGTTGTGACCAATGTAGCATCCTTCCAGTTCACTGCTGCCCAACAACCAGGATATGCACACTGCTATGCCACACTAGCATAAGCTTACTCTTCAACCATAGGTGGCCACCATATGGCTCTGTAATTGCAGGCGACACTTGTCCAATGTCATACTTCATCTCTGCTATACCCTGTTATTTCCTATCACTTTTACCATCAGCATTACAAAAGCAAGTCGCCCTGCGCCCTCAATGCGCTTTTGCGATTTCCCATAACACATAGATCACACAATCAACTGTTTGACATAATTTATCTTTAACACATGACAAAACGATAATAAACCAGCAAGAGTCAGAAAAAAAAGAAACATCACCCAAGTGACTCCCCTTGTGACTATAGGTGCTTAATCTTTCTCCTACCCGTGCTTCTACGTGATGCTTCCCTTGTGGCTTCAGCAGATGTAGAGGCACCTTGCTGACTAGGATGCTGCGTCTGTTTAGACGCCTTTGGCGGGTGTCCTCTGGGTTTGCGAGCCTGGGAGGGCTCTTCAACAGTCTGCTTTTCCTGCAGCTGTGCAGGGGCTGAAACGGCCATCTCAATTGTCGCTCTAAAGTGGGTCTCTGACTGAGGGCTCCGCAGTGGCATGGTCGTGTGAACGCTTTGAGAGGAGCCCACACTTCCTTCTGTCCTGCCAACAACATCCCTCTCATGGGTCAGCCGCACCTCAGTGCTGACAAATGGCTGGAGAGCACCTTGCTGCACTTCAGGGGGACCATGAGGACCCGTATCTGCACTGGCAGTCCTCCTCAAAAGGATGTCCATGAAGCTCTGGCCTCTCTGCTCAATAGCTGCCCATCGCTCCTCCAGAGATGTCATTCTATTCTGAACAGTCACCGTGTTTTCCTGACTCTGGCGACTTATTTCCTCCATGGCTGTAGCCACCCTTTCCACTGAGGTAGCCAGCCTTTCCACGGAGATTGTCATCCTATCCATGGTGGTGCATTTATGCGCCATTGTCTCCACCACTATCCCTGGAGGCAAACCCTTCCAGAGACACCTGCACTTGTTCCTGTATTTCACGAACCGCTCTTTTTCTGGATGGCCCCAGAGGCACAGCATCTGCATGCAGCTCAGCAGAGCTAGGAGAGTCCTCCGACCTTGACCGAGGACTTTCCACTGCTGTCGCTGTCTCCACCATCTGCTGATGCTCACTTGTGCGCTGTGATAGACCAGGTGACAACACTACTCTAACTCGCGATGGCCCCACTGAGGTGTGCGTTGCTGCGCTGGTGCTGGGTGCGCTGAGTCCTGGTGATGCTGGTCCCTCAGAGGCTTCAGGTTCCCCTGAGGAGATGTCCAGGTCTTCGTCCTGGATCGTGGGGAGGGGAGCGCTCGATGGTCCTGTGGGAGAGTAAAGGCTTGAATTAGACATCTGATATTGATGTAGCAGACACATCCTTTTGAGCAGATGATACAAATCGATTCTCTATGAAAATCATATTCCATTGCTTTCTGAGAGGGATGAAACTCTATTATGTCACCAGTTTCCTCTAGTGTGCCCATCTCTCCATCGCTCACTTCCAGGTCCTCGCCACCTCTAACAATCTCGTTTGCTGCCTCCTCAGCACTGGTCAATGTTGCTAGGGTAGGTGTTCCTCCTCCAGTCATTGCTCTCTCCCTCTTATTATGGGCTATCTTTTCCTGCAAGGAGGGACACAAGCGGTGTTTCAGCCACAGTGATGAAGTGAGTGTGATTAATCTCTACCATAGAAGCTTTGAGGTAGACGAAGATGGGGTAAGGTGCCAAGAGGAAGGTAGCTCCCTGTGCATTGTTAGTTATTTTCACTGCATGACAGTGAGAGCGAGTCTAAGGGGTGCATAGGCAGGATGCTGAAGTGATTCAGTGCAGAGACAGAGATGGATAGGAAAGGGTGCAAGGGAAGTAAGAGTAAGGTGGGATGTGAAGGAGGAGGCTTACAACGCAGAGTACTGGTGATGAGAAGAGAAGGGAAGCAGAGTGAAGGCAAGTGAGATGGGATACTCACTTTTGATGTTCTCACAAGATAATTTAACCTTTTTCGGCACTGGATCCATGACTGCGCATAAATGGACCTTGCGCTCACCTCCTGAGCAATGCGCAGCCAGGCTGCCTTGGTCTGCTGAGGAGGCTTCCTCCGGCCATCAGGAGGGAAGAGAATCTCCCTGCGCCCTCTGACAGCTGCCACAAGAACTTGGAGGGACTCATCATTAAAACTGGGAGCTGCCTTGCCTCTGGAAGAAGTCATAGCGTTTAAATCAAGTTCAGGAAACCACAATAGAAAGGCTCAGGCTGGATGGAAGCTTTAAAAGCAGCTGCTATGATGACGTCATCAGAGGCGGCCAGCCGACCCGATCCCACTCATTGGACCGGCCAGCGCGCCTCCATGAAAATAACAAGCTCGTTTAATAAAAATCGCACATCTGCAGCTGTTCCCGTCGGAAGCGGCTCCCGAACCCGCCCACCACGCAATCAGACTCCAACCCGCCTCGGGAATTAAAATCGAGCCCATTGTATTTGGTCTGGTTCTCCCTTGAAGAATTCACCTGACATTCATCATACACCCTCTTTTTTTGTTTCATCATCTTCTCAATCTCACTCGTCATCCAAGGAGCCCTTGCTTTGGTTCCCTTACCCTTCCCTCTTGTTGGAATGTACCTAGCCTGTATTTGGAACATCTCCTCCTTAAAGATCACCCATTGTTCCATTACAGTTTTTCCTCTCAGTCTTTGGTTCCATTTTACCCTGGCTAGATCCTTTCACATCCCATTGAAGTTAGCCCTATTCCAGTTTAGAAGTTCCACGCTAGATTGTTCCTTGCTGCTCTCCATTGCTAATCAAATCTTATGATACGATGATCACTCGTACCCAAGTGTTCTCCCACAGACACTTGGTTGACCTGGCCCACCTCATTCCCCAGCACCAGATCCAGCAATGCCTCCTTCCTAGTTGGGCCAAGAACATACTGGTCAAGGAAATTCTCCTGAACACATTTCAGAAATTCCTCCCCCTCCTTTCCCTTTACCCTAGCATTATCCCAATCGATATTTGGGTAATTAAAGTCCCCCAATATCACCACTCTATAGTTCTTGCATATCTCTGCGATTTCCCTGTAGATTTGCTCCTCTATCTCCCTCTCACTATTTGGAGGCCTGTAGAATACCCCAATAGTGTGATCATACCCTTTTTTTCACCTCAACTCTGACCAAATGGATTCTGTCCTTGCCCCCTCAAGAACATCCTTCCTTTACATCACTACAATGTCTTCCTTAATCAGCACTGCCACCCCACCTCCCTTTTTTCCTTCCCTATCTTTTCTGAACACCTTATATCCTTGAATATTAAATGTACAGCAAAAGCTCCCAACTGCCAGATGATCTCTTTCCTCAGGCAGAAGCTGTTGCTCAGTCCATTTCCAGCACAGATTCTGCAGGCTGCAAGTATTTCCAGCAAAGTCTCCATCCAGTGTCACCTCATTGGAAGAACTCTCTCACCATTGACAGAATGCTTCTGTCATCTGTACTTCACCTGCCAGCTATTCCATCAACATGGCTGCCATTTATACTGTCTCACCTTTGTCCTCAGAATCGGACCATGATCAACCCCAACACCAGCAGCACCAGGCACACCAGCAGCATCAACAACACCACCAACCTTCTCCGCATTCACTGGATGCTGCATAGGGCAGAGGACATCAGTACCTGAGCACATTGCCTCCCGGGAGGCCAGAGATGACCTCATCATGGCCAGATTTACTTCACTTTACGCTGTACACCCATATGGCTGCCACATGATGCACTAGGTTGGCACCACCCCACACCAACACTATAAAGCATCCCTACAATTCTTTTCACACTCATCACCATTGCGAGGGGTACCGTTATGTCTCACCATTCACTGCAACTCATTAAGCCACTTCCAAAGGTGCACACAAATCTGTCCAAGGAAAGTGTTGAAAATAAAGATTTTTATGTTTGACACCACATTAATAGAAACTTTACATAAACATTGGATAAAACACCCAAGTGGCGACCCTTGTGTGTTGTTAGTTGGTATGATTGACTCGGATGAGGGTGAGTGTGAGGGGTGGCTTGTGAGATGGGGATGTGATAATGTAGATAGAGAGGGATGGGTGGAGGTGCAAGGTAAGTTGGTGTGAGTAAGGATGTGCAGGAGTAGGGTAGGGAAGGCAGAGTAATGGGGATGTGATGAGAGGCACAGCAGGATGAAGTTGAGTGTGGCTTTGTACTAACGTTTCGTGATCTAATGATATCATTGAAACGTTTGCATCACTGCACCCAGGTCCTCCTGAACACATCCCTGCTTGTGTCCTCCTCTGCAATCTGCAGCCAGGCTGTTTTGGTCTCCTGGGGAGGTCTCTTCCGCCCATCGGAAGGGAAGAGGACCTCCCTGCATGCTCTGACTCCCTCCATAATCATATGGAGTGAGTCATCGGAGAACCTGGCTGCGGCCCCCTGCCTCTGTGCTGTCATTGTCAGTGTTTGCAGCACTCCAATGCTGTAGTGCATTGACAGCACTATGTTAGATTAAACGTCAAATCTAATGTGGCCACGGTCCCTTTAAATATCCTAGCTGAAAACGCGTCATGAATGACGTCATCAGACCTGCTCCATTTAATTGGGCCGGGTAACGTGCTGGGCGGGTTTAATAGGCCCTATCAAGCTAAAGTCATTTTGAGAAGCGGGATGGAGCCAACAGCGGGGTCACGACCCGCCACGCCGACTGCCCGCACCGGACCTGCAGAGGTAGGCAAAATTCTGGCCTATTTCACTTTTTTTTTCTTCTTTGTCTAATACATTTCAACTGTAAATTTTAAAACAGAGAATGTCGTTGTTTCAAAAATAGAAAATGATGGAAATACACAGCAGGTCAGGCAGCATCTGTGGAGAGAGAAACAGGCCACGATTTTGCAAATGGATGCGGCTTGGGAGCGGGTCAGCTGGTTTCCGGGTTCCAGTCCCGCCCCAACTGCATCCAGCCAACGGACGTGATTTCACATCGATTGGCCTTGTTAAGCCCGCCCTGCAGGCTTGCTGGCCAATTAAGAAGAAGCCAGTCATTTGATGACGCATCATCTGCCGGTTTTCTTAAAGGGACCACATACAATTTTTCTTTGACAGCTCATTTCTCAGTGTTGGACAGCATTGAGGTGCTGCAAACATTGACAATGACTGTTCACGGGTGAGCTCTTGCACCCAGGCTCTCCAATGACTCCCTCCTTAGGCTAGAACAGATGGCAGCTGCAGGTGAGGTTACAGAAGCAATCTGTCACTGGTGAGAGAGGTTCTCCCAATGAGGTGGGACTAGACATCGATTTCAAAACTTGTTACCTACAGAAAAGAGTAAATACATTAAAAATGATTTTCCCAACATTTCCTTACCTCTGAAACTCACCAGCGCACCATTGGATCCTTTCAACCACTTCTGCAGCTGTCATCAATCCAGAAACATTAGAGCAGACTCACAACACGCCACACTTACCCGCCGTGGTGTCCGGACGTTGGGGAAACCGAGGCAGATGCGGAAAAATTGAAAAAGAGCCTGTTAACAAGTATCAAGTACCTGTTAACAGCCAGGTAAGTGGCTATAATCCTCTTCCCGCCGCTAAGTGTCGGGTCCATGCGCAAATCGGGGACCCAACACTTGGGAAGATTGATTGGCGGCGGGTTGACAGCGGGTTTCCTGCCCGCTGTCAATCTTTGCGATTTTCACAGCGGTCCTGCCTCCAATCCCGCACTCTGAGGACCGACAAAATTCCGGCCACAGAGTTAACAGCCGGAATTTTCCCACAGAAAAATGGGTCGGTTTGGCGCGTGGCGGCAGTTAAATTGTTAAAAATGGGATTCCCGACCTGATCCCACCTCCAGCCCGCCAACTTCCGCTGTTGCCAGAGGCGGGATGGCAGGCGGGCAATCAACCCGCTCCCAGGGGGCGTTACCTCAATTTAAATATCGTATTGAGCTGGAAGCCTCTTTTCCCTCGTCAATTTTGTGCCTGGGGATGGGTTTCACACAATTTGTGAAACCCAGAAGTTAAACCGAGGCGGGGACCACTGCATCCAGGAGGTAAGTGGCTTTATACCTACCTCCTGGATCCAGGGTCCCAATCATACCCACCCACTGTGATCGGAGACCCCCCCACGAGGTCTCCGACCGCCTTCCCAGGCCTCCCCAGCCAACCCCCCCACCCCCCAGGCCCCCCCCACGAATGGTGATGATGAGGCCAGCCATGATCCTCCGGTGACCAACCCCGATCCTCTGCCCCCCTCCCAGCGATTCCCGATCTCCCCGTGACCCCGATCCCCCCCGCGATCCCGATTCACCCGCCGATTGCCAACCCCAATCCTGCGATCCCTCCCCCGGACCAACCCCTCACAACTGAGGCCTACCCACCCGCAGCAAACCAGCCAGCTTGTGGGAAACCGAGGCCTCACATTCAAATCACATTCGGCCTCCTGGGTTTTTTCTGCCCGCCTCGGACCCCCCACCCCCTGCCAACCCCATCCCACCTCCCTGAAGAAATTTCCGCCCAATGTTTCAGGTCTATGACCTTTCATCAGAACAGATTCATTCATTCAGTCATTCAGAACCAGTTCTGACAAAAGGTCATCGACCTGAAATGTTAACTCTGTTTTTCTCTCTCCACAGATACTACCTGACCTGCTGAGTATTTCCAGCATTTTCTGTTTATATTTCAGATTTCCAGCATCCGCAATATTTTGCTTTTGTATTAATGTAGTTGTTTTTATCATTTCAAAACAATAAAAACATTCCAAAATCCTGTAGTAATCTTTTGAGCAAGTGTCTTAATTTGTTCCATCAAATAATACCTGGCATATGTGTAAATAAGCAAGTTTAGGATTTAGACGAGAAAGTACATTTTCTGTGACAGATTTTTAAACATGTTTTGGGTAGGAACAGAAATCAATTGTGTATTATAGTTGATATGTAGCAGGTATCTCAAAATTCATCAACTTTCATGGAGGAGCCTCAGGAGATAGTTTTGAAATTTGCTTTTCTATTTTGCTTTGTTATATGCAAGAGCAAGGGTCCCCTTGTGAAGGGTAATCACAGTTTGTAGGTTGCCAAAGTGGTATCCTAGGTTAAGGTAATGAGGAGAGTGGCTGAGTGTCAGAGAGGAAAGCAACAATAGCTTCGGCAAGAGAGCAGTGGCAGGCATAAGAAGGGTAGGGTTGGCATTCAGAGGAAGGAGGTTATTGTGCAACAAAAGAACTTGTACCACTTTTAATGGGAGGGAATATGTCTCAAGACACTTACAGGCCAATTTCTAAAAATGCTAGACCCTCTCTATAATGTCAATTTTACAAATAATGCATAAAGCAGTTAGTAGAAAGGGAGTTATAAATATTGCCCACAATGTCAGAAAGTATTAGAGTGAGAGGTTATTGTAATAAGAAAAGGAAGTTCCTGTATATACTGTAGGGAATTTTATTTCCAATCTTCTTCCTGCTTATTTCCTCCTCTGTTGATTCTTGCTGAGATATGGTTTCATGCTTCCTCTGGTAGCTCACTTAAGTCACGTTTTTACATGTGTAATAGCCCAGACAGTGAGTGTTGATGGACTATCCAACCACAAAGGACATCATAACCAAGCCCAATCTTGTCTTCACCTAATGTCTACACACCTGGGCTTTCAGCATGAATTCTGGTTATTTACCTCTCCTCAGCCCAAGGATGTTGAGTTCAGTTCTGGCATCTGAACTTCTGCCCTGCTCTGATCAGCTAACTCAGCACAATGGTGAAAGGTTTCAGTTTGGAATTTAGGTAATCCAACACAAATACCAGTTGCTGTACAATATCTTGTGTTCTCGTCTCCAAGATTTCAGAATTTGAATATTTGAATAGATGTATATATTTTTGTTTCAGAAATATATGAAATTAAGCTTTCAGTACCAAAATTTCAGATATATAATTAGAAGTACTGGAAATCCTGGTACAATAGTTTCATCAGTGCATTATTCTGTTCATGCCTATAGAATGTTAAACTATTATCAATATCTGCGTGATGTCTTGTTTGAGTGGCCATGGTTAGGACTCCAAACTGTTTGGCTGAAGATCATTGTAATATTCACCACAGGGTAGCAAATCTGATTGGCAAAGTTTACAATCGAACACTTAATGCAATCATATTACATTTCTCTGTGCAATATTTTTTTTATTTTTGTAAGATCACTTAAAATAAACATGCTAAGGCCTGTGTAAAAATTGTGAGCACAAAGCAGGTAAAGTGTTTAGACATCAACTTCATCAATTGGAATTTCTACCCTCATAGGCCTGTGCTATCTTAGAAATGTTATTTGTTTGTGCTATAGCTACAAAAACTGCAGGAGCATGTTTAGGCATTTAAAATGTTTGTAAGTAATTAGCACATGTAAGAGTTATCTCTTGGTAATAATGAACAAAAGGTGCATGGTTATCTAGGTTTTAAAACACCTAGGTCCATTTTAGCACCTGGTTTTTCCTTGTGGAAAAAGATTCCCCTAATGCATTAAAACCCACAAGAAATTCATGCATTCTCATTCAACATCAACTTGAACTTAGGGGTAGAGTTTCCGTTAGTTTTGCGCCCAGATTCCCGCGCAATCGGCCGAATCAGTGCAAAAGATCGAGGGATTTTAAACGTCAGTGAGTTACGCCCAAAAGCACTTATATTCATGGTTCCACGATATTTTACGCTGGTTCAAGATTCAATTCGCCCAGATCAGGCCCCGCCCACAAAACTACCCACGCCCCCCATGTCAAAATTGCAAGGTTCCGCCGATTGCGTGGCTTTGTAAGGCTCTTTAAATTGCGTTCATTTTCTTAGGTGCACAAGCATTAGTAGGCGTGTTTTAAAAGTTTTTCACATCAAAAAATATTTACCTAGAAATTGCGGTCGCCTCCGACCCGTGAAACATTTCCGAAAGTGGTGCCCAGGCTGCAAAGAGTTGCGGTCTCCAGGCGGACAGCAGCGTAAAGGTCCACGGATCCCAGGGATGCAGGCGGTTCGGAAGCATCCCTGGGATCACGTGGGCCCGGTCCTCCAATGACAAAGGAGAATTCCATTGCAATCATTTACAAAGGGAATCCCCTAATGATATGCAATGGAATTCCCAAATAATCATACAATGTACAGAATTTTAATAATTAAACAATGTACTGAATTGCAAATTTATTCATCAGTTCGTTCATCGCACCAACCTCAATAAAAATTTAATTTTTGATAAATAATTTTAAACATCTTAATCCAGGCCAATATTTGCATAAACTCATTTAAACTTTATGTGCATAATTTTGGATTTTTTAATGTTTTATTTAAGCCTTATATATACTCTTATGCTGATGCAAGCAGGCCCTATGCCTACTTTCACCAGTCGTAAGAGTAACATGGGCAATTGCTGGGCAGTTGTTGGGCAAATAGCCCAACTCTGCGCCAGCAATAATCATTTTTCAGGCGGTTCGGTTGATCTGTCGAGGCATACCTTGACAGATCACAAGTTCCGGATTTCACGCATCACAAGCGCATGCAGAAATCCAGAAGTTGCGGGGCCTTTCAAATGGATTACGATGGCATACTCAGGGCCATTTAATTTACTAAGAAACTGACTAGTGTACACCAATGAAACTATTAAATGGTTCAGTATAGTTTATTTAAGTCATTTTCAATGATTTTAAATCAGATTACTCACAGATGGAGGATGGACACCCTTATTAAGATGCATATTTTTGCTGATACACCCATTTTCAGCTGTATTAATAATGCTGCACCAGGTTACTAATCTTAATAGTCATACCTAGCACAAAGGAAGATGGTTGTGGTGATTGAAGGTCAATCATCACAGCCCCAGAATATCGCTGCAGGAGTTCCACAGGGCAGTGTCCGAGGCCCAACCATCTTCAGCTGCTTCATCAATGACCTTCCCTCCATCATAAGGTCAGAAATGGAGATGTTCGCTGATGACTGCACAGTGTTCAGTGCCATTCACAACTCCTCAGATAATGAAGCAGTCCATGCCCACATGCAACTAGGCCTGGACGACGTTCAGGCTTGGGCTGATAAGTGGCAGGTAACATTCATGCCACAGAAGTGCCAGGCAATGACTATCTCCAACAAGCGAGTGTCTAACCACCGCCCCTTGACATTCAATGGCATTACCATCACCGAATTCCCCACCGACAATATCCTGGGGGTCACCATTGACCAGAAACTTAACTGGACCAGCCACATAAATACTGTGGCAACAAGAGCAGGTCAGAGGCTAGGTATTCTGTGGCAAGTGTCTCACCTCTTGACTCCCCAAAGCCTTTCTACCATCTACAAGGCACAAGTAAGGAGTGTGATGGAATACTCTCCACTTACCTGGATGAATGCAGCTCCAACAACACTCAAGGAGCTCGACATCATCCAGGACAAAGCAGCCCACTTGATTGACACCCCATCTACCACCTTAAACATTCACTCCCTCCACCACCGGCGTACCGTGGCTGCAGTGTGTACTATCTACAAGATGCACTGCAGCAACTCGCCAAGACTTCTTCAGCAGCACCTCCCAAACCCGCGACCTCTTCCACCTAGAAGGACAAGGGCAGCAGGCACATGGGAATACCACCACCTCCAAGTTCCCCTCCAAGTCACACACCATCCTGACTTAGAAGTATATCGCCAATCCTTCATTGTCGCTGGGTCAAAATCCTGGAACTCCCTCCCTAACAGCACTGTGGAAGTACCTTCACCACATGGACTGCAGCGATTCAAGAAGGCGGCTCACCACCCCCTTCTCAAGGACAATTAGGGATGGGCAATAAATGCTGGCCTTGTCAGCGATGCCCACATTCCATAAACTAATTTTTAAAAATACGTCAAGGAATACTTTTTAATGGAAAAAAATGAATACGTTCTATTAAGCTGCCCAAATGGGTTGGTTCATGCATTTTACATTTGTGATAATGCAAATTTATTTTAGCGGAAACTTGAACTATAACCTAATCAGTGCAATTTCAAGCGCATTTTGGGTGCAATTTCCTGATTGCGGCCAAAGCGGAATCTCTACCCCAGTGCCTTTAATGTACTTCGCAGAGGTGTAAAGAAAAATGGGTCCCAAGGAAAGATTAGATAGGGTGCCCAAATGCTTTGTCAAAGAGGTAGGTTTTAAGAAGGGTCTTAAGGAAGGAGAGGGAGGTGGAGAGGTAGAGGGATTTAGATAGGGATTTCCAGAGTGTAGGACCTAGGCAACTGAAAGCACTTATCATTGGCAAAGCGAGACTATTGATCATCATCTTCACAACTTTGTTCAGTTAATGCCAATGCTTTTGTTATAGCACCAACAGTTGAGTTATACTGCATGTTTTGTCTAATGCAAAGCAGTTCCAGCTATGCATCAATGCAAAATGTGTAGTTTAACTCTGATATTAAGTCATCCTTTTTAAATTTAGGTAAGTATTGTGAGCAGCTTGAAGAATAGTCATGCCCTACTTATCTTTGCACTCCCTGGTATAATTGCAACCAGTGCAAGGCAAATATAGAAAACTGACCACCTGGCAACTTTTTAACTTGACCTTTCACCATTTTAATAGAATCAAAGTCCTGTTCACTCTTAGTTAACATTAAAATGCAACTGGTATGGAGGTGCTGGTGAACAGACTGTGTGTGGGTACACATGCACAGAGACTCGTTTCCCCTGGCCAGAGAGTGATGTAGAAATCAGGTTTGATGGCTGCACAGCTTTCTGATCAGCTATTGTTCTACTGTGCCAGTAAAGAATTAACACACACACACAAAAAGAAAACTATGGTGAGAAAAAGAGATGAAAAGTTCATCTGCTCACAGTTTTCTAAGAGACCTAGGAAAGTCAAACCAGTACCTATTGCACAACAGCACCCTATGTTACATTGGTTGTAAATTTGTACTCTGTTATTTTGTTACTTGCTTCAAGTTTTATTGTTATAACCTTTTAAAAAGTTTGAATAAATGTTATCTGCTTCGGTGAACATGTATTAATAAAATGTCATGGGAAAGTTAAATTCCACCAAACGCACTGTACACTAGAATAATCACATTGTGCCATCATAAAGCTAGTTTCTTAAAATATGAATATAAGTTGGTACTGATGAATATGATTGTGGGATGAAAATGTGATTTTAAAACATAAAGCCCAGTACATTGAGTCTTATCATTTCAATAAGTATAAATGCAGCTGCTTACCACAAGTTAATTATAAAAGATAAACTTGATGTCAGTTTTACTTAACAAGAGGTCTCTATAATTTCCTTTCATCTGCTCATTTTAAAGAATTTACCTAAAATCTCTGTTAAGCTAAAAATATATATATTGTATGTCTCACCACAAGAAAATGTATGGAATTAAGTAAAGTTGAGAATGTAGCTCTGCCCTCTGCTGTGGGTTAAGAGCAAGCCGACCATCGATGCTGCTTCGATCGACTCGCCACTGCAGGATGTACAGATGTTTAGTCTACCTTCTGCTGCAACATTTTAATGAGCTATTTTACCTCCCAAATATGGCAAATGTAATAACATATATGAGCAACATATGTTACTGTTAAAGTGTGACTTAGCTCTACAAGATATACTAGTGAAGGCTGAATGCAACACATATAGACTGCATTATTTTTTGTTTTCAAAGAAGCAGTCCGCCCCTTTAATGTGCCTATTAAAAAGAATGTCGTATATGTAAATTAAGGAATGTAGCATGGTATTATAAAGGTGATAAATGCTGTTCTATATGCTTAATAATTCTTGGCTTGAAAGATTTCACATTGATTGTAGTGCTGGCAGCTACATAAACATACATCATTTGAAAGCAAGCAAAAAAAAAATCCTTGAGTAGAACATGCCATCATACTGCACAATGCCATGGTTACCTTTCACCGAAAACGCTTGTGTGAAGCTTAATACAAAACACAATGGCTGACTGTGTTCTTTAATGCTGTCTTTGTTTTTCTTTTTCTTTCTTTATTTTAGTCACTGCTTGGGCAGTTTTCAATAGTGATTTAAAAAAATAAATAAAAATCTTGCCAAAAAAACCCGAAACATTCATTTATGGTCATTAGAAGCGTCCCGGGTAGCATAAGAAGATTTTCAGTTGGGCACTTCGGGGATGGGAGGAGGGTGCTGAGACACAGGAAGGAAGTTGCAAGTGATGCTGAGAGTCCAGCGGCAGTGCATGTCTTTACTGTTACCAGAGTCATGGGAATGGCGAAAACAGTTAAGGTTCAAGGTCATCGCTGACATTCAGCTGTCGGGAGCTGTATTGTCTGTTAGTCTTCACTTCACTGACACATTTAAGGGTACTTTATGCCAACCACAAAGCAGCAGTCGATTGATACCATTACATTTCATGTGCATGGAAACCGGTCCATATGGAACATTGTACTCTGGGAACTGTCTAACATTTATTCATGCAAGTTGTACTGAAATTATACCTTCCTTGATTTACTTAATCCATTTAGGAATTTTGGAGAAGCACAAAGTGTAATTTAACAGCGATAACAATGTGTATATGGGAAAACTAGAGTATTCGTGACATTTGGGAATGTGTCTGATAAGTACCAGCATTAACCTATCATAACTTTAAACTGAGAAAACCCTACAGTTTGAACACACACAAAAAAGCAAACTATGCTGAGAAAAAGAGAAGTAAAAGAAAATTTATCTACTCACAGGTTTCTAAGGGTCCTAGGGAAGTCAAATTGCTCAGAAATGATATAAGACTGTGCAATGAAAAGAGGTAAAATGTAAGCCTAGGTCAGGGTACCAACTGTGATTAGCTCCATTGTTGGAGGCCCTTTGAGCTTCATTGGTCCCAAAGAAAACACCACTAATGAATCTATCTGAGCTTGGCAGAACTTTGTATTGAAGGCCAGTTATAGTGGTTCTTCATGGTGCTGTGGCATACCGTAAGTATACAGAAAATTTCTGTACAGTCCCATTCAACTTCCACTAGTACAAGGGCCACCAAACGTTCTTTTACTCATTTTTCCCAAGAATTCCTTTTGCCATTTTTAAATAACGGTCATTTAAATGAACTATATTGATACTGTTGATACTGTAACAGGAGAAAAAAGCTAAAAATAGTTATTGATAAACAGACTAGAATATAAACAGCATAGCAAAGTACTGGCTTAAATAAAAACAAAAAAAAATCAAAATCAGCATCTGACTGAAAATGATTAACATTTCAGCTGGGCCCTTCATCAGCAGCTCTAATGAAGAGTTTCCATCTGAAATGGCAGCGTGTTTTTTCTTTCAGAGGCTCACGGATCTGCTGTATATTTCCAACATTGTTCTGTTTTTATTTCACATTTTCAATATCACAGATTTTTCTTTTTACCTCTAAGTTACTACTTTCTTAGCTCTACTTTATTATCAATTTTTTGTTGGGCAGGATATTACAATTAGTACATGTCTAGGAATCCTAACCAATAATGTTCATACTTAATATCTTAAGTTACAAATCAGAGGACACAAAGGTTATCTTTTCAGCAGGACCCTTAAGTTCCTAAACAATTTTGAAACAGCCATGGAGTGAAATATGCGTTCAATGTTGTTAATAACTATGTGGCTGAATTTCAAAATTATTAGAAGCATAGGCATCACTATTGTGAGCTTTATTTATAGAAACAGTTTCTATATCTACAATCATATCTCAGCATTGCACTCTTAGTAATGTCCAGCTTTGTTCAAAACCAAAAGGACATCTTTACTGTGATACAGCTTTCTTTTTGCTAAAAGCTGTAGAAAAATTCACAGCAAATTTGCGTGACTATGGCATTTATTTAATTTATTATCAAGACAATAATTTAATAAAATGCCTTGAAATATTAAGTTAAAAAATATGTGTATGTGTGTGCATAGATATATATATTCTAGTAGTGGAAGATGTGTTGAAGTTAAACAGTTGCATTTAAGCAACACCAAATTTTACATTTATCTAAGCTAAGATTCTTCTAATAAAACTTGGAACGTGTGCCAACAACCTCAATGTGGATCCTGTGAAGGTCTGCTGTTTAGTTTGTCTCTGACATTTAGCAATAGAGACATTTTCTCTGAAATCTGTAAGAAAAACCTTTGGGCAGTGTTGTAGGGAGCAGAGTCTCATGCAATCAAGTCTGACATGTCACAACTTTTTTCCCCCCCCCCTTCCCCCCCCCTCAGAAAATAGTAAACCAGCAGTTGTGATTTCTTGTCTAACTCTTCACTCATGTCTAAACTAAAACTTTTTAATATTCCACTAAACATCTGCAAATAAAGCCACAAAAAAGAGAGGAGTGCAACAAGATAAATCAACTTGAATTTGAAATCCACTGCAGCATATTAAGTGGCGCAGTCTCATTGTAAGAAAGGGCGACCCCGCGGCTTCTTGCAGTTTGAAGCTAATTGTTTTCGTCAGGATGGGAACGTCTGGAAGTCCATTGCAGTGTCCCACCAGCACAGCTTCAGTAACTGAGCCGGCCTGCAGAGAATGAACCCACTTTGTACCGACACAGCGGGCTCAAACACCACCTATTCTGCTCTCCAAACTGTCATGCATAACAACTTTATTGTGCTAAATTGAACTTGAAAGCAACCAAAGGCTATGAGAAGGAGAGGCTATGAGAAAAGCGTGCTGTCAGCGTTGGCAAAGGCTGACCTGGAAAGAAGATTCTGAGACAGGAGAATAAAAGACCAGGCCCCATGAACACAACATATTGTTTCATTTTAAAGTATGATTCCCATACAAGAGAAAATAGAAAATGTGATGTAAATTTATTTAAATAGATTCTGCTGCTCCAAAGTTTGCCAGTCACTCTTGCTTAACTTTCCCAGCTCCCTGATTCGTTGCTTACAGTGGGAATATAATGACATATAGTCATCATTGTAACAGCTTCTTTGCAGGGGCACAATAATGATTAATAGCCAGCAGCAAATTTTCACATGGGCTCGGAGGCACTGTGGCACTAAGCATACCAAACACTCCCAAATCCCCTTTTCTATTCCAATCAAAAGTCCTCTCCTTGTACCTTGCAGTTATGAACAAAGCCTATCTTAATTCCAATCAGATTTCCTTAATTCAGAGTAGACCTTCTTTTCTGATTGATTCGTGTGCTCTTTTTTCCCTTTCACTTCTTTTCACTTTTGTGCTTCAGAGGCACAGTGGTATTTCTTTCTTTTTTTAACATTTGTTCCCAGGATTACTAAATATTTCCTTAAAAAACCTTAAAGTGGTAAACTGTAATCTGCTGTAGAAGAGAAGGCTGTTTGTAAAAAAAAAAATTTCTCTCTCCTGTTTTCAAATTCTTTGACCAACACCAAGTTGTAAGAAGTGTAAAGGAGCAGCAAGCCTGACAGACATAAATCTGGGTTTGTCCAGAGTATGCAGAGCCACAACAATAGGTTGGCTCTATTCATTGTATCACAGCTGGTTCCCATGAGAGACTAACAACTGAGAATAGAGTAGATCAGTTTTCCTGACGGGGATGTTTATTCATTTTATGATGGTAGTCACTTACAAATGAAAAGGATTCACATTAGGTTTGATGTGTATGACATATATTCATAATGGATCCCAACTACAGTACAAAGTTAAATGTAAGAGTTCAGACAGCGCATATACTTCAAAGATCCTTCATTTTAACCCTTGTAACAGGAGGGTAACAAAATATCTGTACCTAACATCTTCGTACATGTAATTTTATATTGTCGTCCACCAATAATTTTCTGGTACAGAGCATACATCTGTGACTTACATATTCTCTTGTCAGTTTATTAGCCTGTCTACTAATGTTGAGCACAGATGAAGTTTACATAATTTAAAGATAAAGCTTTTTAATGTGATTACAGAGGAAATCCTATACAATATTAAGCAGACACTCAAGGGACAGATAGACTATGAATGTTTGAAACAGGTGGCTGTTTAATACGGATACAATCCTTGCACAGCTGAGCTCCACTTCAGGTGAGTTAGTATAGTTAAGTGTTACGCTTTAAGTGCATGTAGAAAGTTTTGTGCTATCATATATCTCCCTTTTAATCTGTCTCTCTGCCAATTCCTTCTGCATTTTCTTTCTTAAATTTCACGGCTGAAATTTCTTGAGTCAAAAGGTTGTGGGTTCAAGTCCCACTCCAGAGACCTGAGTACAAAAATCTAGGCTGACACACCAGTGCAGTACTGAGGGAGTGCTGCACTGTCATTAAACCGAGGCCCTGTCTGCTCTCTCAGGTGGACGTAAAAGAGCCCACGGCACTATTTCAAAGAAGAGCAGGGGAGTTATCCCCAGTGTCCTGGCCAATATTTATCCCTCAATCAACATCACTAAAGAAACAGATTATCTGATCATTATCACATTGTTATTTGTGGGAGCTTGCTGTGCGCAAATTGGCTGCCGCGTTTCTTACATTACAACAGTGACTACACTCTAAAAAGTACTTCATTGGCTGTAAAGCGCTTTGGGAGGTCCGGTTATCATGAAAGGCGCTATATAAATGCAAGTCTTTCTTTCTTCTTTCTTTCTTATGTTTGCAACATTTCAGATTATTTCTTTACCTATATCTTGGTTTTTTTTAGTTCTTTTTCTCTCTGTCTTGCTCTCTCCTCACCTGCCCCTCCCCCTCCCATTTCAATCATTGTTGCATTTACAGATATACTCTCCAACTCCCAATCTTTCTCAGTGAAAACATGGAACAGAACTTAGAAATGTGATTGGTCCTGCAAACCGTCACTAAACATTGTTGGGTGGGATGTCCATTGGTAATTTGATCACTTCTGGTAGGGAACATGATGTGCACTACATCTGAAGGTATGATTGCTTTAATCAACCATCAATCATCAATATCGAAGCAGAGATTCTCAGAGCGATCCTCTTGTTCATGGTGGAAAAATACATTCTCTTATCCTGCCTACATTGTGAATGTGATTTGTCTGTGTTAACCGAGGTTTATTTAAAACCTGTACCAAGTGCATTCTTAAAAACAAATTGGGCTGGATTTTGATACTGGGGCGGGCTGGGGTCGTGTAATCCGCATTTCGTGTTAGCCACCCGATTCTAAATCGATGTGGGAGAATGATGCCATTTTAACCTAATTCGCCAATTGAGTTCCAACGTGTGGCCAGTGAGTTTTTCCAGTCTGAAAGTCGCCTCCGATGACGTCATCATTGCTGCTGCATTTAAGGTCTGCAACAAGCCTTGCCTCTTCTGCAGACTGCCAAGCTTTTGCCCTTGCATGTTAGAGGCACCTGCAGGAAGAATGGCCAGCCAGAGACCTAGGTCTGCACCCCGCTTTGATGACGTTGCCCTGCAGGCTTTAGTAGAGGGAGCAAGAGCAAACAAAGAGGTGCTCTTCCCTTCTTCAGGGAGGAAGAAGCCTCCCCAGCAAACCAAGGCTGTGTGGATCCAGGTGGCAGAGGAGGTCAACTCTTTGTCAATAACCCGCAGAACCTGGCTTCAGTGCAGGAAGAGGCTTCATGACCTTCTGAGCACTGGAAAAGTGAGTATGAATTTAAATCACCCTCAATCTGATCCCCATTGCCTCTCCTCACCAGCACTCAGCTTTAGCAATCTCTTCCTCCACATCCCACTTGACACTGACATCCATGCACCCTTACACATTCCCTCTCTCTCTATGGTCACATTCACCTAACTATTCGACTATGCAGCCCTCACACTCCCTATCACTGTGATGCAATTACAACTTACAACACACAGGGAGGGCCCTTGGTCTTGCCACCTCACTCCATCTTTGTCTCCTTCTAAGCATCTATGCTATGGATTCTCTACACTCACTCCTTCATTCTCACTCAAACTCCACTTGTCTCCCTCATTGCAGGAAAAGAGAGCTCACAATAAGAGGGAAATTGCGAGGACAGGAGGAGGGCCACCCTCAGTAGCCCAGCTCACCACCTGGGAGGAGGCGGTCCTGGAGATGGTGGGAGTGGAGGAAGATTCCCAAGTTGGGGACGGACAGACGGGTGCATCACAGCAAGCTGGTGACAGAATCATTTTCCATCTCTCTCAATGACATTGCATGAGTCGCTGATAATGATTCTGAAGCTCTAACAGATGGACTTATGATCATCTGCAATATGCAATGTGCATGTAACCTTGGCCTCACATCTCTGACTCTTTCCTTTACTCCCCCCCAGGACCATCGCAAGCACCCATCCCCACTATCCAGGAGGCAGAGCATGAGCCTCAAGACTCCTCAGAGGAAGCTGCAACCTCTGAGGGCGCAGCGTCAGCAGAATTCAGCGCACCCAGCACCAGCACAGACACTCACACCTCGGAGGGAACATCGCGAGATAGAGTAGTGTTGTCACCTGGTGTATCACAGCTCACAAGTGAGCATCGGCAGATAGTGGAGATAGGGACAGCAGTGGAGAGTCCTAGTCGGAGGGCACAGGACTCTCCCAGCTCGGCTCAGCTGCATGTCAACCCTCTGTCTCTGGGTCCATCCATAAGATCAGCGGTGCTGGAACTCCAGGAACAGATGCAGGAGTCTCTGGCAGGTTTTGTCTCCAGGGTCGCTGCGAGTGTGAAGCGAATGGAGGAGTCCATTGCGAACATGAGCGGAGCCTTCGTGGAGTCATTAGCGCATGAACGCATCACCAAAAAAGGATGGCAACCTCCGTGCAAATGATGGCAACCTCCGTCGAAAGGATGGCGACAGTAGACGAGAGGATGGCTGCGGCCATGGAGGAGATAAGTTGCCAGAGTGCAGAAAACATGGTGAGTGTTCAGAAGAGAATGACATCTCTGGAGGAGCGATGGTCATCTATCGAACACAGAAACCAGACCTTCATGGAAGTCCTTCTGAGTAGGACTTCCAGTGCAGATACGGGTCCCCATGGCCCCCCTGATGTGCAGCAAGGTGCTCTCAATCCACTTGCAAGCGCTGAGGTGGACCTGACCCATGAGAGGGATGTTGTTTGCAGAGAACAAGGAAGTGGAGGCTCCTCTCCAAGCGCTCACACTTCCATGCCACTGACAAGTCCTCGGTCAAAGCCCCACCAGAGTCCGCACCCAACTGAGATCGGCGTCTCAACCCCTGCACAGCCGCAGGAGCAGCAGACTGTTGGTGAGCCCTCACAGGTTCGCAACCCCAGAGGACACCCACCAAAGGTGTTGAGACAGGAGCAGCAAGAAAGTGAGCAAGGGGCCTCCACATCTGCTGAAGCCACAGGGGAAGCACCACGTAGGAGCACGCATAAGAGAAAGATAGTGCACAAATAGTCACAAGGGTAGTCACTTGGGTGAATTTTGATGTCTTATGTTAAAAAGCCATCAGATGATTACTGTAAATAAAAAATCTGATGGCTACTGCTGTAGTTGTTGCATGTGTCATTTCGCGAATGGGACTTCCACATTGAGGGTTTAGGATTACTTGCAATTGTCAGTATGGTGTTCAAATTGCTAGGAATCCGCTGGTTCTTGGCCATTGTCGATGCTCAGGTAAGAAGCTGCGAGGCAAAAGTGCTTGATTGGCTAGGCTAAGCAAATCTGGCCAAGATGAGTGCGTTCCTTGCATCCCGGGCAGCAATGTTCTCGCGTACTGCTGCCGCTGGTTGATGGGCCTCTGCAAGATGTTCGTTTTCACTCTCCTCCGCTTCCTCCTCCTCCTCCTCATCTGAGGAGGATATGTGATGAGCCACTTGGTCCTCCGGCATCTGCAAGCCACGACGCTGTGCCATGTTGTGAAGTGCACAGCAAACCACGACGATTCTGGAGACCCTGGCTGCTGAATACTGCAGGGCTCCACCTGATCTATCCAGGCATCTGAAGCGCATCTTCAGCAAACCGATGGTTTGCTCGATTATGGCTCTGGTGGACATATGGCTGGAGTTGTAGCTCTCCTCAGCTTCGTTGGATGGGCTCCTCAATGGCATCATTAGCCATGTCTTCAGGGGATAGCCCTTGTCTCCAAGTAGCCATCCGTTAAGTTGGTCTGGCGGTCTGAATAGTGGAGGTACACTAGACTGGCGCAGTATGAAGGAGTCATGGCAACTGCCAGGGTACTTGGCACAAACATGCAAAATTTCCTTCTTGTGGTCACACACCAGCTGAACGTTAAGGGAGTGGAAGCCCTTGCGGTTGACAAAAATACCTGGATTGTGATGGGGTGCCTTAAGGGCCACATGTGTGCAGTCAACGACGCCCTGCACCCTTGGAAAGCCTGCCAGATTAGCTAATCCAACCGCACGTGGCGGGACACTTGCTTGATCCTTGGTGAAATGGATGTGATTGTGCACGATGGCAAAGAGGGCATCGGTTACCTGCGTAATGCAAGTGTGTGCGGCCGCCTTGGAGATGCCGCTGATGTCTGCTGCTGATCCCTGGAATGGGCCTGAGGCAAAAAAGTTGAGTGCGGTGGTGACTTTGACGGCCACTGGTAAGGGTTGTCCACCTGGTCCTCTGGGCTCCAGGTCTTGTTGCAGCATTGCGCAGATGTCACCCACTACCTCTCGCGAAAGTCGGAGCTGCCTTTGGCACTGCTGCTCAGACATGTTGAGGTAGCTGACCCTGTGTCTGTAGACCCTGTTTGGGGGGTATCTCCTGCGCCGACGGGCTTCCATGCGCTGGCCCCTTCTGGCCTGTGCAGCTTCAGGTGGGTGAGCAGCAGCTTGGCGCTCCTGTTGTTGCTGCTGCTGTTGGTGCTGCTGCTGTTGGTGCTGCTGTTGTTCATGGTTCTGCTGGTGCCGCGGCTGGTCTTCGTCCTCATCTGATGTCCAGAAGGGAAGGAAATAAATGGCTCCCATGCTTCTGGTATATGCCTCAGTTGAGGAAGCGCTCAGTCAAGGTGGCGAGAGGGGTTTCCCAGGAGGTCACACTGGAGATGGGTGTCAGGCTCCAAACTTCCACAGCTGTGGTTATGCCTTCTAAAAGTTCCCCCAGACCTGAGACAGCAAAGTCCTGCCACCTGCAAATGATGGCTGATCAAATCTCCTATTTAATGGTTGAGCTGCAGCTGATAGTCAGCAATCCAATTGTGCTCCCACCAGGTTTCACCGTCGTGTTTCAGAACAGGCGTGCTTCACATGGGAAAAGGGTTAAAATCACAAAGGCCTATCAAAATGGCATTATAGAGGCAATTTAGTGCTTGTTAAGGGCCTTAACGGCCTATCCTGCCTCAACGGCCCGATGAAATTCGAGCCCATTGTGTCTGGCTGATTCTGGTGAAGGAATTTTCCCATTACTGCAGATCAGTGCAAAATGACCATTATAACAAGTTAAGCATTTAACTTTGAAAAAGAAAATCTGTTTTTCTCTCCTGAACACCATGACCAATTAACCTGCAGTACCTTGCCCAAATGACCATTTTCCATGTGTGACTCTAGACAGTGGTGTAGATTTTAACTTTCACCGACTGCCCCATTTTCCTTTCTATTGCAGTCAATTGAAAGGAAAATCCAGCAAGGTGTATAATGGGCAACCAATCCACTACCGCCAGTTTACCATACGCCAGTGAAAGTTAAAATCTACCCGGTGATAGCACACTATTTGACTGAGGGCAATCGAAGCTGAACCTGATAATGTCCATACACATACACACAGATATTAATGACTTGGACGTGGGTGTACAAGGCACAATTTCAAAATTTGCAGATGACTCTAAACTTGGAGGTATAGTGAACAATGAGGGGGAGGGTGATAGACTTCAGGAAGACATAAACAGGCTGGTGAAATGGGTGGGCATGTGGCAGATGAAATTTAACGTAGAAAAGTGTGAAGTGATACATTTTGGTAGAAAGTATGAGGAGAGGACATGTAAACTAAATGGTACAATTCTAAAGGGGGCGCATGAACAGAGACCTGGGGGTATATGTGCACAAATCGCTGAGGGTGGCAGGGCTGGTTGAGAAAGCAGTTAAAAAGGCTTACGTATTCCTGGGCCTCATAAATAGAGATATAGAGTACAAAAGTGTGGAAATTATGATGAACCTGTATAAAACACTGGTTCGGCCTCAACTGGAGTATTGTGTCCAATTCTAGGTACCGCACTTTAGGGAGGATGTGAAGGCCTTAGAGAAAGTGCAGAAAAGATTTACAAGAATGGTTCCAGGGATGAGAGACTTCAGTAACGTGGACAGATTGGAGATGCTGGGGTTGTTCTCCTTAGAGCAGAGAAGGTTGAGAGGAGATTTGATAGAGGTGTTCAAAATCATGAGGGGTCTGGACAGAGTAGATAGAGAGAAACTGTTCCCATTGGCAGAAGGGTCGAGAGCCAGAGGACACAGATTTAAGGTGACTGGCAAAAGAATGTAAGAAAAAACTTTTTTACGCAGCGAGTGGTTAAGATCTGGAATGCACTGCCTGAAAGGGTGGTGGAGGCAGACTCAATCTTATCTTTCAAAAGGAAGTTGGATAAGTATCTGAAAGAAAAAATTTACAGGGCTACGGGGAAAGGGCAGCTGAGAGTTGGCATGGGCTCGACGGGCCGAATGGCCTTCTTCCGTGCTGTAACCATACTATGATTCTATGACACTCACACACACACACACACACAAACGTACACACAACCACATGCACACACAAACACACACACCAATATACACAAACATGCATACACACACACATACATGTGCACACACACACACACAAATATATACACTATATAGTTTCCAGCAGGGATTATCAAAGCACGAACCATAGCTGCATTTTTTCTCTCCTTCCTAGCTCAAGAGCACTGAGAGAAATTGTAAGATTCCCTACTGCCATCCCAGCTGAGATCAACTTACTCAGGGATCAAACTGGAGATATCCTGACTGATGGATTAGTACCACACTGGGTGGTCCCTTTAACCAAACTCAGCCATAAGGGCAGCCAGTTATGACACTCACCAAAAGGCACCTATATATAGGGCATCAAATGTGGACCATACTAGTCTATTAATCCAAAGCAGATAGCTCATGGCAGGTGTTAAAGACCTATGTTTCTCTCACATTTGGCACAAGCAAGTCAAAAAAGTATCTCACAACAGTCACAGAACATCTAGAACTTATCAGTGATGGAATTTATTCCATTGGTGTCTAGCATCTAGTAGAATCTTAAATGTGCATTTACATTTACTCTGAATTGAGCCCCACAGTTGCTGATAACAACTTTGACTTATTTTCCATGAGCAAATTATTATTTTGCAATTTCTTACACAACATGTCAATTGTGTGAGCAATGAAATAACCAAAAGTATGTGTTTAATAAATAATATATGCAGTGCAGAAAACTCTAGTTAGTGGCTCACAGTATCTGTTAGTTGAGAAAATTGTACAATTTAGGTTTACGTAACTGTGAAAACTTTTCATTTTAAAAGACTGCATTGAACGTAAGTTTATCAAAATCTAATTTCATTACTAGAATAAAATTAAAATAAACAAACTGATAGGTAATTTTGTTAGTGTGACAAATGACTACCTCGTTGTACTACTGCTCTCCCATGCATATCGGCTGGGTAGAATTCTCATCTTTGTGTGGCACAGCAAGTCACAACATGCTGAATCCTGCTGCTTATAATACAAAGTATGATTTTGCCATCTCACAAAACAGAACAGTACAAATAGCGCAACACTGAGAGTGACGTAAGCTATGTGTGTGTGGACTGCGGGTGCAGCAAGATAGAGGCCAGCACAAAGGAATTTCCTTAAGAATCCACAATCATATTCTTGCAACATTTTTGTGGAATTAAATGAAAATTAGATGGCTGCAGTCATCAAGATTTTTTTTAAAGTCCCTGCTTAAAAAAAACAAGCTGTTGATCGTTTTCAGAGAAACAAGTTTTAAAGCTCCTTTTGAAAAAAAATCTAAATGATAAATCTTTTCCTGAGCTTTGTAAGATTGGTTGTAGTTCTACAACAGAATTTCTGATTTACTTGCTGCAGTTTTAAAATGCCCCTGTTTCTGGTAGCTGTATTGTGGCACATTGTTGGATGTCAGCATATTGTGGATAATTTATAGAAACCATAATAATTAGCCTTTCGGGTTGCTGTGGTGATCTGCAGAATGTGTGAAAGCTGTTTATTATGAGTTCAGGTTTTAATAATTCATCAATTATGTTTGTCATGTTTGTTTGCAAAATTATAGATTTTAAGAAAAATATTACTAGCATATAGTAGATAATTGTAATTAATAAAAAATAAAAAATAGCCTCCAATTGTCTTGAGTTTATGAGGAAATAGCTCCCAAGCTAACTGAGTGCTGAGACTTCAGGTCAAGGTCAGTCAGGAGCCGAGGGCACTTCAGTGAAAGTTATCACTAATGTCCTATATTATAGTATAAATTGATAAAAGAGAAGTTTATCTGCATTTCAGTTTTACTGTGAGGTTTTAACTGAATGAGATACAGTATTATACAATGTGCAGGGTATGCCCTTTCTCTGAAACATGGTGTGAAATAAAGCTCAGTGTCACTGCAGTTCAAATCACACAACACAATGGCACTTCAGTATGAATGACAGGATTCAATTGTGGGCGGCCAGCGTCCATTTTAACCCCGTGACTATATAATTTCAGCAGTAAATTTGGTAATGTTGTATGCATTATAATGAACAACGCTTCTATCAGTACGTAGTAAAGATGTAGCACATAGGAATGGTAGCATAGTGGTAATTTCACTGGGCTAGTAATCCAAAGACCTGGACTAATGATCCCAGAGACGTGAATTCAAATCCCACCATGACAGCTGGGGAATTTAAATTCAGTTAATTAAATAAATCTGGAATAAAAAGCTAGTATCATTAATGGTAACCATGAAACTATCAGATTGTCGTAAAAAAACATCTGGTTCACTAATGTCCTTTAGGGAAGGAAATCTGCCGTCCTTACCTGGTCTGGCCTATATGTAACTCTAGACCCACAGCAATGTGGTTGACTCTTAATTGTCCTCTGAAATGGCCTAACAAGCCACTCAGTTGTAACTAACCATAATGAGAATGAAACCGGATCGACCTCGGCACCAGCTATGGACACGGCAACAGCACACCCAGCCCAACTCGACCCTGCAAAGTCCTCCTCACCAACATCTGGGGACTTGTGCCAAAATTGGGAGAGCTGTCCCACAGACGAGTCAAGCAACAGCCTGACACAGTCATACTCACAGAATCATACCTTTCAGCCAATGTCCCAAAATCCTCCATCACCAGTGGTGGCGGCACAGTGGTATACAGTCGGAAAGGAGTCCCTGGGAGTCCTCAACATTGACTCCGGACCCCATGAAGTCTAATGGCTTCAGGTCAAGCATGGGCAAGGAAACCTCCTGCTGATTACCACCTACTGCCCTCCCTCAGCTGATTCATACACTTCCATGTTGAACACCATTTGGAAAAAGCACTGAGAGTAGCAAGGGCACATAATGTACTCTGGGTGGGGGACTTCAATGTCCATCACCAAGAGTGGCTCGGTAGCACCACTACATGCCGAGTCCTGAAGGACATAACTGGGCCTGCAACCAACATGAGGGAAAAACCAACTTGACCTCATCCTAACCTATCGCAGATGCATCTGTCCATGACAGTATTGGTAGCAGTGACCACCGCATAGTCATTGTGGAGATGAAGTCCCGTCAGCAGCAGAATTGTATACCACCACATTCTGTAACCTCATGGCCCGGCATATCCCTCACTCTACCATTACCACCAAGCCAGGGGACCAACCCTGGTTCAATAAGGAGTGTAGAAGAGCATGCCAGGAGCACCAAGTGTACCTAAAAATGAGGTGCCAACCTGGGGAAGCTGCAACACAGGACTACATGCATGCTAAACAGCAGAAGCAGCATGCTATAGACAGGGCTAAGCGATCTCACGATCAATGGATCAGATCAAAGCCCTGCAGTCCTGCCACATACAGTTGTGAATGGTGGTGGACCATTAAACAACTAACGAGAGGAGGAGGCTCCATGAATATCCCCATCTTCAATGATGGTGGAGCCCAGCACGTGAGTGCAAAAGAGAAGGGTGAAACGTTTGCAACCATCTTCAGCCAGATGTGCCGAGTGGATGATCCATAGCAGCCTACTCCTGAGGTCCCCACCATCACAGAAGCCAGTCTTCAGCCAATTCGATTCACTCCACGTGATATCAATAAATGGCTGAGCGCACTGGATACAGCAAAGGCTGTGGGCCCCGACAACAGCCTGGCTATCGTGCTGAAGACTTGTGCTCCAGAACTAGCTGCGCCTCTAGCCAAGCTATTCCAGTACAGCTACAACACAGGCATCTATCCGACAATGTGGAAAACTGCCCAGGTATGTCCTGTCCACAAAAAGCAGGACAATTCCAATCCGGCCAATTACTGCCCCATCAGTCTACTCTCAATCATCAGCAAAGTGATGGAAGGTGTCATCGACAGTGCTATCAAGTGGCACCTGCTCATTGATGCCCAGTTTGGGTTCCTCCAAGACCACTCGGCTCCCAACCTCATTACAGCCTTGGTCCAAACATGAATAAAGGAGCTGAATTCCAGAGGTGAGGTGAGAGTGACTGCCCTTGACATCAAGGCAGCATTTGACCAAGTGTGGCATCAAGGAGCCCTAGTAAAACTGAAGTCAATGGGAATCGGGGGGGAAAACTCTCCACTGGCTGGCATCATACCTAGCACAAAGGGTGGTGGTTGAAGGTCAATCGTCACAGCCCCAGGACATCGCTGCAGGAGTTCCTCAGGGCAGTGTCCTAGGCCCAACCATCTTCAGCTGCTTCATCAATGACCTTCCCTCCAACATAAGGTCAGAAATGGGGATGTTCGCTGATGACTGCACAATGTTCAGCGCCATTCACAACTCCTCAGATAATGAAGCAGTCCATGCCCGCATGCAACAAGACCTGGACGACGTTCAGGCTTGGGCTGATAAGTGGCAGGTAACATTCACGCCACAGAAGTGCCAGGCAATGACTATCTCCAACAAGCAAGAGTCTAACCACTTCCCCTTGACATTCAACGGCATTACCATCGCCGAATTCCCCACCATCAACATCCTGGGGGCCATCATTGACCAGAAACTTAACTGGACCAGCCACATAAATACTTTGGCAACAAGAGCAGGTCAGAGGCTGGATATTCTGCGGCGAGTGTCTCACCTCCTGACTCCCCAAAGCCTTTCCACCATCTACAAGGCACAAGTCAGGAGTGTGATAGAATACTCTCCACTTGCCTGGATGAGTGCAGCTCCAACAACACTCAAGAAGCTCAACACCATCCAGGACAAAGCAGCCCGCTTGATTGGCACCCCATCCACCACCTTAAAGATTCACTCCCTCCACCACCGGCGTACTGTGGCTGCAGTGTGTACCATCTACAAGATGCACTGCAGCAACTCGCCAAGGCTTCTTTGGCAGCACCTCCCAAACCCGCGACCTCTTCCACCTAGAAGGACAAGGGCAGCAGGCACATGGAAACACCACCACCTCCAAGTTCTCCTCCAAGTCACACACCATCCTGACTTAGAAGTATATCACCGATCCTTCATCGTTGCTGGGTCAAAATCCTGGAACTCCCTACCTAACAGCACTGTGGGAGTACCTTCACCACTCGGACTGCAGCTGTTCAAGAAGGCGGCTCACCACCACCTTCTCAAGGGCAATTAGGGATGGGCAATAAATGCTGGCCTTGCCAGCGACGCCCACATCCATAAATGAATTAAAAAAAGCATAAGATTTTTTTTTTGGTTCCTTTCCACAGCCATGGGGCACTTAAGCCATTTGTAGCACCCTAGTTTTTCCCCTGGCTAAGGTCAGCTAACCCAACACAGACAAGGGATTGAAATTGGGACCTTCTATTATTTGCTCAGTATTACATCAGGCAGTGCTTTTACCCCCTGAAACATTGGGGACCTTGTTGCATATTTAATAGGAAATAATAAAATATTGGGCCTGAAATTATGGTGGTTTCTGCAGGGACGCTGTCGGAAGCCCTCTGAGAGGCCCCACAAGTTACGGGCTTCCACATGTGCTGCGCGAAAACCCGGAACTTACGATCTGTCAAGTTTCTCATTCGCATCCGCTGCAAAAACACTTTCGCTAGCAGAACTATTGCCTAGCGAATGCCCCTGAAACCCTTACGCCTGGTAAAAGCAGGCATAAGGCCTTCCTTTATCAGCATAAGGGTTAAAATAAATGTTAAAATATTTTTTTTTAAATGATTTAAAAATACACATACATTTAAAATTCGTTTAGGTAAATTTTGGCCCATTTTAAAATGTTTAAGTTTATTTTTCAAAAAATTATTTTTTTATTTTAAATGCTTAATTAAAGGGTCTTCTAATTAACTTTGATCATTTATTTTTATTTAAGTGGTGTGAATTCTTATTTATTTGGGGATTTCTAGTAAGCTTATGGGGATTCCGTACAAAAATGGAATCCATATAAGCATAATGGGAATCCCCCTCTTTGATTGATTGACTGGGCCCATGTGATCCTAGGGACGCTTACGAACAGCATGCGCCCTGGGATCCGTGGGCCTTTGCGCAGACATACGCCTGCAGGCCCGAGAAGGGAACTCTCCGTAGCTGTGGAGCCAGGAGGTAAGTACGGAAATATTTAGCGGGTCGGAGGCGTACTCCAGAGGTACACCTCCGACCGCAAATTCAGGGCCATTGAAGTTTTACTCCACTGCTTTATGACACAATCTGAACTCCTCGATGGTTATTACTTGGTAAGATGCTACCGTTTTTTTTATTACCCTATACGTAAATACTGACCAAGATTCTCTCACCAGTGGCTGAAATTTGCTTTCATGTTTTTGTTGATTTTTAGCACAGTCAGATATCAGAAAAGTTTTAGGGAAAAGATAAGGAATTAATAATGTACTGATAAAAAAATCAAACAGCAAATTATTATTGACAATGAAACTAACTAATGATGAGATGACAAACATTATTTAAAGTAAATTCACAGCATGTTAGAAATAGAAAGTACAGTGATCCCTCGTGATAAGACTTTGGGGTAAACCCAAGTCCCCAAGTTTAAACTTGGTCAAAAAGATTTTCACTTTCATAGCAGTAAGTAGAAACATGTTCACTGTGTCTCATTCAATGAGCTAAGACTTCTCAATATAGTGGTCAAACATCACTTGAGAGGTGAAAATCATTTGATATGACCTGGGTATTATTAAAGCACCTTTTATATTTATAGTAGTCACCATGAAAATGAATACACATTTTGAAAACAAATATATTTTTTACCGAAGATAAAGACATTTTTTAGTATAAATAGAATGCCACAATGTTGAATCTGGGTTTAATCCCACATGTAGCAAAGACCTATATAAGTCACTTACAACTTTGTAATTCTTGAAATATGATGACTTCCCTGTACATGGGAATTCAACCCTCGGTGTCCTCTTTTTAAAATTGAAAGTACAATATTAAGGCCAAGGGCATAGAGCAGGACACTACCAAGGTTGAAAATAGGAGGTTTGAAAATACGGTTAGGGAACAATAGATTGGGTTTGAAAAACTTGTAGATTGTAGAAGGAAGGCAAGACTGAGGGAGGTAAACTGTCTAGTTTTGAGGTCTTGATAAAGAATGAGTTAGACTGCATCTATACTATACACAGAGTTACAGTCCTAGTTGGTAAATTTTGAATATTTTGAGAGCCAAAGTGTAAGTGCCGTGTTCTCAAAACACTTAAAACAACTCTGCATACGTTTACTAAGTGCCAGTAGCTCCAAGGTGCCCCCTAAGTACTTTTTAAATTATATTTGAGACCTACTCAAGAGGATCTTACACACTCCTCTCCAGAGTCAAATCAGGACTTGACTGAAGCTATACTGTTACAGGCTTGAGTTACTCCTTGACAGATCGTACCCATCTGCTACAAATTCACTTTTGCTGGCACAAGGTTGGGTTATTTGCCCACTACTGCCCAGCGTACACCCACCAAACTCTTATGCCTGGTGAAAGCAGGCGTAAGGCCTTCTTTTACCAGCGTAAGGGGTCAAATAAATGTTAAAATATATATTTTTTAATGATTTAAACATTCAAAAATCATTAAAATTAGTTTAGGTTATTTTTGTCCCATTTAAAAATGTTTCAATTTATTTTTCAAAAAATTAAATTTTTATTTTTAATTAATTTTGAACCTGTGATTATTTATTTTTATTTCAGTGTTGTGAAATGTTATTTATTAGGTGATTTCTATTATTCTTATGGGGATTCTGTACGTAAATGGAATCCCCATAAGCATAATAGGAATACCCCTTTTTGATTGGTTGACTGGGTACACGTGATCCCAGGGACACTGGCGAACTGCATGCGCCCCTAGGATGTGTGAGCCTTTACACAAATGTACGCCTGCAGGCCCAGGACCGCAAGAGTCCGAAGCTCCGGAGCCATCAGGTAAGTACAGCGTTTTCTTGCGGTTCGGAGGCATACGCGGGCGGCAAGCCTTCGACCGCAATTTCCAGGCCAATATATTTCTATTATGAACTGATTATGGACAGACAACACCTCTGATTAGAACAGGTTTGGTTTCTTTATCAATGGTTAGAAAATAAAACAAAGAGATTGTTCATTGAGTCTGGATTTCTATCTTTATCACTCCCCTGTATTTTCATTGAAACTTGAGTTAACAATTCTCTCTTCCAAATTATTTTTGAAGCTTAAGGAAAAATTTTTATACAAAAACTTGAAAGCTGTGTAAACAGTCAACATTTGAGCATTTTATGAAGTAAAGATGTCCAATGGCCATACTCACAGTGAGTCAGAGGTCTTGTAAATATAGGGATGTTATGTCAAGTATAATCAGAGATACTGATTTATCTACATTGAAGGTGGCTCTGGAAACAAGATGCGCTGGGAATAGTGCCCAAGAACTGGAAGTACTGGGATTTGGTCTCAGAGACATGCAACATTTTGAAGGGGTTTCCCAGGATCTGACATCACTGGAAGTGGGGATCTTAGGGGGGAATTTTCCGGGGGGTCAGTGGGCACGATCAGTGGCGGGTTGGGTGAGAATGTGTTTTTTTTGTCAGTGGGTCAGGACCCCGCTGTCAACCCGCCGCCATGCCCCTTTACCAAATATCGGGTCTGTCAGCACTGAGCAGACCCGACATGCAATGGCGGGGGAGTCAATTCAGGTCATTATGACCTTGTTAACAGAGGATTAACAACAATTTTGAGCTCACCTTTAGAATTTACCAGCTCGCCAATGGGGTCCATGCTGCTCGGGGATCATGTCTGTTAAGCAGGGCGGGAGTTGAATGGCCATGGAATCATCTCATTACTTGACAGCTTGAAATGTGCTATAAAAGCTCCCATCTCACAGCTGTTCACTTTCCAAGCTCAGAAGCTGTTGCTTACTGTATTTGGAAGACAGATTGAGCTTTATGCAGGTTGCAAGTGTTTGGAGCAAACTCTCTATCCAGTGTCACCTCATTGGAACAACCTCCCTCACCATTGACAGAATGCTTCTGTCATCTCAAGTTCACCTGCCATCTATTCCATCAGCATGGGTATGGTTTATACTCTCTCACCTTGGTCCTCAGAATCTGACCACGATCAGCCACAACAACAGCATCACCAGGCACACCAGCAGCACCAACAGCCACACCAACCTTCTCCGCAATCACCTGATGCTGCACAGGACAGAGGGCATCAGCACCCGACCATATTGCTGCCCGGGACGCCAGGGATGGCCTCATCTTGGCCACATTTACTTCACTTGATGCAGTACACCCTGGCTGCCACATAATGCGCCAGGTTGGCACCACCCCACACCAACACCATAAAGCATCCCTACAATGCCCAAGCCATTCCTTTCACACTCGTCACCATTGCGGGGGGTACCGATATGTCTCACCATTCACTGCAACTCACTAAGCCACTTCCAAAGGTGCACACAAATCTGTCCAAGAACACAAAGTGTTGAAAATAAAGGTTTCAATGTTTGACAGCACATTAACAGAAACTTCACATGAACATTGGCTAAAACACACAAGTGCCTACCCTTGTGTGTTGTTAGTTGGTATGATTGGACTAGGATGAGGGTGAGTGTGAGGGGTGGCTTGTGAGATGGGGATGTGATAATGTAGATAGAGACGGATGGGTAGAGGTGCAAGGTAAGTTGGTGTGAAGAAGGATGTGCAGGAGTAGGGTAGGGTAGGCAGAGTGATGGGGATGTGATGAGTGGCACAGCAGGGTGAGTTTGAGTGTGGCTTTGCAGTCACGTTTCGTGATCTACTGAGATAATTGAAAGGTTTGCGCCACTGCAGCCTGGACCTCCTGACGACATCCCTGCTTGTGTCCTCCTGTGCAATATGCAACCAAGCTGCGTTGGTCTCTTGGGGATGTCTCTTCCGCCCATTGGAAGGGAAGAGGACCTCCCTGTCTGCTGTGACTCTCTCCATAAGCATATAGAGGGAGTCATGGGAAAGCCTGGGTGCTTGTCAGTGTTTGCAACACCTCAGTGCTGTAGAACACTGACAGCACAAATGTCAAAGTCAATTTGCGCATGGTCCCTTTAAGGACCGGCTGATGACACGTCATCAAATGACATCATCAGACCCGCTTCCTTCAATTGGACCAGGAAACGCACTGGGCGGGCTTCACAAGCCCAATCAGGGAAAATTCATTCTACAGAGCGGGTTGGAGCCAGCAGCGGGGTCGGGACGTCGCCCGCCACAGACCCGCCGAGGTCGGGAAAATCGCAGCCTTAGAGTTTCAGAAACATTGTAGAGGGTGGTTCTGGGATTTGGGATCACTGGTCTTGGTATTAGCACTGGGGCGGTCCTAGGATCAGAGAGGACTGGAAATGCAGTCTAGGGGTTTATAAGCACTGGGAGTTGGTTTCAGGACTTGAGAGTGAAGGCCAAGAATCTGGGGAGGGTGTACTCTGGCCTGGCAGGCCTGGGGTGAAGATTTCAGAGGATGCAACATCAGAAACTGGCAGTACTGGGGGACAGTGGGGAGGGGAATAATGCCTTGTGGAGTGGGGCTTAGAAAATATGACCCAAATTCTCCTTGGGCCCTTTTGGAACCTCATTCCACTATGTCCCCATGGGTTTCACCTGTCACCCTATCACCTGACCTGTTCGCAGCCCCTTTTGCACCCTCAGTTGTTCCTTTCATCTCTCCCGGATCATCAGTCAGTTCCTGTCTTAAAACATTTAAGGAACAAAATTTTGCTCATGGACAGAAAATTGGGGGCTGTGGGTGTGCAAATTCCTGATGTACATTCCCAGCGTGTACCCAGAGTGCAGAAGAGATAAATGCTGGGAAATTCAATAATGCAAGAAAATGGCGCGGGCACCGCAATGCGAGGTATGCCCGCGCCCGTTCAAAAAGTGCAGACAGCATGTCAATTTGGTGCTGCCTGCTAATTTAAATGATTGTAGGGCACAGCCCAGCGACTATCGTGCTGCTGACAGGCTGTGCACTCAGCAGGGGCCCAAGTTAGCGTCACTGGAGCGAGGCTGCCTTTCTTTAAAGCTAGGCTGTTCATTTTAAAGGCAGTCTCCAGACCTTAAAGCGGAACTGCCTTCCTACCAACTGCACCACTAACCTCACACACTGCTCAATGCAAGACCCCACCCCCATCACTCACCTACCAACAGTCTCTACCAAACACAAGGCACACCTCACATTCCTAGTTTCACCTCACCCCCTTGGAGGAGACTGTACAGGCCATTCTTGGCTGGGGCAAGGCTGAGCCCTTGGCCAGCGGCGGGGCTGAAAGATTATAAGATGCCGGTATTCTCATGCGTTATCCTCCTTCTCACACTTACCCCTCATCCCACAATATCTTCTGATGTATAAGCTGTACATGGTGTAAGCATACACGTCTTGCTTTCCCGCCCTCCCCTCACCACAACCCTATCCTTGTGCCTTCCTCATTTCAGACACCCAAGAAATGCAGCCTGCCCAACCAGTGGTTGACCAAGAAGAGGGAGAGGAGAGAGAAGAAGACGAAGAAACACCGTCACTCGATTTCACACTCCCAGCCACCAGCTGTTCGAGGTCGTTCTGCAAGGCCATCTGCAGTCTCCCCCACTGAAACTCAGCAGCCTTCCACCAGCCATGCTGCAGCCACTAGGGTAGCACTGCGTAACACCACTAGGATAGGCAAAGGCACATGCAAGACAGTCACTAAGGGAATGCACAAGGGTGATTAGTTGATTTTTTGATGTAATATTGGATAAACTTGGATTGCAAAGTTTGCTTTGTGGTGGCTTTTATTTCAGCATTGTGGCCAAGAGGACACTGTGATGGTCAGTAACAGAGGGAAGGTAAGGTGTGGGACAAATGTTGAAAGAGGAATTGGGGTTGTGTTCACTGGTACCACAGGTGGATGATTCAATGATATCCCGGCCAGAAAGGGGCTGTCTGGGTTGCCTCCTTCCTTCCACTTCCTCCTCTTCTGCTTTTTCTTCTCCTGCTTCTTCCTCTTCTGCTTCCACCTCCCTCTGCGAGCAGCTTGTCCCCTTTGCTGCCTCTGCTTCATCTCCATGTGATATTGCAGCCCAAGGGGGACTGCAACTAGAGCCCCCAGGACTGGGAGCAAGTGGTGTTCTCAGAGGCCTTTCTTTAACATCCAAAGCCTTGCAAGTGTCCAGCAGCACTCCCTGGATGCCCTGCACACTTTAACAGCTTTTTAAAAGTATTGCACCAAGCAACTACTCCAATAAAATGTAAAGAAAAGTCCAAAAGCAAAAATCGAATCTTACCTGAAAGATGTGTGTGTCCCTTTAAGAAGTGTCTCTCTAGTGCTGCTGCAGGCACGTTCTTCCATGCGTGGTTTGGAGAGGGCAGTATCCAGAGCGGCGACGTCCAAAATCACAGTCATGTGTCAATTCAGTGTTGCATGTTGATTGACGTCACGATCTGCATATTTACATATGGGCGGCGAACGCAGGCAACAGCAGCGCTACCAACCTCCCCAAAATGGCGACCGCCACATTCCACGCTGGAAGCGGGCAGAAGCAAAGTGGCCGCCATTTCTTCAGCAAAACTGGCCTTAACGGCCGGCGCTAGACCTCCAAATTTTGCGGCCAACATCACCCTTTACTGTACTATTAGTGAGTTTTCTGACTTACAGTCTTTAACAAACATAAATTTCTACACACAAACAAAGATGATCTCATAAAATGTTCAAAGGTTGACTCTTTACAAAGGTTTCAAGTTTTCGTGTAAAAAAAATTATTTAAGCCTCAAAAATAGTTCAGAAGAGAAAGAATTTTTAATTCCATCAACCACAATAGTGAGCAGTGACAACAACAGAAATCCAGTCTCGATGAACAATCTCTTTGTTTTCTTTTCTAATGCTAAACAAAGAAACCAGACCTGCTCTAATCAGAGGTGTTGTCTGTCTGTGAGCAGTTCAGAATAGAAATTTAGCTTTTGGTAATAAATTCAAATGCCATCACTTGCCTGAAATAAAGTTTACAGAATTCAATCTTCAGTTTGTGTTTAAAGGTGATGATTTTGTTTTCTCTACCGCCCCATTTTTCAGTATTAAACATGACTAATTTCCGTCTTCCCACCCAAAGCCTGCCTGGTTCCATTTTTGAGTGGCTTTTAAAATAGGCAGCCAGCACTTCCTCTGGTAACAGGCCTGGGCCTCATTACTATCTGCTAATAGGGGTCCTATGATGTAGATAGGACCTTGATGCTATTTGCGAACCCAAGTGTACGGCGCCAGTGTTTCACAAGCCCTGTCCACTAACCCCGAGTGTTAAGCAGCCAAACCAAGAGCAGGAGTTGCATGATTGCTCTTCCTGGGCCTCCACAAAAGTCCTCTTTATCATTGTCTTACTATCCACCCCACCTCCCACAATCGGCCTGCGCCACACCCTTTAACATTCTTCTGCTACCACAGCTCCGTAGACAGGCCACCGGATTTCCCACCACTCTGTCAATCAGCAAGCTGCCGATCTGCTTGTTTAGCACTGGCAGCTTGTTGCTTTCAGGTAAATGAGATCCGACCATGAAAATGGTCTCTGGCGAGCTACGTCAGTTGGCGATAGGATCGTTGTACCCACTGACCGCCGAATGTGCGCTCCACATCAAGATCGCCTCCAAAGTCTTTTGGAAAAGCAATAGAAATTTTCAGATCCTTACAGGGGATGGATGCATGGATTGCATGCTGGAAATTTCTGCAAACCCTAATTAGTCAGAATAAGCAGGTGTGGTAGAAGTCTATCCAGCTTTTGTTGAGGTAAAAATATTGAGTCAACAACCACAAGCATTTACAGAGCACTTTCAACATAGAAAAGTGTCCCAAAAGGCTTCACATGATCATAATAATAATAAAAAATGGATATGGAGCCAAAGCTATTAGGAGGAGTGGCCAAAAGCTTGGTGAAATAGGTGGGCTTTAAGGAGGGTCTTAACAGAGGAGAGGGAGGTGGAGAGGTGGAAGGGTTTAGGGAGGGAATCGCAGAGCATGTGACAGCGTGAAGGATTTAAAAACAAGAATAAGAATCTCCAAACTTTTGAAACAGGCTAAGGCCTCAAATTTAAAATTTTAAGAAAGACAAAAAAATCTCAAAATGCAGAAGATAAATTTAATCATGTTGTGTGAAAGTGTTTTAAAATTTTGTTTAAAATCTTATTTTAGAATTAGAGAGTTGAGTTACAGAGAAAAAATATGGTAGACAATTTTTTTTACAAAATTTTAGGCAATTCAATTGATTCAACAACATACTATGGTGAAATGTATGCTTTTTTCATTATAAAATATTGACATTCTTGTTAGGGTTTTTGCATTTAAGTGTTTATATGAGCAGTTTCCATTCTAAATGTTGACATAAAAAAATTACAGGAATTAATCACTTGTGGACAGGAAGGCGGCGATTTTTTCAATGGAGGCGGGTTGGGAGCGGGTCAGCTGGTTTCCGGCTTGCAGTCCCGCCCCCAACTGCATACGGCCCACGGACGTGATTTTACGTCGATTGGCCTTGTTAAGCCTGCCCTGTGGGCTTGCCGGCCAATTAAGAGGAAGCCGGTCAGATGACGTCGTTTGATGACGCGTCATCTGCCAGTTTTCTTAAAGGGATCACGCACAACTTTTCTTTGACAGCTCATTTCTCAGTGTTTGACAGCATTGAGGTGCTGCAAATACTGACAATCACTGTACAAAGGTGAGCTCTTGCACCCAGGCTCTCCAGTGACTCCCTCCATAGGCTAGAACAGATGGCAGCTGCAGGTGAGGTTACAGAAGCAATCTGTCGCTGGTGAGAGAGGTTCTCCCAATGAGGTGGGACTAGACAGCCAATTCAAAACTTGTTACCTACAGAAAAGTGTAAATGCAATAAAAATGATTTTCCCAACATTTTCTTACCTCTGAAACTCACCAGTGCACCATTGGATCCTTCACACCACTTCTGCAGCTGTCATCAATACAGAAACACTACAGCAGACTCACAACACGCCACACTTACCTGCCGTGGTGTCCGGATGTCGGGGAACCCGAGGCAGAAGCGGCAAAATTGAAAAAGAGCCTGTTAACAAGTATCAAGTACCTGTTAACAGCCAGGTAAGTGGCTATAATCCTCTTCCCGCTGCTAGGTGTCGGGTCCATGCGCAAATCGGGGACCTGACACTTGGGAAGATTGATTGGAGGCGGGTTGAGAGCGGGTTTCCTACCCGCTGTCAATCTTTGTGATTTTGACAGCGGTCCCACCTCCAATCCCGCACTCTGAAGACTGGCAAAATTCCGGCCGAAGTGTATGCCATAGGCAAGATTTTTAATTATATCTAGGTACTGATTTCAGTTTAATTTTATCACATTTTATCAACCACAATTTATATGTAGGTACCGATTTCAGTTTAATTTTATCACTTTTTATCAATCACAATTGCTATACAATTTACTGCCCACTTTTAAGTTTTCAATTTTATTTTTGCAAGTTTCAGAGATTAACTTTTTGATAAATAGTTATTCCATATATTCAGATAGCAGAATATTGCTGTCACCATGAGGGCATTTGATGATATCATACAATTTGTGTTGCAATGCAGTACAGTCCTGTATCACTGTTGTATAACGAAAAGCCATGAACGTCCCCATGTTATGTGCTTGATATTATTCTTCCGTTGTTGTTGTCATAGATGAAAGAAAGAAAGATAGAAAGAAAGAAAGAAATAACTTTCATTTATATAGGTCCTTGGTGCATTTTCAGGGCAACTCAAAGTGTTCCACAACTAATGAATTACAGAGGAGTGAGTTATGAGGCTGTAAACTAGGTTTGTAGAAGAGATTTGTATGTCACAACAATGAGAGTGAGGCTTTGTCTATATTGCTTTATATACATCTCCTGAACCCCAGTAGGAGATTATAGTTTTGAATTCACTCATGTCTCTATTTTTTTCTTACTTTGCACATTTCCTCAGGTGTTACTCGTGGGTAATTTTTGGTCTGGAGTACATTTATGATGTTTAGCCTGACCCGTGCCTTTAAGTCTATTTCTGTAAGCAGGCAAATGCAGGTAATTGTAGCTACTTATAAACAACTGAGGTCAATCAGAAGGAAATTTTAATTGTTTGTAAGGTTCAGCAGTGACTGTCTTTCTACCACTTCTTTTTTAAGATTTTTCTTAGGATGCAACACAAAGTGTGACATCTAAAACCTGACGGACATGTGCTAGATGCAAGGCTTTTCTATATATACTTGCTCTTCCGTGGCACTGCTCACAGTAAGTCAGAGGATGTGTTGTCTAACAAGGACAGGAACTTTATACAACATAAGATGAATTTTGTAAGGGTTGCTGGTGGGTAGGTGTGGGTCAGAAAAAAGGGCACACAAGCTCATTTGTCTGATTTTTCTGACCAGCAATTAGGGCTGATAAAATTAGGGCTTGCTAGCAGTGTGCACAATCCCATTAAAATACTTAAATAGTTTTTCAATTGTGGGACAGTAAATTTCACTTGTTTCTACGTGGCTCTGCTCACAACGAGAGCGTCACCACCAGAATCGCAAAATTGAGGCTAATACAATATTCTACTGTTAACGTGCTGGTGTGAGTCCTTTTAAGGCTACAAGGTGAAATTGCTTTGCAGTTTTGAAATGAATGCTTGGGTCAATTACAGATCAGACTGGTATTCTTTCTCATTTGTATAAAAAGTCTAATTAGTATTAAGTAAACACAGGCTCAAAGTTCACCCACAATTTGTTTGGTCAAGGAACTGCAGAGACTGGGATATGCTTGTCAGTTTAGATTTGCAGCTCAGAAGCACACAGCATTTTAAGACTATTTTGCATCTGTAGCATGCGACTTCTGGAGTGTGATGTTAGAAGTTTTGATGTACTGCTTTAATATGATAGATAGATAAACAGACAAACAGATAGATAGATAGATAGATAGATAGATAGATAGATAGATAGATTCAACAACAGCTTGTGGTTATATAGCGCCTTTAATGTAGTAAAATGTCCGAAGGTGCTTCACAGGAGCATTATAAAAGAAATTTTGACACTGAGCCACATAAGGAGCTATTAGGACAGCTTGGTCAAAGAGGTAGGTTTTAAGGAGCATCTTAAAGGAGGAAAGAGAGGTAGAGAGGAGGAGAGGTTTAGGGAGGGAATTCCAGAGCTCAGTTTCTTGACAGCTGAAGGCACGGCCACCAATGGTGGAGCGATTAAAATCAGGGATGCTCAAGAGGCCGGAATTAGAGGAGCGCAGATATCTCAGAGGGTTGTGGGGCTGGAGGAGATTACAGAGATAGGGAGCGGCGAGGCCATGGAGGGATTTGAAAACAAGGATGAGAATTTTAAAATTGAGGTGTTGTTGGACCAAGAGCCAATGTAGGTCAGCAAACACAGGCGTGATGGGTGAGCAGGACTTGGTGTGAGTTAGGACACGGGCAGCAAAGCTTTGGATGACCTCAAGTTTACGGAGGGTAGAACATGGGAGGCCGGCCAGGAGAGCCAGGAGAGCATTGGAATAGTCAAGTATAAAGGTAACAAAAACATGGATGAAGCTTTCAGCAGCAGATGAGCTGAGGCAGGGGCGGGGTCGGGCAATGCTCCAGAGGTGGAAATAGGCGGTCTTAGTGATGGTGCAAATGTGTGGTCGGAAGCTCATTTCGGGGTTAAATATGACACCAAGGTTGCGAACACTTTTTCAGCCTCAGACAGTTGCCAGGGTGAGGGATGAAGTCGGTATCTAGGGAACATAGAATCATAGAAATTTACGGCACAGAAGGAAGCCAGAGTTTGTGGCGGGGACCGAAGTCAATGGCCAGAATTTTACCAGCACTGAGAGGGCGGGATCAGAGGCGGGTCAGCTGTCAAAATAGAAAAGACTGATAGCGGGTCAGGAACCTGTTGTCAAGCCGCCTCCACGCGAGTCTCCCAGGTGTCAGTTCATTAAATGCATTGTTAAAAGGCAATTAAGTCTTATTTTAAGCTTACCTTTAGATTTTTAGAGTTTTCCAACGGCTTCACCGTTGCTCGGGGATTACGTCAGGGATGGAGGTCCCGTGTTAAGAACATAAGAACATAAGGGCCGAAAAATTGAATCACACCCCCTTTGGGGTGCTAAGTTTGCCGGGGCGCTAAACCCAGAAAAATTAGCACCCCCACGACCGAAATTGAGTGGTAGCGCCCCAAGAGGGAAGCGGGGCACTACTGGAAGCTGTGAGGGAATATCGTGGCGCGATGTGCCGCGGTATTGCAGGCCTTCCTCCCCTTCTTAAAGGAGAGAGGCCTAGCGCAGCGCGACCCGGGGCCCAGCTGGGCACCCGGGGATCGGGAGTGCCGGCAAAAGAGCCCGGCACTCAAGAGAAGTGCCGGGCTCATGGTGCGCAGCCGGCACTCCGCAGGGGGGCGGGTAAGGAGGCCGGGGACGGGTGCGGAGGCAGGTGCTGGCAGGCGACCAGCAACAAAAATGGCCGCCCGGCACCTCGCCTTTAATTAGCGCCACCCCGGCTGCAGGTAGGCGCCCCTGACCCCGTCGGACACAGCGTCCGGCGGTAAGTCAGGGGGCGCTACCAAAGATTGCGGCCGGGGCGCAAGCGGGGCGCTGCGCATGGCGATGATGTCATCGCAGCGCCGCAGGGCGCTAACAGTTAGCGCCGCCGCTAACTTCCCACTGTATTTCGCAGGAGGCGTTGGCGGTGCTGCACCCGGGCGCTAACGGGAGGCGCAAAGCAACCGAATTTTTCCCCAAGAAATAGGAGCAGGAGTGGGCCATTTGGCCCTTCAAGCCTGCTCCGCCATTCAATAAGATCATGGCTGACCTTCTACCTCATCTCCACTTTCCTGAACTATCCCCATATCCCTTGATTCCCTTAATATTCAAAAATCTATCGATCTCTGTCTTGACTGTGCTCAACGACTCAGCCTCCACAGCCCTCTGGGGTAGAGAATTCCAAAGATTCAGCACCCTCTGAGTGAAGAAATTTCTCCTCATCTCTGTCCTAAATGGCCGACCCCTTATTCTGAGACTGTGACCCCTGGTTCTAGACTCCCCAGCCAGGGGGAAACATCCTCCCTGCATCTACCCTGTCAAGTCCTGTAAGAATTTTGTATGTTTCAATGAGATCACCTCTCATTCTTCTAAAGTCTAGAGAATATAGGCCTAGTCTAATCAATCTGTCCTCATAGGACAATCCCCCCATCCCAGGAACCAATCTGGTGAACCTTCATTGCACTCCCTCTATGGCAAGTATATCCTTCACCAGGGCCCTATATAATTGCAGTAAGACGTCTTTACTCTTATACTCAAATCCTCTTGTAATATTGTGTACAGATTTGGTCTCCTTACCTAATGATACCCATGGAAATCGACATCCTGGTTCCTGTGACATCTACTTGGATGATGATACCTCGCAAATCGCTGTTAGATACCTTTGTGCTCCTGGTGACATGAATCTCCAGAAACTCCTCGACCTGCTGTTTCTCTTCAACGGTGTGTAGTGTCTGGCGATTTCTACCTCTAGCATTGCCAGTCGGTTTACTCTTCTGTCGGCACGCCTTTGAAAGATGCCTAGTTTTCTTGCAGTAGAAACACTCTGCCTTCACATATGGACAGCTTTGAGCGATGTGTTGTCCCAGGCACCGATTGCACGACTACAATGCATTGTTACTTTGGCCAGTTGCTGAGGCCTTGGGGCCCAACTGCCTTTTACTTTTAGCCTGCAGCTGATTCACCTCTGATGACTGGAAATGGTGCAGAACTTTCGGGAGTATTAGTCAGTCATATCCATCGACATAGCTGTCTGACAAGCTAAGTCAAAAGTCAAGTTAGGGGTTGTCAAAAATTTACTTCTGATACGTTCATTTTTCAACCCACAAACAAAGCTGTCACGCAAAGCTCGGTCCTGAAAGTTTCCGAAATGACAGTGAATGGATAGCTTTTTTAAAGCTACAATGTACTCACTGATACCCTTGTCATTTAATTGATCACGTGTTCCAAAACGATAACTTTCGCCAATTTCCAGGGGCTCAGGCCTGTAGTGCTGTTCTAACTTGGTTAGGATCTCCTTCAGTGGCGCGTCCTTCGGCTTGGCAGGAACAAGCAAATTTTTCAGGGTTTCACTCACCTCGGGGCCTGTTTCAGTCAAAAAAATAGCCCGTTTCATTTTTAAAACCGCCCATCATCGGGGACTTCGACGATACTATTCGCTGTGAAAAACATTTCTATCCGCTCCACATACGCTCTGAAAATCACTTGGTCATGATGGAACTCACCATGTTCCCTATTATTCCCATAGGCACGGCCATCTGGACTCTGGCAACGTCGACAGTTCAGCCACGTGTGCTCAAAATTTACCTCGGATTTTTAAGTTTTTCTGCAAAACGAAGAAACTCTAACAGTCCCTCCATCGGTTGGCAGGATTATCCTCCAACAAAAATTTCAGCTAGGGAATCCGCAATCGCATCCTCATCACCAATTCTGTGATATCTTGAGACACAGCGTATATATACAACAGCACAACATGGCTTCTGGTAAGAACTGTACTGCATATGGCTTTATTATTATATACATCAGTAGTCCACCAGGTGGCTCTATTACAATGAGCCCAGTGGATCAAGGCCCTACCTGGTGTACAAGCCACATAGACCAGAAGGTCCCAGATTTGATGCCCAGTCTATGCTGAGTTAGTTGATCTCAGCCAGATAGCAATTGGAGTGCTAAAATGGATCTCAGTCCCCTAGGACTAGGGAGGAGAAAATTCAGCCAAGGTTTACTCCAAACTACTTACCAGTGACCCTTGCTGAAGACTGCATCTGTGTGGATGTCGCCTGAGAATAGGACACGATAACCTCTACTATAATGTGATTGAAGGTGTCATTGACAGTGCTATCAAGCAGCACTTACTCACCAATATCCTGCTCACTGTTGCTAAGTTTGGGTTCCGCCAGGACCACTCGGCTCCAGACCTCATTACAGCCTTGGTCCAAACATGGACAAAAGAGCTGAATTCCAGAGGTGAGGTGAGAGTGACTGCCCTTGACATCAAGGCAGCAATTGACCAAGTGTGGTATCAAGGAGCCCTAGTAAAACTGAAGTCAATGGGAATCGGGGGGGAAAATTCTCCACTGGCTGGAGTCATACCGAGCACAAAGGAAGATGGTTGTCGTGGTTAGAGGTCAATCATCACAGCCCCAGGACATCGCTGCAGAAGTTCCTCAGGGCAGTGCCCTAGGCCTAACCATCTTCAGCTGCTTCATCAATGACCTTCCCTCCAAATAGCTTACGAAAGCAATCTGGCGGAAAATATAAAAACTAACTCCAAAAGCTTTTATAAGTATATCAAGAGGAAAAGACTGGTGAAAACCAAAGTTGGCCCATTGCAGTCAGATACGGGGGAATATATAATGGGAAATAAGGAAATGGCAGACCAACTAAATGCATACTTTGGGTCAGTCTTTACGAAGGAAGACACAAAAAACCTCCCTGGGATATCGGGAAAAATAGGGACATTTGCAAAGGAGGAACTGACGCAAATCAATATCTCTAAGGATATGGTGTTAAGGAAGCTAAAGGGATTGAAGGCGGACAAATCCCCAGGGCCTGATAACATGCATCCTAGGGTGCTGAAGGAGGTGGCCCTAGAGATAGCGGATGCACTAAGTATGATTTTTCAGAATTCATTAGACTCGGGAACAGTGCCCATGGATTGGAGGGTAGCTAACGTTACCCCACTATTCAAAAAGGGGGGTAGGGAAAAAGCAGGTAATTACAGACCTGTAAGCCTTACATCAGTTGTGGGCAAAATGCTGGAGTCCAACATTAAGGATGAAATAGCGGAGCACTTAGCAAATGGGGACAGGATAGAACAGAGTCAACATGGATTTACAAAGGGTAAATCGTGCTTGACTAATCTATTGGAATTTTTTGAGGGAGTAACTGGTAAAATAGATGGGGGAGAGCCAGTAGATGTGGTGTACCTGGACTTCCAAAAGGCCTTCGATAAGGTCCCACATAAAAGATTAGCAGGGAAAATTGAAGCTCATGGGATAAAGGGGAAAGTATTGACGTGGATAGAGAACTGGCTGTCAGATAGAAAACAGAGAGTTGGAATAAACGGCTCATTTTCTGAATGGCAGGCAGTAACAAGTGGGGTACCACAGGGATCTGTCCTGGGTCCCCAGCTGTTCACAATTTACATTAATGACCTGGATCAGGGAGTCGGATGCAGCATTTCCAAATTTGCAGACGACACTAAACTAGGAGGGGGGGTGGGCTCAGAGGAGGAGACCAGGAAGCTCCAGAGCGATTTGGACAGACTGGGTGATTGGGCGGATAAATGGCAGATGCACTATAATGTGGACAAGTGCGAAGTTATCCACCTTGGGTGCAGGAACGGGAGGGCAAATTATTATTTAAATGGCAATAAATTGGGAGAGGGGGAAGTACAGAGAGACCTGGGTGTTCTTGTACACCAGTCACTGAAGGCGAGCATGCAGGTGCAACAGGCGGTCAAGAAGGCAAACGGTATGCTGGCCTTCATAGCAAAAGGGTTGGAATACAGGAACAGGGATACCTTGCTGCAGCTGTACAGGGCACTGGTGAGACCACACCTCGAGTACTGTGTACAGTTTTGGTCGCCTCATCTGAGGAAAGATGTTCTTGCCATGGAGGGGGTGCAGCGGCGATTCACCAGGCTGATACCAGGAATGGCGGGATTGACCTATGAGGAGAGACTATGTAGTTTAGGGATGTACACACTGGAGTTTAGAAGATTGAGAGGGGACCTCATAGAAGTGTATAAAATTCTGACAGGTCTAGACAGACTAGATGCAGAAGGAATGTTTCCCTTGGCGGGTGAGAACAGAACTAGAGGACATAATTTAAGGATAAGGGCTAAAACATTTAGGACAGAAATGAGGGGGAATTTCTTCACTCAGAGGGTGGTGAACCTGTGGAACTCATTGCCACAGAGGGCAGTGTACGCCAGCTCATTAAATATATTTAAGAGGGAATTAGATATATTTCTACAGGCAAAAGGGGTTAAGGGTTACGGAGAGAAGGCGGGGATGGGATACTGAATTGGAGGATCAGCCATGATCTCATTAAATGGCGGAGCAGGCTCGAAGGGCCGGATGGCCTACTCCTGCTCCTATCTTCTATGTATCTATGTATCTATGTATAAGGTCAGAAGTGGAGATATTTGCTGATGATTGCAGTGTTCAGTGCCATTCGCAACTCCTCAGATAATGAAGCAGTCCATGCCTGCATGCAGCAAGACCTGGATGACATTCAGGCTTGGGCTGATAAGTGGTAGGTAACATTCGCGCCACACAAGTGCCAGGCAATTACTATCTCCAACAAGCGAGTGTCTAACCACTGCCCCTTGGCATTCAACGGCATTACCATCACCGAATCCCCCACCATCAATATCCTGGGGGTCACCATTAACCAGAAACTTAATTGGACCAGCCACACAAATACTTTGGCAACAAGAGCAGGTCAGAGGCTGGATATTCTACGGCGAGTGTCTCACCTCCTGACTCCCCAAAGCCTTTCCACCATCTACAAGGCATAAGTAAGGAGTGTGATGGAATACTCTCCACTTGCCTGGATGAGTGCAGCTCCAACAACACTCAAGAAGCTCCACACCACCACCACTGGCGTACCGTGGCTGCAGTGTGTACCATCTACACGATGCACTGCAGCAACTCGCCAAGGCTTCTTCGGCAGGACCTCCCAAACCCGCGACCTCTTCCACCTAGAAAGACAAGGGCAGCAGGCGCATGGGAACACCACCACCTCCAAGTTCCCCCCCAAGTCACACACTATCCTGACTCGGAAGTATATCGCCGATCCTTCATCATCGCTGGGTCAAAATCCTGGAACTCCCTCCCTAACTGCACTGTGGGAGTACCTTTGTCACGTGGACTGCAGCGATTCAACAAGATGGCTCACTCCCACCTTCTCAAGGGCAACTAGGAATGGGCAATAAATGCTGGCCTTGCCAGCGACGCCCTCGTCCCATGAACGAATAAAAAAAATGTTGAATAGCCTGTCAACACTCATTGTTTAGGCTTATTCACAAAGGATAGCTTCTAGAGAAAGCTACAAGAGGGCTGCAGGCACCTGTGGAATCAGACAGAAGCAAGAGACAGCACCTTCAGGAGGAGAGAAAGGGGCTAAAATTGGAAAAGAGAATGTATAATTTTTGTTGCCGTAAATCTGCCATTTTGCCAATAGTTCTTGCACAAATGGGTTCACTAACCATGTGGGCAAAACACAATAATTAGGAACTGCTCAATGGAGCTACTAATTCAAGTTTTTCAAGGTTTTTTGAATCAACATGACACGGGAAAAATAGAAGTGGCAATCAGAAAAACACCGTTATGTAGAACAAAGACTTTTATTAGGTGCATCTAGAATCTTGCCTTTTGTGGAGCAGGACTCCAGCACGTGCATTTTTGCAGAAGTCAGGGGAGATGTTAAATAATATTTTAGGTTTTTTGTATCTAACCCATGCTTTGCCAAAGGGATGGATGCTCCTCCTTTCCATTTCCATCAACAGTGTTCTTTTATTACTGCGCTGAAATACCAGACTCTTAATGGTGAAGTACGAGCTTACCATCAGTGATGCAAATTCGCTTCAGTGATACAGGAAACTGTTTTAACTGTTTACCACCAGCAGCAAATCTTTCACACCAAAACGTTGGAAAATCCAACCATTCGCAAAGGTTTATCAGCTCTAAATGGTTCTAATGTTGAAATATTCCAGACATTGAGTATACATGATAATAGATTGTTACAGTAGGTAATTTTTTTTCAATTTTATTTTATTTTTGAATTGTACAAAGAGTTACATGCTTTCTCAGGACATGTTACAATATAAAATAACAGAGTACATGCTGCTTTGCTGGCTACATGGTAGTTGCAAATATATACATCAAGGGTCCTGTACAGTTTTTCACACTGAGTTGGGCCTACTAATTAACAGGGCCAGGGTCATTTCTTATCAGGTGGCTTATGTTGCATGCAGTGAGTGGGTGAGGGAGGCGGTGGCAGGGGGAGGAAATGAGAATGACGGGTGAAATTTTATGGTGAAACCTGAAAGACTGGTGTTTTCGCTGCTTTGGCACAAGAACTGAATATAACCTTACCAATCTGGAATTGCAGTGGGGCTTGGGACAATAATGGACAAAGGACGTCCCATGTTGAAGACAATGCATACTGGCTGTCGGATACTGCATTCAGCACTCACTGGAGGCTTTAAACTTTAAATAAGGAAACTTAAGAAAAAGCTTAGGTGACCTAATGTATGACTTGACTATCATATCAGCTCTTTTGGGGTTTTAGAAATTTCACAGGCATTCACCAGGCAGTTAGCACAGCTCTGTGCAATGTACCCATAGACAGAGCTCAGTAATCCCCAAATCAACAGCAACAACAACTCACATTTATATAGCACCTTCAACGTTGAAAAACATCCAAAGGTGCTTCACAGCGGTGAATGGAAAAAATAGATGCTGAGCTGAAGAAGGAGATATTGGGAATAGTGTCCAAACGCTTGGGCAAAGAGATCGGATTAAGAAGGGTCTTAAAGGAGATGGGGGAGGTGGAGAGCTGGAGAAGTTTGGGAATTCCAGTGTGGGATCTAGGCAGCTGAAACCATGGCCACCGATAGTGTGCACAAGAGGCCAGATTCAGAGGGACAGAGGCTGTGAAATTCAACACCTTAGCGCCAGATGATAAGGTTGGTTTTGGAGGAAAAATGACAGCCGCATTGCTTCTGCCCACTTCTGGTGGGTCCAGCGGTGACCTCCATTTTGGGCAGGTGATGAGGCAGATCATGACATCAATCAATGTGCAACGCTGATTTGACGCACGACCTGCCATTTTCGACATCGCCGCTCCATTCAACACCCTCTCCAAATCACGAACAGCTGAACGTGCGTTCAGCAGCAGGAAGGACACCCCACCAGCACTATTTAAAGGGATCAGCAACAACTTGCAGCTGACTTGCTTTTTGATTTCTACTGGCTCTGTTTAAGATTGTGCAACTGTTTGGAGCTTTCTACAGTTATTTAAAGTTGGTGAGGAGACAGGGAGTGTTGCTGAAAGTGGAGAATGCCTTGCTTCTCATTTAAGGGGTTCTGCTCACACCACTTGCTCCCAGTCATGGGGGCTCTACTTTTAGTCCCTTGTGCGGTCAAGTATGAGAGGGAGATGGAGTGGAGGCAGCGAAGAAGAAAATAAGAATTAGGAGCAGGAGTAGTCCATACAGCCCCTCGAGCCTGCTCCGCCATTCAATAAGATCATGGCTGATCTTCTACATCAACTCCGCTTTCTCGCATGATCCTGATATCCCTTGATTCCCCTAGAGTCCAAAAATCTATCGATCTCAGCCTTGAATATATTCAACGATTCAACATCCAGAGCCCTTTGGGGTAGAGAATTCCAAAGATTCACAACCCTCTGAGTGAAGAAATTCCTCCTCATCTCAGTCTTAAATGGCTGACCCCTTATCCTGAGACTATGCCCCCTGGTTCTAGACTCTCCAGCCAGGGGAAACACCTCTCAGCATCTACCCTGTCAATCACCCTCAGAATCGTAGATGTTTCAATGAGATCACCTCTCATTCTTCTCAATCTCTCCTCATAGGACAACCCTCTCATCCCAGGAATCAATCTAGTGAACCTTCGTTGCACCTCCTCTAAGGCAAGTATTTCCTTCCTCAGATAAGGAGACCAAAACTGTGCACAGTACTCCAGGTGTGGTCTCACCAAAACCCTGTACAATTGTAGCAAGACTTCCTTACTCTTGTACTCCAACCCCCTTGCAATAAAGGCCAACATGCCATTTGCCTTCCTAATTGTTTGTTGTACCTGCATACTAACTCTCTGTGTTTCCTGTACGAGGTCACTTAAATCTCTCTGAACACCAACATTTAATAGTTTCTCACCATTTAAAAAATATTCTGTTTTCCTATTCTTCCTACCAAAGTGAATAATCTCACATTTCCCCACTTTATACTCCATCTGCCACCTTATTACCCACTCACTTAACCGGTCTATATCCCTTTGCAAGCTATGTGTCCTCCTCTCAGCTTACTTTCCCACCTAGCTTTGTATCGTCAGCTTCATCTAATTCATTAATATAAATTTTAAATAGCTGAGGCCCCAACACTGATCCTAGTTACAGCCTGCACCCCACTAGCCTGCCAACCAGAAAAAGATGACAAGCTGCTCGCAGAGGGAGGAGGAGGTGGGGCAGGAGGGCTCTCAGCAGGAGGCCTTACCCACCTAGGGTCTTCTGAGAGCAATTCTCCTACCTGCACCTAAACCAGGAGCAGTGTATTCGGAGGCTCCGTTTTACCAAGGAGGTGCTCACAGAACTCTGCCACCTCCTGGAACTTGACCTGCGGCGTCAGAGCAGGGTGACGACGGCGCTGCCAGTGGCCCTCAAGGTCACCGTGGTCCTCAATTTTTTCACCACTGGATCCTTCCAGTCTGGAGTCGGCGACATAGCTAACATCTCCCAGCTCGCTGTCCATCGCTGCCTCCGGGAGGTCACAGAGGCTCTGTACTCCAGGAGGAGGGACTTCATTGTCTTCTCTCTTAACAGAGAGAAGCAGGAGGAGCACGCATATGGCTTTGCCAGGATATTGGGCTTCCCCATTGTGCAGTGTGTCATCAACTGCACACACGTGGCTTTGCAGGTACCACATACCAATCCTGAGATGTACCGCAACCGCAAAGGCTACCACTCACTGAATGTGTAGTTGGTGTGCTACCACACCCAGCACATCATGATAGCGAATGCCCGGTATCCTGGCAACAGTTATGATGGCAGTCCAGTGAGCCAATCTTCCAGCCACTGTTTCAAACCCGAGGGTAGCTGCTTGGAGTCAAGGGCTATCCGCTCTAAACCTGGCTGAAGACTCCACTCTGCAACTCCACCACTCGTGATAAGCACTCATATAATAAGAACCATGCTGCCACAAGGAACCTCATTGAGCAGGCTGTCAGGGTTCTGAAGCAATGGTTCTGCTTACTTGACTGCTCGGGAGGAGTCCTCCAGGACATGCCAGAGCAGGTGTTCCATTTTGTGGTGGTCTGCTGCATCCTCCACAATTTGTCCATCATGAGGGTGCAGCCCTTGCCACTATGGGTTCCAGGACCACGTCAGGAGGAGGAGGAGGAGGAAGAGTAGGAGGAGGAAGGGAGGAGGCAAGCAGCAGATCCCTGTTCCGGATGGGCTGTCCGTGAGTGCCACATCAGAATCTGATTACCCTGAATGAAATCCCAGATCCCTGTTGCACACCACTTCCCCACCTTACCAACCCTCTGACACAGAACATCATAGCATCCTCTTGGGCAGAATGCTGAAATGAGAGCCACCACAAAATAAACATTACAAACATTATTTATAAATGAATCAATGCAAAACTACACAACAAGGTCAACTAATCACCGTTGTGCATTCCCTTAGTGCCTGTCTTTTGTGTTCCTTTGCCTACTCTAGTGCTTCTACGCAGTGCTACCCCAGTGGCTGCAGCATGGCTGGTGGAAAGCTGCTGACTTTCAGTGGGCGAGACTGCAGATGGTCTTGCAGGACGACCTCAAGCAGCTCTGGACCTAGAAGGCCCAACTGTAGACTGCACCACCTCGGCATGGTTGGCAGCAGTCTGGGCTGGCTGGCTGATGGGCAGCAGCAAGGGCACTGCCAGAGTGGCAAGGGTGGGAGTAGAAATGCTGTCATCCTGAGAGAGCACAGCAGGTTCTTGCTCCACAGAGCCACTGCCACTCCCCCAGGGTGGCGCCTCAGCATTCCTAGCCAACTGTTGGAGCACAGATTGCTGGACTGCTAAAAGACCCTGCAAGCCCCTTTCCACACTCGTAAACCCAGCCACGAAGGCCTGTCTGAGCTTGTGTGGCAGTAAGTTGAGGCTGCATAAGAGCAGTCTGAGTTTCCACTTTAGCACAAATGTTGGGTCGCTTCTGCTTGTGCTGCAATAGAAGCTGCAACATCACCCATCACACCCATGGTTGGGTCCAAAAGTGTCCTGATGGAGTTGCTCATCATTTCCATCCTGGAAATGATTGCCATTTTCTGAGCTGGTGCCTGGTAGTGTCAGTTCAAATAATGGTGCCTCTTCTTCTTCACTGTCTTCCTCCACAACGTTGGGGACAGGCTGTGTTGGTGGCAGTTCTTGGGTATCTGAAAGGAGAAAGGCACAAGGGTCAGATTGTGGTGAGGGGAGAGGGGGAAAGCAAGATGTGCATGCTTACACCATCAGCAGCTTGTAAGTGAGAAGAAATTGTGGGATGAGGGGGAAGTGGGATGTGAGAAGAAGCATTAGTATGAGCATACCGTCATCATCAGCAATGCTTTCAACCTCACCGCTCGCAACGGCCTCAGTGACGGCCCCTCCAATGATCTCGAGTACTGTGTCCTCCAGCTTAGTCAGGTTCTGAACTTGGGCTTCCCCTCCGCCCATCTGCTCTGCTCACGGCAGTTGTGAGCCACCTTTGCCTGCAAGAGAAAGGGAAGTGTGTCAGTGAGTGTGTGCAATGTGTTTGGGTTATATGCCTGCCATTGTTGAATAGCTGACAGTGTGTGCAAGGTGTGAGATGTGGGTGTGAGTCTTGCAGCAGTGATGTGTGTGTGAGGGTGAGGTGAAGCTATGATTGTGAGGTATGAGTCGTGATATCTAGAGATTGTTGGTAGGTGAGTGATGGGGGTGTGGTTCGTTGAGCAGTGTGTGAGGCTTGTGGTGCAGATGGTCGGATATGGCATTTGAAGATGCATTCACTGACCTTGACCACTCGTGTGAGGTCATGAAACTTCTCGCGGCACTGGATCCAGGTCTTGGGGACAACACTTGTGGCACTGATGGCTTGTGCTATTTCCTCCCACAGCCTGCTGGCGTGCTGCCTGGAAGGCCTCCTGCAGGTAGAAGACTTGACGGCACCTGTGCACCCCCAGGACCAAGGCCTCCACTGCCGCATCAGAGAACCTCTTTGACCTCTCTCTTCCCTGTTGGGCATGGCTTCAGAGTGACAATGAGGTGCTCCTGCAACAAAGCACCTCCCCTTTAAATAGTGCAGTGAGCCTAGGCAACATTTTATTGGCCAGTAGACTGCACCCGATATTGGCACCCTGTTGAGCGCTAAGCCAATCAGCAGTGCATTTAGCGCTGACCTCAGCACTCCAATCATTATAATGAGCAGGCAGCACGAATTTTGCGGCTGCCTGCAGCACTTTGAACGGGTGCGGGCAAATCACGCTTCGCACGCCTTGTGCCCGCTTTTGAGCTTTATCCAGTTTCACCCCCAGAAAGTTGGTGGGGAGGGTTTTAGGGCTGGAAGGATGGAGAGAGGAAACTCCATGGAGAGATTTAACACAAGGATGAGAATTTTAAATTTGAGTCATTGGAAGACCGACGCCAATTCAGGACAGCAAGGGCAAGAATAATGAGCGAACAGGCTTGGTGCGGATAGGTTATGGGCGGAATTGTTTTGGATGACACTTGTATTTTAAGAGATGGTGGAGGATGGGCGGCTGGCCAGGAAAGCATTGGAATAGTCAAGTCTGCCAGTGTCAAAGGCATGGATGAGGATTTCAGGAGTGATGGGCTGAGGTAGGTCAGAGTTGGGCAATGTTACAAAGGTTGATGTAGGTCTTTTTGGTGGGGAGGATATGGGTTTGGAAGCACAGCTCAGGATTGGATAGGGGTTCTGAACAGTTTGGTTCAGTTTAAGACAGTTGCTGGAAAGAAGAGTGGAGTCGGTGCTGAGGGTATGGAGTTTGTAGCAAGGGCTGAAGACGATGCAACTTGGTAGTAGAACCAAGGAACTAGAGTTTAAATCACATGGTATCTCCTCTTTTCTGATTGTTACCCCTGGTGACCTACAAGGGATCTTTTTCTTTTGGAACTAGTAGATCTGGTTCACCAGACATACTGCCTGCTCTTTATTTGTTGTTACGGCCAGTACCACTCCTCTCCTCATTTTACAAACTATAAACTCAAGTTCAGCAGCTCCCTTATACTATCACTGATCACCTTCACAATTTTTACATCCCGTGTACACCATCCTTGAAATAAGCTCATCATTAGTGTAACTCTGAATGGCAAAACTCAGAAATTTGTTGTGAGATGTATCAGTCACATTCATTCATTCTCCAAGAAGTTGCTGTGGAGTGACAAATTTCTTGTTGACTAGATTTGCTTTCTTTCTTTTAATGACTGTTCCTTTGAATTATACAATGTGTTGGTAGAGGATCGTTTATTGCAGTTTGCGCAGTGACTTGCTAAATGAATACCCCTGCTTTGCACTGATAGCACTGTACCTCTACCTGACGAAGGAGCAGCAGCTCCGAAAGCTCGTAATTTTAAATAAAACTGTTGGACTATAACCTGGTGTTGTGCGACTTCTCATTTTTGCACTGATAGGAGGATATAAAAGATATTGGCGGTAATTTTGACTTTGTGCAATAGTCTAAAATGGGTGATAGTGAATCAGCAGCTCGTTTACCATCTTTCCCGATTTCCATTTACATTGACTTTGCTATAGCCCATTTTACACTTTCGCACAAAGTCAGAATTACCCCCATTTTGTGCTGCAGCTATCCACAAAAGGACTAGATATTATCACCGTTATTCTACATTTTGCACTTCATGACTATTGACAATCGCAAAATTTCTTGACAAATCCTTTGGTGACACAAAAGCAGTCAACAAAACATCCACTACATTAAACAGGCTGGAAGATTGTTTTCTTGTTATTCATCCCAAAGGGTTAATACAGGCAAAAAAGGAAACCAATCTTAACAACCTCATGTAAATAGAGCCATTGTCTGAGTCTAAAATTCAACACAATTCACTGAAATGCTGTTAAAACCAGAGAAGGATTGGAGGTATTACTATGTAATCATTATGGATTTTATTTTTTTAAACAATTTTTAGTTTTGTTTTACCTCCCTTTTTGTGTTCCCTTGTATCACGCACCAATTCCAGACTAAGAGGGCAGACAGGTGACCTGCTCCCATACTCTGTTCCATTCTCGTGCTGGATAATAGTAGGTATGTAAGAGTGGCACAGGCTGGCTCGCCCGCTAAGGTTCCCCATCGTCCTCCCATGGGGAAGTGCCTTGCATCTGCTCAACACCTCCCGCAAACAGCCCGGCTTAAATGGCAAGCTTGCCGTGTGGGGAATTAGAGGATGTGAATTAAATTTGTTAACATTTTAATGAGTTGACTGAACGTTAATGAAAAAAATACTAAAATTAAATTCTGGGTTTCTCCATAAAATTGTTTCTTAAAGAGTGAAATAAATGTATGTTATTTGAAGTTGTTAATCTGTATAGGTCTGACTGTAGCAAACAGTAGGGTACTACAACTAAAGGAAAACTAAACAGTTAAATTGTGCTGCCTTTGTTTACAGAGGACACTTAGATTTCTTTCCCATTTCGCAGCATATGTTTTCTTCCAGTCTTCAACCTGTACTTTATCATAGGTAAAAATGTCTATGAGGCCAGTCTCGACTCAGAGCTTGCCTCAATGCATCTCATTGTTAGGATGTAACCAGATGCTAAACTAAAATGCTTGATCTTTTTTCAGGAGAAAGCTTTCTCTGCACAAAGATAAGGTTGGGTCAGGGCAGAGATTGGTCCTTCCCTTTAGGAGGAAAAAACATAGTAAAAGAACCTGATGCAGGGATATCTTAATTCACACATGGCTATGTCCAAATCTGGTTTCAGGTTTAACATCTTCAATTTAACACTGGACCATCTGAAATTCTATGCCAGGCAGTGCTGACAAGTAAAATTCCTAATTGCTTGTATGAATTTGCGTGAGGCTAATTGTACGATTCAGTTAAACTTTATTTCCAGACACAAGCCTCTTGGCTAGTGCTGCTGAAATTGCCATAATATACTGGTACAAGCTTCATGAGCATTGTTCATAAGTTTAAATCTGTTGTAAATTAACTTTACTACAGTTAATGCAATTTATACAAATCAAGAGGAAACTGGAAAATCCATCATTTAGTCTAGTTTGGAGAGAAATTGGACATTAAATGATATTGATGACAGGGCGAATAGTAGTAGCTTTATTGCAAGCAGTGTTGTTAGAACACAATGGCGGTTCTGTTGCATTTTTATAATGGTGACAATGTCTAGTCTCTTTGCAGATAGTTGCAACACAGTACGGCTTTTATGTACTTCTAGTTTTGTGCAAAAACAGGGGACATTCATTGTGCAAGACAACATTTATAGGCACATCACAAAAAATGTTCGAGTTTTGTTTTGCATAGTCAGCATGATCCTTTGAGCATATTTCGATTGTTAGAAACAGAAACTTAAACAGTTTCTTGACTCTGTGTAAATAATTGCTTTTTTGTACTCATTCATAATGTTTTCATTGGTGCAATGGGGAAACAAAATATCAAGCAGCTCTTTGTGCAGTTATCACATTTCTATAAAAAGACAATGAGCGGGTAATTGAAATAAATACCAGCGGCTTTTTTTCTGCCTCTGGAGTTTTCAAATGTTGGAGGCAGTGGAACAGGTTTAAATTATTGGAAGAAAGATCCCACCCATTTTTGACATATAATTCAGGATTAAATTATAATTGCATCCCACTACCCTGGTCTCACTAAGTATAGTTCTTCTTAGAAAGCTTTCCTCTTTTAGTAATGAATTTTCTGGATCTGGATATATAATCAATATATATTGAAGATATATACTCATAGTGCGGGTCACCAGAAACGCTGGTTTAACACAACACTCGGCTAACATATGAAAGCAGCAAATCAAAAGTTGCTGATAAGTAACATAGTACAGCTCAAGTATTTCCACTTGCACGTTGTCAGTGGAATTTTTTATTTTAAGATTATGAAGCAATTGTTTTATTTTGCAAGAGCAATATGTGTTACCTGAAGAACACAATCATTGTGCATGTAACCCTTGAATATTGAGTGCCTGTGTAGCATTCAAGATAACATTCATTTTAATTAGATAACACCTTGAGAAATCATTTTGTGGATATGTCCAGTTTTAAATATTATAAAGATGTCATACAAATATGAAAATTAAATTTGGGTGCCAAAGTGTTTTGGAGGATCAACCCATTGCACCATTGCAGAAATTGAACGTAAATGTGTGGCCACAATACCCTGTACTCTGAGTTCCTGATCTCAGCAATGCTGCTACAGAGTGATGACCATGTACCTCCACACAGCAAGGAAAGGAAAATCATTTAGTCGTCCCAGATTTCTCCAGTTACCTCCCACGAGTTGTTTCTATACAGATTTGGCAGTAATCTGGGAGGAGGTTGTCCAACTAGCTCCTCAGCCATTGACAGACATGACAAGAAGGAATTGGGAAGAAGAGGAAAAATACGGAGTCTCATGGTCGAAAAAATACCTTTAAAATCAGTAAAAACAGAAATGCTGGAAGTGCACAGCAGATCCATTGGCATCTGTGAAGAGACATATTGGTTAATGTATGAGGGCAGATGCTTTGACAGAACTAGAAACTGGGAGGTAAAGGAGCCCCTTTATAGGGCAGAAGAGGTTTTCTTCAGCCTTCAAAAAGGGCTTCCTTATCTCCCAGTTTCCTGTTCTAACAAAGCGTCTACATCTCAGACATTAAACTTTTGTATTTTCAATTCCTGAGGGAACTCCTAATTCCAGCAATTTTTACTTTGTAGGGCCAATTTTCTGAGTTTGCGCTGCTGCTGGGAAGCCTTGCCTGCCAGCTAGATATATTGGCAAATCACTACTCATTATGGGCAGAAATTGTCAGGCAGTATGCCTGTGATTACCCAAAATATATGGCTGGTGCAAACTCAGAAAATAAGTTCTTTTATCTCTACTTTTAAAAACTGCAGGACAAGTTTTAACGTGCAATTCTGTCTGAATAAGCAACAAGTAATATGTGTATTTGGTCAACAGACTTAATGCAGAGTTTTTTTGGCAAAGGCACAATAGTTATCACAATGTGCCTATCTGATATCTGACAACAGGAGATCCTATTGTTCCCTCATGCTGCAGTTATACTGCACTACCTGTAGCTACAGAGTGCAATTCACAGCCAGCAATGCCCTAGTTGTACTGTGGGCTGCAAATCACACACTGCCCACCAAGAGAGAACTTTATGCATACCAGCTTGCATGAATGCACAGAGCTGCACTCTTAGCTGTAAAGTTTGTTAAGTTTTGTGATTACAGATGGAAGCATCCATTTTCTCAAAACATTACAAAAGAGTGTGCTTATGTTTATAAAGTGCCCAGAAATCCAAGAGATTACCTGAGCACTTTTATATACATGGTTTGACACTACACTGGAGTTATACTCGAGTTATACGCTACATCATGTCAAGTCCAAGCAGAATGAGTTATCATCCTCTGAGTCTGAATGGACCTAACTGAATTTTGACAATGCAAATGTGACAGCATAACTACACCCTTAAGTCAATCATATCGCGGATTTTTTTAAAAACATTGGAATTATGAGGTGTGATATTAGCACACAAACATTTAAAACATTCATCAGAAATGTTTCTTCCATTTTAGTCGAGGCATTAAAAAACCTGTTTAAAATAAATGTTTTAACACTTCCAATGAAAATGGGAAGAGAGGAATTTCAGTTGGACGTGTTAAACATTTGAATGTTAGTATCCCACAGTGTAATTTCAGGGCCATTAGGGGGAATTTTTCAGGGGGGTCAGCGGGCGAATTTGGTGGCGGGTCAGGTGGGAAAAAATTTTTGACAGCGGGTCATGACCCCGCTGTCATCCTGCCGCCATGCGACTTTCCCAGATGTCGGGTCTGTCAGGGCTGAACAGAACCGACACGCAGCAGGCGGGGGAGGCAATTCAGGTCATTATGACCTTGTTAACGGCCCATTAAAAAGTATTTTGAGCTCACCTTACCATTTTACGAGGTCGCCCATGGGGTCCACGCTGCTCGGGGATCACGTCAGGTAAGGAGGTCGGGAGTTGTAAGACCATGGGATCATCTCATATCATCTCATTACTTGACAACTGCAAATGTGCTATAAAAGCTCCCATCTCACAACTGTTCACTTTCCAAGCTCAGAAGATGTTGCTTACCGCAATTGGAAGACAGATTGAGGTTTATGCAGGTTGCAAGTGTTTGGAGCAAACTCTCTATCCAGTGTCACCTCATTGGAACAACCTCTCTCACCATTGACAGATTGCTTCTGTCATCTCAAGTTAATCTGCCATCTATTACATCAGCATCAGTGCCCTTGAAACTATCTCACCATGGTCCTCAGAATCCCACCATGATCAGCCCCAACACCAGCAGCACCAGGCACACCAGCAGCACCAACAGCAACACCAACCTTCTCCGCAATCAACTGATGCTGCACAGGACACAGGGCATCAGCACCCGAACACATTGCTGGTCTGGACACCAGGGATGGCCTCACCATGGCCAGATTTACTTCACTTGATGCTGTACACCCTGGCTGTCACATGATGCGCCAGGTTGGCAACACCCCACACCAACACCATAAAGCATCCCTATAATGACCAAGCCATTCCTTTCACACTCATCACCATTGCGGAGGGTACCGTTATGTCTCACCATTCACTGCAACTCACTAAACTACTTCCAAAGGTGCACACAGACCTGTCCAAGAACGCAAAGTGTTGAAAATAAAGGTTTCAATGCTTGACAACACATTAACAGAAACTTTACATGAATATTGGATAAAACACCCAAGTGGCTACCCTTGTGTGTTGTTAGTTGGTATGATGGCACTAGGATGAGGGTGAGTGTGAAGGGTGGCTAGTAAGATGGGGAAGTGATAATGTGGATAGAGAGGGATGGGTGGAGGTGCAAGGTAAGTTGGTGTGAGTAAGGATGTGCAGGAGTAGGGTAGGGAAGGCAGAGTGATGGGGATGTGATGAGTGGCACAGCAGGATAAGGTTGAGGGTGGCTTTGCAGTAACGTTTCGTGACCTACTGAGATCATTGAAAGGTTTGTGCCACTGCAGCCTCATCCTCCTGATGACATCGCTGCTTGTGTCCTCCTGTGCAATGTGCAACCAGGCTGCGTTGATCTCCTGGGGAGGTCTCATCCGCCCATGGGAAGGGAAGAGAACCTCCCTGCGTGCTGTGACTCCCTCCATAAGCATATGGAGGGAGTTTTGGGAGAGCCTGGGTGCAGCCGTGCACCTCTGTGCCTTCATTGTCAGTGTTTGCAGCACCTCAATGCTGTAGAACACTGACAGCACAACTGTCAAAATCAATTTGCGCACGGTCCCTTTAAGGAAACCGGCTGATGACACGTCATCAAATGACATCATCATACCCGCTTCCCTCAATTGGCCGGCAAACGCGCTGGGCGGGCTTAACAAGTCCAATCAATGTAAAATCATTCTACACAGCGGGCTGGAGCCAGCAACGGGGTCATGACCCGCCACCAACGTTGCCAGCCACGGACCCACCGAGGTGGGGAAATAGTGGCCATTATGTTTAAAATGTGTTTTTTTAAAGAAATAGTATTTTAGTCTTCAGTTCCGTAAACCATAAACACAATGGGGCCAACTCTCACTTTCAGCAGGGGTGGAAAGCTGGTGGTAGCGGATCAGCCGCCTGTTGTACATCCTGCCTGATTCTCCTTTCCATTGAAGTCATTAGAAGGGAAAATTGGGCGGGACATGTAACAGGCAGCCGATCCAGTACCGTCTGCTTTTTGCCCCTGCCGAAAGTGAAAATTACCCCCAATATATGTTAAGAAACCTTTGATGAGCAGCTGCTGGATTTTTAAGTGCGAGTGATCTGGTTTGACAAAGTATCTATTTTTGGTGCTCACCCAAAACTTTTCCCCAGGGAGTTACTACACATGACAAATTAACGAAAGGAGTCAATGCTCCAAAATATTTCAAAAGCCATGACTATACTTTGCCTCCAGCTAGGTATATAACAATGACAAATAGATGAATATTCTCACCGTCAGCCTGGCTGAGGGTGTCACATTGTCAAACAAACACTTCTTTTTGAAAAGTGGGATTCTGTGGCAAAGCCTTTAGGTACTTGACTATTCCTGTATAATGTACATAGGAAGCATCGAAAAGTTTCAGAAACATTAAGAAAGTGCAATGCTTTTGAACATCAGTAACACTAAAATGATCAATGTTCATGATCCCTTAAAAATAGTATCAATTCAAAACTTCACATGGGACTGTAAAATGGTGAGGAAAGTGGACAGGCAGTAGTTTAAGAATTCTAAAATGTGGAGCCTGGGTGGCTGAAGGCTGTCAATGATGCTGCAAAAAGGAAATGTTGCACAAGAGGTAAGAGTCAGAGGAACAGAGAGTTTGGAGGGGGCAGGGAATGTAGGATTGGATGAGATTGTAGAGATGGGGAGGGACAAGGTCATGGAGGCATTTGAACACAAGGAGGAGAATTTTAAATTTAAGGTATTGGGGACCAGGAGCCAATGTAGGTGAGCGAGGACAGGAGTGATGAGCGAGCGGGACTTGGTGTGGGATAAGATACAGGTAGCAGATCCCTGGTTGAGCTGAAATTTATGGAGGGTGGATAGAAGTTCAGAGCATTGTAGTGATATTGTTCGGAGGTGACAGAGGCAGAGCGGCTGAGGTAGGGATGGAGGCAGGTACTGTTATGGAGGTGGAAGTAGGCGGACTTTGTGATGGGATAGATATAGGATCGGAAGCTCAGCTCAGGGTTAGACAGAATCATAGAACCATAGAATCATAGAATGGTTACAGCACGGAAGGAGGCCATTTGGCCCGTCGAGCCTGTGCCAGCTCTCTGCAAGAGCACCTCAGCTAGTCCCATTCCTCTGCCCTTTCCCTGTAGCCCTGCAAATGTTTTTCTTTCAGGTACTTATCCAACTCCCTTTGAAAGCCATAATTGAGTCTGCCTCCACCACCCTTTCAGGCAGTGAATTCCAGATTCTAACCATTCGCTGCGTAAAAAAGTTTTTCCTCATGTCGTCTTTGGTGCTTTTGCCAATCACCTTAAATCTGTGTCCTCTAGTTCTCAACCCTTCTGCCAATGGGAACAGTTTCTCTCTATCTACTTTATCCAGACACCTCATGATTTTGAACACCTCTATCAAATCTCCTCTCAATCTTCTCTGCTCTATGGAGAACAACCCAGCTTCTCCAGTCTAGCCACGTAACTGAAGTCCCTCATCCCTGGAATCATGCTCATACATCTTTTCTGCATCCTCTCTAAGGCCTTCACATCCTTCCTAAAGTGCAGTGCCCAGAATTGGACACAATACTCCAGTTATACGCCCATCACCCCTGTGCTCGCTGACCTACCTTGGCTCCTGGTTAAGCAGCGCCTTGATTTCAAAATTCTCATCCTTGTTTTCAAATCCCTTCATGGCCTCGCCCCTCCCTATCTCTGTAATCTCCTTCAACCCCACAACCCCCCGAGATATCTGCGCTCCTCTAATTCTGCCCTCTTGAGCATCCCTGATTACAATCGCTCAACCTTTGGTGGCCGTGCCTTCTGTTGCCTAGGCCCTAAGCTCTGGAATTCCCTGCCTAAACCTGTCCGCCTCTCTACTTCTCTTTCCTCCTTTAAGATGCTCCTTAAAACCTACCATTTTGACCAAGCTTTTGGTCATCTGCCCTAATTTCTCCTTATGTGGATTGGTGTCAATTTTTTTTGTCTTAAAATACTCCTGTGCAACGCCTTGGGACGTTTTACTATGTTAAAAGCGCTATATAAATACAAGTTGTTGTTGTTGTTGAGGCCGAACCAGTGTTTTATACAGGTTCAGCATAATTTCTATACCTCTATTCATGAAGCCCAGGATCACGTAAGCTTTCTTAATTGCTTTCTCAACCTGCACTGCCACCTTCAACGATTTGTGCACATATACCCCCGGTCTCTGTTCATGCATCCCCTTTAGGATTGTACCCTTTAGTTTATATTTCCTCTCCTCATTCTTTCTACCAAAATGTATCACTTCACACTTTTCTGCATTAAATTTCATCTGCCTCGTGTCCGCCCATTCCACCAGCCCGTCTATGTCCTCTTGAAGTCTATCACTATCCTCCTCACTGTTCACTATACTTCCAAGTTTTGTGTCATCTGCAAATTTTGAAATTGTGCCCTGTAAAAAGTCTGGTTCAGCCTGAGACAGTGGCTGGGGAGGGGGTTGCAATTGGTGGCAAGGGTCTGGAGTTTGTGTCAGAGGTGGAAGATGATGATTTTTGTTTTCCTATTGTTTAGCTGGAGGAAGTTATGGCTCATCCAAGACTGGATGTCATTCAAGCAGTCTGGCAGCACAGAGTCAAGAAAGGGGTCAAAATTGGGGTGGTGGAGATATAGAGCAGGGTGTCATTGGCATACACGTGGAAGTCGACTCCATGGCCCCGATTTACTTGGAGCCGGGAAGAGGGCTGGGGGCGGGGTGGGGGAGTTGCGGATGGGAAACCCGGAAGTACAGGTTTTCGAATTTAACGGTAGGATCTGTTTTAAATTTTATTGAAAGGTTTCCCACCAACAGCCAGCTTGGTTGACAAACTGGTTGCCTGTCGGGCGGGAAAGTACCCACCCATCCCCAACACACTCATCCGTGGGGGTTAAAATTCTGCCACATGTCTGCAGATGATGTTGCTAGATGACAAAGAGGAGGAGATCAAGGATGATCCTTGGGAAACTCCAGAGGTCATGGGGCAGAGGTAGGAAAAGAAGCCTTGGTGGAGATGCTCTGGCTACAATTAGATAGGTAAGAGTGGGACCAAGTTAGGGCAGTCGCACAGCCATGGACAATGGAGGAGAGGCTTATACACAGAAATATATAGAAATTACAACATGGAAACAGGCCATTTGGCCCAACCAGTCTGTGTTGTCTTTTACCCTCCACGCAAGCAAATAGTCCTAATCACATTAACCTGCCCTGTTCGCATATCCTTTTATCCCCTTTTCCTTCATCCAAATCAAATCTTGAATGTTGACAGTCTCTGCCTCAACCCTAGAAATGAATTCCACTGCCTCACAACTCACTGTGTAAAGAGGTTTCTCCTGCCCTCTCTTCTAAATATCTTACATTTAATTTTGTATCTATGGCCCAGGTCAGGAAGTATCTGTCGAGAAAACACAAGTCAGTTGACATTGCAAGTATAAACCCTTCCTCAGAACGGAAAGTTATTACAGATGAACAGCATTTAAGAAGAAACAGGACAAGGGAAGGGGATAAAATATCCTTTTCATCCATCCTTTCATAATTTTAAACACTTCTATCATATTGCCCTTTAATCTGCTCTGTTCTAACAAAACAAGCCTTAATTTTTCAAATCCTTCTTCATTTTTGTGTTACCTCATACTAGTCAACAACCTAGTGAATCTACATTGTACCCTCTAAAGCCTCAATATCCTTCCTATATTGCAGAGCCCAATACTCTAAATGAGGCCTTATTAAGGTTTTATGTAGACTCAGCATTACCTCTTGTATTGTATACCTTTATATTCTATACCTCTTGTGACAAAATCTGTAATTCCATTAGTTTTTCTATGCCTTATCAACCTGAGGTGATGCCTTTAACGTTTTTTGTACCTGTACCCCCAAATCCCTCTGCTCCTCCACAACACCGAGCCTACTTCTATTCAGAGTATAATTACTGATTTTTTTTTTACAAAATTGTATCAGTTCACACTTATTAACACTGAGCTTCTGACACCATATCCTTTCCATCACCAAGATCGCCTACTTCCACCTCCGTAACATTACCCATCTCTGCCCCTGCCTCAGCTCATCTGCCACTGAAACCCTCATCCATGCCTTTGTTACCGTCAGACTGTACTATTCCAGTGTTCTCCTGGCCAACCTCCCATCTTCCACCCTCTGTAAACTTGTACTAATCAAAAACTCTGTTGCCTGTATCCTAATTCGCACCAAGTCCTGTTCACTCATCACCCCTGTGCTCGCTGACCTACATTGGCTCCCAGTTCGGCAACGCAGCAATTTTAAAGTTCTCCTCCTTGTTTACAAATCCCTCCATGGCCTTACGTCTCCCTATCTCTGTAACATCCTCCGGTCCTACAACCCTGCGAGAACTCTGCGCCCTTTCAATTCTGGCCACTTGCCCATCCGTGATTTTCAATGCTCCACCATTGCCGACCATGCCTTCAGCTGCCTGGTCTCTAAGCTCATAAATTCTCTCCCCAAACTTCTCCGCCTCTCTACCTTTCTCTTCTCCATTAAGACGGTCCTTAAAACCTACCTCTTTGACCAAGTTTTTGGTTACCTTTCCTAATATCTCCTTATGTGGCTTGGTGTCAAATTTTGTTTGATAACGCTCCTGTGAAGCACCTTGGGATGTTTAGGTGCTATAGGTGCTATATAGGTGCTATATAACTGCAAGTTGGTGATGTTGTTGAATTCATACTGCCACATTTTAGCCAAATTCACCATTTTATCAATAAACCTTTGGAACATCCTTTGATCTTCTAAAGAATTAACCATATCTCCTATTTTTGTATCATTTGAACATTTCATTGGAGGTGGATGATGTGGTCCACCATTTTGAGCCTGTAGAGAGGTCAAGGGTGATAGAATCATAGAATAGTACAGCACAGAAGGAGGCCATTCAGCCCATCGAGTCTGTGCCAGTTCTTTCGAAGAGCAATCCATGAGGAGGAATAATGCACCACAGTCTGTCACAGAGAATGTCATTCATGACTTTGGTTAGTGCTGTTCTGGTGTTGTGAGATGCGTTCAGACAGAGAGTTGCGGGAGAGGTGGACACAGATTTGGGAAGGGGCAACACATTCAGGGACCTTGGAGAGGAAAGGGAATTTGGAGATGGGATGATAGTTAGCGAGGTCAGAGAGGTTGAGGATTTATTTTGAAGGAAGGGTAATACCGTGTGCTCCTTAGTAAAACTGTTGCAAAGACCAGAGAAAACATTTACCTGGGCTCATCATCAATTTCGTATCTTCTCGCTGTTCCCTTGGGGAACAGTGTGAAGTAGTGGAAGGGTTCGCAGGCTGATTAACAGTCTGACAGGCCACGACGTTAACCCTCCTTCCATGTCGTGACCATCTTTATACCAGCCGGTAGGGTGGTTAGTCCTATACGGCGTGAGGGATTTATGGGCTCCCACAACCCATACGATGAGGGGGGGGGCCATCCATACCCACCGGACATGAGTATCCAGCTGGATGTCAACCCAGAATTCAAAGCCGGAGTTCCGACTCCACTTGCCGGGACTGTCTGGAGTGGACTGTCTGAACCCTGCACCTTCTGGTCAAGAGGCAGGAATGCTACCACTGCGCCAAAGGCTCACTCCGTCTACCTGGGCTAAGAATGGATTAGAACTTCTTCCATTTAGACCTCCATCGTACATACTCCTGCAATAAAGCATTTCCACATTTAACAAGAAGCATAGGGTTTGGGTTTTCAAAAACATTGTGACCTGCAGAAGTACAATGTCCTTTGCAAGATTATAATGTATAGGAGAACATTGAGACAAGGAGATACTTTCACTGAATAATCTAAAAATTATTTTTTGAATTTTTGCCAATTCTTTTCCACAATCTCACTTTGGATTTACTCATGTTAGTCCCAAGCTTCCTCAGTGAAAACAGCCTAATGTTGGGCCGGATTTTCCTCCCCCTACGAGTGCGTACAAGGTGTGTACGCACCCGTAGGGACCTCGCAAGTGCCGGTTTCAGGCATGTGAAGCGCATGCGCTAAAACCCGGCACTTGCGACCTGTCAAGAATTCTCTTGACAGATCATCCCCCTGTCCGGGAGAAGGGCCTCCGCGTGCGGAGAGTTCCGCTTTCTGCACAACTTCCGCCCACTGAAAACCTTTAAAAATCTTACGCCTGATAAAAGCAGGCGTAAGGCATAAGGCCTGCTTTTACCAGCATAAGAGTTTAAAAAAATAATTTTTTTTCACTCATTTATAATTTTAAAATACTTTTAAAAAAGGTAAGTTTATTTTTAGCCCCGTAAAAAACTTTAATTATTTTTTTCAAAAAATTAACTTTTTGTTTAAAATATTTAATTTAATGTAATTTTAACTCATTTTAAATACGTGATTTAAAAAAAAATTATTTAATGTTTAACTGTGTTTTTAAATGTGATCCCCATTCATACTTTTGACAGATCTGTGCGTACAGACCTGTCAAAAGTGTGAAGGGGGATTCCCTTCTTTGCCTGCAAACCACATGCGCCCCTGGGATACCTGGGCCTCTGCGCATTTCATCGTGGAGAGGCCTGGGATCGCAAGTCTCGGGACCTACGGAGCCAGCAGGTAAGTGCGTAGATTTTTTCCGATCTGAGGCATCGCACGCAGGAAGTCTCCAATCGGAAATTCAGGGCCAATGTCATAATACAAGTGGACAGGGAAGGATATGGGGCGGGGGGGGGGGGGCGGAGGGAACCCACTTATGCCAAGTTACTGCCCCTTTCTCCACAAAATTTCAGTCAAAATTGCACTTACATCTGGGAGTGGATGTATATGGGCAGGAGTATTACAGTACCATACAGGTGATCTGCCATTTGAAGTATTTCCCAGCATTTGTGCTCTAGCACCACTGTATGAGACTGGTGTCCATCATTGCTAAGATTGCTCAGGGTCTTGCAGGGCGTGGGGGAGGGAGTGGTTAAATTTTAAATAGCTTACAGCAATAGATCACAGGGCAACCAATTGCAGTAGGGAATCCTACTAAAATCAAAACCTGCCAGCATTTTTACTTCTTAAATATCTTTAGTCGGCACAATTGGCCCAACCTGCACTGTGGCAAGGAGTTACAGTGAGCTCAGTGTCCTCCCCACAGCTATGGTGGATATCCCAAATGCACCATAAATGGCACAGGCACCTTAAACAGAGCCTGGCATTTGGTATGAAGTCAGAAGTTCCACCCCCTCCCAGATCAGCCCCCAAAAGTCGTCTTGTGGAATTTCTGAGCATTGTGTAGTTGTTATGAAATTTTCTTACATAATATTTACAGGTGCACATAATAGGTCTGTTGGCATCGTGTGCATGGTGGTATGGCAGTGTAACATGTTTCGGGATCAGGGTGTGTTGTTGGCATTGAAACACTGATTAAATATTAAATCTTCATACAAATGGTATGGATCCTCGTTAAATACATAGTCATTATATAATTTCATAACATTCGTTGCGGGAGGTCTCTACTTTTTAACGGTGTACTTTTGAGACTCCCTTACATGCTAAAGAACTGTGAAAGACAGGCAAAGAAATTCTTACTGTGTGAGGCAGTTACGAGACTGCACTCGTAAACAACAGTGGACTTCCTCAGTAAATAAATATTATAATATTTTTATAAGTTGTCTGATTTTTTAATGGGAACATCCTCTCTAGGCCAACAAGCACTTAAAAAAATTGTTAGGTGAGTTAACACACGTTTCTAGAAAGTAGTAGCATGCATGCATGATTTGCCATTTACTGAGTTCCCAATCTCTCCTGTGCCAATGTAGGGATACCAAGTGGCTTCTGCAGGGAGGGAAGGAAAGTTGAGAAAGAATCTTTGCCAGCCAATTTTGTTCACTTCCCAGCAGCCAGCTATACAGCAGGCATGATATATGTAAATGATATTAAGTTACTTTCGGGATTGCCATTCTGAAATATGTATCAATGATTTGGAGCCTATTTCTGACATTGGCAAATGGCACTCCTGATTCATCAGGAATTCCTTGTGAATTTGCATTCATGAACAAAAATGTATGAACTTGTGCAAGATAAACTTTCTTACATTGCTGTTTTTAGCCAGCATGTAACTGCTGAGTTAATAAACTGAAGGACTTTTTGTACAATGACTTTGGCCTGTTGTACAACAGCATTGTAATGACCAAGTCAAATGTCTATAAAGTACGGTGACCATACTTGTGGACTTAAAGTCAGTTTGAATACATTTAATTTTCAGTCAATTTTTTTTTATTGATGAATAGAATATATGGCTTAACAGGTGGTTGAGAGCATGCTACAGTAAACTCTTGTTTAAATGGCACTTAATCATCCGGAATTCTTTAATAAATGGCAAAATAGATAACCGGTAATCTTGCCGAATCCATCCAGCACTCGTTTTGCTGAGTCCGAGTCTCCCGCGGTGGCCGAGTTAGTCACTGGTTTTTATTTTGTTTGTGTTAAAAATAGCCTACCTCTCTGTTATCCAGAATTTTTCATCAACCGGCACCATCCTGGTCCTGTAGGTGCCGGATAAGAAAGAGTTTACTGTACAAGGTTATAGCACAATTGAGGGTTAAGGAAGCATCATAAAGCAAAACTCAAACAGTTTATAATCATACAAACCCCAAGAGTTTCAACTTTTAGTTTATAATATGTGACGTTTGCTGTTTAATTTTGATTTTAATTACCTCTCTGAAGGTGCTGACTCATGCTGGGGTATGATTCCATTGGTGCCAGCCATCCTTCCAGTATCTCACTCAAGCAGTCATTCTTCAAGTGTGAGCTTGGATACTGAGTGCTGATGGACTATTCAATTATGGGAAACATCACAGCCAAGTCTAATCCTTGCCCAATGTCCACACGTTCAAACTTTTCAACAGAAATTACTCAATACCAATCAGGAGCAGGAATCACGGCTGATTTTTATATTCCATAACTGACGAACACAGGCCCTTCGTCGTGGCCCTACCTCTGTTTTGGCTCAGGTCAGCTAGCGCAGCACAGACCAGGGACTGAACCTGGGACTTTCCTGATATGTACGGCTCAGTATCGCACGGGGTAGTGTACTTATCCAATGAACCATCTGGATACAAAGAGAGCATTTTTACTAAAACAAATGCTGCTTTGCTGAGTTATACTACTGCTGCATCTAATCATAGCAGAGTATTTGATGCTGCTCTACTTATGATTTTAGATGTGGCTGTTAATAGGCTTTCTGAAGTTGACAGAGAATAAGCTTATGGATGTGTGTTAGAAGATAAAGCAAATGCTTCAGACACTAAATATCATTTGCATATCCTGCATAGTCAATTTATCTTCGTAACATAGCTCAATACATCTGTCACACTGGATAAAAATTAATTTTGTTAAGTACCCTGCTCAATATGTTATACTGTATTTCAGGATTGTTTTCAAATAAAAATCTTGCATAAGAATTTGAAACACAATGAACTGAAACTAGCCTACCACGTGCAACTTATTGTGTTTGATAAAAAAAGCAGCCTCTCTAAAAAGCACGGACTATTGAACAGCGTTGTGGACTGCTGGAAATAGATTGGTAAAAGTGCTGGAAACTGCGACTGAATTTGCATACAAATAATCAAGTGACTCTCAGGAATCACAGTGCCATGTGAAAACTGAGGAAAGCCATTTGCTGGCACACATAAGATGCCACCGCCATTTTGTGAGAACAAACAAAAGCAGCAGCGCCACTAAAAGAATTATGAAGCTATTCAATGGGTGACATGTACAAAGAGAGAATAATATGTACAATACTGCTCCTGACTACAATACGCTAAGTCTTAGGCTTGATATGTGTAAAACTATTTCTCACACACTCTACACGCTTAATTGAGGCCCTGTGAGAGGTTCCCAGTGCAAATCACTGGACTGAATTAGTTTTACCTCTGCTTTTGTTTGGAAAACTATTTCTTAGAAGATACAAAGAAAATCCCGTAAATTAGGGTTACAGCAAGATTTATGACCATATGGTTTAATAAAAAATAAAAAGAATTACAATGCCTATTTGAAATGCTGATTCCTCTGTCTGTTCAGCAATGCGTAGACTTTGTGGCACAGGAATGTGCCAAATGCCACAATCTAAAAATATATATATTTGTGTAAACATCCTAAAACTCAACTGACTGCGTACTTGAAAAATGGGGCTTAACCAACACTGAGTTCACGTTCGGATTTTTTAACTTCAGACTGAAATGAAAAGCAACCTTCACTTTTCTTGAAATTATTTTTTCCAAGAACATTATCCGATTCCCTTCCTCCTTTTTGTTTTAGTACTGCCCAGATATATGACAACTCTTTACCAATATCCTTAAACAATTTCTTACATTATTAAAAATTCTGTGTACAGACTCTTCAGCCTTTCTCTCCCATGAGGTCCAGCTGTCACAGTACACCAGTGACATTATTATGTAAATTATTATGGAGCTTTCTCTTTCATTGAGTTAACCTTTTGCAGACTGAACTTGATTTGAAGCTGGAAGCAGAGTAGCATGCTTGGCATGATAAATAGTAAACTTTTGTTCTCAGCATCAATGATTAACTGTTAGAACAGTAAGGATATCTTACAATAAAACATAAATTATTAATTATAGGTCTACAGGTTTTATAAAATGTCACAATAATAACTTTGTCATTATAAACATTTCCAAAATGACTTAGTGTGCCCATACAGACAAAGCCACTTTTACACCTAAAAATTGATCATACACTTAACAAAAATGTAAATCGGTACAAAGAAAGACATTTGTGTGTAAAAATATATGATTAGTTGTCATTACCTCATTAGTTTACATTTGGAATTTCAATAAAAACCCAGTGATAAATTTAATCAACTCATAAATGTGGATTGTTTCTTTAACCTTTTTCCACTTCAACTTGCTAAATGTTTGTTTTTTATTAATGTCAATTACATTTTTGTATTTGTGTGATTGAATACTATTAAAAAATCTCAATAGAAGATGCCTGCACTATTGAACTGCTGGCATCTCCATTTTAATTTTAAATTATTGGTGGTTAGAGGAATTAGAAGATACTTGAGGAACTGGAAATACAGAAATGATTTTGTGACTGAGATAAAGATCCAATAACTCAAGAATGATAATGTTACGAGCCTCTTTCACAAGTGGACTAAATTTTGTAGTGCATAGTTCCCTATTGTGTGTTGTCTTTATATCACTGTGTATAATAAAAAAAAGTCATTAATTTAAATTTTACCTAAGATGAGAATCATTAAAAGTTTATTGTATGCTTCAGTATTCCTCAGTAGGACCTGTCTCTCAAGTCTCGCCAGCATCAAGTGGCTGCTGCCTTCCTTTAAGGGGGTATACAAAGTTAAAATTCATGAGATTACTTCAACCAAAAACAGAATATAATGCAATACCGAGCAAGGTTAGGAGTTTAGTTCTGTGACGCAGTGTAAAGTTTCTTCTAATAAATCAAAAGGTTTTTTAAAACAGAATTTGGATGCTCAACTCTAGGGAATCACAATGAATTATTACAACTCAAAGCAAAGCCCCATATTTTGGCTTACTAAAATGTGATGAACAAGTACAGAAAAAAAACTGCTTAGCCAGAACAGCAGTAGAAGTACAAAAATTGGACTCAGTGCCGCTGGAATAGGGATAAGAAAAATCAGCCAATACTTACACTTCTAATTGCTCTCCACTGGCCCATTTGAATCAGGCCTTATTAATCTATTCAAATCAGGGTCCAATGACAGATGTAGGACCCTGGTGCAATTTTAATGGCCTACAGGGTGGAGCGTGGGCTGTGGACCCTCCACTCAGTAAAACCTGGTGGTACAGCAGAAAAGGCCTGCAAAGATAAGTGTTAAAATTATTTTTGTGGGATCAGGAGAAGCAGGAATGCTCCTCTGGGCTCCACAAGAATAATATTGGCTGTTGCCGCCCCAGGCTCTCCTCCCCCGCCCCTCGCCCTCACGCCCTCATTCCTCTCCATCCCGGACCTACCTTGCCACCAACCGGATCGGCCTCTGGGCTGCCTTTGCCAACCCTCCAGGATAGTCCTGGTGTCTCTAGGAATTACAGACTAATTCTGCTGTGAGCAAACCAGGAGAAAAATCATAGGTGTATTAATAAGTTGTTTTAAAAAACAAAATCTTTGAACACTTTTGTTTATTAGTTATAAAAATATTAGAGATGGGAAAAAAGGCTGTTTGACTGACAGTGAACAATCATCCAGTTAGATAATAAAGAGTCTATTCACGTTCCAATTGGCGTAGGAAGGTGGTGTACCATGAGGATGGACATGTCAGGTGACCAATGGCGGGAATGTGGGGACGGGGCAGTTGAAGGCAAGAGGTCATGTGATGAAACCTTCAGGAATATGTCCAACCAGAGTTGGCAACCCTAGGGTTGCCTGAAATTACGCTGGCCCGAAATTGGTGAGCTGCAGTTTGGTGCCCAGCAGCAGGGTAATGAGGCCCAGGACCTCAAAACAGACCGGGCCTCGCACTGGCACTTTTGGGTGGCCGCTCACCACCCAATAGTTAAAATCTACCCCATTGTCTCCTGCAGCCACTCATCATCTAATCTCACACATGCAGTTTAGTCACTTGGGCAAGATACCAAAGGGCTGCCAGTCCCTGTGTAATCTTAACATCATAAGAGTAAGTGCTTTCAGGAAAGGGATAAAAGGGGACCTAATTAGTGAAAAAGAACTTTCTTTGAACTCCAACACTCTGAGCTGCAAAACATTCTATTTTGGTCTGAGACAATCTCCATGAAATTACTTCTTCATGTCAAAAAGAGATGACAGCCAAACAGCTGTAAATTGGGATCAAAGGTCAATTGTAAAAGTAAATCCATTTGTTTTATGGCTAGTAGTACTATACGGAACTCTCCAATAGGACTAAAGGACAACAGCGTAATATATTTTTTGAAATATGCCCACATTTTGGTTGATACCTAATTTACATTTACATTAAACTCAGTCCCAGGCATTACCACAAAGTGTTAAGACATGTGTTCACGCTATGATTTCTCACACGGTGAGTTCCTTATCTAAACTGATCACAAGAAAGCACCCAGAGGGAGCTTTATCTTGGGTCACCCTCAGAAACCTTCCAGTGACCAATTATAGAGCAACTTTGGCAGAGGCCTGTGTTGTGGTCTCCAGCTGATCCTGTTAGTTGGGAAGGTAGAATGTGCAAAGAGACTTAAGGAAGGCTAGAGAGGCCAAAATAATAAATTCAAGCAGCAAATAAAACAGGTATGTTCACTCCAGAGAACTTGTAGGAGGGCCTGCTTTCAATTACTCTTAAGCTATCTGATAACATTGGGCCCTTAGAAGCATAAAAGCCGGAAGCAAATTTGGAGGGTGTGGCATCTTTAGCACAATGAATTGTTTCCAGGTGTGATGGATGTCATTGCAAACTTTACTTCAGATTTATGAGGCAGAAAAAGGATGATGTGCATTTCTCATTCCATCAAAAGTACATCCCTGTGCATACAATAAATGCACATTGGCATTGAAAATATGTGAATACTTCCGTTCTATGCAACAGTATTGATTTTCCTCAGATTAACTATTTTCATGATTTTTCTTATCTAGCTTTTCATCAAATATTTTGATAACTGTAACCACCATTTAAATGCAGTACAAAATATGCCACTAGTACTGTTTAGTTTTATTGTTCATAAATAGTTGTAGTTATTAAAGTGTATGAGGAATTTTATTACCAGTACACAGCCACTAAATAATAACAACTTGTAGTTATAAAACTAACAAATGTAGGAAACGTCCCAAGGCATTTTACAGGAGTCAAACAGACGGTGAGCAGTGGTAGAAGGGTTAGGAGAGATGACTGAAAACATGCTACATCTTGACACTAATATTGCTTTTTAATAATTCTCTCTATCAAACTGTAGCAGTCTGGGTGGCTGATTACAGCATCTCAGAGTCAATGTGTGTTGATCCTATGTGACTATTGTAATTCTTTTATACTTTATAAAATTTCACATTTCTTTATCCTATGACTGGGAGCTCTCAACAGTATATTTGTAGGGATCCCTCCTCAAAAACTATCTTCTACACCTCACATAATTGGTGGTGAGGGGTGGGGGGAGATGTGGGGTGAAGGGAGGACAGACAATGAGCCAATGTGTGGACGCTGCAACTAGCATTCCAATAAAATTAAAGTGTCATGGCAGCACCCAGAAGTTTATTTAAAGGAACAGTATGTGTTACTTTTATATTGTGACCGTTACATTACAAGTATTCCAGTTCTATCACTAACAATGTAAAAGTCCACATTTATAATTTTTTTTTAATTACTCGCATTTAAAAAATCTATTGGTACCACTCTTGGATTTCTGCCAAGCTCACAATGTTCCAAACTGAGTTACTCTGTAAATGAACAGACCGCAACCGAATGTTCCCCCACCCTGTTTCCGAGGCAGCTCATGGTACCAGGGCAAGCTCACTATTGCATCTGTCATTGTACCTGACCCAGAAGTAGGTCAGTGGAAGCTAGGACCAAGTGGGTTGAGGACAAACCAGCTCAAGTATTTAGAAATGAATGTAAAATAGAAATAGTTTTTTTTTTGAGTTTTTTTTAAAATTGCATCACAAACTACAAAAAGGAACATTCATCAGGGTCAAAAAGTGTTTTTTTAAAGTCCTCACCAGGATGAGGACACATCAAAATGACAGTTTTTAAAAAAGCCATAATGCCCCTTTTTAATCACAATCTGAATAGCCATCCACTTTGTGCTACTGGATAAACTCTGTGAAACTCAGAATTACCTTTACTATTGGCATTGGTGTCAACATTAAAGCAACAACAAAATGTTGCTTTTTGCTTTTGTACTACAGCATAGCATAATTGTACCCAGTCACAGCAAAGGTTCAGTATTATTTAATCAATGCAAAATTACCCAAGTATATTCTGGCATCCCACATTAATTAACACCTGATTGCAGGATATAATCACTGCAGAAATGGAGCTGCACTGAAACAGATTAATTCATTCGATTGAAAACCCAGCGAAAGATTTTGTCAACCACTTTTTAAATTAAACAGCTTAAACATGCTCCCCAATGGTTGGTAAAGTGTTTAACTGAGCCATCCAAACTTGGAAGGTCCCCAGTTTCTGCTCATGTTGCTGATTTCAGTTGAGCAGCAGTTGCTGTGAGCATCTTTGGGCGAGAGAGGGAAACAAATGCGCCAAGGTTCCTGCTTCTGATCACGGTGGCAGTGGGTGTGTGTGGATGCTGAGCCGGAACAGGTTGGGTTCAATCTACCCAATGCTATCTAGAATACCACATGAAAAGTGATTATTTTGGTAAGGCACTGGAGATAGGCTGATACTCCATCCTGAGTTGCTGCCTTCAGGAGAAAAAGGGCAAAAATCAGAGTGCAAAAGGAAAATCTAAAAGATACATTATTGAAGACATAAACTTAGGAATCTACTTGAGGATTCCTACATTTGTGATTTAAATTGAAATCCCATTACAGGAGCTATCTATTTCTTTAATGCCTCATGCAAAGTCCCAGTCCCAACATGGTCCTATCAGGAATCCTGTTTGTTTATTGATGGTACTAATGTAAGTCGGTATCCATGACAACATTCTAACATACCAAACAGGAAAAAGCTTGTCTGGCAGCCAATAATCTATTCATCCTACTTCACGGTTAGCAGATGCAGTTCAGCAAGGACATTTACCAAACTCCATTTTCATGAGTGAATACTAGGATGTGCACAGATACTGTTCACTTGCATGAAATATAAATTCAATCTCCTGATTGAATAATTTTCTTTTATATCCACTCCAAAAATGCTGCAATAGAGTGTGTGTTTCAAAATATATTTTATTAATTTTTAGGAATTTATTAAATGTTCAGCAAGCAATAGAACATTAATTACTCAGATATTTCTATTTAATCCTAAGGTTTCTAATGAGTATAGTTTCTGTTCCACATAGAGAAAGCTCATATCCAAATGCTCCCCAAACAATCCTGATTTGAATCTTTGCAAAATTTTACAGTGAGTGAGGGAGTATATGCATAGCATTATTGTGGGGTCATAGGCCCTCATACCATGCATTGTTTCATTTGTCCGTGGAATGACACCTCCAGCCTCTGCAAGGTAAGGTGACATCCTTCTAACTTTGCAGTTTTTAACTTTTCTGGTTACAAAATGATTTGTTGGACCCTCACACTGATGGAAGCTGGAGTTCACTTCTGCCCCACCGTACCCCTCCCCACTCCCCCACCAAAAATTTGAGAGCCAGCAGGTGTTCACTTGAAAGACTTTCTTTAGGCAGGTCTGTGTGACAACTAGGTAAATTGGTTCTCCAGGTGCTCATACTGATCTCACTACATTCAACCTTGGCCCTGCCTTGGAGCCCAGAGGCAGGAGGAGGATTTCTAACTATTGCAAAAACAGCTTTTGTTCTTACAACAAAAGAGTAATCTATTTGTCTCAGCAAAATAGTTTTACTGCCTGGCACAATGGGGAAAGGGACACAAAAACTGAAAGTAACTGAGTAGAATAACATTAATATCCGATGGAAGGTTTTTTACAATACTGAACTTGTCAGCTTTTGTAATGTTACTTGTATTTGTACAGAATCATGTGGAATCAGCTACTTTAATTGTAATGCTTTACTTTCAGTTTATTGCTGTACTGACCAAACATAGAATCAAATTAGTGACTTTAAAGAGAATAATTCAATTTATACCATCAAAAAGCTCATAATCCACTGTCAAGCTTTTGGGTTATGGATTCCCAACATTGCCCCAATTAGTAACTCTGTTCCTAATGTGTATCAAGTCTTGAAATCGCACTTAAAATCAAGGGCAGCTATAGATTATGTTATAACCATAGAGTAGAACACAAACATTATAATGGGGAATTTTTCTGGGTATTACTACAAAGAGGCCTCTTTAGGTCTATCTAGACTGTAGTTGGATGTTGGAATTTTTTTTAATTGTTTACTGAATTTGATCTGTTTCACTGCAGACATTGGTCTCTGGATTTATTTGCATCCTTCACCAGGCTTATCGCTTCATGTTAATATCAACTTTAATAAGACAAAAGCCTCAGCCCTCAGTTTTTCCTGCAGTATCACCTGTCTAGTGTCTCATCTTCAGATTGTTGGTGTATTTATTTCATAGGTTTTCAAACAGGGATCCCTAGGGATCTGCACTATCATCAGATTCTTTCTTATTTGGAGCTAGGCATGTTGCACACTGTGAGCACAGTGCCTCAATAATTTCAAATGCTATATTTTCTGTATGTTTGACTTATTAGCATATTATTTCTGTTGCCACATAAAGACTACAAACATTTTTATTTTGCAGTGAAAGTACATGCCTTCCTTTGGATAGGTGATCTGCCTTTTAGAATTTAGGACAAAAGGTCCCCAGTGTTCTCCACACAGAAAAGTTTTTAAACTATTAATTTAATTATTTCAGCATCTATTTTATTTATCAGTACATGACAATCCTTTAAAGCCCACTTGTTATGAAGAAAAAAAGAAGTTGCACTTGTGCAGCACCTTTCACATCTTCAGGATGTTCCAAATCCTTTTACAGACAATGAATTACTTTTGAAGTAACAACAGAAAATGTTGGAAACACTCAGCAGGTCAGGCAGCATCGAGGAGAGAGAAACAGAGTCAATGTTTCGAGTCGGGGACCCTTCGTCAGAACTGGAAAAGGTTAGAGAAGAGAGATTTTTAAGCAGGGGCAGGGAGGAGGGGAGGAACTTCCAGCATCTGCAGTATTTTGCTATTGAATTACTTTTGAAGTGTAGTCACCATAGTTATGTAGGAAAACTTTCATAAAGCAAAATCTCACAACCAGCAATGAGATAAATGGTGTTTAAAGAACCTTGGGCTAAAAATTGAGTAGCGCCCCAATCTTTGCCGGGGCACTACTTTTAGCACCCCGGAAAAATTAGCGCCCCTGCGCCGGAAATTGAGTGGTTGCGCCCCAAGAGGGAAGCGGGGCGCTACTGGAAGCACCCCGCATCCCTCTTGGGCCGCTGCGAGTCAATAATGCGGCACGTCGCGCCGCGGTATTGCAGGCCTTCCTCCCCTTCTTAAAGGGGAGGGGCCTTGCGCAGCACGACCCGGGGCCCAGCTGGGCCCCCGGGGATCGGGAGTGCCAGCAAAAGAGCCCGGCACTCAAGAGAAGTGCCGGGCTCTTGGAGCGCAACCGGCACTCCGCAGGGGGGGGGCCGTTCAGGAGGCCAGGGACGGGAGCGCAGGCAGGTGCTGGCAGGCGGCCAGCAACAAAAATGGCTGCCCTGCACCTCGCCTTTAAATTGCACCTCCCCGGCTGCAGGTAGGCCCCCCTGACCCCGTCGGACAGTAAGTCAGGCAGTAAGTCAGGGGGCGCTCCCGAGGGGCGCTGCGCACGGCGATGACGCGCCACGGGATGCTACCGGTTAGCGCCACCGCGAACCTCCCACTGAATTTCGCGGGAGGTGTGGGCGGCGCCGAACCCGGGCGCTAGTTGCCTTGCGCCCCGTTAGCGCCCTCTTAGGGAGGTGCAAAAGCAACCCAATTTTTCCCCCCTTGACTCAGTGGTAGAAGTCTCCTCTGAGTCAGAAGGTCATGGGTACAAGCCTCACTCCAGAGGCTTGAGCACATAATGTAGGCTGACACTTCAATACTGAGTGAGTGCTGCACTGTGGGAGCTGCCATCTTTAGATGAAACATTAAACCGAGGCCCTGTCTGCCCTCTCAGGTGGACTTAAAGAAGAAGAGCAGAAGAGTTCTCCTGGTGGCCTGGCCACCATTTATCCCTCAACCAACACCACTAAAAACAGGTTATTTGGTCATTTACCTCATTGTTGTTTGTTGGACTTATCTGTGTGCAAATTGGCTGCTGTATTTCCCTAGATGACAATGGTATATACACTCCAAAAGTACTTAATTGGCTGTAAAGTACTTTAGAGTGTCCTGAAGTCATGAAAGGCGCTGTAAATACAATTTTGTTCTTTATTTATTTATGTATTTCTGGAGAAAACATGAACACATTCTTTCAGGGTTTGTTTATGACTTCACTAAAAATGCCAAATGCATTTGCAATGTTGCTACATATTGTGACGAGAGGAATTTTAAAATATTGATGACTCATAGAAAATCCATATTATTCCTGTGTTTTTTTTATAAACCAAACTGGATATGTTGGTGTGTGATTTGTGTTTGTTAAATTCTGCAGAATTTTGGAGTTCTTAGTTGTTTTAGTCAATGTGCTAGAACAAAGAGTCCTGGTGCACTTAGTATGCGGGTGGTTTAGGATATGCACAGACTTCTCCTGAGTGACCTTGAAAATTAGGAGTTGGTTGGATGCTCATACAAGCACTTCCTACAAAATCACCGGATCTAATCTTAAAATGTACACCTATAAAACATGTGGTATTAATCCTATGATCAACTCACCTGTACTTGGAAGTAGCTCATTTATATAGTTCTCTCTTTCTGTATGATATTGTTTATTATAGTTTCACTAAAAGAAGTCCTAAGTAACATTGTTTAAATTATGGCCCTAAACACAGTATTGAGCTAATGTATTTGGATTCATAATATATTTGGATTTTCAAAAGGCCTTCGATAAGGTACCACATAGTAGACTCATGACTAAGGTCAAAACATGTGGAGTCAGAAGACAAGTAGCAGAATGGACAGCAAGCTGGCTACAAAACAGAAAACAGAGAGTAGGGTTTAAAGGTAGTTACTCAGACTGGTAAAAGGTGGGAAGTGGTGTCCCACAAGTGCTGGGACCACTGTTGTTCACCATTTACATAAACGATTTAGTCTCGGGAATTGGAAGTACAATTTCAAAATTTGCAGACAACACCAAATTGTGGGTTACAGTTAATACAGAGGAGGACTGCGACAAAATACAGGAAGACATTAATAAACTTGCGAAATGGGCGTGTAATTGGCAAATGAGCTTCAATATAGATAAGTGTGAGGTGGTACATTTTGGTGGGAAGAATAAGGAGGCCACATACACCTTGGAAAATAAGTGTCTAAATGGGGTAGAGGAGCAGAGGGATCTGGGGTACAGATACACAATCACTAAAAGTAACGACGCAGGTTAATAAGGACATAAAAAAGGAAACAAAGCACTGGGGTACATTTCTAGAGGGATAGAATTGAAAAGCAGAGAATTTATGTTAATATTGTATAGAACTTTAGTTAGACCACATTTAGAGTACTGTGAACAGTTCTGGTCTCCATCTTTTAAAAAGGATATAGAGGAATTAGAGAAGGTGCAAAAAAGATTTACTAGGATGATACCAGAACTGAGAGATTATACCTATCAGAAAAGGTTCAACAGGCTAGGACTCTTTTCTCTAGAAAAGAGAAGGCTGAAGGATGACCTGATAGAGGTCTTCAAGATTATGATACGGTTTGATAGGGTAGCCATAGAGAAGTTGTTTCCACTTGTGGGGAAGACCTGAACTAGGGGCCATGAATATGAGATAGTCACTAATAAATCTAATAGGGAATTCAGGAGAAACCTCTTTACCCAAAGAGTGGTAAGAATGTGGAACTCGCTACCACAAGGAGTAGTTGAGGCGATTAGCATAGATCCATTTAAGGGGAAAGTAGATAAGCAAATGAAGGATATAGGAATAGAAGTATATGTTGATGGGGTTAGATGAAGAAGGGTGAGAGGAGGCTCCTGTGAAGCATTAACACAGCCATGGACCTGTTGGGCCAAATGGCCTATTTCTGTGCTGTAAATATTATGTAATTTAATGGGCACTGATTTAATGGACTCCAGCAGTATAAGCAAAAATTTCCCATCTTATTTTATTCATGTGATTGCGTGGATCATGCGATAATTATGGACCTTTGAAACATATCCTCTCTCACTTGCTCTTTGTGCCTCATGCACCATTTGGGTTCTCAGGTTTTCATACAAATTATGCGTCTCTGCAACAACTGTGCCAAGTTTCATCGTGTCAATGGCTTTGATTATCAATGCAACTAATCCCAGTGATTACAGGAGGCTGTAACAAGTCAATGATATTATGACAAGTCACTGCGGACTAATGTTTTAGAGCATGTGCAACAAACTATTTCTAAGAAAAGATCACAGGCTAGAAAGCACAGTCAATAATCTTAATGGATGAACATTTAATACGTTTGTATGATGTTCCTCTGTCCATTATTTTATTGGAGGCACAAACTCATGTATTTTAAATAGGTTGAGCTTCAAAACCCACATCCAATCCATCACCAACCAAGATTGCCTACTTCCACCCTCAAAACATTGTCTGTCTCTGCCCTTATCTCAGCTCCAATGCAATGGAAATCCTTAGTCACCAGACCAACTTTTCAAATGCCCTCTTGCTAGCTCCTGACTTCCACCTACATAAACTGAAACTCATCCAGATCTTGCTGCACATGTTCAATCCTGCACCCCTATAAACCAATCTTTGGCAATTTCCTCGGATTCCTCATCACTTAGTGCATCTGTTTCAAAATCCTCATCCTTACCTTCAGATCCCTTGCCCATCCCTATCATGCAACCTTCTGCAGCCCTGCTTGCACCCTCCACTCTTCCAGCACTGAGTTCTTCTTGGTTCCTCCTTCCTGCTCTGTGTCAGAAAGGTAAGTCAGGATTTGCAAACAGAAACTAAATTGATTGACTGGGGCTAATGTTGAGTTATTATAGAGCTACTCTCTTTAAAAATGACCAAACCTGCTTATCTGTGCTAGTGTTAAGTGTGGGTTAACTATATGAAAAATTTGGTGTGCCATAATTTATTGACTTTCACTAATTATGTTCTTAACATTAAAAGGCTATTTGTAAGATTAGTGATTTGTCACAGTGTGTCATAAATAACAAATCCTGTGAGTTTTTTTAAACCTATTGCACCACATGATTTCTATCTTTGTTGTATTTGAATGGTTTACCACAGCCCCTCTGGCTACAGAGGGTAAATACTAAATCCAGTATCTATTCACCTATAGTGATCCAGCTGCCAGCTCTGCTGAGATCAGCACTGCAGATGCAGCCTTTGGGATTTCTGGGAGTGAGTGCATACTGCATTTAGGGGTCTCCTCTGTGAATGCAAGGCCCACAGTATTCCAGCCAATCTAGACAAAGTGGAATAAAACATCTTATATGAAAAGGGAATGGTCCTCTAAAATATCCCTCCTCCTTGGCTGATGTTACATGCAGATAGGAGAGGGGAGCTGTCAGTCAGCAGATCAAGTGATCAGTATTTGCACTGCCAGCTAATCCTGTCGGTGAGAGCAATGAAGGTGACTGCTGCTGAGAATTAGCACTGACTTCTCCATCGGACATAATGGGCTGGATTTTACCAGCCCTGAGGAGGCGGGTTTGGAGGCGGGACTGCTGGGAAAGTCAAAAAGAATGGGAGCGACTCCCGAACCTGCTCCCAACCCGCCTCCAACCAATCTTCCCAGGAGTCGGGTCCCCGATTTGCGCAAGGACCCAACTCCTAGCGGCGGGAAGAGGATTATAGCCACTTAACTGCCTGTTAACAGGTAGTTAACAGGCAGTTAAGAGGATTTTCCCAATTTTTTGACTGCTGCTGTGGGCTGCCCGATGCCGGGGAACCCCGCCAGGGTAAGTGAGGCGTGCTGTGAGTCTGTTGTTATGTTGGCGTATAGATGACAGCTGCAGAAGTGGTGTGAAGGATGCAGTGGGACAATGGTTAGTATCAGATGTAAGGAAATGTTGTGAAAGTAATTTTTAATGTGGTCAGATGTTTCTGCAGGTGACAAGCTTTGAAGTGATTGTGTAGGCTCAACTCATCGGGAGAAGTGACAGATGGCTTCTGCAGCTGCCATCTGTTTTATCCTAAGGAGAGAGTAATTGGAGAGCCTGGGTGCAAGGGCTCACAGGTGTACAGTGATTGTCAGTGTTTGACAGCACCTCAATGCTGTCAAACACTGTCAAATCATCTGTCAAACAAGTGTGGTGTATATGCCTTTAAGAAAACCGGCAGGTGAAGCATCATCAACTGACATCATCTGACACCGGCTTTCCCTTAATTGGCCAGCAAGACCGCAGGGCGGGCTTAACAAGGCCAATCAGGGCAAAATAGCGTCTGTTCGTCAGATGTCGCTGGGGGTGGGACTAGAACCCGGAAGGCAGCAGTCCCGCCCCCAACTCGTCTCGGTAAATAAAATCCAGCCCAATGATCGTAATACTTTGAACAATTGTTTTTGGATAGTTAAAGCAACTTGGGTTTCATTTGTAGTAACATTGTCCTTTTAGCAAAATCGCATGATTTTCTTGATATTACCCACATGATTCACAAAAAAAATCAATCTTACTATATTATTTATATGTCTATTTCTAACATTTTATGATGTTATAAGTAAGCCAAGAACCCATTACTATTAATGTTACATCATTTAAGAACATAAGAACATAAGAAATAGGAGCAGGAGTAGGCCAATCGGCCCCTCGAGCCTGCTCCGCCATTCAATAAGATCATGGCTGATCTGATCCTAACCGCCAATCTACTATCTATCACAGAACCATCTCCTGCATCTAACAGAATTGCACACACGAAATAGGAGCAGAATCAGGCTACACAGTCCCTGGGCCCGCTCCACTACCCACAGGGCCATGACCGATCCGAACCTAGACTCATGTCCAAATTCCTGCCCGCTCCCCGTAACCCTTAATGCCCTTTACTTCTAGGAAACTGTCTATTTCTGTTTTAAATTTAATTAATGTTGTAGCTTCTACAGCTTTTTGTGGCAGCATATTCCATGGACCTACCACCCTCTGAGTGAAGTAGTTCCTCCTCATCTCAGTTTTGAAAGAGCAGCCCCTTATTCTAAGACTATGTCCCCTAGTTCTCGTCTCACCCGTCATCGGGAACATCCTCCCCGCATCCACCCAATCCAACCCCTTCACAATCTTATATGTTTCAATAAGATCGCCTCTCATTCTTCTGAACTCCAATGAGTAGAGTCCCAATCTACCCAACCTCTCCTCATATGACCACCCCCTCATCCCCGGGATTAACCGAGTGAACCTTTTTTGCACTGCCTCGAGAGCAAGGATGTCTTTCCTTAAGTAAGGACACCAAAACTGTATGCAGTATTCCAGGTGCGGTCTCACCAATACCTTGTACAACTGAAGCAATACCTCCCTATTTTTATATTCTATCCCCCTAGCAATGAAAGCCAACATTCCATTTGCCTTCTTAATCACTTGCTGCACCTGCATACTAACCTTTTGAGTTTCGTGCACCAGGACCCCCAGATCCCTTTGCACTTCAGTACTCTCCAGTTTCTTGCCATTAAGATAATAAATTGCTCTAGGATTTTTCCTGCCAAAGTGCATCACCTCACACTTTCCAGTGTTGTATTCCATCTGCCAAATCTCTGCCCACTTACTTAGCCTGTCTATGTCCCCTTGCAGGTTTTTTATGTCCTCCTCACTCACTACTTTCCCTCCCATCTTTGTATCATCTGCAAATTTTGATATGTTACACTTGGTCCCTTCCTCCAAATCGTTAATATAGATTGTGAAGAGTTGGGGACCCAGCATTGACCCCTGTGGAACACCACTAGTTACTGATTGCCAGTCTGAGAATGAACCATTTATCCCAACTCTTTGCTTTCTGTTAGATAGCCAATCCTCTATCCATGCCAGAATATTACCCCCAATCCCGTGATTTTTTACCTTAAGCAATAATCTTTTGTGTGGCACCTTGTCAAATGCCTTTTGGAAGTCTAAATACACTACGTCCACTGGTTCCCCTTTATCCACTCTATATGTTACTTCCTCAAAGAACTCCAGCAAATTTGTCAAACATGACTTCCCCTTCGTAAAACCATGCTGACTTTGTCCTATTAAATTATGATTATCCAAATGTCCTGTTACTGTTTCCTTAATAATGGACTCCAAAATTTTACCTACCACAGATGTTAGGCTAACCGGTCTATAGTTACCAGCCTTCTGTCTACTGCCCTTTTTAAATAAGGGTGTTACATTAGCAGTTTTCCAGTCTGCCGGGACCTTAGCGGAATCCAGGGAGTTTTGAAAAATTATTACCAATGCATCTACAATCCCTACCGCCACTTCCTTCAAGACTCTAGGATGTAAGCCATCAGGTCCAGGTGATTTATCCGCCTTGAGTCCCATTATTTTACCGAGTACCACTTCCTTAGTGATTTTGATCGTGTTTAGCTCCTCTCCCCCTATAGCCCCCTGTTTGTCCAGTGTTGGGATATTCTTAGTGTCCTCTACTGTAAAGACTGATACAAAATATTCATTCAGTGTTTTTGCCATCTCCATATTTCCCACCATTAATTTCCCGGTCTCATCCTCTAAGGGACCAACATTTACTTTAGCCACCCTTTTTCTTTTTATATAACTATAAAAACTCTTACTATCTGTTTTTATATTTTTTGCTAATTTACTTTCATAATCTATCTTCCCTTTCTTAATCAATCTTTTTGTTATTTTTTGCTGCCTTTTAAAGTTTTCCCAATCCTCTGTCCTCCCACTAGATTTCGCTACCTTATATGCCCTTGTTTTTAGTCGAATACTATCCTTAATTTCTTTACTTAGCCACGGATGACTGTCCTTTCTTTTACACCCTTTTCTTTTCAGTGGAATATATTTTTTTTGGAAGTTGTAAAATAACTCCTTGAATGTACACCACTGATCATGTGTCGTCTTACCCTTTAATCTATTTTCCCAATCCACTCTACTCAATTCCGCTCGCATACCTTCATAGTCTCCTTTATTCAAGCTTAGCACGCTTGTTTGAGATCCAACCTTCTCACCCTCTAATTGAATATGGAATTCAACCATGTTATGGTCACTCATTCCAAGGGGATCCTTTACTAGGACATTTTTAATTAATCCTGTCTCGTTACACAGGACCAGATCTAAGGTTGCTTGCCCCCTGGTCGGTTCAGTTACATACTGCTCAAGAAACCCATCCCTAATACACTCAATGAACTCATCCTCAAGGCAGCCCTGCCCCATTTGATTTGTCCAATTAATATGATAGTTAAAATCCCCCATAATTATAGATGTTCCCTTATTACATGCCTCAACTATTTCCTGATTGATACTCCGTCCAATAGAGTTGCAACTGTTCGGAGGCCTATAGACTACGCCCACTAATGTTTTTTTCCCCTTATTATTCCTTATCTCCACCCAAACTGTTTCATTATCATGATTTTTTGACCCAATATCATTACTCTGTATTACAGTGATTCCTTCCTTTATTAACATAGCCACCCCACCTCCCCTTCTTTCCTGCCTGTCCTTCCTGATCGTTAAATAACCTGGTATGTTTAATTCCCAGGCATTGTCACCCTGCAGCCATGTTTCTGTAATGGCCACAATATCATAACCATATGTAGTTATTTGTGCCATTAACTCGTCTATTTTGTTACGAATGCTACGTGCATTCAGATAGAGAACTTTCAAATATGCTTTGTGGCACTTAGTTCCTGCTTTTTCACTTTTTACCAGTTTACCTTTTACTCCACACACTCTGTCCCTTCCTGCCACGCTCTGATTTGTGATTCCCCTACTGCTACCTATGTCTATGACCCTCTCTGTTGTCATTTTTATTTTTTGCTCTCTTGAAACCTCCCCCCCACTAATTTGGCGCTGGTACATATATATATGTAGCAGTCCTTGTTAAAACATTGTGGTTTTTTGCACTTTTTGTTACTGTAGCTTTTTTTTTGAAGGTTCAGCATTTCAGACCTCTCTTACTAGTGAGCCTTCACTCCCTAAGTTCCAGAGGCTATTTTCACCTGCCCAGTAAGGTAGTAGCAGGGGAGGTCTAAACTTTTCTTGTGGGGCTCGGAGAAGCACTGCAGATCCTCTTGGCCCCACAAAGGAAAATAAAAACTTATCTTACATGGCCTCTCCACGTCTCGATCCTCTTCTGACTTCCTTCAGCCTGGCGGGAAAGTGCCAGTGGCTTACCTGCTCAGGTCTGAGTTAAAATTGCAGTTGGTGCTCGATGACATCATCGGACCCAAATCTGATTTGCACAACAGCAAACTCCCACAAACAGCAATGTGATAATGACCTGATAATCTGTTTTTAGTAATGTTGGTTGAGGGATAAATATTGTCCAGGACACTGTGGAGAACTCCCCTGCTCTTCTTCGAAATAGTGCCTAGAGTATGTGCTCAAGTCTCTGGAGTGGGACTTGAACCCACGACCTTCTGACTCGAGGCAAGAGTGCTACCTCCTGAGCTGTGGCCGGTATACATGGAAAAATACTCCATCAAATAAATAGGAAAGATATAACCTACAAGGCTGAAGCAAGTGGGTTAGACACTTCCTGTCACATGTTTAAATATTTTTGTTTTCCCTTATCCCACTGTTCCTCATTTAGATACTTTATGTATATATATATATATATATTACATACTAATGACAAGTTAATTTTAATAAAATTATAGTGGCATTCTGACTTCTTGTGGCTCAAGATGCTGCAATACTATTAGCTTTATCTCAGCGACTATGTCTCACTGAGTGTATTTCATATGTAAATTAATGACAATAAAACACAAAGGTACTGGCCCATGGATATCACTATAATTTAAAACAGTTATGTCTCCAGAATTGAAAGGGTCTACAGAATTATGTCCCATTGGACTAATTTTGTATGTGTTTTCTGTGTTTTTCTCATTCTTATTTGTATTTATTCCCACTGGGTTAATGCCTGTTAAAATAGCTGACAAAGGAATTGCAAATGAAGTGCATTAAGCACCCAGATGCTAATCTTCATAGTGTGGAATTTCAAGGCCTCAGTCTTTCTTGACATTAGTTTCTTTTCTTCCTTTCATTCTTTCTCTGTACAGTGAATTGAGAGGGTCAATATGTGATCTTTATTTTTAACAGTTATATTTTTTGTATATTGACCCAACGTTTACTCTAATTAAGGCTGTAAAATATCTACTCATGGCGTCTAAATTAGAAGACAGTATGGCCTGTAATTGATTCTGTATCTCTTTCCCATTTTTGCTTTGATCTTCTCAGAGCCATTGATTTACAGTGACTGAATTAGTCAAATTCTGCTTTTATTACATGGGATTCTGGGATTTGTACCAATGTTTTGGGAATCGTTTCACACAATTCTGGCCATTAATAATTAGGGTCATTGGTTTATAATGATTGAATAAATTAAATTCTGTTTTTATTAAAAGGGATTTCAGGATTTTTAACAGTGATTTGAGGATCAAATTCTGCAATTCATTCCATTTTTCCATATAAAACAGAAATCAGTTACCTTAATCACTCTGCTTTGTATATGAGTTATATTTTTGCATAGTGAAATTTTGAATGTACATGTGCTCTATATTCTTATGTTTGTGTGCATGTACATAGCCATATTTTTTTATTCGTTCACTTGATGTGGGCGTCATTGGCAAGGCCAGTATTTGTTCCCCATCCCTAATTGCCCTTGAGAAGGTGGTGGTGAGCCGCCTTCTTGAACCGCTGCATGCCTTGTGGTGAAGGTACTCCTACAGTGCTGTTAGGTAAGGAGTTCCAGGATTTTGACCCAGCAATGATGAAGGAACGGTGATGGTTCCCATGCGCCTGCTGCCCTTGTCCTTCTAGGTGGTAGAGGTTGCGGGTTTGGGAGGTGCTGTCGAAGAAGCCTTGGCAAGTTGCTGCAGTGCATTTTGTAGATGGTGCAGACTGCAGCCACGGTGCACCGGTGGTGGAGGGAGTGAATGTTTAAGGTGGTGGATGGGGTGTCAATCAAGTGGGCTGCTTTGTTCTGGATGGTGTCGAGCTTCTTGAGTATTGTTGGAGCTGCACTCATCCAGGCAAGTGGAGAGTATTCCATCACACTCCTGACTTGTGCCTTGTAGATGGTAGAAAGGCTTTGGGGAGCCAGGAGGTGAGTCACTCACTGCAGAATACCCAGTCTCTGACCTGCTCTTGTAGCCACAGTATTTATGTGGCTGGTTCAGTTAAATTTTTTATCAATGGTGACACCCCAGGATGTTGATGGTGGGGGATTCGGCGATGGTAATCTCGTTGAATGTCAAGGGGAGGTGGGTAGACTCTCTCTTGTTGGAGATGGTCATTGCCTGGCACTTGTGTGGTGCAAATGTTACTTGCCACTTATCAGCCCAAGCCTGAATGTTGTCCAGGTCTTGCTGCATCTGGGCACAGACTGCTTCATTATCTGAGGTGTTGCGAATGGAACTGAACACTGCAATCATCAGCGAACATCCCCAGTTCTGACCTTATGACGGAGGGAAGATCATTGATGAAGCAGATGAAGATGGTTGGGCCTAGGACACTGCCCTGAGGAACTCCTGCAGCGATGTCCTAGGGCTGAGATGATTGGCCTCCAACAACCACAACCATCTTCCTTTGTGTTAGGTATGACTCCACCCATATGTTCCTGTATGTATGTGTGTCTGTATGTGCGTCCCTGTGTTCATGTATGTACCTGCAATGCATTTGTACTAGCATTCATGTTTGTGTTTCATTTATTTGTGCCAGTGTTCACGTATATGTGCCTAGGTTCTTGTATGTCTGCTTGCATTCACATGTGTGTCTGCATCCATGTATTTGTAACTGTTTTTGTGTATGTATTTGCTTTGACATGTGTCATTGTTGAAAACATCTGGATTTTTTTTTATCTATTCATATCTACTGTAGATAAACAAGTGGCGATCATGTGATGGGTTTTTACACGCAGGATTATAGGCGTAGAAGAGTGAATTTTACCTGGAGAATAGCTGTCTTGGTGAATTCTGTTTTGATCTTTACACTGTTATCAAGAGTTACCAACCACAGGCCAGGACAAATTAGTACCACAGTTCTAGCAGTACTATTTAGAAAGGAACCTACGGCACTGACATTTCTAGCTGTAATCTACAGCCCGGACATGTTCCACATCATGTGCCTCTGTAGCTCAATTCCCCAGATCACCTAACCATCCAATGTAGATAACCAGATTCAGAGCTACTCCCTTTCACTGTTACTCTTGCAATGGGAGTGAAAGCAAGAGAATGCTAACGTAAAGCAAGCTACTTATATCATGTGAGTGAAATGGCTCTGTTAACAATATGGGGGCAAAATCCATGGCCGCCACGAGAGTTGCCGGTGTCACCGGCAGCTCAGGTTAACGGCCGCTGAAAATGGACAAAGGGCTACCGTAGAAAAATTTCGCGCTGGGGGGCTAAAGATTTTTAGCCCAGAGCTAACTTACTGTGTAACGCCCTCCTGGTGGCGTGAGTTGGCATGGAAGTCAGAGTCCCGTCCTAAAGAGGCGCTCCAGCTTCTAACAGCCTCTGGAAGTGAGGCTATGGAGTTCACAAGGAATTGTGGGTAACACCAGAGCTGGAAAGGACACAGACCTCTGGGAGGTGTGATCGACAGATAGGGGGCAGGGAAAGCCAACTCCAACGGTACCCTCCTCCTGACGAAATGCTTAGAACATGGCCTTGTCATAACCAACACCTTGTTTCATCAGAGAGACAAGTACAAGGCTTCATGGCAACACCCTCGCTCCAAGCACTGGCATCTGCTGGACTACGTCATCGTCTGAGCGAGGGACCGCAAGGACGTCCGCATCACCCGCGCCATGATGACTGCTGGACAGACCACGCCTAATCCGCTCTGTCATCTCCATCAACGTAGCCGCAAAACAGCGGCGGCAACAGAAGCAATGCCACAGGAAAATCAACGCTGGAGCACACAAAGACCCAGCTAAGAAAGCCCTATTCAGCCTGCGCCTCACAACCAACCTGACGACTCCCAGTGATTCAGAGACACAGAGTGTCCACAGCGCCTGGTCTGCACTCAAGGCCTCCATAATCAGCACCTGTGAAGAGACGCTCGGTCACTCGACCAGGAAAAACCAAGACTGGTTCGACGAGAACGACCAAGAGATCCAGGAGCTAATAAGCCGCAAGCGCAAGGCATTCCTGATCTGGAAACAGCAACAGAACTCGAGAGCAAGAAAGCAGCTCTACAGACGCCTGAAGGCTGAGGTCCAACAAAAAACTCGCGACCTAAAGAACAGATGGTGGGTGGAGAAAGCGCAGGAGATCCAGCAGCTAGCCGACGACCATGACGTGCGTGAATTCTTTAGCGCAGTCAAGACCACCTACGGCCCAAGCACCCAAGGTCCTACCCCACTGCAGGCCAAGAACGGAGAAGTATTCATCAAGGACAGAGAGGCAGTCAGTGCCCACTGGAAGAAGCACTTCGAAGATGTCCTTAACCGAGACTCTGTCTTCGACGCGAGTGTCCTCAACTCGATCCCGCAGCATGCTACCCGCCACCACCTCAGCACAACCCCAGCCCGGGTTGAAAAGGCCATCCAACAACTGAAGAACAACAAGGCCTCCGGAGTAGATGGAATCCCCGCCGAGGTGCTAAAACATGGCGGAGAAGCACTATTGGCGTGAATACATGAACTTATTTCTCCTTTTTGGAAGGAGGAGAGCATGCCAGGGGATCTCAGAGATGCCGTAATCGTGACCATCTTCAAGAAAGGTGACAAGTCCGATTGTGATAATTACAGAGGAGTCTCCCTGCTGTCTGCCACAGAGAAAGTCATCGCAAGCATCCTCCTCAATCGCCTTCTCCCAGTGGCTGAAGAGCTCCTCCCAGAGTCGCAATGCGGATTCCACCCACTAAGGGGCACAATGGACATGATCTTCACTGCGCGTCAACTACAAGAGAAATGCAGGGAACAGCACCAACCGCTGTCATGGCCTTCTTTGACCTCACAAAGGCCATCGACACCGTCAACCGTGAGGGATTATGGAGTGTCCTCCTCAAATTCGGCTGCCCTCAAAAGTTTGTCACCATCCTCCGCCTGCTTCACGACAACATGCAAGCCGTGATCCTGACCAACGGATCCACCACAGACCCAATTCACGTACGGACCAGGGTCAAGCAAGGCTGTGTCATCGCACCAACGCTCTTCTTGATCTTCCTGGCTGCAATGCTCCATCTCACCCTCAGTAAGCTCCCTGCTGGAGTGGAGCTAATCTACAGAACAAACGGGAAACTGTTCAACCTCTGTTGCCTCCGGTCCAGATCCAAGGTCATCCCATCCTCTGTCATCAAATTACAGTATGCAGACGACGCTTGCGTCTGCGTACACTTTGAGGCCGAACTCCAAATCATCATCAACACCTTCACCAAAGCCTACGAGAGCATGGGCCTTACATTAAACATCCGTAAGACAAAGGTCCTCTACCAACCTGCCCCCGCCACACAGTACTGCTCCCCGATTATCAAAATCCATGACGAGGCCTTGGACAACGTGGACCACTTTCCATACCTCTTTCCATAGTCTACTGTTAACAAGGGCAGATGTCGATGACAAAGTCCAACACCGCCTTCAGTGTGCCAGTGCAGCCTTCGGTCGCCTGAGGAAGAGAGTGTTTGAAGACCAGGACCTCAAATCCAGCACCAAGCTCATGGTCTACAGAGCAGTAGTAATACCCACCCTCCTGTATGCTTCAGAAACATGGACCATGTACAGCAGGCACCTCAAAGCACTGGAGAGGTACCACCAATGCTGCCTCCGCAAGATCCTGCAAGTCCATTGGCAGGATAGGCGCACCAATGTCAGTGTTCTTGCTCAGGCCAACATCCCCAGCATCGAAGCTTTGATCACGCTCGATCAGCTCCAATGGACGGGCCACATCGTCCGCATGCCCGATACAAGACTCCCAAAACAAGCGCTCTACTCGGAGCTCTGACACGGCAAGAGAGCCCCAGGTGGGCAGAGGAAATGCTTCAAGGACACCCTCAAAGCCTCCTTGAAAAAGTGCAACATCCCCACCGACACCTGGGAATCCCTGGCCCAAGACCGCACAAAGTGGAGGAGAAGCATCCGGGAAGGCACCGAACACCTCGAGTCTCTTCGCTGGGAGCAAGCTGAAGCCAAGCGCAAACAGCGGATGGAACGTACGTCAACCCAAGCACCCCACCCACCCGCCCCTTCAACCACCGTCTGCCCCACCTGTGACAGAGACTATAGGTCCCGCATTGGACTCATCAGTCACCTGAGAACTCATTTTTAGTTTGGAAGCAAGTCATCCTCGATTCCGAAGGACTGCCTAAGAAGAAGATGGAGTTCACAAGGAATTGTGGTTAATATTGGATGTGGCTATGAATTAAAAGGGCAAAACGTTCAGAAGTAATAAAAATTAAAATGAATTGAAAAAATGCAGGTTTCAGCCCTTACTGCCCTTTAAAAAAATTAGCATTAAAAAGAAGTCCCAAATGGGAGTCTTCAGCACTTAAAGCTGAATTCCCTTCCGAACCTCAAAAATGGGAAAGGTCTTCAGCACTAACAAAAATGGCTCAGCAAGCCAGGGAAGAGGCACCCAGGGTTTCACACTCCAGCTTTGTGCAGGGTGTCAACACTGCAAGAGACGTCCTCTACCCACCGGGGTCACGAGGCCCACCAGAAAGAATGATGTTGGACCAGATCACCAAGGCCATCGCTGCCAGCAGTGTCGCACCCACCACGTGGATCCAGTGTCCAAAGAAGATTCATGACCTCAGACCACTGGTCAAGGTCAATGAATTCATCTTCAAAAGCCGTCTCCTACCAACTGCACCACTAGCCTCACACACTGCTCAATGCACGACTCGCCCCGCCCAATCACTCACCTACCAACAATCTGTACCAAACACGAGGCACATCTCCCATTCCCAGCCTCACCTCACCCCCTTGGAGGAGATGGTGCTGTCCATTCTTGGCATGGGCTTGGCTGAGCCCTTGGCCAGCGGCGGGGCAGAAAGGATACAAGATGCTGATATCCTCATACGTTATCCTCCTTCTCGCATGCACCTCTTGCTTTCCCACCCTCCCCTCACCACAACTCCACTCTTGTGCCTTCCTCATTCACACACCCAAGAAATGCAGCCTGCCCAGCCAGTGGTTGGCCAACAAGAGAGTGAAGAAGAAGAAGAAGAAGAAGAAGAAGAAGAAGAAGAAGAAGAAACCGTCACTTGATTTCATACTCCCAGCCACCAGCTCCTCGAGTTCGACCTGCAAGGCCATTTGCAGTGTCCCCCACTGAAAGTCAGCAGCCTTCCACCAGCCATGCTGCAGCCACTGGGGTAGCACTGTGTGTGACACTGTGATAGGTAAAGTCACACACAAGTCAGTCACTAAGAAAATGCATAAGGGTGATGACTTGAGTTCTTGATGTGATATTAGATGGATAGATGTATAAAGTTGGATTGGAAAGTTTGCTTTGTGGTGGCTTTTATTTCAGCATTGTGGCCAAGAGGACACTGTGAGGGTCAGTAAAGAGGGAAGGTAAGGTGTGAGGCTAATGTTGAAAGGGGAATTGGGGTTGTGGTTACTGGGACCGCAGGTAGATGATTCCATCCTGGATATTCCGGCCAGAAAGGGGCTGTCTGGATTGCATCCTTCCTTCTGCTTCTCCTCTTCTACTTCCTCCTCTTTGGCTTCTTCCTCTTCTGCATCTTCCTTTTCTGTGTCTTCCTCTTGCCTCTGCGAGCGGATGCTGTAAATCTGAAATGACAGCATAAAATGCTGGAAATACTCAGCAGGTCAGGCAGCAGCTTCCCTGAGATGTGGACTCTGTTTATTAGTTCAATCAAACTAGTTAGAGTTCTGTGTTTATTTCTGGTCACTGTGCTGCAAAAATATACACAAGCACTGGAGAGAGTGTGGCGAGAAGTGAAACAACTATGGTGCAAGTGTAAAGTGGCCGTGTTATGGTATAAGATTAGAGAAGCTTAAACTCTACAGTTAGAAAGAGGGGGACAGATTTTCCTCAGGGGTTATGTTGGTGTAACTTCAGCAGGCAGGGCAGAAAATCAGACGGGAGCCATTCTGCTGGCTTACTGATACATATTGATGCTGCTTCCAGGATTTCCTGTCAGGAATTATGTTGGGCATTTGATAGGTCTACCCAAATATTGTCAGGTGTATTGTAATGACACGCAAACGGTAGGAATATATCATATAATGCAGTGCCCGTCATATGTGCCATAGAAATGCTGTTTGCTAGAAACACTGGGGGACATTTTCTACTTGGCCACCAAACAGGTGTGATATCGGTGGTGCGCTTGTGCCACCTGCCCAATGCGGCCATCAGTCCGGAGGCCCGATGGAATTCAGGTTCAGGCCTTATTAACATTTTTCCGGTGAGCTGCGGGCGCTAAGCGAATGCTCCGCTGGTTTGCTATGGTGGAAAATCGGCCGGTTGTAGCACGCACTGGCTGGCAGGTAAAGTCTGTTTGGGGTGGAGGGGGAAGAGTGGGACGAAAACAGGCCAGCAGCAGGGCAGAAGATTCTTGTGGGGCCTGGAAGCGCACTCCTCCTCCTCGCTCTACCAAAATCTTTTAATAAAAAACAAAAAAAAGTGCCTTTTTGGAGAGGCCTCCAGCGATCTCTTTAAGCACAGCCGGTTAGGCCTCTCAGCAGGTAAAAATCTCCCCTCCTTGTGTTCCAGGCGTATAATGTTGATTTGGCACACAGAAGGACATTTTAACTGTAACAATTACACTCTCTCTACCCCAATTGTTACATTTTTTTTTTACCTTCGGCTGCCTCTTTCCTCTCTGCCCCGAAACTTGTTGCCCAATGCAGTTGGGAATCCCACCAGGAACTCAATCTAAAAAAAAATGAGTTTGACACCCCAAGAAATTGGATGAGATGGACAAGGTGTCATAAATCGCAAGTAACAACTCAGGAAGTACTACTGGGCGGCCAGCTGGGGCGCCGTCCAGGGAGTATAAATACTCAGGCATGGGCCCACCTTGGGCAGAGACAATCTGGAAACAGGAAGCTAGTGACTGCTAACTAGACCTCCATGTTTTGTTACAAGTTGATTAAAGCCTTGCTTTATGTTCAAGTGCGTAGTGAGTCTTTATTACGTCACAAGGGATGGACAAGGGACGGGCGATAGTCCCGCACTGCCAAAGTTGCACCAACATGGGGCGAGAAGGAAAATCAACCCCTAGGTGTTTAAGAGGAAATTTCATTGAGGTATAAAAAATACTAAATGGCATGGACAAAGTAAACCCAAGAGCTTACTTCTAATTAAGCCAGGAAAGGAGTACCAGAGGACATAAATTTAAATTAGTGGGAAATAGTTTTAAGCCAGATATCAGAAAGAATTTATTTAATCAAAGAGTTATACATATTTGGAACAATTTACCAGGCAGAGTCATAGAACAGTAGACATTAGGGGCTTTCAAAATGAGACTGGCTTCTATAATGGGTGAGTTAGGGTACTAGAGGGATGAGCTTCGATGGGCTGAATGACCTTTATTCATCCTTGACTTTTCTTATGGTCTTATATTCTTGCATTTCTGTTGGACTGCACATAAATGCTTGTTTCCCAGTCGTAGCTCTTGATGGTTAAATGTGTCCTTTTGTAACCTCCTCAAGAATCTATCAAAGATTATGCATTCAAGAAGAAACAGTAGTATTACATTTTCCCCCCACAGTTCTAAATGTAACCTTTACTGTCAAAATTCCTAACCACTGGTATTTCCGTCTCTATATCAGAATGCTATTTAATGTCACTGCTAATGATGGCTTTAATTTGCCAAGAAATTAATTTAGACAACTCTAAGTTTTCTTTATAATTATATCCATATAGCAAATTATGATAGTTTCGCCATCCTGATTAAATCAGATGTAAACACTTACTGAGAGTATACTGTTAATAGTAAAGGATCACAATTTTTCTGCTGCATCAGTGTACTGTGATGATTGTTCTGTACTGAAACCCATAGGAGATGACCTTAATTAACATCTTAAGTAGCACAGTTCATATGAATATAAGGGAGGAACTAATAAAGTTCTTTTTCAACAAAACCTATAGGAAGATGTTGTGAGGACCACTTGCAATTTCTCTTGTATTTGTCACACACATCAGTATGCCCCAATATGGCAGCCGTGATGTCAAAACATTTTGACAAATAAGTATGATTTTAAAATGTAAAAATTCATAATGCTTGACCCATGAGATCAGGTATTCTGAATAAACATGTTCTGTGTATCAGTACTTCTTATATTGTAAGGGATTTTTAAATCTTTAAATCATCTTTAGTCATTCAGTATGTTGGGTCTGATTTCAAACAAAGAATTCTCTTATAAGCTAATGTTTGAGTAGGACATCTGAGAGTTATCAATGTGAAATAAAAGGAAGATTACACTGACAAGTAACTTTTTCTGTTCAAGACATATTACCAGTATGTAGAATGTTTTTGCAAAGGAAAAAATATTGCCCTGTTAGTCAGAACACAGTGGGGTAGATTTTAACTTTGTGCGGTAGTGTAAAACGGCCGATAGTGAATCGGCAGCCAGTTTTACATCTCTCCCGATTTTTATTTCCATTAAATTCAAAACAGGCTGCCAATTCACTGTCACCCATTTCACACTATCGCACAAAGACAAAATTACCCCAATGTTATAAATTATGTCACTACGATATCATTATTATTTTCACTATACTTCTTTATATTTCACTAAGGCTAAATCAGTATAGTTTATTCTGCCCTGAATACAGGACTGCAATGTAGACTGTGAGTTGTACTGAATAATATGTTCATTCTATATAAAGAAGAGTTGACATTTTAATATGATTCATTGCAGAAAATCTGTGACAAATTGAGATTAGAATGCAGCAGATTCTATACAAAGATACACCTGGAGACAATGTGAAATGAAGTTACAATTTTAGGATCCTAGAGGTAGTGGAATTGGAACATACCCCAAGGGACTAAAAGCAGTACTATTTAAGGTTGGTGACCTTTCCATTCTAATATTAATATATGTCAAATTGAGTAAATGAATGGGCCTGCCTGAGTGGACTGTGTATGTGAGCAGCCTGTGTGTGTCTGTAGGTGTATTTGTGAGGGAGCAAGTGTGTTTGTGAATGTGTGTGAGTGTGTGCCTAGGTGTGTTGGCGAGTGAGCATATGCATGAGAGTGCACGTGTGTGTGAGCGCAGGTATGTTGGTGAGTGAATAAATGTGCATATATATAAGAACATGATGAGTAGAAATGGAGGCACCTGTACGTATGCCCATAAATGTGGTGGTGAGTGTGTGTGTGTGGGCAGGTGTACTGGTGAGTGAGTGAGTGATTGAAAATGTCTATTGGTGAGTGAATGAGCTTGTCTATAACGAAGTGTTTGATGTTCTACCCATGTCATTCAAACTCATTCTGGCAACCCTACAGGAGGCCACACACACCATGACTGAGTTCGTAATCCCACAGGCCCAGCTTCTTGTTTGCTAAACTGCAAAGCACTTATTAAGGCCTAGAAATTGGATTGCCCAGTGCCTGTTTTAAGGGCAAAAACGGGTGGTGAAGGGTCCAACTTTGCATGCCAGGTCTAATGCCCAATATGCGACAGCGGCGCTGCTTTCAGGTGGCTGCCTGAACTCAACTCTGGCTTAATTTAAATATGCAAAGAAGGGTCCTGCTATTTGTTTCTACAGCGGCCTAACCAACAGTCCAGTTCTGATGAAAGGTCTTCGACCTGAAATGTTAACTCTGTTTCTCTCTCCACGGATGCTGTCTGGCCTGCTGAGTTTTTCCAGCGTTTTCTGTTGTTATGTCCCTAAAGGGAGCACTGGAGGTCATGGAAGAAACACAAGTTAGGCTTTTAAAACCTACCTGAATGTGGAGCCAGGCGGGGCAGGACTGCTCCTCTTGGCTCCGTATTAAAACTGCTGCCAGCTCGTGCTCACCCCTTTTGAGCACAAATCATTTTCTAAGCCTTAGAGTCCACTGCAGCACACTGGCTGCTTCCCCTGGCTGGAGAGTCTTGAACTAGGGGTCATAGTTTCAGGATAATGGGTCAGCCATTTAGGACTGAGATGAAGAGACATTTCTTCACTCAGATGGTTGTGAATCTTTGGAATTTTCTACCCCAGAGTTCTGTGGATGCTCAGTCGATGAGTATATTCAAGACTGAGAGCGATAGATTTTGGGGCACTAAGGAAATCAAGGAATATGGGGATAGGGCGGGAAAGTGGAGTTGATGTAGAAGTTTAGCCATGATCTTGTTGAATGGCACAACAGGCTTGAGGGGGCATATGGCCTACTCCTGCTCCTAATTCTTATGTTTTTATTAACACACTTGTGACTGCTTATAGTGAGAAGATGCAGTCACTACTACAATAGCTATCCATGTAACAAACAAGTGTCTGTGAGATATATGTCAACCAGAACAGGTGAACTGCTTTCACTTATGACTGTGAAACCACTGGGAAATCTTGATCATCTTTCTGAAAATCCACACAGCACAATCACTCTCAGGGACACCTCAACCCTCCCACATAAATATGGAGTTCCAACTAAAGTAGAAAAGAAGAACAGTACCTTACCCCAAACAATAGATGACAGTCTGAAATACTTTTCTCCCCAATTGCTTACAAGAGCCAAAGCCAACAAATTTCCTTGAATGCATAATGCCACCCAAACAGATACAGCTTTGGTGTACGATAACAGTCTATGACTAATGTCACAAGTACCATGTCAGTACATTGTACAATGACCAAATCTAGTGTGTAAATAAAGAAAGAACTTATACAGAATTACACAGAAATTACACAACATGGAAACAAGCCATTCGGCCCAACCACAAATGTTACCATTGTACCTTTTTGTTTTCCTTTATATTATTCTGATTTTGAGCTATTTTCCCCCTTATTAGATCTTCCAATGCTAAACATCATTAACCAGCCGGTGTAGAGCTGACAATCCTGTTCCGTTGCTAAAGCCGAAAATGATATTGGTGATCTACCCTCTCTGTCCCTGTGGCTCTGTACCTGGTGTTCACCACCTGCTGACACCATAGTGTTAAAGTGCTGTTCCTGAAGTTGAATCCTTATTTTTTTATTTCCCAATTTTTCCCCCGTTACTCACTGCCTCTCCTGAAGATGCTGATTCCTGCTGAAGTATAGTTCCACAAATTCTGGCAGCTTCTATTTCTCCTGCAGTTAGCCACACTTCATGTGTGATCCTAGATAGTGAGTGTCAGAAGGCTATTCAGTTTTCTTTTAGCATTCTTAAGGATGTGGGCATCCCTGGCAAGGCCTGCATTTATTGCCCATCCCATCTCTAGTTGCCCTTAAGAAGGTAGTGGTGGGCCTACTTCTTGAACCGCTGGAGTCCATGTAGTGAAGGTACTTCCACAATGCTGTTGGGTAGAGAGTTCCAGGATTTTGACACTGCAACAATGAAGGAACGGTGATATATATCCAAGTCGGTATGGTGTGTGATGTGATGGGGAACTTTGAGGTGATGGCGTTCCCATGCATCTACTGCCCTTGATCTTCTGGGTGGTACAGCCAAAGAAGCCTTGGAGACTCGCTGCTGTGCATCCTGTAGATAGTGCACACTGCAGCCACGGTACTCCAGTGATGGATGGAGTGGATGTTTAGGCTAGAGGATGAGGTGCCGATCAAGTGGATTGCGTTGTCCTGGATGGTGTCGAGCTTCTGTCGAGTGTTGTTGCAGCTGCACTCATCCAGGCAAGTGGAGAGCATTGCATCATACTCCTGACTTGTGCCTTGTAGGTGGTGGAGAATCTTTGGGGTGTCAGGAGGTGAGCCACTCACCGCACAATACCCAGCCTCCTCCCACTGGTTGTTTAATTGTCTACCACCATGCATGACTGGGTGTGGCGGATTTGTAGGGCTTTGACCTGAGCCATTGGTCATGGGATCGCTTAGTTCTGTCTATAGCATGCTGCTTCCACTGTTTAGCATACATGTAGTCCTGTCTTGTAGCTTCACCAGGTTGGCACCTCATTTTCATGTGTACCTGGTGCTGTTCCGAAGCATGCTCTCTACGACTCCTCATTGAACTAGGGTTTGTCACCTGGCTTGATGTTGATGGAGGAGTGAGGGATATGATGGGCCATGCGGTCACAGATTGTGATGGCATACAATTCTGGTGCTGCTGATAGCCCACAATGCCTCAAGGATACCCAGTTTTGAGTCATTCTTAATCTATCCCACTTAGCACATGTTATTAATAGCTAAAGGAAATAGTGAGCTATCTCTTCTCATTGGTGCTAAACATTGTTTCTGCCAGTAGTGCAGTGATTGTACACTTGATAGTAGAGGTTAAAATGTGGCACCAACAGGCATTCCATTTGCGTTTGTAGCGAGCGATGAATTACAAAGCTCAGGAGAGAAACAAAACTGTCTTCAAGAGGCACTTCCTTCTTGAATAGCTGGTTGGGAAACCCTTTTTTGCTTTGTTTCATTTACATACACACAACGCAAAGTTGTATATTTCTCAAAGATATATATATAAGGCTAAAAGTTCCTCTTTGCCGCAAAGGTAACTACTCAACAGTGGGAAAAACATCTGCCTACCCCTTGCCAGTGCCCCATACCCCGTGTCAGGTTGATTTAAATAATAAGGGCGGGCATGGGGGCCATCTACAATGCTGTTGAGGCATCCACCTCAGGTGGGGGGAGGGAAGTTGCTGTGGTGCCTAGACACAACATAGTACGGCTGGCGGTGCCTGCCAAAAATGTTAACTTTTTCTTAAAAGTTTTACATTTTCAAAATTCCCATTTTGCCTAATACAATAAATTGCTCTGTGGTCAATTGCAAAGAACTCATTTAAATTTTTAAAAACTCTATGTGGCCCATTGCAAGACTAGACAGCAGGTATCCCTTGTGCCCTTAACGCTTGGTATATATAGATGACTTGATCTTGGGTTTAGGGAACACAATCTCAAAATTTGTTGATGACACAAAAGTATACATTTAGTAGAAAGACAGCGAAGGATGTGGATGAACAGAGAAATCTTGAGTTCAAATGCATAAGTCCCTGAAAGTGTGAGTGCCGGTAAATAATGTTATAAAAAGGCCAATAGAAATTTGGGTATAATAAATAGGGTTACAGAGTACAGGAGTAAAGAAACAATGATGAATTTAAACAAAACATTGATTAGATCACAGCTAAAGTACTGTGAGCAGTTTTGGGCACTACATTATAAAAAGGGCATTAACGCCAAAGTGAGTGTACAGCATAGATTCACCAGTTTAATACCAGAGATGAGTACAGTAATGAGGAAAGACTTAAGCTACTGAGCAGAATGTTCAACTTCAGCAGGAGTGTAAAACGGGTGATATTGGATTGGCTGCCCAGTATACATTCCACCCAATTTTCCTTTCCATTCACTTTGATCCCATATTGGCCATTTTACATCCCCCGCTGAAGTAGAAAATTTCAGCGATAGGGATTATTCCTACTGGAGCAGGGAAGGCTAATAGGAGATTTACTAGAGGTTTTTTAAATTATGTAGAGTTTTGATAAAATGAATAGGGAAAAGCTATTTCCCCTGTTTGGGGAGTCAGTGATGAGGGGGTCATCAATTCAATGTAATCATAAAGAGAGTTAGAAATTTCTTTACAGAAAGGGTCATTGGTGCATGGAATGCAATGCCATAAAGATTAGTTGAGCCGAGACCACTTCATCTTTTAAGGGAAAATTAGGAAAATATTTGAAGCAGAGGAAGGTACAAGGCTATGGAGAGAGCGCAGGGCAGTGGGATTCATTTGGATTGATGTCGCAAAGAGCCGGTACAGATTTGACAAGCTGATTGGCCTGCTTCTGTGCTGTAAACTTCTAAGAGGATGCTGCATTATAGGTCTTAGGTTAGTGGCATTAGCGACTCTCAATTTGCCCCTAATAAAGAGGTTAGATCTGCAGTGAAGATAAGAGCAATTCAAAGTTGCTCTTATTCCCACCACAATATTTTTTGTGGTGTATACATAGCACCCCTAAATTTTTACTCTACAGCATTTCAGCCTTGTATTGCAGAGGCAATCAGAGGAAGAAGGAAAATAGAACAAACATGAAATAGTGTTTTAGGATTTAATTTGGTAGCTTAGGTCAATAATACAGTAATAAAGCCTTTCCTGACTTTTGACTAGCTATATTACTATAATATTAATGTTTATTCTGGTGTCACAGTATGAGCTGAAAACAAAGAAAACAGTCAATTTAGAAAGACAGTTTTTTTCCTGAACCTGCTGGAAGGCTAAGGCTTAAAAAAAATTCTAACATAAATTGCACTTTTTGGTCTGTAGACTTGAGTTTTTTTATTTCAATATACAGCCGTTTTTATCTGTTACAGTGTGATATTCAATGTGTTTTCTAGAAGGTCGTTACATTTATATAATTATTGTTACTAGTAATTCATCACAGATTTAGGAAGATCAGAAATGTGCAGTAAGGCCTATGTACAGCATCTATTTCTCTAGGCATTGATATAAGGCAAAGAGAACATAAATGAGAGAAAGTGCAACCAGATGTACTCAGCAGTACATTTTCTGTTGGTCTTACTGGGCTGGAAACTAGAATGTCAGGATGTGTTGCAATAGTAATTTGTTAATTGACAATGTGTCACACCAACTTTTCCCTTATGATTTTGTGCTAACATAATGGAATATTTAAGGAGCTCTGAGAATTAGTTCATCGTAGAAAGTCAAACTGACAATATGATCCTGTTCTGTAAATTTTAAAAATAATTAAGAAGCATTTTGTATCTAACCTATTTTACTATTTAAAAAATGTAACTCCTTTTTTAATGGACTAACAAGGGGCCATTGACCTTCATAGTCTCCTTAAACTGAGAGGACAGGAGTGACAACTGCAGATTTAGAAACTATAGCCCCAATTTTAACTCGGGGTGAATCCAGGGTGCAGGGCGGGAGGGAAACCCCCACAGAATCCTAAGGCCATTTTAACTTTCACTTACATTTCTCTGATCTGTCTTCCACATGAAGACCTCTCTCTTAATCTCTTTTAATGGTTAATTTAATGCCAGTTTGTGCATAGCTTTGTGCTGCAGATCTTTGCTCACCAGTAATTGAGCAGGAACAGCCCAGCTCATTCCACATAGATTTCCTGCAGCCAAAACAAAAGAGGTTTTATCTCATCATTCTAGTGTGGATTTGAACCCCGGTCTTAGGAGTGAAAGGGTATCTTTCTAACACAGCACCACCTAGTCACAGATTATTTCACTATATCTAAATCTAAAAGTTTTGGATGAAGAAAGGTAACCTGAAGGATTAGCTAACTAACTTTCACTAACAGAACAGGTACTACAGTGTGAAAAAACATTTACTGCATTGTTGGGTGATCCTGACTGAAACGCTTTGCCTTCCTTTCCAGCTACCATGTTCCAAGGCAAAGCTGTGTAATTTCAGAAATAATTTTGTAAACGTTAGTGAACCAGTTTATTACTTACATGCTGAGGAGGAGTGGAGCTGTGTGTCTTCTGGCGCCACATGGGTGGTTTTGTTTAAACCAGATACATCACTCTGAACCCTTGGGTCTGAATTAGAGAGAGAGCCCAAGAACCTAATAGGAAAGAACCGCAACCCAAATAGGGAGGGAGCATATCTTGCTGGAGTACTTAGGGGCAGACGTATGAGGGGTGAGGTGGAGACAGAGGAGCAGTTGAGATGCAAAGGAGGGAATGGAAACGGATCACAGGTGGGCCCAGGAGGCGAGGATAGCTTGGCCTTGGACAGCAGTGCAGACAGGTGGGAGAGCGGCGCAGATTAGCCAACAAAGTAAATGAAAGCCCATAAAAGCAAAGACATCTCTAAATCCATATGTTGTAAATGGAATTGCAGCTTTTTTGGGGTAATCTCTCTGCCACTCATCTCAGAATTTGGAACATTTAAAGTAACACTATTATCAAAAGCTTTCTTCTCAGGCTGAGCCTGAGTGGGAATGTGATGGGGGATGTATTTCAAAGAATTCTTTTTGATGTTGTTGCAATGTGTTTGGGCAGAATTTTTTGTTGCAACATAAATTGGCAAGTACTTTCTTAAGGCAATATGATTGAGCTACAAACTTTTGGGAGAAAAAAAGAATTTGTGCATTATGATTGGCGAATAACAAAAGTAGAAAATAACCAATTAGAAATTGATGGTTTGCAGGATGTAGAGTTACTGAACTGCTGTTCTGTGGGTATGATCTGTTGTCTCTAGATTTAGTTATAATATTATGTCGGTGCTGCTATACAACCAGTGATTCATGTTGGTAGAAACTTTCATCTCAAAGGACAGATACACTTCAGAGTAGCACATCATAGTTCACGTTCCATAATGGAGACATGTGTGGGGTAGATTTTTCTCTTTCCTGTCTGGGTGGTAATCAGGCTGGCCAGAACACCCACCTTTATAATTAGCCTGATTTTCCTTCCATTGATCCACGCCGTTAGATTACCATCCAAATGGTGAAATTGAAAATCTACCTCATGGTCAGAATATTTTACCTTTTCATAAAATATCTTTCCTTTACTCTCCAGTTTACTCTTCTTACAACTCCTGGATCCAGGGCCACTGGGAAAAAGCCTCTAAGCTGTATTCTTCACATATGATTCTGAAAGGTAAGTCTTAGCAGTTTACACAGTAATTACAGCTGAGTTTTACTCTGTGTTCACACTTCCACCAAGGAATGGAAATGATCAGCAAACATGGGCTGTGTTTCACCTAGTTAGCCCATTGAGAGCCATGTTTCTCTTCTATAACATATGGAGTCCACTCTGCCTTCAGCTCAATCACCATACACTGGGAATAAAGCCTTGCCTCAGCTGCACATGGTGCATAAAACCATGGTGGCATTTGAATTATAGCTAGCTTTAATTCTTTTAGAACTAATTGGGATAGCTGTTTTATAAAAGAGTGTGTTATACTATGTAATGTACATTGAATTATTCTGCAGCTGTGTTTCACCTAACCTGCCCCTTTAAGGGCACAGAGTCTAATTACTGTAAATAGGCACATCCTGAGGCAAATTAATAGTCAATTGCTGTTAGTGAGCAAAATTTGCAGATGCTTGTAAATTCCCAGCTGCAGGTCAGAAGAAACCAGCATGAAACAGCTTTTCTTACATATACATAATGGGCTGGAATTTTCAATGTGAAAGTGTGAATACTATTTGGTATACATAACACACTAGAAATGAACTCCCTGAAAGAGGAGCATTTCATTGAAGGGGGAAAGTACTTTCCATGTAATATATATCCCATGTATAATCGCTCTATCAGTGGTGTGATATTCATTTTTGTAGGCCTACAGTGAGCCTCAACATGAGCCATTACAACAGCATGCATGAGACTGTGCTCACTGAATTCAGTCCAGTACTGCTTCATCTCCATTATAAGGTGTATTCATGCTAAAACAATTCTTTTCAATTATTTAAATTAATATATTTAGCTTAAAATGTACTGTAATGAATGTTCTAACATTTCACGGTACTTTTATTGAATAAATGGGACACCTCAGGAATTGTAGAATGATGCTTCCTTTACAATACAGGTGGACACAACTAAAACAAAACTGGTGACTTTGCTGCTTGTGTGTTTTGCAATCAGATCTTGTTACGCAAATGTGTTGCATCCCCTATAAACATAACCAGTGGTGTCGATTTTTGACACACATGATACATATCTTTGCAGATTAGTTATGATTAGCAAATTACTAGAAACATGCATATACTATGTATATACAAGATGTCTGTCTGACCTATGTAAGAACAGCAAAGACATCTGTCAAATGCCAATGTTTTGTACTGTTGACCCTTGATTCCTCTAAATCAATACTAATTTTATTTGTACATTTTTTTTAAAGTTCATTAAAATTTTAAAACTCTCTAATTGCTGGTCTTCGCTGCAAAATTAATAATGTAATAAAACAGTGTAAACATGTATTTTGTGAAATTTCTTTGGTATGGATTATATCTGCAGAAAAAAGATCACAGCCTGAAGTTACAAAATCATAGTGATCAATTAAGGAAAGTTTCAGACTTGAATCTTCATATATGACCAGATTTTGTTGGGCTACATCTTTTTCTTTCTTCAGTGATTTGGGGATCTATTTTGTCTGAGTAAAACTGCCTAATGTAAAATCTGTTCTTTTCAGGTCAATCAAGTAACAAATCTCAGCAGTGGTGTCCAACATGAAGAGATAGACTGAAAATATTTTGTTAATTATTTCAGTAATGCCTGATCTAAAACACTGTACTTAATGATTTTTTTTGTATTAATACAGAGAAATAAAGAGTTACAAAATTTTAATTTGTGTGGTGCATCTAATTTCAGTCTTTAAACAATGTTGTCTAATAATTAATTTTGTCCAAAGTAAATACATTAAATAAGCAAACTGTTGGATGTAGAAACTATATAAAATGTGATATATTTATCCTCTGAGAGTGGAACCTTATTTTTGCAATCAGCCACCTAACCCCACCAACAACCATTGTTCCTTCTGTAGTTCTGTAGTTCCATTCGCAACTCCTCAGATAATGAAGGAATCCCTGCCCACGTGCAGCAAGACCTAGATGACATTCAGGTTTGGGCTCATAAGTGACAAGTAATATTCGCTGCCACACAAGTGCCAGGCAATGGCTATCTCCGACAAGCGAGAGTCTAACCAACGCCACTTGACATTCAACGGCTTTACCATCGCCGATTCCCCCACCATCAACATCCTGGGGGGTCACCATTGGCCATAAACATAACTGGATCAGCCACATAAATACTGTGGCTACAAGAGCAGGTCAGAGGCTGGGTATTCTGCAGCGAGTGTCTCACCTCCTGACTCCCCAAAGCCTTTCCACCATCTACAAGGCACAAGTCAGGAATGTGATGGAATACTCTCCACTTAACTGGATGAGTGCAGCTCCAACAACACTCAAGAAGCTCAACACCATCCAGGACAAAGCAGCCCGCTTGATTGGCATCCCATCCACCACCTTAAACATTCACTCCCTCCACCACCGGTGTACCGTGGCTGCAGTGTGTACCATCTACAAGATGCACTGCAGCAACTCGCCAAGGCTCCTTCGGCAGCACCTTCCAAACCCGCAACCTCTACCACCTAGAAGGACAAGGGCAGCAGGCGCATGGGAATACCACCACCTCCAAGTTCCCCTCCAAGTCACACACCATCCTGACTTGGAAATATATCGCTGCTCCTTCATCGTCGTTGGGTCAAAATCCTGGAACTCCCTCCCTAACAGCACTGTGGGAGTACCTTCACCACACGGACTGCGGCAGTTCAAGAAGGCGACTCACCACCACCTTCTCAAGGGCAATTAGGGATGGGCAATAAATGCTGGCCTTGCCAGCGACGTCCACATCCCAGGAATAAAAAAAAAGTTGAGCTATCTGATTTGATCAGGGTAACATACACATCTTCAGTTATTCTTGGTTTGACTACTTAAATATTGCATTTGACTGTAACCATCAATGATATCCCCAAAGTGAAGCCTGAATGTTGGCTGAATGGGATTCAAAGTTGGTCTGTTATTTCAGAGATTGTCACCGCCAGTGCTTTTCATTGTGAGGTTTTAAATCTGTTATTTAACGGTGAACTATTCAGATCTTTCTCATGAACCAAATAAAGGTCAACTGTATTTTTTTTAATGATTACGTTCATGACATCTTTCTTACAAATAAGCAGTCTGCATTTTTGTAATTTTAGTTGTTTCCTTTTGAAATTGTAAAGAAAATAATAGAACCTCTTGTGATTAGTGATAATCTCTACTCCAGTGCAAGTATAGTCCACAGGCGAGCAGTATATAGATATTATTATTAGCACTAGATTTCACTAATACTTTTGTCATGCACATAGACATGTGGTAATAAAGATTATTGCTAATAACCATTATCAGTAAATTCAGAAATGGGGATGTTACTATATATACACTTCTGTAGTGCCAGTAATACAATGTACAAGGTTTCATTGCTTTTACAAGACAAATCATACACTGCATTTCATTTCACTGCAATACTATTTGACCCTGCAGTATTTTGTTTCAAATTGTCCAGAAAATGTGTGCTTTAAAATTTTATGAAAAGCTTTAAATATGATTGCAATGAGGGAATTATCATATTTCCCCCACAAATATTTGTCAGGAGAATTAATTTTCCAATAAAAAATACTGTTGCCTTCCCAAACAGTACTGTTATGAAAGGAAACAGAATGCCATTCTTCTTTTGTAAGGAGTCGTGTGCTGAATCATATTGAGGGTTTTGGTCACAAGATTATTTACCTTTTTACTGAGAGTTACATTTTGGATGCTCCTCGGTAACTGGCATGAATGCAATATGCCCTGAGGAACAGGCACTGCAGCCCCTTCTTTTGATCTGAATGTACTCAATATGCTGTGATGCTGTGCTCACTGGACACTTGATCAAAATAAAAAGATGTCACTTATAAAAGTATACAGTTGGTATTAATTGTAATTGCATTATGATTGTGCAGTTATCAGCCATTTTTCTTTTATCATCAACCTCCTTCTAAACACATCCAATGATGTCTGAAGCATCCTATACTTGCCACATTTTATACACAGTGGAACATATGTAAAATGTTTTGACTGCAATAAGCACATCAAAGAAGACATCTCACTGCCAGGACCACTCTTTAAAAATGTTTATGAAGAAGTATAACTCATTCTGGTACTGCTTTTTTAAATGTTTTTGTTTAATGATGAATGTTCATGACATTATCAGGGGAACTGGCTTTGAGGAGCTATTCAGCCCAATTGTATGAGGAGTCTGAATTGATGCATATTGTCACAATGATCAATGAAGTAGACTGGGTTAGTAATTGTATGCAAGGATAATAATTCTGCTCTTACTGACATGATTCTTCATCCCAGTATCCCTGATGATATGTATGCTTTTCGTGAAAACAAAACTGTATATAATAATTTTTTCGTTATGTATATTTGAAAGTGGATACCGATAGTAAGGTTGGACGGCATTGCATTATTTTCAACCACAGCCTTTTAAGATTTACACCGTGGCAACTTGAAGAAATCACACTTGTGGGATGCTGCCAAACCCCTTTCTGGTGTAAGATATGAACTTTTTATCTGAAGGGGGTGCCCACAGTGCAGCCAGTGTCGGAGCAGTGAATAGCATTCGCCATTATTACCCACCGTAAATTCCGGGCCATTGTCTCCAATTTTGTCTCCCTCCTGCTGGAAAGCACCTACCTTGTTACCAACTGAGTGGACTGTGAAAACTACAAAATCATCGGCCCCAATATTTACAGGGAGCGGGGGGGAGGGGGGGGGGGCGTGTTTGTGGGGGGCGAAACCCGGAAATGCCGGGAACGTGGAGGTCCTGCCAAATTTAACGGCAGGGCTTCATTATCATTTTTTACTCTGTTTCCCACCCAGCAACCGGCCAGATTGATAGGCTGGCCTGTTGCCGGGCGGGAAAGCCAGCGGTAAAAGGCCGCAGCTGATGATCAGCAACCGGGAAACATTGCGGGTTGGTGAGGGCAGTCGGACCGACAAGCAGGAGGGAGGAGGGACCGGGAGAGATTGCGGGGTTGGAGGGTTGGACCGGCAATCCGGAGGGAGTGGGGATTAGGAAACATCACGAATTTGGAGGTGGGGGAGTGGCGGGGGATGGGGGGGCGGTGGTGATCACCCATCGCAGCAGAAGATTTGCTTGAGGGGCCGGGGGGAAGCAGTCCTGCTCCTTCTGGCACACAAGCTATAAAAAGCATAACAAAAAATGCTGGAAGCACTCAGCAGGTCAGGCAGCATCGAGGAGAGAGAAACAGAGTTAACATTTCGGGTCGAAGTTCTGACGAAGGGTCCTCGATTCGAAACATTAACTCTGCTTCTCTCTCCTCGATGCTGCCTGACCTGCTGAGTGGTTCCAGCATTTTCTGTCGTTATTTCAGATTTCCAGCATCCGCAGTATTTTGCTATTCTATAAAAAGCGCATACCTGCTGGATCTGGCTGCTCCCAGCCAGCCAGTGTTAAATTTAAATTGCTGCTAAAATACAGGAACGGAGCATCATTTACATATTATAATGACAGACCCGCCTCTCCAGAGCGGGTTACTTGGCACCCTTAAACCCGCCGCAGTTAAAACCAGTTCGGGGCAGGTTGGGGTCAGGTTTTGCATAATTGACAATTTAAACCAACACCCCCACCCACCCACCCCAACTCTCTCGCACCCATTGTGGGGAGGTTTAAAGTCCCCCCATCATGTTGGGAATCGTAGCCATGAGCAACGTTCCCTATAAGCTGCATACGCATGTGCAGCCACATAGTAATCTGCAAGATTCCATGCAAGCCGCTCACAAGCATTTATATTGGAAATACCACACATGCGCAGAAATTTAAAGGGACCGTGCATTGAAAGAAACAGGCCATGCAGCCTACAGGGAACACTGGCCTATGTCCTATTACTCCGTGGCTCTCTTCCCCACATCTTTCCATTCTGTCTCTGACTACTCCGAAATTTTCTCCGACCTTTTGATACTATGGGAACGGCAGTATAATGGTTATGTTACTGGACTAGTAATCCAGAGGCCTAGACTAATGATCTAGAAACGTGAGTTCAAATCCCATCCACGACAGCTGGGGAATTTAAATTCAGTTAATGAAAACAAAATCTGGAATAAAAAGCTAGTATCAGTAATGGCAACCATGAAACTATCGGATTGTTGTAAAAACCCATATGGTTCACTAATGTCCTTTAGGGAAGGACATTACCTGGTCTGGTCTATATGTGACTCCAGACATACAGCAATATGGTTGACTCTTAACTGCCCTCTGAAATGGCCTAGCAAGCCACTCAGTTGTAACAAACCACTACGAAAAACAATAATAAGAATTAAACCAGACGGATCGCCCGGCTTCGGACACGACAATGGCACACCCAGCCCAGTCGACCCTGCAAAATCCTCTTCACTAACATCTGGGGACTTGTGTCAAAATTGGGAGAGCTGTCCCACAGACTAGTCAAGCAACAGCCTGACATATTCATACTCACAGAATCATACCTTTCAGCCAATGTCCCAAACTCCTCCATCACCATCCCTGGGTATGTCCTGTCCCACCGGCAGGACAGACCCACCAGGGGTGGCGGCACAGTCGGGAAGGAGTGGCCCTGGGAGTCCTCAACATTGACTCCGGACCCCATGAAGTCTCATGGCATCAGGTCAAACACGGGCAAGGAAACCTCCTGCTGATTACCACCTACCACCCTCTCTTAGCTGATGAATCAGTACTCCTCCATGTTGAACACCACTTGGAAGAAGCACTGAGAGTAGCAAGGGCACAGAATGTACTCTGGGTGGGGGACTTCAATGTCCATCACCAAGAGTGGCTCGGTAGTACCATGACTGGCCGAGTCTTGAAGGACATAGCTGCCAGACTGGGCCTGCAGCAGGTGGTGAGAGAACCAACATGAGGGAAAAACCTACTTGACCTCGTCCTCACCAATCTATCTGTCACAGGTGCATCTGTCCATGAGATGGCAGGGCAGGTGATGTGTTGCAGCTGTAGCATGTGGGATCTGGTGGACACCAGTGTGAACCACGTCTGCAGCTCAAGGAACTTCGGCTCAGAGTTGATTAGCTGGAGTCCGAATTCGGACACTACGATGCATCAGGGAGGGGGAGAGTTACCTGGACACTTTGATCCAGGAGGCAGTCACATCCCTTAGATTAAGTACTTCAGATTTGGTCCGTGGTCAGGGACAGGAGGGTGTGACTATGAGTGAGGCAGGTATGGGGATCCAGAAGGTAGCATTGGAGGAGCCTCAGCCCTTGCACTTGTCCAACAGGTTCGAGGTTCTTGCAGCCTATGTGGATGAGAGCAGGGACTGCAGGGAGGATGAGCAAACTGATGACAGCACCATGGTACAGGGGGCCATTCAAGTTGGGGGAGTAAAAAGGAATGTAGTAGTGGAGGGGGACAGTATAGTCAGGGGGATAGATACTGTTCTCTGCAGGTGAGAGCGTGAGTCCCGAAGGCTGTGTTGCCTGCCCGGTGCCAGGGTTAAGGACATCTCCTCGGGGCTGGAGAGGAACTTGGAGTGGGAGGGGAAGGATCCAGTTGTCGTGGTCCACATAGGTACCAATGACATAGGTAGGACTAAGAAAGAGGTTCTGCTGAGGGAGTATGAGCAGCTAGGGGCTAAATTAAAAAGCAGAACCACAAAGGTAATAATCTCTGGATTACTACCTGAGCCACAAGCAAATTGGCATAGGGTCAATAAGATCAGAGAGATGAATGCGTGGCTCAAAGATTGGTGTGGGAGAAATGAGTTTCGATTCATGGGGCACTGGAGCCAGTACTGGGGAAAGAGGAAGCTGTTCCGTTGGGACGGCCTTCACTTGAACCATGCTGGGACCAGTGTCCTGGCGAATCGAGTAGATAGGGTTTTAAACTAAATAGTGGGGGGGAAGGTTCAGGTGAGGGGAAATTTAGAAAGTTAAAGAGAAAGGACAAGACAATAGTACAGGGTAGCGATAGGGGTAATGATAACCAGAGTCTGACAGGAAGGGACAGAATGTACAAACATAAGACTGCACTGGCAAATAGGTTAAGAGTAGGGAAAAATGGTAAAAGACAACATTAAAGGCTCTTTATCTGAATGCACATAGCATTCGTAACAAGAAGGTTAAGAGTAGGGAAAAATGGTAAAAGACAACATTAAAGGCTCTTTATCTGAATGCACATAGCATTCGTAACAAGATAGATGAATTGACGGCATAAATAGATATAAATGGGTATGATCTGATAGCCATTACAGAGACATGGTTGCAAGGTGACCAAAGCTGGGAACTGAATATTCAGGGTATTTAACATTTCAGAAGGATAGGAAGAAAGGAAAAAGAGGTGGGGTAGCTCTGTTAATAAAGGATGAGATCAGTACAGTAGTGAGAAATGATCTTGGCTCGGAAGATCAAGATGTAGAATCAGTTTGGGTGGAGATAAGAAATAGTAAGGGAAAAAAGTCACTGGTGGGAGTACTCTTTAGGCCCCCTAACAGTAGTTACACTGTAGGACAGAGTATAAATCAGGAAATAATGGGGGCTTGTAAGAAAGGTACTGCAATAATCATGGGCAATTTTAATCTTCATATAGATTGGACAAATCAAATTGGCAAAGGTAGCCTTGAGGACGAGTTCATAGAGTATATTCGGGATGGTTTCTTAGAACAATACATTGTGGAACCAACCAGGGAGCAGACTATTTTAGATCTGGTAACGTGTAATGAGGCAGGATTCATTAATGATCTCATAGTAAAGGATGCTCTAGGGAAGAGTGATCATAGCATGATAGAATTTCAAATTCAATTTGAGGGTGAGAAACTTGGGTCTGAAACTAGTGTCTTAAACTTAAATAAAGGCAATTACAAAGGTATGAAGTCAGAGTTGGCTAAAGTGGACTGGGAAAAAAAGGTTAAAGCGTAAGACAGTAGAAAAGCAGTGGCAGACATTTAAGGAGATATTTCATAACTCTCAGCAAAGATATATTCTAGTGAGAAGGAAAGACTCTACGAGAAGGATGAACCATCCGTGGCTAACTAAGAAAGTTATGGATGGTATTAAATTGAAAACAAATGCATACAATGTTGCGAAGATTAGTGGTAGGCCAGAGGATTGGGAAAGTTTTAGAAACCAGCAAAGGATGATTAAAAAATAAAGAGGGAGAAGATAGATTTTGAGAGTAAACTAGCAAGAAATATTAAAAAAAGACAGTAAGAGCTTCTACAGGTATATAAAAAGGAAGAGAGTAGCTAAAGTAAACGTTGGTCCCTTGGAGGATGAGACTGGGGAATTCATAATGGGAAACAGGGAAATGGCAGAGACTTTGAACAAATATTTTGTATCTGTCTTCACAGTAGAAGACACTAAAAGTAACCCAATAATAGTAGATAATCAAGGGGCAAAAGGGACGGAGGAACTTAAAACAATCTCTATCACTAGAGAAAAAGTACTTGGCAAACTAATAGGACTAACAGCTGACAAGTCCCCTGAACCTGATGGCCTGCATCTTAGGGTCTTAAAAGAAGTGGCTGCAGAGATAGATTGGTTGTAATCTACCAAAATTCCTTGGATTCTGGAATGGTCCCAGCGGATTGGAAAACCACAAATGTAACGCCCCTTTTCAAGAAAGGAGGGAGACAGAAAGCAGGAAACTATAGACCAGTTAGCCTAACATCTGTCATTGGGAAAATGCTGGAATCCATTGTTAAGGAAGTAATAGCAGAACATTTAGAAAATCATAATACAATCAAGCAGAGTCAACATGATTTTATGAAAGGGAAATCGTGTTTGACAAATTTACTAGAGTTCTTTGAGGATGTAATGAGCAGGGTGAATAAAGGGGAACCAGTAGATGTAGTGTATTTGGATTTCCAAAAGGCATTCGATAAGGTGCCGCATAAAAGTTACTGCACAAGATAAGAGCTCACGGTGTTGGGGGCAATATATTAGATTGGATAGAGGATTGGCTAACTAACAGAAAACAGAGGGTTGGAATAAATGGGTTAATTTCAGGTTGAAAAACTGTAACTAGTGGGGCGCCACAGGGATCAGTGCTGAGGCCTCAACTATTTACAATCTATATTAATGACTTGGATGAAGAAACCGAGTGTACTGTAGCCAAATTTGCTGATGATACAAAGACAGGTGGGAAAGCAAGTTGTGAGGAGTACACAACAAGTCTGCAAAGCGAGATAGGTTATGTGAGTGGGCAAAAATTTGGCAGATGGAGTATAATGTGGGAAAGTGTGAGGTTATCCACATTGGTAGGAAGAATAAAAAAGCAAAATATTATTTAAATGGAGAGAGACTACAGAATGCTGCGGTACAGAGGGATCTGGGGGTCCTCGTACATGAAACACAAAAAGTTAGCATGCATGTACAGCAAGTAATTAGGAAGGCAAATGGAATATTGGCCTTTATTGCAAGGGGGATGGAGTATAAAAGTAGTGCAGTCTTGCTACAACTGTACAGAGCGTTGATGAAACCACACCTGGAGTACTGTGTACAGTTTTGGTCTCCTTATTCAAGGAAGGATATACTTGCATTGGAGGCAGCTCAGAGAAGGTTCACTAGGTTGATTCCTGAGTTGAAGGGGTTGTCTTATGAGGAAAGGTTGAGCAGGTTGGGCCTAGACTCATTGGAGTTTAGAAGAATGAGAGGTGATCTTATTGAAACATATAAGATTCTGAGGGGGCTGGACGGGGTAGATGCTGAAAGGATGTTTCCCCTCATGGGGGAATCTAGAACTAGGGGGCATAGTTTCAGAACAAGGGGTCGCCCATTTAAAACAGAGATGAGGAGGAATTTCTTCTTTCAGAGGGTCGTGAATCTTTGGAATTCTCTACCCCAGAGAGCTGTGAAGGCTGGGTCATTGAATATATTCAAGGCGGAGATAGACAGATTTTTGAAAAACAGGGGCGTCAAGGATTATGGGGAGCGGGCAGGAAAGTGGAGTTGAGGCCAAGATCAGATCAGCCATGATCTTATTGAATGGCGGAGCCGGCTCGAGGGGCCAAATTGCCTACTCCTGCTCCTATTTCTTATGTTCTTATGTATTGGTTGCCGTGACCACTGCACAGTCCTTGTGGTAACGAAGTCCCGTCTTCACACTGAGGACACCCTCCATCGTGTTGTGTGGCACTACCACCATGCTAAATGGGATAGATTCAGAACAGATCTAGTAGCTCAGAACTGGGCATCCATGAGGCGCTGTGGGCCATAAGCAGCAGCAGAATTGTATTCCACCACAATCTATAAAAACATGGCGCGGAATATCCCTCACTCTACCATTACCATCAAGCCAGGGGACCAACCCTGATTCAATGAGGAGTGTAGAAGAGCATGCCAGGAGCAGCACCAGGCATACCTAAAAATGAGGTGCCAACCTGGGGAAGCTGCAACACAAGACTACATGCATGCTAAACAACGGAAGCAGCATTCTATAGACAGAGCTAAGCGATCCCACAATCAACGGATCAAATCAAAGCCCTGCAGTCCTGCCACATCCAGTCATGAATGGTGGTGGACCATTAAACAACTGACGGAAGGAAGAGGCTCCATGAACATCCCCATCCTCAATGATGGCGGAGCCCACCACGTGAGTGCAAACGACAAGGCTGAAGCATTTGCACCATCTTCAGTGAGAAGTGCCGAGTGGATGATCCATATCGGCCTCCTCCTGAGGTCCCCACCATCACAGAAGCCAATCTTCAGCCAATTCAATTCACTCCATGTGATATCAAGAAATGGCTGAGTGCACTGGATACAGCAAAGGCTATGGGCCCCGACAACATCCCGGCTGTCGTGCTGAAGACTTGTGTCGCTGTTCCAGTACAGCTTCAACACTGGCATCTACCTGACAATGTTAAAAACTGCCCAGGTATGTCCTGTCCACAAAAAGCAGGACAAATCCAATCTGGCCAATTACCGCCCCTTCAGTCTACTCTCAATCATCGCCAAAGTGATGGAAGGTATTGTCGACAGTGCTATCAAGCAGCACTTACTCACCAATAACCTGCTCACTGAGGCTCAGTTTGGGTTCTGCCAGGACCACTCAGCTCCAGACCTCATTACAGCTTGATCCAAACATGAACAAAAGAGCTGAATTCCGGAGGTGAGGTGAGAGTGACTGCCCTTGACATCAAGGCAGTATTTGTCTGAGTGTGGCATCAAGGAGCCCTAGTAAAATTGAAGTCAATAAGAATCAGGGGAAAAACGCTCCACTGGCTGGAGTCATACCTAGCACAAAGGAAGGTGGCTGTAGTTGTTGGAGGCCAATCATCTCAGCTCCAGGACATCACAGCAGGAGTTCCTCAGGGGAGTGTCCTAGACCCAACCATCTTCAGCTGCTTCATTAATGACCTTCCCTCCAACATAAGGTCAGAAATGGGGATGTTCGCTGATGATTGCACAGTGTTCAGTTCCATTTGCAACACCTCGGATAATGAAGCAGTTTATGCCCGCATGCAGCAAGACCTGGATGACATCCAGGCTTGGGCTGATAAGTGGCAAGTAACATTCACGCCACACGAATACCAGGCAATGACTATCTCCAACAAGAGAGCTTCTAAATACCGGCCCTTGATATTCAACAGCATTACCATCGCCAAATCCCCCAACATCAACATCCTGGGGGTCACCATTGACCAGAACTTAACTGGACCAGCCACACAAATACTGTGGCTACAAGAGCAGTTCAGAGGCTGGATATTCTGCGGTGCGTGTCTCACCTCTTGACTCCCCAAAGCCTTTCAACCATCTACTACAAGGCACAAGTCAGGAGTGTGATGGAATACTCTCCACTTGCCTGGATGAGTGCAGCTCCAACAACACTCAAGAAGCTCGACACCATCCAGGACAAAGCAGCCCGTTTGATTGGCACCCTATCCACCACCTTAAACATTCACTCCCTCCATCACCGGCGTACCATGGCTGCAGTGTGTACCATCTACAAGATGCACTGCAGCAACTCACCAAGGCTTCTATAACAGCACCTCCCAAACCCTCTACCACCTAGAAGGACAAGGGCAGCAGGGACATGGGAACACCAGCACCTGCCAGTTCCCCTTCAAGTTACACACCATCTTGACTTGAAAATATATTGCCATTCCTTCATCGTCGCTGGGTCAAAATCCTGCAACTCCCTCTCAAACAGCACTGTGGGAATACTTTCACCACAAGGACTGCAGCAGTTCAAGAAGGAGGTTCACCACCACCTTCTCAAGGGCATTTAGGGATGGACAATAAATGCTGGCCTTGCCAGCGATGCCCACATCCCAGGAACGAATTTAAAAAAAACTCTTCTACCAGTCTTCTATCCCTGAGATCAGCTTCTTTCACATCTCTCAGCTCTTAAAGATTTTCTCTAAGTACAAGGCCTTTTCTATGTCTCTGAGCAACTGTTCTCCTCCAGTATGATGTTCAGAGTGAACCAGCCCTCCCAGTGCTTATTAAGAGGCAAAACTTGAACAGATAGTCAGACATACTCTGGTATTAGTTCACTCATTTCTAAATGTATGCTGAAATAAGCACATACAAAAGAGCCAATTTCTACCAACTAGTTATTTACCACATCATAAATACCATGATTTTGGTAAAGTTATTTGGTGTAAATTAGTTTGTCTGTGATTTATTAAAAACTAAATTGTTTGTGAATCAGAAAGAAGGGAAAGAAATAATTTGCATTTATATAGCGCTTTTTACAACCTCAGGACACTCCAAAGCACTTCACAGACAATGAAGTACTTGTGAAGTGTAGTCATTGGTGAAATTTAGGCAAGCAGCAGCCAATTTGTACACAGCAAAATCCCATATACCAGTGACCAGATAATCTGTTTATGGTGATGTTGGTTGAGGGATAAATATTGCCCAGGACACTGGAAATTCCATTGCTCTTCTTCAAATAATGCCATGTGATATTTTATGTCCATCTGACATGGCAGATGGGGCGGGCCTTGGTTTAATGTCTCATAGAAAAGACGGCATCTCCAACAGTGCAGCATTCTCTCAGTACTGCACTGATATGTTAGCCTAGATTATGTGCACAAGTCTCTGGAGTGGAGCTTGAACCCATGACATTTTGGGGAAGAAATTCAACATTTTGTGCACTTTTTTGGGCATAAAATCAATATTGTGAGGGGTGGGGAGAAATGTTGCATTTTTCTATGATTACTGGAGGTAAAATTGAATTTTGCGTTGGATATCTCCCTTGTCTGATCTCTCCTGGAAGTGTGCTGACTACCAAATTGGAAGACATCTTGGTGTGCAGGTGGCCTTACATATGAAACTCAGGGTCTCAATGCTGGTGGTAGAACTTCTATTGATCTTCAAATAGGTGGAGCTTGAGCCGCAAATACTTTATTCCAGGTCTTGAGCTGCCCCATTATTCCAGGTCTTGAGCAGTCCCATTATTCCAGGTCTTGAGCTGCCCCATTATTCCAGGTCTTGAGCTGCCCCATTATTCCAGGTCTTGAGCTGCCCCATTATTCCAGGTCTTGAGCTGCCCCATTATTCCAGGTCTTGAGCTGCCTATCCAACGTTCTTAAAGGAACTGCTGATGGCCGCTCAAAATATAGCCAATAAACCTTGTAATAGTTTAATTTCTGTGGAGCCAGGAGGAGGTCTACAGAATACTGCAAGCCGCTGCCAGGCTGGACTTGCCCCCCTTTGCTTTGCATCCCCCCCACCCCCCCCACCCAAGGACTTACTTGTGGGCTGGCTTGGTATCGGATCTGGTCAGTGTTGGTGAGGCCCTGACTAGCAAGCTGCGTCGGACGTCCGATTGGCATCCACAGTTCACATGTGTAATGTAGATGAGGTCTAATTTCGGTCAGGCCTCAGGGCAATGTCTTCTGGCACGTGTTCCTATCGCACCACCCATTTCGCACCAGAGTGTGTTAAATATCTCCTCCACTGTCTCAGAGATTGGAGTACAGGTTGAGCGTCCCAAATCCGGAGTTCCGGAATCCGGAATGTTCCGGAATCCGGACTCCGGGACGATTGGTGGCAGGGGTCCGGAATCCGTAAAATGTTCCGGAATCCGGACACCCTGAGGGAGGCTTACCAAAAACCGGAAATAGCGCAACCTGGGCCCAGGCATTTCCGGACTCGGCACGTGTTTCTGATGTCCGAAGTCCGGATATATCGCAAACTGAGCTTGGGCGTTTCTGGACTTCGGACATCAGAAACACGTTCCGAAGTCCGGAAAAACCCGAAAACCGGCTCGGCCTCAGTCCCGAGGTTGCCGGATTCGGGACGTTCAATCTGTACGACCACTGAGCCAAGCCTGAATTAAACTTCCAAATTCACTTTTCGCTGTGTCGCTTGAGAGTTTATTTTTAGTAAAAGGAACATAGGAACAGGAGTAGGCCATTCAGCATCTCGAGTCTGTTCTGCCACTGAAATTAGATCATGGTGGATCTGCATCTTAACCCCATTTATCCGCCTTGGCTCCGTAATCGTTAATACGCTTGCCTAACAAAAGTCTATCAACCTCAGTTTTGAAATTTTCAATTGACCTAGCCTCAACAGCTTTTTAAGGGAGAGACTTCCAGATTTCCATTAGCCTTTGTGTGAAGAGGTGCTTCCTGACATCACCCCTGAACGGCCTAGTTCTAATTTTAAGGATATGCCCCTTTGTTCTGGACTCCCCCAGGACTTCTTGTAAATTTCTGCTAGGGTTCTCTCACTCATCCACCATAACTACAATAAAGAAGCCGTGGAAACCCCAGAAAAACGCCATCAACAAAGTTATGACTGACGAGCAAATTTACCCCCATTGTGTATAAATAATGTGGAACAAGGGCCCATTAAGAAATAATACAGCCCCAATTTGCAAGGCCCTGCTGGTGTTTCGGGGCCTCTCAGGCAGTGGGCGCAGGTTGAACTGAAAAGGTGGGCCTTCTTCTTGAACCATTGCAGTTCATGCGGTGAAGGTGCTCTCACAATGCTGTTAGGTAGGAAGTTCCAGGATTTTGACCCGGTGACGATGAAGGAATTGCAATTTATCTCCAAGTCACTTTTTGTGTGACTTGGAGAGGAATTTTGAGGTGATGATGTTCCCATGCACCTGCTGCCCTTGTCCTTCTGGGTGGTGCAGCCAAAGAAGCCTTGGCGACTTGCTGGCATGCATCCTGTAGATAGTGCACACTGCAGCCATAGTACACCGGTGGTGGAGGGAGTGGATATTTTGACTAGTGGATGAGATGATAATCAAGTGAACTCTTGCCCTGGATGGTGTCAAGTTTCTTGAGTGTTGTTGTAGCTGCACCCATCCAGACACTAGGTTGATTAATCCATCACTTCTGACTTGTGCCTTGTAAGTGGTGGATAGGTTTTGGAGTATCAGGAGGTGAGGCAGTTGCCACAGAACACCCAGCCTCTGACCTGCTCTTGTAGCCACGGCATTTTATGTGGCTGGTTCAGTTGAGTTTCTGGTCAATGGTGACCCACAGAATGCTGATGTTGGGGGCCTCGCCAATGGCAATGCAATTGAATGTCATGGGGAGGTGGTTAGGCTCCCTCTTGTTGGAGATAATCATTGCCTGGCATTTTTTTTGGAATTAATGTTACTTGCCACTTAACAGCCCAGTCCAGGTCTTGCTGTATGTGGGCATGGACTGCTTCATTATCTGAGGAATTGTAAATGGAGCTGAACATTGAGCAATCATCAGTAAACTTCTGACTTTTGATGGAGGGAAGGTCATTGATAAAGCAGCTGAAGATAATTGGGTCTAGGACACTACCTAGAGCAACTCTTGCAGTGATATCCTGGGGCTGAGATGAGTGGCCTCAAAACAACCACAACCATCTTCCTTTGTGCCAGTTATGACTCTAGCCACTTGAGAGTTTCCCCCGATCCCCATTGAGTTTAATTTTACTAGAATTGCTTGCTGCCACACTCAGTTGAATACTGCCTTGATGTCAAGGGCCATCATTCTCATCTAACCACTAGAATTCAGCTTGTGTCCATGCTTGAACCAAGGCTGTAATGTGGTCTGCAGCTGTGGTTCTGGTGGAACCCAAACTGAGCATTGGTGAGCAGGTTATTGAAGAGTAAGTGCCGCTTGATAGCACTATTGATGACTCCGAACATCATTTTGCTGATGATCGGGATTAAGCTGATTGAATTTGTCCTGCTTTTTTGCTCAGGATATACATGAGCAATTTTCCATATTGTCAGGTAGATACCAGTGTTGTAGCGGTACTGAAACAGTTTAGATAAGTTCACAGATAGTACTGAAGCAGAGGTCTTCAGCATCACAGCCAGGATGCTGTGTCTAGTGCAGTCAGCTATTTCTTGATGGTACGTGGAGTGAATCGAATTAGCTGAAGACTGGCATTTGTGATGATGGGAACTTCAGGAGGAGGCCGAGAAGGCACTACTTGGCACTGCTAGCAACTGTCAACCCAAATCTCAGAGTTTCCTCATCAGTTATATAACTTCAGTGTGGTGGAAGGATCTGTACAGGGCAACTAGCAGCATAGCAGCCACCTTGTTGTTCTATATATCCAAGTTCAATGCCATGTACCAGCCTTACTCATCACCAAATCATGGAAAGTTATAACTAATAGAACCCATTTCTTTCCTTTTTTTTCTTTTAATACCTTTAAGTGAAAACTATCTGGATGTGAAGATTTTTCTGGTTTCAATCTCAGTAATTTATCTATTTTTTGTTTATACTGATGCTTGTAAGTCCCTCCCTTTCATTAATCGCTACTCTTTTCTGTACCTCTGGTATTGTATCCTGTTCCACTATGAAGACTGAAGCAAAATATTTATTTAACATTTCTACTATGTCCTTATTTTCTATTTTTGTTATAAATAAATCTGTTTTAATGGGCCCACCTCCTCCTCCTTTACTATTCTCTTTTCCTTCATGTACTTATAAAAATATTGTCTATTATTCCTGATACCATTGTTCCTTTTGCCTTCCTTATTAATTTCTTGGTTTCCTTTTGTTGCTTTCTATAATCCTCTAGTCTTTATTCTTGCCACTATCCTTTGGCGTGCCATAAGCCTTGTTCTCAAAATCCTAAACTCTTGTAAACCATGTTTGCATCGCCCCAGGATCACTTCCTGATCTGATTCCCAAGCACACTGAAGTCAAATGGCATGGGACCGCCTCCAGGAAGTATTCTCACACTGCCTGGGGTTCACACTCATTGGGGAATAACTCCATGCAAACTCACACTAAAAAGTAGCCAGGTTGTCCATTTGATTTTGAATGTTTTTAGTGTGAGGAGGAAGCTGATCCTCCCACCTATTCTCTCCAAATATTGGCAAGAGGAGCTCCGCCGATGCTATTGCTTTGTGGGCGGAGAGACGTGTATCTTGCAGTCTACTGGCTGCACATCACTCTTTACAGGTTCTGGTCTGAGGCCGGTGTCTGTAGTGTAATATCACTAATTTGTATGTTAAAAAATACCATGGGTTCTTATTTCAAAAATAATTATCTTATTTGGAAGAGTTTTTAAACTGTATTAAACATTTTGAATACCTTATCATTATCAGTATGCAGTCAATAAATGCTGGATTTTTTTCCACAGTACACCTTGTATCATCATCAGTTCCCCGTCCTTTTCCAATCCGTTTTTACTGTCAGTTCACCACGCTACAGCTTATCTGTAAATGATCAGATGTTTTGCTATCTCCACAATTCTCGCTGTTTATTCAACTATTCTTAAGTGTCATATAAAACAGAAATGTGTTGAGTTGCAGATTGAAGAATTGTTATTTATTATTGAAGACAATGTCTACATAGGAATGGAATAGACAGCAACAGTTTCTATTGTTAAATTGCTCACTAATAGTATCTAGTCATCATAATCTTTCTCACAGTAAACAGACAAATATCAGTTTTACTTTTATGATAAAAAGTAAAGATTTTAGCATATATACATATATATTTTTAAAATAAGTATTTCGAATGAACGTTTTAAATTGTTTAGGGCTATCTCAAATTCAGATGACATCATTGTTACAAAGATGGAGTGGGCACATCGCTGGTCCCCTGGGGTTTTTCTTCACACAGGTACAACGAGCTGCACCATGCTCAGAATCTGTCACATCATCATTATCTAGCTGTCAGTCTAGCGACAATCCACACAACATAGATTTTACTAGTAACACATTCCTTTATGAACCTTAACACTCAGGCAGCAATAATTAGAGTTATCACAGTTGAGAGAGTTCATGCCATGCTTCTCATTCAATACAGATCCTTCTTGTTCTCCTAAGATATGGATGCTGCATCAGCCACATACCTGCTTGTGTACTCCATATTCATCAACATGCTGCCTACAAGCAGCTGAAGATGGTAGCTTCTATAACAGTCAGGCCGGGAAATCAGACCCGTTTGTGCCGGCCATTAAGGCCAGTTTGGAAGAAAAGAAATGGCAGCTGCCTCGCTTCCGCCCGCTTCCAGCGCAGAATGCGGTGGCCGCCATTTTGGGCTGGTTGGCAACACTGCCGTTGCCTGCACTTGCTTCACATATTCAGATAAGCCAGATCGTGATGTCAATCGGCGTGCAAAGCTGAATTGACACACGATCTGGTAACTTGGACATTGTCGCTCTTATTAAAACCCTCTCCAAAGCACGCACGGCAGAATGTGTGTGCAGCGATACGAAGGACCTGCTGCCAGCGCTTCTTAAAGGGATAAACGCAACTTTCATGTAAGTTTAGATTTTTGCTTTTGTACTGGTTTCTTTACATTTTATTGGAGTAGTGGCCTGGCGTAATACATTTTAAAAGTTATTAAAGTGTGAAGGGAGTACAGGGAGTGCTGCTGGATGCTTGCAAGGCTTTGGCTCTTAAAGGAAGGCCTCTGAGAACACCACTTGCTCCCAGTCTTGGCGGCTCTAGTTGCAGTCTCCCTTGAAGATGGAGCAGAGGCAGCAAAGGGGACAAGCTGCTCGCAGAGGGAGGAGGAAGCAGAAGAGGAGGAGGAGGAAGAGGAAGAAGCAGAAGAGGAAAAAGCAGAAGAGGAGGAAGCGGAAGGAAGGTGGCAACCCAGACCTGGGATCGAATCATCTGCCTGCGGTACCAGTGACCACAACCTCAATCCCCCTTTCAACATCTGTCCCAAACCTTACCCTCCTTCTGTTACTGACCATCACAGCGTCCTCTTGGCCACAATGCTGAAATAAAAGCTACCACAAAGCAAACTTTCCAATCCAAATTTATCCATATATGCATCCAATATTACATCAAAAAATCAACTATTCACCCTTATGCATTCCCTTAGTGAGTGTCTTGCATGTGCCTTTGCCTATCCTAGTGCTCCTATGCAGTGCTACCCCAGTGGCTGCAGCATGGCTGGTGGAAGGCTGCTGACTTTCAGTGGGGGTCACTGCAGATGGCCTTGCAGGATGACCTCGGGGAGCTGGTGGCTAGGAGTGTGAAATCAAGTGACAGTGTTTCTTCTTCTTCTTCACTCTCCTCTCCCTTTTCTTGGTCAACCATTGGCTGGGCTGGTTGGATTTCTTGAAATGAGGAAGGCACTAGGGTAGAGTTGTAGTGAGGGGAGGAGGGTAGAGTTGTAGTGAGGGGAGTGGGGTAAAGCAAGAGGTGCATGCTTACACCATGTGCAGCTTGTAAATCAGATGATATTGTGGGATGAGGTGGAAGTGGGATGTGAGGAGGATAAAATATAAAGATATCAGCGTCTTGTATTCCTTCAGTCCCACCGCCAAGGGCTCAGCCATGTCCCTGCCAAGAATGGCCAGCACCATCTCCTCCAAGGGTGTGAGGTAAAGCTAGGAATGTGAGGTGTGCCTCATGTTTGGTAGAGATTGTTGGTAGGTGAGTGATTGGTGAGGGGGGGAGTTGTGCATTGAGCAGTGTGTGAGGGTAGTGGTGCAGTTGGTAGGAGATGGCTTTTGAAGATGCATTCACTGACCTTGACCACTCATCTGAGGTCACGAAACTTCTTTGGGCACTGGAGCCAGGTCCTGGGAGTGACACTGCTGGCATTGACTGTCTCAGCAATCTCGTCCGACATCCTTCTTTCTGGAGGGCCACCTGGCCTACTGTGGGTAAACGACCTCTCTTCCAGTGTTGACCCCCTGCACAAAGCTCGAGTGCTGCACACGAGACCCTGGGTTCCCTTTCCCTAGCCTGTTGAGCCATTTGTTTTAGTGCTGAATCACTTTAAAAAAAATTCATCTGCAGAAGGCAGCTCACCTTTAAGACCTGCAGACTGCCTTTAAGAGGAGCAGGCTAGCTTTAAGTAAGGCTAGCTTCAATCGAGCAATGTGAACTTCGGCCCCCTGCTGAACGCACAGCCTGTCAGCAGGGCGTTTAGCACTAGGCTGTGCGCAACAATCATGATAATTAGCAGGCAGCATGTAGTTGATGTGCAGCCTACGCTTTTTGAATGGGCACGGGCATATCCCGCATCGCGGTGTCCGCGCCCGTTTTTCAGTGTTATCGAATTTCTAGGCCTCATTGTTTTAACCTTTACTGTAACACAAGAGAGAAAATATACAGTATATATTCTTTGAGTTTAAAGACAGATAGCGTAAAGGCAGATTTCACTTACTGGCAATGAAATAAAAATATGAAGAATGTAAAAGATAAAGTGAAAACAGATGTTACACTTTTATATATACTAGGTGGCATAACAATGGAGTATAAGAAGATATTTATTTGTTAAGATGACCTTAAGTTTGTGTAAATATGTGAACCTCTTAATAATCATTAAGGTTTCTGGCACATGAAACGTAAGCCTACCCACCCAGCAGATCTATTCTCCTGTCTTCAAGGAAAATTCTTGGGAATGGTAAATGTCAATCAATGCAGATATTCTGACATCTGGCTATTTGTATATTTGACAAATAAACAGTCTTATAGTATACCAGCATACTTAATATTGTCATTGTAAAGTCATTCTTTGGGGTATCTTGTTGAACAGAAGTGTAAATGGTGACATAATCAGGAGTGATGAGCAACGGAGTCGGTCGGTGAGCTAGAGATAGCATCAAAGCACTAGCTGAGGAGATATATTTGCACAGGAAAACACAGACCTTGTAGCATTCATGTAATACCTACTTGTGAAGCCACATAGCTTCACAACATTTTGAAAATCAGCTTAGATATCCATTGGTTTTTTCTTCAGGAGAGAAATGCATTTTAGAACCCAGTAGTTGACCTCAACTCTTGCAGTACTAAAGCTTTTACTTTCATGTAATTCTGTCAAAAGGGCTCTCTCTGAATATAAGTGATTGTCAGCATCATATACAATTTCAAACAGTGCCTTCTCCCTCTCTTAAATTGTATGTGCAACCATCATTGTTTATAAGACTATAAATACATATATATATTATATATACACATAAGCATATGCAGGCAAAAACTAACTAACTTCGATACAATTTGCGTGCAATTTGTGTTCTGCCATTTTAATCTACATTTTTTGAAAGTCCACACAATTGAAGTGTATATTAATTGTACAAATTTTACAAAGATTTAGCTACTGTATATTCTAGAATCGAAAAATGCATTTCTGAGATATCGTTGGACCTTTGGAAAGCACAGACCAGAAGTGACTATAGGCAATATAAGTGGATAAATGTTTAATGGATCCGTAGGATGCTACTTTATTCACAATTTTAATTCAAGCCTTAAGTTAAAGAGCGATTTTGACTTTGAGTGGACTTTGGGTGGGTGGTGATAGGAGTGCTTGGAATCACGGGTGAGACTTCCAAGCCAATTTGATGGTTGAGTCTCATTTCAAGCTGTGAACACAACTAGTGCTCATAGGCAGCTTGCTGTTCGTGGGGTGGGGGCGGTGGTGGAATCTGGCAGCTACGATGTGATCCCAAACTGGAAGTAAGGATATAGGGATTGAAAAGTAGGGGGGAAGCAATTGTGGGATGCGGTGTGGAAGGGCAGGCAGCGGGCTGGAATATTTGTGTGGCACCAGGGATAGCATTCATACTCCTCCTGGCCCCATAAAAATCCTTAAAATACTTACCTTGGGTTGTTTTGTGAGCAGCCTGCAGCAGTTCCTTTAAGGACTGCTAGTTAGGTCACATAATGCCAAGTACCAATTAGCGGAGCATGTGTGGTTGCACGCTCCCTCCATTGGTCACTCAAAATTGCATTGGGGTCCTAGCACTGGCATAGAACTCCAACTTTCATACTAAAAGTGGCTTCCCGCCTGAAACATGACATGAGCATATTCTGGATGCCCATTTTCACCACGGGTCGTAAATTGCATATTGAGAGCGGAAACGGGGCAGTAATTTATGCACTGCCATTTTCAACCTGCAATCTTCCCATTCCCACCAGACGGAGGCCCTGATAATCGGAACAAATTTTTGTTAGGCAAGTGATATGGAGCCAAGGCAGGTAAATGGAGTTGAGGTACTAATCTGCCATGATCTAATTGAATGGTGGTGCAGGCTCGAGGGATTGAATGGCCTATTCCTCTTCCTATGTGATACATTTTTAAATTTCTGTTTTCCTCCCCTTTTGTTTCTCATTCCTCACACCTCAATTCTTTACAGCAATTCTTTATAGCAGTGAATTGGTAGTTAGAGGGTATAAATTTAAGACCATTACCAAAATAAAAGGTGATCTTAGGAAAAACATTTTACATAGAGGATTGTTAGGAATGCCCTACCAAAAACTGTGGTGAAAAGAGAATCCATAATAGCTTTCAAAGGGGAAATTTATAAATATTAGAAAAAGAAAAAAATAAGAGATTGGGCCAGGGGGCAAAATTGGGTCGCGCCCCCTTTGGGGCGCTAACTTCGCCGGGGCGCTACTTTTAGCGCACCGAAAAAATTAGTGCTACCGCTACCGAAATTCACTGGTAGCGCCCCAAGAGGGAGGCGGGGCGCTACTGGAAGCGCTCCCCCATCCTCTTGGGACGTTGTGAGGGAATATTGTGACGTGGTACTGCAGGCCTTCCTCCCCTTATTAAAGGGGAGGGGCCTAGCGCAGCGTGACTTGGGGCCCAGCTGAGCCACCAGGGATCGGAGTGCCGGCAAAGAACCCGGCGCTCAAGAGGAGTGCCGGGCTCACGGAGCGCAGCTGGCACCCCGCGGGGGGGCTTCACAGGTGGCCGGGGACGGCAATGGGGGCAGGTGCTGGCAGGCGGCCAGCAACAAAAATGGCCGACCGGCACCTCCCCTTTAATTTGCGCCGTCCCAGCCACAGGTAGGCCTCCCTGACCCTGTCGGACTAAGCGTCCAGCGGTAAGTCAGGGGGCGCTACCGAAGATCGCAAGCGGGGCGCTGCGCATGGTGATGACCTCATCGCCGGAGGTGCAGCACCACGGGGCACTAACGGTTACCGCCGCCGCTAACCTCCCGCTGAATTTCGCGGGAGGCGTTAGCAGTGTCGCGCCCAGGCGCCAGTTACTTTGCGCCCCATTAGTGCCCTCTTAGGGTGTTAACAGGAGACGCAAATCAACCGAATTTTTCCCCCTGGGGACTTTAAGGGTAAGGGAATAGAACTGCGTGGATAGCTCTTTCGGAGAGCGGCACAGACATGATGGGTTGAATAGCTGTAAAATTCTTTATTTCAATAGTGATTCTTACCTATTACATAATCCATGAAAAAAACAGCTGACATTTCAAAGTGGTTTACAAAGAAAAGAAAAATCAGTAGATGCTAAGCTGAAAGAAAAAAGGGAGGCTGGAAAAGGTATGGGGGTGGTGAAGGCACAGTTGAAGAGAAATGTTTTCAGGACGTTTTGAAAGCAGAAGGGATCTAGGAGGGAATTCTAAAAAGTATTGGCTAAAAGAGCTGTCACCATGCTAGAACAGAAAGAGCACAGAATGAGGAGTAACTCATTATCAGAGGAGTGAAGAATGTGGTTTTCCTGACATTAAGATGGAGTATACCAACACCAGATACAGACAAGGGAATTGAAGTACAGGCCAATTTATCAGATTGTAACCATATTGCTGGCTGGAAAAATTCAATGGCAGTCATTTTGTGATGGTGCATGAATGATGCTTATCTCAGAGTTTGGGTGAAGTATGGTGCAAAAGGATCACAGAACTGGAAGGAGTAAAGTAACAATTACATTATTTAAAAAAAGGATTCAGATTGTGGCGTCATATGAATGATGTCCTGCCAGGGAGTGTGAAGGTGACCATACTGCAATCTTACTTGCTGGAGAAACAATGGGAATCAGTCTATTAACAATCTCCAAAGTCAATTCTAAACTCATGCTTTGCTCAAAAGGATACATCAATCTATCACCATCCTCACACTCCCACAGCAGTAACAGAAAGCCAAAGAGGAGCTTTTGCTATCGATAGATTCTTGGTAATGGAATGGATGGATGTGGGGGATCAAACAATATACCAAGGTTCTGCTTCCTCTGATTAGAGCTTGATGGAGTCAGGTGCATAATAGTGTTGGTGGAACCTATAGAGGATGACTTTGACTTTCCTGACATTAAGCTGGATTTTGGCAGTTGGAGTCAATTGACTGTATTCACACACCCATTTATACACCTGCCAAGAACGTGCACATCTATATTCACGGGTAAAGTCTTCCATTCTATAAATGTGCAGTTGGCATATGATGCTAAGAGTATCATAACAGATATATGTATGGGAATTACCCTGGCAACACCCACAACTCATTCATCCTTGTCAGTTCGATACTGTGAAAGAAGCATTTACAAGGAGAATTAAATGGTGGATGACTGCTCGGTAACATATTAATCTATGCATTTATGGGCAATGTGTCGGTGTTCTTTTTATTTAATCCCAATCTCTCTTTTGTTCTGAACCAGAGAAATTAAATGGTGATTCTTCTGCTGTCTCTGTGTCTATGGATGTGTCAGCAGAAGCAGCATGCTACAGACAGAGCTAAGCGATCCCACAATCAACAGATCAGATCAAAGCTCTGCAGTCCTGCCACATCCAGTCGTGAATGGTGGTGGACAATTAAACAATTAACGGGAGGAGGAGGCTCCATGAATATCCCCATCCTCAATGATGGCGGAGCCCAGCACGTGAGTGCAAAAGACAAGGCTGAAGCGTTTGCAACCATCTTCAGCCAGAAGTGTCGAGTGGATGATCCACATTGGCCTCCTCCTAAGGTCCCCACCATCACAGAAGTCAGTCTTCAGCCAATTCAATTCACTCCAAGTGATATCAAGAAATAGCTGAGCACACTGGATACAGCAAAGGCTATGGGCCCTGACAACATCCCGGCTGTCGTGCTGCAGAGTTGTGCTCCAGAACTAGCCGCGCATCTAGCCAAGCTGTTCCAGTACAGCTACAAAACTGGCATCTACCCGACAATGTGGAAAACTGCCCAGATATGTCCTGTCCACAAAAAGCAGGACAAATCCAATCCGACCAATTACTGCCTCATCAGTCTACTCTCAATCATCAGCAGAGTGATGGAAGGTGTCGTCGACAGTGCTATAAAGCAGCACTTACTCACCAATAACCTGCTCACCGATGCTCAGTTTGGGTTCCGCCAGGACCACTCGGCTCCAGACCTCATTACAGCCTTGGTCCAAACATGGACAAAAGAGCTGAATTCCAGAGGTGAGGTGAGAGTCACTGCCCTTGACATCAAGGCAGCATTTGACCGAGTGTGGTATCAAGGAGCCCTAGTAAAGTTGAAGTCAATGGGAATCAGGGATAAAACTCTCCACTGGCTGGAGTCATACCTAGTACAAAGGAACATGGTTGTGGTTGTTGACCATAGGGCCAATCATCTCAGCCGCAGGACATCGCTGCAGTAGTTCCTCAGGGCAGTGTCCTAGGCCCAGCCATCTTCAGCTGCTTCATCAATGACCTTCCCTCCATCATAAGGGCAGAACTGGGGATGTTCGCTGATGATTGTACAGTGTTCAGTTCCATTCGCAACACCTCAGATAATGGAGCAGTCCATGCCCGAATGCAGCAAGATTGGAAGACATCCAGGCGTGGGCTGATAAGATACAAGTAACATTCGCGCCATAGAAATGCCAGGCACTGACCATCTCCAACAAGCAAGAGTCTAACCACCGCCCCTTGACATTCAACAGCATTACCATCGCCGAATCCCCCACCATCAACATCCTGGGGGTCACCTTTGACCAGAAACTTAACTGGACCAGCCACATAAATAATGTGGCAACAAGAGTGCGTCAGAGGTTGGGTATTCTGCGGCGAGTGTCTCACCTCCTGACTCCCCAAAGCCTTTCCACCATCTACAAAGCACAAGTCAGGAGTGTGATCGATTACTCTCCACTTGCCTGGATGAGTGCAGCTCCAACAACACTCAAGAAGCTCGACACTATCCAGGACAAAGCAGCCCACTTGATTGGCACCACATCCACCACCTAAAACATTCACTCCCTCCACCACCGGTGCACCGTGGCTGCAGTGTGTACCATCTACAAGATGCAACTCGCCAAGGATTCTTCGGTAGCACCTCCCAAACCCATGACCTCTACCACCTAGAAGGACAAGGGCAGCAGGCGCATGAGAACACCATCACCTGGAAGCTCCACTCCAAGTTACACACCATCCTGACTTGGAAATATATCGCCGTTCCTTCATCGTCGCTGGGTCAAAATCCTGGAACTCCCTACCTAACAGCCTTGTGGGAGTACTTTCACCACACGGACTGCAGTGTTCAAGAAGGTGGCTCAGCACCACCTTCTCAAAGACAATGAGGGATTGGCAATAAATGCTGGCCTTGCCAGCGACGCCCACATCCCAGGAATGAATTTAAAAAATTCCCCTGTTCTGAAACATGTATGGAACCACTAAACACTTTCGGAAAAATGCACGGGGTGTTTCTAGCTTCACACTGGTTTACAGGATCCTCCCATTCTGCTTCAGTTCATTCCAGCACTTGATTTTTCTTTTTAGTTGATTTTGCAATTGGCCTTTAGGTGATGAACAAGTTATGTCCACATTTTGGAGGAAAGACACACTTGTTATTTTGATGCTCTGTTCCAGTCCCAGTTTGTGATGTTGTTCTTCGCAACTTCAGACATGAGGAACAAGAAGTTCTGATCACTGCAGTGAGCTTTTTTCTTGACTGAGTGCTTATTGTTTACAGAGAGCTAGTCCCTTCTTCATCATTTTCTGTAGATGTCCACCATGATGTGTGGCTAATATACTATCAAATGCAAGCCATTGTGTGGCACCTTTGCAAAGGCTTAGGCCAGTATTAACACGTGTAAAAAAAAATGAACTTCTAAAACTAAAGCAGTTAGTTGGTTTATCCAGGTTCAAAACTTAAACTTGCAATATGTTTATGAATAAAGCTCATTGGATTTTAACACAAGAGATTATCCAGAGTTCTGTTGGGGGGGCCGCGGGAGAAGGCAGTCGTTCTATTGCGCTGCTGTTATTCACACCAGTTAGAATGTAAAACAACTGCTCAGAGCTCTGAAGTGAGATGTCTAGTATTTGATGGCTTTTGAATTGAAACAAAATAGTGTGATGTAGTTAAATGTGCCAACCTACTTAGTATTGAATGCTCAATAAACGTATGTTGAAAAAAGAGTAACTTCACAACTTCTTTCTCTTTTGTACGCCAGATGTGACCTGGATGTTGAGACGATGAGGACAAGGAAGATGAGTTACAATAAGTAGACTGAATTCAAAACTTTTCCAAAGAATACAAGAAAACATGGAATGATAATAGGTCCTTTGACCCATCAAGACCATGCGTTATACAGGCTATGTACAGTTCAATGTATCATGGACTCTACTGAACCTAATTCATTGTCTGAGGAAAATTTCTACAAAAGTTTTTTCATACTCCCCAAAAGCTAAATCAAGTAGAACTCCAGAATATCAATCTAACCATACATTCCACATCAACCTCACATCTTTCTGGTTGCAAATTTGAGTCCCCAAAAAGGAGTAAGATGGTATCCTTACTGTAGAAGTATTTGGCAGAAGGAGTTTACATATATTCTCCTTGGGGAAATCAGAAACCCCCAGGTAGTTGCTCAAGAAGAAACAATATTATAACCAGAGATGTTTGCAGTCTGACTTGCGCATTCTCTCACCTGAAGGCTTGTAACAGCAACTGTGAGCAGTGAAAATATAAAACAGGGTTAAAATGTGAAAGTTGGAATTGTGGAAAAAAGAGAAAAATTTTGAAGTAAAGATTAGTATTTAACAATGCTAAGTGTATAGCAATCACCACTAAAGCCTAGTGGGAAATACATAAAATATTGAAAATCCCGTAACAACCATCTCTGCGCTCTCCCCTGTGACTCAAGCCAGGATTTTTTGTCGGCAGCACTGTATATTCCTTCAGGCTATGGTAGGAATAGGACATAGAATTCATAGGAAACCTTTTTGATAATGAAGGCAACTACTTCTTTAAGCAATCACCAGAGAAACTTCATCTTAATAATTCTGTTCTTTCGAAGCCTCCAACACCAGTCAGCAGTGCTTTAGCAGCAGTTTATTGCAATGTTAGTTTTGTGACCACCATTAAGTGCACTGGAGGATGTAATCTACTCCTTCCAGAACAGTGGCCGCATAATGTCAGGAATAAGTAATACTGCTGGTGCAATATTGTGGTATCTCACTTGTTTCTGACAACTTAGCAGACTTCTCAATAATCTATCCAGAGCCTGTGGCACTCGCAGTCACTTGCAGGATTGTTTTATGCTTTCCAAGGTGTTCCCCTCTTGGGAGTAGTGAATTGTAGCTGTGGGAGGATGTTCATGCTATGGTCAGGAATAGCAATATTAGCTACACAATTTCCTTATGAGACTCTCACAACTGCTAAGTAAAAACTTTCCAAATAATACAAGTAATACACGACTCATTGATCCCTGGTGTGAGGCGGACTAATCAGCAGTCCTTAACGTGACCGCTGCAAGCCACTCTTAAAACAGCCAATCTTATTTTTTCTTTCCTTTTAATGGGAGCCAGGAGAAGCAGTTGCCACCGGGATCAACTCTCCACGCCTCCCACCACCCAGTCCATACTGTCAACCAGTCTGGCCACCCCAACTGAGGAGCTGCCTTGGCGCACTTGTTTGGCCCTTGTAGCTTGTTGGTCGCCTGCTAATGAGGCCTGATATCAAAGGTGGTTTGGGCCCGTCATTGCTGCAATCGGGCAGGTGCCGCAATTGCAAGACCCACCACCCTGTCATTTACCACAGAAAAGCAAACTCAGCCCCCAGGTGTCACACAGACTTTTATCTACAATGTATAAACTCCAACACAAAAGTACTGATAATAAGTGAGGTAAGTAGCTAAACTGAAGGTAGTTTAAGAGATTTAGCAGGTTCTCTATAGCGGATAGGAAATGAATTGTGGAGGAGATAAGCAACCTTGTCTGCAATCCACGTCCTCCTTCACAGACCTAGCAATTTGGCTGCACAGTGCCCATTTTCCAGGTGCTAAATGGCCTCCTAAGCTTCCAATATAGTGGGCAGGAAGCACATTTATTATGAGCCAGAAATGCGGCACTTGCCATATTGGTAAAGGCCAAAAAAATTGTCGCGCATTGCCCACGCCTGAAACAGGCATTAGGCACTATGCACATGCAAATAAGGGGCTTAACACCTGATTGAGACCCCCCACTGCAAGACTGGTTTGCCCTGAGACAGCCAACACCAGTGCCATCTGCACTCAGGAAAATCAGGCCAACGTGCAGCCTAACAGGTGGTCCCTTTCGCCACAACCATCGAGGTAAGTTGCTAAAATATATTTACCTGAATGTGGAATCGGGAGGCACAGTAATGGAACAGAATCTAGAGCAGGATGAGAACCAGCAGGAACAGTTCAAAGTTAGCACAGCGTAGAATGAAAAATTCCTAGCAGAGGAGCAGAAAACTGGGGATTCAGGAGCAGACCGAATACTAGAATAGAGGCAGTGCAGCAGCAATGCTGCAGGTCACTGTAAAATCCAGGAACCAGCAGAGAAATGGATTTCAGTCCAGGAGAAAGTGGATTTCTGCCCAGGGCCCAAAACAGCAGCAGAGTAGAGCTGAGAAGCCAAGAGTTTATTGAAGTACTTTTCCTAAAGCTCAGCAGATAACAGTAGCATGTGGGGGATGGGCACTGTAGGCTAGAATAGGTTACCTTAAAACATGGAGCGAATGAGCAGCAGAGCAGAGTCACATAAGGTTGCCTACCCTCCAGAATTATCCTGGAGTCTCCAGGAATTAAAGATTTATCTCCCAGACACTGCCGCTAGCAACTCAGGAAAAATATCAAAGGGGCATTAAAAAAATGCTGTGTTTTTTTTTAATTTTCATAGAATCATAGAAAATGCAGCACAGAAGGAGGCCATCCGGCCCTCATGCCTGTGCTGGCTCTTTGAAAGAGCAGTCGTGCTTAGTCCCACATCCCTGCTTTCTGCCCGTAACCCTGTAAGTTCCTCATTCTCAAGTACCTGTCCAACTCCCTTCTAAAATTATTTACGTAATCAGCTACCAGATCCTGACAACTCAGTGAAAAAAATTCTCCTCATCTCCAGTCTAGGTCTTTTGCCAATGAGTTTAAATCTATGACCTCTGGTTATTGACCCACTCGCCAGAGGGAATAGTTTTTCTCTATCTACTCCATCAAAACCTCTCATCATCTTGAAAACATCTATTAGGTCACCTCTTAACCTTTTCTGTTCCAAGAAGAACAGTCCTGACTTTTCCAATCTCTCCTCATAACTGAAGTCCCTCATCCCTGGTAACATCCTGGTAAACATCCTCTGTGCCCTTTCTAAGGCCTTTACAATTTTGCTGAAGTGTGGTGCCCAGAATTGTCCACAATACTCCAGCTGAGGCCGAACCAGTGATTTGTAAAGTTCTAGCATGATCTCTTTGCTTTTATATTCTGTTCCTCTATTTATAAACCCAAGTAACCCATATGCTTTTTTAACCACCTTAAAACTTGCCCTGCTACCTTTAAGGATTTGTGTATATGGACACCAAGATCTCTCTGCTCATCTACACTTTTCAAAATCATGCCATTTATTGTCTTTCCATATTAGTCCTCCCAAAGTGCATCACTTCACACTACTCCGCATTGAACTCCATCTGTCATGCTTCTGCCCATTTCACCATCCTGTCTATGTCAGCCTGAATTTTCTTTGAACATTTTTGTTTATTAGTTATAAACGTAGTGAAGATAGAAAAAAAAGCTGTTTGATTGACAGTCAAGAATCATCCAAGAACTAAGAGTCAATGGGGGAGAAATTCCCCTAGAGGGCCATTTGGGGCGCTAAGTCAAAAATGTTTGAAAAGTTAGCGCCAGGCGCTAACCTTTTCAAACATTTGAGAAGTTCCCATTTTTTGCTCCAAGAGGGAAGTGGAGCGTTGCAGGGGCTCTTCCCTCAATTAAAGGGAAGGGCTCCCTGCAGCGAGCTCTGCATTTTTTTTGGCATCTGCTGGAGCACCAGGGTGCGGGAGTGCCGCACTGACTGAACGCGGCACTCAGCCCGCGTCCGGTGCTCAAAATTTTTTTTTAAATCGCCGATTGTTTTCATGTCAGCCGGCCACCGTGCCTTTAAATGGTGCCCCACGAGCGGCCGGCCTCACTATTCGCGACCCCTGCAGCAGTCGGTAACATCGCCCGGAGCTGCTGCGGGGCACGAGGGGGAATTTTTCTCCTGAGGCGCTACCGGGCGCTGCGCCCGGAGATGATGTCATGATCTCCGGGCACAAAAGATCAAGCCGATACCCGGTAGCGCTACCGCTAACCTCCCGCGGATTTTTGCGGGAGGCGTGGTTATCACCTCGGGGGATGAAAAGCTGTTTGCACCCCTTTAGCGCCTCCCACCGGGGGCGCAAACGAGGGGAAATTCGCCCCCTATTTGTTTTCCAATTGGCATGGGAAGGCAATGCGCCCTGAGGATGAATGTGCTGGGCAAGTAATGACAGGTGCATGGGGGCGGGGCAGTAGGAGGTCATGTGATGAAACCCCCTGGAATACGTCCAAAGAGAGTTGGAAACCCTTGAGTCATGGCAGCCAAATCTTACAGTATAGTCCAGCAGAGCAGTGTAGTTCTGTGGCAGAAGAATCCAGGTGTCTAGGAAGTCAAATTTAAGTAGAGCTCCAGCCATTGAAAAGAGAACAGTAAAAACACAGAAGAAGCAAGTTTGGGGATGTGCAATGTACTCTGTATAGGTAGCTTTAAACTTGCAGCTTGAACTTGTAGTTTGGGGTAAAATGCACCCACTATTAAAGGCAGGGGATCTTAAGCAGAGGGGGAGAGGAGATTGGGGCAAAGGGCAAAGGATGGCAATGGATGGCCAGGGATAGAGTTGCAAAGGAGAGGAGCTCATTAAGGAGCAGCCAGCCCAGGAGCCATCTTGGACTACTACTAGATACTTCTGGAGTGTATTGTAAGAAGTAAAATGCTGTTAATGTCTTCTTGTAAGTAACCTGTTTAAAAACCAAGAGCAGCCTTTGTCTAGTTATATATCATGTGAGAAGTAAATTCAATTTTTCGAAAACAGAAGTATTTTCTGTTCAATCACTGGGCTTGCTACAATTTACCTAGATGTGGGGGAGGTAAAGGCACGCGTTGAGCCATAGGGAACGAGGACCAGCCTACCCAAGTGGTCTAAGACACTGAACCCTATCCATATATTATTAAAAATCTTGTGTGGAATTCGCAATTCCTGTCTGCAAACCTTACTTCCTGTTCACAGGGTTTCTGTTCAAGCTTTTCTATCAAGTTATCACTGTAAATTACGATGTCAATATTTCCCTTTCAATTTTACAATGCCAAATGACACTTAGGGCTGGATTTTCATTGACCCGTGGAGGCGGGTTTGGAGGCGTGTGGGGGGTTAAAATTGTAAAAATTGGCAGGCGGGCACAAGCCCGCCTCCATCCCGCCTCCACGCAATTTTCATTAAATCGTGTCTGCTGGTCCCGACTCCGTCCCGCCTCTAAGAGGTGGGATAGGCTGTTAAGGCCCTTAACAAGCACTAAATTGCCTCTATAATGCCATTTTGAAAGGCCTTTGTGATTTTAACCCTTTTTCTACGTGAAGCACGCCTGTTCTGAACCACGAATGTGAAACCTGGCGGGAGTACATCTGACTGACTGACTGATCGATCTGGGAGTGGTGGTGAATGGGAGACATATCTGGGAGTGGTGGTGGATGGGAGACATATCTGGGAGTAGTGGTGGTGGTGCAAAAATATCTGGGAGCAGACTTAGGGCTGCTGCTGCTGATTTTGCATCCAGGTCCTCTCACAGCAAAGGCCAGGCAGTCTTTGCAGACCTTCAATGCAGCAGCAATGATGACATCATCAGAGGCGACTTTCAGACTGAAAACACTAATTGGGTCATGGGTTCCCACATGCTGGAACTCAATTGCCCAATTAGGTGAAAATTGCATCAATCTCCCACATCCAATTGCAGTCGGGTGGATAACACGACCCCAACCTGCCCCAGTATCAAAATCCAGCCCAATGAATTGCCAGCTCTAGTTATTAGTTGGCAATGTGGAGTGAGTTTCTAAAGTCATAACTTCCTCAACATATTGCGTATAAAAAAGCTTATATTCATCAACTGGTCTTGAACAACACCACAGGCAGTTTATTCTTCTACAATCAAAACCCTAAAAGCGTAATAGAGGGAGCATAGGTTTCTATTGAAAGATAAGCTGGATGGATGGAATGATCTCTGTCATTGGCACTTAATCTTTGTGAAGCATACACTGTGATTTTATTTGCAGCTTCTGTGAGAGATGTTTGTCAGCAATACCAATCACTGTTCTGTCCCATAGGTACTCACTTTTGTGTGATCCAAATTCAAAATATTCAGCCAGTTCATAGAAATTCAGAGGCTGATTTTCATCTTGCTACCGCTCTGTTCACACCTGTAAATGGGGAGCTACTGGGCGAAAATAGCCAAAGTACAAATGCTGACTTACCGCTGGAGGTCTGCCCATTCCAAATTGTCAGCCAGACCTTGATTTAGGTGGTGTCTTGGCAGAAGCAGGCCAGAGGCCTAATTAAAGTAATGAAATACGGGTCAGATGACAAAATTAAGACCTCCCAATGCGATTTTCATGGCAATCGGCACTGCAAGCTCTATTTTCCCAACCCAGCAACAAACCACGGGTGGTATAGGTCGGGTGGCAGCCATTGCTAGTACTGCTTAAAGGGATACTCACCTGCTCTCATTTAAAATGCTGCAAAAGTTAAGGAGACATTTTGTTGGTAATTTATAATGGTTTTTGGCAAGTTTAAAGTGCTCGCAGTGGCTGAACAACCATCTGAAATCTTAAGGGAGTTCTGGCAATGCACAGCTTTCAAAATGGGCATCATTCTAGCAACTCCATTCTGGCTAGCGGAAGAAGTTCGAGCAGCAGCAATACACGAAAGGAGCACATGGAGCTTGAGGGAGACAAGCTCGCAGGAATCCTTACCCGCACAAGAGTCTTTAGGCCCAGCATAACACTCTTACACTCTTTTGAGCAGCAGTGCATTAAGAAGGGTGCATTTGCCCACAGAGGTTGTCACAGAGTTGTGTTGTCTCTGCAATCTGACCAACAACTCACTGCCACAGCTGTCACTTTCTTTTTATTTATTCAGTCATGGGATGTGGGCGTCGCTGGCAAGGCCAGCATTTATTGCCCATCCTAATTACCCTTGAGAAGGAGATGGTACGTCACTTTCTTGAACCGCTGCAGCCCGTGTGGTGAAGGTACTCCCACAGTACTGTTAGGGAGGGAGTTCCAGGATTTTGAACCAGTGACAATGGTGATATATTTCCAAGTCAGGATGGTGTGTGACTTTAAGGGGAACTTGGAGGTGATGGTGTTCACATGCACCTACTGCCCTTGTCCTTCTGGGGGTAGAGGTTGCGGATTTGGGAGGTGCTGTTGAAGAAGCCTTGGCAAGCTGCTGCAGTGCATCTTGTAGATGGTACACACTGCAGCCACGGTACGCCGGTGGTGGAGGGAGTGAATGTTTAAGGTGGTGGATGGGGTGCCAATCAAGCGGGCTGCTTTGTCCTGGATGATGGCGAGCTTCTTGAGTGTTGTTGGAGCTGCACTCATCCAGGCAAGTGCAGAGTATTCCATCACACTCCTGACTTGTGTCTTGTAGATGGTGGAAAGGTTTTGGGGAGTCAGGAGTTGAGTCACCTGCCACAGAATACCCAGCCTCTGACCTGCTCTTGTAGCCACAATGTTTATGTGGCTGGTCCAGTTAAGTGGCTGGTCCTGTTAAGTTTCTGGTCAATGGTAACCCCCAGGATGTTGATGGTGGGGGATTTGACGATTGTAATTCCATTGAATGTCAAGCGGTGGTGGTTAGACTCTCTCTTGTTGGAGATAACCATTGCCTGGCACTTGTGTGGTGTGAATGTTACTTGTCACTTATCAGCCCAAGCCTGAATGTTGTCCAGGTCTTGCTGCATGTGGGCACAGACTGCTTCATTAGCTGAGGAGTTGCGAATGGAACTGAACACTGTGCAATCATCAGCAAACATCCCCACTTCTGACCTTATGATGGAGGGAAGGTCATTGATGAAGCAGCTGAAGATGGTTGGGCCTAGGACACTGCCCTGAGGAACTCCTGCAGTGATGTCCTGGGGCAGAGATGATTGGTGTCCAACATCCACAACCATCTTCCTGCATTGCCTGTTACAGTCAAAAAGTTACTACAGCTCTAAACTACTTTACCTCAGGCTCCTTCCAGGCTATCACAGGGGAATCAGTAACATCAGTCAGTCCACAGTTCATTCTTGCAGGTGACGGATGCCAGCAAATACTTTCCTCACTTCCCCCATAGGAAGCAGCAGGATATGGCTCTGGAGTTCACACAGATTGCCAGATTCCACCAAGTCCAGGGCCTCATTGACTGCACCCATGTTGTTCTGTGGACTCATTCACGCAATCCCATGCCCTTCATGAATCGCAAGAGCTTCCACTCCATTAATATGCAACTGGTGTGTGATCACCAGTAACGCATTATGCAGGTCTGTGCCCACTTTCCTGCCAGTTGTGATGTTTTTATACTGCACCAATCCTCCATTCCCCACCCCCTCACTCTTTGCCCCTGCACAGCAAGTGAGAGGCTGGCTGCTTGGGAACAAGGGCTATCCCCTGCACACTTGGCTCATGAACCCTCTCAGGAGCCCATGCCCTGTGGCTAACCTGCACTACCACCAGATCCTTGGCTCAACTAGAGGCCTCATTCAGCAACAACAACTTGTATTTATATAGCACCTTTAACAAAGCAAAACATCCCAAAGTGCTTCACAAGAACGTTATCAATCAAAATTTGACACCGAACCACAGAAGGAGAGATGGAGGTAGGTTTTAAGGAGCGTCTTAAAGGAGGAAAGAGAGGGATAGAGGTGGAGGGGTTTAGGGAGGGAATTCCAGAGCTTAGGGCCAAAGCAGCTGAAAGCACGGCTGCCAAGAATGGAGTGATTAAAATCGGGGATGCACAAGATGCCAGAATTCGAGGAGCGCAGAGATCTCGAAGGCTTGTAGGGCTGGGGAGGTTACAGAAATAGGAGGGGCGAAGCCATGGAGGGATTTGAAAACAAGGATGAGAATTTTAAAATTGCGGCATTGCTTAACCAGGAGCCAATGGAGGTCAGTGAATACAGGGGTGATGAGTGAACAGGACTTGGTGTGAGTTAAGATACGGGCAGCAGAGTTTTAGATGAGCACAAGTTTATGTAGGCTGCAAGATGGGAAGCCGGCCAGGAGAGTATTGGAATAGTCTCCTGGATGAGGGTTTTAGCAGCAGAACAGCTGAGGCAGGGTCGGAGTTGGGCGATGTTATGGAGGTGGAAGTAGGCAGTCTTGGTGATGGAGCAGATAGGTGATCGGAAGCTCATCTCGGGGTCAAACACAATACCAAGGTTGCGGTCTGGATCAGCTTCAGACAGTTGTCAATTGGTGGGATTGGATCAGTGGCCAAGGAAAAGAGTTTGTGGTGGGGACCAAAGACAATGGCCAAAGACAATGGTCTTCCCAATATTTAGTTGGAGAAAATTTCTGCTCATCCAATACTGTAAGTCGGACAAGCAGTACGATAAATCAGAGACAGTGAAGGAGTCAAGCGAGGTGGTGGTGAAATAGAGCTGAGTGTCATCAGCATACATGTGGAACCTGACGTTTTGTTTTTGAATCATGTCACCAAGGGGCAGCACGTTGATGAGAAATAGAACGGGGCCAAGACTAGATCCTTGGGGGACTCCAGTGGTAACGGTGCAGGAGCAGAAAGAGAAGCCATTGCAGGTGATTCTATGGCTACGATTCGATAGATAAAAATGGAATCAGGCAAGGGCAGTCCCACCCAGCACGAAAACAGACCAAAGGCGCTGGAGGAAGAAGGTGTGGTCAATCATGTTGAAGGCGGCAGATAAGTTGAGAAGGATAAGGAGGGATAGTTTACCACGGTTACAGTCAAATAGAATGCCATTTGTGACTTTGATATGGCCCATTTCAGTACTGTGGCAGGGGCAGAAACCTGATTGGAGAGAATCAAACATGAAATTGCGGGAAAGGTGTGCACGGATTTGGGAGGCGACTACACACTCAAGGACTTTGGAGAGGAAAGGGAGGTTGGAGATGGGGCAGTAGTTTGCAAGGACAACGGAGTCAGGGGTGTTTTTTTTGAGGAGAGGGGTGATGATGGCAGATTTGAAGGGGAGGGGGGCAGTACCTGAGGAGAGGGAACCATTAACAATAACAGCTAACATGGGGGCCAGAAGGGAAGTTGGATGGTGAACAGTTGGGTGGGAATAGGGTTGAGGGAGCAGGAGGTGGGTCTTATGGACAAAATGAGCTCAGAGAAGCACGAATGGAGATGGGATAGAATCTAAAGAAAGATGTGAGTTCAGGGCTAGAGCAGCAGGGAACATTAGGTGAAGGTTGGCCTGGTGGGCTAGGGAAAGGGAGGGAAGTGGCAGAGGCAGCTGAACGAATAGTCTCAATCTTTGTGATGAAAAAGTCCATGAGCTCCTCGCACTTGTTATTGGAGGTGAGGGTGGAGGAGGCACAGGTGGGTGGTTTAAGAAGACAGTTTGTGGTGAAGAGAAGCCAGGGATTATCACTGCATTCCAGGATGATCTTTGAATAGTGAGCAGTTTTGGCAAAGGAAAGTAGGACCCGATGGTGCTTTATGTAGTCCAACCAGATCTGGTGATGTATGATTAAGCCAGTTGTCCGCCACAGACGTTCAAGTCTGCCTTCCTTGGACTTAAGGGAGCGAAGACGAGGGCCACACCAGGGGAAAAGACAAGGTGAGCGAGATTAATAGTTTTAATGGGACAAGGGCATCAAAGGTGGAAGAGAGGGTGTGATTGAGCAGATCGGTAGCTGCAGAAATGTTATGATGAATGAAGGGCGAAAGGCTAGACAGTTGGGAATTTGAAAGTGCAGTGGTAAATGAATTGAGGGAGAGTTTTTTCCAGGGGCAGACACAGAAGGAAGTGGGGTTGGGGGGGTAAGGGGGATGTAGGTGGGGAGCGATACAAGGAAATGATCAGAGATGGTCTTATCTGTGATAGACATGATGGGAATAGCAAGGCCACATGAGATGGCGAGGTCGAGGGGGTGGCCATGAAAATGGGTAGGGGAGTTTATATAGAGGGAAAGATTTAGGGAGGAAAGAACGGCAGTGAACTCAGAGCAGAGAGAGCATGATGAGTTGAGATGGAGGTTGAAATCACCGACGATGAGAAGTCGCTTGGTGCAGAGGCTAAGGGAGGAAAACAGTAAAGATATCTCAGTGAGAAACTTGGTATGATAATTGGGTGGGCGGTAGAGAACAAGGATTTTAAATGAGAGGCATGAGGGGTGGAACAAGGTGAGGTGCTCAAAGGAGAAGTTGCCAGAGGAGTAGAGAAACAGACCAAGGTGTGATTTAGAGATAAGGGCTACACCGCCACCGCAGCGGTTTGAGCGAGGCAAGTGATAGAAGGTATAGCCAGACGGGGAAGCTTCATTAAGGGGAAAGGTGTCATCACCCTCAATCGGGTCTCCATCAAGGTCATGATGACGATGTGATCATCCACAATAAGCTCATGGATGGCAAGGGCCTTGTTCACAAGTGAACGCACATTCTGGACGGAGATGCAGAGAGGGGTGGTGATAGCTGATTCGCTGGCAGAGTCCATGGGGGTGATTTTATCAATGGGGACGTGATGGAGGCAGGAACGCTGCTTGTGGGTTTTAGTCCCGCCTCCATCGACGTCTGGCCAACCTACGCTATTTTCCCTTGATTGACCTTGTTAAGCCCGCCCAGCGGGCTTAGCCGGCCAATTAAGGGAAAGCCAGTGACAGAGAACGTCAGCGTATGACGTTTCATCTGTCAAAAATTATTGACAGATGAATTGTCATCGTTTGACAGCTTTGAGAAGCTGTCACAACACTGACAATCTCTGTTCTTTGGTGAGTCCTTGTACTCAAGACTCACCAAACCTCTTTCCTGAGCAGAAAGCAGAAGGCTGCTGCATTTAAGAATGCAGCGGCCATTCTGCTTTCTCTGCCGGTGAGATGAGGCAGCTCCGCAGCCTAAAGGGATGAAGCCTGGAGGAAGAAGCAAAGGTAAGTAATCTTATTAAAACACTTTAGACTCACCTCACACACTTACCTCTCCATACTTGCACTCATCACTCACCTGCACACCGGACATTTCGGCCCCTCCAACCCTCGCAGACCCACGGCTCGCCTCGCTGACCCTGGTGAGATTCAGAGCCGTCGGGAAGCCCACACTTTAGGGCTCAAAATAAGGATTAGCCAAAAAACTGCCTGTTAACAGGCAGTTAATTGGCACTAATCCCCTTACCGCCTCGAGGAGACGGCACCCGGCGTAGGTCGAGTACCCGCCTCCTGGGAGGATGGGACGGAGGCGGGTTGGGGGCGGGATGGGTACCCGCTCCCAGATTCTGCCATTTTCCCGGCAGTCCCGCCTCCACACCCGCCTCCCCAGGGCTGGGAAAATCACCCCCCACCCCCGCCCCATGAGTCAGCGCAGGGATCGGTGAGTAGGACAAGAAGGAGATTGGCAAGATTAGCCCCCAGCAGGTGCGCTGGGTGGGAAAGTCGGGGAGAGAGTAGGATGGGGCAATTGGGGTTGCTACTTGTAAGGAGGCAGCGATGAATGCCTCGATGGGCCCTTCGGAGGATGCCAAGAGAGGGACAGAGGGAAGCTATAGCATTATTTGAAAGGGAGTCAGGCTTGAGACAGCAGCAAGAGAGTAGGAAAGATGAGTGCTGAAGGATTGGGGTTTGTGAGGGCAGAGTACCCGAAGGCGGAGAAGCAAAAGGAGGCAGGAGAGAGGGGCTTAGGAGTGATGAGTCGAAAAAAAGAAAAAAAGGGAGAAATGGGCTCAGGTCTGGAGTGGCAGCCAAAATGTGCACATGAATGGACATGGGGAAACTAGGCAACACAGGCGTGGTTGCATGCAAGATCAAGATAGATAAGTTCTGAAATAAACAGGAATAGGGAAGGGACCACACGAGGGAAACTAGAGTTAAAGTCAGAGGTCTGATAAAGTTACCGTAGGTTGGGTGGAATCAACGACGACCTGATGTCCAGGTGCAGAGACAGGTGGGTGAGACCAGAAGCTATTTGAAGGGCAGAGCAATGAAGTATGTATTTCCATGAAATTAAATATTTCCTGGGGCCATATTGAAACAGCTGTTGCTGGTGCTTAGACTTCCACATGAAGAATGGTGTTAGTACCAATACCAGACAGCCACTGGTGCCAGTGGATGGATCCCCCAAGAATCACTGCTGATAAATGTTAAAGCCGCAACAACAGAGTGCCACTCCAGCCGCCATTGCTCCAACCGTCAAACTGAGAATCAAGAAGCGTTTTAGTGATTCAAGTTTGAGAATTTCCTATTGATTTTAAAAGCCTGTAAGTTGTAGGATTGTAGATGAATTCCCCAGGAGTCACTGCCAGCTGACCAAAAGCCGCAGCAACAAAGCGCCGTTCCGGTAGCTATTGCTCCAACTGGTTGTAAGATAAGGCCCTTGGGGTGATTTGCCAGTGAGGTAGCCTGGGTCTCTGGAGCACATCCCTCAGCGACAGTCTCTACTGCCTAGCCTTCTACAAGAAGAATGATGTTGGTAAGACACCAGACTCATGGATTGATCTCTCGCGAATCACTACTGTTAAATCTATGTGCCGCAGCAAGAAAGCGTCGCTCCAGCTGCCATTGATCCAACCGTCATCCATTGTAGTACTCAAGCAATGATTCCACAGCCTGGACAGGTCTGGTGGCGTCCTTCAATACAGTCTAGAAAGAGTGTCCCGCATGATAGTGGTTTACTGTAAGCTACATAACTTTGCTCTGCAACAGCGACAACACATGGAGTTACCATTGGATGAGGACCTTCAGCAAGATGAGGGAGACAACACTGATGACATCAAGGATGGCGAAGAAGCGGGAGGGCTCCAAACACCAGCTTGCAGACAGAGCTCTTTGTCAGTTGCTCATTGAAAAGCAATTCAGCTGAACAAACCCTGTTCCCTACATTAACAGTCATGTCCAAAATCTTCTCACTCCTTCCACCCTCCAATAAACTACATCTGCCCAAACATCAACATTGATATTCATGTCCCCTGTTTGCAGGGTCACTGGCTACTATAAGAACCCTCTGCATAGAATGATTTCAAAAAGGTTTATTATTTCACTGGCTTACACAAACTAATTATCACCCATAGTGAGCCCATAGTGCCTTTCTTAAGTGATCTCTTACCTACTCTACTGCTCTTACAAGGTGCTCTCCCAGTGGCTTCAGTGTGGGAGGGGGAGGTAGTGCCACAACATTAGAAGGTCCACAGAGCTCTGGGATAAAGAGCAAACCGTTTTAATGTGGCTGATGTCTTTCTTCCTTTTTTTTTACTTCTCTTTCTCTCACCCACAGTCCTAGCAATGCTGAATGCCAGGAACTCACAGGCATCCCAGGCATCCAGCATTGCTAGGGCACTACTGAGGTATTTACCTCGTTTAAATTATATTAACAAACACATGACCATTTGTGGGCCGATGTACTGTGGGCCAGAATGTGCCAGGATTTCCAGTGGGGCCAAAAAGGAGTGACATAATAAAGCTGGACTATCAGGCACCAGGTATGAATGATTTTTTTTTAAATCGAAGACTTACCCATGGCAGTTGACAATCACCAGCCACCATCCACTATACGAATACTAAAAATTCCACTGCAATAGAGAGATAGCACAAATGCATAGAAGAACATTTTATTAACATCTGGGCAACATCACTTTTTATGTTAAGTTCAACCAATTTGGGATTTTAGTGAACTGACCCAAATAGATCCAATTTGAGTTACTTCGGGCTGGATTTTCATTGACCCGTGGAGGCGGGTTTGGAGGCGTGTGGGGGGTTAAAATTGCGAAAACTGGCGGGCGGGCACAAGTCCGCCTCCATCCCGCCTCTGCGCAATTTTCATGAAATCGTGTCTGCTGGTCCCAACTGCGTCCCGCCTTTAAGAGACGGGATAGGCTGTTAAGGCCCTTAACAAGCACTAAATTGGCTCTATAATGCCATTTTGAAAGGCCTTTGTGATTTTAACTCTTGTTCTATGTGAAGCACGTCTGTTCTGAACCACGATTGTGAAACCTGGCATGAGCACATTTGGATAGTTGACTATCAGTGGCTCGGCTGACTATCAGTGAGTGAGTGGCTGGCTGGCAGGCATCTGGGAGACATATCTGGGAGTGGTGGTGCAAAAAGAAATTCTCTCTCTCTCTCTCTCTCGTGTAAAAATATCTGGGAGCAGACTTAGGGCTGCTGCTGCTCATTTTGCATCCAGGTCCTCTCACAGCAAAGGCCAGGCAGTCTCTGAAGACCTTCAATGCAGCAGCAATGATGACATCATCAGAGGCGACTTTCAGACTGAAAACACTAATTGGTTCATGGGTTCCCACAAGCTTGAACTCAATTGCCCAATTAGGTGAAAATTGCATCAATCTCCCACATCCAATTGCATTCAGGGTGGATAACACGAAAAGCGGATGACACGACCCCAACCCGCCCCAGTATCAAAATCCAGCCCTTCAGGTTTGGAATTCAGTTTGGTGCTCATTTTTGATCTTTTGGCCGTCACCTTTCCCCATAAGATTTTATGCAGATCAGGAATGAGAAGAAGTAAAAAATGCCCTTTGGAAGATGTAAAGACTGGGCACTGAATAGGAAGGCACTGATCCCTGGGAACACATTCGTATTTCTAAATTCACAAGTGGAAATACTGAGCAATACAATGCAGCATTTATGTTGTGTCAAGATAATGATTAATATAATTAAAGTTATTTAGTGACATTTTAAATCCAGGAATAGGCATTGACAAAATAATATTGGTCTCATTACAGATCTATATTTAGAACTGTAGGGGTAAAAATTCAGTTGGTTGCGCCTCCCGTTAGCGCCTTAAGAGGGCGCTAATGGGGCGCAAAGCCGCTAACGCCCGGGCGCAGCGATGTTTGCGCCGCTCGGGAACTTAACTAGACATTGTGCGGTGGCGCTAAACTTTACCGCTGCGACCACCTGCGCGCGCAGATTGTGACGTCATTCCATGGTGCAACGCCCTTGTGGCACCCCGGAGCGGAAATTGAGTGGTGCCCCCTGCCTTACCGCCTGGCGCATCCAACGACCGGAAGACTGGAACGCTATCAATCGCTGTGGGGCTGGGGGGGGCGCTATTTAAAGGGGGCCTCTTCCTGTCTTTTTCTGTGGTTGACATTTTTGCACCACTCGTTCTGAGAGAGAGAGAGAGATTCGGAGAGAGAGAAAGAGAGACTTCTGCATTGACTCAACGCTTTGTGAGGTAGTTTTGCCTACTGATCCTAACTTTGCTAGTACTTTGGTTGCTGTCCTTCATTACTTTGCTTGCAAAGAGACTATGGGGGCTGCACTGATTGGGGGCGTCGTCCTGCTCCAGCTGAATCGGAGGAAACAGAGATGCAGAGAGAGAGTGGCAATGATGGCCAGACGGAGGAGGGCCAACAGGCGTATGTACAGGAGAGCTTACCCTCCCAGGGTATATCGTGAACAGCTCTCCTACATTCATATGTCTGAGGAGCTGTGTTTGCGAAGGCTGCGATTCAGCAAGGAGGTGGTCACTGAGCTCTGCCACCTGCTGCAGCCAGATCTGCAGCCTCAACTGAGGTCCAGGACGTCTCTGTCGGTGGCAGTGAAGGTCACAGTGGCTCTCAACTTCTATGCTACTGGCTCATTTCAAGCTGCTGCTGGGGACCTCGCCAATATCTCCCAGTTCGCAATGCATTGCTGCATCCAGCAGGTCACAAATGCCCTCTTTAAAAGGAGACGAGAGTTCATCTCTTTCCCCATGACCCCAGACAAGCAGCGTGACCGCGCTCTGGGCTTTGCGAGGATAGCGGGCTTCCCCATGGTGCAGGGCGCCATTGACTGCACGCATGTGGCTTTGCGTGCTCCACATGAGAATGCCGAGGAATTCCGGAACAGAAAGGGGTTCCATTCCTTGAATGTTCAGTTGGTCTGTGACCACAGACAGCTGATACTCGCTGTCAATGCCCACTATCCTGGCAGCTGCCACGATGCTTTTATCCTGCGCCAGACTACTGTGGCAGAACTTTTCGAGGCACCGCATCAGCCAGTTGGTTGGCTTCTCGGGGACAAGGGGTATCCATTGAGCACCTGGCTGATGACACCGCTCCGTACGCCCAACACCCCTGCTGAGCTGCGGTACAACGAGAGCCATCAAGCTACCAGGAACATCATTGAGCGCACAATCGGTGTGCTGAAGCAACGGTTCCGCTGTCTCGACCATTCTGGAGGAGCCCTGCAGTACTCGCCTGAGCGAGTATCCAACTTCGTAGTTGTGTGCTGCATGTTGCATAACATGGCAATCGTCAGGACCCAGCCAATGCCACCAGGCCTTGGAGCACCACCAGAGGAGGAGGAGGAAGAGGAGGAAGAGGACGAGGAGGATGATCATCAGCAGCACCAAGGCGGGAGGGCGGCCCACAATGGTGAAACTGCAAGGGCCGTCCGTCAACGGCTAATAGCAAGCCGCTTCTAGGGCCCCTGCTGTGGAAATGGCTTCTGCCATTGCTAACAACATCAATGAACCCAGCACGCAACCCCTAAGCCGGCCAAGGCACCAATAATTCCAAACACCAAACATGTATATTTTGAATACAGAAACTTATTTATTTTACAACTCTGTGTGTGTCAATTCCTCATGACAAACTCATAGAAATAAACACAAAAAAACAGTCAATAACATAACTGGTTCTCACAACCTGGAGATAATGTCCAAAACACTAAACAAAAGTTGGACCATGAACCTCGACCTTTAATAAAAAAATGACCAGCATTTTGTCACACCTCCTACTTTTTGCCCTTCGAGGGTGATCTCCTTCCCTTGCGCACTTCCCCCCTTCTAACCCTACTGCTCCTCCGTAATGGGACCTCAGTGGCTGCAGCAAGGCTGGTGGAAGGCTGCTGATCGTCAGACCCTGACACTGCAGATGCCCCTGAAGGACGGCCTCGACCAGTTCTGGGCCTGGAGGGCCCGGCTGCAGACTGCACCAACTCTGCATGGGCGGCAGCAGTCTGTCCTACAGGCGGTGGCAAGTGCAGTGGAGAAGTGACAGTGTTGGCAGCAGGAATGCTGTCATCGTGAGAGAAGACAGCAACTCCCTGTTCGCCCGACACACTGGCACTCCCACGGGGCAGCACTTCAGCATCAGGAGCAATCTGCTGGAGAACAGATTGCTGGCCTGCTGCGGCGCGGTGAGAGCCCCGGGGACATGTGAACGAACCATCGAGGTTGGCAGCAGTCTGTGCTCGCGTGGCCTCAATCTGAGTCTGCATGAGAGCAGTCAGAGATGGGATCACGGCAGCCAGTGACTGAATTGCAGCACTAAGCGTTAGTGTGGCATCTGCCTGTGCTACAACGAAGTGCTCCACACTCCTTGCCAGTGACTCAATGCATTCGGGCACCCTTCCCACTGCACCCATGAGCTCAGTGTGCATGCCCACCGCCTGGGTGTTCATTTCTGCGATCAGCCGCTCCTCCTCTGCGTCCATTGCAGTAGGAGTCTCTGGCATACTCTCCATCTGGGGAGAAGGCCCCCGTTCTTCCCTACCCCCATGGCGTTGCTGCAGCCCGCTGGGTCCTGGAGCTTCACCCTCATCAGACCCTTCCCCCCTGCTCCCCTCCAGGGAAGGCGTGTTCCCAGTGTGGGCATGGGCTTCCTCGGGAGAGGGTGGCACTGATGCTCCGGCTTCCTCTTCCTCCTCGGCTGCAGCTTCACTCCCAGTGGCAGCTTCAGGGCCCGTCTCCTCAGCTGGTGAATCACCATCTGAAAGCAGGGAGGTACAAGAGTGGCTTTAGCATGAGGACAGGGTGGCAGTAAGGGAGGAATAAGTGCAGCGAGTTAGCAAGTTGGATTGAAAGTGTCAAAGGCTGGTGTTGTGAGGGACAAGTGGAAGGACAGAGGACAAAAAGGTGATGACCTTACCATTGCTGTCCAGAACGGGGTCGGCGTCTCCAGTGGCGACGGGACCGATCACCCGGCTTGCCACAATCCTGTGGACGCGCTCCTCAAGATCGCTGAGGGGTTGCAGCTGAGGCCGCCCTCCACCTGTCCGTTGCTGCTGTCTCCGATTATGCGCCAGCTTGGCCTGTAAGAAAAAGGACAGCATCTGAGTAAATATACAGCCATGGTCTTGCCTGATGTGCCTCCCATAGGTGAATAGCCCTTACTGTATGCAGCCATGGTCTTGCCTGATGTGCCTCCCATAGGTGAATAGCCCTTACTGTATGCAAAGTGTGGAATGTGTGTGTGTGTTTCATGAAAGGGCCATAGGTGTTGGATGAGTGTTGTGCATTGGGGTTTTAAGACCCTCTGGCCATAGAGTGAGGTTGAGATGGAGGGATGGAGAGGTATTGAGAAAAAGCCACTCACCCTGACGACCCGAGTGAGGTCGTTGAACTTTTTGCGGCATTGAACATGGATCCTGGGCACCATGCTCCTGGAGGAGACGCTCTGAGCCACCTCCCTCCACACTCTTCTGTACTCGCGTGGCAAAGGCCTCCTGCCACTCTCAGGGAAGAGTATACATCTTCTGCGCTCCACCGCGCCAACCAGAGCATCCAAGGCCCGCTCGGTGAAGCGATGAGCTCGTTCTCTCACCCTCTCCATCCTTGGCAGCAAAATGGATTCACAGGTCTCTCCAGGCCGAGATTCAAGGCTGCAATGAGCAGGGTGTGGCTGGGGAGCAAGTTGGCCCCCCCCGCTTTAAGAAGTGGCCGGCGCCAGTGTGTCTGTGTTCCCTCGCTAACTGGCAGCAGCTGCGCTGCGCTCGCGCTCTGAGTTGGCACCTCACTGCTCGGCCTTTGCGCCTTAAGACAGGTGTGCAGCGCCTGATTTAGCGCTCCACTCACCTCCCGGGGCGGTAAAAGTGAAGTTTCCAGTCAGTGGCGATAATTAGCGCCAGGCGCTAATATTTGCATCCAGACGATATTTGCACCCCAAATGGGGCGCGACCTAATTTTTCCCCCATAGTGTCTTACTGTGCAGAAGAAGGCCATTCAACCTATTATGCCTGCACTGGCTCTTTGTTACAGCCAAACTAATCCCAATATCCCACTTTCTCCCCATAGCCTGTGTCTTCCTCTGCTTTAAGTAGCTATTCACTTTTCCCTTGAACGATGCAATAGTGTCTGCCTCACCTACTCCCTGGGGCAAAATATTCCACGCTCAAAAAACACAGATGAAAGAAATTTCTCCTAACTTATGTCTTCACATTTTTGGTGGCAATTTTTAGTTGATAACTCATTGACATTGACTCCCTAATCAGAGGAAATAGTCTTTCCCTATTCAGCCTTTCAAAAGCCTTAATATTTTTCAAAACAGGATAGGGAGGCATTGAAGTGTGAAGGAATATACTATATAACCTTTTTAGAAAAATACACTATCTTATGAAAGAATTCTGGCCTTGTTGAAACAGGACAAGTTGTTGACCCTGAATAAATAACCTTATTGAAACAGAAGAATGGGATGGCTCCGAGTAGCTGACCTTTTGGGAACAACACAATGGTCAACCCTGGCTATGTGATATAAATTAAACTTTGTAAAGATGGCACATAAGATAAGGAAGATCTGCCCTCGTAAAGATGACACATAAAATAAGGGACACCTGCCTTTCACACCTTTTTATATGGTGAACCCAGAACACCTGGAGATGCGGCAGATTCTGGAATATTACAAGCTGATGTGGCAGTAAAGAATTGCAGAGGTCAGCAGAAAGATGAATAGTGATAATTAACTTGCATTAGCAGAAACTTTAAAGGAAATACAACTGAAAAAGGGTATAAATATTGAAGTCTCAAATAAGATAGTAGAGTCGCTTTAATCGGGCAAGGCGATTCTTGACTACAGAGGCGGTTCTGTGGTCTTCCACTCTTTGTAACTCGGGGATCAAAGGTATATTGATGGATATCCTGTAGAGAAAACTTTAAGAACTGTAATACTGTAGCGAAGTTAAGATTTAAAAGTAAGATTCTCTGTTAAAAATAAGATTGTATTTTTTCTATTTTTAGACCTGTTAATGTTGCGATTGACTGATTCACCAACTGTAAATTGCATGTCGGTTCTTTTAATAAATCTCTATATATTTTTAGAATTGTCTCACATAAGTCTTCTGTATCAATAACTCATGAACTCAATCTCTGTACACTCTTTGGTGGAGAGTTACATTTCTGAGGGGAGTTCTCTGTACCCTCATAATATCCGGGACGTTACAGTCTAGCTAAACTTATTAAAAGCGCTACCTGGAGGACGGTAACATTCTCGGGTTGTTCCTTTCCTTTAGGGAGAGATAGTCCGGACCTTTAGATCCAGTTAAGCGTCTTTAGGATTCGGCTACCTCAAACTTTAGTTGAAAGTGAACATCTGAGAAATACGCCTGATCCGGGATAGCCCCAAAAGTGCTAGGACTAGTAAATGTCCTTTCAGAAGAAGGTGAAAAAAAGATTCACAAGGATAATAACAGGACTGAGAACTATCAGGGAAGACTGAACAGGCTGGGGCTTTTTTCTCTAGAAAAGAGAAGGCTGAGAAGTGACCTGATAGAAATCTTTAAGATTATGAAAGGGTTTGATAGGGTAGATGTGGAGAAAATGTTTCCACTTGTGGAGGAGATCAAACCTAGAGGCCATAAACATAAAATAGTCACTAATAAATCCAATAGAGAATTCAGGAGAAACCTCTTTTCCCAAAGAGTGGTAAGAATGTGCAACGCGCTACCATAAGGAGTAGTTCAGGCAAATCGCATAGATGCATTTAAGGGGAAGCTAGGTAAGCACATGAGAAAGGTATAGGAGGGTATGCTGATAGGCTTAGATAAAGAGGGGTGGGAGGAGGCTTGTGTGCAGCATAAATTCTGGGCTGAATGGCCTGTTTCTGTGCGGTAGATTCAATGTAACTTGATGTAAATCTCCTTTTAGCCTTTTCTACTCTAGTGAAAATAGTCCCGGTAACTCAAATCTCTCTCCATAAATTTTTTTATTTTTTTTTATTCGTTTATGGGATCAGGGCATCGCTGGCAAGGCCAGCAATTATTGCCCATCCCTAATTGCCCTTGAGAAGGTGATGGTGAGCCGCCTTTTTGAACTGCTGCAGACCGTGTGGTGAAGGTACTCCCACAGTGCTGTTAGGTAGGGAGTTCCAGGATTTTGACTCAGCGACGATGAAGGATCGGCGATATACTTCTAAGTCAGGATGGTGTGTGATTTGGAAGAGAACTTGGAGGTGGTGGTGTTCCCATGAGCCTGCTGCCCTTGTCCTTCTAGGTGGAAGAGGTTGCGGGTTTGGGAGGTGCTGCCAAAGAAGCCTTGGCGAGTTGCTGCAGTGCATCTTGTAGATGGTACACACTGCAACCACGGTACGCCGGTAGTGGAGGGAGTGAATGTTTAAGGTGGTGGTCGGGTGCCATCAAGAGGGCGGCTTTGTCCTGGATGGTGTCGAGCTTCTTGAGTGTTGTTGGAGCTGCACTCATCCAGGCAAGTGGAGAGTATTCCATCACACTCCTTACTTGTGCCTTGTAGATGTGGAAAGGCTTTGGGGAGTCAGGAGGTGAGACACTCGCCGCAGAATACCCAGCCTCTGACCTGCTCTTGTTGCCACAGTATTTATGTGGCAGGTCCAGTTAAGTTTCTGGTCAATGGTGACCCCCAGAATGTTGATGGTGGGAGATTTGGTGATGGTAATGCCATTGAATGTCAAGGGGCGGTGTTTAGACTCTTGCTTGTTGGAGATAGTCATTGTTGGCACTTCTGTGGCACGAATGTTACCTGCCACTTATCAGCCCAAGCCTGAACGTCGTCCAGGTCTTGTTGCATCCGGGCATGGACTGCTTCATTATCTGAGGAGTTGTGAATGGCACTGAACACTGTGCAGTCATCAGCGAACATCCCCATTTCTGACCTAATGTTGGAGGGAAGGTCATTGATGAAGCAGCTGAAGATGGTTGCGCCTAAGATACTGCCCTGAGGAACTCCTGCGGCGATGTCCTGGGGCTGTGATGATTGATCTTCAACCACCACAACCATCTTCCTTTGTGCTAGGTATGACTCCAGCCAGTGGAGAGTTTTCCCCCCCGATTCCTATTGACTTGGTCAAATGCTGCCTTGATGTCAAGGGCAGTCACTCTCACCTCACCTCTGGAATTCAGCTCCTTTGTCCATGTTTGGACCAAGGCTGTATTGAGGTCGGGAGCCGAGTGGTCTTGGCGGAACCCAAACTGGGCATCAGTGAGCAGGTTATTGGTGAGTGAGTGCTGCTTGATAGCACTGTCGATGACACCTTCCATCACTTTGCTGATGATTGAGAGTAGACTGATGGGGCGGTAATTGGCCGGATTGGATTATTCCTGCTTTTTGTGGACAGGACATACCTGGGCAGTTTTCCACATTGTCGGATAGATGCCAGTGTTATAGCTGTACTGTAACAGCTTTGCTGGAGTTGCGGCTAGTTCTGAAGCACAAGTCTTCAGCACGACAGCCGGGATGTTATCGGGGCCCATAGAATTTGCTGTATCCAGTGCGCTCAGCCATTTCTTGATATCACGTGGAGTGAATCGAATTGGCTGAAGACTGGCTTCTGTGATGGTGGGGACCTCAGGAAGAGGCCGATATGGATCATCCACTCGGCACTTCTGGCTGAAGATGGTTGTAAACGCTTCAGCCTATAAATTTAACCAAAACTTTGTTTTGAAAACTTAGCTTTTTGAAATTCAATCGACAATTTTCTGCTGATATTTAGGTAGCTCGATTGTGAACAAAGAGAAGTCACATTTACAGCAAAAACCTACTCAAAAAATCTCAAATTAGCTGCAGAAAAGTCTACCAATGGGTTTTATTTTACTCTTTTGGAATGAAATCCCATAGTAAAAATAATAGCTTTTATTAGGCCATTGTCCTTAGCCAGTACTATCTGGGATAGAATTTGGCAACTACTACCCCTTCCCCCCCACTCCAGTTTAACAATAGGTATGTGAGGTACAAATTTATTATTAATTTTGCTGTAATATGCTATTCCACTATTAATAGTTGTCCACATTCATATTTCAAGATTTTTGCCTATTTGGTCTAGAAGGGATTTTCGGGTTAATTTATATTATCAAATTTGGTTCAAATGGGGTTAACTCTCAGGAACACACAAGTTATTCAGAATGTAAATTTGGCCTTTTATTGGAGGTGCCAATCAGAGTAATTAACAGCATTGCCGATATTCACAATACCATATGCGTTTCAAATAATTTGATGGGTTATTAGCACAATCTTGTTGGATTGGTTCCATTCATTGAGCACTGCAGTATGCCAATGTTCCCTGTGATTTTTTTTTGGTGCTGCGCGGTTCCTATAAGGGGCTGCGCGGGCCATTCAAAATACCGAGCATGCATTGCAAAGCCGGCAAGCCAGCTGCACGGGATCCCTGGAGCGCTGCAGTAATGATCCGGAGATGTGAGTTCAAATCCCACCACGGCACCTGGGAATTTAAATTCAGTTAATTAAATAAATCTGGAATAATTACTAGTATCAGTAATGGTAACCATGAAACTATCGGATTGTCGTAAAAACCCATCTGGTTCACTAATGTCCTTTAGGGAAGGAAATCTACCGTCCCTACCTGGTCTGGCCTATATGTGACTCTAGACCCACAGCAATGTGGTTGACTCTTAACTGCCCTCTGAAATGGCCTAACAAGCCACTCAGTTGTAACAAACCGCTACGAAAAACAATAAAAAGAATGAAACCGGACGGACCACCCGGCATCAACCTCGGCACTGGCTACGGCAATGGCACACCCAGCCCAGTAGACCCTGCAAAGTCCTCCTCACCAACATCTGGGAACTTGTGACCTCTTCCAAAAACACAAAATGCTGGAAACACTCAGCAGGTCAGGCAGCATCTGTGGAGAGAGAAACAGAGTTAACGTTTCAGGTCGATGACCCTTCATCAGAACTGGTAAAATTAGAGATTTAACAGTTTTAAGCAAGTGCAGAGGTTGGGAAAGGGAGGAGGGGAGGAAAGAACAAAAGGGAAAGTCTGTGATAGGGTGGAAGGCAAGAGTGATTAAATAACAAAAGGATGATGGTGCGAGGCAAAAGGGGATGGTAATGGGACAAGTAAAGAAACAAAAGATGGGGCTAGAGGAGGTGTAAATGGGAATTGCAGAATCATTACCAACACCTGTTGTCTGAAAAAATGGGAGCAGTGGATATGATCTGAAATTTCTGAACTCAGTGTTGAGTCCAGAAGGTTGTAAAGTGCCTAATCGATAGATAAGGTGCTATTCCTCAAGCTTCCGTTGAGCTTCATTGGAACAGTGTCGGAGGCCAAGGACAGAGAGGTCAGAGTGGGAGTGGAACGGAGAGTTAAAATGGCAAACGACCATGCTTGTGGACTGAATGGAGGTGTTCAGCAAAGCGATCACCTAAACTGCATTTGGTCTCCCCAGTGTAGAGGAGACCGCATCGTGAGCAGCGAATACAGTATACTAAATTGAAATAAGGACAAGTAAATCACTGTTTCACCTAGAAGGAGTGTTTGGGGCCCTGGACAGTGGGAAGGGAGGAGGTGAAAGGGCAGGTGTTGCATCTCCAACGCTTGGTGAAAGGTGCCATGGGAAGGGGAATGGGTGTTGGGGGTAATTGAAGAGTGGACTAGGGTGCCGGGGAGGGAACGGTCCCTTTGGAATGCTGAAAGGGGAGGGGAAGATTTGTTTGATGGTGGCATCGCGCTGGAGGTGGTGGAAATAGCAGAGGATGATCCGTTGAATGTGGAGGCTGTTGGGGCGGAAGGAGAGAACAAGGGAAACCCTATCGTGGTTCTGGGAGGGAGGAGAATGGGTGAGAGCAGAAGTGCGGGAAATGGAACAGACACAGTCGAGGGCCCTGTCAACCGTGGTGGAGGGGAATCCTCAGTTGAGGAAAAAGGAAGACATAGCGGAAGCACTGGTGTGGAAGGTGGCATCGTCAGAACAGATGCAACAGAGACGGAGAAACAGGGAGAATGGAATAGACTCCTTACAGGAAGCTGGGTGGGAGGAAGTGTAATCAAGGTAGCTGTGGGAGTCAATGGGCTTATAGTAGATATTGGTTGACAGCCTATCCACGGAAATGGAGATTGAGAAGTCGAGGAAGGAAAGGGTCAAGTAGGAGATGGACCATGCGAAGGCGAGGGAGGGGTGGAAATTGGAACCAAAGTGATGAAATTTTCCAGTTCAGGGCGAGAGCAGCTAGCGGCACCGATACAGTCATCAATGTACCAGAAATCAAATAATTGTCTTGATCCTTCATTGTCCCCTGTGGAGTAAATGTTAAAGTCAGTAGTGATCTTGATAACCCCCAGTATTGACAGTCTGAATAAACAGCAGCAGGAATCCATGGAAGATGAGACAATGCTGGTGAGCAGCAGGCGGTAGCAGCAAACCAGGCACTGCATCCAGGAAATCAGGTGCAAGAGGATCTGATTGCCTGGTTCTTGTCTCGGTGAACTCCGCAATTGGTACACATAATTGAACATATTTAATGACAGGAAGCAGAAACTGACAGTTGCTTTTTTCTTCTTCTTAGAACTGAAATATATACCAATTGCTTTACTTTAGCAGAAGTGACCCTTAAGTTAAATGCACAATAAATAGACTGCTACATATATTCAGGGGAGGACAATTTTATTGTTTTTCAGTGCAGAAGGTGCTGGAGCACATATGGTCTAAGTGCGCATACTATTTATGTGAATGTGGTGTTTCAGTGCATGTGTTCCAAGAGTTTAAGGTATTTTTTTTCTGAAGCATTCCTCACTTCTGGCACACATAATTATTCTTCCTGGCTCTGTAGATGGCTTGATTCTAAGTGCATCCCCAGCTAAGAGAGTGGAAATGATATGTTCGCTCACACTAATAACCAAATATATGAGATTCAGACAGATGTGAGTTCTTCTGATGTACCTTTATCCCTCATACAAAAGCAAAATACTGCGGATGCTTGATATCTGAAGTAAAAACAGAAAGTGCTGGAAGTACTCAGCAGGTCAGGCAACATCTGTGGAGAGAGAAACAGAGTTAACGTTTCAGGTTGATGACCTTTTGTCAGAACTGGAAAAGTTAGACAAGGTTTTAAGCAAGTGCAGAGGCAAGGAAAGGGGGGAAGGGAGGCAAGAACCAAAGGGAAGGCCTGTGATAGGGTGGAAGGCAGGAGAGATTAAATGGCAAAAGGGATGATTGCACAAGGCAAAAGGAGATGGTAATGGGACAAGGCTACAGCAAAGGCTATGGGCCCCGACAACATTCCGGCTATCGTGCTGAAGACTTGTGCTCCAGAACTGGCCGCACCTCTAGCCAAGTTGTTTCAGTGCAGCTACAACACCGGCATCTATCCGACAATGTGGAAAACTGCCCAAGTATGTCCTGTCCACAAAAAGCAGGACAAATCCAACCCGGCAAATTACCACCCCATCAGTCTATTCTCAATCCTCAGCAAAGTGAAGGAAGGTGTCATCGATAGTACTATCAAGCGGCACTTACTCACCAATAACCTGCTCACAGATGCCCAGTTTGGGTTCCGCCAAGATCACTCGGCTCCCGACCTCATTACAGCCTTGGTCCAAACATAGACAAAGGGGCTGAATTCCAGAGGTGAGGTGAGAGTGACTGCCCTTGACATCAAGGCAGCATTTGACCGAGTGTGGCATCAAGGAGCCCTAGTAAAACTGAAGTCAATGGGAATCGGGGGAAAAACGCTCCACTGGCTGGAGTCATACCTAGCACAAAGGAAGATGATTGTGGTGGTTGATGGTCAATCATCACAGCCCCAGGACATCACTGCAGAAGTTCCTCAGGGCAGTGTCCTAGGCCCAACCATCTTCAGCTGCTTTATCAATGACCTTCCCTCCAACATAAGGTCAGAAATGGGGATGTTCGCTGATGACTGCACAGTGTTCAATGCCATTCACAACTCCTCAAATAATGAAGCAGTCCATGCCCGCATGCAACAAGACCTGGACGACGTTCAGGCTTGAGCTGATAAGTGGCAGGTAACATTCGTGCCACAGAAGTGCCAGGCAATGACTATCTCCAACAAGCGAGAGTCTAACCACCGTCCCTTGACATTCAACAATTTTACCATCGCCAAATTCCCCACCATCAACATCCTGGGGGTCACCATTGACCAGAAATTAACTGGACCTGCCACATAAATGCTATGGCAACAAGAGCAGGTAAGAGGCTAGGTATTCTACAGTGAGTGTCTCACCTCCTGACTCCCCAAAGCCTTTCCACCATCTACAAGGCACAAGTAAGGAGTGTGATGGAATACTCTCCACTTGCCTGGATGAGTGCAGCTCCAACAACACTCAAGAAGCTCGACACCATCCAGGACAAAGCAGCCCACTTGATTGGCACTCCATCCACCACCTTAAACATTCACTCCCTCCACCACCAGTGTATCGTGGCTGCAGTGTGTACCATGTACAAGATGCACTGCAGCAACTCGCCAAGGCTTCTTCGGCAGCACCTCCCAAACCCGCGACCTCTTCCACCTTGAAGGACAACGGCAGCAGGCGCATGGGAACACCACCACCTCCAAGTTCTCCTCCAAGTCACACACCATCCTGACTTAGAAGTATATCGCCGATCCTTCATCGTCGCTGGGTCAAAATCCTGGAACTCCCTCCCTAACAGCACTGTGGGAGTACCTTCACCACACAGACTGCAGCGGTTCAAGAAGGCGACTCACCACCACCTTCTCAAGGGTAATTAGGGATGGGCAATAAATGCTGGCCTTGCCAGCGACACCCACATCCCATATACGAGTTAAAAAAAAGTAAAGAAACAAAAGATGGATCGAGAAGAGGTGTAAATGGAAATAACAGTTGCTGTTCGAAAAAATGGTAGCTGAGGTTATGATCTGACATTGTTGAACTCAGTGTTGAGTCCAGAAGGCTGTAAAATGCCTAATCGAAAGATAAGGTGCTGTTCCTCGAACTTACGTTGAGCTTCATTAGAACAGTGTAGGGGGCCAATCTGCATTTGGTCTCCCCAATGTAGAGGAGACTGCATCGTGAGCGGTGAATACAGAATACTACATTGAAAGAAGTACAAGCAAATCGCTGTTTCATCTGGAAGGAGTGTTTGGGGCCTGGACAGTGGGAAGGGAGGAGGTAAAAGAGCAGGTGTTACATCTCCTACACTTGCACGGGAAGGTGACATGGGAAGGGGATGGGGTGTTTGGGGTGATTGAGGAATGGACCAGGGTGTCACGGAGAGAACGGTCCCTTCGGAATGCTGAAAGGGGACGGGAGGGGAAGATGTGTTTGGTGGTGGGATAACGCTGGAATTGGCGGAAATGGCGGAGGATGATCCGTTGAATGTGGAGGCTGGTGGGGTGGAAGGGCAGGACAAGGGGAACCCTATCATGGTTCTGGAAGGGAGGGGAAGGGGTGAGAGCAGAAGTGCGGGAAATGGAACGGACACGGTCGAAGGCCCGGTCAGCCATGGTGGAGGGGAATCCTCACTTGAGGATTCCTTTATCCCTTGCTGAAATTACTAAAGGCTCAGTACTTTCAGATGTTGCACTTGCAAGTCATTAACTATTAAATCAGTCTGCATAGACATCTTAATGTAATATTTGGAGAAATAATATATGATGAATATGGTTCATGCTATTTTCTATACAATGTCTTCAATCCAGTGCTGGTCTGTCCCCTGTTGCTTTCTTGTCTCTCTTATGTGCCACGTTTTCCTAAATTTTACAAGAGCATGCATTTGGCACTGTGAATTGGTAGTTCATTTGTATTTGAGTCAATACAAAACAGCCAATTTCACCACCATATATAGTATCTATAGTTAGGCACATTATGTAGGAATTTTAATTCCATTCATAGATCAGTTTGTAAAAAATTACCAAGTTCACATCCATATACAGCCATCATATCCATATCTGCCCTTACAGTAACACTGTAGCCTTACCTTGATTCTTTTTTCATATTGTAGTATTTTTACATATTTCTATCAGATCCTGTTTGTGACGCTGAGTTCATCTGGTCCCAGATGGATTGCCAGGCTAATTGCCTGTCCATTACAGTAGTTGGCTGCTTTGCATCGCCAAAAAGACCATTCTTTCCTTGCAGCATTTCATCAGCAAGGTCTTCCATATCATAGGCTGTGAATCTAGCTTTGACAATGTGGCAGCCAATCATAACAGAAAAGTGTTTTTTTTCTCCTGTCACCTGCACTCTCTACAGCTAGCTGAAAGAAAATATTGAAATTAATCAGGATTGGCTGGCAATTTCGATCATTGTGAAGTGTTAGAGCAGTATTATTTCGAGCGAGGAGTGGCGAGGCGGCCTTCGGGCATCGCCGCCCTCAAGTCTGGCTCTCAGCAATTCAATGGCGGGAAAAAGGCCGCGCGCTGCCACTTTGATTACCCGGTGTTAAAACACTGAAATAATCACGAAAAGAGGATTAGCTTTACCAAAACATACTCCATGCTGTCTGACTCCATTGAACCCCTCTGCTATGAATTCTCCCCTCGCTACTTTGTTCATATTTCAGGTAAGAATACACCCAGCGAATGCTGAGGGATGAAGTTAAAGGGACGGCCCCAGAACAAAGCTCTTTCTAGCACACTCAATATTCTCGCTGCAGAAAGGCCAGAGTATTTATGTTTTGCTTTCATGATAGAATCACAAACAAACAAAAAAAATGATCAAAATGTACGATGCTATGCTGCAGAAATCTGATTAAAAACTGAACCTACTTTTATGTAAAATTACCATTTTTTTATCCACAGAAAACCATGGCTGGAAACGTTTCTTATCTGTTGTTCTGTGTTTTCTCTGAATTGATATTGAAGGTAGCATTTTAAGGAACGGCACTCTTTGCCTGATTAATATTTTAACCATTACCGCCTGGCTGTCAATCCTTCCATCCAAGTCAGTTTTGCTTCTCTGCAAGTCTGCAGATAGCATAATTACAGTCTGAGACATGAATTAACCATGTGACGCTGGGGATGACTTATGACTGGTACATTTTGAGGGCTGAAATTAATTTACTTCCCCGATTTGCAGTGTGCAACCAAGCAACCTTCCATCGCGATGTATTTTGTATTTTTTTAACGGGACAGTGTGTAAAAAATAAACGTGGAAGTAAACAGTGCCTGTGTGCTGTGTAATACGTTGAAGCCTCGTCTATTTGTGAGGTTTAGCTCACTTTATAAGCGCGCACCACAGTTAAGGATTTCGAGTATCAAATGATTGGACCAATGCTTAAGCAATCCATGAAAAAATCCAGATAAACAGAAAGAAAGTGTAAAAATAAACACAATTATTTTTAAATAAGGGAGTTAACAATCAATTTAGATCAATGCAAAAATGAAACAATACATTTATTTTGACGTTATTTGGAGCTATTATTCACCTCGATTGGAAACAAGTATGACAAGGCTAGCTTCTTTTTACTGATACCGAAACACGTGAATGTTTTATTGTTCCAGTTATATCCAAACAAGTCTACGACACAGAAGAGAATGGGACAGCATCCACTCTGAAAGTGAGGAAACTAACAATTGAGCTTGAAATAAGCTAGAGAAAAGGACATCTAAAAGATGCACGGGGAAATGGGCTCACAAACTTGCTTACAATCTGCAGCACCCCAGTCTAGAACCTTTCAATGTCTCAAAAGGAATTGGCTGTAAACTCGTATGAGCTGATTATTTGCCCAGATTTAGGGCAGCATGGCTTCTTAAAGGTAAACACACAAAAGGCACGTTCTATGCAGTATTTTATTTAATATTTTTACTACACCCATCCCATGTTTTGAAATCACAAATTTCTCCACGTAGTGAACGAGGTCATATTTTATTTGTTGCTTAGGGAAAGATTTTGTTTAGACTCAGCATATTACACTGTATGAGAGGGCCTGTAACACTTATAACAGGAGTGAATTATGCTGCTCCGATCAAGCTCTTTAAGCAAACGTAATCAAGAGCACTGTAAGCGTTGTTATGTGATGCAAGACAGATAAATGTTCGCAAGGAAGGAACCATCTCTCATAGAAACAGGAACTTGCAGATGGGCCCATTCTTCTGCCGTGATCTGCAAATCAAATTGGATTCGAAAATAAACCTATTTATATTATGGAATACTGTACAACAGGAATACAATAAATACCACCACAATAAAGTTTGCCCACCATGCTTCAATATGAACATTATTAAAATGCCACGGGAAAAACGGATCCATTATTTATAACCGAGTTGAAATAGCTCTGATCTGTAAAGCAATGTTATTAAGAGTGTTTGAAACGAAATGGGCTCAACAACTGACGCGCATCTCTGCTGTGTATAGTTTCGTTAGCTCTGGGGAAGTTTTCAATGCAGCCAATGTAAACTCACTTTCGATAATGTTTCGCCTGCCTTTCTCAATTATTATCAAGGCCATTTAGGAACGTGCTATACTGGAGTGTGGCGTTTGAACTGGAAATTAAGGGAGACAAGCAGCAGCCCATATAAGGTGCTTAGATGATACCCACTATGTGCTTGTGGATGATATAATGGGTAAGTGAAGGGACATCTTCAGGGGGCCAGTGCAACTCATGGCAACCCAGTGCAGAATGCAACTATGACAACAGATCACCGACATAGTGAACGCGCTGTCTGCTACTTTTTCAACCTGGCGAGAAATGCGAAAAAAATGAATAATCTGAAGAAAACGTAAAGGTAGCAATCTCCACAGAGATCATAGTTTTATAACGTTTACAACGCTATCATAGCTGATTACAATGGTGGTAAGGTTATGCATGAATGACTCAATTATGAGGAAACCCTGGTTCAGGAATTGATGTCAGTATTCCTCTAGATTAAGTATATAAAAAAGGTTGGGTACAAGGTTTCTTGGCTATCAAATCTCATATCTCTAATACACTAACTCTCCCATTTTGTTAAACAACCCAAGTATTTTTGCCTTTACTGTCCTGTTCTAAGCATTTAGCACTCTTTGAGTAAAGAATTTATTTCTGATAAATCTATTTTGAAAATTTCCTTTCACTCATTCCCCTTTATGCCCTATTGTCCTGCCTTCTTGACTTTGAAGTATTAAGCTGAGTTTATCTTCCTTATACTATTTAATATTTTAAAAGAGGTCCCTCTTTCTAAATAGTTGAACTTGAGCTTCTCTACTCTTTCCTCATAACACACCCCTTTACCTGTGGTATCAGTCTTGTTGCACCTCTCTGTAACTTTTCAATGCATCTATATCTTTCTGTGGCTTGGTGGCCAAAACTGAATACAGGATCCTAAGTGTGGTCTGAGCAGTATTAAATAAGGTCAAGATCCCTAGCTCATTCAAATAGTACTGTAGAAGCCAAGCCAGGAACAACCATGCCTTTCTGGCATATAAGGCTAGTGCAGAGTGACCTCGCTGCTCCGATATGTTTTACTCTTTACAAGATAATCTGGCTTTTTATTTATTCGTTCCTGGGATGTCGGTGTCGCTGGCAACGCCAGCATTTATTGTCCATCCCTAATTGCCCCTGAGAAGGTGGTGTTGAGCCGCCTTCTTGAACCGCTGCAGTCTGTGTGGTGAAGGTACTCACACAGTGCTGTTAGGGAGGGAGTTCCAGGATTTTGACCCAGCGATGATGAAGGAACGGCCATATATTTCCAAGTCAGGGTGGTGTGTAACTTGGAGGGTAACTAGCTGATAATGGTATTTCCATGTGCCTGCTGCCCTTGTCCTTCTAGGTGGCAGAGGTCGCAAGTTTGGGAGGTGTTGCCGAAGAAAATTTGGTGAGTTGCTGCAGTGCATCTTGTAGATGGTACACACTGCAGACACGGTGGAGGGAATGAATGTTTAAGGTGGTGGATGGGGTGCCAATCAAGCGGGCTGCTTTGTCCTGGATGGTGTCGAGCTTCTTGAGTGTTGTTGGAGCTGCACTCATCCAGGCAAGTGGAGAGTATTCCATCACACTCCTGACTTGTGCCTTGTAGATGGTGGAAAGTTTTTGGGGAGTCAGGAGTTTGAGACATTCGCCACAGAATACCTAGCCTCTGACCTGCTCTTGTTGCCACAGTAGTTATGTGGCTGGTCCAGTTAAGTTTCTGGTCAATGGTGACCCCCAGGATGTTGATGGTGGGGGTGTCAGCAATGGTAATGCCATTAAATGTCAAGGGGTGGTGGTTAGACTCTCGCTTGTTGGAGATAGTCATTGTTTGGCACTTGTGTGGTGCGAATGTTACTTGCCACTTATCAACCCAAGCCTGAATGTCGTCCAGGTCTTGCTGCATGTGGGCATGGACTGCTTCATTATTTGAGGAGTTGTGAATGGAACTAAACACTGTGCAATCATCAGTGAACATCCCCACTTCTGATCTTATGATGGAGGGAAGGTCATTAATGAAGCAGCTGAAGATGGTTGGGCCTTGGACATTGCCCTGAGGAACTTCTTCAGCGATGTCCTGGGGCAGAGATGGTTGACCTCCAACAACCACAACCATCTTCCTTTGTGCTCGGTATGACTCCAGCCAGTGGAGAGTTTTCCCCCCAATTCCCATTGACTTCAGTTTTACTAGGGCTCCTTGATGCCACACTCGGTCAAATGCTGCCTTGATATCAAGGGCAGTCACTCTCACCTCACCTCTGGAATTCAGCTCTTTTGTCCATGTTTGGCATTCAATAAAGTAGAGCATTAGGGAAGTAGCACTCACCCCTCTCCCAGTTTGATCGACATACTAATTAACTTTGAGGAGGCAACTTCAGATAGGATAGGCCTACATTCATACCGTTCCAAGCAAACTGAGAGCAAAATACTTTTCAGTTTGCTTTGGGTTTGGCAAGTCAATTCATACAGGCTCTTCTAAACCCCAATCTCACTTCCTTTAAATGCGATGAAGCCTGTTGACGTGATTGCATCATGATGATATCACAATATTTAGAGTGCATACACAAATGATAGTATGTGAAATTCATCAGCAATGAAGGACGTTTCTTATATTATCCTTAGCAGGGACATCCAATTGTTAAATGACATTTTGTAAAATTTCTAATTTACCTGCCTTGCTAGCAAAGTTCCAGCTGTTCCCTCACTCTATTGTGATTTTTTAAGTCTACCTGCAGAAGGCCACACTGTGGTCAGGGATTTGCATTTCATGTGTAAAATCTCTAGCTTCTGAGGATTTCACTTCATCAGTTCCAGTGCCACCTGCTCTGAGATTGCTGGTTTCAGTTTCTGTTTACACATACAGTTCAGCATTGGAATGACTGCTGCACAACAACGCTGAAGCTGATATGTAAATACGCGCTTAGATGATCTAGGTGATGCTATGGCAGGTGTGAAGCCCACATCTGTTAGTCGGTGCCTCAGGTAGCACACATTTTCATTTTCACAATAAATATTACCTTCACCACTGCAGGCACGCATGCTGCCAGTCCTGTAGCCATATGGATAATCTGGCAAGTGAATGCCTAACATCGCTTCTTTTCTTGTTGCAGATTCCTTAGAAGAAAGGGAGCCAGACACAGCCATTCTGCAGCCCATAATGTGTCCCCATCAGCTCAACCAAAACACTCGCAGAGAATAACCTGGTGAATTTGAGAAGGGAGCACAGTGTGATGCATGGGAGCCTGGAGGCTGAAGAAAGCCCAGCCATCATGGAATGGAGTTCATGCATGGACATTACTTCTTCAACAATGCTCAGGGATTCAGACTACACTGGGCTGGCTTTGTAAAGGAGGATGCTGTGTTTGCTGCAACAGAGTATTTAGATTACAGCACAACATGCTAGAAGATGACATATGTAATTGCATGAGTCATGGAGTGAACTCAATACGGTGGTACAGTCGCAATTGTAGAAATGGGTGTACTGTATATCATGTAAATGACAGAATGTCTAGGAGGGTCTGGCAATATGCCCGCTTCCTCCTTGAAAATTTAAATTTTTGGCCTTTTGGTGCATTTTCCAGAATTGTGGAGCAGACTTTTATAGATGCATATATATTTTCTGATATGTATGCTACTTCATATGAAAGAATGCACCCCACTACACTGGACTGAAATGTATACGGTTGAATCATGTATATTGAAGTAATCTAATAACAAAATAATATACTTGTTTCTTGACTCTTGTTTCAAATTGTTTCTTCTTTATTACTATACCTTTTGTGCTTAGATATTACCATTGGTAAAATTAATCAATCGATGCTTACCAGCCTAGAAATTAGTTTGCCCCTGAAAATGAGCATGAGTATCGCGATGCGTTAGCAACCCATGCCTGTTTGGAGGACCGCAGGCAGTGCATGAACTTTGTGCTGCATGCTCATTTGCATGATTGTGGCATTCAGCCCAGCACTGAACGCGCTGCTGAGTGGCTGAAGGCTCAGCAGGGGGCCCAAGTTCGTGCAAGGCTAGCACCAATTAAAGCTAGCCTGCACTGCTTAAAGTGGTGGTACATTCTGCCTGCAGATCATCATTCAACTGGTTGAGGAAGGGACTGCAAAAATCAATTCATGATGGCACAACAGGGGAGAGAGCATGCACCATGGTTCTCCGATGCAATATTGGAGGTCTTGGTGCAGGAGGTCAACTCGAGGAGAGAGTTCCTCTTTCCACAGGGGGCCAGGAGGCCCTATAGGCAAAATGTAAAAGTGCAATAGGAGCAGATAGCCACTGTGGTGAATGTCAGTAGTGTTGCCCTAAGGATGTGGACGCAGTGCAGGAAGAAGTTTAATGACCTCACACAAGTGGTCAAGGTCAGTGAATTCATCTTCAAATGTCATATCCCACCATCTGCACCACTAGCCTCATGTACTGCTCAAAGCACCACACCCCCATCACTCACTTACCAACAATCTCTACCAACTACGACTCATACCTCACATTCATAGCTTCACCTCACCCTCACACACTTACCACTGTTGCAAGCCTCACACTCACATCTCACAGCTTGCACACACTGTCACTATTCAACCATGACAGGCACATCACACAAACCCATTGCACCACACTCACTGACACACTTCCCTTTCTCTTGCAGGAAAAGGTAGTGCATAACTGGCACCAGCAAAACATAACCAGCGGAGCACATGCTTGCCTGCATCACCTCATACCTTTGAAGGAGAAGGCGCTGGCCATTCTTGGTAGGGGCATGGCTGAGCCAGTGGCGGGGCTCAAAGAATACAAGTTGCTGGTATCTTCATACGTTATCCTCCTTCTCACATCCCACTTCCCCCTCATCCCACAACCTCTTCTGATTTACAATCTGCACATGGTGTAAGCATGCACCTCTTGCTTTCCACCTTCCACTCACCACAACCCTACCCTTGTGCCTTTCTCCTTTCAGATACCCAAGAAATCCAACCTGCCCAGCCAGTAGTTGTAGAAGAAGAGGGAGAGGAGAGTGATGAAGAAGAAGAAACACCGTCACTCGATCTGACACTTGCAACCACCAGCTCAGATACTGACACTGCGCGGAGTTCAGAGGGTAGCTTAGAGGCAGCATCTGCACATGGTGAGTCACCGGGCACTAGTGGGCTACAGCCAGGGCAGGGGAAAAAGGTAGAGCAGGTGCCAGCACCCCGGAGGGTGAGGTCACACACGAATTCTGCTACAGAGGACTCAGATGAGGACTTCGATGGGGCGGCCTACAGAAGAACGCTGATGGGTATGCACAATGAAATGCTTGGTGCATTGGCAGGCATGCGAGAAAGCCTGAGTGCAATATCAAGGAGCATGGAGGAATCCGGCACCAACCTCGCACAACGCTTTGCGCAGAGCTTGGAGCCCATCCTTTCCAGCATAGAAGGGGTGGGCAGATCCATTAGCGCACTTGTGGACCCAACCATGATGCAGGGTCTGATGGGCGATGTCTCAGCTTCCATTACAGCACAAGCCACCCAACGTCTGAGAGCTGCAGTGAAAGTTCAGAATTCTGTCACGCAAGCTCAACTTACTGCCATGCCGAGGTGCTGCAGTCTGCCGCCGGGCCTTCTAGGCCCAGAGGTGCTCAAGATCATTCTGCAAGGCCATCTGCAGTGTCCCCCACTGAAAGTCAGCAGCCTTCCACCAGCCATGCTGCAGCCACTGGGGGAGCACTTCATAGGAACACTCGGACAAGCAAAGGCACGCAGAAGACAGGCACTAAGGAAATGCACAAGGGTGATTAGTTGACTTTGTTAGGTTATATTGGATGGATTGATGTATAATGTTGGATTGGAATGTTTCTTTTATGGTGACTTTTATTTCAGCATTGTGGCCAAGAGGACAATAACAGAGGGAAGGGAAGGTGTGGGACTATTGTTGATTGGGGAATTGGGGTTTCGTTCACTTGTACCGCAGTCGGAAGAGTCAATCACAGACAGCCCGGGCAGAAAGGGGCTGTCTGGGTTGCCTCCTCCCTTCCGCTTCCTTCTCCTCCTCTTCCTCTTCTGCTTCCTGATCCTCCTCCGCTTCCTCCTCAGCTGGTCGCAGTATGCCTGGTGGCAAGGGCTGTGCCCTCATGATGGCGAGGTGGTGGAGCATGCAGCAGACCATGACAAATCTTGAGACGCATTCTGGTGAGTATTGCAGGGTACCTCCAGAATGGTTCAGGCAGCGGAAGCATTGTTTAAGAATGGCAATCGTCTGCTCCATCGGATTCCATATGGCAGCAAGGCTCTCATTGTCCGCATGCTGCTCACATATGGTTGGGTTGAGGAGCAGAGTCATGAGCCAGGTGGTCAGCGGATAGCCCTTGTTGCCCAGTAGCCACCCTCTGGTTTATTGTGGTGACTCAAAGACTGGTGCAGAATAAAAGCATCATGACTGCTGCCAGGATACCAGGCATTCACCATCATGATGTTCTGATCATGGTCGCACACCAACAACAACGTGCATTTATATAGCACCTTTAACATAATAAAACGTCCCAAGGCACTGCACAGGAGTATTTTAAGACAAAAAATTTGACACCAAGCCACATAAGGATAAATTAGGGCAGATGAACAAAAGCTTGGTCAAAGAGGTAGGTTTTAAGGAGCGTCTTAAAGGAGGAAAGAGAGGTAGCGAGGTGGAGAGGTTTAGGCAGTAAATTCCAGAGCTAGGCAGCAGAACAACACAGAACTGCACAACACGAAGAAATTCAGGGCCATGGTCACCTTCACAACCACTAGCAGCACTGTCCTTGCCCAGGTGTGAGGCTGCAGATCTGGTTGCAAGAGGTGGCAGAGTTCTGTGAGCACCTCCTTCGTAAAGCACAGATGCCTCACACACTGCTTCTGGGTCAGGTTGAATTAAGACAATTGCTTTCGGAAAACCCTAGGTAGGTAAGGCCTTCTGTTGAGAGCCCTTCTCCCCATCTCTTCCTCCCTCTGTGAGCAGCTTGTTCTCTTCTTCGCTGCCTCTGCTCCATCTCCCTGTCATGCTACAGGCCAAGGGGGCTGACAACTAGAGCACCCATGACTGACCAGAACCCTTGAAGTCAGAACCAAGGCCTTCTCCACTTGCAGCACCACTCCTTGTCACCTCACCAACTATAAACAACTCTAGGAAGCAGCATACACTTCCACAAACTTACACAGAGCCAGTAGAAAATAATCAGCAACTGACCTGAGAGAGGTTGATGATCCCTTTAAATATTGCTGGTAGCAGGTCCTTGCAGCTGCTGAACACGTTCAGCTGTGCAAGGTTAACACAGAGCTTTACTTCCGCGTTAAGGACGAAAATAGCAGCACTGGCGTCAAATCAGCATTGCACGCTGATTGACGTCACAATCTGCTCACTCTACATACTTCTGGCGCAAGCTTCCAGCGCCAACTCTAACGCCCTCACCAAGACGGCATCTGGCGCATCCCACACCAGAATTGTGCTTGCGTGGCTTGGATGCTATTTTTGACCCAAAACAGCACCCGTAGCGCCCAAACAACGGGCGCTACGGAATTAAATTTTTAGCCTACCATGATCATATGATATTTTAATGCAGGTGTTAACGAATTTATTTTAAATGGAATATCTTCAAAATTCTTGTGTGATCAAAATTAAAAGTGGATAAATAAGCTTACTAAGCAATGCTACTGAAAAAAAATCTTAAATTTAGCCTTGGCTGCCGAGGAGGACAAATACAGTTCGGCATGGGATGCATTTAAATCATTAATCAGATGGCAGGTTTGAGAAATTGGTGAGGCTAAATCAATTTGTGGGCCACAAACTAGTCACATTTGTGCATTTACTAGAGAATTGGATTTCTTATCAGCCCACATTAATAATAATTAATAATCTGAAATAACAACAGAAAATGTTGGAAACACTGAGCAGGCCAGGCAGCATCCGTGGAGAGAGAAACAGAGTTAAAGTTCCAGGTATGTGACCCTTCGTCAAAACTGTTCTGATGAAGGGTCACAGACCTGAAACGTTAACTCTGTTTCTCTCTCCGCGGATGCTGCCTGGCCTGCTCAGTGTTTCCAGCATTTTCTGTTGTTATTTCAGATTTCCAGCCTCCGCAGTATTTTGCTATTGTATTAATAATAATTAAGTTGCGTCATGAAAATATGGAATATATAAGAGTGAAGTTTAAGCATACTATGTAATAGTAATGAAAAATGTATAGGGGATGTGTATTACACGGTATAATAAGGCTGGTAGAGTATGAATGTGGATTAGCTTAGTTTGTATATGTATGGAGACGATATGCTGATGAGGACCAAGCATAAAGCACTGTTTAATCCTTCTTCGTTAGCTTCCAAAAATAAAGAATGGATATACTTAGTATACCCTCCACTACATTCTGGCTCAATAGTTATATGACTAACATTATGGTGCTATCAAACAGCATGTGCCTGGCCTGCAGACTACCATTGGCACTGTGACAATGTCAGTGGCATCTTCAATAGAAGCTGCAGATGCATGCACAAAATGTGCAAACGGGGCATTTCTCATAGTTGCCGACAACTTTTGTCCATGCATTGCAGATAGCAATGGAACATGACACGGTTAACTGTTTTGACTCACCCTCAACAAGATTGCAAATAAGTGGAGAATTCAGGCATGTTGTAGCAGTACACCATTCTATGCTCATACAAAATACAAGTCACCCTGTGGAGTTGCCATCAAACAACATTATACATGCAGCACCACAATGACTGGCATCTATCCCCCATATCAGTGTCAGTAATATTGCAAGAAGTTACTCAGCAAACCTTGAAGGCAGTCCCAACACCTCCTTCCGTGAGATGTTCAGATAGAAATAGAGTACAAGGTAAATGATGTTGCGCTAACACAAGGAACAACACTATGGCACATTCCTATACATATATTCTTGGTACTCATTCGGACTTTAGTGATATTTGGTAATCAATCATTTTTTGTTATAATTAATATGCAAACAGTCAAGTGGAGTTACAATGATAAAGGACACATGGGAATGACCTGTAACAACTGGTACTCAACTGAATGGATTGCACGGAGGTGCTCTGTTGAAAGGGCCATGCCTATGTATCAATCAAAGATGCCATCAATCACTCACTCACTCTCCCAACCCTGGCATCTGTAATGGAAGTGGCTGCTCTGCATATTCAGCTTCCTCCTCTTTATGTATATTGCTGCTGGTCTTTGATATTGCTCCACTGATTAAGTCTCTGTTGATTGCAGGATGGTGCAGCATGCAGCACACCATTATTATTCTGCTAATGCATTCTGGGTGTATTACAAGCCCCCTAAGAAGTCTAAGCATCAGAAACAATGGGCCAAAAATTGATCCCGCTGCGCGAGAGTACGCACTGCGTACTCTCGCGTATTCTCTCTCCAATTGCCGGTTTTCTGCATGCCCTGCGTATGCGCTGAAAACCGGCACTTGGTCTTTGGAAAAGGGGGCGGTTCCTCGGTGCATCGCGTGCGCGCTACAGGCTGCGCGCACGCTGTGCACTTCATGCTTTGGACGCGCAGGTAAGGACGGAAGATTTTAGAAATGGAAAAAGGAGGAGTAAGACCCACTTTTAACAAGGTAAGTAGTGAATTAAGTATTTTTTTGAATTTTTTTTAACAGGTATATCTTTTTTAGAGACTTTAAAGACAGGTAAGTTTATTTTTATAACTTTTTAAAAGATTTTAAATTTTTTCAAAAATTTAATTTTTTATTTAAAATGGTTAATTTATTTAACTATACTTATTTTATTAATGTGATGGTTTTTTTTAAATTTAATTGAGGTTTAGCTGTTATTTTGGGGGGGTGTAAGATTCATAGCTTTCACAGCACGTATGTGAAACTTATGAATGGAAGATGGTGTGCTGCCATTGGCTCTAACTGAGTCACGTGATCCCACAGCTCGCACGAATTCACTACGCCGGTGGGATACGCAAGCACTGTCCAGCTGATGTCTGGAACATCAAGTTCGTGCGAGCTGGATCTGAAAAAGCCAACGCGGAGTGAGAGATCGCGCCTGCTCCTTACCCCCGCAGGAACAGAGCGAGATCAATTTCTGGGCCATTGCTTCAAATCTCCAAATGCATGTTGAGTCAAACACCTACAGACTGCAGGTGACTTATTGTACCGATTCTGTGCTGGTGTTTGAAGTTGAGAAATAGGTGTCAGGAGTTAGAGTTGCACCAGATAAGCATGGGTTCTAAGTGCCAACCTTTCAACCTGTCTTCTCCTTGGTAGAGTTGTGGAAATCATCTTTGCCTCAAGATCTAGGGATCATGAGTGTGTTGGGCAAATATTCATTTGCATCCATGATTTTGAGGAAGTGATCATAGACTATTTGGATGGATAAATATGGAATCAGCATAATGTGTTGGCACTTATATAGCTGTGTGTTCAGTCCGTGGCACCTTGTATTCTGGGAAGCTGCTACCACGATAAAATTGAGTATGTTTTTCCTTTGAACATAAGAACATAAGAAATAGGAGCAGGAGCAGGACATTTGGCCCCTTGAGCCTGCTCCGCCATTTAATGAGATCATAGGTGATCCGATTTTGGCTTCAACTCCACTTTCCTGCCCGGTCCCCATAACCCTTGACTCCCCTGTTGCTCAAAAATCTGTCTATCTCAGCCTTGAATATATTCAATGACTCAGCTTCCACAGCTCTCTGGGGTAAAGAATTCCAAAGATTCACTACCCTCTGAGAGAAGAAACTCCTTCTGTTAGAAAAAAAATATAGGAGCAGGAGTAGGCCATTCGGCCCTTCGAGCCTGCTTCACCATTCAATATGATCATGGCTGATCCTCTATCTCAATACCATATTCCCGGTTTCTCACCATACCCCTTGATACCTTTTGTGTCTAGAATCTATCTATCTCCATCTTAAATATATTCAGTGACTTGGCCTCCACAGCCTTCTGTGGTAGAGAATTCCACAGGTTCACCACCCTCTGAGTAAAGAAATTTCTCCTCATCTCAGTCCTAAATGTCCTACCCCGTATCCTGAGACTGTGACCCCTCGTTCTAGACCCACCAGCCAGGGGAAACATCCTCCCTGCATCCAGTCTGTTTAGCCCTGTCAGAATTTTATATGTTTCAATGAGATCCCCTCTCATTCTTCTAAACTCTAGAGAATACAGGCCTAGTTGACCCAATCTCTCCTCATACAACAGTCCTGCCATCCCAGGAATCAGTCTGGTGGACCTTCCCTCTATGGCAAGTATATCCTTTCTTAGGTAAGGAGACCAAAACTGCACACAGTACTCCAGGTGTGGTCTCACCAAGGCCCTGTACAACTGTAGTAAGACATCCTCGTGCAATGAAGGCCAACATACCATTTGCCTTCCTAACTGCTTGCTGCACCTGCATGTTTGCTTTCAGTGACTGGTGTACAAGGACACCCAGGTCCCTTTGTACATCAGTATTTCCCAATCTAGCACCATTTAAATAATACTCTACCTTTCTGTTTTTCCTACCGAAGTGGATAACTTCACATTTATCCACGTTATACTGCATCTGCCATGTATTTGCCCATTCACTCAACTTGTCTAAATCGCCTTGAAGCCTCTTTGCATCCTCCTCACAACTCACAATCCCACCTAGTTTCGTGTCATCAGCAAACTTGGAAATATTACATTTGGTTCCCTCATCCAAATGTCTTTTTAACATTTTTAGATGCCTTAACATTTTTTTGTACTATGGCCCTATTTGTCTTATTACCATTTTTTCTTACCCGGACCCTATTTGTTCGTGCACTCCTTTGTTTGTACGCTCTGTCCCTTCCTGACACAATCTGGTTATCCTTACCCCAATCACTTTCCTGCACTGCTTCCTTGTCTTTTCTCTTTTGCATTCTAGATTTCTCTCCACCAGGACCCTCTGTCTTAAATGAACGACCCCTTATTCTGAGACTATGCCCCCTCATTCTAGATTCCCTGATGAGGGGAAACATCCTCTCAGCATCTACCCTGTCCAACCCCCTCAGAATCTTATATGTTTCAATAAGATCACCTCTCATTCTTCTAAACTCCAATGAGTATAGGCCCAACCTGCTCAACCTTTCCTCATAAGGCAACCCTTCCATCCCAGGAATCAACCTAGTGAACCTTCTCTGAACTCCCTCCAATGCAAGTATATCCCTCCTTAAATAAGGGGACCAAAACTGTATGCAGTACTCTAGGTGTGATCTCACCAGCGCCCTATAAAGTTGTAGCAAGACTTCCCTACTTTTATACTCTATCCCCCTTGAAATAAAGGCCAACATTCCATTTGCCTTCCTATTTACTTGCTGCACCTGCATGTTAACTTTTTGTGTTTCATGTACGAGGACACCCAAATCCCTCTGTACCGCCACATTCTGTAGTCTTTCTCCATTTAAATAATATTTTTCTTTTCTATTCTTCCTACCAAAGTGGATAACTTCACATTTTCTTACATTAGACTCCATCTGCCAAATTCTTGCCCACTCACTTAACCTATCTATATCCCTTTGTAGACTCTCTGGCCTCGATTTTGCAAATGGATGTGGCTTGGGAGCGGGTCAGCTGGTTTCCAAGTGCCGGTGCCGCCCCCAACAGCATCCAGCCAACGGATGTGATTTTACGTCGATTGACCTTGTTAAGCCCGCCCTGTGAGCTTGCCAGCCAATTAAGAGGAAGCTGGTCAGATGATGTCATTTGATGACGTGTCATCTGCCAGTTTTCTTAAAGGGACCACGCACAATTTTTCTTTGACAGCTCATTTCTCAGTGTTTGACAGCATTGAGGTGCTGCAAACACTGACAATGCCTGTTCACAGGTGAGCTCTTGCACCCAGGCTCTCCAGTGACTCCCTCCATAGGCTGGAACAGATGGCAGCTGCAGGTGAGGTTACAAAAGCGATCTGTCACTGGTGAGAGAGGTTCTCCCAATGAGGTGGGGCTAGACAGCCAATTCAAAACTTGTTACCTACAGAAAAGTGCAAATGCATTAAAAATGATTTTCCCAACATTTCCTTACCTCTGAAACTCACCAGTGCACCATTGGATCCTTCACACCACTTCTGCAGCTGTCATCAACGCAGAAACACTGCAGCAGACTCACAACACGCCACACTTACCTGGCGTGGTGTCTGGACTTCGGGGAACCCGAGGCAGAAGCGGCAAAATTGAAAAAGAGCCTGTTAACAAGTATCAAGTACCTGTTAACAGCCAGGTAAGTGGCTATAATCCTCTTACCGCCGCTAGGTGTCGGGTCCATGCGCAAAACGGGGACCCAACACTTGGGAAGATTGATTGGAGGCGGGTTGACAGTGGGTTTCCTGCCCGCTGTCAATCTTTGCGATTTTGACACCGGTCCCACCTCCAATCCCGCACTCTGAGGACCGACAAAATTCCGGCCTTTATGTCCTCCTCACAACTTGCTTTCCCATCTATCTTTGTATAATCTGCAAATTTGGCTACAATACACTCACTTCCTTCATCCAAGTCATTAATATAGATTGAAAATAGTTGAGGCCCCAGCACTGATCCCTGTGGCACTCAACTAGTTACAGATTGCCATTCTGAAAATGACCCATTTATCCCGACTCTCTGTTTTCTGTTAGTTGGCCAATCCTCTATCTAATCTAATATATTACCCCCAACACCATGAGCTCTTATCTTATGCAGTAACCTTTTATGTGGCACCTTGTCGAATGCCTTTTGGAAATCCAAATAAAGTACATCTACTGATGTATTGTATTTGGATGCTGGTCCTTGCTGAATTAGATAAAAGTATTGTAGTTATCTGAAACAACCCAGAACTGTAAAAGTTCAATGTGTGTGTTACTTTCATTGCAGTATTTTGTATTGACTGTATCTTCTGGTCTAGCTGCACGATACATCATAGTTTGCTGACTGTTTCTCCTTTAAGTCTATGGGTGTGTTTCTAATGCAAACTTTGCACTGGTGTGAAATGATTTTGGCTTCACAACAATGTTAAACTGGCAGTGTAAATCTGGAGTCCCAGCACAAAGTAGAGTGAAACAGGACAAGTCTCACACCATTTCAGCTTGACATCAACTGGGGGTTTAAATCCATTGGGTCTCCTGGGCACTTCGTAAACACCTAAGGCATGATTTTCGCTGAATACTTTAGGTGCTAAAAAGGTAAAGAGGTGGCCAAGATGGGGTCTTAAACTGAAATGCTGGTTTAGCCCGCGTTTAGCGCAAGACGCCATCTTGGTGAAGGAGTTGAAGCCAGCACTAGGAACGGCCACCCGGAGGCTTGTTAAACAGCTGGTTGCCACTTAAAATGCCTGCTAGTACTCATCCACAGCATTCTGGTAGCTAACGCTTCAATTATTGACCTGGTTAGAAAATTGGCTGAGAGGCAGGAGACAGAGAGTAGGGATAATGGGTAGGTACTCTAATTGGCAGGATGAGACTAGTGGTGTCCTGCAAGGATCTGTGTTGGGGCCTCAACTATTCACCGTATTTATGAATGACTTAGATGATGGGATAGAAAGCCACATATCCAAGTTTGCTGATGACACAGATAGGCGGCATTGTGAGCAGTGTAGATGGAAGCATAAAATTACAAAGAGATATTAATAGATTAAGTGAATGGGTAAAACCTTGGCAAATGGATTTCAATGTAGACAAATATGAGGTCATCCGCTTTGGACCTAAAAAGGATAGAACAAAGTACTTCCTAAATGGTGAAAAGCTAGAAATAGTGGAGGTCCAAAGAGACTTGGGGTTCATATACATAGATCATTAAAATGTCATGGACAGGTACAGAAAGTAATCAAAAAGGCTAATGGGATGCTGGCCTTTATATCTAGAGGACTAGAATACAAGGGGGTAAAAGTTACGTTACAGCTATACAAAGCCCTGGTTAGACCACACCTGGAGTACTGTGAGCAGTTCTGGGCATCACACCTTAGGAAAGATATATTTGCTGAGGTTAATTAGCCTGAAAATTGCGTGCTAAGCCCAGACTTTCAAACAGGCGTTTCTTATTCGCACAGCATCCAATTAGTGTCTGTTTTCACTCTTTGGCCAAAATACTCCCCCTAACCTTGATTTCAATGTTCAGAGAGCGAGCATTCTGCCCTCTTCTTTCTAAACACGTATTTGTTTTCATTTATAGGAGAGAGCTCTGCCCTAGCCAGTATCTGGGCACGAGCACAGCTCTTTCCCGGTCAAAGCTGTTGGAATACCATACAGGCAGGGGCTACGCACTGTAAGGGAGGTCTCAGGCCTGTGTTTGCAATGTAAGTGCATTCCCTGCGACATAGAATGGAACCAGAAAGCTCTGGTAGATGTGACAGACACAATGCAGGAGATATCGATGAATCCATTGCCCTCCTACAATGCCCTATTTAGGGCCACCCTCTCGTACTCCTCATTATCCAGGAACGTCGAATAAGACTTCATAAGACACCCATACTGTGGCACATGTAGGAACATGTTTTGGGGCTCATTCCATGGTTGCACTGAATTCTAATGTCATTTTCATGCGGCTTTTCAAGGCCACGTACTAAACTGACCCAGCTTTTAATGTGAAACATTCATTATTTTGTGAGTCCTTCGTTAATGTCAAAATAGGATTTTTGGAGAGGCTTTAGGGACGTCAAAGAAAAAACACCTTCAAATTGCACAGCTAGAAACACCACTAGAAATAGTCGCTCGATACCGCTAACACCAAGTGCAATTTAGAATGCAAATATTGAAACTGTAAATACTATTTGACAGAGTAGGGGATGTTTTTAGAAATTTATATAATTTGCAATCATTTTCCAAAAAAAAACTTACGGTGGCAGTATATGAAGTGGGTTATTTTACAGCGCATTATCACTCTTTCGTGTGTATGTAAATTCCCCACAAGGGTCATAATTTCCTCCCTGCTGACAAAATGGCATTTGCCGAGTACAAGTGTATGAAATTAAAGTGGATGCTACCATTTACATAACCCCTTTTAGAGAAAAAAATATGGTATAAATATACATACATCGTTTGTTTGAAGATTGTATTTATATCTCATATTTACGTTTCGCCCATTCTGTACAATGTTCTCTGACACAGTGATTCTGAAATTGAAATCAAAGAGTCCTACTGATGTTTTATTCTGCCAGTAATAAGCTGACGCTCCTCCCGCCAGTCTCTGAGTAGTGCAGTCACACAATATTGCGGTTCCCTGTAGGAAGCAACCTGGGAATTAATATGCAAATTATTTCAATTCAAAGGGAAGCGAGTACGAACGCTAATGAACACTAGAGCCTGGTGTTGATTCCTCTATGTGGCCATTCTTTTTAAAGATGTTAATATTACGTGCACATCGTTTCCTTCGTTGAGGGTTCACTTTTAGTGGAAAAAAAGGTTTCATCCCCTCCGTCCCACCCCACCACACACTCACACAGAACCGATGTAAGTAAGGTTACAACCATCCTACAGGCTCACGCTATGATACTGTAAACGTGACAGCTGAACGTGGAGGCACATTAATAAACCAGCAACTTCGCAGTCTTTTAAGACTCAAGTTGACCCATTCTGTGTACCCTAATGAAATACGTTTTGGACACGATCACATCCAAATATAGAAAACATTCACCTGACATATTTTCTGCGAATCCAGTGCTACATCGAAACTTGCTGTGAATTAGCAATGTATGTGGAAGTGGTCCTCGAGAAAACAAAGCGTGTATAATATTACAATGCAATTTCCCAAAAGTCGTGTCAGCTGTACCGATTTGAAACTAGGCTGAACTATCTGGCAAGCTAAGTTCTGTACTGTAGACATTTGAGTTTAGAGAGCGTATTTATGCTTATGAAGTCTTCTATAGTAAAATATTGCTGGCAAGAAACCTTTTTCAAATTAACGTGGAACCTTATTTTTCTATGTTGCCGTTTTAGTATTTTTGATAAAACACGTTGGTCACGTGACTATAGAGGCCGGTTTCATGTGTATTACATGGAACTTATGCAAATCTTATTTTTTTAAATACTTGTATCAATTCACTTGTCCATATCCTAAGTTAACTATTTCTTACATAGTAACAACTAAAGGTGCAAAGGTCTCAGATGAAAAACTCGGTTTACCCTCTGCAGTATAGCACAAATGAAAATGTAGGTGCAGTATAAATGGTTGGCCAAATGGTTATAAAGTATAAGCTTACTTTGAAGCAGTCAAGCTCTAAATGTTCCCTCATTTGTACTTAACAACAATACGGCCCATCTTGCTCTAAAATAAACGCCTGCGTAGGTTTTAAAAAAAATCAAAATATCTCCAGTAAAACATGTGAAATAACTCGCTCCATCAGACCTTAAAGTGAGGTCTTTATCTAACAGCATAAAAATTGCGTTCAGGTGCCTTATTAAAACCCAGCGCTCAATAGTTCAAAATACTGAATCTAGGCCTTAAATGTTAGTGCCCAAATGATGTTTTTTCTACTCTTAACTAATCCACTGGGTTTATTCATAAACTGAACAGATATCTGGGGTGCTGGCTGATATTTAATCCATTGCACCAGAAGTAGTTTAATCCGCTGACAGCAAAGAGAACACAAATACATTTGATAAAACTGATTGATAGTTTAAAAACTTTAAATCTATATTAATCTACTTTAATCAATCTGTTATGTTATAATTTAGGTGCAGACATTTTGGTTGTAGCTGTCGCTGTGTTTGTTGTAAGTATTTTTTAAAAGTTTGTTTTGCGCTTTGCAAGCTCTCCCCGTTTAATCTTTTAACTTAGCATGGATATGGGTTATTAATAATTTAATTTTGGTTTTGATGAAGTAGTTTATACCAAGAACCATTTAACATCAACCAAACACACACTGACCCATGTCTCCCTTCATTACAGCTTCAACTGGCTTTACAGTGCCTTTATATCTACATCAGATTTGCATTATATTTATTCCAAACAACTTTCTCGACAAATTCGACTTAAGCTCATCTGTTCTCCTGGAAATGAACAGCAAATTTCTTCGCAGATTTAGCACATACAAGTTGCAACGTGCGCATTCAGGAATAACTTTTCTTTGTTCAATGTCTACTCGAAAAAAAGACTAACTTATTTTCCACTCACACCGATCAATCAAATAGAAGAACTGGTGTCAATGTGCTAGCCACCCAAAGACCTTGATAGACCACAATAAAGCAGAAAGAAAACAGCTGATCCACAATGGGCCCGTCTAGACGAAGCCCCATCAGTCTCGCCAAATTTTTGTTGTCATTCCCATAGGGACTGTAATATAATTGTTCTGATGTCTGTGTTCATTCCCAGAGCTAAACACCATTCGGAATGCAGTCATTACATAGTGCATCTGGATGACAAAAAAAACACCTACTGCAACAATTCGGAAGCTTGAGTGGAGTGGATCACTAATAGTAAACACCTTACAACAACTAGAACCAGTCAAAGATGCTTAAAAGAAACCTTTTTCTTGGCTTCGCAAAATTATATTTCAAAATGTCAAATTACTTATTTCTCAGAATGCATTTCCACGGGCTGTAACTTGTAGTAAACACCGCTCATTTCTTTACAGGTTCATTTTTGAATCACGTGACGGATGGTACATAAAGACAGCACTACTGCCATCTTATTTGTTTAATTAAGATTCAGATGTCTGGAACATAATACAAACAAAGAGTGCAGTAAGTAAAATGGGACTGGATGTAAGTTTAATTTTGGCAGGTTTATCTGAAAAAAATGAACTGCGCGCAGCACGCCGAATGAAACTTGTTTGCGTGTTGGGTAAATGATTGAGACTTTTAAAAACTCTTCTTGAGCTAATCCGCCAAAACCTTTCATTACATCCGCAGCAGTCTTGACAATTCAATATTCAAACATTGGTTCTTGAGGGGTGGGGAGCCTTCGCTGCAATGGTGTCCTGTACAAAGTTTTAGTCATTGAACAACCGGCGTCAAAAATGATAGAACAAACATGTGAATGGGAAATCGATTCACATGGCAAATGTTGAATACATTTAATGAGGTTAAAGCCTTTTCAGCCTCAAGCTTTTTTGCGTCTTCTCGCACGTTATTCTCTTTCTTGCTCTCATTCTTTCTTCCTTTTCATCTGTGCAATTCAGAATATTCTAGGTCCCAATAGAAAACGTTTTAAAGATTCTCCCAATAAGCCCATCAACTCTAACACTGTAATTTTTTTAAAGGGCTGTAAAGTTATTGTCCGCATAACAACTTCAAATGCAAGTTTAAAGCTTTATTTGTTGAAAGTGTTAAATCCTAGGAAAGGGACAACAGACTACTGTATAAATTTCCCATAAGAATGAGGCCAAACCCCGAGGTAAGTGTTTGGAACTTTTTGTTTCACACTGTATGAACATTAAATCCAGTGTGGGATAACTTTTGGAACACAGGAGCATTTTTAAAAAGGACAGTTCTGAGTTGTGGACTTGCAGCTGCCTCATTCAAATTGAATGTGGGTTTTTTTGTGGGGGGGGGGGGGGATGAAGAGCGGGCTGTGAATGCTTTCAAATGAGAGATGAGGCATATTGAAAACTATATTAAATTACCCTGATTAACAATTTAGCCACGAACATGGGAGGTTTGCGCTCTTTATACCCAGGACTAGGGACTATTCATGCAAGCAGCTCAGAGGTCGAAAGGTTTCTGAAGTTCACAGGCTCGCTCTTTTGTTATGCTAACAGACAATATAGAATCAGCTGCTTAGTGGACCGTGAAATATAAATGATTCCTTGAGAACTTCGAATAACATGTCAGTCTGTCCTCAAATACCAGTGTTGTCCTCTCATTTCTGTCAGACTCTTGTAGATGCAGTGTCTTATAAAACCTAATAAAAGCCCATTTTGTAGTTCAATAATTATTTTCGAAGAGGATGCTGAATCCGAGGCAAAATGTGTCTTGGCTTGCTTAATAAGAATAAATAATCACTACACAAAGCCAAGTCTTGGTCAGTTGGAAGTTTTCAAAAGCTGGCCGATCATTTGGAGACGGTGTCAGGTTTCTCGTCATAAACTGTTAACAGCAACTGCAGGGTGCTGAGGCATCTATAACCATCCACCAATTGATTTACTGCAAAATGTTAGTCACACGCAAAACTTCAATGCAAAAATTTACATTGTGGGGCGCAAGCACACATATGGCCGTTCCCATCTGTAACGGAATCTCTCATATATACAAGGAAAGCAACGAGTACATCTTTGTCTTGATCCAAGTATTTCTTTTTCGAATACCACCCCGCCCCTTCAAAAAATCAGCAACATATCGCAAAAACTGTGCAAACATTCTGAAGTCGGTTGCAGAATTCTACATATAGGAAAACTTTCTGAGATACACATAGGTCGATACAGTTTTGTGCATACTAATAAGATCACTGCTTGGTGCATTCCAAAGTACGGCAATGTTTATGGATAATCAAGAAAAACAGGGCAAAAAAAAAGTGTCGGAATGAATGAAAACCTATGATGGTGACGAAGCAGTAAATAAATTCAATAAATAAAAACAAACAACAGAGCAATTTTCTATTTAAACAATTCCAATCACATAGGTTAATAGCAAGTGGGGTATCTGGACCAGTGTATCTGGATTAGGGGTTTGCCTGTCTGAAATAAATGAATTAATTGAACTGAAAAATACAATTTCCTCTTGTTAGGTCTATTGAATGTTCGTTCTTTCCCGCACACTCTTATTTAACCCACACACCTATCTGTAGAAATAGTCTTTTAGTCTTATGAGTCTATTAAAAAAAATCCCACTAATTTTGTCAACTACAATATAAAGTCTGACTCTCATATCTTTTTTTCTTGATTGTTGGATGGAGAATAGTGTATTTGGCATTTGGGAGACAGCAGTGTAAAGATGTTACGATCATTAGTAAAAAGGGACTTATAGTTTTCTAAAGTAAGCCACAATAGTAGTCTCAATGTTGATTATAAGAATCGATTAGTCAACGCATTACTACCAAAAACGATTTTTTTTTTCCATTTTGCGAATTTTATTTGGGGGTGAACAAGTTTACAGGCGATTATTTAAATTGTAGCGTTTATCACATACAAAATATTTTGTAAATGTACAATTACTTTTAAATAAATATTGCTATAGTTGCCAGAGTTCCTATAAGATGCTTCATAACACCATCATTGCATCGCTATTAGTTACAGCATTTTCTCTATGTTTTGTTTTAAACATAGAAGCACTGATAATTTGACATTATATAGATGCGTTCTACCTTAACCTCAAATAGCAATATAGTTAGGGAAAAAATATAATCGCCTTCCTACTTTTAAAAAGGAGGAAAAACTAAAGGGAAAATGGACACAAAACACACTTGGTTTTCAGTATATTTGAACTCTGTTACCATTGTAAATGTTGTTTTTGTATTTTTATAGTTTTGATGCATATGTAGCGGTTTAGGTTCAATCGCAAATAGCACAATTAGAGAACGGGAAAACTTTCATTAAATGCACAACACCTAATAATTTAGTGGCTATTACTATTTTATATTGAAAACTATTCTCTGAAAATATAAATAATTGTAACGTTTTGTTCCTATAAACAAATTAAGCGTATACTAATGTGACAACCTTATATTAGGATAGTGCTACTTTCTCACTTTGTATATGATATATTTACCTTTATTTAGAGGCTATTTAAATATGACCGTGTAGTCAAAAATAGATTTGAAAACAAACAATATTGTTTATTGAATAAAAGCTTTTGTTGATCTCAGTGGCTATCAAGACAAAACTACAATAGAATTCAGAGTTAAGCTTTCATAGACTATCATGTTAACATTGATTACTTGATATATTATCCTTCTTATAAACGATCTTACTCGTGTAAGGATAATTTGCTTTAAATTTGCGATATGTTTAATAAAGTGGCCCCGTATTTAGTATCCAGACCGCAGGGTATTAGCTGCTTTTAGCATCGACTCTTGCTCCTGGGGCACGTATCACCTTGACATTGGATATCTCTACTGTCAGGACTATTAGTGTTTTATAAAATTGTTTCCCCTTTCATTTCAGAGCTTCGGGTTTTAATTAGATTAAAGCGCTTCTTATCCAAGAGTAGGTGTAGTCAAATCAAATTAACGCACACATATTTCGGGGGAGAGGTGGTCCGATATGCTCTACTTTTGGCAACTATAGATTTGTATAGTGATAATCCCTGATATTTTAACCCCTTCACCATAGATATTTAATTGGTCTGATCAATCCACATTGGTACCACTTTTATGCAGTTCAGTAGTGAGGATTTTTGAAACAGTGGATTATTTGTAGATGAACCTCACCTGTCCATGCAACCTCCCGGAAAGCTTACTCTGCATTATTTATTAGTTTTCTTATTAATTGAGGATAGTGGGACCATTTGTAACGGGAAACTAGGAATAATAGAACAGTAGAAGTGCTTGCATTGATGACATTAAACATACCTTCGTTTTTGTAAAACTCAAGGTTTTCATAACTCCTTTCAATTCTTGAGCAACAAAACGTCATTTTTGCATGAAAGGACATGAGAACGCTTTGCTGTAGTAATCAAATTGTGCGAATTTACTTTTTAATACAGTAGTTCATTTCCACAGCAAGGCCGGGCTGCAGAAACACGTGATGTCTCTATAGCAGGTCTGTGCTGTGCGTGTGTGAAACATATATGATCAAGCTTAATACAGTTCAACAAACGAAGACAATGAAATGGTAACACGCATACTATAAATAAACTTTTCCATACGTTCTTAAGTTGAAATGTTTGTAGAAATTTGATACGCATGCCTATGATTCACATTTAAGTTGCTTACCTCCACAATAATTCTACAATAGGTGATTGGTTTGTGAGAAAAGGTGACAAAAATTCTTTCAATAATTTAGGGACAGCCTTATTTTTCTAGAGTTGCGATGTCTTTTAAAATAAAACATGTAGGGGATATTTAGTTTTGTGCCCACATTGTGCCTTTAACATAACAATAACTCGCAAGTTCATTGCTAAGAGGCACCTTCTAAAATGGTTACCCCTAAACTTACTCAATAGTTTGAAAACAGTTTAAAACAGAACAGCAAGACCCGTGTATGTGTATGTATATACGTAGGCAACTGATCAGTTACATGAGAAATCTAATTAAATACAGCCTAATTACGCCACTGAAATATCTCAGTTTGAACATTACATGTTATCTTCCCATCGACAATACTCATTTGACAACCAGTCTGTTATGGTATCATCCATAGGTAATCAGCATCGTCGCCTCATATGTAAACGTTGTGAATGTTGTCATTCTGCTTTCTTTAGCTGGTTCTTACACTAGGACGTTGTGCATGTGTTTACGAAGGACTTTATTCTAAATGTTGTTCTGGCAGACGAATGCTTGGACTTGCATTTTTGTCACCGAGTAGCTGCAATCAGCTCTGCTTCTTTCCTTTATCTTTTACACCGTGCAGAACATCAGCACACCCCACAGAACCTCTGGACTGGGACACACCTATCCTTTACTTTTTGTACCTCTCTCCTCACTTTCTCGATTTTACAGCCATCTGCATTATTTATATTTTAGGTTGAGATACCTGAAATAAATACATTATTTGTGCATCTTTTTTTTAAACAGCCTTTTATTTATTTTATTGTATACTCGAATAAGGCAGGCCCATGTCTACAGGTAACTGATATGTCAAGGGCACCAATTTGGAACTTTATGTAAACGGTTCCTATCATTTTTTGCGTGTGCTTGTAAAATTGCTCCCTGGAAGATTTCCAGACCTTTGTCACTTTTCACTCAGCCCTAAATTACACATTGATAACTATAATAAAGTATTACAAGTGGAATTGATAAACATTTCTTTTTTCTCTTTTTAAGCTTCTTTAAGAGGAACTATTTTAGATAAAAAGAACAATAATAATATTTCCATGAGGTTTATATCTACGTTAACAGAGTTCTGTTTTGCTGTCGTAATACAAAGCAGAGTCTATTTGATTTAAATTAGTCGGTTTGCTTCTACTCTACTCTTTCGCTATAATGCTAAAAGGGATCATTTTCTTGGTGATATGGTGATCAGCCCAAATAGATTTTATTGCGAGAAAAATTGGATTATTTGTTACGGTTTTGTGAAACGCATGGTATGAAATATGTTTCCAATTTATAGAGTTTTGACATATTATAAAATACATTAATTACTTCTATCATATTTTGCAGAGTTGTGTAGGTTACGAATTACTTTGTCTTCCTGTAAGCTTGGATTTCTGTTAGTTCATTGATTAAAGCTCAATGTTTACATTTTTTTTTAAATTTTATTTAAAAGTATAATAGTTCAAACAAAACTTTTGAAGACAGTATCTGAAAAAAGATGTCTCCCAAAATGAAATTATGCTAATTGTATAGACGAACGCTCCACTGAGAATTTTAAAATATTTAATATATTTATGATACATTAAATCTGCATACACTGACACCTGGGTGTACTCACCTTTGTTTGACAACCTTTCTGTTCTAAAAGTCCATTTTGCTGCACGGAACTCCCAAAGCATTAAACAAGGACTAACCGCGTGGATTCAGTTAATGTTAGTAAAACCAAGCAACCTTAATCAGCATGCTGATTGCATCGCCAACTAACAAATAATTTACTACACAGAGCATTGCATTTCATTCCATTAAAACCTCGTTAGATTTTCTGTTCTGCAGTGCGATTTTTTTTTTCGTTTGCAATGTGGACACTTGAAAAGAATTAACATTTGTAGAATCTGTGCTAAATGTTTCAATGTAAAGGATTTTGGACAAAGATTGTAATGCACAAAAAATCACGATTGTGTGTGAAGATTTAGATAATGTGGGTCTCGCATCTATTCCAAGAAAACTGCGGTAGGCATCGAAACATTGTGCACGAAGAAATCATTTAAGATGTTTATGTTATGTTATATTTTGCACGAAAGGATATAGCTACATACACAAAGTATATCTAAATATACATACACCTGATGTATCCAGATATATACACGCGCACATGTGTACATACCGTGACATGTGTGTTTGCATTTGTATATTTGGCAGTTATGGATATATGGCATAAGAGATTCTGAATTTCTTATGAAGTGTGTAAAGTTGTAGTAGAAATGGTTTTATATTCAGTTTTTTCTTGTTTAAGACCAACATACAAGAAAGATGCTAACGGAATTATAGAGCACCAACGCTGAAGTTTAGAATTATTTTGTTCTTTGCATTTCTCTGCGACATCAAAAGTAACTTTATAAATTTAGTCTAATATCGAAATCTTTGTTATATGAGTATTTCAAGTGGACGACACAAATTCAAAATATGTCTCCTTGGTGGTGCTGGAGCGATTGGAGACGCAAGGGACATGAAAACACAATCTACAATTTACTGCATGTTCACTGAATTGATTGCACAAAGCCATTGTACACAGCAGTGTGTAATCTTTGCATTTTCGGATCCGTCTGTAAAATGATGCAACGTGTCGATTTATATTCGTTCGTTCCAGCTTTATTTACAGAAAATTCCTATTTAATTTTACAAACAATTGGCTTTAAATCCAAATGACCACGAATCGTTTCTGCAATATGAAGTATGTAACCATCGAATAATTAATTTAATGTACTATATATACACCTTTTTAATTGTCATATATATATATACAAATGAGACAATTAAAAAGTTAGAATATATGTAATTTTGAGATGGCACTATCATAAACGGTATGATACTGGAAAACGCCAGGTTTTTAGAATAAAACCACTCATCTACCACGCTAATTAACATACAGTCATGAACTGCTAATTATGTTCATGCACATTTGGGTCATTGTGCGTGAGTGGCGTGATGTGCCGAACGATCTCAGCTGTTCAGATTGTTGCTGTACTGCACTGCCCTCTGCTAATACTGAAATCACTGTCTGTGTCAGGTGTAGTTCTGCATGCTTCAGCAGTTGTCTCATTCGCATCCATTCAAGTAAAGCAACTCTTACAAGTAACAGCTTAAATGTCTACAGCTTACGCTGCAGCAAAGTGGAAAACAACCGATCTCACCGAAGACGCTCTATTCATTCTCACACTCGATGACACCCAGCTATAACACCGCACTTCATTGCCACTATTACTAATTGAAATTCAGTTCAATTAACATTTCAGTGCCGTTTGCAGAGGCTGGATTTTTTTTAAGTTATTCATTAACTACTTTAACGATTTCAAGGGTTGAACCTCTTACAGAGAGGGGGGTTGTTGCAATTTATATTGTACAGTGGATTTGAAAGCATGTCAGGTAACATTAAAAAAATGAATAATCAATCGCCACATCATATATGTAGGAGATAACAACTGATTTATCCCAGCTCTATGCTCAAGGCCATGTTTCAAAACAGAAGGAGTTCTACCTAGTCCAATTCCAATGTCTAAAATATTGAAAGAATCAATTTTACATCCCATTTACTGGTAGGTATTGCATAAATAAAATGCGCCATGCACTATGGCGTTTTCTGCTGCAATTGCTGTTAGTTCTCTGGGTCATTGTGCGGTGTCACTAGTAGGATAAACCCCTGGTGCTAATGCTCATATGTCGTCTATATTAAATTATTCGCATTGTTTCTGCAAATCTCGGTGAGATTCTGAGGGAGTTACAAACCTGTAGAAAAAAAATATTTTCTAACATTACACGATTTAGCTGCAACTGTAATGGAGCATTTAAATAATATACACCCACAGTAGTAGCAATTCCGCCTTGATATGTGATCTCACCTTAAGCACATCAGTTTATTAATGCCGACTCTAACATGTTTATTTGAATTTTAGAGAAAGGCTTTAGATCAGAGGACTGTTTGCAAAGCCTGGCCGCGTTCTATAGCATGCATTGGTATATTCTGTACCTATGGAATTAGTACATCATTTCGCAACGTCAGTCCCCAGGTGAGTCTGAAGTCTAATGAGGCTGAAGAGCCTGGGAAACCCCTCTAGAATTATTGCAGCCGCAGGATTTGGCATGTCCATCCTTAACATCCCTGCTCCCTTGATAATGAGAATTTGTTTATGTGCGAACTTGATAGGTGACCTTTGCAGTTAGTTGCTTGCTAATTATGGCCAAATTTCATTTTGTTATTGTGTGCAAGTCCAGTACTTAAACTTGACCCTAGAATCATTTTCTCCTGGATGCTTTTTCTCCTAGAATTTAACTGCTGTTTCTATTTGAGACCCGATCTTTTACTGTAACTGATCCCTGCTTCCTGTAAAATTCGCTTGCATCTCTGTACTCGTCTCTTTCGTCTTCAAGTCAAACTACTTAGTTTCACTGCAGATGAAGGAACCCAAAACTAATTTCAGTGTTCCCTTTTATGGAATATCATCAGACTTTGTAGGCTATTCTGACTGATAAAGACTGAGGGTCAAGATTCAACTATGTCTAACTGTCATGCAATTCAACTAAGATGGCACAAATAGCTAGGGAAATCTAATGGTTCAGCTAAGGTGCTTGACGGACCTATCCCCCATCATTTTTTGGTGCCCAGTTTTATACTGCAATCTTCTTGACCCTAAAGGGACATAAAAAGTAAATCGACCCTGTAACTTTCTCCAGCCCTATATCCCCATCTGAACACTCCTTTCTTCTAACAGTTGGCTTCTTATAAAGCTGCCCTCCCTTCACCCCACCATTGGCAACAAAGCCTTCAGCTACATGAGTCCTACTCTAGAATTCTGACTCTCATAAACCCCTCCATCTATCCACTTCACTCTCCTTTAAAAACCTGATAACAATACATCTTTTGGAACAAAATTTTGGTCATTCCTCCTAATCTTTATTGACTCAGTGCCGATTTTCCATATAGGTATCTGTGAATTGCCTTGGGAAATCCTTTATGTTAAAGGTGCTATATAAATACAAGTTATTGTCATTGGCTCAGAATTTTCTGGAACGGCGCAGTTGGACACAAATGTCATAACCTTTGTGCACCCCAATCCTCCAATGGTGAATTTACGCCAAAATTTGCTGGAGAACTCATTAGAATATGACACAGCGAGGACAGTGGTGATTCAGAAGTGGCATAGCCAATGACCAATCTATTGATCTCTTAAAACTAACAGTGAAAAAGATAAGAAGATGCAGTAATCTCCAGCTAAGATACCATGCTGTATTAAATTAATTATTTGGGTATTTATCCAAAATTAAATGTTAGAGCATAAATGATTAAAGAGAGCTGGACAATTGAAGATCTGTCATGCACTGCAAGAGTCCAATTAGAAAGAGCAACCAGGAAGTGCTCAGGAGATACCTGGAGATATATTACCAATTCATTTCAAATCCTGTGCTCACAGATAGGCTGAATGAGCCATTAAGCTAAAACAACGATAGTGTCTTTTAAAAAGTTATTGTCAAAGGTCTTGATATTTGAAAAGGGTAAAAATTCTGCTTTTGGGTTGGCCAGTGTATTCAACTACAGGGTATTCGGCCGGCTCTGCTATCTGCACATACATATCTCAATTTGTGTTTACTCTACTAAATATAATTACCATTAAGGTAGTTGTGCTCACTGACCTACATTGGCTCCCAATTCAGTAAAGTCTTGATTTTAAAATTCTCATCCTTGTGTTCAAATCCCTCCATGGCCTTGCTCCTCCCTATCTCTGTAACCTCCTACAGCCCCACAACCCTCCAAGAACGATGTGTTCCTACATCTCTGATCTAATGTGCAGCCCCACTTCCTTCGCCCCCACCATTAGTGGCTGTGCCTTCAGCCACCTAGGCCCTAAGCTCTGGATTTCCTTCCCTAAACCTCTCTGCCTCTCTCTCCTCTTTTAAGACGCTCCTTAAAACTTACCTCTTTGACCAAGCTTTTGGTAACTTGTCCTAATGGCTCCATTGGCTCAGTGTCAATTTTTGCCTGATTACGTCCTGTGAAGCGCCTTGAGATGTTTTACTACATTAAAACTACATTGTGCACAAATCTTTGAAGGTGGCAGGACAGGCTAACAAAGCAGTGAATAAAGCATATAGGATCCTGGGCTTTATAAACAGAGTACAGAAGCCAGGAAGCTATGCTAAACCTATATAAAACATTAGTTCGGCCCCAGCTGGAGTATTGTGTCCATTTTTGGGCACCACGCTTTAAGAAGGATGTGAAAGCTTTGGAGAGGGTACAGAAGAGATTTACTGGAATGGTTCCAGGGATGAGGGATTACAGTTACGTGGATAGACTGGAGAAGCTGGGATTGTTCTCCTTAGAGCAGAGAAGGCTAAGAGAACATTGGCTAGAAGTGTTTTAAATCATGAAGGGTTTAGAGTAAATAAAGATAAACTGTTTGCAATGGCTGAAGGGTCAATAACCAGAGGGCACAGATTTACGGTGATTGGCAAAAGAACCTGAGGTGACATGAGGAAAAACTTTTTTATGCAGCGAGTGGTTAGGATTTGGAATGCACTACCTGAGAGGGTGGTGGATACAGATTCAATAGTAGCCTTCAAAAGAGAATTGGATAAATACTTGAAGGAAAAAAATTACAGGAATATGGGAAAAGAGTGGGGGAGTGAGACTAACTGGATTGCTTTCTGAAAGAGCCGGCGCAGACTCGATGGGCTGAATGGCTTCCTTCTGTGCTGTGATTCTATAATTCTATCCTATGATTCTATAATTCTATGAAAGATGCTATATAAATGCAAGTTGTTGTGGTTTAACACTTATTAAGCCAGTGCCTTTTTCAGCTTGTTGAATTTCTCCAATGAAAGTTTGCATTCCTCTTCCTTCAATACAGATCATGCCGTTGCCAGGTCACCTGTTCTGGTTCAGTCTAAGTGATCAAAGCAGTGTTAATGCAGCAAATTGAACATCATCATTGATTTTATATGATAATTACATTCTCACTATTTCAGTGAGTTTATGCCAGAATGGCGCAGAGAGCTCCAAGAGATTTTGGCATGGCGCAAGTAACGGCTTGAGACACTTAGGCCACAATCTCCTTGAAAATCTATGCCATAGTAATGGCGTACATTGTAGATGTGCCTTTACTATAGTGAAAGGTTTCAGCAAATTCAGACCCTTTGATTCTTCTGATTCCTATCTAGTAGTAGTATCATTGCTGGAAGAAGTCACATCACTATAGGAATAGGAATATACAATTTGTTACGTGGGCACAATCATCAACATTCTGATATCAGGGCATCAGGTCATGGAATGGTTTGAGCCATCACAGTGGAGAGTTTGAAGTCATGGAAAGGATGATGGAAGCAATGGATATTTCCCTTACTTTGAAATGAGTACAATTTTAACCACCTTCATAGAATATAGGAAGGGTTTATTGAAGTTTCTTGATATCAACAGAGCAATAGAGGTTGAATTCACACTCCACAAGTTTAGCGTTAGCATGAAGTAGTTTCCACTAAATTTGGAGTGTAAATCAGATGTTAAGATCCAAAGCAAAGCAGAGTGAGACTACTTCAGCTTTCTTCCGGTGTCAGTTTGGGCCCTGTTGCCAGATACAAACTGCTTTTCCACTATAACTGCAGTGACGCTGTGAAGCTAAACCACTTCTTATCGATGCTACAAATTAAGTCTGACTGTCCTGTTTGATGCGTAGAGTACTTGTTTATCAAAAAAGCTTAGTTGAAGCCATCTGATCCAGGGTTTCTGGATGTACATCTTGAATAAATTGCTTGAAATATTAGGGTTATTTCTTTCTGTGAAATGATTGAAGATTTAGGTCCACTCACTGGGAGAGTTGGATCCCAAAAAGAATTAAGGTCTCTCCTCATGCTACACATTGTGAAGTGTATATTTTTTCTTGGAAGTTTCTGAATTGGTGATTAATATCTTTAAAATGGGTTATCACTTTATCCTTGGAAGTAAACAACCACTTAGAACAACTATTTTAAGAAAATGTGCTGAAAGTTTATATGTTCCCTGTACATGGTCCAAAATATGCACCATTGGCCTTAAAGAGGGTTAGTAATAAGACTGTGCACATCCACTTTAAAAGTGCTAGGTTGGTTTTGCTTCTAAAATGAAACCTTGCCCAATACTGTATTCATCACTTCTATATCTTTGATTCACCCCTAGGGTAGCTATATGACACTTAACAAATTATATAATTGCCACCATGACAATGTTCAGATATAGAATGTGAAAAATAAAATGGAGAAAAAAGTCACTTGTGGTGAATAATAGAACTATTTCTGTCTCCCTCACAACAGCCACAAGTTAACCATAAGCATACCAAAAATAGTGGGGAACCAAAGGGCTAATAAGAGTGAGGAACTTAAAGTAATTAATATCAGTAGAGAAAAAGTACTTAAGAAACTAATGGGGCTAAAAGCCGACAAATCCCCTGGACCTGATGGCTTAGATCCTAGGGTTCTAAAAGAGGTGGCTGCAGAGATAGTGGATGCATTGGTTGTGATCTTCCAAAATTCTCTAGATTCGAGAACGGTCCCAGCGGATTGGAAGGTAGCAAATATAACCCCGCTATTCAAGAAAGGAGGGAGAGAGAAAACAGGGAACTACAGGCCAGTTAGCCTGACATTAGTCGTTGGGAAAATTCTGGAATCCATTATTAAGGAAGTGGTAACAGGGCACTTAGAAAATCATAATATGATTAGGCAGAGTCAACATGGTTTTATGAAAGGGAAATCGTGTTTAACAAATTTATTTGAGTTTTTTGAAGATGTAACTAGCAGGGTAGATAAAGGGGAACCAGTGGATGTAGTATATTTGGAGTAACCAGTGGATGTAGTATATTTGGATTTCCAAAAGGCATTCAATAAGGTACCACATAAAAGGTTACTATGCAAGATAAGGGCTCATGGGGTTGGGGGTAATATATTAGCATGGATAGAGGATTGGTTAATGGATAGAAAATAGAGAGTAGGGATAAACGGGTCATTTTTCGGTTGGCATGCTGTAATTAGTGGGGTGCCACAAGGATCAATGCTTGGGCCTCAGCTATTAATGACTTAGATGAAGGGACCAAGTGCAATGTATCCAAGTTTGCTGATGATACAAAGCTAGGTGGGAAAGTAAGCTGTGAGGAGGACATAAAGAGCCTGCAAAGGGATATAGACAGGTTAAGTGAGTGGGCAATAAGGTGGCAGATGGAGTATAATGTGAGAAAATATGAGGTTATTCACTTTGGTAGGAAGAATAGAAAAACAGAATATTTTTTAAATGGTGAGAAACTATTAAATGTTGGAGTTCAGAGAGATTTAGGTGTCCTCGTACAGGAAACACAGAGAGTTAGCATGCAGATACAGCAAGCAATTAGGAAGGCAAATGGCATGTTGGCTTTTATTGCAAGGGGGTTGGAGTACAAAAGTAAGGAAGTCTTACTACAATTGTACAGGGCTTGGGTGAGACCACACCTGGAGTACTGTGCACAGTTTTGGTCTCCTTATTTGAGAAAAGACATACATGCCTTAGAGGCGGTACAACGAAGGTTCACTAGATTGATCCCTGAGATGAGAGGGTTGTCCTATGATGAGAGATTGAGTAGATTGGGCCTATATTCTCTGGAGTTTAGAAGAATGAGAGGTGATCTCATTGAAACATTTAAGATTCTGAAGGGAATTGACAGGGTAGATGCTGAGAGGTTGTTTCCCCTGGCTGAAGAGTCCAAAACTAGGGGGCATAGTCTCAGGATAAGGGGTCGGCCATTAAAAATAAGATGAGGAGGAATTTCTTCACTCAGAGGGTTGTGAATCTTTGGAATTCCCTACCCCAAAGGGCTGAGGATGCTGAGTTGTTGAGTATAATCAAGGCTGAGATAGATAGATTTTTGGACTCTAGAGGAATCAAGGGATATGGGGATCGGGCGGGAAAGTAGAGTTGAGGCTAAAGATCAGCCATGATCATATTGAATGCCGAAGCAACTCGAAGAGCCTTTTGGCTTACTCCTGCTCCTAATTCTTATGTTCTTATTCAGATAGCTATTGGCAGAAGTGCCATCCAGCTTACATACAATATTGAAGTAGTAAGTGGAGTGATTCTTTCATAAAGTTGCCAACACTGAATTTAAAAATTTGTTTTCATTTTCTATGGTTATATCACATCAATGAGCTAAATGCTCCTACTAGCTCCTTGGCTCACCAATAAAGGATTGGATTTGGGATGAAGACTGCCTGTCAAATTTTCCTTTGGATGAATTTATGTGCACATGAAAGTTCGCAATTTTAATTTACCTCTTTCCAGTGTGCTGCTATGGCAAGACAGCAACATGCATTTTCACCTCAAGCAGCTGCATCCTCGTATGAAATGCATGCTCATCATTAAGGAACCCTTCAGCTTATTTTAAACAAGGTAACCCATATTACTGCCCGACAAACCTTCCATATTCCAAGGAAACCTTTCATTGACTTGCATGCTGTGTGTTATTGCTCTACTTTTTTGAGATGTACAGTAGCCAATTGCATAGCTAGCAATGGCAGGACTCATGAAACCACCAGCACTTCACTAATTTCTTCATGATTGCAGGAAAAAGAAGCCCACATCAAAGAGGAGAGGTTTGCATTTGGCAGTGGGACATCTAACCTCAAGCCTCTAACACCCCTGGAGGAATAAACACTGGGGTTTGTGGGACAACACTCAATAGAACCCATTGCAGAGGGTTAAGCAGGTGGCCAACCAGCATCTCCAGTACCTATTATTGCTACTTTTTCTCCCATCCATGAATTTGTCACACACCCAGGATTCTGTCAAAAGTAAAATTAGCAGGTAACTCTATATCACAGCATGATAAGTTTTCACTAGTAAAATGTGTTGCAAAGGGCCTGAATTTGCTGGAATGGCTGTTTGGTGGCTTATGCTGTTAATTGGACATTTGCGCTTTCCCTTCATATCGCACTGTACTTACGCCACAATTTCCAAGGTCAATGACGAATCAGGGACCTCATGCATGGCGCAGCCAATGGCTTACCCCGCATAACTCAGAGTGAGGCGTGCCATTGGGAGGTAAATGAGTTGCAACTTCTGAAATCACCTTAAATCAATGTTAAAATGTTTAAAACATTTTTTTAAATGGCTGTAAAACAAAATCTTTATGGTCTGCATATCTCCTTTTCCACAGAAGTATTACAGGAAGATTGAAAGAAAAGATTGCAAAATTTAGTGTTTCAAATGACATTCGCTCCCTGTACACTTGCTGGGGGGAGGCACTAGTCAGTTCGGTTCAGTCTCCAACCATGTGCCTCAAGTGACACACCTGCTCCTCCTCCAGGCAGTCAAGTGCAGGGGAATGCCAAGTGGATAGGCCATTACAATGCTTTCACCTTCCTTATATGTAGAAAATGAATTGCCTTCAGTCACTAACAGGACCCTGGCTAGCAAAACTGGCAATAAAAGATTACCAAAACTGAGAGAATTTGGAAAATAAAACGCTGAGAACAATTTCCAGACTGCTGGGGTGAGGCTCCATAGATTTAATGGTACCTTTGTTGGCCTCCCAGGTTGAGTTCTATATGAGGGCCATAAATCAGGTCACTCACACCATTATTTTTCAGTTTAAGTGGCTGTGTCATAAATAAAGGCATAAATCCAGCAAATTGGTGATTGCCATTGACTTCAATGATGCCCAGAAATTATTTGCATGTAGTCAGAGCTGCTGGCACAAATTGGCATTCCAAGGCAGAGCAAGAAAATCAGCAATCTCCTATGTGGAAGCCAACAGTGGGAGCTGGGAGAGGGGCTGAGGTGATTCCAGGAAGGGCCTCACATAGGCCAGCTGCAGACCAGAGGTTTTTTTGTGGGCACAAGAAGAGCATTCCTGCTCCTCCTGGTCCTACAGAAATAAAAGTCAGAAAGAAACTTGGGGTGTTTTCTGAATGCTCCTTCATCAGTCCCTTTAAGGACTGCTGGTTAGGCCACTCAATTCTGGGACAAACATGCACAGTACATGCTCCGCCCATTTGTATCTGAAAATTTCAATTGGGGTCTTATGTATGTCATAAGACCCTGATTTATATATTACAAGTGGCCTTCCGCCTGAAGCAGACAGGTGCTCTGGTCACCCATCTCAACACCCTATTCAAGATGGCAGCAGTTAAAACGCCAGCGTAAAGTGGGTGGTAAGTAATCCAATGCCATTTTCAGACTGCTCCTGCCCCATTTATGCAAGTGGGAACCTTTAAAATCGGCCCCAGAGGCTGGAAATTGAATACGTATTTGAAATGGAAGAATATAAAAGGATATAGGGAAAGCGTATGGAAATGGGATTAGAGTAGATAGTTCCATTTGAACAGGTTGCATCAGAAGAGGCATGATAGGCCAAATGGCTTCCTTCTGTACTACAATTTCAATGATTCTATTATTAAGGTCATTATATTTGGCCTTTTGTTGTGTATTTTGAGATGCCTTTTTAGCACAATCAAGAAAAAATATCGTAAAAATAGTTCACTGTGTTGTACATTGATAAAGCCATTTACAAAACTACCCTCATTATAATGAGCATTTATTAGAGTAGAGTCAAATTGTTGCAGCCTAGATGTGCAGGTAATGTAATTCAAACAAATGGGATTTAGTCAAGGTTTGTTACATTTTGAATAATTAAAATGTTGAAGTGATAGTGAGATGCAGGATATTTTTGAACAATGAAGACAACATACAACCTGGTTGAATTAATTACATAACATTATTAATATCATGAAAGTGAAAGAAAAAATGATATCCTGCTTTCTGCTAAAGACAGATTCAATTAAAGCAAAGTAGCGTTCAAAAATAATATTGCAAAAAAAATAAAGACTTGCATTTGTATAGCACCTTTCACAACCTCAGGTCATCCCAAAGCGCTTTACAGCCAATTAAGTACTTTTTGAAGTGTAGTCACTGCTGCAATGTAGGAAGCATTGTGAATTCACTCAGAAGGTCTGGGAAGCAAGAGCCAAGTCTAGTCTGCTGAATTTGCAGATAGTTTCACTATTTTAGGTTCTACATAAACATTACGTACTGCTAGGTGAAAACAATCTCAAAACAAAACTTAAACAACAAAGATTAATTTCCTTTTTAGAAAAATGCCATGAAAAATTAATTTAAAAAGTATTAAAATGTATTCTAAAGCTGAAGAAAGGTAAAAGGCCTGAGAGCTTCACTGCCCACAGTTGACCCAATCCTTTGGGGCAAATGGGAGTGCAATCCCATACTAAGCCGCTGGAAAATCATTCATGCTTTATTTAAATGTATTATAATATTTAAATGATGCTCTAGGTCATTTTCAATCATACAACTTTAAGCAGATATAAAAGGCCTGTGCTCGGTGCTAAAGTGCCACAGATCCAGCTATATAGAACTAAGCCAGATTTTCTGCTTCTACATTGTCTGTTCTGTTCCTATGAAACCAGCCATATCAACTGGAAAATATACCTTTTGGTATCAGTCTGTTCATTTGATGAATTGCTGATCGGTTAGCCATTATCATTAGCAGTAACAAGTGGCAATCTGATTCTCTTTGTTTTGCTGATATGTCTGAGGAAGTTAACTCATCTCAACTGATAACCGATGACAGCCCAATGTCATTTAGAAGTGACATGTCAGAAGATACAAGCTTCAGGTTCTCTATTGCAGCACAGACACACAGATTCCTCGAGAAGTGTACTTCGTTCCATGCATCGTCCAATTGATGAATGACCTGGTGGATGTGATCAGAAGTCATGTCAGCACCAATTTTGTGAGGCCATACTGGCGGTGCAGGGTCTCGCTCATAGCAGGTGGGGGCCAGTAAATATCGCGCCTGATTTGCAGCGTGCTGCATTTTGCGATGGCCAATTCAGAACAAAAAAACCCACACTAAAGGCATGCATGCGTCTCATTAAAATATTTAAACAAATGAAAGTGGTCCCTTGGCAAATCTTGTGACTTCAGGTAAGGCATCACTTACAGCTCATCAAAAAAAGTGCATGAGAATCATGGGATCTTGCCCACTTAGAAGCAGGCCTCTTAAAGGCAGATGACAGTTTCACTTGCTGGCAAAGACTGATTTATTTTGAATTTTGAATCACATTTTCCTGCATTAGTTAGTTTTGCTGGATAATCTACCATTTTTGCATTTTCCATTCTTCCAATACTTTCATTATTCTTGGTTGTCGCTGCCATTTAAATCATACCCTAGAAAGCGGGAATTCCTTTAGTGGTTCCCATACTATTGCACAATTTGGACGGGCAACAATAAGGGGCAAACAAATGCAGGTGCAATTACACTTAAGGTGCTTTGTCCTCATCTGTCACTACCTTGGAATCAGTGTTTATAGATACCTCCACACTTACTTGGACATGTTTAGAGGAGACCTATTTTCACTGTCTCCACTTCAGGAGAGAAGCTGCTACAGAGCTGGACCATCAACTACGGGATGACTTACAGACAACTTCTGGAATAGGATGGCTCTTTCTGTAAAAGTGAAGGTTTTCACAGAATGAAGCTTTCATGCTATTGGATTCTTCCACATCAGAAGACATCTACCTCATCAGGCAGTCTGCAGTGCACACATTTATCGAACAAATGACAATGCAATGCTTGCAAACAGCAACAACTTCATCACTTTCCCTATGGAAAAGAGGCATCAATTGGACAGGGCATAGAGCTATCACCAAGTGGCAGCGTTCCCTTAAATGCAAGGCATTACAGATGGCACCCAGGTGAACACCAAGACTCCTTCTATAAATCCTATGACCTACATGAACAGCAAAGGTTTGCATTTAATTAATGTTCATGCAGTATCTGACCACAGAAACATCATTTGGGACATCAATGGCCATTATCCAGAAAGCAGACATAAACAAAAAGGAAAATACTGAAGAAGGTGGAAATCTGAAATAAGACAAAAAAAACTGGAAATACTCAGAAGATCAGGCAGCATCTGTGGAGAGAACAGAAGTTGATGTTTTGAATATAACCCCTTCCTTATGTAGGATGGTTGTGTAGGGGAGAAGGAGCAAGTTGGTGCTTGGAGTGGGGATCCCCCATTGGAACACTGCTGGCAGGATGATCTGTATCCTTGTTTTCCAACTGCTTTTTTCTTCCACCAGACTCCTGGGCCACTGGAGCATGCTCCGCTTTGTCAGTTTTTCATGCTTCCCTTTCTCACTACATGTCCCCTCTTAGCTATTTGCACATTCTCTGTATCTTGAATGACTCCTATTTCTTTGTCATCTCTCATTCTGCCTCCTTTTGTCTCATGCAAATATCACTTCTGCCATTTAATCATCTCTTGTTCTTCACCTAACACTTTACAGGTCATTCTATTTTGTTTCCTGTGTGTGGATTGTGCCATGGCGATGGCCCCACAAAATATGTGTGCAAATGTGAACATCACAGTTACCTTTGCTTTCTTCCTGATACCACCAAATGTATTCCTCATTTGCAGCCAGGTATAAGAAATATGGATGGCTGCATTGACTCAATAGGCAACCTCTCATATAGCTTGAAACTGTGCTTTTTCAGAAAGCTGGGCCTCAGCCACAAATAGGGTATCCTCCTTTGATGTACCTGTGCAACTCTTCAGCGTCAAAGGGAGAAAAGTTGCTCACATGTTTCCACTGTACCACTGTTAACAATTGGTCTATTTTCTGCCACCAACTCACCTTCCCTTTTAATGACAAGCTGCAACTCTTTAAGAGCGACTACCTTTTTGATGTTGTGCTCCCCTTTAAATTTAAACACGCATCTTCCCACCACTGCTGCCTTAGCAACACTGGACACAGGAATGCAAGGTGTTCCTGATATCCATCACTGCTAAGACATTCATGCTGGGAAATCTTTGATGATATAATTATCCTTAAATTTGAATACACTCATGGGAAATCCCACAAGTGGCAGCAGCAGTAGACGGGTGGAAAATCCAGCCCTCTGTCAATCCACAAAACCACATTCATAATGCCAGTACTAAAGATTTGTATACTATTTCTAGTAATAGTATTCCTAGCTGGCTGGATTTTTTTGTGAGCACAGGAGGAGCTTCACCCATTTCGAGGTCCTATAACTGGCTTAGGACTGCCTAAATATGGCATCAGGCAGGCCTTTGACGTCAATGTTCCGGCCAAGGTCGCCCCCTACCCTATTTTCAACTGTTGAGTACTAGTTTTCATATTCAAAATGGGCGGCCGTGAGTAGAATTTCTTCCCAGTAGCAGTGTGGTCAAAAAGCACTTGCTAGGTATTTAGGCAGTTGCATCCGGTTGGGCTTACCTAAGCCCAAAAATGTCCCGCCTGTGTTTTATTTGTATATCAGGTGGTGGGACCAGAAAAATAGTTGGAACATGGACAGATGCATTGTGAGTCATGAATATATAGAGTCATAACGGCACAGAAGGAGGCCATTCGGCCCATCGAGTCTGTGCCGGCTCTCTTTGGAGCAATCCAGTCAATCCCATTCCCCCACTCTATCCCCGTAGCCCTGCAAGTTTATTTCCCTCAAGTGCCTATCCAGTCTCCCCTTGAAAACATTGAGTGTCTCCGCTTCCACTACTTCCGTCGGCAGCGAGTTCCAGTTTGATGGGCAACACGGTGGCATAGTGGTTAGCACTGGTGCCTCACAGCGCCAGGGACCCGGGTGACTGTCTGTGTGGAGTTTGCACATTCTCCCCGTGTCTGCGTGGGTTTCCTCCGAGTGCTCCGGTTTCCTCCCACAGTCCAAAAATGTGCGGGTTAGGTTGATTTGGCTATGATAAATTGACCCTTAGTGTTAGGGGGGGATTAAATATGTGGGGTTATGGGGATAGGATGGGATATGTTAGGGGGAATTAAATACGTGGGGTTACGGGGGTAGGGTGGGATATGTGTACTGTGGGGATTAAAGCAGGGACAGGGTATTGGATTTGGATGATCAGCCATGATCGTATTGAATGGTGGAGCAGGCTCGATGGGCCGAATGGCCTACTCCTGCTCCTAGATTCTATGGGGTAAAAATTCACTTGGTTGCGCCTCCCGTTAGCGCCTTAAGACGGCGCTAATGGGGCGCAAAGCCGCTAACGCCCGGGCGCAGTGATGTTTGCGCCGCTCGGGAACTTAACTAGAGATTGTGCGGCGGCGCTAAACTTTACCGCTGCGACCACCTGCGTGTGCAGATTGTGACGTCATTCCATGGTGCAACGCCCTTGTGGCGCCCCGGAGCGGAAATTGAGTGGCGCCCCCTGCCTTACCGCCTGGCGCATCCAACGACCAGAAGACTGGAACGCTATCAATCGCTGTGGGGCTGGGGGGGGGGGGGGGGGGGGGCGCTATTTAAAGGGGGCCTCTTCCTGTCTTTTATTGTTGGTGGCATTTTTGAACTACGCATTCTGAGAGAGAGAGGGAGAGACTTCTGGAGAGATTCAACGTTGTGTGAAGGAGTTTTGGGTACTGAGCAGCACTTTGCAGGTTCATTTTGATTTGCCATTCCTTGTAACGATTTAGCAGAGACTGTGGGAGCTGCACTCTGAGCTCTTTGCCTGGTACTCTCCATTGTTCTTTCCAGCACATTTGATGTGCAAGTCTCTCCAGGCCGAGATTCAAGGCTGCAATGAACAGGATGTGGATGGAAAGCAAGATTAACCATCCCCTTTAAGAACTGGCCCGTGCCATTGTGTGTGTGTTCCATTGCTGACTGACATTACATGAGCTTCGCCAGCGCTCTGAGTTAGCGCCTCACTCCTTGGCCTTTGCGCCTTAAGACAGGTGTGCAGCGCCTGATTTAGCGCTCCACTCACCTCCCGGGGCGGTAAAAGTGAAGTTTCCAGTCAGTGCCGATAATTAGCGCCAGGCGCTAATATTTGCGTCCAGACGATATTTGCGCCCCAAATGGCGCGCGACCTAATTTTTCCCCCTATGTTTCTATGTCCTCACCACTCGCTGCGTAAAAAAGCTTTTCCTCCTATCCCCCCTGTATCTCTTGCCCAAAACCATAAATCTGTGTCCCCTAGTCCTTGTACCATCAACTAGTGGGAACAGCCTTTCCCCGTCTAGCCTATCCAAACCCGTCATAATCTTGTACACCTCTATCAAGTCACCCCTCAACCTCCTTTGCTCTAATGAAAACAAATCCAGCTTTTCCAACCTGTCCTTGTAACTAAGATCTCCCATACCCGGAACCATTCTGGTAAATCTCCTCTGCACTCTCTCAAGTGCCTTCACATTCTTCCTAAAGTGTGGAGACCAGAACTGGACGCAATACTCCAGTTGTGGCCTAACCAGCGCTTTATAAAGGTTCAGCATAACTTCACTACTTTTGTACTCAATACCTCTATTTATGAAGCCCAAGATCCCATATGCTTTGCTAACCACTCTCTCAATATGTCCTGCCACCTTCAGGGACCTATGCACATTAACTCCCAGGTCCCTCTGTCCCTGCACACTCTTTAAAACTGTGCCATTAAGTGTATATTGCCTCTCCCTGTTCCTTCTGCCAAAATGCATCACCTCACACTTCTCTGTATAAAATTCCATCTGCCACTTGTCTGCCCATTCTGCTAGCCTTTCTATGTCCTGTTGCAGTTGATTGGTATCATCCTCACTGTTTTCCACACCCCCATGTTTGGTGTCATCGGCAAATTTAGAAATTCTACTCTGTATTCCAATATCCAGGTCATTTATATATATTAAAAATGACTTGTGCTTTTGGCAGGGGGCCTTGCTAGTTGGTAGATCAGGAAATGGTCGGACAATCACACATAAAGTGTGCGCCTAAATTTACAACACATCTGTCAGTGGATGAGGCTCTCCTGAAGCACACGGTCAAAAAATTACTCCTATAGGTGGCAGGAACACCCCAGAGGTGGATGGAGGTCCAGAGACACATGGAGCAGTATGTCTGTTGGAAGCCACATCAGGAGGTAGGCAGCAAATGGCCCCTTGACGCTTTGCACTCTGAGGAATCTGTGACTTGCTCTTAAGTACCTTGGTGCAATTTGTTCAGAATATTTTTGTGTGCCAGATTCATGATACATTTTCCTTGTTCTATTTAAAATTGTTATATCACATAATATGCAAACAAAAATACAGGAGGCATTTTGTGGGCTTAGTACGCACATTCACTGACAACCTCCTAAATACTTGACAGAGCTTTTGACTACACTGCACAAACATCTTGCCATAAATAACGTCATTTAAATATATCAAACATATTTGTCACAATGTTTTTCAACAATTGATCATGTGGGTTCCTAGTCATTGGTGCATTCTAGAATGGGACTAGCATAACAAGTAACTGATCAAGGCCATCTTCAATAATGAAAGCAGTTTTTCATGAATCTCCTTCAGCAAGTTCCACTTGCCAGCAAACACTGGATAAATCGAACACTGGAAATCAGCAGAAATCAACAAGTGTGTCCAGTGCATTATCAAGCTGTGGAAGTGATACCAATTCTCTGAAAGTTTCAAATAGACAATGCTCAAGGATTTAATCATTCAATAACTCCATGCTCTAATATTCTATATCATTGGGGTCTAAATTCCACATCATTACACCTGTTTCTCTGGCATGAAATGGGTGTAAATATGATGAATTTTGCAGTGCAACAGCACATGCCCGATTTGCATGTGCTGGTCACTGCTAAAATCATCCTGAGATTTCTTTAGGTGGCCCTGGCAGCTGCCTGTAAGGAGTGCAGCATTGACTTAAATATTAAAATGAGGGTCCTACACCTGAATAAGGACCCTGTTCTCATCAGGTACTGTCCCCATCTCCCTCAAATCTGCCATCATCAGTCCTCTCCTCAAAAAAAACAACCCTTGACCCCTCCGTCCTTGCAAACTACCGCCCCAACTCCAATCTCCCTTTCCTCTCCAAAGTCCTTGAACGTGTTGTTGCCTCCTAAATCCGTGCCCATTTTCCCCGCAATTCCATGTTTGAATCCCTCCAATCAGGTTTCCACCCTTGTCACTGTACCGAAACAGCTCTCATCAAAGTCACAAATGACATCCTTTGTGACTGTGACAAAGGTAAACTATCCCTCCTCGCCCTTCTTGACTTGACTGCAGACTTTGACACGGTTGACCATTCCATCCTTCTCCAACGCCTCTCCACCATCATCCAGCTGGGTGGTACTGCACTCGCCTGGTTCCATTCTTATCTATCTAATCATAGCCAGAGAATCACCTGCAATGGCTTCTCTTCCCGCTCCCGCATCGTGACCTCTGGTATCCCCCCAAGGATCTATCCTTGGCCCCCTTCTATTTCTCATCTACATGTTGCCCCTTGGCGACATCATCTGAAAACACAGCATCAGTTTCCACATGTACGCCGACAACACTCAGCTCTACCTCACTACCTCTTCTCTCGACCCCTCCACAGTCTCTAAATTGTCAGACTGCTTGTCCGACATACAGTCCTGGATGAGCAGAAATTTTCTCCAATTAAATATTGGGAAGACCGAAGCCATTGTTTTTGGTCCCCGCCACAAACTCTGTTCCCTAGCCACTGACTCCATCCCTCTCCTACCATCTGTCTGAGGCTGAACCACACTGTTCGCAACCTTGGTGTCATATTTAACCCTGAAATGAGCTTCCGATCATATATCCGCAGCATAACTAAGACCACCTATTTCCACCTCCATAACATCGCCCTTCTCCGCCCTTGCCTCTGCTCATCCGCTGCTGAAACCCTCATCCATGCCTTTGTTACCTCTAGACTTGACTATGCCAATGCACTCCTGGCTGGCCTCCCACCCTACGTAAACTTGAGGTCATCCAAAACTCGGCTGCCTGAGTACTAACTCGCACCAAGTCCTGTTCGCCCATTACCCCTGTGCTCGCTGACCTACACTGGCTCCCGGTTAAGCAGCGCCTCTATTTCAAAATTCTCATCCTTATTTTCAAATCCCTCCATGGCCTCACCCTTCCCTATCTCTGTAATCTCCTTCAGCCCCACAACCCCCACCCACCCTCCCCCGAGATATCTGCTCTCCTCTAATTCTGCCCCCTTGAGCATCCCTGATTATAATCACTCAACCATTGGTGGCCATGCCTTCTGTTGCCTAGGCCCTAATCTCTGGAATTCCCTGCCTAAACCTCTCCGTCTTGGTACCTCTTTCCTCCTTTAGGACACTCCTTAAAACCTACCTCTTTGACCAAGCTTTTAGTCACCTGCCCTAATTTCTCCTTATATGTGGCTCGGTGTCAAAAAAAAATTCTTATAATACTCCTGTGCAACGCCTTGGGGTGTTTTACTATGTTAAAGGCGCTATATAAATACAAGTTGTTGTTCCTAAATTCATGTGTGGGGGCACCTGATTTGCATGGATTTGTTAAAGGTAAGTCATGTTTGACACATTATTGAATTTTTTGAAGAAGTGAATGAGAGGTGCTGTAAAGTCAAAAATAGTCAATAGCATTTTGGGTTTTATTATAGCGCATAGAATACAAGAGTAAAGATATATTGCTAAATTTGTCCAAAATATTGGTTAGACTACAGTTAAGAGTACTGTGAGCAGCTTTGTACAGATAAAAGGAGTGCAGTAGATATGGGGGATTCTGCTCTTCAGGTTGGTGTTCCGGCAGAGCAGGACTTCCACCTGCCCCTCCATATCTGCCCCAGCCCTGATCCATTTTCCACGGTAACGGCTCAATAAATACGCAAGATGGACTCCCGACAGGATTCCTGACGTCAGGCGGGATCCCGCCAGTGCAACAGTGGAGAATCTTGGCAGTGCTGCAGTGGGCACACCAGAAGATCCAGTGAGGGATGTTAAAGGGGCAGAAGTGTCCCACTGAAGGCTTCAGCTGAGACCATAGCCTTCAACAGGTAAATGGTTCGGGTGGAATGGAGGGAGAGGACGCCACTACAAGACCGTTTCACTCCACGAGGCACCTCACAGCCATTATTGCCATTTCTCGGGCCCCACTGTCACCTTCTCCATTATAGCCCCAGGGAGCAGCAGTAACACCAGTGGAAAGAAGGAAACTCCAAAGAGAATCGGGCCTCGTATGCCTGCCAACATTGGTACAAGGCAGGCAGGGAAGGAGAGGGCAGTGGCAGTCTTGCCACAATCCCACCCAATTTGAGTCAGGAAACAAAAAGTTAGAGTAAATGAATGTTGCTCAGATTGCTGAAGGGTTGGAAGTGGTGTACCCCAGGGGTCAGTGCTGGGTCCACTTTTGTTCTCGGTGCATATTGATGATTTAGATTTGGGCATAAGGAACAAATCTCAAAATTTGCTGATACCACAAACGTTGTAGGTTTAGCATACAGTGAGGAGGACTGCAAAAGAATTCCAGAAGATATAGATAGATCAGCAGAATGAACAACCAGGAGGTAGATGCATTTAATGTGACTAAGTGTGAGATAATACATTTTGGGAGAAGAGCAAGGAATGGAATTATACACTCATTGGAAAGACACTGAAGTGGGTGGATGAACAGAAAGACTCAGAGATTCAAATACATAATTCCCTGAAATTGCATGTTTAGGTAGATAAAGCCATAAAAAGGCCAATAAATGTTGGGTATTATAAATAGTGGCAAAGAATACATGAGTAAGGAATTGATTCATTTATACTAGCATTGATTAGGGCATATGCTAGAGTATTATGTATAGTTTTGAGCATCCCATTTTACAAAAGACATTAAAGCCTTTGAAGTGTACAGCGTAAATTCACCAAGGTGTTGCCAGGGATAAACTATATTTATTAGAAGAGACCTGAGATACTAGGACTATTTCCCCTGAAGCAGAGATAGCTAAGATGAGATTTAATAGAAGTTTTTAATAAAGTGAATAGGGAAATACTATTTCATCTGATTGGGGAGTCAATGACAAGAGCTCACTAAGAGAGAAAGGTTAAGAGAAGTGTCTTTACGCAGTGTATTGTCAGAGCAAGGTATGCTTTGCCACAGGAATTGGTTAAGACAGAGACCATTCATCTTTTAAGGAAAGATTAGATAAATATTTGAAGCAAAGGTAGATAGAGGGCTATTAGAGAGTTTTGAACTGATTTAGCAGATGGCAGACACGATGGGGCAAATAATGTCCTTCTGCTCTGTTAACTTCTACGGTACTATGGTCTTGCTCTGCCATTGTCTGCGGGTGGGTCTGCTCCTCCTTCACTTACTCCATTATTGAGCATTTCTAGATAGCCAAGTTGTACAGCATACAACAGACTATGATCTCTTTATCTGTCCAGGCATCTGAAGCACCGCTTCAAGATGCCAATACTGTGTTTAATAATTATCCTGGTGGCTGCATGGACCTTGTTGTATCTTTGGTCTGCTGCTGTTCATGGCTGTCTCAATGGACTTTAGAGGGTAGCCCTGGTCTCCTAGATACTATCCTTGTATTCTGTCTTCACTTTACAGCCACTCTTGAAGTCTGCCTTCTCTTTCAAATAGCAGACTATCTTAAAATGAAGCAGACATTGACCTGCATGATTTTATGTTGTTGGTCTCTGACTGCCTACACATTGCAGGAATGGAACCCAGTGTGGTTCATGAAGCCCTTGGGATTGTGTGCAGGAGCCCTTATGGCCACATAAGTGCCATCAAGAACACCCTGCAATGCGAAAATTTAGCAGGGTCCTCTCATTTTGCTGCTAGCTCTCCAGGGGGATAATTATGAAGTTGTTTGTCCAAGGAACCAACACATCAGTGACTTGCTTGATGCATCTGTGTACTGTGGATTGACTGACATTGTTGATGGCCCCTATGGGAGCTTGGTATGGGCCTGAGGCATAAAAGTTCTGGACTGTGGTGAACTTGCAATGATATCGCTCTGTGGTGGAGGTCAGATTCAAGTAGATATCAAAACTCTGTCACTGCCTCCTTGATAAAATGAAGCCTTGAAGGCAGTTTTCCTTAGGCATTGTCTGATAGGTGCATTTTTTAATTCATTCTCAGGATGTGGGCATTGCTGGCAAGGCTGGCATATGTTGCCCATCCCTAGTTGCCCTGAGAAGGTGCTGGCGGGCCTTCTTCTTGAATCGCTTGTAGCAGTTTTGATACAACTGAGTGGCTTACTAGACCAATTCCATGGGCAGTTAAGAGTCAACAACATTAGTGTGGACTGCAGTCACATATAGGCTAGATCAGGTAAGAACAGCAGGTTTCTTTCCTTAAAGGACATTAATGAACCAGTTGGATTTTTACAACATTCGACAGCTTCATGGTCACTTTTACTGGTGCCAATTTTTTATTTTTCAGATTTTTTTTCTTGGGTCTATAGAGATGGCTGCATGTGTAAAGGTGGGTGTGAGCAGTCTGTGTCCAATGCAACCAAATGGCCTCACATTCATTCTTTCATCCCCTTCCTCCTCCTCAAAATATGAGAAAAACAGGGCAATGCTCATTGGAATTTCCATATCTAAAATTATAATTTTAATTGGTAAACTTTGCTGTCAAAAATTCTGGGACAAAGACCTCCCAGATAACTATCCGAACATACTAAAAATTTCAGCTATCACAAACTCAAAGTTGAAGTTTGCTGTCGTATTTAAGGTTGTTTCCCCTTTGAACACTGAATGATGTCAGCTTAGAATATACTGGACTATATTCACCCATTTTATATGACCTGAGTGCACAGCTCATTTCCTGCAAGAAAATCAGGCAATCACACCTGTGCTGATTTACATCTCGTAACATTGACTGGAATATTCTTTCACACATTGCATTCCGATACCAGCAGCCAATACAACCAATAAATTGGTCCTAATATCGCCTTCATTTTTAGATGAATTTTATGCCTTTCAAGGTCTTTGATGGGGTGTATCCAATTGCAGCATCAAGAACACCTTGGTCATCTAGGGCAACGCCAGCTGCAGAGTAAAACTTCTTGTACTCTGCCACAAAAATGTGTCTTCTCTGCACCAATGCGGATTTTCTATTTTACTCATAAGCCATCCTGTGGCTACTCTGAGAGAAACTGACAATTTTGTGTCAAAGTATTGACATTGTTTTGCTGTGGGCCCATGCCCATAAGGAACTGATTGAGGTGACCCAAACTAATTTCAGATAGGATCCTTACAGCCAGCAAAGAGATTTTCATTCCATTAGTCTGGGTTGGATTCGAGTACAAACCCAAAGTGAAAGTACATATTTTAACCCTCTTCCTCACTTGAGTCTCGTAACACCAATGTATTAAAACTTTAGTGTATAACTGCCAGTTCACATCCACAGGAATGTCACTCTGAAAACTTAAGTAAATAAAGCAGAAATTCCAATCGGCAAATTTCACATGCAAATGCTCTATGTGCTCATACTATGTTCCTGTGTTCCTATTTTTGCACAGGCATCAACCCGCTTATTTTTAAAATGTTAACACCCACTTAAAAATAGTACACACAGGAACATAGTTACAAACACATCAAGAGTTTGCACATGCCCTTCACTGATTGGAATTTCTACCCGAATACATCTATTATTTTGGGATTAGAGAATTTATGAGAATGAGAATTAGTAGCATTTAATGACATATATCAACAGTATATGAACATCATACAAAGTAGAGTCACCTGATGCTGAAATGAGTTGTCTTCAAGTGATTTTTCTTTTGGCAAGCCACTAGCTCAGCAAATCCTGTTGCGCTTGGGATATAACGGAAGTCAGACTTCTTTGTGAGTGACAGCAACATGGTAATGATACCAAAGGCTTACAAAGCCCCTGCTCATTTCCCTGGCAACCATGAATAGCACAGCACCAGAGGTACTACCTCAAAGCAAATCAGACTGATGTATCTGTTGGCACTGCTGCTCACAGTGATTTTATTTGAAAATCAAGAAGTTTATTGTTGGTGCTTTATCTTAAAAGCGTAAAGAAAATGTGGGAAGAATAAATATTTATTGATGCATTATTTTAATAAAGATGGCAAGTTCCTAATATTTAAATTTATGTGCAGTGCACACATTGACCAATCCAGCAGTAAAGATTTCCTCCTGGTTTGGCATAAACCTGCTTATCTGCCTGCAAGAGCACTTTTATACGGCAGGTACTGGTATAAGACTGTTAGCTGCAGTTTAGATTTTTAGCCAGACAGCACCTTGTTTACACTGCTTCAGTAAAACTTGAATTATGCTGCCCAGGAGAAAGCTTTGTACATATGTGCTTACCTTCATGTGCAGAGCTCTTCTACCAGTAGTTACATTTTAAATGTGAAGTCAGTGTGAATCGCAGCATTCACAGTGTCTAAACATTTATATTAATTGCAAGTGGGTTTATGTTTCCAGGAGATCCACGGAATGCTGTAGTACTTTTTCCACCCCATTTGACACCGGACTCCATGCAAGGTCAAAAAGAAACACTAAAACTCCTTCTCCAGGGAGCCCACTCCACTTTTCTCTGTAGTCAGGTCAGGCCCTAACTCTTACTTGACACCACAACTTTAGTGTACACATGCCAACCCCACCATTTACACTGACAGTCAGGCCTAGAAATTCAGACGTGTGCAAACATGGGCGCATGGGGACGCAGAGATTAATCCCTGCATCTGAATGGTGAGATCTGAGGCGCCTCCGATATTGGGCCTCGGATCTCATTTCCATCAAGGAGGCAAAGAGTGAATGAAGATTGGGCCATTGCTAGCATCACAGCGGCCCTCAGGTAAGAGAGGGCGAGGGGGCAGAGGGGGGAGATTGAAGGCTGGGATGGGGGGGGGGGGGTGAGAGATTACAGGCCCGGTCGGGGGGATATGAGGCTGGGTTGGGGAGAGCAGTGGCGATCAGGTAAGGAAGGGAGCAGCGGCCAGCGTTCTTTAAATGTAGGATTTAAAGCACTCTTGCTCCTATATTACAACAGTGACTACACTTCAAAATGTACTTCATTGACTTTGCGCTTTGCGATATCCTGAGGTTGTTAAAGGCGCTATATAAATGCAAGTCTATCTTCTTTAAGATTTTAGTGGCAGGCGTATGTATCCTTTTTTGGCTGCTATAAACATTGACCTCGACTACCTGATAAAATCCTCTCTAATGCTGCAGAAGTGACAGAATCAGGACTAACAGAAGCTGCAACTCGAGAGTTGACAGCAACACAAGGGATGAGAAAACTGGGAATGGGAGAGGTGCACATGGTACAGAAGACTTTTACATGAAGTTATTAGTCAATACAGATGTCTTGTGCTCTTGCTGCTGCGAGTTCTATGCTACAGATCCTACTGCTGCCTCTCCTGCTCCTGTTCCCAATGCCTCTTCCCCTCCTGGTGGCTCTTAGTTGCAGATTCTGCTACTGCCTCCTATTCCCGCTGGCTCTCCTGCCATCAATTTTTCTCCCATTGCCAATTCCTCTTGTGCTCCTTCTGGCTTTCCTGATGATTCTACAGCTCCTGTTCCCATAACATGAAGAACCATTCTGCTGGTGGTTATGTATGTTATATTTGTTTTAATTATATGGTGTTCACATTACAGGAGCAGGGTGAGAAGGAGAGTGCCTCTGTGAACTAGGGGAAGGAGGCTTCCATCACAGTGCTGTAAATATTGGTTTATTCTTACCTCAACTACTAGACAGAATACATCCTCTGCTGCAGAAGTGACAGAATCAGCAGTGTAAGAAGCAGCAGGAGAATCCTAAACCCCAGAGCTGGCAGCAGCCTGAGAGATGTGAGAACTGGGAGTGGGAGAGGTGCACGTGGTACACAAGGCTTTTACTGTGAAGTTATTAGTTAATACAGACATCTTGTGCTCTTGCTGCTGCTGCCATCTCTATGGTTACAGATCCTACCGCCTCCTCTCCCAGTGCCACTGTCTCTCCGTGACTCCTGTGGAAACTAGTCAGGTTTAACAGAGAGCACCAATACATATCCACAATTTCTCCATAAGGAATAAAGGATAATTTTTGCCACAATTTTACACTAAACAAGTAATGAAATATTGGGTAAACTTGAACCTTAAATTTTGACAAGCCCATCTATTTTCAGTGTAACTATATGCCATAGGCCTATATACTATAGGTTTTGAGTTGTCAGCTTTTTGGGGATTGTGTTGGCTTTTTGTAAGCTGTGGGTCAACATTTGCTAATTTTTTAGGTTGGCATGTATGTTAGTGCTTTGCACCAACCCTAAAATTGCAGCGTAAACACACTCCATGACATTGGTTGCCTTCTTCCGTAACCAGATAGTATACGGGTGGGATTTAGAATCTTTATTTTTTCCAATTTCTACATATTAACTGAGTCTTTGTAAAGAGCACATTTCAATTTATATCCCTTGAGATTTAGTACTGGAGTGATTCTTGGATTTGATCCAGTTTTGGGTTAGGTTTGCTGTTCTCTTATGTCCTGCAGGCATAGTCTGTTGTGGTGATCAGATTTCAGTTCAATATCTCACGTGCCTCTCATTTCAAGCAATGCACTGCCTATTAACCAGTATCAATTTAACAGAGTATGTGGAATCCGACTCCTTGGCTTTTTAATTAATCTGTGGATTTTTTTTCTTTTTCCGTTTCCCATCTGATCAACATAATTTTGTGCTGATTTAAGAAACTATCTTTGCAGACTGTGGATTTGTAATCAATGTATTACATCCTTATTGTCTCAAACATTGTTTGCTACTTTGATAGTTAGAACAAAAATTGTTGAACTCTTTATTTATATTAATCAACAATGGAAAAGCGACCTTGTACACCAGTGTGTATGGATTGTAGTATATATGGTGCCATGATACAGTGTTGAGTAAAGCTAGCTGAATACGTAAATTGTAACTTAACTGTTTTTCATCAGACTTTCCGTCCCTGTTTCCACCATTTTTATGCTGAATCATACAAAGGGGAAGGTGGTAGTTACCCGTTAATCACAAGCCAAAAGCACTTTAAAAATGGTATAAAGGCTGTGTGCAAACTTTGCTAAGTCAAGGATAAGAGACAATTCAGTTTAGTAGTTGAAAACCACAACAGGCCACAATCTGCAGGACATAAAAAAACAGCAAACCTAACCCCAAACTAGATCAGATCCAAGAATCACTCCTATACTAAATCTCAAGGCATATGAATTGAAATGTGATCTTTGCAAAGACTCAGTTAACATGTAGAATCTGGAAGAGGATGAAAGTTTCATTGCACCAGAAGCAGATTGTCCCATACCCGCCTTTGCTCATGCAGCCATGTCTAAACATCCAGGCTCACTTACTTGGGAAGGTCCAGAGAAAACTGCCTTCGAAGGCTCCATGTCACCAGGACGACAATGACAGACTTATGGGCCTCGATATTAACCCAACTGCACCGCCCCCCCCCCCCCCCACGATGGGCGGGAGAGGGTCGGGGAGGACGGTTAAAAAGGGGAACCTGTCCCTAACACACCGCAGACACGCCCGTTGCCTTTTTTTACAGCAGCAGATTTCGCCTCGATCGGTGAAACCACCCCCCCTCAGCCCCATTCGCCAACCTCTCCATGCTGTAATCACGGTCAACCTCTCCCCACCCCCCACCTCCGAACACCAACCTTCCCCCCTCCCGATTGCCGGGAACCGTCCCTAAGGGTCCCCGGCTGCGGTCTCCTGTCGCTGGTTTTTCCACCCGGCAGCCGGCCAGGCTGTCAATCTGGCTGGCTGCCAGGAGTGAAACGGAAGAAAAAAATGATAATGAGGTCATGCTGTTAAATTCGGCAGGACCTCTGTGTCCCCGGCCTTACTGGTTTATTCGGCCATTTCGGCCTCCCCCGCACACTCCCCACCTCCCCATAAATATCAGGGCCATGAGGTCTGCTCGAAGTAAACCTGTAGATAACCTATACCACAGGAACTGCACTAGCAGTGGCAGTCAAGATCACCATAGCTCTGAAAGTTTATGTCTAGGGCTCACTGCATGCTACCACTGGAGACATGAACTTTATCAGTTAATCCACAGTGCACAGATGCATCAAATAGATCACTGACATGTTATTTGCCAGGACCCTTCATCACTTTCCCCCTGGAAAACTAGCAGTACAAGGAAAGATCTCTGCAATTTTTCCACATGCATGTGAGGTCTGAATTCCAGGGCTCCACAACTGAGGAAAAATGCAAGCTGGGCTTCCAGCCACTAGGTTCCTGCAATTTCTCTGCTACCACCAGATGTTCTTGCTCACTCATGCTCTGCAATTCACCGAGTGCGCCCTCTTCAAACCAATTATCCAAATCCCTGGTTGGTGTCTGTGCTGGTGATTGCTATGGAGTGCTTGACGTAACATTCTGTGAGGAATGCTGGGTTACTTGCTATCTGGGGCAGGTACGACTGGTTCTTGATAGTTGCCTATAGAAATAGAAGAGGAACATATGTTAGAATATTGATCCCTTCAAACAGTACTTACATCGGTAGAGCATGTATTATGGTGGTATACCGAAGTGTGAGAGAGTGGGCAAGTGAGTGAGCAATGAAGTAGAGAAAGAGTAGCTGAAAGGTTGTACTAGACTACAGCTTCAGAGGCGCCCTTGGCTTTACCCTAGCCCTCCCTCAGTATTCTTTGAACCTCAGATATCCAGCATGGCCTGCTTGAAGGAACTTAACGCCCCAAAATTCTACTGACTCTTTCAGGATACCTAAATGCAGCAGGACAGGATTTTACCCTTCTGGTGTTCCCATCCCAAATTCCAGGGATAGGGTCATTGAAAAATTTAGGATGGTCATCCCATACCTATGGAGGAGCAACAGAGACACCAGGGGTGAAATTGGTTCTTCGACTGTAGCACAAAATGGCCGATCATGAATCAGCAGTCCATTTTACACCTCGCCTGATTTTCTTTTCCAGTGACTTCAATGGACAAGAAAATCGAACGGGGTGTAAAACGAGTTACCAATTCAGTTTTGCCGATTTTGTGCTACCACCAACGACCAATTTCCACTCTAATGAGATGGCGGAAGTCACAGCAGCACCGTTACTTGGAAAGCAGGCGCCCAAGGTCCTGAAAGTGAAATGACCTTGCAATTTTTCCACTTTCCCTCACTTTTAATTCCATCTGGACAGATAGGCTCTGTGAAATACAAAAAATTCAAATTACAACATGTAGGGCAAAACTTTGTTGATGATTCCAACTATTCTTCCACCTTTCCTAGCATGTGATTACTAGGCCAATGGTCAGAATGTTTGTTACTGAAGAAAGCTAAAAAGGAGAGAGTTATTGATTTTTTATTCTCAGTGCTAAGGATACACTATTTGCCTGTCCACTGTTCAATGCCTATATTTCCCTACAGTAATTTGGTTGCTCTTGTCTTTCAGTGGAGTTAATCATTGTATAAAGTTTATCATCATCAACAAAGGGAACAAATAATTTCTGAAGACATCCTCAAGGTCATTGATGAAGGTAAGGAAAAACGATCTTGTGAGCAAATAGACTCCAATCCCTACTGGGATGTAGATCATAATTAAACAGGTTATTGTGTGCAATTTCAGGCACCCAATCATCAAAAGGACAGTGATGCATTGGGGAGGGTTAAGACAGTGAAAAGCAATGATGATTCTGGGACTTAAGGCTAAACATTATGAAGAGTCTCACAGAATTAAACATGTTTTTGTTGGAGAAAAGAAGATTAAGGGGGACATGACTCTCAAATTGCTGAAAGGCTTTGATAATATAGTTGTAAGTAGGTTATTTGACTTAGATTGTGAGCATAGAACTAGAGTACCAATTCCATAATGAACAAACCTGAAGCAAGAACAAGAAAATAGAAGAAATGTGTTTCCCACAGAGCAGTAGCATGTATAACTGCCTTTCAGAGAAAGTAATAATGTTGCGCAGGTTAAATCCTATAAAATAGAGTTAGGTATACATCTAGTTAGGAACACAATGACAGGAGCTACTCCATTGCTTAGTGAGTAGCTGAGCTATACAGACCAGGAAGGCCCTCGTTCAATCCACGGTCTACCTTGAGTAAGTTGATCTCCGCTGGGGCAGGAGTGGGGCTGCTATAATTGTCCTCAGTGGCCCTGCACTAGGAAGCGGAAATTGTGCAAGCATTCCTGCTCTCGCCGTTATCCAACAACCCCTATTGTAATTAATGGCCATGATGCGGAGATGCCGGTGTTGGACTGGGGTGGACAAAAATGAGAAGTCGCACAACACCAGGTTATAGTCCAACAGTTTTATTTGAAATCACGAGCTTTTGGAGCACCGCTCCTTCGTCAGGTAAAGGACGAAAGGTTTACCTGACAAAGGAGCAGCGCTCCGAAAGCTCGTGATTTCAAATAAAACTGTTGGACTATAACCTGGTGTTGTGCGACTTCTCATTATTGTAAGTAAGGACAAGGCTCGGCTGTGATGCCTCATAGTAGGGCACTTGGGTGTGGTTTCAGAGGATGGTTGCTCTCCTTGGAACCCAACAAGGAGTCAACACCTTCAAAAGAGCTAGCGATAAAATTAATAAGGAAAAAAATGTAGGATTCAAAGTTTGAAGGATGACAATAGACATAAATGATTAAATACTTCATGAAACACAGGGCCAATTTGATCTCCCGACGGGAGCAGGTGGGATTTGAGTTGGTGGACCAGCAGATTTTAACTGCCAGGCTTCATTTGAATGCTGCCGGTCAACTGATCAACCATTACTGCCGCAAAGGGGGGTGGGGGGGGATGAAGCTCGGCGGCTGGGAGGCCACAAGCTGACAGCAGAAAAAGGCTGCCAGCAGCAAGGTAAGTTTCGGGGGAGGGTGTTCCAAGGACCCACGGCAAAGGAGGGGAGAGAGCCCATGACAGCAGAGTCCTGGAATTTCCTTGTGGAACCCGGAAGACCACTCCTGCTCCTCCTGGTTCCACTAAGGAAAGTTTTTTTTAAGTTACCTTAGAGGACCTCGCTGGCTTCCTGACAGCTTTACTTGACAGGGCTGTCCCATTCAGGAGTGAGTTAAAATGCCATCAGGGTCCCATGTAAGTCATTGGATCTCAATTTGCATTTACTAATGAGGCACTCAGTCCTGATGGGAGCCTCATACACTGCCAAAACTATAGGCATTAAAATCACAAATCAGCAGGAACGGAGCGAGAAATTGAGCCGCTCCATTTTAAGTGCTCCTCGCTTTTTTTCGCGGAGATTTAAAATCACCCCCATTGATTCCTGTGTTACTGAGACCGTGGAAATGCAACTAAGGTTGAGTAAAACAGGTTGTAACATTAAATTGGAAATAGGTACACTGAATATACGGCAACACTTCTGTAGATCACAAATGCATCAACACAATAACGCAGTGATGTTAGACATCATATCTTTACATTACAATGTCATTTGTTGTGCCCCTTTACATAATGTGACTGAAGTAACTGTTGGTACCAACATGGAGACAGAACAACTCAGTACTATTTCAAATAGAACAGATCAATTGTGTGACATTGTCTCAAGAGCCAATGACAAAATTCACAGGTGAACTGGTTTCAAACAACTATTTATTTCCACTTTTACACAGGTCTCTGACCATTTTTGTGTAAAATATATATTTTTAAAAAATGTTTCTCTTTTTGTCCTAGATTTTTCTGCTCTTGTCCTGAAGGAGCTGACTTGTGCTAGGGTAAAGTTTCATGGTCGCCAAAATTCAACCATTCTTTGTGTGTAAAGCTAGGCAATGGGTGTCAGCAGACTAGTTGACCACAGGGGCATCATAACTGAGCCTAATACTATCGTCACCCAAAGGCCAGACAGATGGATTTTCCAGCAGAGGCAGTGGATAGTGATTTTGAGTGGGGACTATGCTTGATGTTTCCCCTTCCTAGCTCAGGGGCAGTGAGACCAACCATCTACCCTAACTCCACCCTGAAAGTGCAGATATTGTAACATCATACTCAAGTGCCATTATGATGTTTTAGGAATGTAAAGATATTTTAAAGCATGAGTGATGTTATTTTGTTGTATGCTGATAAAGAAACCTCAAAACCTTCCTAACAACTTTGCAGATGTGGTGATGCTTCTTTGAACTGTGACAAAGACCTTGTCAAGTAACTATCTTTATTTTCCATTTATAAATATCATGACCAACCATAATCCTGATCTAAGTATGAAATCTCTTAGCAAACCATCTATGTATTTATTAAGACTCAACTATATTATATGTCTCTCTGATGCGCTCAGACTACTCAATTGGAACAAAACAGGCTGAGAGAAACAAAAATTTAAACATGGATCTCAAACACAAATAGAGCTGCCAATCAAATAGATATTCAAACAAATCCTACAGGATGCTTATATTTGAACTGAATGGGTTTGCCCCTCCCTTGGATGCCTGTTGCAATAAATGAGTGACTGAGAGATAAAACTAGCCTTGTGGTGGACAGTAGCTCTATGGAAACCTGACTTGAGTGAACATTTCTAACAATATGACGACCATTACATCCATGTCCTTTGATTTGAGAGCTACTGCATCTGGATACCGAGACATGTAATCTATCATGGCTAATATGTACCATTTCCCTGACTGTCTGCTGACAGACATGGAGCCTACCTTTAATAAATCTCTTCAGTATGCCCTCTGTCAGATCTGTAACAGCTCCTGTCCCATGATTTGTAATATTGGACCAAAAGCCCATCTTCTTAACCATACCCTACTGGTTCAGGTTAGAAGGTACTGATGTCTTGAGCTTAGGAATCCTCTAATGTACTGTAACTGTCCTGAGACCCTCCAGATTATCATGCATACAAGGAAACCGGTCTTTTGCATGCTCCTATGCTGCCTATTATCAATGCGGCAACAGGGCAACCTCACACCAAGAGTTGACTGCTGGCTCTGGTGCCAGGTGACCTGAGCTAACCTGGCAGGTTAGTGCTACAGTCTATCTTAGCTCCACAGTCTTTGTCTAACTCTGAGAAACCACGCAAGCTTTCTCCCTTTTAATCATACTAGCTATAACATTCCTATCATTTAGATTATTCTCCTGCAGGCCCGCAAATGGCACAAGTATAGACACTTCTACTTCTTTTCAACCCCAGAAGTGATATTTCAACTGAACTTCGACCAGCCTACATCAGCTCACCCTGTGACACCGTAAGTGTGGATTGCCTTACCATCCAGGAATTGGTTGTTCAGTACCAGGTCTGGTTGGACATATTTTGTAATCCTTTAATTCAGAGTCTACTATTCTGCTTTTAAATCTAACATCTAGTTCCTCAAATTCCCTTTGTATAAACTCCGTGCATAGTAGATAAAGGGAATAAAATTCTAATTTGAAAAGTTTTATTAGAATTTAGAATTCATTGTTTGTGCCCCTTTAAAAAAGGGCAATTATGGTTTTAGGGTTCAAATGATTCAAATTAAGGATTAATCATCCTAATTGATTAACTAAAAGAGTCATATAAACTCCATCTTGTTATTCCCTATATCATTGGTTCTAACACACGCAATGACTTCAAGCTGCTCACCCTCCCTTTCAAGAATTTTCTGCACCCACTTATCTATGTCCCTTACCCTGGCATCTAAAAGGTAACAGGTCAAACAGGATTTCTGGACACAGCTGCAGAAAAGACTATCTGTTTAATAATCTAAGTACCACTTTTCTTTTCTCAACACTATCACTTCTTTCCCGAGTAACCACTTGCTCCACAGTGCTGTGGTATTGATTGTGATTGCCCTCCCGTGTTAACTGTAATTATCTGCATCAAAGATATCCAGCTTTGTACATCTATCAAACAACTTCAATCCCCCTCCCCCGCAGGAGTTTCTTGCACTGCCTTAATTTGACTACTTCTTCCCTTAACGCAGATGGCTACTTATTTCCTTTCCTCAGTCTGAATAGTCCACTCAAGCTGTGGGAGCATAGGAACAGGAGTAGGCCATTCAATTAGATCATAGCTGATCTGTATCTTAATTCCATCTAACACTTTGGTTCCGTAACCCCTAATACCCTTGCCTAACAAAAATCTATCAATCTCAGTTTTTAATTGACCTAGCCTTAACAGCTTTTTAGGGAAGAGAGTTCCAGATTTCCACTACCCTTTGTGTGTAGAAGTGCTTCCTGACATCAACCCTGAATGGCTTAGCTCTAATTTTAAGGTTATACCTCCTTGTGCTGGACTCCCCCACCAGAGGAAATAGTTTCTCTCTATCTACCCTATCAATTCCTTTAATCATCTTAAACACCTCAATTAAACATCTTAAACATCCCTTAATCTTCTATACTCAAGGGCAAACAAGCTTCGTCTATGCAACCTGGCCTCGTAATTTAACTCCTTTAGTCCCAGTATCATTCTGGTAAATCTGCATGTCACCCCCCTTCAAGGCCAGTATATTCTTCCTGAGGTGCGATGCTCAGAACTGAACTGTTGGATGATCACCGCCTACAGTGCGAATTCCAGTAACCATTCCTCCTCCTCGATAGTAAAGAGTGTTTCTAAGAATACATAGACTATTTTGTGTCCAAAGTTCATTCTGCCAGGTACCCAGCTCTCATATTACATATGCCAATTATTTTCATTTGATGCAAACAGACATTGATTTGGAGGCACTGTCCACACGTCCATATTCACGGCCGAAAATTAGTGTAGCTCAGGCCCCTCTCCAAAGTTTGCTCTGTAGCTCCTACCCCCGACACTCCTGCTTTGATTTATCTTGCTTTATACTGAGAGTGGAATTCTTTCAAGGTCAGGAATTAATGCCTATCGTGTGCAGTGGCATCAATCACTTGCAGCTGGAATGGTAATTGGAGTGCAGTGCTGGGGGAAGGAGAAGGAGAGAAGCCAGAAACAACAATTTTGGAGAGGGAGAGATGGGATAGGCATTTAGTAGAGGGAGAGAGATGGGAGAAACTGGGAATGGCACTTTTGGGGAGAGACTTTGAGTGGAAAGGGTAAAAGCCAAAATCAGCACTTTGGAGAAGAGAGGCAAGAAGTTGAAGGCAACATTTTAGTAGGGGAGATGAGGGAGAAGCCAGGAGTAGCACTTTGGAAGGAAAGCTAGGAGTGGTGTTTTGGGGTGGGAAGGGTGCCAATATTAACGGAACGGGACGGGGAGGGGTAGGAGAGTGCCAGTGTTAATGGTAGAAAATATGGTTGGGCAAAAGGAGAATGCCAGCACTAACTGAGGGTTGAGAGAAAGGAGAAAACATTATGAACTGGCAGAGGTAGAAAAAGTGTCAACTTGAATTGAAGGGAAGAAGAGGGACAGCTTGAACTGGATGAAGGGGGAGAAGTGCCACGTAGACCTGAGGAGGAGGGGGAAAACAATGCCAGTGTGAATCAAGAAGGTTGGAGGAGGAGAGAGTGTGAACTAGGTGCGGGACGTTGAATAGAGTGAGTGTTGAGGAAGTTTTTGGGTCAGGTTGGTCTCTTGAAATCTCAAATGTCACTTTACCTTTTCTTTATTTTAAGATTTAAAATTGATTATTTGTGAAATCTACAATGTTTAAAATGAATTGGAATGCATAATTTTAAATGTAAACATTATTTTCTTCCAGTGCAGTATGCCACTAGACTGCTGTAGAAATGCAAGTCAGCATAGGGGGTGGGGAAAGTAGTTTTTGGAAAGTGTGTATACAATCATAATGCCCTGACTGGAATGATCCTATGGTCAGTAAGCTGTGTGAAACCCTTACATCCTATAAGGCATTAAAAAAAATTAAAACATTTTTGTCCCAATATTAGATTATCTGCTGATCTCGGGAAAAGAAGTTTTAAAATAGAGAAATAATTAATTCCTAAAGTTGCAAATAAAGAATAGTTTAAAAAAACTGTTTGGGGTGACTGAGATAGGAGATTACCAGAATTAAGAGAGTGGGGAAAGAGAAGGGAGAGTGCCAGTTTGAATGAAGGATGGAAGACGAGTACCAGTTTAAGTAGGTTGGAGCAGGAGAAGTGTGTCAGGTTGAATTGAGAAAGGAAAATAAGTGTTGCAATATGAACTGCAAGTGTCAGAGAAATTGTCTGTCTCTATGAAAGGCTGGAGAGTTTGATGGGTGGTAGTGTTTCTGTGACCTGGGACTGCCGGATGTGGAAGACTGACTGACTATTGAGGTAAGGTTTGGGTAAGTGATTGGTTAGCCTGTTGAAAATCCAAAGGCCACTTGGTTTTTCACTTAAAAAAAAAATAACTAAGGAGCTATTACTTGTGAAATATAAAAGTGCTTAAAATTAACCAGAATTGTTATTTCAATGTAAAAAAAAATGTTTTTGCCTGGGGAACATCCCTGGATTCATTCCAGAAATGCACTAGATTACCTATACTTTTGTTACTGCATTTTGGGTACCTTTTAACAAGTGTCACTTATTAAAACCTACCTCTGTTGGCCAAGCTTTCGGTCGCCTGTCCTAATGTGTCTCGGTGTCAAATGTTGTCTGATAACGCTCCAATGAAGCTGCTTGGGACGTGTTTACTACGTTAATGCGCAAGTTGTTGCTGTCAGGCTGTCGGTGGACGGTGTACAGCCAGCACCTGGATCGTTTGATTTTAGAGTAGCGACTCCTTCACCAAGATGGCGGCCGCACGGCCCCTTGAAACCGGCGCTCGGGGGGCCTTTCGAACTCGCGGGCGCGCCTGTGAACGGCGACCAATCAGCGCGATATGAAGTGATGTCAGCGCTTTGTAATGATCAACGGGAATTCCAGGGCTCAAAAACGAACATTTAAAAAAAAATCACCGAGTCGCCGTGACTAATTTAGCGGCTTCTGTTTCCCCAAAATGTAAAATTAATTGTGTGAGGCGGGAGTGGGGCAGGCGCGGCCCGGCCCGGCCTGGGTCCTCCGTGACCTCTAGCGGCGGCCGAGGTTGAGCGATGGCGGCAGTTCGTGACTTCAAACCGCTTTAGACAGGCATCGAGCGGGGCTTATGAGCGCAGCGTTGAGGCGGCGCATCCCGGCCGTCTGCTCACTGACCTTCCCGGAGCCGAGGTGTCCGACAACATGGTGAGTGCGGCGGCGACGGCGCAGTGATTGGCGAGGGTGGGAGCCGGCTGTGTGTGTGTGTGTGTCCCCTCACTCAGGGTCCCGGTAGTCGGAGCTGCTCACAGACCCCTTCACACACACACACATACAGCCTGTTTCACAGTGGGACACACCAGGCCCACTCTCACATTTTAACCCCAGGGCACTGTGACTACGGCAGGCCCGTCTACCTCACTGTCAGGGTACCGGTTAATTCATACATGTGGAAACCTGGCCTTGTTTTTAAATACGTTTCTCTCTAACCTCCCCCCCCCCCCCCTCTTTTAATTATCCCACTTATAACCTCTTGGTTGACAAGTGAACGCCTGAATTTGGTTCTGGGGGCTGTGGATGGCAGTAGACCAGAGTGGATATTTGAGGATGAACAAATATTTTGCTTGCTTGCCTTTCGGGGTCAGTTTTTTTTAATGTAAAGCTTTTCATCAGGAAATTAATAGGTGGGGTAGAGTCCATGATAGGGTGAACAGAGAAACAGAGTTAACGTTTGAGGTCGGTGACCTTTCATCAGAACTGGAAAAGGGATGATGGTGTGAGGCAAAAGGGGACGGTAATGGAAAAAATCAAGAAACAAAAGATGGGTCTACAGGAGCTGTGAAAGACCACAGCAGAATCATTACCAGCACCTGTTGTCCGAAAAAATGGGAGCAGTGGTTATGATCTGAAATTGTTGAACTTGATTTTGAGTCCGGAAGACTATAAGTGCCCAATCGAAAGATGAGGTGCTGTTCCTCGAGATTCCATTGAGCTTCATTGGAACAGCGTAGTAGGCTGAGGATAGAGAGGTCAGAGTGGAAGTGGGTGGAGAATTAAAAAGCAAGCAACTGGAAGCTCAAGGTCACTCTTGTGGACTGAATGGAGCCAAGCAATCACCCAATCTACGTTTAATCTTCCCAATGTAGAGGAGACTGCATTGTGAGGAGTGAATACAGTATACTAAATTGAAAGTACAACAAGTAAATCGCTGTTTCATCTGGAAGGTGTGTTTGGGGCCCTGGACGATGGGAAGGGAGGAGGTAAAAGGGCAGGTGTTGCATCTCCTGCGCATGCATGGGACGGTGCCTTGGGAAGGGGAGCGGGTGTTGGGGGTGATTGAGGAGTGGACCAGGGTGTCTCAGAGGGATCGGTCCCTTTTGGAATGCTGAAAGGGGAGGGGAAAATGTTTGGCGGTGGCATCACGCTGGAGGTGGCGGAAATGGCGGAGAATGATCCGTTGCGTGTGAAGGTTGGTGGGGTGGAAGGTGAGGACTAGGGGAAGCCTATCGTGGTTCAGGGAGGGGAAGGGGTGAGGGCAGATTTGCAGGAAATGGGATGGACACGGTCGAGGCCCTGTCACCCAAGGTGGAGGGGAGTCGTCGGTTGAGGAAACAGGAAGACATAGTGGAAGGTGGCATCGTTGGAATAGATGCGACGGAAACGGATAAACTGGGAGAATGGAATAGTCATTACAGGAAACTGGGTGGGAGGAAGTGTAATCAAAGTGGCTGTGGGAGTCAATGGGCTTCCAGTAGATATTGGTTAACAGCCTATCCTTGGAAATAGAAGATAGAGAAGTCGAGGAAGGGAAGCGTAGAGTAGGAGATGGACCGTGTGAAGGCAAGGGAGGGGTGGAAATTTGAAGCAAAGCTATTGAAACTTTCCAGTTCGGGGCGAGAGCAGGAAGCAGTACCGATACAGTCATCAGTCTACTGGAAAAAGAGATGAGGGAGGGGACCTGAGTAGGACTGGAACAAATAATATTCCATGTATGAGGTTGGAGGCCATGGGGGTAAGATCTCCAGAGGAAATGAGGTCAGTGATGGTCTGGGAAACGACGGCTTGATGTTCATTGGTGGGGTTGTGGTCCAGGCGGAGAGGTAGGAGGAGGTGTTGGTGAGTTGGCGTTCAGCCTCCAAGGTAGAGGTCTGTTCACCAACAGCGTCGCCCTCGTCAACAGGTTTAATGACTGTCCTGGTTGGACCTGAGAGTACGGAGTGTTGCAAGTTGAGAGGAAGGTAGGTTAGAGTGACCTGAGGGGAGCAGAGAAATTGAGACTGCCGTTGTCATGCTGGCAGTTCCCAATGAAAAGATCAAGAGACGGTAAGAGGTCGGAATACTGTGGCTACAAAAGCAGGTCAAAGGCTGGATATTCTGCAGTGAGTGACTCACCTCCTTACTCCCAAAGCCTTTCCACCACTTACAAGGCACAAGTCAGGAGTGTGATGGTATGCACTCTACTTGCCTGGATGAGTGCAGCTCCAACAACACTCAAGAAGCTTGACACCATCCAGAACAAAGCAATTTGCTTGATTGCTACCCCATCCACCACCTTAAACGTTACTTCCTCCACCACCGGCGCACCTCCCAAACCTGCGACCTAAGAGATTTTGAGCAGAAGGCAGTTATTTACACGCAGTTATGAGGCTGTGGAATTCACCTCCAGGGTTAGTGGTTGAGGCAGAAACTGTCAACATTCAGGATTAGATTGGATAGTGGATGAAGGAAAAAAGTTTAGAACTATTTGCTCACGTGGAAGGTAAATACTGACACGGACTTGGTCTGGATGGCTTGTTTTCGTGTTGTAACTTTTTTTTCTTCCTCCAATACAAATGAAAGAATGTTTGGTATATGTACAAATTTACACGTAGGCTTGTAATCAGGGCCACTCTTAAATTGTCAGCTTCTAGGGAGTTGTTTCAGCCTTCTGGTGCATATGGTAGTTAAATACAACTTTATGGTTACCTTGTATGAGGAATTAAATCTGACTTTTTTGAAGGAAAAATTTCAGGCTTGCAAGCCATATGTCTGGCAATGTGGTTCTTTTAAGATGCGTTTACTTTCATTCTCCTTCCAGAGTCAGGACCAAATGCCTCCATTCTCTTGAACATATTGTAAAGTGACAATGCTTCGGGAATCCGTTCCAAGCCCGTGCATTCTAGGCAGCACCAGCTCATTGCTGGAGTTTGTCACAGCCACAGGGCCGCAGCCCTTTCCCCTCACTGCCTGTTCCTGGGAGTCGTTTTTCCCCTGGTGGTCTCTGGGAAAGTAGCCCGCTCAGTCAGTTTCCCGCGAATGCTTCTCAGTTACACTGAGCGAGGCTCTGTGGATGTCACAGAACAGATTCACCAGATACATCAGCGGATACCAGGCAAGTTTTTCTCCCGGGTTGTTCGCAGCAGTGCGCGGAAGATCAATCTTCAATTCCGGGAGAATCCTGGACAATAAGAACTTAAGAAATAGGAGTAGGCCATTCTGCCCCTTGAGCCTGCTCTGCCATTCAATAAGATCATGGCTGATCTTCTACCTCAATTCCACTTTCCTGCACTATCCCCATATCCCTTGATTCCCTTAATACCCAAAAATCTAACGATCTCTGTCTTGAATATACTCAATGACTGAGCCTCCACAGAGAATTCCAAAGATTCACCACCCTCTGAGTGAAGAAATTTCTCATCTCAGTCCTAAATGGCTGACCCCTTATTCTGAGACTGTGACCCCTGGTTCTAGACTCCCCAGCCAGGGGAAACATCCTCCCTGCATCTACCCCGCCAAATGCTGTAAGAGTTTTGTATGTTTCAATGAGATCACCTCTCATTCTTCTAAACTCGAGAGAATATAGGCCTAGTCTACTCAATCTCTCCTCATAGGACAATCCCCCCATTCCAGGAATCAGTCTGGTGAACCTTCGTTGTACTCCCTCTATGGCAAGTATATCCTTCCTTAGGTAAGGAGACCAAAACTGTACACAATACTCCAGGTGTGGTCTCACCAGGACCCTATATAATTGCAGTAAGACATCTTTACTCTTATACTCAAATCCTCTTGTAATAAAGGCCAACATACCATTTGCTTTCCTAATTGCTTGCTGTACCTGCATGTTAACTTTCAGTGATTTGTGTACAAGGACACCCAGGTCCCTCTGAACACCAACATTTCCCAATCTCTCACCATTTAAAAAAATATTCTGCTTTTCTATTTTTCCTACCAAAGCAGATAACTTCACATTTCTCTACATTATATTCCATTTGCCATGTTCTTGCCCACTCACTTAGCCTGTCTATATCCCCATGAAGCCTCTTTCCATCCTCCTCAACTTACATTCCCACCTAGCTTTGTATCATCAGCAAACTTGGATATATTACATTTGGTCCCCTCATCCAAATCATTGATATAGTTTGTGAATAGCTGAGGCCCAAGCACTGATCCTTGCGGTACCCCACTAGTTACAGCCTGCCAACCTGAAAATGACCCGCTTATTCCCACTCTCTGTTTTCTGTCCGTCAACCAATCCTCAGTCCAGGCTAGTATATTACCCCCAATCCCATGAGCCCTAATTTTGTTGAATAACCTCTTGTGTTGCACCTTATCGAATGCCTTCTGAAAATCCAAGTGCACCATATCCACTGGTTTCCCCCTTATCTATTCTGCTAGTTGCAACCTCAAAAAACTCTAACAGATTCATCAAACATGATTTCCCTTTAATATATCCGTGATGACTCTGCCTAATCCTATTATTTTCTGTTAGCACGTCCTTAATAATGGATTCTAGCATTTTCCCTATTACTGATGTCAGGCTAACTGGTCTGTAGTTCCCCCCTTTTCTCTCCCTACTTTCTTAAATAGTGGGGTTATATTTGCTACCTTCCAATCCATGGAACTGTTCTAGAATCTATGGAATTTTGGAAGATGACAACCAATGCATCCACTATCTCTATAGCTACCTCTTTCAAAACCCTAGGATGCAGGCCATCAAGGCCAGGGGATTCATTGGCTTTCAGTCCCATTAATTTCTCCAGTGCTATTTTTTTTAACTAAAACTAATGTCTTTCAGTTCCTCATTCTCGCTAGACCCTTGGTTGTCCATTATTTCCAGGAGGTTTTTTGCGTCCTCTTCCGTGAAGACAGACACAGTATTTGTTTAATTTCTCTGCCATTTCCTTATTCCCCATTATAATTTCTCCTGGAGGGTTGGCAACTGTATGTACTGCATTGATTTTTAATCATTGTGTATTTTCAAAAAACAAATGAAGCATGCAATGGAGACAGTGTACAATTTAACTGGAATTTTAAATAGCACTGTTGGTTGTTTAGGGTAAATTACATGTCTTGAGTGTGGTTCTAAGTATGAAAACTTGTATATTACTAAAGGGAAAAACAGTCTCTTCTCCCTCCCTCCCTTCCTCATCAAAACACATTATTTGCTGGAAACTAGTTAATTCTTGATATGTTTGCTAAAAGGTTTTACCTGATAACTATAACTCTTATGTTGGAAACAGTAAAATATTGGAAACAGTAACTTAGTTAAGCAGGTTATAGAAAGGTGGTGCATTTAGGTTAGGATTCCAATGAACTTTCATGTAGGATGGTTGATAAGAGTACAAGTTTGTGTTTGAGTTCTAATTTCTGCCACGTGATGGTGGGTGCCTATTGAGAGAAGGCTCGTCATTACCCTGCAAGGGTGTAAAATCCAAGACTCACACAATTATAATTCTTTAATCTGGGTGAATGAGTTTGGTCCAGAAACTCAATATTTTTTACAACAGATATATGGTTATTTGACTCTGCTCTACAATGTTGTGTGAATAAGTCAATTATTAACTGTGATGTAACTAATATCTCTTGTGCTAATTTTAGTACAACATTCACATCAACATAATAATGTGACTAAAACTTGACTGTGGACATATTGAGGCAGTTTTGCTCTTTATTGTTCTAAGTGGAATATTTGCAATGGATTAGCACTGTATCGGCTCTAGTCTTAATGCACTACTAAGCCATTGGGCCAAAAGCTATTATGTGTCATAATCTTCAATATCATTGTGATGCTGTAGAAAACGAGAAAGCTGTTTCATCTTGAGGTGATTATCAGTTTAATATTATGAGCTTATCTATAGTGCGGATATATTAGAAATCCTTTGGCTGCTGAAATACTATTAATTTATTAAGAAATTTTATCCGTACAATTTAAAAACTTTGACAAATGGTTCACCCTGACTTTTTTCCCTTCCAGGGTGTGATAGGCGTGCAGTTGGTGGTTACTATGGTAATGGCCAGCATCATACAGAAGATCACACCTCACTACTCATTTGCTCGCTGGTTGCTTTGCAATGGAAGGTACGGGGATTATTTTCAAACTGAGGGGGGTGGGGGGGCGTTGGTTGGAGGGGAGACGCAACTTTTTTGGTATTTGCAGCTCATGTTTGTGTATCTGAATTTAAAACTAAGATTTTTTTGCCAGACTAAAGTGCTTTACAACAACAACTTGTATTTATATAGCACCTTTAACGTAGTAAAACGTCCCAAGGCGCTTCATAGGAGTGTTGCATAAGAGGAAGGCATCTTTAGGGAGTTTGCTTAAGTGTTATTCAGTTAGTGCTTATCTCTTCTTTCCAGTTAGATTCCTACACACCATTTCTTAGTATAGGAAAGAATGCTTTATTCTTTTTGAAGGTTGCTTTCCGATTGACCTGGATGAAGGTCTTGAGAACAAAAAACAAAATACTGCAGATTTTTGAAGTCTAAAACTGAAAGCATTTGAAACACTCAGCAGATTAGGAAGCATTTGTTGAGAACACAAATCGACATTTTGGATGTCGAACAACACCTCGGAGCTGGAAAATATTACAGATCAACAGCAATTAAAAAGGGATAGAACAAGGGAAAGGGGGGAAAAAGGAGGGAAATACATAATGACCATACACACAGTAAAATAAATAGTGGTGTAAAATGCTTGGGTGGAGAACAGGAGATTGTTGATCAGAACAGCGTGTTGGTGGGGTGCTCTGCAGCCTTGGTGTTGACGTTTGGCCCACGGGATTCTGCTCTGCTTTGACAGTTTCTTCCATGCTTGCCATTCTACTTACCTATCCCCCTTTTGCTCGTCACACACCCTCTATGTTTTGTATATCTATTTTATGGCTTTGCTTTCTTTTATTGTACTTCCTTTTGTCTCATGCACGTATTACTCTTCCCATTAAACCATTTCCTGTTCTCTGCATAAGCACTTTACAGTTCATTCTCTTTCTTTTGCGGTGTTCATGGTCCTTGTGTTCATTTTGCCCCCCACTTCCTTTTCCCACTTTCTCTTGTTCTGTTCCATTTTAAATGCTGTCCATCTGTAATTCTCAGTAGATGCTGCCTGACCTGAATGTTTCCAGCATTTTTTAGTGTTTGACGAGGTCTTGAGTTTGTTGCTGCTGGCCCTCTTGTCTCAGTTGATTGCTGGAGATCAAAATATCAAGGGTTTATCATCAGAAAATCCCTCAACATATTCCACTCTTCTTTATAGCCACTTTGATGCATAGAGCTATTTAATTTAATTTATCTGTTCGGTTGTCATGATCACATCCAGGGAGGGATGATTCTCTTGATCTTCTCTCTTTGTGAGGGAGGAGTTTGGATTAAATGTTTCCCTTTCCTCCCTCCCCATAGACTGATGGTGGCCTTTTCATGTTAGCCATGTAAAGTAGAACTGCAGGAGCAGTGGCTTTTGTGACTGCACACGATATATATTTAATTTTAGCTGCTCCGGTCAGTATCTTGGATTATTGTTCAACCACTGTGAATGCCTGCCCTAAAAATAAAATTTCTGGATTTTTCTCTTAGCTGATCTTGGTCATGGAGGCAGCAGAGATACTGCAGTTCTCTTTTGCTTATCTAGGCTAGGGATGAGAGAGGCAGTTGCATAGAACTTAGTCCTGATCACTATCCAGCCTTGTTGGACGTGTACTTGTGTGGATTGCATGTGAGTCTGGTTTGGCAATAATAGGCCTCAGTGAATAGCCTGCTGTTGGTCACTGTCCTGGTTCAAGCATAATGACCACTGAGTAGGTTACTGGAGGATTACTTTTTGTTGGTAAGATAGGAGAATCAAGGGGACAAAATTCAGAGAGAAGGAAAGCAAAAAAAAATGATCTTTTAGGTGTAGTAAATGTCTGTCTTCAAACAATGGTCTGACTCTCACTAAGGGAGGCTATGCTTGGGAAAATCAGAGGGATATATGCCACTCTTAATGGTCCATACAAGGCAGGATATATAGTTTTGAGTTTCTTGGTGGGTGGAGGATTATGCATTCAAAACTGGGTTTCTATTTTTAGTCCTGTCAAATTTTCCCTGGGACATTTTGACTCTGCTGACATTTTCCTTACTTGACTTGGTTTCAAAATTCACCCCTTATTTAGCAATCCTGAGCAATATGGTATTAATTTCTAACATTTCTTTTGACCTCTGGTTCCATTGTATATGCATTTGTAGTTTGCTGGTATGGGATTGAGTAATGAGTTATTTTGTGTTGGTTCTCTTAGGAGTTATAACTGAATCAGATGTTCTGTTGTATAGGATTCTTTTCAAACTAATGTTAGTGGTTGTCACCTGGCTTGCCCTTGGGGTGCTATGGGTGTTACAAATTTGGATTAGCTAATGATTATCACTTGATTTCTTATCACTGTTTTTCATGAGGTAAACTGAAAGCAAACTATAACCTAGCCAGGTTTGGAACACGTATACCATTCTTAAGGACTATCAAGGTGACAATCATTAACATTAGTTTGAAAAATTCTACTGATGACAAGATAAAGACAGAAACCTAGCAGAGAACAATCAATACCCAATTCAGACAATTATTTTCTTGCTTGAGGCAAATATTTGATTTGCAGTGTATCCTGCACGTAGGTCAGTGAGGTTACATCCCTGTTTACAAAAGTGCTTTTGTGTGGTTGACTTGTATTCTTGCTTGGATCTGTTTGCTACTACTGTGTCCGTGCTTGCCAAATTCTGGCCATTGTGATCCTGTTTTATTGGCTACTCTGGTGTTTAAGAATCCAGATCCTTTGCTTCCCTTTTCCTGAATCAGATAGCAATAGTGATGTACATCTACAACAGAACTGCTCCATTCTGTCGTTGATTGGAAGTTAGAGGTATCGTGAAAGTCTGACTTCTACCTTGTTCTACTAAATGGCCTGCAGTTGGGACAAAGAGCTTGCTGATGAAATCCAGAGCTCTTGATGTCATTGGTCATTATAGAGATTTACAATAGAGGAGGATGCAAGCACCGTCCAGGTGACTTCTTGATCCACCCAGCAAGCTGGTACATATTAAATGGCTTGTCATTGTGGGGTCATGTGCAGTTGCAGATGTCTGAGTCTTGCTTTTGGCTACTTCTATCAATCCAAATGTCTAAGATAATTTGAAAGATAACGCTGGTCACAAGTGCAAGTCATTACAGATGACACTGCAAGTAGACTGCAGGCAACAACAGTTTGTCCAGCACTATCTAGATTTTGGCATATATGAAAATCTGCAAACAGCCATTAGTAGGATTTCTCTATACTGACCAAGAGTATGAGTTGTGTAAATAATCTATATTCTCCATGCAGGGGCACCCTGATTACCTTTGCATGACGTTCCTCAAAGAAACCAGTCATGATGCAATTGGACATATATTTTTATTTGTGCCTCTCGCTGCAGTTATAACTGCAGTAAATTTTCTGAAGACTGTTATAGGTGCCAGTCAAAGCTTGGAAATAGAAGTGCTTTTTGTGACTGGTAATGGGTATAGTTGTGAGCTAGCCATTTACTGGGCATGTTGTATGGTGTGGACTGGCCAACCATCTTGAACTTGAGGTCCAGGCTATGTTGGAACCCTCTGTCCATTTGGCCTCCTAATATTGTTTGATGGTTTGCTAGAAAACATTTAAAATAAATTTTCAATAGCTGATGAACTTAGTCCAGAGTTGGAGGAACGCAGAGTTCTTGGCGGATTGTGGGGCTGGAAGAGGTTACAGAGAGGGAGGGATGAGGCCATGTAGGGATTTGAATACTGGGATGAGAATTTTGAAACTGAGGCGTTGGTGGACCAGGAGTCAGTGGAGGTCAGCGAGCACAGGGGCGATGGGTGAGCAGGATTTGGTGCGGGTTAGAATACTGGGAGCATAGTTTTGGATGAGCTCGTTTTAGGGAGGGAAGCCGGCCAGAAGAGCATTGGAACAGTCGAGTCTGGAGGTCCTGGTCTGACCATTTTTTCTCATCTATGTCCTCCAAGTTCAGGAATCAGTCTCAGCCCTCCTCTAGACGCAGCCTAACCCTAACCAAGGCCAGATGCAACTTCAACAATTGTGTCTTTAGACTAATAAGTCGCATTCTTAGCTAAGTATCCCAACATTGTATTTGCTTTCTTCACCCTAGTGAGCACTCAAACAATGGTTTTAACAATCGATCATTCAAATTCCCCATGTCTCTGCCACTCTGTTACACCAAGAAAAGTACCTTTTTTAATACGTAATCGACATCTTTGCTGCATCTACCTAATCTCGTGATGTCACACTTATCAGTGTTAAACTCCAGGTGCTTCATCCCTGCCAATGACCTAGCCTATCCAGATATCTTTGGATTATCACACATTAGTTAGCATCGTTGGCTATTGCACCCATTTTGGTGTCTTTTACCAACTTGGACACCTCGGAGTCTGATTTTATAAAAATTATAAACAATGGCTCCAGCACTCACCCCTGTGGAACTCCACTGGCAACTGGTTTCTATCTCCCCACACACTACCACCCTTTGTTGTCGTCCATCAGTCCAGCTCAATACTTTGATTCACAGATAGATGGAAAGTTATGTGGGACAGTTCACTGCTCTCAAAGTGGATCTGTAACCTCCTCAAAGAACCTCAATAAATTGATCAAACTGGCCCTTCTGAATCCGTGCTGGCTCTCTTTTAATCAGACCCTAAGACTATGCCTCATCAAAGTCTCAAAACAACGTACCCACAATTCAGGCAAGGTTCACAGGTCTGTAATCTAAAGGTTCACCCTGTGCCCCTTTTTTAAAGATGGGATTCGCATTTGCTACTTTTAAATATTTGGAGGAATTACCTGATTCTAACAAGCTTTCCAATCCTTGCAGTCAACTAACTCTATTAGAACCCTTGAATGGATACCTTTCGACAATGCCTTCTCTTGGGATACTAAGACACAATATGGGGGCTGTATCAGAAGGAATGACCAGGGTGGGAGAGTAAAGGTTTTACTGGAGACAAGGGCATTAAAGGCAGAAGTAGGAGAGTGATTGAGCAGATCGACAGCTGCAGAAGTATCATGGCAAACAGAGGTCCAAAGGCTAGACAGTTAGGAGCAATGTTCCTAATTTTTTTTTGGATGCACAAAATTTAACACGGGGAAAAGCCAGTTCCGGGCTGCGTGGCCACGCAGCCTTGAGGGAACATTGGTTGGGAGTTTGAAAGTATCGTTGTAAATGATTTGGGGAAAGCTTTTTTTTCTCCACTACCAACCATCTCCTTAAACGAGGGCCCATGCCTCCTCCACCCTCGCCTGACTGTCTCTGATTTTAAATTGGCGATGGGAACCTGGACTGCAGTCAGGAGTTGGGAGGGAAAGTTACCATTTAAGTAACTGCATGTTGGAGGAGTGGAGCAGATGCATGAACAGTAACAGCTAATGGGAATGCATTGGTAATGAGGCTAGTTACATCATCTTTCAAGAAAATACTCTGCTAGGAGTGAAACCAGAGGGAGGACATGATCTGTACATATGATGACACCCCCACTTTAATTTCCAAGATTCCCTTGAATCTAAAATGTTGACTTGAATGGATGGTGTAGTGCTAGTAAGATTTCCACATTTAGTGGAGCAGCTTTTCATCTTCACCACCTGGGCAGTAATCTGGTGGGCAGATCGCCTGCCCTTTATAGAACTTGCCTGACTTTTATTCTATTGATTTCTCTTGATTGAAAATAGGTGGGTTCTATAAAGGGCAGGCGTCCCGCCCAAGCAGTGAAGATGAAAATCTACCCCAATAAGTTTATTAACGAACTGTATGAGGAGAGGGCGGACTTTCCATTCATAGCAGTTCTCCGCAAATGTCCTTTAACTTAAAGATGACTAATCTCTGATCCATAAACCTAGCCAGGAGAAGCAAATACATTTGGCAATGAGGAAATAATAGTTTGATCTTCAGCGTTGAAAGGAGCAATGCTTTAAGTCTATAATGCACTCAGTTTCATCTGACATTAATGTTTTCAGTTATTTGACCTTCATTCTCAAAATTACTGTACTAGTTTTGGTTTGCTGGCTGCTCCTTTAAATCCAGTCATATTGCATAAGCAGCTTAAAACAAACACTGCAGTTTAAATTCTTTTACCAAGCTTATCTCTATAATCGTGAACATTTAATTATTTAGAGATTTGAGCAAGGAATAATTCAAACTTAAACAATGCTGTGTGATTGAATGAGTTTGTGTATGACTGTTCCTTTTTTAAATTTGAGTGGCCCATTTTGCAACATCCAGTAAGTCCCAGTAAAGCATTTCTTGTATATTTAAAAAAAACTGTTTTGTTTGAATTTGAGAGTCAGTTTGAAAGTCTTTTCAAAGAGTTTGAAACTTCTTTGAGAGATGGAAGAGAGACAAAATCAGTTTGAAATTTGCAAAAGATAGTTCAGATCCCTGCAGTGGTAAAATATTTAAGAAAGGAAATAGTAAATATATTTACAAAGGAATGGCTTAGGAGTTTGTGACCCTTTTTATTTTTTTCATTCTGAGTCAGGTACATGTACAAAGACAAATAAGACGTATACACAAAACAATGACAAGTACCGAAAGCAGTTAAAAATAACTAAGGCTGCTATTAGATTAATGGAAAAGAGAATTGTGGACAACTGTGGTGTGTGTACACTTGATTTATTTGAAATGCTGATTGTTGGAAAGGAAACCTTTTTGAATGTGGATAATTTTGGATCTGTATTGTTACAGCTTGCAATGGTATCAGCATCCTACAGAAGAACAACTCCAAGCTCTTGCTGGGAAACAACAAAAAGTAAAATCTAGGAAAGACAGGTAATGACTAGCTATGACATCACTTCCTGTACATAGAATCTAGTTTATCTGTCTGATTGTCGTCAAATTAGCCTCTCGTAGCTTAAAATGTCCAAGGTCACAAGGTTGTTTTTCCAGTTGTTTTGACTCTATTGAGAGCACACCATCTGGTGGATCTGATTTACCCCCTACTTTACCCTTGGGTGTTGGCCGTTGCGGAGTGGTGCCACCCTCGCCTGAGTCAGAAGGTTGTGGGTTCAAGTCCCACTCCAGAGACTTAAGCACAATATCGAGGTTGCCGCTTCTAGTGCAATAATGGGTGCCATCTTTTGTATGAGACATTAAACTGAGGCTCTGTTTGCCCTCTTGGCTGAACTTAAAAGATCCCATGCACTATTTGTTTGAAGAAGAGTAGGGGAATTCTCCCCGGTGTCTTGGCCAATATTTATCCCTCTACCAATATCTTTAAAAAAAAAAACCCAGATTATCTGGTCACTATCACATTGCTTTTTGTGGGACCTTGCTGAGTGCAAATTGGCTGCCACGTTTCCTATATTACATCAGTGACTGCACTTCAAAAAAGTATTTCATTAGCTGTAAAGTGCTTTTGAACGTCCTGAGGTCATGAAAGCCGCTGCATACAAGTCTTTCTTCTTTACCTCTCTTCCCTTAACCATCTACCCTCTTCTCTTCCCTTCCCCTCTACTCTCTTCTCTTGCCTTAATCCTCTACCCTCTTCTCCCATTTATCATCTGCCCTCCCTGTCTTCTGTTTCTCTCTTTCTCTTCCCCCTTTACATGCAAAGGTATCCAAGGGTGGGCGAGGTTAGAAGATCAGAGGGAAAGGATGAGGGAGGAGGGTGAACAAATCAGAGGGAAAGGCCAAATGGGTGTTGGGGAAGACAGTGCTGTAGGCCAGTGGGTCATGGGCTCCTTTTGGGGCAATGGGTCATGGCTGGCAGGTGAGGGGAGAGAGATGTAGGTCACAGATTGCAGTTTTGGGTGGTGAATGTTGGGTACCATTCAGGCAGGGATGCAGCAGGATAGAACGTGGTAAGAGAGTAATGAAAAGGGTATGGAGCAGGTAGGCTTTGGGTGAGTGAGGGAACAGATGCTCAGAGTGGGAGAAGGAAGTAGGAATGTTCAGTTTTCCTCCTAGCCTCTGCTTCGGGGAAGAACATAACATAAGAATTAGGAGCAGGAGTAGGCCATATGGCCCCTTGAGCCTGCTCCACCATTCAATAAGATCATGGCTGATCTTCTACCTCAAATCCACTTTCCCGCCCGATCTCCATATGCCTTGATTCCCCTAGAGTCCAAAAATCTATCTATCTCTGCCTTGAATATACTTAACGATTCAGCATCCACAGCCCTTTGGGGTAGAGAATTCCAAAGATTCACAACCCTCCGAGTGAAATAATTCCTCCTCATCTCAGTCTTAAATAGCTGACTCCTTATTCTGAGACTATGCCCCCTAGTTCCAGACTCCAGCCAGGGGAAACAACCTCTCTGCATCTACCCTGTTAGTCCCCCTTAGAATCTTGTATGTTTCAGTGAGATCACTGCTCATTCTTCTAAACTCCAAAGAATATAGACTCAATCTCTGCTCATAGGACAACTCTCTCATTCCAGGAATCAATCTGGTGAACCTTTGTTGCACCGCCTCCAAGGCAAGTATATCCTTCCTCGGAAAAGGAGACCAAAACTGTGCACAGTACTCCAGGTGCAGTCTCACCAAAGCCCTGTACAATTGTAGCAAGACTTCCTTACTCTTGTACTCCAAACCCTGGAAGATCCTGTTATTGATTGACAGCCTTCCTTAAACTCATGGAAAGGCCATAAAGGGAATTCCTACCCTTCCAAAACTAGTTTGTAGCTCTAACTGGGAATCTGTAATTTTAGTACGGAGATTCTTTCTCTTGTACACAGCTGTAGCCTTCTGATTCTTCAAGTAATACGTGTTTGTATTAAACCACATCTTTGACCAAGCTTTTAGTCACCCCTCTAAATCGAACAGTTTGAGAGCAATGTTTGATTCGAAAAATGCAGGTCCCAGCTTATATTGCCTTTTCTAGTAGTCTGGTAAAGCCAAGAGCTGCAAATGTGTACGTTTACCCACGTGCAGAGTTCCAGTCACTCATGTCCAGTGCTAATTGCATGTTGAAGAGTTGGTGTGTCAGTCTGTTCCTCGTCCATCCAACCAGAAAAATGTTTGTTTTGCACCAGTTGCAATTGGTTTCTGCTTGTGAATTTGAGATGTACGACATTTTGCATTTGAAGCGGAGTCCAAACTGTTTAGCTTTGACATAAACCATGTCTTGGAGCTGGTTGTTAATAGATTCTCTTCCTTAATTTTTATTTAGTTCACTGGCAAGGCACCTTACAAATTGAGATTCAGTTTCATTACTTGCCATGGTGGGATTTGAACTTTGGTAGTCCAGTGTCATAACCACCAGGCTACTGTACTCTTTCCTTCCCATAGCTGCTCTTCTGGACCCTCTACTTTCAAACCTTTTAGCAGTGTATTTATCAGAAATAAAAGAAAATATCTAGAAAATACTCTGGATCACAGTTTTGCAATGCTGCTTTAGAATTAAAGTCTGTTAAAACACCAAGAGATCAATAACGTAACGTTAGATTTATTTAAAAAGCTTCTTTGTCAGATGTAACCATGAAGCTGACAAGTTGATCTCTGAATTAGAGTGCATGCTCTTAAGGTGTCAGTCTAGATAATAAGCTCTCTCTACTGCACGTGTGCGCTCGCGAGGTCCGGCGCGCGGCGGGGAGGTTGGGGGGGGGAGAGTGCACGCCCAGTGGGGGGGGGGGGGGTTCTTTTGTAAATGCAAATTTTTGTTGTAGTTGTAGTAGCAATGTTTACAGCCTCTTCCAAGTAAGATGGAAGAACATCAGTGTTTGTTTACAATGTTTAGATGTGGTCAAAATTAATCGTTGCCAGGGATGAGACGGTAAGGATCTTCCATCTGGAATCAGAGTGAAGGAACATGAGTTTCCATTTGTAGACTTACAGCCACTTATATCGTGGTTTTGCCAGGAAGTACAATGGGCACATAGAAAGCAAGCCACTGACTGTACCTAAGGACATTGATCTGCATTTGGAAGCAAAGACCATTACAGAGGTGGATACACGAGGTAGGATGTATGGCTGAAGATGCACGTTTAATTATTTAATTGAAAAAACCCTTGAACGTCATGTGGTGAGTACTCTATACTCACTAATTTTCTTTCAATGTAACTGAGAAATTAGCATTTATTTTTCAATATCCCTGTTTGTGTAAATGGAAATATTTCAACTTAAGTGGTTCTCCATTTCTTTTATCAGATTTGTACAAATATGGCACAGATTCTTTAAAACTTTTTGCTTCTCCTGACCAAAGCAGCTCTCTTTTTAATTGATGTATCTTGGTCATCCACTAGGGTGGAACAAGTCATCACAAAAGCATCCTTCAGGCATTTTATTCACCTGAGGTCATGTGAACTTTTCTGATAGCCGTAGTCTGTAAAAGACCAGTTTTTAGTTTTTTCTGCTGCTGTCAGCAAAATAGTTCCTTGCCATTGAAAGATCTCATCTGTAATACATAATTTATTTTTGCCTGTGCCACGTGCTCCAATGCACAATTCCAGCCTTGTCCTGATGTGGTCCTACATTTCTTGAACTTCAGATGGTCTCATGCTTGGCTTTAGTTTCACTGCATAGTTTTATAATAGTTAGCTTCATTTTTTTATTTGTCACTTGAACTGGGAATTCTGATACCTCACATAAGAACATAAGAAATAGGAGCAGGAATAGGCCATTCAATAAGATCATGGCTGATCTTTTACCTCAACTCCACTTTCCTGCACTATCCCCATATCCCTTGATTCCCTTAATATCCAAAAACCTATCGACCTCTGTCTTGAATATACTCAATGACTGAGCCTCCACAGAGAATTCCAAAGATTCACCACCCTCTGAGTGAAGAAATTTCTCCTCATCTCAGTCCTAAATGGCTGACCCCTTATTCTGAGACTGTGACCCCTGGTTCTAGACTCCCCAGCCAGGGGAAACATCCTCCCTGCATCTACCCCGCCAAATGCTGTAAGAGTTTTGTATGTTTCAATGAGATCACCTCTCATTCTTCTAAACTCGAGAGAATATAGGCCTAGTCTACTCAATCTCTCCTCATAGGACAATCCCCCCATTCCAGGAATCAGTCTGGTGAACCTTCGTTGTACTCCCTTATCTATTCTGCTAATTACAACCTCAAAAAAAAACTCTTAACAGATTTTTCAAACACAATTTCCCTTTCATAAATCCGTGTTGACTCTACCTAATCCTATTATTATTTTCTAAGTGCCCTGTTACCAGGTCCTTAATAATAGAATTCTAGCATTTTCCCTACTACTGATGTCAGGCTAACTGTTCTGTAGTTCTCCCTTTTCTCCCTCCCTCCTTTTTAAATAGTGGGGTTACATTTGCTACCTTCCAATTCGTGGGAACCATTCTAGAATGTATGGAATTTTGGAAAATGACAACCAATGCATCCACTATCTCTATAGCCACCTCTTTCAAAACCCGAGGCTGTAGGCATTCAGGTCCAGGGGATTTATCGGCTTTCAGTCCCATTAATTTCTCCAGTACTATTTTTTTACTAATTTCTTTCAGTTCCTCATTCTTGCTAGACCCTTGGTTCTCCACTATTTGCGGGAAGTTTTTTGCATCTTCCGTGAAGACAGACAGACAAAGTATTTGTTTAATTTCTCTGCCATTTCCTTATTCCCCATTATAACCTCTCCTGTCTCAGCCTGTAAGGGACCCACATTTACTTGCGCAAATCTTTTCCTTTTTACATTCCTATAGAAGCTTTTACAGTCTGTTTTTATGTCTCTCACCAGTTTACTGTCATTCTATTTTCCCTTTATCAATTTCTTGGTCCTCCTTTGCTGAATTCTAAAATCCTCCCAATCCTCAGGCTTACTACTCTTTTTGGCAATATTATAAGCCTCTTCCTTTGATCTAATACTATCTATAACTTGTTAGCCATGGTTGGACCACTTTCCTGTGGGGTTTTTGTACCTTTAAAGGAATGTATATTTGTTGTAAATTATGTATTAATTCTTTAAATGCTAGCCATTGCATGTCTACAGTCATACCTTTTAATGTGGTTTCCCAATCTACCTTAGCCACTCGCCACTCATACCCACATAGTTTGCTTTGTTTAGATTTAAGACCCTAGTTTCGGATTTAACTAAATCTCTTTCAAACTCCATATAAAATTCTAACATTATGGTCACTCTTCCCTAAAGGCCCCTTTACTACAAGGTTATTAATTAGCCTTTCTCGTTGCACACTACTAGATCTAAAATAGCCCGTTCCTTAGTCGGTTCCTCAACATACTGATCTAGAAAACTATCTTGCATACATTCCATGAATTCGTCCTCCACACTGTTACTGCAAATTTGGTTTGTCCAATCTATATGTAGATTAAAGTCCCCCATGATTACTGTATTACCCTTGTTACATGCACCTCCAATTTCCTGATTTATACTCTGCCTTACATTACAACTACTGTTTGGGGGCCTATAAACAATTCCCACCAATGTTTTCTGCCCCTTGCTGTTTCTTAGCTCCAATCAAATTGATTCTACTTCTTGATTTTCAGAGCTAAGATCCTTTCTCGCTACTGTCTTTATCCCATCCTTTATTATCAGGGCTACTCCTCCTCCTTTTCCATTTTGCCTATCTCTTCTAAAATTTAAGTATCCTGGAATATTTATAAGAACATAAGAAATAGGAGCAGGAGTAGGCCAATCGGCCCTTCGAGCCTGCTCCGCCATTCAATAAGATCATGGCTGATCTGATCCTCACCTCAAATCTAAAGAACACAAGAATTAGGAGCAGGACCCGGCCACTCAGCCCCTGGGCCCGCTACGCCACCCACAAGGGCCTCGACCGATCCGAACTCAGCCTCATGTCCAATTTCCTGCCCGCTCCCCGTAACCCCTAATTCCCTTTACTTCTAGGAAACTGTCTATTTCTGTTTATTTAATGATGTAGCTTCCACAGCTTCCTGGGGCAGCAAATTCCACAGACCTACTACCCTCTGAGTGAAGAAGTTTCTCCTCATCTCAGTTTTGAAAGAGCAGCCCCTTATTCTAAGATTAGTTCCCAACTTTGGCCCCATTGCAACCATGTCTCAATAATAGCTATTAGATCAAACCTATTAATTTCTATCTGCGCTATTAATTCATCTATTTTGTTGCGAATGCTTTGTGCATTCAGATATAGTGCCTTTAGCTTTGACTTATTTCTATTTTTCCCCTGATGTCACCTTAGTCACTGATGCCTTATTACCTTTGTTACTCTTTCTCTTCCTTCCTGACCCACTTATTTTTACCCAAAACTGTACTCCGCTCTAGAGCCTTGACATCTCTCTCGCTGCTTTTAAATTTACTCTTTCCTGAGTCCTCCCACCCCCCTCCCCCTTCATTAGTTTAAACCCTGTCCACTGCCCTAGTTATTTGGTTCGCCAGGACATTAGTCCCAGCCTGGTTTAAGTGGAACCCGTCCCAACGGAACAGCTCCCTCTTTCCCCAGTACTGGTGCCAGTGCCACATGAACTGAAACCCCTTCCTCCCACACCACTCTTTGAGCCACGCATGTAAACCTCTAATCTGTTTGTCCCTATGCCAATTTGCGTGTGGCTCAGGTAACAATCCAGAGATTATTACCTTTTGAGGTTCTGCTTTTTAATTTGGATCCTAGGTCCTCAAACTCCCTCAGCAGGATTTCTTTCCTAGTTCTACCTTTGTCGTTGGTCCCTACGTGGACTACGACAACTGGATCCTCCCCCCTCCCACTCCTTTCTCTACCAGCCGCGAGGAGATGTCTTTACCCCTGAGACCGGGCAGGCAACACAACCTTCAGAACGCTCGGTCACAGCTGAAGAGAACAGTATCTATCCCCCTGATTCTACTGTCCCCTACCACAACCTACATTCCCTTTCACTCTCTCCCTCCCCCCCTGCCCCCACCTTGAATGGCCTCCTGCACCATGGTCAGCTTGCTCATCCATCCTGCAGGCTTTTCTCTCATCCACACAGGCAGCAAGAACCTCATACCTGTTGGACAAGGGCAAAGGCTGAGGCTCCTGCAGCACTGGTCCTGGGGTCCCCTTACCTGCCTGAGTCGCAGTCACACCCTCCTGTCCCTGACCACTAACCAGACCTGTACCACTACCTAATCTAAGGGGTGTGACTGCCTCCTGGATCAAAGTGTCCAGGTAACCCTCCCCATCCCTGATGCCCCGCAATGTCTGCACCTCAGACTCCAGCTCAAAAACTCTGAGCTGCAGGCACTTACTGCAAACGTGGTTGTCTGGGATCACAATGCTCTCCACAAACTCCCACATGCTGCAGTTGCGGCACACCACCTGCACTGCCATCCCTATATGACCTTGTTTTATTTAATTAAATTTGTAATTAGGTAACTTAGTTTACAGTGTAGTTTCTTGACTAACTTGATCTAGATTAAGTTATGGGTACTGAAATTAAATATCTATCTGTAACACACAGCGCTACAAGTAGTGTATGCAAAAAGCAGCAACTCCTTCCCCCAATTCCCACACTTTCCAAATTCCCAAATAAAACACTCTGTTTAAATCCCGCTCTGTGCTCTGAAGACCTGTTTACTCTGATACACTTATACTCTAGGAGCCTCACTGAATTTACAAGTGTTGACTCTGCTCCCCTGCTCCTGGTGATTAGCACCTATTCATGACAAACCCTTACAGCTGACTGACCGTTAACTGCCACTGGCAGGCAACTTCTGTTAACTACAGTTTTTAAAGTTCTAGGTTAAAATCAAAATGTTAAACTAAATTTCACTTTTTCATGTACTACCTACCCAATACTTACCAGAAATTCGCACTCTTTCCAAATTCCCAAATAAAACACTCTGTTTAAATCTGGCTCTGTGCTCACCTGCACATTTGTCATCCGTTCCCACTTTTTTTTCTTCTTCCCTTTGATCCCCTGTGTTCGCTGACCTACATTGGCTCCTGGTTAAGCAGTGCCTCGATTTCAAAATTCTCATCCTTGTTTTCAGATCCCTCCATCGCCTCGCCCCTTCCTATCTCTCTAATCTCCTTCAGCCCCACAACCCCCCTGAGATATCTGCGCTCCTCTAATTCTGCCCCCTTGAGCATCCCTGATTATAATCGCTCAACCTTTGGTGGCCGTGCTTTCTGTTGCTTAGGCCCTAAGCTCTGGAATTCCCTGCCTAAACATGTCTGCCTCGCTACCTCTCTTTCCTCCTTTAAGATGCTCCTTAAAATCTACCTCTTTGACCAAGCTTTTGGTCACCTGCCCTAATTTATCCTTATGTGGATCGGTGTCAAATTTTTGTCTTAAAATACTCCTGTGCAGCGCCTTGGGACGTTTTACTACGTTAAAGGTGCTATATAAATACCATTTGTTGTTGTTGATGCTACTGACTCATATTAGAGTGCACTTGCATGGGTGGTAGACCCCCCCGCCTCCCCCATCCCCAAATCTGAGAGTGCCTGAGCAGTTAGAGCGACCATGTTATTTTAAATTGGTCAACCAAGACTGACCTTGACCTGACATCCACGTGCACTTTCCAGTAGCATTTATCAATTCATGATCAGAAGCAGGAATCCTACTTGTTGTTTTTTTTTCTTGTTCCTTCTCTTTTCTCCCCCCCCCCCCCCCCCCCAAATCCAGGTTCAAGGATGCCATGATCAATTGTAGTACCTCCACCACTGGCTGAGATCAGTTACTCAACAGTGACCAGAATCAAATCTGGAACCTTCCTGGTTGTATGGCTCAGAACCACTGAGTCACCAAACGCTAAGATGAATTTTACAAAATGCCCGCCATCTTTCTCAAGATAATCGCTTCAAAATTCTTTCTTCCTGCTTTTCCTGGAAATTGAATGCAAATGTCACTGATTTTTAGATAGTACAAACATGTTTTGCATGAAGCTAAAACTGCTTTTTTTCATTTGCCCAGGTTGCTTTATTGTAAGATGGCTTAAATGCCAGTATATACAATGCTTGCAAACTCTACTGTAAGGTGATTTGATGCTAATGGGTACAGTACTTGCAGCATCAAAGATAAGAATGCGAATTAAAGATAAGTGTTGGACTGGAAAAATGTGAAATTGAGCAATGTACGAAGGGTTTTTGTCCAAATTAACTGGGCAGTGAAATTAGCAAACAGGTTGACAGTTCAGCAGTGGGAAATCTTGAAATATGAGATACATACAGTTTATTTAAAAAAAAGCATTCCTATAAGGTGAAATGGAGTTCTGTGAATAGAGAGATTTAAACTAAACAAACTTAAAAGGGAGGCATATGATAAGGTTAGGCTGGCGATACTAAAGATAATCATGAGGAATATAGAAAGTGTAGTAGAGGTGAGTAGAGATTAGAAGACCTAAAAGGGAAAACGAAAAAAGGCTAGAAGAAAATATAAAAGGCTGTTCTAAGCATATGAAATGTGAAAGAATAGTTAGAGAGGGTAGAGTGCTCAAGGATGAAGGCGGAAGTCTATGTTTTGGAGGATGCACGTATGGTGGAAATAATGAGCCAGAATTTGCTGTCAAAATAACGGTAAAGCTAATGGCGCTCACCGTTATTTATCCATAAATGGTACAGCAATTTTAGGCGAGACACATATAGCAACTTAGGAACAGGAGTAGGCCATTCAGCCCCTCGAGCCTGTTCCGCCATTTAATTAGATTCTGGCTGTTGTGCGGTACAATGCAAATATCCAAATGTTGCTGTCCGAGTTGCGCAGCCTCACTGTTAGTTTCACGAAAACAGCATTTCACTGTCTACCTCACCATTGACATGCGTTGAATTTAATGAAGTTGCTGTATTTGCATGGTAGATACAAACTGAGCCCACCGCAGATATTTAGGGCTAGTAATTGGTAGCATAAGTACCCTTTTAGCTATGTGATATTTGTTAATTACTGCCAATCAACCTCTCCTGCACTGAAAATTAACTATTACAAGTGTGGAATCTCATTCCTTCAGGTTTTGAATTTTTCGTGGAGACTTTAAAAATTGTATTTTATTTTTTTTCTTGCTTTTCCTTTGTCTTTTTTTCTCTCTCAATCCAATCATTCTTTCCCCCTCTTTATTTCTCTCACTGTACTTGATTTGACATTGAATTCACCCCTTTTAATTCACCCTCCTTCTCAGTCCTTTCTGTGTTGATTTCCCATTCCTTAAAATCTCATTGGTTAAGGAGATACCCTGTTGATTGCCCTGTTCACTCAGGTCCCAGATGCCCTGTTTCCCTCGCTGCGCCGTTATCAGCTCGCACTTTCAGCAACTTTGTGGGTAAATTTTTTTTGAGTTGAATGGTGCAGGGGCAAATCTAACTAACACATGACGCCATTAGATGCCCTGCTACAGCAAAATCTGGCCCATTTAAATAAATGTTTTGCATCAGTTTTTACAAATGGTGGTGGAAGTGAGAATGTCGGTGTACTAAAGAAGGATATGAAACTATTGTCAGAGATACCTGTAGAAAATGAATATTTTCTCAAAGTTAGCAGAACTCGGGACGGAGCAAAGGTGTTACATTGGCTTCTCTCCAATCCAACAGCACAATTTGCATATTAGAGGATTGAAAAATTGTGGCGGATCTTCTACTAGATCCTCCCTGACTTTTTTGAAATTTAATGTGGAGCGGTATGGGGTAATACATTTTGGTGAAGAAAACCAAAAGTTGGAAAGATGCCAAGTGCAGGTAGATAAAGCCGTAGAAAAGGCCAAAAGTATTTTAAGTTTCATAAATGGGGACATAGAGTACAAAAAATAAATACGTAATAAATTTGTTCAAAACATTAGGCCACGGTTAAGTACTGCGTCCAGTTTTGAGCATCACATTATTCAAAGGACATTAAAGCCATTGAACAAACATGAAAGGTTACAGAAATAACAACAGAAAACGCTGGAAAAACTCAGCAGGCCAGGCAACATCCGTGGAGAGAGAAAGAGAGTTAACGTTTCAGGTCGAAACCCTTCGTCGGAAATTTATTTCTTGCTCTCTCAGTTCCGACGAAGGGTTTCGACCTGAAACGTTAACTCTCTTTCTCTCTCCACGGATGTTGCCTGGCCTGCTGAGTTTTTCCAGCGTTTTCTGTTATTTCTGATTTCCAGCATCCGCAGTATTTTGCTATCGTATGAAAGGTTACAGTGTAGATTTACCAAGAGGATGCTGGAGATGGGAAAATATAGGCCCGGAATTTGTGGTGGGTAATGACAGCGAGCTAACAGTGTTTGTTGTCATTACCGCTGTTCCCTGTAAGGTGCACGGCCGCCTATATCTCAGACTGCGTCAAGGAACCCGCGCAGCCGACTTGCTGGCATTTCAATGTAAAAACCGCGTGTGCAGACCAAAAAAAAATTACAGGGAACATTGGTCATTACCCCTCTGAAACTGAGCGCAACTTCAGGATTTAGCGTATGTGCTTCTAAACGCGGAAATCCTGAAGTTGCGGTCAGTCATTCACTGTTCCGACACTGGCTGCACTGTACACCTCCCTTTCTCCCCTCTTTCCCCCCCCCCCCCCGAAACCCGCCATAGCCAACAATCAGTTTAATCAGTGAAACTGGCGAAAACTTGGGCTTTTCTGAGGTAATATCGCTTGCTGTTAAATACCCCATTACATGTTGAGTCTTGTTAGAATCGGTGTAACTGGAGTTTTAACCGTGTAATGACTGATAAACAAATGTTCTGGCCCTGAAAAACTAATTTTTATATTTGTGGAGTGCCAGATTTCTCCATTATAACACAAATTACAGTTTTTTAAAAACTTTGTTTGTTCATGATATTTCAGGTTCTACCTTATCCCCCATGTGAGGGTCCGAATCTTTATTTCGCGCTCAACATTTTTTAAAAGCAGCTTCTCATTTCCTGGTTTCCTGTCTGAGAATTCTGCAATGTGATTGGCTGCTTAGATAGTTTGTTGACATCACAGCAGCATCGCACTTAGGAATTCCCATTGCAGAACGCTGAAATCACTTGACCATCGAAAAAGGCAAACTTCTCGCCGCGAGATATCTCTGGGCAGTTTTCTTCGGGGCAAGCGCCTTTGCTTTGGCGTTGACCACAAATTATGGGCCTCCTGTTAACAGGAAAGACAGGAGATAATGAGACTATTTCTCCTTGAGTACAGAAGGCTAAGAGAAGATTTAAGAGGTTTTAAAAATTGAGGTTTTTATAGAGTGAATAGGGAAAGGCGACTACTTCTGGTTGGGGTATCTGTAATGAGGAGCCAGCAATTTAAAATTGTTACTGAGAGTAAGGAGAGATTAGAAGAAATTTCTTTTAGACAGAGTTATTGGAGCACATAATGCTTTGCCACAGGGAGTGGTTGAGTCAGGTACCATTGCATCTTTTAAGGGAAAATTGGATAAATATTTGAAGCAGAGGAAGGTAAAGGGGTATGCCGAGAGTGTGAGGCAGTGGAATTAGTTTTGGATTGCTCTAGCAAAGAGCCAACACAGACACGATGAGCTGAATGGCTGCCTCTTGCACTGTAAACTTTTATATGATAGTTAAATAACAGTACAGGAAACTCTTTATTAACCGGCACCGACGGGACCGGCGTGGTGCCGGTTTATCAAAAAGTCCGGATAACGGAGAGTTATATCTACCAACGTACGAGAGCCCCGTACACATTTACATGCGCCTGCATTCGGAGCTCCGTCTCCCCGGGGACCGCCAGCTGACCATCTGTCGTGTTCGCTGCCTACCCGGGCTGCGCATTCCCCTCCCAATCTACACGCTCCGATACAAGGCAAACGCCTCGTTTTTTTTAAAAGTTAATCTTAAACGAGAGATGAAGGAAAACCCCGGTTACCTACTCAAGAATTTTGCCGGTTAAGAGAGATTTCCGGATATTTGGGTGCCGGTTAATAGAGTTTCCTGTATATACAGTGCCTGCATTCTTTACTATAAGATGGTACATTGTACAAATATTCTGATCAAGTTTGAAAGATGGGTTAAAGGGGGCTGATACTCTAGATAATCCAATGATATATATATTATATATAAAAAAATACTTGCAGTAGTGTATGTGGTGTCTGGCATATACATAACTCAAAGTTGTGTTCTCCAGCAATATTTTCAAGAAAAAAATTACAGGTTTTGAAATTGGGTAGGTACAATTAATATTTTTAAGGGTGCTGGAAGAGGTAGATGGAATGTCTCTCCTCTCCTCTTCCCCCCCCCCCCCCCCAGAAAGAAACTCAAAGCTAGCAGAAGTAATTTTTAAAAGAAAAAGATGATTAGAGTTAGTTTAAAAATATTGGGCCGGATTTTGCGACCCTTACGGGTGCACACGAGTTGCGTAGGGGCTGCGCAAGTGCCGGTTTCAGGCATGCGCTGTAAACCTGCACTTGCGATCTGCAGATCCTCCGCGTGCACAAGAAAAGTGCCTCTGCGGGGGGAGAGTTGCGCTTTTTGCACAACTTCCGCCTGCTGAATGACTGTCAAATTCTTACGCCTAGTAAAAGCAAGTAAGAGTTTAAAAAAAAAAAAATAGAAAAATGGAATTTGATAACTCATTTATAAATTTTAAATACTCTACAAAAGGTAAGTTTATTTTTAGCCCCGTAAAAACATTTAATTTTTTAAAAAAATTAAATTTTTGTTTAAAATATTTAATTAAATATTTTAATTTTTAAATCTGTAATGTTTATTAAAATTAATTTAAAGTTTGTGTTTTTAAATGTGATCCCCATTCATACTTTTGACTGTCCTGTGTGTACAGACCTGTCAAAAGTGTGAAGGGGGATTCCCTTCTTTCATTGGTTTGCCTGGCCCACGTGATCCCAGGAGTGCTTGCAAACCATATTCGCCCCTGGGATATGTGGGCCTCTGCACATTTCAAAGAGGAGAGGCCCAGGATTGCAAGCCTCCGGATCTACGGAACCAGCAGGTAAGTCGTAGATTTTTTTCCAATTGGAGGCATCCGCCCGCAGGAAGCCTCCGATCGGAAATTCAGGGCCATTGAGATCAGATTAAATGAGATGTAAGCTGAAAAGGACACTTGTGTGGAATGAAGCAGAAATATGATCATTAAATGAAATAAGAGCTAACTTGAGATTAAAATGAACTTGAAATAGTGTTGATGGGAGCAGAAACAAGAGAAAGGGAAGAGGAGAAAACAAACATAAAAATCTATAATTCAAAAAAAAACCTTTGATGGGACTTTGAATACAATGAACAGAGAACATTGATCAAAGTATTCAACAAAGTAAATTCAATTCTAGCAAAGGTTCTATAAGGGAATTATATCAATAATACACACTAAATCCTAGCTTCAGAAATGTTTCTGAATGTTCCAAAGTAACACTTGTGATAAAATGGGAAAGTTATTTTGTGTTGGGTATTGTCACAAGTATTTCAATTGGAATTTTTAATTATGTGCCATGCCATTTTTAAAGTGTCATACTGTCTCAACCAAATAAATTTGCCTGTGATAACCGGCTTGTTTTGCTTAAAATTTGGAGTAGGTATTAAAAAGTAAACAGCAATCTTTCTCTCTTCCCTTTTAACATCTCCTGGATCACAAACGAACCATGAGATGAGCCTAGATCCACGTTCCAGTTGGATATAGTATTTATCCACAGCAGCTTGAATTGAATGTGGAACCAGTCAGTTATATTAAAAATACTGGAAGAGGTGTGAGCAGCTGACGGGTGGTACTTTTTTTCTATTTCTGTGAAATAGTTTCAAAGTACTTGGTCATTAAAACGTTTATTTTCTTCCACAGTTCTGCATTACTTCCCTGAGTACCAGTGGTTGGTGGATTTTGCGGTTTCAGCCACAATTGTTTACATCATTACTGAAGTCTACTACAGTCTGACAAACCCCCACAATGAGATGAATATTAGCATAGTTTGGTGCCTGCTGGTCCTTGCCTTCGTATTGTATCCTTTTAATGGCTGCAAAATGTAGCATTTGATTCCTGTATTGACTTCTCATTTTATTTTAAAATGTGCAAGGATTTAGCTGAAGTTGTGAGCTGCATTGCACAGTTGAAAAAGAAAATGATGGTTTGTATTCAGCTTTGTTATTTACTTAATCAATGGCTGCAGTAATGGATTGGGGAAGATTGCTAAAAATGCATCCAATCAATGGGCCAGAAATTCGGCTGTTGTCGGGTGAGTACGCGCTGTGTACTCACCCCGTAAGGCCACCTGAAGTGCCGGTTTCCTGCATGCACTGCGCATGCGCGGGAAACCGGACCTTCCGTTCCCCTGAAGGAAGGGGTTCAGAAGTCGAACGCGTGCGCAGTAGAGGCTGCGCGCACGCAGCGAACTTCGTTTTTTTTTCAGGTTTCTCCGGGAGGGTAAGTATGAAGAAGCTGCACTTTTAAAAAGGAGGCGCAAGGCCTGTTTTTAACAAGGTAAGTGGTTAATTAATTACAATTTAAACATTTTTTCAACAGGTTTATCTTTTTAGATACTTTAAAGAAAGGTAAGTTTATTTTTAGCACTGCTTAAAAAAAAAAGTATAATTTTTTCAAAAATTTTAATTTTTGTTTAAAGTAGTTAATTTATGTAACTTATAGTTATTTTAAAAATGTGATTTAAAAAAAAAAAAAAATTATTTGAAGTTTAAGTGTGGTTTTGGGGCCGATCTCTATTCATAGATTTGACAGGTCTTCCTGTCAAATCTATGAATGAAAATGCCCTGCTAGGACTGGCTCTCCATGGCCCACGTGATCCCAGGGGATGCTTCGAACTAACTGCGCCCCTGGGATATGCAAGCACTGCACACCGGCAGCTGCAGGAGGCCCAGGACCCAAAGTCGTCGTGGGCCCAAAGCACAACTGCAGGCACGGTAGGCAAGTACGCGCGCGATGCTTGCACCCACAGGAAGCCAGAAAGCCGAATTTCTGGCCCATTATCTTCGTTCCATTGCCATGCGACCAAGTTATGTTAAACTATGTCCAATTTCAAAGCCTGGCAAATAGTCACTTTATTTGTACCTTCTTTGTCATTCAGGCATACACTGTAGGAACTTATCCAATCCTAGTTAGTTCTGGGGAATCACATTTTTTTGTGTTAATGGGTGTTGCAACCTTATTAAAAATGCATCCTAGAAGGTCTGGGTTCTGTTGCACAACTTCTTCAGACTCACCTTTGCTACACCTGGTGCTTGGCTCAGCTTTCAGTGACATCCCTAGAGAAGAGGAGGAAGTTCATTATGGTGATGGTTATGATGTCTTTATGAGCAGCTAGGTAAAGTGCTTCGATATATGCCAATAAGTGATTGATGAATGATGGATGAATCGTAGAATGTTGCAGCACAATAAACAGTAGAAGATATCCAGCAATTTTATTCATGACCATCGGCTTAAACTAAGTTTAAGTTAGAGGAAACTCAATATTAAATTGAATGAAAAGCTCTAAGTTTGCACAATAGATTAATGCTAGTAACCATTTGATAGTGGTTCTAATGCTGCAGTGAGTGTTGATTCATTACTGTTCCTTCAGACGTATTCTTTAGTGAAGTAGCAAATGGTTTTTGTTGACCCACAATGCTCATGAGTTTTAAATGATCTTGCTCCTTTGTTACAGCAGAATGTAATGATTTGGGCTGTCCCTCAATGCAATAAACCCATTTATTGATCCTTGTAAACTTCAAGCAGCGACCCCTTGTTAGCCTGTTGAGACAAGGTGTTATTGATGGGTCAGTAGAGTATTTAATATACAAGAAAATTCTATTAGCACAATTGAGACAAGTGCAAGTATGGTCACAAGTGGGTTGTGGAGTAGCAATAGCTAAATATTAACAACTGAACCTCTCTTCCTCTATTGTATTTGTTAGTTTGTTGTATTGCCTGAAGGTCATTACTAGTGCTGTAATAAAAGCTTGCTATCAAAACAAATGATTTTAAATATATTAAGTACTGGAAGTTTTATTTAACCTTTCTAAGAACAATCTACTCTGTAGAAAGAATGGGATTCACTGAATTAGCTCAATTAAAATGCTCTCTTTCTCGTGACACATTTCAAGTTCAGTACATGTTCCTTTTTTTCCCCCCTTGCTTAGTTAGTGAGTGTGCATATTGCTTAATTGCGATAGTTGCAAAATCACCAGTATTGCACACTTGTTTCCCATTGCCAATTTGCTGATTTAAAAAAATATATATAACTTTCAAAAATGCTTAATTTTATTTTGCTCTCTTGTTACCCTGCCACAGTTTCTGTATAACAGCTGGAGAGACTAGGCTGACCCAATTTCGTTGCCTGCCCTTTGGCCAGTATTATAAGCTCACAATATAGCTAGGCTCACAATGATGTCTGTTTGCTTTAGTTGTTTTAGAGGGCAGCAATGTTAGTAGTTCATCGAAGCAACTTTAACCAAGTTTGTTTTTGTGCCTTTTTGAAGGAATAAAATACACGGGTACAGTAATTTAGTGGCTATGTTACTGGACTATTAATCCAGAGAATGCAAGTTTAAATCCTACCATGACAGTTGAGAATTTGAATTCAGTTTTTTTTTTGAAACCTGGCAATAAAAAAAACTGGTACTAGTAAAAGTGACCATGAAGCTGTCAGATTGTTGTAAAAACCCAAATGGTTCACTGATGTCCTTTTAGGGAAGGAACTATGCTGTCCTTACCTGCTCTGGCCTATATGTGACTCCAGTTCCACAGCAATGTGGTTGACTGTTAACTGCCCTCTGAAATGGCCTAGCAAGTCACTCTGTTGTATCAAGCTACTACAGTACCAATGGTTCAAGAATGCATACTACCATCAGCACCTCCTCAAAGACAACTAGGGATGGGCAATAAATGCCAGCCTTACCAGTGACACCCACATTCCGAGAATAAATAAAAATGCCCTATACCAAGAGGAAAAATAGTGTTTGGCTTTCACTTTATGTGCCATTATTTTGATCAGATTTTATTTTGTTTTCCTTTTCACTTTCCTTTAGTTAAGATTTTTCCTTCCTACTGCTGAACTGTTTCACTCTTTCTTACTGTTACCCTGTGCTGGCTTGAGGTTTTACTTTACTCATGTTTTCATTTTGTCATATTTTCAGACTTTTGTTACTTGCACAATAAAAGTTAGTTATCAAAAACTTTTCAGCCATTACTGTCCAATATTGCATTCTGGGAATGTGACCCACGCTATCGAACCAAGAGGAATACTAAGCTCATTCTAACTTAGTTGCACTGTCCTTTCTTTCCTTTCATGTGAAGCATTGTTTGATGTAACTGCATGGAATTTGACACACATGCAGCCACTTATCATTGAAATATTACAATAAAATGCAAGTTTACCACTTGTGAATGTATACTTTACAAAGAAATGAGTGGTCAAAAATTAACCACTTTTAGTAGATGCATTACTTTTTAAAATAATGATTCAACTGTATATTGCTTGTGCATACAATAGTGTTCACTACCTCCTGCAAAACATTATTTCTCTGTTTAAAATCTACCCCCCTGACATGCAGCTAGTCAAGCATCATCATTGATGTAAAATACATAAGCAGGAATTTAAATTCCCAGGCAGAAGGTCTGAGGGATGTGTGGGCTGGACATCCAAGAACTGCAGTGGGAGACCCAGTCTATTTTAACCCCGGGCTGGATTAACCTTCCGCTGGCCAGCTGCCCACCCACAATGGGCGTCTAGAGGCAGCTCGGTTTTGGGCTTGCGAAGATTGGGTGGCCCAGAGGCTGCCACGCCAGCAGTCAAGTAAGGTGGGAGGGGTTGGGAGATTTTTGCAGGTCGGAGGGGTGGGGGAAAGAGTCTGTGGCTGCAGCAGCCCACAGTTTCTTTGTGGAACCCGGAGTACTCCTGTGGAACCCGGAGTACTCCTGCTTCTCCTGGCCCAACAAAGATGTTTTAAACTTATCCGGCGGCCTTTGCTGGGTGTCGCCAGGTTTTACTGAGTGGAACATTCACGGCAGACGCTCTGCTCAGTAGGCAGTTAAAATTGCATCAGGGTCCTAATGACGTCATAGACCCAGATTCGTAGTTATTCATGAGGTGTCCGGCTGGCGCTTCAACTGCCCAAGGAAACAACGCCATTATAATAGGAACAGAGGGGTGAGTCCACCGCTTGGATTTTTAACTCCTGTTCCACCCAATTTCTGCCGGTGAAATGGAGTTAATTTTCCCCCTCGTTTTCCCATTACGTGAAGTTTCACAAAATAACTTACTAGATGCCGTTATTTAGTAACCATAACAGAAGATGCAAAATGTCATCCTTAAAAATCAGGACTGAACAGCTCTTTTCAATATGTATTGTAAACTACTTGGGAGTGTTACTTATTCCCAAACATTCACTATGCAGATCTCATGAACTACATGATGCTGCGATCTGCACAGAACAGTCAGCTAGTGTACCTTGTTGGGGAGGGTGTTTTAGATTGTAATTAAAGCTTCAGTCTGTGCTCTCTGGTGGTTTATGATGTTATTAGAACCCCATGATTGAATTACAGTCTTATAACTCCCTCTACCATAGTCATTATTCTATGTTTTTGGCTTTGTGTAAAAGTGTTTTATTTATGAGCCAAATCTTTCTTCAGCAGACAAGCAATCTATCTGTGGTGATGTAATCTTACCCAGAATGCCCTCAGGAATGGAATGTTACTCCCAGATGCAATGTTGCAAGTTTGATTGCTCCTTTACTGAGGTGCACATGGTTAAAGGACTGTTTCTGGAAAAACTGTTTTTGTAAAGTAGTGTTCCTCTTTAATAAATTGAAGCATTGAACGTGGGAAATCTTCCATATGTGGGAACCTGAAACTTTTATTAAATTCATGTGAATAATTCAAAGGGCATCACTGTTATGACTTGCCTCTTGTCAGTTGTCTGCTTGATGATTGGTGCAAGTGTTTTATTTGGAAAGGTAATACAGAACTGATTAGGAGTTTGCACATTCTCCCCGTGTCTGCGTGGGTTTCCTCCGGGTGCTCCGGTTTCCTCCCACAGTCCAAAAATGTGCGGGTTAGGTTGATTTGGCTATGATAAATTGACCCTTAGTGTTAGGGGGGGATTAAATATGTGGGGTTATGGGGATAGGATGGGATATGTTAGGGGGAATTAAATACGTGGGGTTACAGGGGTAGGGTGGGATATGTGTACTGTGGGGATTAAAGCAGGGACAGGGTACTGGATTTGGATGATCAGCCATGATCGTATTGAATGGTGGAGCAGGCTCGATGGGCCGAATGGCCTACTCCTGCTCCTAGATTCTATGTTTCTATGATTCTTTCCTGGGGTGGCTTATCCTCCAGTTGCAATCTTAGTTTGCTACAAAATTGCATCTTCTTTTCACCTAGTGGTGACTTATAGACCTCCGTTGGCTGAAAAATCAGCCTTTCGAAGAAGTTTTTAGTAGATCAGCGGCATATTTATCGGCATGGATCCCATCTCCAAGGTGGAGGTTAGGGCACCGGAAATAACAGAAAGCTGGACTGTTAGAACTTTTAAAGATAAAGGGGTTTGAAGAGAGAAAGCAAATAGTTAAAAATAGAGAGAATGAAGGGAGAGGGAAAAGATAGCCACTTAAAAAATATTCTGACCGAGACAGCCTGGAATTCTGAGTTGGCAATTTAAGAGTTGATGTACTTCACCTATTTGGATTACTTAGTCTTGAGATGTGCATAGCTGAATACTAACCATCATACAGTGCAACTAACCATATTGAAAACTTAAAAAAATGGGCTGAAGCCAGCAACTGGCAAATCTAGGAATTCTTTGCCTCGATTAGTACTTACAAACATTTCTTCTGCATTAATCCTGCTATAACAGACCCAATGTATAAATGATTTGCCATTCATAGGGACCACATCTTTAAATTTAAAGGTAAGAAAATAGAAAGCAAATTCGAGATTCTTGCCGTGGTTGAAAACCAATTTTTTTTTAATATATTTGTTCCGGGCGTCGCTGGCAAGGCCAGCATTTATTGCCCATCCCTAATTGCCCTGGAGAAGGTGGTGGTGGTGAGCCACCTTCTTGAACCGCTGCAGTCCTTGTGGTGAAGGTACTCCCACAGTGCTGTTAGGGAAGGAGTTCCAGGATTTTGACCCAGCGATGATGAAGGAATGGCGATATATTTCCAAGTCAGGATGGTGTGTAACTTGGAGGGGAACTTGCAGGTGATGGTGTTCCCATGCGCCTGCTGCCCTTGTCATTCTAGGTGGTAGAGGTTGTGGGTTTGGGAGGTGCTGCCAAAGAAGCCTTGGCGAGTTGCTGCAGTGCATCTTGTAGATAGTACACACTGCAGCCACGGTACGCCGGTGGTGGAGGGAGTCAGGAGGTGAGACACTCTCCGCCGAATACCCAGCCTCTAACCCACTCTTGTTGCCACAGTATTTATGTGGCTGGTCCAGTTAAGTTTCTGGTCAATGGTGACCCCCAGGCTGTTGATGGTGGAGGATTCGCCAATGGTAATGCCATTGAATGTCATGGGGAGGTGGTTAGACTCTTGCTTTTTGGAGATAGTCATTGCTTGGCACTTCTGTGGCGCGAATGTTACTTGCCACTTATCAGCCCAAGCCTGAATGTCGTCCAGCGAACACCCCCATTTCTGACCTTGTGATGGAGGGAAGGTCATTGATGAAGCAGCTGAAGATGGTTGGGCCCAGATCACTGCCCTGAGGAACTCCTGCAGAGATGTCCTGGGGCTGAGATGATTGGCCTCCAACAACTACAACCCATCTTCCTTTTGTGCTAGTTATGACTCCAGCCAGTGGAGAGTTTTCCCCCCCCTGATTCCCATTGACTTCAATTTTACAAGAGCTCCTTAATGCCACACTCGGTCAAATGCTGCCTTGATGTCAAGGGCAGTCACTCTCACCTCACCTCTGGAATTTGCTTTTTTGTCCATGTTTGGACCAAGGCTGTAATGAGGTCGGGAGCCGAGTTGTCCTGGCGAACCCAAACTGAGCATCGGTGAGCAGGTTATTGGTGAGTAAGTGCCGCTTGATAGCACTGTCGCCAACTCCTTCCATCACTTTGCTGAGGATTGAGAGTAGACTGATGGGGCAGTAATTGGCCGGATTGGATTTGTCCTGCTTTTTGTGAACAGGACATACCTGGGCAGTTTTCCACATTGTTGCGTAGATGCCAGTGTTGTACTGAAACAGCTTGGTTCGAGGCATGGCTAGTTCTGGAGCGCAAGTCTTCAGTACGACAGCCGGAATGTTGTCGGGGCCCATAGCCTTTGCTGTATCCAGTGCGCGCAGCCGTTTCTTGATATCACGTGGAGTGAATCGAATTGGCTGAAGACTGGCTTCTGTGATGGTGGGGACCTCAGGAGGAGGCCGATATGGATCATATACCCGGCACTTCTAGATGAAGATGGTTGCAACGCTTCAGCCTTGTCTTTGCACTCGCGTGCTGGGCTCCGCCATCATTGAGGATGGGGGCATCGCTGCAGGAGTTCCTCAGGGCAGTGTCCTAGGCCCAACCATCTTCAGCTGCTTCATCAATGACCTTCCCTCCATCATAAAGTCAGAAGTGGGGATGTTCGCTCATGACTGCACAGTGTTCAGTTCCATTCGCAACTCCTCCGATAACGAAGCAGTCTGTGCCCGACTGCGGCAAGACCTAGAAGACATTCAGGCATGGGCTGATGTGTGGTGCGAATGTTACTTGCCACTTAAGTGCCAGGCACTGACTGTCTCCGTCAAGCGAGAGTCTAATCACTGCCCCTTGACATTCAATGGCATTGCCATCACCGAATCCACCACCAACAACATCCTGGGGGTCACCACTGACCAGAAACTTAACTGGACCAGTCACATAAATACTGTGGCTACAAGAGCAGGTCAGAGGCAGGGTATTCTGCAGCAAGTGTCTCCCCTCCTGACTCCCCAAAGCCTTTCCACCATCTACAAGGCACGAGTCAGGAGTGTGATTGGAATACTCTCCACTTGTTGGAGCTGCACTCATCCAGACAACACTCAAAAAGCTCGCCACCATTCAGGACAAAGCAGCCCGCTTGATTGGCACCCCATCCACCACCTTAAACATTCACTCCCTCCACCACCGGTGCACCGTGTCTGCCGTGTGTACCATCTACAAGATGCACTGCAGAAACTCGCCAAGGCTTCTTCGGCAGCACCTCCGAAACCCGTGACCTCTACCACCTAGAACGGACAAGGGCACCCAGGCGCATGGGAATACCATCACCTGCAAGTTCCCCTCCAAGTCACACACTCTCTTGACTTGGAAATATATTGCTGTTGCTTCATCGTTGCTGGGTCAAAATCCTGGAATTCCCTCCCTAACAGCACTGTGGGAGTACCTTCACCACAATGACTGCAGCGGTTCAAGAAGGCTGCTCACCACCACCTTCTCAAGGGCAATTAGGGATGGGCAATAAATGCAGGCCTTGCCAGCGACGCCCACATCCCAGGAACGAATATTTTTTAAAAATTCATGGAGCCTCCTCCTCCCTTTAGTTGTTTAATTGTCCACCACCATTCACAACTGGATGTGACAGGACTGCAGAGCTTTGATCTGATCTGTTGATTGTGGGATCGCTTAGCTCTGTCAATAGCATGCTGCTTCTGTCGTTTAGCATGCATGTAGCCCTGTGTTGCCGTTTCCCCTGGTTGGCATCTAATTTTTAGGTCTACCTATGTGCCGGGCCATGCGATTACATATTGTGGTGGAATACAATTCTGCTGCTGCTGATGGCCCACAGCGCCTCATGGATGCCCAGTTGTGAGCTGCAAGATCTTTTCTGAATCTATCCCATTTAGCACGGTGGCAGTGCCACACAACACAGAATAAGCATCGTCTAGCTGCGACTTGGCTATGCAACTCGCTGCATAGACTAAACTGTAACCAAACTTTATTCAATAACAGAACAATGGTGCCATTTACAGCATTCACAATGAAGGGAGGAGAACACCAGATTGATTGGATTTACTGCAAGAATACCAGGAGCAGTGAAATACCTCTAGTTTCTGTAAGATAAAATTAATCTTTAGGCAAATAAGAACCGATTTCTATCACATTTGACCAGTTATTTTTTTTGCATGTAAGCTATTTTGAAACATTACATGTATTTTAATTTGTTTTCCTTAATAAATGTTCTTCAGTAAGGTACTGTTTTCTCTGACCACTCACTACTTTAAAGTGGAAGAAGGTGGGGAGAGGTCAGTCTGCATCACTTTTGGCTGCTTCTTCTTTGTAAAAGCCATGGCGATCCTAATTGTGACAGAGAAATATCTGGAGTTTGGACTTGAGACAGGTACTTGTGGTGCTGTACCTGGAATTGTTTAAAATTGTAATTGATTACTATACATTGGAATGTCACATTTCAGTCTGGTAGCTCCATTTTTGCAGTGCTGTCATTTATACTGTGGCATCTGCATGTATGTTTTTTAGAGTTGATTTCCTGTGATGCTCATTTTTTTTCAAAAATTACTCTTCCAGTAGCTGTTTCTCCTGCTTGCCTTCTACTCCATAATTCTATGTGCTGTCTCTCTTGGACTCACTTTTACACCACTGGTGGCTGAGAAGGAAACACAATGGTTGGGGATGGGACCATGAGAGCAACTGAGGAGGCCAGATGGGGTGAGACCATCAGCCAATATGTACAGGGCCTGGTAGGAGTGGCCAGAGCCAGTTGAATCGACAAGCCCCACACTCAGTATGGTATTGATGGTTCCACACGGATATAAGAAGGAACGTGTAGAGGTTGGGACTGCACTGGAAAAATTAGCGCAGGTGGTTCTGGATTGAGCCTGCTTAGACAGATGTAAAGTTTTTTTCCTGGCAACCACATGACCAAAAGTAAATTAGTCACGGATAGCCAAACACACTTTTTATATCCTATGTGAAAAATATAGATTGTTGAACTATTAATTTTAGAAAGTTGTGTTTTCATGTATCCATTATTTTACTCCTGGCTGGATTTGACGTATGGCTTACAAAAGCAAATTACTGCGGATACTGGAAATCTGAAATTAAAAACAGAAAATGCTAGAAATACTCAGGTGGTCAGGCAGCATCTGTGGAGAGAGAAACAGTGTTAACGCTTCAGGCCAAGGTTCTAACAAAGTCATCAGCCTGAAATGTCAACTCTGTTGCTCTCTGCCTGACCTGATTATTTCCAGCATTTTCTGTTGATATACAAGGCTTATTTGTAAGGAACTATTTTTATCCTCTGCTGTAGAAACAGCTGCCTAACCTAGGTTTTCTATATAAATAAAATAGTGCTGAGTTCTGGATCAAATTGAAACCTTAGAGTATACTTTGGGATGATATCATCTCTTTCAGCACTGTGCACCTCTGCAATGCAGTTAGCTGATCTGTTGATAATGTCACCACAGTCCAGGTGCTGATAGAAACATAGAAAAATAGGAGCAGGAGCAGGCCATTCGGCCCTTCGAGCCTGCTCTGCCATTCAATATGATCATGGCTGATCCTCTATCTCAATACCATATTCCTGCTCTCTCCCCATACCCCTTGATGCCTTTTGTGTCTAGAAATCTATCTTATCTCCTTCTTAAATATATTCAGTGACTTGGCCTCCACAGCCTTCTGTGGTAGAGAATTGCACAGGTTCACCACCCTCTGAGTGAAGAAATTTCTCCTCATCTCAGTCCTAAATGTCCTACCCTGTATCCTGAGACACTGACCCCTCGTTCTAGACCCCCCAGCCAGGGGAAACATCCTCCCTGCATCCAGTCTGTCTAGCCCTGTCAGAATTTTATATGTTTCAATGAGGTCCCCTCTCATTCTTCTAAACTCTTAGAACTCTTGGGTCAAGTTTAAAATACTTGAAAATGGAGGAATCACCAGCTCTTAAAAGTATGCTTATTCCCTTAAAGGGGGAGAAATGGCCCCACCAGTGGAGTGATGTAAAGCCTCAGCTTTTTAAACATGTTGCTTTGAAGGTCCTGCTGCAGGTGGTCCTCCACAGAATGGTGCTCTTATTTGATAACTGAGCATAAGCATTTCATGCAGTCAAGTGAGTGTGTGCCAAGCAGCCTGAAAAGTTTGGGGATGTCTGTACAGGAGTCCACAACCAACATTTATATATTGTTGCATAACTCCTTGGCTGAGCTGTTGATACCTTGGCGAGTGCAGCAGAGCCACCTTTGGCTGAGGTCCTTATTTCAGGCATAGTTTCCATAGAAAATTCTGTGGGGCTCGAAAGACCTTGGGCTTTAATTTGCAGCAGTTTTAGTTATCTAGATTCACTGTTGGAGAATAAGGTTAAGACAGTAACAGTGCAGGGCTTCAACAGCCAGATTGCTGTCCACTGATCGCTGTTTGGAATAGAGAGTATTTTATCGTCTTTCCATACAGACTGGCAGTATTAACATACTGCGCACAATCGGTCTCCTAATCGGTTTTTGTCTATGTTGTATTAAACCCATTAGGAAAATAGTCATTTCATAGAAATTACAACACAGAATGTGGCCATTTGTCCCATCATCCTTTGCTGGTGCTACCTTTTCAACTGGAGCTGTCTTAGTCACTTGCTGATTTATTGTTTGCTGAAGCTAATAGTTCTCTTGTGCACAGTTTTACAATGAGAGTGGTTAGCTTTATTTTTCCCTTTATATTAATGCTGGTGCACAATTTCAGTTTTGATCTGCATGCTTGGACTTCCCTCATATATTTTATTTTCACTTTTTAAAAAACACTTTTAATGCAAATGTAATAAATATTCTGTAGGAAATTAAATCAGTTTGCTACTTTAGAAATGCCTATTTTATAAGTAAATTAGAAATAAAATGGTTTTCAACTTTAATAATGCAAATTACCATGTTCTAGAACCTGTGGTGAAATGAAAAGCACTGTCATGTTGAAGTACAATTCCATGGGTGTCTATCACCTTCAGCTATTTTATCCTAGTGTACACACATTTTCAGAACCTCTCTGGCCACAGGGGAGGTGCCAGAGGACTGGAGAATAGCTAACGTAGTACCATTATTCAAGAAGGGTAGTAGGGATAAACCAGGGAATTACAGGCCAGTGAGCCTAACATTAGTGGTAGGGAAATTATTGGAAAAAATTCTGAGGGACGGAATTAGTCTCCACTTGGAGAGGCAAGGATTAATCAAGGATAGTCAGCATAGCTTTGTCAGGGGGAGATCATGTCTAACCAATTTAACTGAATTTTTCGAGGGGGTGACTAGGTGTGTGGATGAGGGTAGTGCAGTTGATGTAGTCTACATGGACTTCAGTAAGGCTTTTGACAAAGTCCCGCATGGGAGACTAGTCAAGAAGTTAAGAGCCCATGGGATCCAGGGCAATTTGGCACATTGGATCCAAAATTGGCTTAGTGGCAGGAGGCAGAGGGTGATGGTCGAAGGTTGTTTTTGTGACTGAAAGCCTGTGTCCAGTGGTGTACCGCAGGGATCGGTGCTGGGTCCCTTGCTGTTTGTAGTGTACATTAATGATTTAGATATGAATGTAGGAGGTATGTATGATCAGTAAGTTCGCAGATGACACGAAAATTGGTGGAGTGGTAAATAGCGTGGAGGGAAGCCTCAGGCTACAGGACGATATAGACGGGTTGGTCAGATGAGCAGAACAGTGGCAAATGGAATTTAACCCTGAAAAGTGTGAGGTGATGCATTTTGGGAGGACTAACAAGGCAAGGGAATACACAATGAATGGTAGGACCCTAGGAAGGACAGAGGATCAGAGGGACCTTGGTGTGCATGTACATAGATCCCTGAAGGCAGCAGGACAGGTAGATAAGGTGATTAAAAAGGCATATGGGATACTTGCCTTCATTAGCCGAGGCATAGAATATAAGAGCAGGGAGGTTATGGAGCTGTACAAAACGCTAGTTAGGCCGCAGCTGGAATACTGTGTGCAGTTCTGGTCGCCACACTATAAGAAGGATGTGATTGCATTGGAGAGGGTGCAGAGGAGATTCACCAGGATGTTACCTGGTCTGGAGTGCTTTCAGCTATGAAGATAGACTGGACAGGCTGGGGTTGTTTTCCTTAGAGCAGAGAAGGCTGAGGGGGGACCTGATTGAGGTGTACAAAATTATGAGGGGCATAGATAGGGTAGATAGAAAGGAACTTTTCCCCTTAGTAGAGGGGTCAATAACCAGGGGCATAGTTTCAAGGTAAGGGGCAGGAGGTTTAGAGGGTTTTTGAGGAAAAACCTTTTCACCCAGAGGGTGGTTGGAATCTAGAACTCACTGCCTGAAAGGGTGGTAGAGGCAGGAACCCTCAACATTCAAGAAGCATTTAGATGAGCACTTGAAACGCCATAGCATACAAGGCTACGGACCAAGTGCTGGAAAATGGGATTAGAATAGACAGGGCTTGATGGCCGGCGCAGACACGATGGGCCTCTTTCTGTGCTGTATAACTCTGACTCTGACTAAACAGTATATGTCAGCAGTCTATTTGACTGGGTCATGGTGAGGGGGCATCATTGCAGAGTCCAATACTGTCATCACCTGCTACTCGCACGTATGCCATTTCAGGATAGGGAATCCTGGCTGATTTCCTCCACCCACCCTAGCTCAGTGGTGCTAAAGCCATTTGTAGCACGACCGTCAAACACCTCACAAAGATTAACTAACTTGGTAAAGACTGGGCATCAAACCTGTGACCTCTCCTTTAGCAGTACATTTGCTGATTGAATTATTGCATCTGTTTGTTGCAGAGTTTCCATATTTGCTTTTGATCACAAGTTTTTAAACATTCTTGAAATTAGTATTGTGCTGATAATTACTTGTAGCTGGAAAAGTGCAGTGTAATTGCATGTGGAATTTTATTCAATTTTCTATAATGGCAGAAAAGAAACTTTAGATGCACACTATCTCCTAGCTGAGAAAGCTTCCCAGGTCTCTGCCAATGTTGGTCAGTAAACCAACTGCTGGAAGATGCGTGAGGGAGGGCTGGAATGAGGTTTTTTTCTGACTTGGACATCTCCAGATCAGCATCCAGTTCCCAGACGCTTATCTGCAGGAATTTCAATTGAGCTGCATTCTTACACTTCTGCATCTGGTTCCAATGAAGTGACTGAAATAGAAGTAAAAATGTATAAGATGTAGGAATATATGTTTTTAAACTCAAGTGGAGGGGGAGTACACATGTATGGGCGTATGTATACTCTCTTCCTTGCCTTACCATGTAGGCTGCCATGGTACTTTTCACCAAACTCGTACTGGATTTTGGCTTTTGTTATTTAAAAAAAAAAGTAGTTAAATTCTGATTCAGTGCACTTTTTTTTATTCTACAATATTAGAATTTTCATTCCATTGCTTGTTTGTTGATTATTTTATGGTTAAAATGGGTTGATAACAGTTCAGAAAAAATGCAGTACTCTAGAGGCATCAAGATCATTCAAGTGCAGCAAGGTGCATCAAGTGCACTTTTTATGGTGCGTAAAGACAATGCACCTATTCATATACTCTGACTGTATCCAAAATACTGAATGAATTTCCTGTCAAATTAACTGCTCTTTTGTCACTGTCTTTTCCCCACCACCCATATTTAGGGTTTGCAAACTTTTCTGACAGTGCTATGCGGTTCCTTGAGAAACAAGGCCTGGAATCCCAGTAGGTTTCATAACTTTTACATTTTTAATTACCATTAAAGTAATGTTTGGGTAACCAGTCTTCTACACCGTTCATGGAATTATTAAATAATTCAGCTTTTGAGTTGAAAAATAAGTTTGTGATTTATGATTTGCTATTGTGTATTTTCTATTTTACAATATATTGTGTAGTTAATGCTAGTTACCATAGTACATATATTTCCAATATATAAACATTGGGAAAGAATAGAATTTAAAGGATGAATGTAACGATGTACAACATCCATTTAGTGGGTTAGAATTTTATTCTGAATGGCAGTGATCTATCCGCATTCATTCATTGCGTAATGTGTAGACTTCCTTAGCATACAGAAACAATTTATGGCAGAACTTGCACACTTTTTTTAAGTTGGCTTACCTGTGCTCAGCTGCCCAGATATCTTTGCTGAGTTGAGGAATTTGGCTTCTACTGAATTGTGGGCAAAAAGACAATATCTTGGTATAGCACTTTGATACATCAATGTGTGTCACTAGGATGCCATACAATGAATTGTTAAGTATAGATGATTCTATAGTGGTTTTGGCATTTTCTACATCCAAGTTGAGGTTTTTTTTTTTGTTAACTGATGTATGTTCTATAATGAACAATACTTTGTACTTGAGGGACTCAGTTTTTACTTTTTTTTACTCTTGCTTGTAATGTTACAGTTTTGATCAACTGTTTTCGGTATTTCTATGCATGATTTTTTTTAAATCTTCATATTTTATTATTCCAGGGGTCCTGTTTCGAAACTGACCTTTAAAATGTTCCTGGCTGTTTTCTGCGCTCTCATTGGTGCTTTTCTGACATTTCCTGGCCTGCGGTTGGCTCAGATGCATCTGGATGCCCTGAATTTTACAAAAGAAAGGCTAACGCAGTAAGAAACTTGTAATTATTATGATGAAATTAATTAAGTTTCATTGTAAAATCTAAAACAACTTATCCCATTTGTAGCTGTTATCTACAATAATTTTAAGAGTCTAAGCAAATTGGGAGTGCCTATTCTAGAATCTGGTGTAGAATATTACCAGTAGTAAGTTTATTGTTTCAGTCTTATATCTTCATACCACTGAAACCAAGTAAGTCAGCAGACTTCTGGAAGAATTGGGACACTTCTTTCAAAATTGCATTGTGCCATCCCACAGTTTTACTATCTTGCATGTTATATAACAGCCATCTCTTTCTCAGTTCTTTTTAATCCTGTTCATGTTAGTCTTGCGTTTGCATTGATCCCATGTAAAAATTGTTTGTAGATGCAGTGTGGGCACAAGCCAGTTTAAAAATTCTGAAGATAGATTTATTTTAGTTCCCAGCACTTCTAGAGTTAGCCTTTTCATGCACTATTTGCAGCTAGTTTCTTCACAATTATGACTTCATAATGTATGAGTTTTGTGACAGGTTCCAGATCAGATGCAGGAAAATTATCACTTAAAACTAGTAAAGAGTAAAGGCAGCAGGACCTTTTGCCTGCCTCACTATACAAGCTCTGTGCCATCTCAATGACTTGTCTCTTTTTCCAACTTGGAGGTAAATCAGCATGTATCATTGGAACCAACTTGCTAGTTCTAACTTTCAGAGCTCAACTTATCTGAAACAAAGTACTTGTGCTGAGGAAGAATACATGCAGACTCCACCTCTCAATCCAGATTAATCAGTAAAGAGACTGTCATTGCTGGATATGTCGGCTTGTTCTCTGCAAAGTGGTGCTTTTAAAGGTGAGATCTGACAGTATCACTGATGTGTAATTGACATTCTGAAACTGATGCATGAGATTCGAGCCCTCATGCAGGTACTGGATTGATGAGTCTGGAATTGCACTTAATGGGTTCGCTGGTGCACTAGGCCCTGTGAGTGCTTTAATATTGGTTACCAAGTGAGATTCTTTCCCTGTACTGTTGCTAGATGAACTCTTGGTATTACTTAAATTCCATGAAAGGTGAATGTTGCTGCTTTTCTTTGCATTCTCAAACATCAGTGAACTTCAGGCCCATAATGGGTATTTGAAACCTGAACAAGTTTCTTGAATAGAAATTCAGTCACTCTCGAGGACTGGTTATATGTCCAGGATCTCCACTTCTATTCTGGGAGAAGTTCGATAGGCTGGGCACCTATTACCAGTTCAAATTGTTCTTTTTTATATTAAGCTCTCAAGTTTCAACACATGCTGAATAATTTGGTGTATCCTTATCCTTGGAAGACTGACTAGTCAGATTATCTTAACAAGAGAAAGGCAGAAAAGTGGTCAAGAACATACTGTTCCAGATAAAAGAACTGATATGCTCCTGCTAAACATGATGAACTTCATAGGTGCCATGCTTCAGACACACTGCATCTCTTCCAGAAGAATGTTGTTTGGATATCCAGAAACTTATGTAACATTTTATAGCTGGAGACAGGATACTGGCATGGCCCAGTGTTGGTGCTGATCTTTTCTGGGTTCTCATGCTGTGCTTTTCATGAGGTCACTTTATGTCTGTAATGTATGCACATGCACAGCAAGCTCTTGGTTCATGAGCAAAACTGGGAGTATAGAGTTGTTTGCCCGTTGTCCTCCACATTTGCCTGTTTCCTACGTTGCAATAATGACTATACTTCAAAGGTACCTCATTGGCTGTAAAGTGCTTTGGGACATTCTGAAGTTGTGAAAGGCCCTCTATTAATACAAGTTCTTTCTTTCTATGTCACTTCTCCATTCACATCTTCTTGTACACAGTACTTGAGAGGATAACCTTACAAGTTAATCCTCAGTAGCTTTATCCTAATGAAAAATCTCTTGTTTCTTTCTTGATGAGGATAAAGCTATAGAGCAGTGGTTCTCAAACTTTTTTGATTGAAGGACCCCTTTTCAAATGGATTAGTAATCTCTGACCCCCCCCCCCTCCCAATCTAAATTATAATACTATATGATACTCAATATGAAAGTGCTGCATGTTGTAATAATGATTTTAAGAAAACAAGTATTTACTTACAGATATCAGTGAGATGGGTATGCCTGCTTCTTACACCAATTCTGGGTACTCCACAGCAACAGGTGGCCATTATTAGTCACATAGTGCTGGACAATTTTTAAAGCTGTCAGCAGGCTGGCCAAGGTGAGGGGGCACGAGCACCCACGCACATGTTGGGATGCTGCTGGAAGTATGACTCACCACCATGCTGTCCCACTGGCATGTTCAGTAACAGCTGCACTGTGGGATTGTATGTGTTTGCGTGAACACGTTCAGGCACGTGTTTGAAGGGCCCCGCAGGCGCTCTGATCACATCAGGAGGATGGCACGGTCGCGGCGCCAGGGAGGGGCATCGGCTCGACTGGCAGGGAGCATTCGTTGCAAAGTGAGAGAGCTGTGGGCCTTTGTGAGGAGGCGGGCCCAGACGTTAATTTGCAAGAACTGAATCAGTGTCGGTTTTATAAAAAGGAGCAGACTTGAAATTACCTCCGGTCGCGGACCCCCTGGAAAGTCTCAACGGACCCCAGTTTGAGAACCACTGCTATAGAATCATAGAAATTTACGGCACAGAGGAGGCCATTTGGCCCATCGTGCCTGTGCCGGCCAAAAAGGAGCTAGCCAGCCTAATCCTACTTTTCATCTCTTGGTCCATAGCCTTGTAGGTTATGACACTTCAAGTGCATATCCAAGTACTTTTTAAATGCGGTGAGGGTTTCTGCCTCTACCACCCTTTCAGGAAGTGAGTTCCAGACCTCCACCTCCCTCTGGGTGGAAAAAATTCTCCTCAACTCCCCTCTAATCCTTCTACCAATTACTTTAAATCTATGCCCCCTGGTTATTGACCAGGGAAATAGGTCCTTCCTATCCACTCTATCTAGATTCCTCATAATTTTATCTGGATTCCTCATCATTTTATACACCTCAATTAAATTTCTCCTTTGTTCCAAAGAACACAACCCCAGCCTATCCAATCTTTCCTCATAGCTAAAATTCTCCAGTCCTGGCAACATCCTCGTAAATCTCCTCTGTACCCTCTCTAATGTGATCACATCCTTCCTGCAATGTGGTGACCAGAACTGTACGCAGTACTCTAGCTGTGACCTAACTAGTGTTTTATACAGTTCAAGCATAGCCTTCCTGCTCTTATATTCTATGCCTCGGCTAATAAAGGAAAGTATTCCATATGCCGCCTTAATCGCCTTATTTACCTGTCCTCCAAGGTCCCTCTGTACTTCTACACTTCTCAGTATCCTACCATTTATTGTGTATTCCCTTGCCTTTTTTGCCCTTCCCAAATACATTACCTCACAATTCTCCGGATTGAATTCCATTTGCCACTTGTCTGCCCACCTGATCAGGCCATTGATATAGAGGATGATCTACAAGAGCCATGTAAGTTAATCATAATCTTTACCAAATATTACCTGGAATTGGCTGCAAATGGAGGATGTGACTCAATATATTTGGCGAACAATGAAGAAAAATATATCTTTAATATAGGTAATTGTGGAAAAATCTTAATGTGCCTAGTCCTATGTTACTGCTTTTTACCTTAGCTATTTAATGAGCTTTTGATATTGTAGTGCAATATGCCCTTTTTTTTGGAGTCAAAGTTTCTACCAGTTTCGTGTATACTACTCTACTTCGGACATAATAAAGCTGGCTGTATGTGTCACAATATTTTGCCATCAAGCTGGCCTCTTTGCCAGATTCTGCAGCGCTCTGCCTTTTGCCACTCTTCCATGCGGGTCTTCTCCCATACAGTCCCAATATATTAGCTTTGCCGTTCTATATTGTCTTTTCCCAAGTAGGACCCATTCCATCACTTCCCGAGGACACAGAATTTCAGCCATGCATCCTGCACTTTGCAACTTTTAATCCCTAATAGTACTTCATTACTGCATGTAGATTACTCCTCGTTATTTCAACATTTATCACCCTGGCTTCACAACATTCTCCTTGCAGAGAGTGTTCCAAAATTATCCATCCTCTGCTCATATGCTTGTGAAGGTCTAGTACTTGGCATTCTTCAGAAGTATACACCAGACTCTAGCCACTTTTTATATTGCATAATATGTTTCCTCCTCGGTCGCCTCCAGTGAAAATGATGAGTGGCAACTTCTTTTGGGGTTGCTGCTACTGTCCTGCAGCTGACTCCATAATATAAATGGGTGGTTATTTACATCAAGGGGCTGGACAAAGTCAACAAAGTAGAAATGGAAAATAACAAGATAACTGAAAAGTAATCTGTTAGTTCAAATTTTAGAAAGCAAAATGTGAATTTTATTTGAAGATGTCAGCCTTGTCTCAGTGATAGCACCCTCCCTCTGAGTAAAATGGTTGTGGGTTCAAACCTCATTCCAGAGACTTCACGTAATCTAGGCAGCACTTTACTACAGTACTGAGAGTGTGCTGCACTGTTAAAAAATCTTTCCGATGAGTCGTTAAACCGAAGTCCCATCTGCTCTCTGAGGTGGATGTAAGAGATCCCATTGCATTATTTGAAGAGCAGGACGGTTCTCCCAATGTTCTAGCCAATATTTATCCCTCATTCAACATCACTAAAACAGATTATCTGGCTATTTACCTCATTGCTATGTGCAAATTAGCTGCTACATTACAACAGTAACAGAACTTCAAAAATATTAAAATAAAAACAGAAAATGCTGGAAATACTCAGCGGGTCAGGCAGCATCTGTGGAGCGAGAAACCGAGTTAACGTTTCAGGTCGATGACCTTTTGTCAGGACCCATCTGACGAAAGGTCATCGACTTGAAATGTTAACTCTGTTTCTCTCTCCACAGATACTACCTGACCTGAGTATTTCCAGCATTTTCTAGTTTTATTTCAGATTTCCAGCATCCGCAGTATTTTGCCTTTAAAAAAAAAAAAAAAAATACTACATTGTCTTTGAAGCGCTTTGAGGTATCCTGTGGTCGTGTCAGATGCTATATAAATGCAAATTCTTTCTCTCTTTCTCTTTTCACACACTCTTTCCTTTCTCTTGCTATCTCTAGCTCCTGCTCTCTCTCCCTTTCACGTGCTATCTCTCTCATTCTCTTCCTTTCTCTTCAAAAATGAAATTGTATCCTGGTTTAGGATGATCCTGTTAATTGATCATTTATTCCAGTAGAGATGAGTGTTGAGGTGCCTCAATTTTCAGTATGAGGTTTTGGGTAATTTATCTCCAGTTCCTGCCCCCACCCCCCACACACAACTTTTTGTCTACTTTACAATCATAACGAATGCACATTATTTTCTCAATCTATATGCTGACTTTGTCTTTCTAGTAATGAAACAATAGTATTAACATGGAACATTTTTACTCCGCATGAACCAAATGTTTTCACTTGTAACTACTGAGCAGATTTGTGTTGGACCTGTTCAATACTCTACTCATGAAGGAATTTAATTTCAGAAAGAGATTGGTATTTGTCCACAAATAGATATTTTTCAAATGGTATATCATTTCATGTCTCATTATTGCTATTTTCTTCTGACCCTTAGTCTGGACCAAGAAAGGGTTTTTGTCATGAGACACTTGTGTTTGTATTTTGCATAGAAATAAATAAAAGTATATTACATACTTTAAAGGCAGTGGGAAAGTTCAGCATTTCTAGTATCAAGGTGATGCTTACTAATGTGAATGAGGTGTAGTGCAAAAATTGTACAGTTCCACAGTTCTTGTGTATGCCAAAATATTTATACACTCTGAAAGAAATATGGTTCATCCTGGCAGAAATGAGAGGTTTTTCTGTATCATTTTTCATATTTTCAGGATGTCCCAATGAATTACTTTTGAAGTGTGGTCCATGTTTATGTAGGCGCATATGACAGTCAATTTGTGCAGTGCAAGGTCCCACTAACAGCCAATGAGATGAATGACCAGTTATTCTGACAGTTTTCGTTGAGAGGGAGGACAACAGGAGAACTGCCTGCTTTGGATCAAAACATTGCAGCAGAAGCTAAACACAAGATTCTAAGGGAGCAGTCAGAGGAGCGGAAAACCCTAAAATACATAAATGGGCTTGAAACTCAAGACAACAAAATAGTAAATATTCTGAATGATTACTTCCTCCAAGTATTCACAAGGAAAGTCATCCACATGCAATCAGCAAAGCCAATAGAATGTTGCACGACATAATGAGAGCAGTAGAATACCAGTCAACGTAGTGACTAAACTGTAGTGCTCGAGTCGGAGTGCACCTCAAGTACTCTGTCCAGTTCCTAGTTGCTGCAACAAGGGCAACACGGTGGCATAGTGGTTAGCACTGGTGCCTCACAGCGCCAGGGACCCGGGTTCGAATCTGGCCTCGGGTGACTGTCTGTGTGGAGTTTGCACATTCTCCCCGTGTCTGCGTGGGTTTCCTCCGGGTGCTCCGGTTTCCTCCCACAGTCCAAAAATGTGCGGGTTAGGTTGATTTGGCTATGATAAATTGACCCTTAGTGTTAGGGGGGGATTAAATATGTGGGGTTACGGGGATAGGATGGGATATGTTAGGGGGGAATTAAATACGTGGGGTTACGGGGATAGGGTGGGATATGTGTTGGTGCAGGCTCGATGGGGATTCTGTGTGAGAAAGCAGGGACAGGGTACTGCATTTGGATGATCAGCCATGATCGTATTGAATGGTGGAGCAGGCTCGACGGGCCGAATGGCCTACTCCTGCTCCTAGTTTCTATGTTTCTATGTTTCTATTCTAGCTCTAGAGGCAGTGTAGAGAAGAGCATCAAGGCTGATCCATAGTGTCGAAGGGCTGAGTTATTAGGAAAGATTGGAGAAATACTGGAAAGGTGGCATCAGAGAGATGAGGTATATAGAATAGTTTTGTTTTCTTCTTGGAATGTGTAGCAATTCCTCAGTGCTGCACTGAAGTGTCACCTTGCATGTTCAAGTCCTAGAGTGGCACTTGAACCTACAATGTTATGCCTCCAAGACAAGAGTGATACCACTGAGCCAAGCTGATGCTAGCATATGTTTAGACCAGCTACATTCCAGCAGATGAGCAATAAGAGGCATTAACTTTGAAAAATGATTGGTTTGCCATTTTATCAGTCATGCAGAACACCATGGCCAACAAATTTTGTGCTAAAAATGTAAGTTTATTATTCTCCCTAAAAACTGTATTGAAATAGTTTGTGGTACAATAGATACCACTGGCTAGATTTTTCACCCATTGACTACGTAAAAGTCTAGCCCCACCTGTGCTGTGGCGGAAACATTCCTGATGATGACCATGGGGGCTGAAAATTGAGTAATCGGAACAGTCTCTCAAAATAAAGACTACTCTTTGGCATATGAGGATTTGCAGCCGGAATTAAAAAGCCAAAATTGAACATGAGCGGATTATAGAATCATAGAAACTTACAGCACAGAAGAAGAAAGGCCATTCGGCCCGTTGTGCCTGTGCTGGCTCTTTGAAAGTGCAGTCATGCTTAGTCCCACATCCCCCTTTTTGCCCGTAACCCTGTAAGTTCCTCATCCTCAAGTACCCGTCCAACTCCCTTTTAAATTATTTATGGAATCCGCTTCCACCACTTTTTCAGGTAGAAGGTTCCAGATCCTGACAACTCTCTAAGAAAAAAAAATTCTCCTCGTCTCCCCTCTAGATCTTTTTCCAATTATTTTGAATCTATAACCTCTAGTTATTGACCCACTCGCCAGAGGGAATACATTTTCCCTATTTACTTGATCAAAACCTCTAATTATCTTGAAAACCTCTATTAGGTCACCTCTTAACCTTCTCTGTTCCAAGGAGAACAGTTCTAACTTTTCCAACCTCCTCATAACTGAAATCGCTCATCCCTGGTAAACCTCCTCTGTACCCTTTCTAATGCTGTTACATCTTTCCTGAAGTGTGGTGCCCAAATTGTCCACAATACTCCAGCTGAGGCCTAACCAGTGATTTATAAAGTTCTAGCATGATTTCTTTGCTTTTATATTCTATTCCTCTATTTATAAACCCAAGTAACCCATATGTATTTTTAACCACCTTATCAACTTGCCCTGCCACCTTTAAGGATTTGTGTATATGGACACCAAGATCTCTCTGCTCATCTACACTTTTCAAAATCGTGCCAATTATAGTATACAGTCTTTCCATATTAGACCTCCCAAAGTGCATCACTTCCCACTTCTCCCCATTGAACTTCATCTGCCACGCTTCTGCCCATTTCATCATCCTTTCTGTCATCCTGAAGCCTATAACTATCCTCATCACTACTACTTTGCCAAGTTTAATATCGATTGCAAATTTTATAATGCTGCTCCCTACACCAGTCTAGTTCGTTTATAAAAATTGCAATGAGTAATGGACCTAAAACTGACCCTTGGTGAACACCACTGCAAACCACCTCCCAGTCTGAAAAACATCCATCCACCTCCACCCTTTGCTTCCTGTCACTGAGCCAATTTTGTATCCATACCACCACTTCACCTTAATTCCATCTTCTTAATAAGCCTCCTGTGTGGCACTTTGTCGAATGCCTTCTGAAAGTCCATAAATACAGCATCTGCTGCACGACCTTGATCAGTCTTCTCTGTTACCTCATCAAAAGAATTAGTCAGACACGATTTATCTTCAACAAATCCATGCTGGCTCTACTTGCTTAACCTAGGCTTTTCCAAATAAAAGGATATGTGATATAATCATCTAATAACGGCTACTACTTGGATTTATACAGTGCTATTAACGTAGAAAATACTCCAAGGCACTTCACTGAGCAGTAGTATTCCAGAAGTCAAAAAGATAGCTTTTTAAGTGGTCTTTAAAGCTTGGAAGGGAAGCAGTAAAACAGACAGGTTTAAAGAGAGTTCCAAAAAGTAAGGCCGAGGTAGCTGAAGGATTTGCCACCAATAGTGGATGGAGGGAGGTTGGGATGCACAGAAGTCCAGAATTGGAATACCAAAGAGCACAAGCTGGGATATAGGGTGAGAGGAGATTGTATAGATGAAGTATGGCGAGGTCATGAAGCAGTTTGTAAATTAGAATGAGGATTTTGAATTTATCGTTTGGAAGCAAGAAGCTGTCGAAGTTCAGTGAGGACGGAAGTGATAGAAAAGCAGGTCTCAGTGCAGAACAGATGCAGGCCTCAAAGATTTGGATGAGTTGCAATTTGTGTATAATGGAGCTGAGGAGGCTGGCAAGGATTGCATTGGAACAGTCCAGTCTGGAGACAGCAAAAATGTGGGCAAGGGTTACAGGGGCTGTGGAAATGAGATTAGGGGCAAAGATAGGCAATAGGAGGAAATGAGCAATTTTGGCAATGGATAGGGTATGAAGCTGAGCTCAGGGTCACACAGCACATTGAAGCTTCACACAATCTGGTTCTACCTGAGTAAGTAGTCTGGGTGTGGGATTGCAAAGGCAAGAGTTTTTAAGATGACTTCAGTCTTTCAGATATTCATTTGGAGGAAGTTTTAACTCTTCCATGGCTTGATGCCAGACAAATGGTCTGGCAGCACAGAGGTGGTTGTGGAATCAAAGTTGATGATAGAGAGGTCAGTATATGGAAACTGACTGCATGTCTGCAGGTGAAGTGTTCAGGCAAAACATGTAAACCAGGAAAAGCAGTGAACCAAGGATGGAACCCTTTGGGGACTCTGGAGACCACCATGCAGGGGTGGAAGAGGATTCTATTCATGGGGACGTGCTGGCTGCATTGAGACAAGTAGGAGTTGAACCTCGTGAGCGCAGTCTTGTAGAGATAGACCACAGACAGTGGTGAAATATGGGGAGATCACTGATAATGTGCCATGGTCGCAGTCATAAAGATGTCGTTGGGCAGTATGGAAACCAGGCTGAAGGAACTGAAACAGAATTGAGAGTGGCAATTGCAAAACTGGGTGGCAGCAACAAGTACGAGGACCTTAGGATAAAGAGGTTAGAGTTGGACTGATACTTCATAGAATTGTAAAAATATAACAGATGGAGGCCTGTGTTAGCTTTTCAACTGGAAATATGTACTGTAATCACATTTTCCTGTTTATATTCTTCCATTTCAAATACTTATCAAATTCCCTTCTAAAAGATGTTCTCCTCTCCTCCCTCCCCACATCCCCCCCCCCCCCCGGCCCCCTGCAGCCATGTTATCTCCAGCAAGAGACAAAAGAGAGAAAAAATGCAGGGGAAGAATAATCCCACGTGCTTCGTGGGTGGGGGAGGGGGAATTATTTTTTTTCAAAAATTCAATTCAGTTAGTAAAACACGACCTGATGTTTACAAATCCATGTTGCCTGTTCCTGATGAACTATATTTATGGACTCTTGGAGTTTATTACAACTAAGAACAGGTCTACAATTTTTGGGCAGATCTTTTTCCCCTTTTTGAGAACAAGGGTGTAACATATGCCAAAGTTTTCCCACTGTTCTTCTGTTCTGGGATGCCTACCATCTGAGCCAGTGACCTTTCAAATTTTAGTCCCATTAACTTCTCCGCATCCTCGAAGTCTATATTCCTCCAGTTCCACTTTCACATTCCTTTGTAGGCACTGAAGCAAAATACTAATTAAGCACCTCCACTATTCCCTCATTCTCTAGTATGAGGTGGCCCCTTTGTCTCCCAAGTGATTCCACCCTATTTTTAACTATCTTTTTGCTCGTGCCTAAAAATTCCTTGCTGTTTCCTTTTATGTGGACTGCCACTTCTACTTTTATGCTGTCATTCTTCCTCTTAGACTTCTTAATCTTCCCTCTTGCTTCTCTTCTATCATTTTATATTTCATAGTTTTTTTAAAAAGTATTGTCCCCCTTCTATTTATCACTTTTTTAAAACCGAAATCTTGCTATTTATCATGGAATTCCAGTTTTGACACCCAGCAGGAATATATTTAATCTGCACCGTATTCATCTCGTACTTGGATATCTCCCACTGTTCCTTTTTTTTTGCCCAATCAATTAATCTTCCACTGAAATTAGCTAATTTCCAGTCTACATTTTTACATTCGACATCTGTTTTCAATGTGTTCCTTATTAGGTTAGGCACGCTCTTTTTCCTAAGGGCTCTGCTGCTTTCTGATTGTTTACTTGTCCTACTTTGTTACCCAGGATCAGTTCTAGTACTGCATCCTCCCTTGTTGATGCTGATTAAGGAAACCGTCCTGGTGCATTATAGAAACCCTCTCCCTATTTTGATCGCAAACTTTTGTCTTCTACCAATCTATCTTAGAATATATGAAGTCCCCATAATTAGAACTCTGCTACTGCATACCTCTCTAAGTTGCCTCCAAATCGCATCCTCAATTTCTGTCCCACTAGTTGGTGGTCGAGAATGTAGTGCCAATATATTATCAGATTCCTTATTATTTCTGAACTCAACCCAGACAGACTCTGCCTAAGCCTTGCAATTGCTCAAAGCCTTCCTTTCGATCGTCACCAGTCAGGAGTATGATGGAATACTCGCCACTTGCTTGGATGAGTGCAGCTCCAACAACACTCAGGAAACTCGACACCATCCAGGACAAAGCAGCCTGCTTGATTGGCACGCATCCATCACCTTAAACATTCACTCCCTCCACCATCGGCACACTGTGGCTGCAGTGTGTGCCATCTACAAGATGCACTGCAGCAACTTGCCAAGGCTTTGTCGACAGCACCTCCAAAACCAAAAGGGGAGAGAGAAAAAACGAGCAACTACAGGCCAGTCAGCCTAACAATGGTGCTGGGAAAATTTCTAGAGACCATAATACAGGACAAAATTAGTTGTCACTTGGAAGAACAGGGATTAATAAATTACTGCCAACATGGATTTGTTAAAAGGCAAATTGTGTCTGACAAACTTGGTTGAGTTCTTCAGTGAAATAACGGAGAGGGTTGATGAAGTTGTGCAGTTGATGTTGTGTATATGGACTTTCAGAAGGCATTTGATAAAGTGTCACATAATAGACTTGTTAAGATTGAAGGATTAAAGGAGCAGTGACAGCATGGATGCGTAATTGGCTAAGAGACAGAAAGCAGAGTAGTGGTGAACGGTTGTTTCAGACTGGAGGGAAGTATACAGTGGTGTCCCCCAAGGTTCAGTATTGGGACCACTGCTCTTTTTGATATATATCAATGACCTGGACTTGGGTATAGGGGGCATAATTTCAAAGTCTGTAGATTAGGTAAAATTTGAAAATGATGTAAGCACTGAGGAGGATAGTAGCAGACTTCAGGAGGACATAGACAAGTGAAATGAGCAGATGCATGGCAGATCAAATTTAATGCAGGAAGTGTGAAATGATGCATTTTGGAAGGAAAAATGAGAGGCAATATTAACTAAATGGTACAATTTTAAAGAGGATGCAGGAATAGAGAGACCCGAGGGTTCACATACGCAAATCTTGCATGCCAACATAGCAACAGGAGTAGGCCATTGAGCCCCTCGAGCCTGTTCTGCCATTCAATGAGATCATGGCTGATCTGTGACCTAACTCCATATACCCACCTTTGGCCCATACCTTTGGTTAACAAAAATCTATCAATCACCGATTTAAAATTAACAATTGATCTAGCATCAATTGCCGTTTGTGGAAGAGAGTTCCAAACTTCTACCACCGGTTGTGTGTAGAAGTGTTTCCAAATTTCATTCCTGAAAGGTCTGGTTCTAATTTTTAGACTATTCCCCCTAGTCCTAGACTCCCCAACTAGCGCAAATAGTTTCTCTCTCTATCTACCCTACCTGTTCCCCTTAATATCTTAGAAACTTCGATCAGATCACCCCTTAACCTTATAAATTCTAGGGAATACAAGCCTAATTTTGTAATCTCTCCTTGTAATTTCACCCTTGGAGTCCGGGCATCATTCTGGTAAACCTACGCTGCACTCCCTCCAAGGCCAGTATATCCTTCCTATGGTGTGGTGCCCAGAACTGCTCACAGTACTCCAGGTGTGGTCTAACCAGGGCTTTGTATAGCTGCAGCATAACTTCTACCTCCTTGCATTCTAGTCCTCTAGATATAAAGGCCAGCATTTCATTAGCCTTTTTGATTTATTTTCTGTACCTGTTCATGACATTTTAATGATCTATGTGCCTGAACCCGCAAGTCTCTTGGGCCCTCCATTGTTTTTAGCTTTTCACCATTTAGAAAGTACCCTGTTGTATCCTTTTTAGGTCCAAAGTGGATGATGTCACATTTGCCTACATTGAAATCCATTTGCCACAGTTTTGCCCATTCACTTCACTTAATCTATCGATATCCCTTTGTAATTTTATGCTTTCATCTACACTGCCTACAATGCTGCCCATCTTTGTGTCATCGGCAAATTTGGATATATGGTTTTCTATGCCGCTACTAAATACTGTGAATAGTTGAGGCCCCAACACCGATCCCTGCAGGACACCACTAGTCTCATCCTGCCAATTGGAGTACCTACCCATTCTCCCTACTCTCTGTCTCCTGCCACTCAGCCAATTTCCTAACCAGGTCAATAATTTGCCTTCAATTCCATGGGCTTCTACTTAAGTTAACAGTCTCTTATGTGGGACTTTATCAAATGCCTTCTGGAAGACCATATAAATAACATCCATAGACATTCCCCTGTCCACTACTTTTGTTGTCACCTCAAAAAATTCAATCAGGTTTTTTAGGCATGACCTGCCTTTCACGCATCCATGCTGGCTCTCCTGATCAACTGAATTTTCGAGGTGTTCAGTCACCCTATCTTTAATTATAGACTCTAGTAATTTCCTGATAACAAATGTTGGGCTAACTGGTCTATAATTCCCTGGTTTCCCCCTCTCGCCATTCTGAAATAGCAGAGTGACATGCACAATATTCCAATCTAAAGGAACGGTTCCTGAATCAAGAGAACTTTGCAGATGCCCTAACTATAATCTTCCAATGTGCTCACCTACTTCTTTTAAAACCCTGGGATGGAAACCAATCGGTCCTGGGGATTTGTCATTCTTTAGCATTCTTATTTGCTTCATTACTGTTATTTTACTTACGTTAATTTTATTGAGTCCCTGTTTCAGTATTAGTTTCCTTGGGATTTCCTCTACTCTAAATACTGACACACAGTAATTATTCAACATGTCCGCCATTTCTTAATTTCATTGACAATATCACCGCTTTCAGTTTTTAAGGGGCCATCATTGCTCGTGACTACCCTCTTTTTCCAAATATAATTGTAAAAATTCTTTGTTGATTTTGATATCCCTTGCAAGTTTCATTTCATACTCCCTTTTTGTAGCTCTTGCTATCTGTTTTGTGACTCTTTGCTGTTCTTTGTGTCTTTCCCATTCACCAGGATCTGTGCTATTTTTTGCATTTTTTTATGCTTTTTCTTTTAGTTTTATGCTGTTCCTTACCTCTAGTCGTCCATTACTTTTTTTGGCAAGTAGAGCTCTTGCCCTTCGGGTATAAACTGTTCTGTATCACATTAAATTCTTTTTTGAACATCTCTCACTGATCTTCTGTCATTTTACTCATTAACAGATTTGCCCAGTCTCTGTCATCCTGTTGAAGTTGGCCTTGCCTAAATTTAGAATCTTAGTAGCTGTTTCGCATTTCTACCTTTCAAACGCTACGTTGAACTCGATCATGTTATGATCGCTATTGGATAAATGTTCACGCACTGTTAACTAAATCTGACTCATTACTCATTACTAAATCTAATATGGCATGTCCTCCTTTTTGCTTCTAGGACATACTGTTACAGAAAACTATCCCGGACACTCTAGATATTCACTGCCTTTCTGACATAGCGTTCAATGCAAGGAGTATAGCGAACAAGGCAGATGAGCTGAGGGCACAGGTAGATACTTGGGACTATGATATTATAGCTATTACAGAGACGTGGCTGAAAGAGGGGCAGGGATGGCAGCTCAACATTCCTGGTTATAGGATTTTCAGACGGGATAGAGAGGGAGGTAAAAAGGGAGGGGGAGTCGAGATATTGATTAAAGAAACTATTACAGCTGTGAGGAGGAATGATATGTTGGAGGGATCATCAAACGAGGCCATATGGGTAGAATTGAAAAACAAAAAAGGGGCGATCACACTGCTGGGAGTGTACTACAGACCCCCAAACAGTGAGAGGGAGATAGAAGAACAAATATGTAGACAAATTTCTGAAGTACAAAAGCTATAGGGCAGTAATAGTAGGGGATTTCAACTACCCCAATATTAACTGGGATAAAATTAGTGTGAAGGGTATAGAAGGTGCAGAATTCCTAAAATGCATCCAGGAGAACTTTTTTTAGCCAGTATGTAGCAAGCCCAACAAGGGAGGGGGCGGTTCTGGACTTAGTTTTAGGGAATGAAGCTGGGCAGGTAGAAGGCGTATCAGTGGATGAGCATTTTGGTGCTAGTGACCATAATTCTGTTAGATTTAAGGTAGTTATGGAAAAGGACAAGGATAGACCAAGAATAAAAATTCTAAATTGGGGGAAAAGCAAATTTTGCTAAACTCAGAGGGGATTTAGCCATAGTGGACTGGAAACAGCTACTTGAAGGTAAATCAGTGTCAGAGCAGTGGGAGGCATTCAAGGAGGAGATCTGGAGGGTTCAGACCAAATATGTGCCCTTAAAGAAAAAAGGTAGAAATAACAAATCTAGAGCTCCCTGGATGTCTAGAGACATACAGGGTAGGATAAAGAAAAAAGGGAGGCGTATGACAGATACCGAGGGCTAAATACTGCAGAATCTTTAGAGGAGTCCAGAAAGTGCAGGGGTGCAATTAAAAAGAATATTGGGAAAGCAAAGAGTGAGCATGAAAAATTCTTGGCAAGTAAAATCAAGGAAAACCCAAAGATGTTTTATAAATATATTTAGAGTAAGAGGATAACTAAAGAAAGGGTAGGGCCTATTCGAGATCATGAGGGTAATCTGTGTGTGGAGGCGGGAGATGTCGGTAGGGTTCTTAATGAATACTTTGCGTCTGTTTTCACAAAGGAGAGGGGCGAAGCAGACATTGCTATCGGGGGTGGGGGGGGGGTGTGAAATATTAGATGAAATAAACATAGTGAGAGAGGAAGTATTAAGGGGTTTAGCAGCTTTAAAAGTGGATAATCCCCAGGCCCGGATGAAATGTATCCCAGGCTGTTAAGCGAAGCAAAAGAGGAAATAGCAGAGACCCTGACCATCATTTTTCAATCCTCTCTGGCTTCAGGTGTGGTACTGGAGGACTACTAATGTGGTACCCTTGTTTAAAAAGGGAAAAAAGGATAGATCGAATAATTACAGGCCAGTCAGCCTAACCTCGGTGGTGGGAAAATTATTGGAAAGAATTCTGAAGGACAGGATAAATCTTCATTTAGAAAGACACGGATTAATCAAGGATAGTCAGTACGGATTTGTTAAGGGGAGGTCTTGATTGAATTTTTTGAGGAGGTAACGAGGAGGGTAGATGAGGGTAGTGCGTTTGATGTAGTGTATATGGACTTTAGCAAGGCTTTTGATAAGGTTCCACATGGCAGACTGGTCACGAAGTTAAAAGCCCATGGGATCCAAGGCAAAGTGTCAAGTTGGATTCAAAACTGGCTCGGAGACCGGAAGCAGAGGGTAATGGTTGATGGGTGTTTTTGTGACTGGAAGGCTGTTTCCAGTGGGGTTCCGCAGGGCTCAGTACTAGGTCCCTTGCTTTTTGTAGTATATATTAATGATCTTGACTTGAATATAGGGGGTATGATTAAGAAGTTTGCAGATGATACTAAAATCGGCTGTGTGGTTGATACTGAAGAAGGAAACTGTAGACTGCAGGAAGATATCAATAAATTGGTCAGGTGGGCAGAACAGTGGCAAATGGAATTCAATCTGGAGAAGTGTGAGGTAATGCATTTGGGGAGGGCTAACAAGGAAAGGGAATACACATTAAATGGTAGGACACTGAGTAGTGTAGAAGAACAAGGTGACCTTGGAGTGCATGTCCACAGATCCCCGAAGGTAGCAGGCCAGGTAGATAAGGTGGTTAAGAAGGCATACGGAATGCTTGCCTTTATTAGCCGTGGCATAGAATACAAGAGCAGGGGGGTTATGCTTCAACTGTATAAAACACCACTTAGGCCTCAGCTAGAGTACTGCGTGCAGTTCTGGTCACCACATTACAGGAAAGATGTGATTGCACTAGAGAGGGTACAGAGGAGATTTACAAGGATGTTGCCGGGAGTAGAGAATCTTAGCTATGAGGAAAGACTGAATAGGCTGGGTCTGTTTTCCTTGGAACGGAGGAGGCTGAGGGGAGACCTTATTGAGGTGTATAAAATTATGAGGGGCATAGATAAAGTGGATACAGAGGACCTATTTCCCTTAACAGAAGGGTCAAAAACCAGGGGGCACAGATTTAAAGTAATTGGTGGAAGGTTTAGAGGGGATTTGAGGGGAAATTTCTTCACCCAGAGGGTTGTGGGGGTCTGGAACTCACTACCTGAAAGGGTGGTAGAGGCAGAAACCCTAACCACATTTAAAAAGTAGTTGGATGTGCACTTGGGATGCTCTAACCTGCAGGGCTACGGACCAAGAGCTGGGAAGTGGGATAAGGCTGGATAGCTCTTTGTTTGCCGGCACAGACACAATGGGCTGAAATGGCCTCCTTCCGTGCTGTAACTTTCTATGATTTCTATGAATGTGCTAGTCTGCTTATCCCAATCTATATGAAAGTTAAAACCCCCATTAAAACCACTCTGCCTTTGCTACATGCTCGTCTAATCTCTGCATTTATACAATCTAGCAATTCACAGCTGCTACCAGGGGGCCTATACACATCTCCCACTACAGTCTTAAATCCTTTCCTATTTCTTATTTCTACCCATAAAGTCTCCACTGCCTGCTCACTTCTCGTTATATCCTCTCATCATTGAAGTGATTTCATCCTTAATCACTAAGGCTACTCCTCCCCCTCTGCCATTTTTCCCTATTTTTCCTGTAGACCTTATAACCTGATATATTTAGTTCCCAGTCCTGACCGTCTTGCAGCCATGTCTCCGTCATGGCTACCATGTCATACCCTCCAATTTGAACTCGTGCCTGCAGTTCATTCAATTTGTTCCTTATACGCCGTGCGTTTGTATAAATAATGCTTATTTGGGCCACACACCTGAGCCTGTCCTTCAGCTCCAATGTTTTACTCTCACATTTCTTATTTCTCTCTCCTGGTTTAATCACTTTACATCTTTTAGTTTTCCCTTTACCTGTAGTGCCTAAAGCACAATTTCTGACTGTTCCTCTACTCTCTTCCCTTTCATTTGTTTTTGAACTATTATTTGTTCTACAGTTTCCACCTGAGCCCTCCCCGCCTTCCCATTTACTAGTTTAAAGTCCTTGTGACCGCTCTATTTATCATTTCTACTAGGAGCCTGGTCCCAGCCAGGTTCAGGTGAAGCCCATCCGAACAGTACAGTTCCTTCTTGTCCCAATACTGGTACCAGTGTCCCATGAAATGGAACCCCTCTTTCCTACACCACTCTTAGCCACGTGTTCACCTCCCTAATCAGCTTATCCCTACCCCAATTTGCATGTGACTCAGGTAATAATCCAGAGATTATAACCCTTGAGGTCCTTCTTGACTTGCCTGCAGCCTTTGACACGGTTGACCACTCCATCCTTCTCCAACGCCTCTCCACCATCGTCCAGCTGGGTGGGACTGCACTCTCCTGGTTCCATTCTTTTGTATCTAATCATAGCCAGAGAATCACCTGCAATGGCTTCTCTTCCCACTCCCGTATTGTTGCTTCTGGTGTCCCCCAAGGATCTATCCTTGGTCCCCTCCTATTTCTCATCTACCTGCTGCCCCTTGGCAACATCATCCGAAAACAGTCTCCCACATGTACGCTGACCACACCCAGCTCTACCTCACTACCACTTCTCTCGATCTCTCCACGGTCTCTAAATTGTCAGACTGCTTGTCTGACATCCAGTTCTGGATGAACAGAAATTTTCTCCAATTAAATATTGGGAAGACCAAAGCCATTGTTTTCGATCCCTGCCACAAACTCCATTCCCTAGCCACTGACTCCATCCCTCTCCCTAACATCTGTCTAAGGCTGAACCACACTGTTCGCAACCTTGGTGTCATATTTGACCCTGAAATGAGCTTCCGACCACATATCCGCGGCATAACTAAGACCGCCTATTTCCACCTGTGTAACATCACCCGCCTCAGCTCATCTGTTGCTGAAACCCTCATCCATGCCTTTGTTATCTCTAGACTTGAGTATTCCAACGCATTCCTGGCTGGCCTCCCACATTCTACCCTATGTAAACTTGAGGTCATCCAAAACTCGGCTGCCCGTGTCCTAACTCGCACCAAGTCCCGTTCACCCATCACCCCTGTACTCACTGACCTACATTGGCTCCTGGTTAAGCAACGCTTTGATTTCAAAATTCTCATCCTTGTTTTCAAAACCCTCCATGGCCTCACCCTTCCCTATCTCTGTAATCTCCTCCAGCCCCCCAATTCCCTGAGATATCATCTGCTCTAATTCTGCCCTCTTGAGCATCCCTGATTATAATTGTTCAACCATTGGTGGCCATGCCTTCTGTTGCCTAGGCCCTAAGCTCTGGAATTTCCTGCCTAAACTTCTCCGCCTCTCTACCACTCTTTCCTCCTTTAAGACACTCCTTAAAACCTAACTCTTTGACCAAGCTTTTGGTCACCTACCCTAATTTCTCCTTATGCAGCTCGTGGTTTTTTTGTCTTCTAATACCCCTGTGAAGCGCCTTGGGACATTTTACTATGTTAAAGGCACTATATAAATACAAGTTGTTGTTGTTGTTGTCCTGTTCTTTAATTTAGCTCCTAGTTCCTGGTTACTCCAGAAACAGGACCTCTTGCCTACTCTTCCCTATGTATTTGGTCCCAACATGGATCACAATGACTGGATCCTCCCCCTCCCTCTCCAATATCCTTTTAAGCCAGTTCGAGATGTCCCACACCCTGGCACCAGGTAGGCAACATACCACGTGGGACTCTCGATCTTGTTTACAAAGGATGCTATCTGTCCCTTAATTATAGAATCCCCTACAACTACCACATTACGCTTCCTCCTCCTCCCCACTTTGGACAGCCTCCTGCTCAAGTGCCATGGTCCGCATTCTGGCTGTCCTTCCGACAGTCTTTATCCTTATCCTCACAGGTAGCAAGTACATTGTACCTGTTGGATAGGATCAGTTTCTGTGGATCCTCGTTCTCTTTCTCACCTGAGCTCCCCTTACTCTGCACACTATTGGTCACACCAACCCAATTCTGAACCTGCACCCCTCTACGAGGTGTGACTGAGGTCTGTAGCAAACTGTCCAGATACTCTTCCCCCTCCCTTCTGTGTCAGTGTCTCCAACTCGCACTCCAGCTCAATGACTGAGCCGGAGAAATTCGAGATGGAGACATCTACTGCAGATGTGTTCGCTCGAGACAGCCTCACTGTCCACAAACTCCCACATACTGCAGTCCAGACACACAACCTGCTCTGCCATATCTTCTTACAACCTTGTTTTATTTAGTTAATTAGTTAAAATCTTTATTCAATGATTATTTATAGTTATATTAATTAGTTTATCTAGTTAAGTTATTACATTAATAAAGTGCGTTATAGTTTCCCAGCTCCTATTTTAAACCACTGTCCTAGCTTAGAGAGAAAAAAAACATTGGGCCAGAAATTCGGGTCTCCACGGGTGAGTACGCGCTGTGTACTCGCCCGTAGACCCAACGAAAGTGCCGGTTTCGCGCATGCACTGGAAACCGGAACTTCCGTTCCCCTGAAGGAAGGGGTTCAGAGGTTGAATGCGTGCGCCGGAGAGGCAGCGCGCACGCAACGAACTTCGGTTTTTATTTTTCAGGTTTCTCCGTGAGGGTAAGTACGGAGAAGCTGCGCAGGAAAAAAGGAGGCGCAAGGCCTGCTTTTAACAAGGTAAGTGGTGAATTAAGTACAATTTAAACATTTTTTCAACAGGTTTATCTTTTTTACATACTTTAAAGAAAGGTAAGTTTATTTTCAGCACCGTTAAAAAGTGTAATTTTTTCAAAAATTAAAATTTTTGTTTAAAGTAGTTAATTTATGTAATTTATAGTTATTTTAAAAATGTGATTTAAAAAAAATAAATAAAAATTATTTGAAGTTTTAGTGAGGTTTTGGGGCCGATCTCTATTCATAGATTTGACAGGCCTTCCTGTCAAAATCTATGAATGGAGATTCCCTGCTCCGATCGGCTCTCCATGGCCCACGTGATCCCAGGGGACACTTCGAACTAACTGCGCCTGTGGGATATGCAAGCACTGCGCACCGGCAGCTGCAGGAGGCCCAGGAGCCGAATTTCACGCGGGCCTGAAGCACAACAGCAGGCGTGCTAGGTAAGTACGCGCACGATCCTTGCACCCGCGGGAAGCTGGAGAGCCGAATTTCTGGCCCATTAATACTCGCTAACCAATCACCTACCTGCTGTCCTGTGACATCACTCCTTGTTTTTTTGTTGTTTTTGAATTCACTGGATCTGTACTGCCACTGCTCAGGTCCGTGCTGTCCAAAGGTCCCGCTCAGTTTATATGCTGCTGCCTCCGCTGCTGCAGCCGCTCAGGTCCACCAAATTGATGAGGCTGTTTTTTTTTAAAAGCATACGGGTTCCTTGGCTTTATAAATAGAGGCACAGACTATAAAAGCAAGGACGTTATTGTAAACCTTTATAATAACTAGCCTCAGCTAGAGAATTGTGTCCAATTCTGGGCACCACACTTCAGGAAGGATGTTGATCCCTCGCAGAGGAGATTTACTAGAATGGTACTAGGGATGAGGGATTTCAGTTTTGTGGAGAGACTAGAGAAGCTGAGATTGTTGTCCTGGGGCAGAGAAGGTTAAGGGGAGATTTGATAGAGGTGTTCAAAATTATATGGGGTTTTGATAGAGTAGATAGTGAGCAACTGTTTCCACAGGAGGGTTGGTAACCAGAAGAGACCGATTTAAGATAATTGGCAAAAAATCTTAGGGGGGATAGGAAGGGAATTTTTTTACGCAATGAGTTATGATGATCTGGAATGCACTGCTTGAATGGGTGGTGGAAGCAGATTCAGTGTAACTTCCAAATGGAAATTGAATATTTACTTGAAAAGGAGAAATTTGCAGAGCTACAGGGAAAGAGCAGGGGAGTGGAACTATTTGGATAACTCTTTCAAAGTGCTGGCACAGACATAATGGGCCGAATGGCCTGTTTCTGTGCTCTATGATTCTATGATACCCATTTTCTGTACCGAAATAAAAAATAGACCAAAGGAAGAATGTGCATTTGTAAAGTAGCTTTCAGGTCCTTGGGACATCCCAAGGAGCTTCACAGTTGATGAAGTACTTTTGAAGTATAGTCTGTTTTGTAATGCAGGCCAATGTAGCACCTAATTTGCACACAACCAGGTCCCACAAATAGAAGAGGGGTAAGTGACGAGATCATCTGGTTTAGTGCTGTCGATTGAGGGATAAATGTTGGCCAGAACATTGGAAGAACTCCCCTGTTCTTCGAAAAGTGCTATGGTATTGTATACATCCACCTGAGGGGGCAGATGGGGCCTCAGTTTAATGTCTCATTCAAAAGGTGACACCCCTGATGGGGCAGTACTCCCTCAGTGCTGCACTTAAGTATCAGCTTAGATCATGTGCTCAAGTCTCTAGTGGGATTGAACCCATGATCTTCTGACTAAGAGGTGAGAGTGGTACCATTGAGCTAAGGCTAAATGAAGGAGTGATGCAAAATGTATTATTAAGGACGATCACAAAAAATGCAGAATATTACCACACAGTTACCACTCCATTTGGAGGAGATTCAGTCATCCATATTATAAGCTTATGGATTTGTAAGAGAGTTAAAAGTTCCTTTTTAAAAAAAAAAAAAATGTACTGTCAAAATCACCCAACATCCTAGGATGCTGATTTGTTAATCATAATTAGCTACAAGTTCAAGGTCATTCTTTGTCAACCGCAATTAAGTAGCAGTATAATATCCGTCAAAAATGCTATCCTGACTGATCAAAATGTTTAATAATAGTAAGATACCTGGTTAACCATGTGCTTTGTTTGGGTTTCCTGATTTGTAGGACTCTGCTTCATATAAACTTCCTGTCACCACTAATTATGGTACTCCTGTGGGTGAAACCTATTACAAAGGACTATATCATGAATCCACCACTCGGTAAAGAAAATATTCCTTTGTAAGTATATCTGTTTAATGAAGAACCTACTTGCATAACAAATTGCATTCAATTAACTTTAGAATGTGATGATCTGAGGTTTGCCCCAGTTTGGCTCAATGGGGTGGGTGGGACAGCTTTAGTTACCATTCCATATCTGTTGAGCTTAACAGAAACCAAAAGAATTTAACATTCAGCATTTAAACCAGTATGATGCAAATCTCCTGATCTGTAGCTCTGACATGATTCAGTATTCAAATGTATGAGCTTTTATGCTAAACTGAGGTCAGGCTGGTTAACTACATGCTGATTATGCTGAGAATTTCAGTGTAAATTATTTGCATGTTGCAACCACAGTGTAAACTCAGTTTAAGATTTATTTAATTTCCTCCCACTTAAACAGGAAGGCAGCGAATCCAACCTCAATGAGTTATTGTAATTTAGTGGCAACAGTAGAGGAAAAAGGGTCCCACATTATTTAACAAACATTTCTCATTTTAATATCATTAGATTTTTAAAGTTTTTTTAGATATAAATTTAGCTTCACATCCTTGAGACATGCAATCCAAATTATTTATCTTATCTATGTAGAATGTAGGTGGAACTTTAACCAAATTGAGTAACAGTTTTGGATAAGTAAGGTAGAATGTTGTGGGAGGTTGAGAATTGCAGATGTGTTGAATTAATTCTTCACATCAATCTTCATGAATAGAAAATTGAAAATCTAGTTAAAACAGGCTTTAGAATCTACAAGAAGTAGAGGTCAGTAAATATATATTTTACAGAAACTTAAAGCATTAAGTTTTAAACTGTTGCCTGAACCAGATCAGGTACAGGGGTATTCAAGACATGGCCTGGGGGCTAGTTGTAGCCCATGAGGTCCTTTTGATCCAGCCACAAAGGTTTCTCAATGACATAGTACCTATTCGGAATAGACTTCAATCAAAAGCAATTAACTCTGCTCAATTGACTTATTTACAAGAGAAATAGGCAAATAACTGCTCAAGAATTGAAGGTTATAGGAATAAGTATAGGCAGATGATTGGATATTCTCTATATAAACTTTGGAGAACTATGTAGGAATGACCAGTTTTAAAATTAACTAAAGTAATTTGATCTGTTCTGAAAGATTCCAGTCCTGGATTTTTTTTTTTTTAAGTCTTTTGTTTGAAAAATAATTTTATTAAATGATTTACAGAATGTCAGAGACTACATATGACTCTTTGCGACTGTGGATTATTATCCTGCTCTGTGTTCTCCGACTGGCCTTAATTCGCCAACATCTGCAAGCGTACCTAAACTTGGCACAGAAGGGTGTGGAACAGATGAAGAAGGAGGCAGGGCGCATCAGTACGAAGGATCTTCAAAAAATGGTAAGAGAATGAGGCCAGAACTGTGGAATGCATAAATAACAAAAGTATTAACATAACAATAAATAGGAGCAGGAGTGGGCCATTTGACCCCTCGAGCCTGCTCTGCCATTCAGTAAGATCATGGCCGATCTTCCTCAACTCCACTTTCCTGCACTATCCCCATATCCCTTGATTCCCTTAATATCCAAAACTCTATCGATCTTTGTCTTGAATATGCTCAATGACTGAGCCTCCACAGCCCTCTGGGGTAGAGAATTCCAAAGATTCACTACTTTGAGTGAAGAAATTTCTCATCTAAGTCCTAAATGGCTGACCCCTTCTGAGACTGTGACCCCTGGTTCGGTACTCACCAACCAGGTGAAACATCCTCCCTGCATCTACCCTGTCAAGCCCTGTAAGAATTTTGTATGTTTCAATGAGATCACCTCATTCTTCTAAACTCTAGAGAATATAGGCCTCGTCTACTCAATCTCTCCTCATAGGAAAATCCCCCCCCATCCAAAGAATCAGTCTGGTGAACCTTCGTTGCACTCCTTCTATGGCAAGTATATCCTTCCTTAGGTAAGGAGACCAAAACTGTACACAATACTCCAGGTGTGGTCTCACCAGGGCCCTATATAATTGCAGTAAGACGTCTTTACTCTTGTACTCACATCCTCTTGTAATAAAGGCCAACATACAATTTGCTTTTCTAATTGCTTGCTGTACCTGCATGTTAACTTTCAGTGATTCGTGTACAAGGACACCCAGGTCCATTTTAACACTAACATTTCCCAATCTTTCACCATTTAAAAAATACTCTACTTTTCTATTTTTCCTACCAAAGTGGATAGCTTCACATTTCTCTGCATTATATTCCATTTGCCATGTTCTTGCCCACTCACCCAGCTTGTCTATATCCCCTTGAAGCCTCTTTGCATCCTCCTCACAACTTACATTCCCACCCAGCTTTGTATCATCAGCAAACTTTGATATATTACATTTGGTCCCCTCATCCAAATCATTGATATAGATTGTGAATAGCTGAGGCCCAAGCACTGATCCTTGCGGTACCCCACTAGTTACAGCCTGCCAACACGAAAATGACACATTTATTCCTACTCTCTGTTTTCTGTCTGTTAACCAATCCTCAATCCCATGAGCCTTAATTTTGTTTAATAACTCTTGTGTTGCACCTTATCGAATGCCTTCTGAAAATCCAAATACACCACATCCACTGGTTCCCCCTTATCTATTCTGCTAGTTACAACCTCAAAAAAAACTCAGATTCGTCAAACACGATTTCCCTTTCATAAATCCGTGTTGACTCTGCCCAATCCTATTATTTTCTAAGTGCCCTGTTGCCACGTCCTTAATAATAGATTCTAGCATTTTCCAGGGGATTCATTGGCTTTCAGTCCCATTAGTTTCTTCAGTACTTTTTTTTTAAACTAATTTCTTTCAGTTCCTCATTCTCGCTAGACCTTGGTTCTCCACTATTTCCGGGAAGTTTTTTGCGTCTTCTTCCCTGAAGACAGACAGAAAGTATTTGTTTAATTTCTCTGCCATTTCCTTATTCCCCATTATAATTTCTCCTCTCAGCCTGTAAGGGACGCACGTTTACTTTCGCTAATCTTTTCCTTTTTACATACCTTTAGAAACTTTTACAGTGTTTTTATGTCTCTCGCTAGTTTACTCTCATTCTATTTTCCCTTTCTTTATCAATTTCTTGGTCCTCCTTTGCTGAATTCTAAAATCCTCCCAATCCTCAGGCTTACTACTCTTTTTGGCAACATTATAAGCCTCTTCCTTTGATCTAATACTATCTTTAACTTCTCTTCTTAGCCACGGTTGGACCACTTTTCCTGTGGGGTTTTTGTGCCTTCAAGGGACGTATATTTGTTTTAAGTTATGTATTAATTATTTAAATGCTAGCCATTGCTTGTCTACCATCATACCTTTTAATGTAGTTTCCCAATCTACCTTGGCCAACTCGCCCCTCATACCTACGTAGTTTGCTTTGTTTAGATTTAAAACCCTAGTTTTGGACTTAACTGAATCACTTTCAAAACTCAATATAAAATTCTATCATATTATGGTCACTTTTCCCTAAAGGCCCCTTTACTACAAGGTTATTAATTAACCCTTTCTAGTTGCACAATACTAGATCTAAAATAGCCTGTTCCCTAGTTGGTTCCTTAACATACTGATCTAGAAAACTATCTTGCATACATTCCATGAATTTGTCCTCACACTATTACTGCAAATTTGGTTTGCTCAGTTTTTTTAGTTTAAAGTCCCCCATGATTACTGTATTACCCTTGTTACGTGCACCTGTAATTTCCTGATTTATACTCTGCCCTACATTACAACTTTTGGGGGCCTATACACAACTCCCACCAATGTTTTCTGCCCCTTGCTGTTTCTTGGCTCCACCCAAACTAGTTCTACTTCTTGATTTTCGGAGCGAAGATCCTTTCTCTCTACTGTCTTTATTCCATCCTTTATTATCAGGGCTACCCCTCCTCCTTTTCCGTTTTGCCTATCTTTTCTAAAAGTTAAGTATCCTGGAATATTTAGTTCCCAACCTTGGCCACATTGCAACCACGTCTCCGTAATGGCTATTGGATCAAACCTATTAATTTCTATCTGTGCTATTAATCTATTTTGCTGCGAATGCTTTGCACATTCGGATATAGTGCCTTTAGCTTTGACTTATTTATATTTTTCCCACATGTCCCCTTAGTCACTGATGCCTTATTAGCTTTGTTGCTCTCTCTGTCCCTTCCTGACTCACTCTGCTTATTTCTACCCAAAACTCAACTCTGCTCTAGAGCCTTGACATTTCTCTCACTGCTTTTAAATTGACTCTTTCCTGAATCCTCCCACCCCCCCTTCATTAGGTTAAAACCCTGTCTGCTGCCCTAGTTATTCATTTTGCCAGGACACTGGTTCCAGTCTGGTTTAAGTGGAATCCATCCCAATGGAACAACTCCCTCTTTTCCCCAGTACTGGTGCCAGTGCTGTGTGAACTGAAACCCCTTCCTCCCACACCACTCTTTGAGCCACGCATTTAAACCTCTAATCTGTTTGTCCCTGTGCCAATTTGCAAGTGGCTCAGGTAACAATCCAGAGATTATTACCTTTTTGAGGTTCTGCTTTTTAACTTGGATCCTAGCTCTTCAAACTCCCTCAGCAGAACGTCATTCCTAGTTCTGCCTATGTTGTTGGTTCCTATGTGGACCACAACAACTGGATCCTCCCCCTCCCACTCCAAGTTCTCCTCCAGCCGTGAGGAGATGATTTAACCCTGGCACCGGGCAGGCAACACAACCTTCGGAACTCTCGGCCGCAGCTGAAGAGAACAATATCTATCCCCGACTATACTGTCCCTACCACAACTACATTCCCTTTCACTCCCCCACTTGAATGGCCTCCTGCACCATGGTGCCATGGTCAGCCTGCTCATCCATCCTGCAGGCTTTTCCCTCATCCACACAGGCAGCAAGAACCTCATACCTTTTGGACAAGGGCAAAGGCTGAGGCTCCTCCAGTAGTGCACCTGGGGTCCCCTTACCTGCCTGAGTTGCAGTCACACCCTCCTGTCCCTGACCACTAACCAGACCTGTACCACTACCTAACCTAAGGGGTGTGACTGCCTCCTGGATCAAAGTGTCCAAGTAACTCTTCCCCATTCCTGATGCCCCGCAATGTCTGCACCTCAGACTCCAGCTCAAAAACTGAGCTGAAGTGCCTCAAGATGCAGGCACTTACTGCAAACCTGGTTGTCCGTGATCACAATGCTCTCCACAAACTCCCACATGCACACCACCTGCACTGCCATCCCTATATGACCTTGTTTTATTTAATTAAATTTGTAATTAGGTAACTTAGTTTACAGTGTAGTTTCTTGACTACTTACTTGATCTAGATTAAGTTATGGGTACTGAAATTAAATATCTACCTGTAACACAAAGCACTACAAGTAGTGTAGGCAAAAAGCAGCAACTCCTTCCCCCTCTTCTCCAAATTCCCACTCTTTCCAAATTCCCAAATAAAACACTCTGTTTAAGTCCACTCCGTTTAATCCCGCTCCGTGCAGACTGCTCTGGTTAAGGTGAATGAGTGTAGCTAGAAGTTGGACAAAAGAATAGTATGGAAAAGAGAATGCGGTCTGTTGGTACTTGAGAATTGTGATGACGTAGGGAGAAGAGTGGGCATGACATTTGAAAAAACTAGACATTGTAGTAGTGTTGAATTTATAGGAGGGCAAAAATTGTTTGTACTGTATAATTGATTTGAACATTGTATTATGCATGTACAGTACCATATTTATACTACAGTAGAGCATTGGAAAGCTGCTCTGTGCATGAAGTTTTGATCTACAGGAAAGAAAATGCGTGACAAAATAAGTGGGAAAGCATAGCCACCACTTGTCCCGGTGTTTTCCACCCACCTTGACCCTTCCTACCATGAATGAAAAGCAGTTCAATTTGGAAAAATATGCATCTGTAAATATTTTGTTCATTTATCGGTGATTATTACTTTTTAATAAATTTTGGTTTCATTTTTGTAAATGAGGCATATGTTGCTTAAGTCCCCTGCAACTTGGCTGCACTGTGGGCTCATGAGGATTTTGATTTGTTGATGGTGAGAGTTAGAAGACTGCAGGCTACTCTGCCCAGAACTGGTGCAGTCTGAGTTTGGGGTGGGGTGGGAGGGATGGAATAAGCCATTATAGTAACAGCTTAATGAATTATTGCTGCATTTTCCCTTATCCGTTTTCTTGGCTGGTGCCCGACCCAAAGAGAATGCAGTCGCAGGTGCACTTAGAATTTCAGCAAAGTTTTCAAGCATGTGATTGTAATAACTTTGCATCATCAGGTGCCGCACTGAATCCTGAATAAACAAGTTAGTTGGTCACAACATGGAAGGCTGGGTTAAAATTGGTGTGTTTAATGTTCTGAACTTATTGTGAATTTTGAGAGAGTAGGCAAGAGCTTGGATATATTCATATTGTACAGGTGTTTAGAGTAAGTGGCTGTGAGATGGGGCACATTAAAGTACTTGTAATTATATCAGGGAGTTTAACGAAATATATAAATTGAAACATACCTAAACATTTTAGTAAACACAAGTTCTGGCTGCTCAGTTTCACTTTATCCCATTTGCTAGGAATAGAACTTGAGAAGCTGTTGTCTTGAAGACTTTTGTTTTTAAAACAAGCCGCCTATTGAGGCAGATAAAGTAACTTTATTTTTTCTCTGCTTAAAGGTTGCCCGGGTTTTCTATTACCTTTGTGTGATTGCACTTCAGTATGTGGCACCTGTGATTATGCTTCTTCATACAACACTGCTTTTAAAAACCCTGGGTGAGTGTGAATTGTCAGTTTGTTTTCTATTCCAAATAAGTGGGAAAACTTACATTTTTCTTGCATTGATCTGTATAAAATACTGTTGAATCACAATTCTCAGGAATTCTGTTCTCTTGATGGTTTGGTGTTCATCCATAACCGACCAGAATGTCCCAGGTTTGAGTCCTTACCTCAGCCAGTGCAGTGGTTGGTGGACTGTAGCTGGCCTCAGTGCCACTATAGAGGAAAAATTCAAAAACATTTATGCTTCTGTTCGCTACCCAGTGATCCCTGTTGGAAAGGGTGTGCACGTGGACATCAAGTAAGAACCCGATTGAGCTTGCCCGTGATGCCTCCATGGTGAAGAGCCTGCTGGCAGTCATTGTGTTGGCTTACACATGAAGAATTGCCACTTGGCCATGTATTGGAGGGCTGCAATTGTACTCCATTAAACTGACACCTTCCGAGAGGAATGAAAATTGGGGAGCGGGGAGAGCCAAAAAAAATTGCAACGATTTATATCTCTCATCATTTCTGCCATAGGCTATTCAGTTCAGTTAAAACCTACAAAGTGTTTTGTTCTAGACAAGCTGTATGAATCTTTAAAAGTTACATGCAAAGCAGTTGCTACCATTCATTTTTTTCGTAATGAATGTTAGTGTTTAAACAGTTAAAATAGTTCTATCTTTGTAGTAAAACTAAAAAAGATTGGGCAAGACTTTTTAAGGGTGTTTGCTCCATTGCTACTGAGGATATGAGAGTGCCCTCTATTGGCTGGTTGCATGTACAATTTCTTGTGACTGCAGTAATGTTTGTCCTTACCTAGGTTTGACTTCCTGTTCATAATCTTGCTCCCTTTCTGAGTAAAGTGTGATTCGATAAAATGCAAGATAACTGCTAGTAACACAATTCAACTCTTGAGACTGATCTTAAATTGGACTTCTAGTACAATATTATTGCATTTCTAAATTGTGCATCTCAATAAATCCAGTTGCCAGTGGAATTTTATGTGATTTTTGAATAGTTCTATTCTCATTTTCATACAAATTATACATATGTTGCCCATTTCCAGGTTTATTTTATTATTTAAAAAGGAGGGATCAATGCAAGGGTTTTATTTTTGTCAGAAAAGGGAAAAATGGGCAAGCGAGAGAGAGGGTAGCGGCAACAGTACGCTGGGAGAGGGGGCAGGGGCAACAGTACACCGGGAGAGGGGGCAGGGGCAACAGTACGCCGGGAGAGGGGGCAGGGGCAACAGTACGCCGGGAGAGGGGGCAGGGGCAACAGTACGCCGGGAGAGGGGGCAGGGGCAACAGTACGCCGGGAGAGGGGGCAGGGGCAACAGTACACCGGGAGAGGGGGCAGGGGCAACAGTACACCGGGAGAGGGGGCAGGGGCAACAGCACTCCAGGAGAGGGGGCAGCAGCACTCCGGGCGAGGGGGCAGGAGCAACAGCACACCGGGAGAGGGGGCAGGGGCAACAGCACTCCAGGAGAGGGGGCAGCAGCACAGCGGGCGAAGGGGTGGGGGCAACAGCACATCGGGAGAGGGGGCAGCAGCACAGCGGGCGAGGGGGCAGGGGCAACAGCACTCCAGGAGAGGGGGCAGCAGCACAGCGGGCGAGGGGGCAGGGGCAACAGCACTCCAGGAGAGGGGGCAGCAGCACAGCGGGCGAGGGGGCAGGGGCAACAGTACTCCGGGTGAGGGGGCAGCAGCACAGCGGGCGAGGGGGCAGGGGCAGCAGCATAGCGGGTGAGGGGGCAGGGGCAACAGTACTCCGGGTGAGGGGGCAGCAGCACAGCGGGCGAGGGGGCAGGGGCAACAGTACTCCGGGTGAGGGGGCGGGGGCAACAGTACTCCGGGTGAGGGGGCAGGGGCAACAGTACTCCAGGAGAGGGGGCAGAGTTCGTGATTGCAACAGAGCCCCTGTCAACTTTTAAGAGCAGGTTAGATAGGTTATTGTAGGATAGGAGAATAACGGGATGTAGAAACAAGGTGAGCACATGGGATTTGGACTACTGCTTACATGCAGGATAAATACCAACATGGATTGTTTGGGCTGAATGTTTCCACGTTGTAATTCTATATAAATTTTGAACTCTCATGTGAGAATGGTTGATTGTTGGGAATGTTGGTTGCCAATGAAGCATTTTCAATAAAATGGTGACCAAGTTGAATCTTAACCCTATCTGTTGCTCAAATCCATTTGTCGGAATTTTGACAGTTTTAATCTATGGGTTGTTGGCTCATCAGAAGTGTTTCATTTTGAGGTGGGGAAGTTGGAGAAAAGAAATAAATACAGAAAATGCTGGAAATACTCAGCAGGTCAGGCAGCATCTGTGGAGCGAGAAACAGAGTTCAATTTTCAGGTCGATGACCTTTCGTCTGAACTGGAAAAGGTTAGCAATGTAACAGGTTTTAAGCAAGTACAGAGGCAGGGAAAGGGGGGAGGAAAGAACAAAAGGGAAGGTCTGTGATAGGGTTGAAGGCAGGAGAGATTAAATGACTAAAGGGATGATGGTGCGAGGCAACAGGAGATGGTAACTGGACAAGTAAAGAAACAAAAGATGGGACTAGAGGAGGTGTAAATGGGAATAGCAGAATCATCAGCAACAGCTGCCGTCTGGGGAAAAAATGGGGGCAGAGATTGATCTGAAATTGTTGAACTCCGTGTTGAATCTGGAAGGCTGTAAAGTGTCTAATAGAAAGATGAGGTGCTGTTCCTCGAGCTTGCGTTGAACTTCATTGGAACAGTGTAGGAGGCCAAGGACAGAGGGGTCCGAGTGGGAGTGGAGCGGAGAATTAAAATGACAGGCGACTAGAAGCTCGGGGTCACCCTTACGGACTGAATGGAGGTGTTCCACTAAGTGGTCACCCAATCTGCGTTTGGTCTCCCCAATGTAGAGGAGACTGCATTGTGAGCAATGAATACAGTATACTAAATTGAAAGAAGTCAATTTAGAAAATTTAGAGAAAAGAAAAACTTCTTGTACTCCAGGTGTGCACTGCACCATGTGTTTTAGGAAAAGGGAAATAACCCTTTTCCTTCCCTTTATTATTGTTTAGAAGATCTAAGTATGTCCTTTTTTAATAGATACAGTACAGATTTGAAAAATCAATCTTAAGTAACTGATTGACAAACTGGTGTTTCATTTATCTTTCTTGAAACAGGTAACCAATCCTGGGGTGTCCTCTCAGAATCTTCCTATGTGTCTCCTACGGAGATCGTTGAAGCCTCCAATTCTGTCAACTCAGCTACCCTTGTAGCTAATGAAAACAAGAAGCTAACAGTTGCACAAATAACAATGGCACTGGGTGGTCTGCAAAATGTTTTTACTCCATTACTCTTCCGAGGCCTGCTCTCCTTTCTAACCTGGTGGATTGCAGCTTGCCTGTTCTCCACAAGTCTTTTTGGTCTTTTCTATCATCAGTACCTGACCATTGCGTAAGTGACTAGCATAATAAACCTGGACTTCAAACTACTCTTCTCGATCTGAACCTAAAATCAAAGCCACTTGTTTGGGGCTAGAACAAAAGGAAAAATTTAAACCATTGTGGAAACAGCATATCGCTAAAATACAGAGCACAGATCAACCTGCTCATTTCAAATGCTTCCTCTGGTTCTCAGGGTGAATAAATGTCTTAACAATTTGAAAACTAAAAGCAGGGATGATGTCATGTTTCTAATACCATGGATAGGTCATTTATCACTGGTCTTTGATGGAACTTTGGGATTACTGGAGGTTATCAACAAAAGATAATTTGCCCTAATTGGTTGGTAAACCAGCAGGCCAGAGGTAATGGTATAACCATGAATAGGATTAAACTTTGATAGTCTTAAATCCCTGTCTCCACTTATAAATTTGCATTTGCTGTGAAATTACAGCTCATCTGAATTTTAAATGCAGTCAAAATTTAGCAAAGGAATAGAAATGCAACAAAAAAATCATTTTAGAATTAGCTTTCCAAAATGCCAGTCTGGCTAATGTCGTTTGATTTGAATCTCAACATTTTTGTTGTCCCTCAGTTTTTCCCAGCATACAGTAACTTACTTGATCCTGTTTCTTCGTTGAAGAAGCATAGTTATGTAAACATTGAGAAAATGGGGGAGTCCTTTCCTTTCCTTCTTTTCTTCTCCCCTCAAGTGCATATGGGGCCTTATTTTATCAGTTCTAACCCCACGGGGATTTTAAATATAACATTAAGGATTTACTGTACTTTTAAATGGTTGTAAATTTTGAGCTAGAAATGTTAAGCAAATCCAGTTTGAACAACAAAAAATTGTATTGATTTCTTAGCAGTAACTGAGCCGTATGTTAAAATGAGTTGTGTTTATCCTTCTGTTGGGCAATCCAGCATTTTTCACTGTGAAGAAGTCTTTGCAGCTGGAATATGAATATAACTACTGTATATTACAGTAAAGGTTAAATATTTCAGATTTTAAGGGAACAAATTTCTTTGAAGTTGTGGCTGTTGCTAAAGAGAATTTGATTTGTTGCTTGAGGTGAGGCATTAGGTGGGTGATTTTTTTAAATATTGTTTTTGCATTGTCCAAAAAGCCCTGCAGTACTATGGAACTAATGCTGTGGCTGTCTCAGTGGAGGAAGCATGTTTTTTCAAGCACATCAGCTGTAACTGCATTAAGTGGAAAAATTATGGTCCCCAATTCTTGCATAACACTCTCAAATCCAGTGAGTGAAATATCATTTGCTTGTTGTTGGATTTACTTTTCTTTGTTTGATGTTGCAACATCTTAACTTTTCCACAATAAAATCTGCTGCTGAATCCTGATTTTCATTATAGACACAAAGTCGCAACATTACAAATTAAATGTTTATAATCTCTGTTTAATACACTTCAACACCAGTAACAACACCTTGCAGTTATATAACACTTTTCACATACCAAAACTCCACAAAGGACTTTACCAGGGGATCAGATGATACTAAGCGGGAATTGGGAGAAAAGTCTATTGAGCAATTGTATAAAAGACTAGTGTGATTAAAACAGTCTCCACTAGCTATTTTAATGGTGAACCTCTGACATTTCCATCGTGATTTTAACATTTTAGAAATGTTGAACAATGAAAAGATAAGACAAATACTTTTGATTTTTTTAAACTACATTTAAAGATGTTTTAATAATCAATAGTCTATAAAAACTGATGATTGCACTACCCCAGTACTATGTTGAAATTCAATAGTTGATATAGGAAAATATTTTAACATTTTAAGAGTATCCTCAATGTGCCATGCAGTTTTTCCCCTTTTTGTTTTTGTTATCGTATTTTATTTGCCTTGTATATTTGTTGCAGAGCGATATCTGTTCTTGTGGACCAATTAAATGCTATGAGTTCAGGAAAAATGAGTAACTTCACATTTCATTTGTAAGCAATTGATAGAAATGCTGCACACGATTAAATAGTCCTCAGGCTATAGATTTTAATCCAGTTTGCTAAGGACATGCAAATAACATTCATTTCAAGCTTCCAATAATCCTATTGGATTTTATCATTCAAAGTACAAATTGTGTATAGCATGTTTGAACAATTGCAATTAAGACAAATCATAATCTGGTCAAAAAGTACAAAATGTAGTTCCATCCATATTTTTCCAATGCAAGTTCTTTTGTTACATCATTGGCCACCATCTCTCCATTTTAAACAATGCTTCCTTTGCACGGCAAGTTCAATTTCTCATCTAACTATTTTTGTATGTGAAGTGCATTTACAGTAGATGCAAATGAAATAACGAAAACTTATCAGACAAGTAATATTGAAATTCAGTTTATAGAATGAAGTGCCAGAAACACAGCAAGTAAGCGTATCTGACTGTTTATAGTGAGACATGTCTGATTGTTAAACTATTAATACCCAGTTGTAATAGCTACTAAGTTGTATACAGTTGTGTGTTCCTAAGCAAATAAAATTGGTCCTTTTATGTTCCTTGTTTATGTAATAACATCTTCCTCTGTGAATGTGACTTTTACTGACATAAGTTTGAAGAAAGTATGGTCATGTTAATGGAATTATGGCCATACTTGAAATCAGAATTGTCAGAAATTTGAATTGGCCTGTACTTGAATTGATTTAATTGTTTGTCATAACAAATTGATCTCTATAGATAAAATTATATAGTTAGTTATCAGTCTCTGTTCTGCTCTATTATACAGAAAGACAGAAGTAATATAATAAATCTTTGTAGGCATTACTGGCAAGTTAATGAAAAATAGTTAACTCACTGATCCTTCTTTCAAAAGCTATAGACAGATGTAGTTTGCTCCAGGTCATCTGGTCAGATTATGAATTGTTCAATGCTAGCTGAAGTCCGCATTGACCATTGTCATAGTACTTTGGGTGGGGGGGGGGGGGGTGGTGGTAAAAGTGAAACAAGGCAATTGTTTCCCAGACTTTATCTAAGACACTCCTACCCCCAAATCAAGATGGCTATTTAAGTCATTATTAGTAAAGTACCTTGCACAGTGTGAACATGCAAAGGTGAAATCCCATCTGCACAATTGTAGATCTGAGATGGAGTTAGTAAGCTGAGGTGACTTATAATTAAATGAGGACTATAAAGTCCATTAAGAGTATTAAGGACTATAAATCTCATTACATGTACATTGAGATTCAGTTTCAAAATTTGACTTGGCTAGTATCATGGGGATGATTTTAATGTCAGTGAAGTCAGAATCCTGGGAGAGCATTTGAACATTTGTAATTCTGATTCATAGTCCTAAAGTTGGCGCTTCAAACATAAATATATAATCAGGTAATCTGTGGCACATGGTTAACTATCCATAGCCAACAGTAAATGTCTGAGGCTTTTCTAAAGAATTGTACAGTTACACTTGATGTTTAGTTAGTGCAGTATTGCACTCCAAGGGCTTGCAGCCTTTCTTTTAATAAATCACTGTTATTGATTTGAATACAGCAGGGTATTTTCTTTCTGGTGCATATGTGGGTGGCTGTTGCTTGGTAAGATAAGATATATGTTGCAGTAAAACTAGTGTAAATTGGTCACCTTGGGGACTATACTAAACTGGTTGCTTAAGACAGATGTTCTTTGAATCTAGGTAATATATTTTAGATTTGTGCTCTAAATCCAACCAAAATGATGCATGCAAATAATCATTTTATTTAGTGCAGGTTCATACTCTCAATATAACAGAAGTAAATTGAATTATGGAATTGTAGAGGTTATTTTACTGGACTAGTAATCCAGAGACCTGGACTAATAATCCAGAGAATATAAATTCAAATTGTAGCATAGGAATTTGAGAATTTTAATTTAATTTTATATTTAATTTTATATCAAATTGTAACGGTTCGAGAAGTTCCACCACCATCTTCTCTGGGCAACAAGGGATAGACAATGAAATGCTGGCCTTGCCAGTGATGCCCACATCCCAAAAAAGAATTTAAAAATTAAATATCTGATTGAAATAAACTTGTATAGCAGCACTGAGTTCTGTCACATTTTTGATACAAACAAGTGACTAGACCACAGCACCAATACTAATGTGGGTTAAGATGCATAGCTCTATTTTTGGTTGCATGGCCTTGCTCAGCTACCTATCCCATCCTCCAATCCAATTTGGGATACTCTTGACGAGGAAATTCTGCATGCTGTTTATCTGCTGTTTACATCGCATAATATATTTTATAATATGTATATGTGTTTCCCCCCGTTCTTTAATTCTAGTGGTTGTTTAAGGAGTGTCCCATGTGAACAGCATCACTAATATTGCTATTTTATAATGCAGCTCTCCTATTGCAAAATTTGGCAAAAAAAAAGACCCACTCATTCCCAGCTCCCATTAAAGGGGCCCTTAGTAGCAAGGATGCTCAAACCTCAAGGTAACCACACACTCTTCATCCTCACAGGTTTGTCATAGGGTTGGCTGTATCTTTAATAACCAGACTTATTACCCAGTGGTTGTAATTACATCAGATGGTGACTGCTTAATCCAGGTCCAGATTCTGTTCCATTTAAGTTAATAAATAGTGGGTTTGGAGAAAAATCAATGTGACCAGAAGAGCTGGTTTCACTAACGTAATTGAGTTAGGTTTCAGTACGGGGTAGAGTTCTTTTGATTATAAATACTAAATATTATCTTATGAATCAGTTTTCTGTTTTATATTTAAAGTATTCTTGGATGTGCATGTTTTCCAATTTAAGATTGTGAAGTGGTTACACAAGCAACCTGATGTTTTTTCAAAGTTATATCGCAATGTCAATAAAGGAGCAGTAGTAATGTATATCATCCATATTTTATAGAATTTAGGATTGGATTGTGTACTTAAAGCATTGATTAAAATACAAGGCAACAAAACTGGCTTCTTTTGCATCAAGACTGTGCCTAGCTTAAAGGGGCACCAAACAGCAACTGTTGTATGAATGAACAATGTGCTGTATTTTATGCACAATATAAAACCTTAGAATATTGTATTTTAACTATTCTCTTCTACAGCATTTGTAACTAAGCTGAGGTAAAGGTACAGTTATCGCTAGTGATTATTCTAAAGTGCAGCATGATAGCTATAACTACATAATGACTTTTAAAAAAAAAGAAATGCTACTGAAGTTGAAGGAATTGAAGTAGGTTTAGCAGCTGAATCCATGCAATGACAGTGGAACCTGTTCAAGTGAATAAGCCATTTGAAACATCGTCATTAAAAAATCTGTCATTACGAGATATTTACTACTAGTCAAATAAAAGCTTGTGGCGTACAATTCAGTGAAATGCACAAATGTGTTTTTTTTTAAATAGTAAATTTACTCAAAACATAATCACTTATCAGGGCTATTTTCCAAACTAGTTCTCCTATTTTCCCCATAGCTTTTGCTGCCCGTGCTAATTTAAATGATCAGTTAGATGTTGAAAATTGAACAGCTGACCAGTGGCCTACCAATGCACATTGTCTGGTCTGACTGCAGGCTAGGGGAACTTCAAAAGCATAGGATTTATTTCAAGAAAAGGTTGGGAAAGAAACGGTGGAGCAGAATGAAAGTGCTGTCCTTGGGCAGGTGGAGGCAGCACAGAGTGTGATGATTCTCTGTACCTTGAAAAGGAGAGCAGAGTGGGGGAGGTGAATGTGTGCCACTAGAACATATCTGTCTTCAGGTACATTATTACAGGTATCTTTCAGATGAGATGTTAAAGCGAGGCCTCATCTGCCCTTTCAGTTGGACGTAAAAGATCCCATGGCACAATTCAAAGAGGAGCAGAGAAGTTCTCCCTGTTGCCCTGGATGATATTTATCCCTCAACCAATATCAGTACAAACAGATTATTTGGCTATTATCTCATTCCTGTTTGTGGGAGTTTGCTGTGCGCAAATTGACTGCCACAATTCCTATATTACAACAGTGACGACACTTCAAAAGTACTTAATTGACTGTAAAGTGTATTGGGAATGTCTTGAAGTCATGTAAGGTGCTATATAAATGCAAGTTCTTTTCTTGGAGATTGTAGTTTCCAAGAGGAGTTTGGCTCAGCACAGTAACATTTTAATTCACTTAAATGGATATTTATAGTCATAAAAGCATTGTGCACTGAGGTTTAATTTACTTGAGGTATTCACTTATCAGGTATTAACATAAGTGGGTGCCACTATGAGCAAAACACAAGACAATAATATATAGAAATAATCCAAAGATTTTATGAATGCTACTCCATGAGTATGTACCTTTTTAGTCTAAAGTCTGGAAGATCCTCTTGACATTTGGTTAATGAATACATATGGGTTATAAAGATCATCTTTGTATTAGATAAAAAGTATATTTTTGTAGTTACCATTAAGAATAGGCTGCAATATTTTATACTTTTTTAAAAGCATACATTAGCCCAAAATGCTGTTAAACCAAATAGTGTGCAGAGGTAACTCTCTTATCTGCTCCTAAATTAACTGACATGGTGAGTTGGCAATCTTGGTTGGCGTCCCACCAAATGGACGTGAGGTATACCCAATGGAGAGCTTCTTAGCCGTTTATTAGATTGTTATTGGCAAAAGACCAAGAAGCAGATTGTTGCTGTATCAAACTGAAAATGGTGCTTTGTGCTGGGAAACCCAAAGAGGGAAAATTTACTCTTAAAGAGGGTGTGTTCATCTCAATTACTTTTTGATAGTGTTCTAGATCGGATTTTTTTTTTTTAAAGTCCCACAATTCTGAGCTGGCTTTCACTTCTCTTTGAAAGAGTTTGACAACCATCCTTAATTTAAATGAAGCAAGTTGTCCTTTAACATCCCCAGTATTACATTGGGCTGGATTTTAAGGAGGAAGGTTGGTTTGTTTGGGGGGGGGAACCCTAGAGGCCAGGTTTACCACAGGCCCTGCCGACTTTAACGGCAGGGCCTGATTTGCATGCGAGGCCTTGGTTTCCCGCCCGCAGCCAGCCAGATTGCGGGTGGGCCTGCGGAACTAGGCCACGGAAGGAGGGTTCATGTGTGGGTCGGGCCGTTAAAAGGATCGGGTGGGGGGCGGTCGGTGCAGAGGATCGGGGGGGGTGGTGGTGATGAGTGGGGATTGGATGATCAGGGTGGGTGACGGGACAATCGTGGCCGGCCACCAGAGGATTGGTAGGGGTGGTGGTGATGAGAGAGGATTGGGGATTGGATGATCAGGGTGGGTGACGGGACAATCGTGGCCGGCCACCAGAGGGGGAGGGGTGGGGGGGGGAGGGAAGAGAAGATCATGGCCGGCCTAGCATCATCAGTTGGGTGATCAGCCTCGTTTGGGGGGCGGGGGGTGTCTCCAATCGCAGGGGGTGGGTTAAGTAGGGATCCTAGATCCAGGAGGTAGGTGTAAAGGCACTTACCTCCTGGAACCAGCAGTCCCTGCCTTGCTGTAACTGCTGGGTTTTACGAATTGCGTAAAATCCCGTCCACATGCAGTTAAGAACAGAATGGAGGTTTTAAAAAAAATCTTCCAGTCTCCTCATATTTATATTGATGTCCCACCTCCTAGGAGCGGGTTGGCTGCCCGCTCCCCTCCTGCTTCCCGTCCCGTTACCGTTAAAACAAAGTGGGCGGGTTCAGGTCTGGAATTCGATTTTTAACAATTTAACTATCCCCGCACTTCAAACCCACCCATTGTTTTTAGGTTAAAATTCCCCCCATAGTATTTAGTTGACTGAAGTTATTGAACACTTTTCAGCTTTGTGACTGAACCCATAAAAAGGTTTACTGGTGGTTATTGCAAATCTGGTGTGTGTTTTGCTTTAAAATGTGTGTCCACCAGCTTAAGTTGTAAATGTTTCTGTCCTTTTCAGTGACGGAGCTAAAAGTTTTTAATGACTAAGCACAATATAATATTTGAGGTTGCAGCAGTTCAAATAGTTTAACGCAAATCGCTGCTTAATGCTAACTTATAGAGTCAAGCCTTTCATTCAAACACAAAATTATAGCACTTTAATTATATCATTGTTAATGCCAATGTACTTGTAAACCAATCACAACACAGGTTTGCTTCTCATGACCTACATTATCTAAATGATTTCATGTTGATTTTGCCATTAAAACAAAAGCACATTATAGCATTTTACACCAGTCACTGCCTAAGTTCATAATGACATTGCAGCAAAAGTGTTTCATTAGGTTGTTACAGATGAACCAATAATATCTATAACATTTCCACAGATGCTGTCTGACCTCAGTTTCCAGTATTTTCTGTTTTTATTTGATTTCCAGCATCTGCAGTATTTTGCTTTTCATAGCAGTGAGAAGCCTGCATGAGTACTAGCATTCTCATGATGTTGCCTCAAAATTTAACTAAAGATATTTCCAAAGAATATTCCCATTTTATTAATTGGTTACAGATTTAGTAACTACATGTAGATTTATCCTTCACAAAACAGAATAACTGCCTGCTGCTTTTCAAATAATTTTAGCTACTGCAGTCCCTGTCTTGCCTGTTCAGATGGACATAAAAGATCCCATGGCACTATTCAAAGAAGAGCTGGAGAGCTCTCCTGGTGTCCTGACCAATATTTATCCCTTAACCAGCACAACCAAAGCAGATCAACTGGTCATTTATCTCATTTGTGGGACTGTGCTGCATGCACTTTGATTGCTGTGTTTGCCTACATAACACTTCAATAGTACTCCATTGGCTGTGTAGTGCTTTGGGAAGTCCTGAGGATGTGAAAGGTGTGTTTATAAATGGTAGTTCATTCATTCTTTTTTATATCACAATGGAATTATAAGCCTTTCATGGTTGATATGCCACATAAAGGTTTCCTATGTCATGCCTAGATATCTTCAAATATCACTGCTATGCTGTTGTGTGCCTTGAAGTAGAAAACAATGATGTATTTTCACACACTCATCTGGGTTTTTGCAATCCAACATTTGAAAAAATGAAATGTTAATTGGTATATATGTCTGTGGACAGACGACCATTGGATTGTACCTGCTCCTATTATAGAAGCTCCTTTGAATACAGTAAGCATGCATTTAAGATCAGTGTTGTGTATGTATGAAATTTGTACATTAAATTGGTTTTCTGTATCAATAATGCAAAGACCAAATATGTGACTGGGAAGATATCTGTAAATAATGTCACAAGAAATTTGTTAGTGGAACTGCTGCTGTTTGAATTTTTTCTACAAACTAAATAAAGTTCTCGGCTGATTGCAGCTTCTAGTGAATTCCTTTCTTTGAGCCATAATCTGACAAAATGCCTATAACAACTTGATGTACTGTAGTGGTTTATCTTTTTGCTATTGGTAATTTCTGCCTTGCATGCCAGACGACAGTATACATAAAGAATGATCTATTTCACAAGATAAATATGAATAGGAATCATAGCTCTTGCAGGCAGGAAGACCCGACAGCCGCCCCCCATCCCCTGGCCCCACTCCTCATTCATGGCATCCAATTGTTTCTTAAACAAGGTTTTCACCTCCACTACTCTTGTGTTGATCACTCTTTCTGTGAAGAAGTTGTAAATTTTACTTTTGCCAGTTTGAAATTGTGTCTTGACCTACTCTCATAGTTTAGTTTGAAATAATGTTTTAGATTCACCTTTTCCATATCATTTACTATCTTGTATACCTCTAAGATCATTTTCCAGTCACCTCCATTCAAGGCTGAAAAGCCAATGATTTTTCTGTTCTTTCCTCATATCTTAGTCCTCTGACACTAGGGGTCAGTCTTGTGGCACCTTTTTGTCTTCTAATACTCTTGTGAAGTGCCTTGGGATGTTTTACTATGTTAAAGGGGCTATATAAATCCTTGTTGTTCTCTGAACGGCCTCCAGGTTTTTAATATCGGGGGCGAATTTTAACATGAGGTGCAGGCGGGGGATTCAGCGAAAATGTCGACGCATCCAGATGCCAGCTCCAACGTGCCAACTTCTGGGTTTAACTAGGCGCATTTGACTGTGTGCACGTAACCCCTGCCGGAGAGGTGGGTTAGTGATTAATATTTAAATGAGTGCATTCCAGCGATATTTTAACCAGCATTTAAATTTAACAGCACATGCATGGGTTTCCCGGGCTTCTTGAAACGCGCCATTGAAACCAAGGCGAGAAGACTGAACGGCAATTCATGGGGCTCATTAAAAGTCAGACAAATACAACAATAAATAGTCAGTGCTTGCAGCTGCTTTCTTACCTCCTATTGGGAAAGGGTTTGTTGAGAGTGCTTGTGGTGAGAGGCTAATTTGTGCACTTTGGAGGTATTGAAATTCCAGATCAGGATGGGTGGTGTCATGGCTGCCTTAGACTGGACCGCAGACAAGGAGCAAGATGCCTATCCACTGCAGCAACAGCCTGCTGTGGAGAGACCTGCAGGTGGTCAGAGAGGGTCAAGGTTGCAGGAGGCGCAACCTGCATAGCTGGGTGTACAGGCAGAGGTTCAGCTTCCTTGACCTGGCGGAAGAGCAGTGCTTCCGGAGACTCAGATTGTCACATCAGGTGGTGGCAGACATCTGCAGCCTCCTAGAAGAACAGCTGCTCCCTGCTAGACCTGGTGGCCACGCATTACCAGTAACTCTGAAAATGACTACCGCCCTCAACTTTTTTGCCTCCGGATCTTTTCAGGATGCTACCACAGACATATCCAGGAACTCCCAGTCGGCTGCACGCCAATACATAAGGCAGGTCACTAATGGATTGTTTGCCAGGCAATTATGTCAACTTCGCCTGCGATGACACTAGTCAGAATGAGGGGATGCTTGGATTTGTGTCTCTGGCTGGCTTCCTACAGGTGCATGACGCCATCGACTGCACACGTGCACATCTGCGCACCCCCAGATCAACCAGGCGTATTTGTAAACTGCAAGGGATTCCATTCCGTCAATGTTCAGCTAGTGTGCAACCGCAAGAAAAGGTTTTTTTGCAGGTGTGCATCAGATTAGCCTGCGATCAGCCATGATGCTTTCATCATGAGGCAGTACAAGCTCCCCAACCTCTTTGGACCTGCAAGCAGACTTAAGGGGTGGCTGCTAGGAAACAAAGGATACCCCCTTCAAACTTGACTGATGACACCTGTGAGGAACCCCATCAATAAAGCCCAAGAGTAGTACGACGACAGCCAAATGACCACCAGATGTGTCATTGAGCAAGCGATCAGCATGCTCAAGATACACTTCAGGTGGTTGGACAGATCTGGAGGCGCTCTTCAGTACTCACCAGCCAGGGACCCCAAAATGATCATGGTGTGCTGCGCTCTGCACAACATTGCGCAGCAGTGAAGATTGGAGCTACAAGAGGAACAAGGCATTGAGCACAAATCCAATGAAGAGGAGGCAGGGGATGAAAATGGTGATCGCAACGGTGCCCCACTCACTCACATTGCTGCCAGGGATTCCCTTTATAGCTGTAAGGTTCAGTTAGTCAATACCACTGGACCGATGTAACAATCACATTAAACAGTCACTCTACCCACACCCCCCATCCCATTGACACACAGCAGTCCTGTAACCAACCATCCACCCATTACACATTCCCCCTCCTCCATTGGTTCCTATCAATTCATGTCTTCCCATTCATCAACAAGCAACTGAAAAGGCAAGTTGCCACCCTACAACCAAGAACAGCCAACACGGGAAAGTGATGCAAAGTAATAAATTTTATGTGATTATACTGAACAAGGTAAACTTAGCATAACATTTTGTCAAACACCCATGTGTGTACCCTTGTGCAACTACAAAGCTTTACTCTTCCTTTTCCTACCCCTCCTACATGGTGCAACCTCTGTGGCTTCAGCAGAGGTAGAGGTAGGCTGCTCAGATCCCTGCTCTGAATGCTGAGATGCTCTTGGCCAACAACTTCTGGTTGTTGGAGCCCGTGAGGGCCCAGCCAAAGACTGCTCCCACTTCACCTATTGCAGGGGCAGACTTGGCCATTGGGAGAGGAGGCAGCATGTTGGGTACTGACTGTGGTGGGGGGGGGGGGTAGTGGTGGGAACAGGTGAGAAGTGGGAGCGCTTTGAGTGGAGTTCCCACTTCCATGTTCCCTTTCACCCTCCCATAGGCCAGCACCACATGTCACTCTTACCACTCAGCTGGAGAGCAGCGTGCTGCAGATCAGTGAGGCACTGTAAGGCCAAGGCTAGTGTGTCTGTCATCCTATTTAAGGCACCAGACTTGTTGGCATCCTGGGTCTGTACGGCCATGGCCAAGGCCTGAATAGGCTCATTTGATTGCCGCGATTGATGTTCCACGGAGCTGGCCAGTCTATCCATGGAAGAAGACATACTCGCAATGCCCTGCAACATCAACCCATTCATGCTTGATCTGGACTCCTCCATTCTTTCTGGAATCATGGACTGTGCGCCACAGATTTTCTGCTGCCCCTCAATTATTATCCTTTTCATCGATGGCCCCAGGGTACAGAATCCGTATCCAGTTGAGCAGAACTTGGAGAGGGCTGTGCCCTCTGACGCGGACTCTCCACAGCTGTTCCCACCACCACCATCTGCTCTTGCTCACTTGTGAACTGAGTCACCAGGTGAAATCCCAACTAATTGCCTAACTGGACCCACTGAAGTGCGAATATCTGCACTGGTGCAAGGTATGCATGAGTCCTGTGATGAGGCACCATCAGAAGGAATCAGCTCCTCTGAGGATTCGTCATCCATGAGGTCCACCGACTGCTGCTGTACATGTGACGGCCATGGTGGAGAGAAAAGATATGAATTAGTACTGGCAAGGTAAGAATGTTGCAACTTAGCATTATGAAGATGATGATATTTCACTTGCTGCTGAAATCAAGTTAACATGACTGGGTGTTGTATTAGATAGAGTCATAGATAGTCATAGAGTTATACAGCACAGAAAGAGGCCCATCGTGTCCGCGCCGGCCATCAAGCCCTATCTATTCTAATCCCATTTTCCAGCACTTGGTCCGTAGCCTTGTATGCTATGGCGTTTCAAGTGCTCATCTAAATGCTTCTTGAATGTTGTGAGGGTTCCTGCCTCTACCATCTTTTCAGGCAGTGAGTTCCAGATTCCAACCACCCTCTGGGTGAAAAAGTTTTTCCTCTAAACCTCCTGCCCCTTACCTTGAAACTATGCCCCCTGGTTATTGACCCCTCTACTAAGGGGAAAAGTTCCTTTCTATCTACCCTATCTATGCCCCTCATAATTTTGTACACCTCAATCAGGCCCCCCCTCAGCCTTCTCTGCTCTAAGGAAAACAACCCCAGCCTGTCCAGTCTCTCTTCATAGCTGAAGCGCTCCAGCCCAGGTAACATCCTGGTAGAACAGATGAATGCGTGGCTGGAGAGATGGTGCTGGAGAGAGGGCTTTAGATTCCTGAGGCATTGGGACCGTTTCTGGGAAGGTGGGACCTGTACAAGCTGGACGGGTTACACCTCAACAGAGCCGGGACCAATATTCTCGCGGGGTGGTTTGTTAGTGCTGTTGGGGAGGGTGTAGGATCCGTTCCTCCCCCGCAACAGTAAAAATTGGACTATGAAATATAAAACCCCAGAACTGCACAGCCGGCAAAAAGAGATGGGCAATAAAGGGTTAATTCAAACATTGCCGTCGAAGCTACGATCCATCGAGAGACTGGATATCAATCTTCACAGGCAATCTAAAATACGAATGCTTCTGAACAAGAACATTCGCATATTCATTTACCTTAAGGGGTTACATTGTTAAAGAAGACCATGGCCCCAGAATAACTATTATCAGTGCAGGCCTAGACAATGGGCCGGGCCTTGAACCATTTGAATACGAATGCTAACAGAAACCAACAACTTCGTATATGCAGTCACCTTGGGAAGGTTGCATTGTCAGAAAGGTATCTCTAATCAATGGACAATACGAGGGACAATTAGCCGTCAAGAGTTCTCTGCTGGAGACATTCACACATTTTGCACAGGAAGGGCAGGAAATGTGTTTGAAGATTGCAAGTTGGTTTTGGTTTAAAGGAAGAGTCACTTTGAAGAGAGTCATGAGAAGCCAATGGAAGAGCAGTGAACAGAAAGATTCGGGCCTAGAATCAACTCCAGGAGACAGCCGATCGGGAGTGGTGATTGTATGTTTCAGTCAAATCATAGAGGGGGCTTTTGTGATTGAGTCTGAGTAACTTTATATGTAACAGTCAAATCGCGGACGGGTTTAACTGTGTCATATTGTGTCGATGCAAATGACCCTTGTGTAGGGGTTTGTATTTTGGGGTTGTTAGCCTGATATAAATTGTAGAGATTTATACTGGGGAAGTAATTGTGTGTGTGTTCAATAAACGAATGAATCAAAGGTTGAACCAAAACCCTGTGCCGTGTGTATTTTGTTCTTACACACCCAGTTCTTGGACATCAGGATTTATAACGGGGGACCAGTATCGGAGAAAACCACTTACACGGGTTTAAACTAACTTGGCAAGGGGATGGGCACCAGCATATAGGAGTAGAAAAGAGGAATAAGGTGCATAAAAGAGTGAGTGTGTTGGATAGTACTAGAGAAGATAATATTAGAGGCGGTAATAGTACCATATTAGATAGGAGCAGACTAAGAAAGACTACGAAATATTCAAAAATGGGTTTAGAATGCATGTACGTAAATGCACAAAGTGTGGTGAATAAGGTTGGTGAGCTACAAGCACAATTAGCTGTGTGGCAATATGATGTTGTGGCAATAACGGAAACGTGGCTTAAAAACGGAGAGGACTGGGCACTTAATATTCAAGGGTACAAGGTGTTCAGAAAAGATAGGGAAGGAAAAAAGGGAGGTGGGGTGGCAGTGCTGATTAAGGAAGACATTGTAGTGTTGGAAAGGGAGGATGTTCTTGAGGGAACAAGGACAGAATCCATTTGGTTAGAGTTGAGGAGCAAAAAGGGTATGATCACGCTATTGGGGGTATTCTATAAGCCGCCAACTAGTGAGAGGGAGATAGAGGAGCAAATCTGCAGGGAAATTGCAGAGAAATGCAAGAGCTATAGAGTGGTGATATTGGGGGACTTTAATTACCCAAATATCAATTGGGATAATGCTGGGGTAAAGGGAAAGGAGGGGGAGGAATTTCTGAAATGTGTTCAGGAGAATTTCCTTGACCAATATATTCTTGGCCCAACTAGGAAGGAGGCATTGCTGGATCTGGTGCTGGGGAATGAGGTGGGCCAGGTCGACCAAGTGTCTGTTGGAGAACACTTGGGTACGAGTGATCATCGTATCATAAGATTTAGATTAGCAGTGGAGAGGAGCAAGGAACAATCTAGCGTGGACCTTCTAAACTGGAATAGCGCTAACTTCAATGGGATGCGAAAGGATCTAGCCAGGGTAAAATGGAACCAAAGACTGAGAGGAAAAACTGTAATGGAACAATGGGTGATCTTTAAGGAGGAGATGTTCCTAGTACAGGCTAGGTACATTCCAACAAGAGAGAAGGGTAAGAAAACCAAAGCAAGGGCTCCTTAGATGACAAGGGAGATAGAGAGCTGGATTTTGTCAGTGTGGGCGGGCTGGGGCGTGTCAGGTGGAAATTGTGTCAGGACCCGACTCCTAAGTGAAGTGCTGAAAAAGTGGGATTTTCCCCTAATTGGGCAATTGATTTCCTGCGTGTGGGAATACCTGGCCCAATGAGTCTATCCATACAGAAAGTCGCTTCCGATGACGTCATCAATGCTGCTGGATTTAAGACCTGCAAGCAGCCTTGCTTCCTCTGGAGATTGCAAAGGCTCTGCAAATTGTATGAAGGTGTTGATTTCCCGACAATGTCCACGATCAAGCAAAAGTGAGCACCTCGGTTTGATGAGCCCTCCCTCCAAGCTCTGGTGCATAGAGCCAGATGTAATAAGGAGGTGCTGTTCCCTTCCTCAGGGAGAAAAAAGCCACCACAGCAGACAAAAGCTGTGTGGCTGCAAGTGGCCCAGAAGGTCAACTCCATTTCGCTGAGCCGCAGAACCTGGCTGCAATGCAGGAAGAGGTTTCATGATCTTCTCCGCACAGGAAAACTGAGTATGACTTTCCCATCACCCTCAATCTAAACCCCATCGCCTCTCCTCACCAGCACTCTGCTTTGCCAACTTCTTCCTCCACATGCCACTTGACACTTACATGTCTGCACCCTTACCCATTCCCTCTCTCTCAAAGGTCACATTCACTTAACTATTCGACCATGCAGCCCTTGCACTCCCTATCACTGTGATGCCATGACAACAACAACTTTCAACACACAGGGATGGTCCTTTGTGTCCTTCTAAGCATCTATGCTATGGATTATCTACACTCACTCCTTCATTCTCACTCAAACTCCACTTGTGTCCCTCATTGCAGGAAAAGAGAGCCCACAATAAGAGGGAAAGAGCCATGACAGGAGGAGGGCCAACCTCAGTAGCCCAGCTCACTGCCTGGGAGGAGGCGGCCCTGGAAATTGCCGGGATCGAGGAGAATTCCCAAGTGGGGGACGGACAGATGGGCGCATCGCAGCAAGCTGGTGACAGAATAGTTTGGCATCTCTCTCATTGACATTGCATGAGTCACTGATAATGAATCTGATGCTCTAACAGATTGACTTATGATCATCTGCACTATTCAATGTTCATGTAACCTTGACCTCACATCTCTAACTCTTTCCTTTACTCCCACACAGGACCATCGAGAGCCCCTGTCCCCACTGTCCAGGAAGAAGAGCCTGAGCTTCCAGACTCCTCAGAGGAAGCTGCAACCTCTGAGGGCGCAGCCTCAGCAGAATTCAGCGCACCCAGCACCAGCGCAGACACTCACACCTCGGTGGGACCTTCGTGAGATAGAGTAGTGTTGGCACCTGGTGTATCACAGCTCACAAGTGAGCATCAGCAGATGGTGGAGACAGGGACAGCAGTGGAGAGTCCTCGTCGGAGGGCTCAGGACTCTGCCAGCTTGGCTCAGCTGCATGTCAACCCTGTGCCTTCGGGTCCATCCAGAACAAGAGCGGTGCTGGAACTCCAGGAACAGGTGCAGGAGTCTCTGGCAGGTTTTGTCTCCAGGGTCGCTGCTAGTGTGGAGCAAATGGAGGAGTCCATCGCAAACATGAGCAGAGCCTTTGTGGAGGCATTGGCGCATGAACGCATCACCACGGAATGGATGGCAATCTCCGTGGAAAGGATGGCTACAGTAGCAGAGAGGATGGCTACGGCCATGGAGGAGCTTAGTCACCAGAGTGTAGAAAACATGGTCATTGTTCAGAATAGACTAGCATCTCTTGAGGAGCGATGGTCAGCTACTGAGCATAGAAACCAGACCTTCATGGAAGTCCTCTGGAGTAGGACTTCCAGTGCAGAAACGGGTCCTCATGGCCCCCCTGAAGTGCAGCAAGGTGCTATCAAGCCACTTGCTAGCTCTGAACTGGGGCTGACCCATGAGAGGGATGTTGGTGGCAGACAACAAGGAAGTGGGGGCTCCTCTCCAAGCGCTCAAACGACCATGCCACTGCAAAGCCCTCGGTCAGAGCCCCACCAGAGTTCTCACCCAACTGAGATGGGCGTCTCATCCCCTGCACAGCCGTAGGAGCAGCAGACTGTTGCCGAGCCCTCACAGGTTCGCAACCCCAGAGGACGGCCGCCAAAGGTATCGAGACAGGAGCAGCAAGAAAGTGAGCAAGGGGCCTCCACATCTGCTGAAGCCACAGGGGAAGCACCATGTAGGAGCACGCGTAAGAGGAAGATAATGCACAAGTAGTCACAAGGGTAGTCACTTGGGTGTTATGTTGTGTTTATTTTTGAAATGCCACCAGTTGCTTGTTGTGATAAAAAATTCTGATGGCAAACTGCTGAAGTTGTGGCCTGTGTCATTTCGCAAATGGAACTTCCACATTGAGGGCTTAGAGCGACTTGCAATTGTCAGTATGGTGGTCAGAGTGATAGGAATCCGTAGGTTCTTGTCCATTGTCGATGCTCTGATAAGAAGGTGCGAGGCAAAAGTGTTTGATTGTACAGGCTAAGCAAATGTGACCAACATGAGTGCATCCCTTGCATCCCGGGCAGCAATATGGTCGCGTTCTGGCGACTTCTGGCCTGTGCAGCTTCAGGTGAGTGACTAGCAGCTTGGCGCTCCTGTTGATGCTCCTACTGTTGGTGCTGCTGTTGCTCATGGTTCTGCTGCTGCCGCGGCTGGTGTTCATCCAAATCTGATGTTCAGGAGGAAAGGAATTAAATGGTCGCCATGCTTCTGGTATATGCCTCAGTTGAGGAAGCGCTTAGTCAAGGTGGGGAGAGGGGTTTCCCAGGAGGTCACACTGGAGATGGGTGTCAGGCTCCAAACTTCCACAACACTGAGTATGCCTGCTAAAAGATCCCCCAGACCTGAAACAACAAAGTTCTGCCACCTGCAAATGATCATTGGTGAAAACACCTTTGTAATGGTGGAGCTGCAGCTGTTCGCAAGCAATCCACTTGTGAGGCCGCCAGCATTATCTGGCGTGTTCCAGAGGAGGCGTGAGGGATGGGGGGAATGACTAAAAATCAGAAAGGCCTCTCAAAATGGGATTATAGAGGCTACTAAGTGGTTGTTAAGGGCCTATCCTGCCTCTTGGAGGCGGGATGGAAAGGGGGTCAGAAAACACGCTTTTGGGAAAATTGCTCGGAGGCGGGATGGAGGCGGGATCGGGCCCGCCCGCCATTTTTGGCGATTTTAACAACTCACACGCCTCCAATCCCGCCTCCTCGGGCCTGGCAAAATTGAGCTCAGAGAAGATGATGAAACAAAAAAAGAGGGTGTATGATGCATGTCAGGTGACTTCTTCAGGGAGAACCAGACCAAATACAATAAGTTGAGAGGGGATGTGAAGATGAAAATAAGATTGGCAAAGAGAGAATATGAGAATAGAATGGCGGTTAACATAAAAGGGAACCCAAAAATCTTCTACCGGCAAGTAAACAGTAAGCGGGTAGTAAGAGGCGGGGTGGGGCCTATTAGAGACAAAGAAGGTGATATATGCTTAGAGGCACAGGGCAAGGCTAGAATACACAATGACTACTTTGTATCGGTGTTTACTAAGGAGGTGGATGCTGACAAAATATCGGTGGAAGTGGAAAAATAGAAGCAATAGAAGGGTGAAAATTGATAGACAGGATGTATTAGAAAGGCTGGGTATGTTTAGAGTGGACAAGCCGCCTGGTCCAGAAGGCTTGCATCCCAGGTTGCTAAGGGAATTGGGGAAGGGCTTGTCATAATTTTCCAATCTTCCCTAGATGCGGGGGAGGTGTCTAAGGATTGGAAAGTGGCAAATGTGACACCATTGTTCAAGAAAGGGTGTAAGGACAATCCTAGTAACTATAGGCCAGTCAGTTTAACATCAGTGGTGGGTTAAGTTTTAGAAACAATAATCAAGGAAAAAATTAACGGGCATTTGGAGAGGTTTAAGCTAATTAAGGAGAGTCAACACGAGTTTGTAAAAGGAAGATCGTGTTTGACTAATCTAATTGAATTTTTTGATGAAGTAACAGAGAGGATTGATGAAGGGAATGCAATGGATGTTGTCTACATGGATTTTCGGAAGGCGTTTGACAAAGTACCACATAGAAGGCTGGTTAACAAAATTGAGGCTCATGGAATAGGTGGGTCAGTGGCAGCTTGGATAAGGAATTGGCTTAAGGACAGAAAACAGTGAGTTGTGGTAAATGGCTGTTTTTCAGACTGGAGGATGGTAGACAGTGGTGTTCCCCAAGGGTCAGTGCTGGGGCCACTGCTTTTTTTGATATATATAAATGACCTGGATATTGGAATACAGAGTAGAATTTCTAAATTTGCCGATGACACCAAACTTGGGGGTGTGGCAAACAGTGAAGATGATATCAATCGACTGCAACAGGACATAGAAAGGCTAGCAGAATGGGCAGACAAGTGGCAGATGGAATTTAATACAGAGAAGTGTGAGGTGATGCATTTTGGCAGAAGGAACAGGGAGAGGCAATATACACTTAATGGCACAGTTTTAAAGAGTGTGCAGGGACAGAGGGACTTGGGAGTTAATGTGCATAGGTCCCTGAAGGTGGCAGGACATATTGAGAGAGTGGTTACCAAAGCATATGGGATCTTGGGCTTCATAAATAGAGGTATTGAGTACAAAAGTAGAGAAGTTATGCTGAACCTTTATAAAGCGCTGGTTAGGCCACAACTGGAGTATTGCATCCAGTTCTGGTCACCACACTTTAGGAAGGATGTGAAGGCCCTTGAGAGGGTGCAGAGGAGATTTACCAGAATGGTTCCGGGGATGGGGGATCTTAGCTACAAGGACAGGTTGGAGAAGGTGGATTTGTTTTCATTAGAGCAAAGGAGGTTGAGGGGTGATTTGATAGAGGTGTACAAGATTATGACGGGTTTGGATAGGCTAGACAGGGAAAGGCTGTTCCCACTAGTTGATGGACTAGGGGACACAGATTTAAGGTTTTGGGCAAGAGATACAGGGGGGATGTGAGGAAAAACTTTTTTACACAGCGAGTGGTGAGGACCTGGAACTCACTGCCGACGGAAGTGGTGAAAGCGGAGACACTCAATGTTTTCAAGGTGAGACTGGATAGGCACTTGAGGGAAATAAACTTGCAGGGCTACAGGGATAGAGCGGGGGAATGGGACTGACTGGATTGCTCTACAGAGAGCTGGCATGGACTTGATGGGCCGAATGGCCTCCTTCTGTGCCGTTATGACTCTATGACTATGACAATGACAGCTATTCAACTATGGCAGGCACATCACCCAAACACATTGCACCACACTCACTCACACACTTCTCTTTCTCTTGCAAGCAAAGGTGATTCACAACCGCCGTGAGCAGCGACAGATGGGAGGTGGCCAAGCCGCTTTACAGGCCTTGTGCCAACTGGAGGAGACAGTGCTCGATATCATTGGAGGGAATGTCACTGAGGCTGTGGCTATGGGTTAAGTTGAAGCCCTTGGGGACAATAATGGTATGCTCATTCCAAATCCTTCTTCTCACATCCCACTTCCCCCTCATCCCACAATCTCTTCTCACTTACAAGCTGTATGCATGGATATCTTGCTTTCACCCCTCCCCTCACTATAACTTGACTCTTGTGCCTTTCTGCTTTCAGATGACCAAGAACTGCCACCAGCACAGTCTGTCACCGAACTGATGAACGAGAGTGGAGATGAAGAAGGCACACCATCACTGCATCTGACACTCGCAGATACCAGCTCAGAAACCGGCACTGCGCGTAATTTAGAGGGTAGTATAGATGCGAGATCTGCACATGGTGAGGCACTGGCCACGAGTGGGCTGCAGCAAGGCCAGAGGAAAAGGGTAGCTCAGGGGCCAGCTCCCTGGAGGGCGAGTTCACGCACGAGTTCTGCTGCACAGGACTCAGAGGATGACCTTGATGGGGCGGCCTTAAAAAGATGGGTGATGGGCATGGACAGAAATGCTTGGTGCAATGACAAGCCTATCAGAGAGCCTCTTCTCAGTGTCAAGGAGCATGGAGGAGGCTCCAACAATGGACAGGGCTTTGCGCAGAGCTTGGAGCCCATGATTTCCAGGCTAGAAATGATAGACAACTCCAGGAGAGACCTGTGGACCCAGTCATGATGTTGGGTGTGATGGGCGATCGACAGCTTCCATTGCAGCACAGGCAGAAGTGACCCAATGTCTCACTGCTGCAGTTGAAGCTCAGAATGCTGCCATCATCGTTGGGTTTATGAGTCTCGAAAGGGGCTTGCAGGGTGTCGCAGCAGGCCAGCAATCTGTCCTCCAACAGATTGCTAGGAATGCTGAGGCGCCACCCTGGGGGGAATGGCAGTGGGTCTATGGAGCAGGAACCTGCTGTCCTCTCTCAGGATGACAGCATTCCTACTTCCACCACTGCCACTCCGCCAGTGCCCTTGCAGCTGCCTGTCAGCCAGCCAGCCCAGGCTGCTGCCGCCCATGACGAGGTGATGTGTACAGCCGGGCCTTCTAGGTCCAGAGCTGCTCGAGGTCATCCTGCAAGGCCATCTATAGTCTTCCCCATGGAAGCTCACCTGCCCACCACCAGCCATGCTGCAGCCACTGGGGGAGCACTGCGTAGGAGCACCAGAATAGGAAAGGGCATGACAGGCACTAAGGGATTGCACAAGGGTGATTAGTTCATATTGTAATGTAAATTGAATACTTATAAATTTATTAATTTTGTTTGGAATGTTTGTTTTGTGGTGGCTCTCATTTCAGCTTTGTGCCAAGGAGGATGCTTGATATCACGTGGAGTGAATCGAATTGGCTGAAGACTGGCTTCTGTGATGGTGGGGACCTCAGGAGGAGGCTGATATGGATCATCCACTCGGCACTTCTGGCTGAAGATGGTTGCAAACGCTTCAGCCTTGTCTTTTGCACTCACTTGCTGGGCTCCACCATCATTGAGGATGGGGATATTCCTTTATTCATCCTGGTGAACCCATTTACCCTTTTACCCTTCAGGAATGATAGAGTCATAGAGTCATAACGGCACAGAAGGAGGCCATTCAGCTCATTGAGTCCATGCCGACTCTCTGTAGAGCAATCCAGTCAGTTTCATTCCCCCACTCTATCACCGTAGCCCTGCAAGTTTATTTCCCTCAAGTGCCTATCCAGTCTCCCCTTGAAAACATTGAGTGTCTCCGCTTCCACCACTTCCATCGGCAGCGAGTTCCAGGTCCTCACCACTCGCTGAGTAAAAAAGTTTTTCCTCACGTCCCCCCTGTAACTCAACTAGTGGGAACAGCCTTTCCCCGTCTAACCTATCCAAACCCGTCATAATCTTGTACACCTCTATCAAATCACCCCTCAACCTCCTTTGCTCGAATGAAAACAAATCCAACTTCTCCAACCTTATTGTTGCTGCTTATTTCGCAGCTGATTATTTTTTTTATCCATTTAGTGTTCTCCTTGTTAAATCTACACTTGCTAATCCTGGGTATGTATTTATCCGGCTTGGGAGCACGGGTTGCAAAATCAGGTGCGCAGGTTAGCGTGCCTGATTCACCGCGTTCTGCCTTTTGCAGGTGCAATTCTCACAATATGTACAAACCTATTCTAACCCCAGGACCCACATTTGAAAAAGACAATATTTTCAGGCTGGAATTATGTTATCTTTAGTTATCTTTATATCTCCAGATTGAATGTATGTAAGCTCCTCACTGAATGTTGAGACTCCTCACCAGAAGTACTGCTCGCCCATTTGAAACAGGTGCAGAGTGTGGATAGCCGGGCCGTAGTAGTACACTTTCAAGTTTTGGTTACCAAATTAATGGGTTTTCTTAATTTAGTACATTGATTTATCTGCATTACTTTTTGTTGTTGCTTGGGCCATTTTTTTCCCACTGCCAAGATTTATTATGAATACATTTCTTAAGCCAAAGTAGGTAGCATGGGAATTCCTTTGGCGGGTGTGGTCTACTGACACTTCTGGATTTGGAGGAGGAAGTTCCTGTTGGGACAAGATCGGAGGTATGACTATACCTCACATGATATGTATGAATATGTTCTTATCCCAGGATCTACATTTGCTGGCCCAGACAGTTCTTCCTGGGCGTGTCAGAGGAGATCTATCTTCAACAAATCTGCTTCACAAAAGAGCTGCCATACAGCTATGGTATCTCTTGGAGGGTGACATTTAGATAACTTGTACACTACCAAATCCTTTCAAACCAGTGGCATATGCCAAATCAGTCAGATGCACCAAGCAAGTGACAGAGCCCTTGCTTGTAAGAGGAAAAACGTTCATCACTTTCCTTGTGGAAAGGAGACATCAGCTTGATAGGACATAGAATGTTTCCCAGATGCCAGGGTTCCCAAAAGTATTGGGTTGTAGTAGAATGGCACCCATGTACTGCACAGTCTGTTGAGCCTGGTCATCACCTGCTGACAGGAAAGATACTTTGAAATGCCAAACAGGGAAATTATCCTTTCACCCCATGTAGCAGCATGCCCACTTAGCCAACTATCAAACAAGGGTCAGAGACTATTTCACTATCGCTTGCCCACAGATTCTATTCTGTGCTTCCACATTGGGTTTCCTTTCACTTCATTTATACATGGCCCTTTGAGCCGGGAAGGGTGGTCTACATCCTGGCCTTGTACAACAGGATATTCATTAAACAACAGTCTAAGGTGCCAGAAGTATTCCTATATATGAGACTCAACTGTAGGGGGTGGAGTGGTAGGGTCAGCTTCACCTCTGACTTCAGTGAGCGGTTCGAATCGCTCCCACTCCCCTGGTTCTAGACCTTGGACTTATTTAGGGGTCGTGAACAAAGGTGCAGTAGACAACAGGTTTTGATGAAAGAACTTTAACTTTTATTCAAGAAAAGGTAAATACAACACAAACAATCTTAAAACACACTTAATACTTAAACACAGGTTGGGGAACACACGGTACAGGAGTGGGAGAATTACAGTATACAAAACCCCTTATCCCTCCCAATCCCACTGCCTAGCTAGGTTTGATTCCAGAGGACCAGGAATAATGCTCACCACTCCTTGACAGTTCTTGACAGTTGAGGTATTTCGCGATTTCGGGGTTCACTGGGGTTTTTGGTTGTTGGGGCCTGCTGTACCCTGGACATGGTAGAAGACTTCAGTTGCACTCCAGGTCAGTTTGGGTCTGTCCGCTGATGCGGTAAGGTGCGTATTGGATTATATCAGGTGAGTACCCAATTTTCTTCGTTAGAGGTAGGGTTTAGAGTTTTTTAAGGGAAAATCTTACCCAGGGGTAAGTCAGGAATAGTTTGTAGCGTGGGAACTTGCGTGTCTTCGGTTTTTCCTGGTGTTGGTCTTTCGGTGGTCGCGATGGCCTGGTTCGCACCTGGTTGGTCGGTGGCGTTGTGTTGGTTGGTTCGTGGGGCCTTGGTTGCTGCGAGGCGTTTGGGAACCTTTTTCCCAGTCGGGTCCGTCGATGACCCCCCCCTTACTGTGGCATGTTGTCCTTGCGTGCCTCGGTACTGTTACTAACTTTAAACTGCCTCTCTGGACAGCCTTGAACTAACTTTTAGTATAGTGTTGTAACAAACCGCACGGCTTGAACAGACACCACCACAGTGTCTCTCGGGTTCCTCGTGTCTTCTTGCCCGTGGCTTTAGGCCTGCCTGCCTTCCAAAGGTTCTTCTTGTGACTCGTTCCTTGTTGCTTGGCTCTGGTGTTGCCCTCGTGTCATGTGTGTTGAACCTGTGTGGCTTAACTTTCTTGGGGGATTAGGCCCTCAATTATACTGTTCAGGTCTATTGTGTTCTTCGCGCCAAAACCGTTTTACTAATCGATTTTGCGTTAAAGTGATTTAGGTTTCAGTCGAGGCCTGCTGATCTTCGCACCAAATCTCGCTTCTTTTGTCTTAGGTTTTGGCGGGCTCGTTAAGTCTGATGACTTTAACTTTGTGTTAACTTGTCCTGATGGCTACCGATGTCTTCCAGTGAGACAGGGCCTCTATCTACGCGCCAAATCTCGCTTCTTTTGTCTTAGGTTTTGGTGGGCTTGTTAAACTGTTCCTGTTGATACTTGGCTAATCGGTTTTTGATGGGATGATGGGCTATGAAACTGTGTACTGGAAGTTTTATTGTTAGGAATTGTTTTCAGACTTCCAGCATCCTGTCTGGACCTGGGGATTTCAAAAGGGGTCTTGGTTTATTCATTTTTGAATGTGTTTGTGATGTTTTGGATGAGGCTCTTCCTCCTTGGTTGTATTGCAGTGCAAACATCTCCCAGACAGCTTGATTTGGTCCCAATACCCCAAAGCTGTCCACTGCCTCACCACACCCCTTCCTGCAGCCTGTGTTTCTGTGACTGCAGGTTTACCCAATGGCCCTTTTTAAAAGGTATCTTATCATCCAAAGTCATTTTCCTCAGGGCTTTTTTTTCTTCCTCGATCCTGTCAAAATGTACTTCAAAACTGAGGCCTTGACCTCAAATTCCTTCATTTCGGTCCTACCATTCCAAATTCATGTTAAGATCCAAAAATCACCCCCTTTAGGGTTCTATTCGAGTTTCTGGGGGATTTTGCGAAGCCTACACAACATCCTATAGCCACATCTGTCCAAAACGTTTTAAACCTTTGCGAGACATAAGAACATAAGAACATAAGAAATAGGAGCAGGAGTAGGCCATTCGGCCCCTCGAGCCTGCTCCGCCATTCAATAAGATCATGGCTGATCTTCTACCTCATCTCCACTTTCCTGAACTATCCCCATATCCCTTCATTCCCTTAATATTCAAAAATCTATCAATCTCTGTCTTAAATATACTCAACCACTGAGCCTCCACAGCCCTCTGGGGTAGAGAATTCCAAAGATTCACCATCCTCTGAGTGAAGAAATTTCTCCTCATCTCTGTCCTAAATGGCTGACCCCTTATTCTGAGACTGTGACCCCTGGTTCTAGACTCCCCAGCCAAAGGAAACATCCTCCCTGCATCTACCCTGTCAAGCCCTGTATGTTTCAATAAGATTACCTCTCATTCTTCTAAACTCAAGAGAATATAAAAATGAGAAGTCGCACAACACCAGGTTATAGTCCAACAGATTTATTTAAAATTACGAGCTTTCGGAGCTGTTGCCCCTTCGTCAGGTAAAGGTACAATGAGGGAATCTATTACACATTATATAAACACAGAAAGCAATTTGTCTGCAGAGATACAATCTTTCAGGGAGGCATTACATCAAAGACACACCAGAGCACAGCCAAGACAATGAGATGGGTCACAGGGGGTCCAATGTGTCAAATCCTGCCGTCTTCTTTTTTTTTTGGTTTTTTTTTTTTTGTGTTTTTTTTTTAAACTGGAAAGACAGACAACGATGTCGAGTCATGTTCTGTAGCGTGACATGAACCCGAGATCCCTATTGAGGCTGTCCTCATGGGTGCGGAACTTGGCTATCAGTTTCTGCTCGATGATTTTGCGTTGTCGTGTGTCTCGAAGGCCGCCTTGGAGAACGCTAACCCGCAGATCTGAGGCTGAATGTCCTTGACTGCTGAAGTGTTCCCCGACTGGGAGGTAACAATCCTGCCTGGCGATTGTTGCGCAGTGTCCGTTCATACGTTGTCTCAGTGTCTGCATGGTCTCGCCGATGTACCATGCTCCGGGGCATCCTTTCCTGCAACGTATCAGGTAGACAACGTTGGCCGAATCACATGAGTATGTACCATGTACCTGGTGGGTAGTGTCCTCACGTGTGATGATGGTATCTGTGTTGATGATCTGGCATGTCTTGCAGAGGTTGCCGTGGCAGGGTTGTGTGGTGTCGTGGTCGCTGTTCTCCTGACAGCTGGGTAATTTGCTGCGAACGATGGTACTTTTGAGGTTAGGCGGCTGCTTGAAGGCGAGTAGTGGAGGCGTGGGGATGGCCTTAGCAAGGTGTTCGTCGTCATCGATGACATGTTGAAGGCTGCGAAGAACATGGCGTAGTTTCTCCGCTCCGGGGAAGTACTGGACGACGTAGGGTACTCTGTTGGTTGTGTCCCGTGTTCGCCTTCTGAGGTGGTCTATGCGGTTTTTTGCTGTGGCCCATCGGAACTGTCGATCGACGAGTTGAGCGTCATATCCCATTCTTACGAGGGCGTCTTTCAGTGTCCGTAGGTGTCCATCGCGTTCCTCCTCGTCTGAGCAGATCCGGTGTATTCGCAGGGCTTGTCCATAGGGGATGGCTTCTTTAACGTGGTTAGGGTGGAAGCTGGAGAAGTGGAGCATCGTGAGGTTGTCAGTGGGCTTGCGGTAGAGTGAAGTGCTGAGGTGTCCGTCTTTGATGGAGATTCGTGTGTCCAAGAATGAAACCGATTCTGAGGAGTAGTCCATGGTGAGTTTGATGGTGGGATGGAACCTGTTGATGTTATCGTGTAGTCCTTTCAGTGATCCTTCGCCGTGGGTCCAAAGGAAGAAGATGTCGTCGATGTATCTGGTGTACAGCGTTGGTTGGAGGTCCTGTGCAGCGAAGAAGTCTTGCTCGAACTTGTGCATGAAGATGTTGGTGTATTGGGGTGCGAATTTGGTCCCCATGGCTGTTCCGTGTGTTTGGGTAAAAAACTGGTTGTCGAAGGTGAAGACATTGTGGTCAAGGATGAAGCGGATGAGTTGCAGGATGGCGTCTGGAGATTGGCTGTTGTTGGTGTTGAGTACTGAGGCTGTCGCAGTGATGCCGTCATCGTGGGGGATACTGGTGTAGAGTGCCGATACGTCTATCGTGGCGAGGAGTGTTCCTGGTTCAACTGGTCCATGGGTGCTGAGTTTCTGCAAGAAGTCTGTAATGTCGCGACAGAAGCTGGGGGTTCCCTGTACAATGGGTTTCAGGATGCCCTCGACGTACCCAGAAAGGTTCTCACACAGGGTTCCATTGCCTGATACGATAGGACGTCCGGGTGTGTTGGCTTTGTGTATCTTTGGGAGGCAGTAGAAGTTTCCTACGCGGGGAGTACGTGGGATGAGAGCGCGTAGGATGTTTTGAAGGTCTGGATCGAAGGTCTTGATCAGTCTATTGAGTTGGCGGGTGTGTTCTTTGGTCGGATCTGCGGGTAGCTGTCTGTAGTGTTCCTGGTTGTCCAGTTGTCGGTATGCTTCTTTGCAATAGTCCATTCTGTTCTGTATGACGATGGCTCCTCCTTTGTCCACTGGTTTGATGACGATGTTGCGGTTGGTCTTGAGAGCGTGGATGGCGTTGCATTGTGCTCGGGTGACATTCTGGACTGTCTTGTGAGTGCGGCTGATGAATCTGGCGTTGATGCATTTCAAGGGAACACTTCAGCAGTCAAGGACATTCAGCCTCGGATCTGCGGGTTAGCGTTCTCCAAGGCGGCCTTCGAGACACATGACAACGCAAAATCATCGAGCAGAAACTGATAGCCAAGTTCCGCACCCATGAGGACGGCCTCAATAGGGATCTCGGGTTCATGTCACGCTACAGAACGTGACTCGACATCGTTATCTGTCTTTCCAGTTTAAAAAAAAAACACAAAATAAAACAAACCAAAAAAAAAGAAGACGGCAGGATTTGACACGTTGGACCCCCTGTGACCCATCTCATTGTCTTGGCTGTGCTCTGGTGTGTCTTTGATGTAATGCCTCCCTGAAAGATTGTATCTCTGCAGACAAATTGCTTTCTGTGTTTATATAATGTGTAATAGATTCCCTCATTGTACCTTTACCTGACGAAGGGGCAACAGCTCCGAAAGCTCGTAATTTTAAATAAATCTGTTGGACTATAACCTGGTGTTGTGCGACTTCTCATTTTTGTCCACCCCAGGTCCAACACCGGCATCTCCGCATCAAGAGAATATAGGCCTAGACTACTCAATCTGTCCTCATAGAACAAACACCCCATCACAAGAACCAGTCTGGTGAACCTTCGTTGCACTCCCTCTATGACAAGTATATCCTTCCTTAGGTAAGGAGACCAAAACTGTACACAATACTTCAGGTGGGTCTCACCAGGGCCCTATATAATTGCAGTAAGATGTCTTTACTCTTACACTCAAATCCTCTTGTAATAAAGGCCAACATACCATTTGCTTTCCTAATTACCTGCATGTCAACTTTCAATGATTCGTGTACAAGGACACCCAGGTCCATCTTAACACCAACATTTCCCAATTTTTCACCATTTAAAAAATACTCTACTTTTCAATTTTTCCTACCAAAGTGGATAACTTCACATTTCTCCACATTATATTCCATTTGCCAAATTCTTGCCCACTCACTTAGCCTGTCTATATCCCCTTGAAGCCTCTTTGCATCCTCCTCACAACTTACATTCCCACCCAGCTTTGTATCATCAGAAAACTTGGATATATTACATTTGGTCCCCTCATCCAAATCATTGATGTAGATTGTGAATAGCTGAGGCCCAAGCACTGATCCTTGCGATACCCCACTAGTTACAGCCTGCCAACCCGAAAATGACCCGTTTATTCCCACTCTCTGTTTTCTGTCCGTTAACCAATCCTCAATCCATGCTAGTATATTACCCCCAATCCCATGAGCCCTAATTTTGTTTAATAACCTCTTGTGTGGCACCTTATCGAATGCCTTCTGAAAATCCAAATACACCACATCCATTGGTTTCCCCTCAACTATTCTGCTAGTTACAACCTCAAAAAATTCTAACAGAATTGTCAAACATGATTTTCCTTTCATAAATCCGTGTTGACTCTGCCTAATCCTGTTATTATTTTCTAAGTGCCCTGTAACCACGTCCTTAATAATAGATTCTAGCATTTTCCCTACTACTGATGTCAGACTAACTGGTTTGAAGTTCCCCGTTTTCTCTCTCCCTCCTTTCTTAAATAGTGGGGTTACATTTGACTTGAAGATATCGGCATGAGTGCTCTCTACTCTAGAATTTAAGTATGATTATATCTGTTACAATTTTATAGTAGAATTTATGTAGTATTTAAATTTCATGTCCTTCACTCTACTCACTTTACTTCCAGATATTTCTCCTGAAGTCTTGCTACGACTGAATGCTCAAATAACTCTGCAGAAGTGTCTTTGGAGAATAGTTTTTTTTTAATTCTATGGGTAATTAAACTTCTAAACTATAAGTAAAGGAAGATAGTCCCCTTTTAAATCTTTAATTTTGAGTTTGTTTCTTTAAGGATTTGCTGATATTGTTGGAAATAACCTGACTGAAAAGGTTAATCATATTCTCCACAGGTTAGCGAATATAAACTGGTTTGGTCTGGGTATTTTTCCATTTGTTTTAAAATGGCTACAGTGGTGAGTGGTCCAGTTTTGTCAGTTAATTTCTGCAACTGGTCTGTGGGGATAGCGTGGGGATTGTCAGCTGCAGAAATCAACTCCGTTGTTGTGGAGACCTGACGCTACTTTGATTTCAATGGTTGCATGGTGTCCGGAGCTGATCGTGGCTGGGCTCCCCCCACCTAGCCCACCATGTGTACCCTCCGGGAGGGGGTTTGCCAGATTCAAGGGGATCCTGAAGAAAAAGAAGACCAACTTTTTCTATCAGTTATTTAGATCGTCAGTTATTCAACGGGCACTGCCATTGATTGGTTTCACCTCGGCTGTTGCTCCATCACGTTGAAACTGACATTGTTATTGTTACTGATATTGATCATGGCTCCTGTCAATTTCTGATTTCTCCTGTGGTTCAGGATTTTTGGTTTATTTCTGAGAAACTTGCTTTAAGATTTTCTTCCAAACTGTATTTTTATGGAGTTTTCGTTTATATTTATATTTGTAGAATTTATGAACCTTACCTTATTGACAGTTGGAACAACATTGATTGGAACTTCTCACTGCATCTTTTGACCAACTACATCGACAACTGACAATATTCTATTTCTATTTCTACTTGACCTCAAGAAATACTTTAAATCATTGTCTCGGTTCCTGACATCTATGGGTCATTGACTACATTAACTTTTTGATCATGAATTGAGCTTCCTACCTCATATCCGTTTTATCTCTAAGACTTCCCATTTCCACCTTCGTAATATCACCCGTCTCCGCCCTTACCTCAACTTATCTGCTGCTGAAACCTTCATCCATGCCTATATCACCTCTAGATTTGACTATTCCAACGCACTCCTGGCCGACCTCCCTAATTCTACTCTCCATGAACTTGAGGTCATCCAAAACTCTGCTGCCCGTGTACTAACTCACACCAAGTCCTGCTCACCCATCTCCCCTGTGCTTGCTGACCTACATTGGCTCCCAATTAAGCAACGCCACGATTTTAAAATTCTTGTCCTTGTTTTCAAGTCCCTCCATGATCTCGCCCTTCCTTATCTCTCTAATCCCCTTCAGCCTTATAATCCCCCAGACCTCTGCGCTCTGCTTATTCTGGCCTTTTGAACATCCCTGATTTTAAATGCTCCACCATTGGTGGTCGTGCCTTCAGCTACCTAGGTCCTAAGCTCTGGAATTCCCTCCCTAAATCTCTTCGCCTCTCCTCCTTTCCTCCTTTAAGATGCCCCTTAAAATCTACCTCTTCGACCAAGCTTTTGGTCATCTGCCCTAACATCTCCTTATATGGCTCAGTGTCAATTTTTTTTTTGATAACACTCCTATGAAGTGCCTTGGAACGTATTATTACGTTAAAGGTGCTATATAAATATATGTTGTTGTTGTTGTTACTGTGTTGATGTTTCTTTTTAAATAAAAACTAAAATTAGTATAATTTCTGCAGCCTTAATATCGAAATTTCTTCAAACCATTATAGTGCCACTGATATCTTTGATCACATATTGAACACTATCATTGCACTGTTCTTCTTTTGTAATTGTCTTGTGTTTAAACATTTGGCCTATTCTCAATGCCAGCTCCTGGCAATATAGTCAGCATTGGAAGACTTGATGGACATAGGATGACTTAACTGAGCACAAACCTAGGACCTACCCAGGCAGGTCAACCTAGAAAACTGGCAAAAGCTGATCCAGCCACCCCCCCCCCCGCCCACCCCCACCCACACCCCCACCCCCAAAAGCTGACAGACTAAAAACAAGAGATTTGTATTCTCTCACATCCTCAGGCAATCACAAATCACTTCACAGCCAATGAATTACATTTGAAGTACAGTTAGATGTTCTGTAGAAAATCACAACAACCAAATTGCATGCAGTAAGGTCCCACAAACAACGAATGAGATAAATTACCAGATAATCTGTTACTGGTGGTGTTGGTTCAGGGATGAATGTTGGCCAGTACACTGGGAGAGCTCCCTGCTCTTCTTTGAATAATGCCATAGGATCTTTTACATCCAGGCAAACGTGACCTCAGTTTGACATCTCATTGACAGTCAGCACCTCCAACAATGCAGCACTCTTTCGGTACCACACTGAACTGTTAGCCTAAATTATGTACTTGAGTCCATACTGGCGCCTGAACCCAAAACATTCTGACTGAGTTGAGAGTGCTACCAACTGAGCCAAGTTCATAAATAAGCTTTCTGACCTGTGAAGACAAGGAGTTAAACTGACAGTGTAGTGGGAAATGGGTTTGTCATAATTTAAGCTGCAAGTATACCCAACAGTCGATCACTTAGTACAGGAAAAAAACGGAAGCATAAAATGCAGTTTGCAGCAGTGTTGGATTTAGAACTTTAATGAAGGGAAAATAGAGTGCTGTAGGTAGGAAATTTATTTTTTAGAGGGACATGGGAATAGCCCCAGAAAATGTTAGTACTTAAATTTTAAACTGTGTCCCCTAGTCTTCTAATACTGTGTCCAATAAATGAACCTTCTTAGATCCAAATTCTCTATATCCATGGGAATCTTAAAGACCTCTATCGTCCTCTCCATTATCCTCGTTTCCAGAGACTAAAGTCTCAGGGCAGACAATCTTTCCTCATAACTCAACCCTCTAAGTTTAGAAATTAACCTAATCCCCAGCTATCTTTCCAGCTCTGTTATCTCAAGCACATTACCATTAATTACCATTTAACTGTTTTAGCCTTCCATCGCTAGATCTGGCTTGATGACATCAAGCGCCAGCGGGCCTCACTTTCCTCTGCCTAAACAATCTATGACTCCAAGATTATCCTGGAGAGCAGAGATAACCCTTGGCTTCTTTTCTCTATTATCAACCAGCTCCTTAAACCCTTCTCACCTGCCCCCTCCACCCTTACCTCCAACAAGTGTGAGGAGCTCATGGACTTTTTTCACCAAGACTCAGATCATCTGTTCAGCATGCCTCTGTTGCTTGCCCCCTTCCCCCTTCCTACCATACCTGCTCCAGCCCTGGACCTGCATCCCTTCCTAGATTCTCCCCCATCTCCCCTCATGCCCTCTCCCAGTTCATCTCATCCAAGAGACCAACCTCCTTCTCCTTTGACCTCATTCTGATGAAACTGCTGACCACCCAACTTCCCTTATTGGACCCCATGCTAGCTGCTATTGTAAATGGCTCCCTCTCCTCAGGTACTCTCTCCCTCCCTTCAAAAACCACATTCATCACCCCTCTTCAAAACCCCAGCCTTTACCTTGCTGTCCTTGCAAACTACTGCCTCATCTTCAATCTCCTCTTCTTTGCCATAGTCCTTGAACGTGTTGTTGCCGCCCAAATCCACACCCATTTTCCTGCAACTCCTATTTGAATCTCTGCCATCAGGTTTCCACCCCTGCCACAATGTCAAAATGGCCCGAATCAAAATCGCAAATGACATCCTCTGTGACTGTGACCATGATGCATTATCCCTCTTCGTCCTCCTCAACCTCAGTGCAGCCTTTGACATGGTCGACCACACCACCCTCCTCCAACGCCTCTCCTTCATTGATCAGCTCAGTGGGACTACCTTCACTTGGTTCCACTTTTACCTATCCAATTGTAATTGGCTTCTCTTCCTGTACGTGCACTGCTACCCCTTTAGTCCACCATGGATCTTCCTTATCTACACATTGCTCCTTGGCGATATCATCTGCAGAAATGCTTCCACACATATGCTGATGACACCCAGAAAAACTCTCCACCATCTCTCTCAAACCTGCCACTGCCGCTTGATTGTCAGACTGCTTATCCAATTTTCAGTCTGAATTGAACCTCAATTTCCTCCAGTTAAGCATTGACTGAATGTTAGACATAGACAATAGACTGAAACTATTAGGGTCCTGCCACAATCTCCAATCCCTCACCACTGATTCCATCCCCCTCCCCGGACATTGTCTCAGACTGAAATAGACTGTTCACAATCTTACCATCCTATTGCACCCTGGCTGAACTTCCAACCCCAAATATACTCCATCATAAAAATGTCTACTTCCACCTCCGTAACATTGGCCACATCCGCACCTCCATCAGCCCATCTGTCGCTGAAACTCTCGTCCATGCCTTTGTCACCTCAAGACTTGACTATTCCAATACTCTTCTGGACGGCCTCCCATTTTCCACCATCTGTAAACTGCGACTCCTCCAAAACTGTTATCCATATCCTATACTGTACCAATTCCTGCTCACCCATTACCCCTTCCTTGCTGATCTACTTTGGCTCCCAGTCCCCTAATACCTCAAGTTTAAAAGTCTCATCCACATTTTTAAATCCCTTCATGACCTCGTCTCTACCTATCTCTGTAACATTCTCCAGGCCGTTAACCTCCAATCGTACATTACAATGACTTTGGTCTTTTGTGCATCACCACCTTCCCTTTGTCTTGCCATTCGAGGTCGTGCCTTCAGCCAGTGTTGTCCAATAGAAATCGCTGACTAGCCACAAGTGTGGCTATGGTGAAACCGTTTTAGCCACAATCACTAATTTTAGTAGAAAATGCCTTACACACAATACCGGTAAATGTACTTCATGTATATATTTACTTGACAAACATCATTCACTGGGAAACTTCGCAATTTATGTGGGTGAAATTCATCATGGGCAGTAGTGCAAAATGGGCGATAACATAACAGCAGTCTGTTTTACACTCCACCCGATTTTCTAAAATCCCCTTTCTCTTTCACCAAAATTTGCAATTCTGGCATGTATTTATCAGACACAGCACATTTTAGAGCAGCTTCTGGGTTTTTGTCCAGCGGTTGCAAGCAGTACTTTGACTTCATCAGAGTGATTGCTGAGAATGTTGACTCACACAACAAGATGCACGAGACTTGCCCCTGCTCTCCATCCAGAACTCGGTTGGATGCTGCACTCCCTTTGCCACAATGTGCCCTGTTGGAGTTGCTTGTTATTGGTTGGGCTTGCTTTCTTCTGCTGACCTGGAGTGGTTATTTTGATTGATTAAGGTGACCACGATGGCAGCTCTCTCCTCCATACAATGTCGCTGGTGTTTCCATGGTGCGAAAGTCTGGCATTTTCACTCGCGTTACACACCATTTTAGCAAATAACCAAGGAAGTAAAGCTTACACAATGATCAAAAAACACTTGCAAGCTTTGAAATGAGCTTTGAAAGACATCAGTGAGGGTATTTGCAATCTCCTCAGTCAACTCTATCAGCACACTTGGGTGGAAACTGTCAGAGCCTACAGCCTTGTTTATCTTAGCTTCCTAAACCTTTCTATATGCCTTTCCTTCAGGTACTAAAGGTTACCAGTCTGTTCTCTCCTTTATAATCCTCTCACAACTCAGGCACCTTTCCCTTGTTTAATGGTAAAAAAAAAGTCACAAAATAATGATTTAATAATTTCACCACTTCCCTGTCCTCACCATTGCCACAGGTAAACCGTTCAGCATTTTTTGTACCCTTCTCTTCTCTGATACACTCTTTGTTATTGTCCTTTATATTTTTCATTAATTCTTCTCATAATTCCCCTTTGTATCTCTTACAAGTTTCTGGACCTTTCTCTGCTTGCTCCTGTAGTTCTTCTTATCCTGTTCCTTCTCTGTACATTTCAGAATTTTATACACTCGTTTTTGCTTCCTAATGCTTTCCATGACTTCCTTTTTTATCCATGTCAGTTTTACTGTCCTGTTTTAGTCCTCGACTTGTTTCTGAGATAAACAGCATTTGCAATGTAAAAAATGTTTCTTTAAACCAGTCCCATTTTCCTCTGCATTCTTCCCTTTAAATAATTCTTCCAATTATATTACTTCGACTTGGTTTATTAATCCTCCTCATTAGCTGGGAACTAATCCAATATTTCCTTCCCCTTTCTGGGTTCCTTCACCTTCTTGAAGTATTTAAATAAATTCCCTCATGTGTACAGATTATCCCCACTGTAAATCTCAGTCTCTGTCAGGAAGATTAAAATCTCCCATGATTACAACTGAAGGCTTAGCACTAATATTTTCTATGACCACGTGCAACAGTACACCCATCTCTGTTTTATTTTATGGTGGCCTGCTAACTTTTTCCATTTTCTATCTTCCAGATCCACCCAAAGAGACTCTATGCCAACTCTCAGTCATAAGGAAAATATATTAATAGACATGATGAAGGATCCTAGCCAAAACATTAATCTGTCATTCTCTTTCAGGTGCTGACTGACTTGCTGTGCTTCTCCAGCATTTTCTGTTTTTATTTAAGTACAGGTGGAGATGATCTAATGCTCTACAGAATGTGATTACTCTTGTGCTGTTGGGACTATGAAAATGTCATGCCATGGATAACAATAACATCTGGTTAAAGCTTCATAGATCCTTTCATCGGGATGCTAAAAGTCTACAGCAGATTAAGTTGTACATAGTCTGCGGACCAACAGACTGAATGACCTGAATGGTCTTTTATTAGCTTGTGCATATTTTTGCGAGCATTTTTGATAAATACCTTTGAACAATCTGACTTGTGAAGAATCCAGTTTGTATACGAGCAACTATATGCGCATTAGGAGAATCGCACCCCCTATTTGGTGCAGGTTAATGTCAGTACTAAATTACATGTAACATACACAATAATCACTTTTATGGAAGAAACTTTTGTATTATGTAATATTTTGGTCATCATCGGGATTTCATGCATTTAGAATGTCCCCTTCCTCCTTCCGCCCCACAGACACCGAAGAATGTTTCTAAATGGTCTATAAAAATATTTTTTTAAATGATAAGTTTTATAGACCAGATTAGTTCCTTTATTCAACAAGTAATCATTTGATTAAAAAAATTGTGTGGAATGATAATGATGAAAAATGTACCCAAACTATGTTTCTTCAATTTTATTTTTTTCACCTATAAAGAACGATAGGAACTATAGATTATTAATGAACCAGAATTTGTGGTGGGTAATAATGGCAAACTAACAGCATTCGCTGTTATTACCCCTTTGAAACTGACTGTAACTTCAGGAAGTAGCGCATCTAAACTCAGAAATCCTGAAGTTGCAGTCAGTCATTCAATGCTCTGACACTGGCTGCGCTGTGGACCCCCCCCCCCCCCCACCACCCAACACCCCCGGTGCCCCCCATAGCCGGTAATCACTGTAATCAGTGAAATCAGTGAAACTGATGAAAACTTGCGCTTTTCCACAGTACAGTAATATCACTGTTAAATACCCCATTAAATGTTAAGCCTTGTTGGATTATGTGTAACTGGGGTTTTAACAGTGTATTGACTGCTAAACAAACTTTATGGCCCATAAAAAACTATTTTTTATATTTGTGGAGTATCAAATTTCTCCATTATGATAAAAATTGCAATTTTTTTAAAACTTAAAATTAAAAAAAAAATTGTTCATGATATTTCAGGTGCTACCTTATCCCCATGTGAGAGTCGTAACCTTTATTTTGCTCTCTGTAACATTTTTAAAATATCTGGATAAAAGCAGCTTCTCATTTCCTGGTTCCCTGTCTGTGAGAATTCTGCAATGTGTTTGGCTGCTTAGACAGCTTGTTGACGTCACAGCAGCATCGCTCTAGGGATTCCCCATTACAGAGCGCTGAAATCACTTGAACAGCAAAAAAGGCAAACTTCTCGCCACAGAGCTCACAAGAGCTCTGTGGCCAGCTTTCTTCGGGGCCAGCGGCAAGCACCTTTGCTTCGCCACTGACTGCAAATTCTGGGCCAATATGTTTATTACTTAATTTTCCAGGTATAAAATTGAACTCTAGTGGTTTTAGTACCAACTGCTCAAATTTCAACGTGGTCTAAACTCAGTGATAAATGATTAACTCCAGTGACTAAAAGACCAATTTAATCAAATATTGAGAGTGGACAGAATGAATTTCAATACATCAGTTATATTACAATATTTTTAAAGCTTAATAATACTAATGCAATAAGTCACAGTTATTACTTGCAACAGATTTGAGCCGGCAAATTGGACCTGTTTGAGCCAGCCTTTAAGGCCAGTTTGGAAGAAAAAATGGCGGCTGCCTCACTTCCGCTTTTCTGCCTGGTCCCGCGGCGGCTGCCATTTTGGGCAGGACGGCAGCGTTGCCATTGCCTGTGCCCGTTGCAGAAATGGAAATGTGGCAGATCGTGACGTCAATGAGTATGCAACATGATTTGGCAAACGATCTGCCATTTTGGACATCACTGCTCCATTTAACGCCCTCTCCTAATCATGACCAGCTGAACATGTGCTCAGCAGCAGGAAGGACCCCCCACCAGCGGTATTTAAAGGGATCAGCAACAACTTGTAGCTGACTTGTTTTTTTCTTTTCTACTGGCTTTGTGTAGGTTTGTGCAACTGTTTGGAGCTTTCTACAGTTATTTAAGGTTGATGAGGTGACAGGGAGTGTAGCTTCAAGTGGAAAATGCCTTGCTTCTGGTTTCAAGGGTTCTGCTCAGAACCTTTGCTCCCAGTCATGGGGGCTCTACTTACAGTCCCCCTCGCACTTGAGTATGACAGGCCCCTCCAATGATCTCCAGCACTGCTTCCTCCAGCTCTGTCAGGTTCTGCAAACGGGCTTCCCCCTCCACCCGTCTGCTGTTGCTCCCGGTGGTTATGAGCGACCTTTGCCTGCAAGAGCAAGGGAAGTGTGTCAGTGAGTGTGGTGCAATGTGTTTGGGTGATGTGCCTGCCATGTTTGAATAGCTGGCAGTGTGTGCAAGGTGTGAGATGTGGGTGTGAGTCTTGCAGCAGTGTGAGAGGGTGATTTGAAGCTATGATTGTGAGCTATGAGTGGTGATTGCTAGAGATTGTTGGTAGGTGAGTGATGGGGGTGTGGTGCATTGAGCAGTGTGTGAGGCTAGTGGTGCAGATGGTCGGATATGGCATTTGAAGATGCATTCACTGACCTTGACCACTTGTGTGAAGTCATTAAACATTTTGCGGCACTGGATCCAGATCAGGGGGACAACACTCGTCGCACTGACGGCTTCAGCAATCTCCTCCCACAGCCTTCTGCTGCTCTGCCTTGAAGGCTTCCTGTCCCCCTGTGGGTAGGGGATTTGACCTCCAGTGCCGCATCTGAAAATCTCCTTGTCCTCTCTCTTGGCTGTTGGCCGATGGTTCTCTCCACAATGACAATGAGGAGCTTCTGCAACAAAGCACCTTACCTTTAAGCAGTGCGGATCGCCTAGGCCAATCTTTATTGGCCAGTAGACTGCACCTGATATTGGCTCCCTGTTCAGCACTAAGCCAATCAGCAGCGCGTTTAGCGCTGAGATCAGCCCTGCAATCAGTATAATGAGCAGGCAGCATGAATTTTGCGTGCTGCTTGCACCACTTTGAATGGGCGCAGGCACATCGCGCCCATTTTCGGGCCTTATCCAATATCTAGGCCTCGGTATTTTCAACTATTGAAAATGTGTATCCCAGTTGCAGCAGCCATTGCATTGTCTGATAGTGAGAAGGAAGGATGGACAATGATGGAATGGATCAAGGAGAAAACCATAGTCTAATTAAAGAATATACAAACCATGAAGGAATTGCTTGGTCTTATTTCAGGAGTGGTCCACGATGAGATTTCAGCTCACCAGAGAGGTAATTTACAGCGTTGTATCAATGCTGGCTACAGATTTGGCGGGCTCTTCAATGATTCTACATGCTTTGCCTGTGGCTATATAAAAAAATAACAATCATTATTTTTTGCCTAGTGGTTATTTCACCACCAGCCCTAAAATGGCACCAAATATAAGTACAACCAGGCACATAGGCTGCAAATCTTTCATTGAAGGTGGGTTGGGTGCTGGTCAGGTGGTTTCCGGCTTCCAGTCCCGCCCCCAAATGCATCCGGCCCACAGACGTGATTTTACGTTGATTGACCTTGTTAAGCCCGCCCTGCGGGCTTGCCAGCCAATTAAGAGGAAGCCGGTCAGATGACATCATTTGATGACGCGACATCATTTGATGACGCATCATCTGCCAGTTTTCTTAAAGGGACCACGCACAATTTTTTTTGACAGCTGATTTCTCAGTGTTTGACAGCATCGAGATGCTGCAAACACTGACAATCACTGCACAAAGGTGAGCTCTTGCACCCAGGCTGGAATAGATGGCAGCTGCAGGTGAGGTTACAGAAGTGATCTGTCACTGGTGAGAGAGGTTCTCCCAATGAGGTGGCACTGGACATGGATTTCAAAACTTGTTACCTACAGAAATGTGTAAATGCATTAAAAATGATTTTCCCAACATTTCCTTACCTCTGAAACTCACCAGTGCACCATTGGATCCTTCACACCACTTCTGCAGCTGTCATCAATCCAGAAACATTACAGCAGACTCACAACACGCCACACTTACCTGGCGTGGTGTCCGGATGTCAGGAAACCCGAGGCAGAAGCAGCAAAATTAAAAAATAGCCTGTCAACTACTATCAACTACCTGTTAATAGGCAGGTAATTGGCTTTAATCCTCTCCCCGCCGCTAGGTGTCGGGTCCATGCGCAAGTCGGGCACCTGACACTTGGGAAAATTGTTTGGCGGCGGGTTGACGGCGGGATCGCAACCCGCCGTGAATCAAAACGATTTTAACCTTTGACCCACCTCCAAACCCGCCCTCTCAGTGCTAATAAAATCTCAGCCATAAAGTTTATGTGGTGCATTACAGAGTAAATAATTAATCTGTCAATATAGATGGAAATGTTTTGATCTCTGAGTTGTACTGTAGCATAGGCCTCAAAACTCTGTAAGTTCTTTGAGTGATGCAACATGTTAAAACCAATAAAGTACAGACTTAAGCACAGGCGACTCCAAACCCTGCACCCTGAATTGGTAGAGAGAATTGTGATAATCTCAATACAAGTCAGTCAGCCCAGTAAATCTTTCTTGCCATGTGACTTCAACTAACAACATTTACTGTCAAATTCCATTTTCCTAATATCACATATAATATTATTACTCACTGGTTATAAAACTGAAATCAAAAAGAAAAAGCTGGAAATGCCCAGCAGGTCACTCAGACCAGACTTGCCAAAGGGTCATACCAAATATTAACCGGATCCTCTTTTCTGCTGTTCAGGCAACTGCTGTGTACTTCGAACATTTTTATTACTCACTGATGCTACCTGTTAACTATTCGAAAGACCAAAACCATTGTCTTCAGTCCCCACCATAAACTCCATTCCCTAGCCACCGACTCCATCCCTCACCCTGAGAATGTTGCTCAAATTACCCATCATCAAAGTCAGGTCAATGACCTAAAACCCAACACTGAGGATGTCCAACCTTTGCAACCTCAATCTCAAGACTTGAAAGCCTTGGCATTGCAGTTGTAAAGAGATTTGACTGCAATTATGATGCAGCAACAGTCAGAGTAGCTTAGAAGACTCACCTTGTTTTTTCAAAATCGGCAAAACACTAAGGATTCCATTCGAGCCACTATACCTATTATAATTCTCTCGGTAGTGGACTGGAGCACAAACATTCTGTAGTCCAGCACCACATGTATCTCAGAGAAGGAGCCTTTGATACTCTACAACCTTTGATCCACTGACTTGTGAAACAGAACAGTACTATGCATATCCTATTACTGCTCCAGCACTCTTGCTTTGAAAGTTGTCTACTGATCTCCATAGGCTTTTGATGCCTATGTCCAATTGCGGTTTCTCCAGTTCACATTGCTGCATTTGTAGCGCTGCATTCTCTGGCATGGGAGTGGAAGTGTAGACAGTGTCAATGCAGTTATCGCAGTCTCAGTGATACTTTTGCCAGGGCTAACAAAATAGTGCTTGTGCATGCTGTTTGTGGCAGTGGTTGTGCTTCAACTTCTGATGATCATGGTTCACCCGTGAGAAGGAAAATATATATTAGGGGTCTATCACACTTTTAGAACCACATCAGCAATAAAGATTAATATATTTATGGACATTAAGTTACTGTGCCAAATAAGGAAATGACATAACAATTTGTATTGTTTTATACTGATGGATTCCAAAATCATAATTTTTAAATATGTTCTACAGAAACACAATTACGTTGAGAATAGCAGCCTTGCTCAGCTCTCCAAATATTCCAGTCTGCCAAACTGAGTAATGCACTATTCGATTGTTGTTATTTCCTTCTTTCCATGGGATCCTAATTCAGTTGCTCTTCTGCTTTAGCACTTGATTTTAATCTGATCCTTATTGGCATTTTTAGCATCACTGAGACATGATATAACCTCATGCCGCAATCTTCTATTCTTGAAGATAGTACTTAACCAGAAACCAACGATCGGACACCTCCTGGTGTGTGGATTTTAGTCCAGATCCAGATAGCGTGCACTCCTGTCTGTTGACACCTCCAATAAAAACTTCCACACCCTGCTAAAAAAACCCAGGCTTCCCAGATGTAATGATTGTAATCACCATTATCCAATCAGCTCTGCCATCAGTATAACAACAGTCAATAGCTTCAGCTTGTTATGATACCTAATGTTTACTATTGCTGCTGTTTGATGACTGGATGCCTTATCACCAGAAGTAAATTGAGATTCAATGAGCGGGAATCCTTGGTGTTCATAGTTGGTAAATGTAAGTGGTTAATGTCACATAACTGACTGAAGTGGTTTCATATTTAACATTGAGGCCTCAATTTTAACCCGCCACCCCGCCCCGCCTACCACCACCATCGATGGGTGGGAGAGGATTGGGGCCGGGTAGAAATATCAGGATTGGGCAACCCAACCACATTCCCGCCCCTTTAAATTTTAAAGTGCAGGATCCGGCCATCGACGAGCCTCCTGCAGAAGATGGCGAGGGCCTAATTACCATACCAAAGTCACGGCCTGTTGACATCATCGGCAACACCACTTAAAATGAACAGAAAGCGAGGGGGAGGCTTGAGCTGTGGGATTGCCGGCAGTTGAACCAATGCGGGAGCAGCTGGGTCCCCAAGGTAAGTGGCTCTTTCAGCACACCTTGTGGGCCAGGAGGAGCAGGAGGAGTGCTTCCCCCAGGCCTCTCAAGGAAACCTTTGGCCTCCACCAGTGTTCCCTGTAAGGTGCACGGCCGGGCATGCGCGGTATTTTAAATGGCCCGGGGTTGCGCAGGGGCCAAAAGAATTACAGGGAACATAGGCCGCCACCAGACCTGATCTACCAGCCTCTTTCCCCATCCCCACCTCCCTCCCTCCCGATTGCAGACTGGAGCTTCCTTCCCGGTGCCAGGAACGTCCCCAAGGGACCGGCTGCTGCCTCCTGCCACTCGTGTTCCTTCCTGCCCGCTGGCCAGGCTTCCATTTGGTCGGCTGCTGGACGGGAGGCAGCCCTACAATATGTTAATGATGCCCTGCTGTTAAGATTGGCAGGGCCGCCACGCCCCGGCCTTGTCAGGTTCTTTGGCCGTTTTCGGCCTTCCCTGCACTCTCCTCATCTCCCCATTAACATTGGTGCCAGAATGTCCATCTGCTCCAGGATCTTTCAATAGTATTCATCACTTATGCACTAATTCAGCTGAACTCATCACGTTTCCAGATAACAGCTGAGAATAGTATATTTTTGTGAGGAGGCAGGCCGGTGAATGATGCATCTAAAATATTGTAACAATCAAATATCAATATTAAAATGTCATACAAAATGATCACATGAAGCAAAATTTTACAGGAGTTTGTTTTACACGGTTATGGTTACCATAGATTCAACGGTTTGAATAATCCTCAAATTATTGTGTTTTTCTTTGCAACTGTCAACGCTGGAAATTTCATTTTTCCAACACCTTTAAGAATGAAAATAAGCTCTACCAGTTAAAATAGCACAAAGGAATAAATAAAATGTGTTTTGCAACAATATCTGAAAAATATTCCTGCATTTTTGAAACGTTCTGGTGTAGTATAGTGATTAGAAGCATTTGTATAATTGCCTGTCACCTTGAATAGTAATGTTAGAATATAAAAAGTGATACAAATAAATTTGCTGTGATTTTCTATTCTTGAAATGTGTGATACAGCAGTGCTAAATAAAATACCCATATGTTTTATATGCCATTGGTACCACCAGTAATAATGTTTTAGAGGTGAAATGTAATGTTGCCTTCACTGGCAAAATGTCATCAAAGTATTTTCCTAGTACCCACTTATTTTACATTTTAATCTAAGTCAGCTCTTCCAAAAAAAAAGGTAACAGTGGTATACATAACATATGTGGTGGGTCACAGTTACACTTGGTATAAACAGCATCTGTAATGGACCACAACTCTGAGTTTGGTTTACAGTAGCACTCCCGTTATCCATCATAATACAAGGCACTCTCCCACTCTTCCTCTGCCCACCAGATAATGCAAATTGATCGACAATCTAGAGTCCCCAAAATCTAGTCCTTTTAATATGATACAGCGCTTCTCTAGGAACAAGAATGAAAATACGTACAATATAAATAACAAAAGAAATATCATGTAATTTTATTCATCAAGAAAAGGAGATTGAATACAAAAGAAACAGCAGTCTATGCAATGAGGCAATATCTCACATAAGGCTTTGTCCTACAAATATTCTGATAATTCAGAAAGCGGATAATTGGAAAGCGGAAAATGGAGGTTCCACTATATTAGGTAGCAGTGGCTGTGGATTCCATAGCTCCACATCAGTTCTTACTAGTTATGAGGTCAAATTTAAAAATGAAAATGATATCCATATCATTTTTGCCTGTTTTGCCTCCTGTACTTTATAACCACCCGGAATATGCTAATGAATGGATTGATTGTACTAGGTTGTAAATGTTTTACATCCTTCATGATCATCAAGAAACGTTTATTCAGGTGTCATGTTTTCAGTTGAAGTACTTGTTTCTACTCTTCAAGCTGTTTTGTAGTGCAGCTGTTTATTTTAAATATGGTTACTATTGAAATTGCTAATTATTAGTGACAATTTAAAAATTTGTGGAATTTTTATGATGATTTTATTTTAAAAATTGGACCTTCTGGAATAATGATTGCAGTGAACCCGAGTCTCAGCTTGTTATCTTTCTAGCTGCTTTGCAGTTTGTGCCTAGTTATTATCTCAGCTTCAGAAGAATGGCATCTGCTGCCCCCTAGCGCAGTGTCTCAGAACCCTATTCAAATATATGTGTGTTGTGAACTGTCCTAATAGATGGTGCTCAGCTGATTTGATGACACAATGACCCACCTCCTCAGGTAGACCAATTGGATGTAATATTCTAATCTCATGTTCTTTTACCTTCTCATTGGCTGAAAGCAGTGCATATGCAGATATTTTTTTCATCCTTGACTTCTGAGACAATTGGTGCATGGCACAAAATCATTTTACTATATTAAGCCACGCCACCAGGCCAGTGCTAGATGTCACCCTTGAGATTGTGGATAAGGTTGCATTTGTTGGTGTGTGTGTCATATATCTACAAGGGTACTAAAATTGAAAGCATATATTTATTGGGCAGGTTTACATAATTTATTTTTAAATGGATGTTAAAATTTAAATAAACATACTATTGAAATCACACAAACAATGTAAAATGTATCTGTAGAAAATTACTTCCCAGTTGTATTGGGCCCTGAATTAGGCTGGACATATCCTAATCTTAATATTGCTTTCATAAATATATTTCACATTTTAAAATGTTTTTAAAAATTAAGTTGAGTGCAGATTTTTTTTGTACAGATAATACACTTAACCAAGATCATAGCCAAGATTACAGACACAGCAAGTACTAACTGTATGTAGCTAGTCACTGCCTTTCAATCAGTAGTTCCTGACTTAATTCCTCATCTAGTACATTAACCTATTGATCAACATACACTAATGTTTAGATTTGAATAGAATGCAATCTCTACGGCATAGACCTCTTATATTTTAGTTTGCATTGCTATTTTGTATGTATGAGGTCAAATACAGTCAACCCTAAAGGAGTATTCCAACCTAATGCAATGAGTTTCTGGCTATACGCCCTGGTTTACTCAGTCGTGATTTGTTTTTAACCTTAGTGAACATCATTACTATTCCTTTCAGTTATTAGTCAGCATAGACGCTACCTTTTATTGTCCATTACATTCTATTGCAGAAAACAGGAATGCATTCCAGTTTTTGTTCTAGTTGTTTAGTTAATGAGTGTGTGGAATGTGTTTATTTTTCCCTGAGAGACACGCGACATAGCAAAGACAAAGGAAACTGTTTCTGTTTGGTGAAACTTTTTACAAATTAAATCATTGCTCAAAAGAGCTGAAGTTAAAGCAGTATCTTAAAATAACATTTAATACTTTAATAAAACAACATAAAATGGGTCACTGAAAGAGTTACTGGAAAACATAATAAAGCATTTAAAATGTAACCAATTCTAAAAGTTCTAGTTGTAAAGTTAAATACCCACCAAGCTTCTTTTTCCAGAACTATTGCAGATAACTTCTGATAGGCACATCAGTTCTGAATATCTGACCCTATTTTCAAAATGACTGTTTTCTGTCATGCATCTATAAAACCAATTATTATTTTCTTAAATGCCAATTCTAAGTGTGATAAAATCAACTTAGCAAAATGACTTACGAATAATTATTTTTTCAGTGCTCAATCGGTACCCCACTCCCTCCCTAAATTTGTTCTTTTTTTTGTTTTAATGCTGATTTGCTATTTCAGTCTTCTGAGCGTAAAATTAATGTATCCTTATAACTGATCAATATAATGTCCTGCCACTGAAAGTGAACTGACTGCTTAATAGCAGAATGACTATGTGTAACTGGGTGAATATGTTTTGTATACTTGGGATCAAAGGCACCCTGTTGGTAATTATCTTTTTGTGGTATAAGATTTGTTCTGTTGTCGAAAATATATAATAAAGCTCTCTCTGTTTCAACTTTGGTGAGTTTTGCTTCATCATCATTTTGTGAATATAACATATAACCCTGAAGAATCTAGTAACATGGTTCTGTTTTAGTAAACAAATTATTAATAGCACAATAGAACTCAAAGTTTTTAATCAATAATATATATTTTTTAAAGATTTTGGAGTATAAAATCTAGCTACAATTTGAAATTCTTGGTTCTCTTGAATCTTTGACACTGCTGTTGAATTCTTTATAAAATGGAAGCACAGCAGTAGCAGCTTGACTCAGCAGTACCTGATCAGACTGCTACATTTTGAACTGAATTCCCCATCTGACATTTCTACAGTAATATGAATTAATGAAGTATCTTCCTGTTGAAGAAGAGAAGGGCCTGGCAGGTCAACTTGCAAGATTAATCATAAAGATTTTCTAAATTAAAATAAAAGGATTCATTTAAAAATTAACATTACAGTTGACTCTATCAGCACCACAATACTTACGTTTAAAACTAGCTCCGTTTTTAAATCACTGAAGTTCAATGCAGCCCTGACATGTTGCGCCACCCAGTGGTAAGACGCAGGTTTATCTCCCTGATTTCTCCACACAGCGAATCTGAATTGTCCACAGGGCTGTCAAGGTAAGCACTGAGCAGAAATGAAACATTTACCGCGAGCGAAAGAGCAGGGAATAGTTCACGGTTTTGCATGTTCTGTTGCTCATTTGCAGAGTGCATTTAACGAGAATTGAGGGAGAAAGGTGGCTAGCCTATCCTCTCATAAAAGAACAGTGTACAACATAAGTAGGAAGCTAACGATTGGGAAAAATAAAAGGAGGAAATCCAACTTTGTAGCTATTAAAACCATTCTGATTTAATACCATTTATTCACAGATAGGAGAATGTTCAATAGTTATGCATCAGTCTCTCTCCAAAATGTGAACAGATAAAACACTTGAGTCACATTTAACAAAAATACTTGTGGAGCATAACAAGCCTACTGAGCACAGTGTGGCAGCTGCGTTTTTCATAAATTTTTATCATAGAATCATAGAAATTTACGGCACAGAAGGAGGACATTTGACCCATTGTGTCTGTGCCAGCCGAAAAAGAGCTATCCAGCCTAATCCCACTTTCCAGCTCTTGGTCAGTAGCCCTGTAGGTTACGGCACTTCAAGTGCATATCCAACTACTTTTTAAATGTGCTGAGGGTTTCTGCTTCCACCGCCCTTTCAGGCAGTGAGTTCCTGACCCCCACCACCCACTGGGTGAAAAAAGTTCTCCTCAACTCCCCTTTAATCCTTCTAGCCAATACTTTAAATCTATGCCCCCGGTTATTACTTTTAAATTGAGAAACCTGGGTGAAAAGTTAAAAGTCATTGGACAGGAAGCCACTTGGGTTTAAAAGAGTAGGGCGGAAGTTACTGTAAAGTAGTGATCGGATGATACCAAGCTTGGGTTTGAACAGTCTGTATATTGTACAAAGAAGTAAAGACTGGGGGAGGTAAGGGGTTCTCCTGTTTTGAGATCGTAGGAAAGAATGCGTTTGAGGGGGAGAAGGTGTAATGAGTCTTGATTCAACAGAGTGATGGTACACAAGGGGCAACAACATGTAAGGTGTTGTGTTTGGAGTTTAGGAGGAGTAAGAAAGGAAAGTTCGGAGGATAATCGACCATAGTAATATCAATTAATTTTACATTCTTGCCAAAATGGATTTTCCATAAATATCCAGTGCTGAGTTCAGGCTAGTTAAAGTCCATTAATCCAAAAACATGATGGACACAGTTATCCAGAAGTGAGTTCACTATCTCAGCCAAGCCTTGAGGTAAAAACGGAAGGAAAATCAAAGCACACATCAACACATAGGCTTCTTCTTCACCTCGTAGTGACTGCATTAAGCGTGCCATTGGCATAGGCCTAGCAATGGGCTTTTCTTTTCTCTCTTGTTCAGGGAATTGCATAATAGGACCTAATGAGATGGGAGGAAATTGACTTCATAAAGTGTCTGAGAATTGAGAGAATAAATATAATCAATACAGAACAATCAAAAATAGAATTTTGTTTCAGGATATGCTATTTGTAAATAATTAAAAATTCTCTAAGTAACCAAAAAAGTTAAACCCTTTATGGAGGTGCTGATTAGTGAGCACAGAAATTCTGCTGCATTCTCAATACAGTTAATTAGTATTGTTTAGAAAGTAAACATGTAATAACAAAAACTCTACTAAGTCAACAGGCTCACTTTTAAGATGTTTATATGTATAGTACCTAGAACTATTGATTATTCAATTGCTATCATTAACTTTTTCTTGCAGTCTATATTTATAATAGTAAAGAATATGGCTGCAAACCAGAAGAAATGGTAGATTGTATGTTAATACCATTGCAGTTCAGATGGTGGCTGCTGGTTTCAATTACAAATGTGGTCTCGGTGTAAATAACAGATTGTTCGAGTATCCTGAACAAGAGAATGAATTATCCTTTATGTTTTTGCAAATTTATGTAGATGAGAATATATCTTAGTTTCTACAAGATATTCTGTTTAATTGAATATGTGGAAAGCTGTTTGCATTTTTGAATTGTAATATTGTTAAACTTTGTCTGTTAGCCAGGAACCTATCTACAAGCACCCAAAAGTAATTTTATATAGTAATGAGTCAATATTTGCTCTTGCCAAAAGAAGGAAACATTGGAGATTTTCCAGACTGAATGGCTGTGACATCACAATATCTTTAAATCTACAAGGTTTTTCAGTTCAGCAGTTAGCTTTTGAGTTGTGAGATTCAGTCAGTCACTGTGATGAGAGGAACGTGATATGTACAACATAGTTCAATTTTGCTATTGAAACTAAAAAGGAATATGAGGTTGAAGGCAAATAGAATTTACCAATTCAAAGACCTTGCTAATACCCAAAGACAATTCTTGGCAAGGGTAATTAAGCTCATACCAATTTTCTCATTTTTAGTTTAATATTGTTCTCTATAACATTTGTCAAATTTTTTTCTGCATTGTATTCCCATGGAATGGTAAATACATATTTAGTTGCTTTGCCCTGTAAAAACCCTGCTTTTTGTTTAATATGCTGTTATTTCCAAAGAGAGTGTATTGCATAGTATGCAACTCCATTTAATCCTGTACACAGATTACTGCAGATAGTGTATTGTTAATCCCCGGGGTCATGGAACTTCTCAAGGCCAGATTATCAAAAAGCTAAAGCTTTGAGATCATAGGGGACAAGGTTCACTTATATCAACTGCTGTGAAATAAAGAAGTTTTATTTAAAAAATCCAAAATGATAACAAGGAAATTAATTCTACTTTTCAGTATCAATTTATGAAAATCAAAAGAAATATCTTGAGATGACAGGGCAAAGCAAAGGGTTCATGTGAATAACTTTTTCAGATAAGAATATATATACATATATATATAAACGTTTTTAAATGGCCACTGTTAACAGGCCGACTTTGTAGTGCTAAGACAGCTTTGAGGAGCAAATAATGGATATTTGGGAGCCAAAATTCCATTGGAGTCATCTGGGGGATCATGGATGGGATGGAATATCCACCTGATCCTGACCCCAGCCCATTTCCCAGAGTCAGGAACATTGAAATATTTCAGGTGTGTGCTAGTATCAATGAGATGCTGGTGGGAGGAAGGCAATTCAGTGCAGCACCTTGCCACAGCGTAAGTGGGCCCACGTCCTTGAGGGAACATGGTCAAAATTTTGAAAAGCGACTGATCAATGGAAATGTCAATACTGGCCTTTTAAATGTAAAATCCTTCTGAGGCCCTTAGCAATGCTGGACACACATGTGCCCTGTGTTCCCAGGATTTCAAGGGTATAAATAATGAGAATTTCACCTTATTTGCATACACATTAGAAAGAACTGTATCAATGGATAATATGTCTGCTTCCAATTCCGGCAGAAGGTTTTGATGGGTGGAATAGGGTTTTGATGGGTGGAATAGGGGCTATGAACTGGCATAATATAATGCCGCCCCAAATCGCCCCCCCCCCCGCCCCTGCCAACCACCTGCTGCCAGACCCCAGGAATTTCAGATTTTGGCCAATTTTTTCATCAATTTTCACTTTTCCTAAAGGCATTGGCATCTTCTTTGATACAGTTCCGCAGGTACTGGCCACCCCTCAGTATCTTGCCAAATGGGGGCTTGATAGTATGTGACATCAGGCTACTCGAGCTTGGGACATCACAGCTGAGCCTTATCCTGTCTTCATCTGATGCCCTATATCCACACATGTGCACTGCAAGCAGTGGATCACTGGTTAGTAATCAAATGTGGGATCCTGGCCATGTTTTTCTCTTTCTAACCCAGGGATGCTGTGAGCTATTGTAATGTCCTTAATGCCACCAATGAGGTTAGCTCATACCAATAATCAAGCCTGAGACCCTCCTGTTCTGGGCTGTAGCCAGTACAGGTACTCACTGTGTAAATGATGGAGCTTACATTTGCTGTTTTTAACTTTTTGAAAATGTTTACATGTTGCTGTCTACAATGATGCTATTGTTAGAGATCAACCAAATCAAAAAGGGGAATGTGAAAAGAACTTTAATATATTTCAGAAAGCATTGATGCAGATCAGATTTTTTTCAAAATTCTAAAAATAGCAAAATGGTTTCATATTGATTTTTATTGATCTCTAAAAAGGATTACAAAGTTGTTATTATCGCTATATTAGACATCTACTTAAAATGGCAACACAGCAGAATATCAAAGTTGCAGAATTTACAAAATTCGCACAGTAATTTCAAATGAAATATGAAGGCAAAGAGGACTTCTGAAGAACTGTGTCTTCATGCTGGGTGTTACTAAAGCCCATTATGCATCTTGTAGAAATGCTTATTAATGCAAAAGTCATCAATCATTTTTTCCACCATGCATGACTGTAAATTATGACATTATCTGTGGCTTGATGGACAAAAATAAAAAGCGAGACTGGGAAATTACAGGCCAAGACCTCCTCTTTTTGGGGCTGTCAGTTCTGTTCTAAAACATCAAGGGCACTCTTATTAAAAGCAACCAAATACATCACCGGGTTGTCGTGGGTTTATGTGTGTGCTCAGCTGAGGGGCTGAGAGCTGCAGCTGCTTCATGGGTTTGGCAAGTCTGCTTCGAGGGACAGTTGCTGGGGTACCAGGTCTGAAGTATCTGCAGTAGACTGGCATCCTAGTGTGCTGTCCCGACAGTAACCTCACTAAGTCATGACTGGGAGTAAGATGCTGTCACTGAGATAAAAGAGTTTGTTCCCTGATCTCTCCAAATTAGAACTGTCTCAGTGTTGTACTGTACTATTTCAGTTGCTAAAGTGTAAAAATATCAGTCCTTTGTTTACTATAATTTCTTCCACAGTTCCCAGGGCAAGATTTGAGGTGATTTGTATTTTATGGATATTATTATTTTAATGCAGTATAAAAATGAAAACAGTTTATTTACTAATATTTCCAGTATTACAATAATAACAACTTGTAATTATAAAGCGCCTTTAACATAGAAAAACATCCCAAGGCACTTCACAAGTAAGATAATGTTGCATATTGGTGGAGTTCAAAATTATATGTATTTAGTACTATTGCCTGACACAGAATTTCCTGGAAATAGGCTGTAGATTACCTCTCAATAAGCCTGTACTAGTAATATGTCATTACTGTTAACTCTTTCTGTGTGACTGTCATCACACATCAAGACAAGGAGCACACTAGAATTTAAAAACCTACATAAAATTGAAAAGGTATATATTATGACTAATAACAGACACCAGAGAGTCAGTTCAAGAATATAACCTAATCTTCAAATGAGATGATAGTTATAGTTGCTCAAGCTCTGATTTATGACTTGAAGCCCCTGAGTTACGCTGGAGTCCCTTTAATAATTCCCAGACGTTCAATATTCCTTATGTAAGCAGAGGTAGGACGATACCAAAAAAAATTATGTTTCAAATATTTAATTTCCCACATTACTACCCTCCAATAACTGGCCACCTTCTTAGACCAAGACTGATCAAACAATCCCTTCTTCTACTGTCTGGAAGAAGATAATCACAGAAACTCCTATCTTTTTAAAAGATTTTAGGTAGAACCATATGGATTTCTTTGCTTCACAGCACAGAGGTGCCTCCAGGCAGCCATCTTCCTCTATCAACACACATGCCTGCTGTGTTGCATGTCAGATCTTTTTCATCTAGTACTGCATGTTTTTGTTGGTTTTTGCAGCTTGGCTTTATTATTTTCTACAGGTTTCCATGATATAATTTCATTCGTACTGAAGTGTGAACTTTATGTTATTTGCAGGAAGTTTTTCCATAATAGTAGTTCAGTGTCTCACATCACATATTACATTTTAATATCACCATTCATCATATGTGAACGTAGACAGGATTACCAAGCTGTACAGCCATGGAAGTTGGACAATGGAGGAGAGGCATTGGCGAGGATGCTTGGGTTGACCATGCCTAGAGCTGCAGAGATGTTGAGGAGAATAAGGGAGTGAAATGCACCATAGTCATACAAAAGGAGGTGAATTTTCTTGCTGTTTCCAGCACATTAGCGGTGCTGCGGAGGTGATGGATCGCAGAAAATCAGGAGGATGCCTCATATTCATATCTTTCCACGGATTTACCCCACTCTATCTCTGCAACTTCCTCCAGTCTTATATCGCCATCCATACCATTCGGCCCTCTGATTCTGGCCTTTTGTGCGTTTCCCCTTCCTTCAGTTCACCATTGGTGGCAAAATCTTCAACTGCCTCAGCTCTATTTCCCGCTCCTTTCCTTTTCCGCTGTTTCCCCATTTTAATGATGCTGGTTTTGGCTGTAGAATGAGTTTCCTACCAAACTCCCTTGTGGGGCTTCTTGGCTCATGTACTTAAGCATAACTTGTTGGTGAGACATTTTGGTCTAAAAATTGAGTAGCTCCCCATTTGGGGCACTAACTTCGCCAGGCCGCACCGGAAATTGAGTGGTTGCGCCCCAAGAGGGAGCGGGGCGCTACTGGAAGCGCCCTGCATCCCTCTTGGGGGCGCAGCGAGTCAATATCGCGGCGCTGTGGCGCTGCGGCACATCGCGCCACGGTATTGCAGGCCTTCCTCCCCTTCTTAAAGGGGAGGGGCCTTGCGCAGCGCGACCTGGAGCCCAGCTGGGCCCCCGGGGATCGGGAGTGCCGGCAAAAGAGCCCGGCACTCAGGAGAAGTGCCGGGCTCTTGGAGCACAGCCAGCACTCCGCGGGGGGGGGGGGGGGGGGGCGTTCAGGAGGCCGGGGACAGGAGCGCAGGCAGGTGCTGGCAGGCGGCCAGCAACAAAAATGGCCGCCCGCACCTCACCTTTAAATAGCGCCTCCCCGGCTGCAGGTAGGCCCCCCTGACCCCGTCAGACATAGTGTCCGGCGGTAAGTCAGGGGGCGCTACCGAAGATCGTGGCTGGGGCGCAAGCGGGGCGCTGCGTATGGCGATGACGTCATCGCCGGCAGCGCGGGGCGCTAACGGGAGGCGCAAAGAAACCCAATTTTTACTCTTTTAAATTTAGAACTTTTATTCAGAATTCATTGTGAACTTGAATAATGGTACCGTGCTTCTACAAGTTGTTACATATTTTGTTCTGTCAAGAATGAAATGAAACATATAAAGAAATAGCAGAAATTCAGAAACTGGTATCATTTAGAATACATTGCAAAGTATAAAGACTCAACTTTGAAATTTGAAATTGGCTAACATGTCTTTTGTCACATCTTTTCCTACATTACAACAGTAACTACACTTCAAAAAATACTTCATTGGCTGTAAAACGCTTTGGGACGTCCGGTCGTCGTGAAAAGCATTATATAAATGCAAGTCTTTCTTTGCAAGTCTTTCATGTACAATCCTGTAAACAGCCACTTAAATATAGCAACTTAAATTATTGTTTTTTCAGGAAAATGCCCTCAAAAAGCGTTAAATGTTTACCTTGTGTTTGATGGTTTAAAAACAGTGACCGCAAAATTCGGCACCTTAGCGTCGGTAGTTAAGGCCGGTTTGGAGAAGAAAATGGCGGCCGCTTCGCTTCCACCCACTTCCGGGGTGGCCCGCACTGTTCGCCATCTTGGTGGCAGTATGCAGAGTAGGCAGATCGTGACGTCAGTCAGTGTTTTGAAGCATGTCCTGCCATTTTGGATGGTGCCGCTCCTAAACAACCCCCACCAGCACGATTTAAAGGGATACATCCAACTTGTAGGTAAGTTGATTATTTCTCTTGTACTGGCTCTTGTGGAGTTTAAATGAATACTGGGCTGTTAGAAGACATTTATAATGTTGGTAAAGTGTGCAGGGAGTGCTGCTGGACATTGGGAAGGTGTTCGCTGCTACTGGAAGGCCTCTGAGTACACCACTTGCTCCCAGTCATGGGGGCTCCACTTACAGACCCCCTCGCGCTATAGCATGACAGGGAGATGGAGCAGAGGCAGCAAAGAAGACAAGCTGCTCACAGAGGGAGGAGGAGGAGGGCTCTCAGCAGGAAGCCTTACCCACCTAGGGTTTTCAGGGAGCACTTCCCCTACCTACACCTAAGTCAGAAGCAGTGTATTCGGTGGCTCCACTTCACGAAGGAGGCGGTCACAGAACTCTGCCATCTCTTGGAACCAGACCTGCAGCCTCAGAACCGGGCAATGACGGCGCTGCCAGTGGCCCTCAAAGTGACCGTGGCCCTCAATTTTTTTGCCAGCGGATCATTGGAGGCTGGAACAGGCGGCATAGTTAACATCTCCCATTTCGCCATCCATCGCTCCATCCGGGAGGTCACAGAGGCTCTGTACTCCAGGAGAATGGACTTCATTGTCTTCTCTCTGAACAGGGAGAAGCAGGAGGAGCGCACACATGGCTTTGCCAGGATATCGGGCTTATCCATGGTGCAGAGCACTATCGACTGCACACACGTGGCTTTGTGGCTGCCGCATATCAATGGTGTGATGTACCGTAACCGTAAGGCTACCACTCAATTAATGCGCATTTGGTGTACGACCATGCCCAGCACATCATGATGGTGAATGCCCGGTCTCCTGGCAGCAGTCATGATCCTGGCAATCTTCCAGCCACCACGTTGAACCCAAGGGTGGCTGCTGGGCGATAAGGGCTATCCGCTCTACACCATCAGACTCCAGTTCCCCTGAATGAAACCCCAGATCCCCATTGCTCAACACTTCTCCACATTAACATCTCTCTGTCACAGAACATCACAACGTCCTCTTGACCACAATGCTGAAATGAAAGCCGCCACAAAAGAAACATTCCAAACATAATTTATAAATGATTAATTCCAAAACTGCATAACAAAGTCAACTAATCACCCTTGTGCATTCCCTTAGTGACTGTCTTATGTGTGCCTTTGCCTATCCTAGTGATGTCATGCAGTGCTACCCCAGTGGCTGCAGCATGGCTGGTGGAAGGCTGCTGACTTTCCGTGGGCGAGACTACAGATGGCCTTGCAGGATGAACTCAAGCAGTTCAGGGCCTAGAAGGCCCGGCTGTAGACAGCACCACCTCAGCAAGGGTGGCAGCAATCTGGACTGGCTGGCTGACAGGCAACAGCAAGGGCACTGGCGGAGTGGCAATGGTGGAAGTGCGAATGCTGTCATTCTGAGAGAGGACAGCAGCTTCTTGCTCCATGGAGCCACTGCCACTCCCCCGGGGCAGCACCTCAGTAATCATAGGAGGCCTCACACCCACATCTCACACCTTGCACACAATGCTAGCTATTCAACCATGACAGGCACATCACCCAAACACATTGCACCACACTCACTAACACATCTTACTTTCCTCCCTCCCCTCACCACAACCCGACCCTTGTGCCTTTCTCCTTTCAGGTAGCCAAGAACTCTAACCAGCCCAACATGTGCCAGATGAACAAGAGGAGGAGAGTGATGGAGAAGTAAAGACACTGTCACTCGATCTCACACTCACAGGCACCAGCTCAGAAAATGGCACTGAGTGTACTTTAGAGGGTACTATAGAGGCGGGATCAGCACGTGGTGAGTCACTGGGCACGAGTGGCCTGCAGCCAGGGCAGGGGGAAAGGGTAGCGCAGGTGCCAGCTCCCCGGAGGGCGAGGTCACACACAAATTCTGCAGCAGAGGTGTCAGATGAGGACTTCGATGGGGTGGCCTTCAGAAGAAGGGTGATGGGCATGCACACATAAATGCTTGGTGCATTGGCAGGCCTGCCAGAGAGCATCTTGTCACTGTCAAGGAGCATGGAGGAGTCCGGCACCAACATTGCACGGGGCTTTGCGCAGAGCTTGGAGCCCATGGTTTCCAGGATAGGAGTGATGGGCAACTCCATTAGAACACTTGCGGACCCAACCATGATGCAGGGTGTGATGGGCGATGAGTGAGGGTGAGGTGAAGCTATGATTGTGAGGTATGAATTGTGATTGCTAGAGATTGTTGGTAGGTGAGTGATGGGGGTGTGGTGCTTTGAGCAGTGTGTGAGGCTAGTGGTGCAGTTGGTGGGAGATGGCATTTAAAGATTAATTCACTTACCTTGGCCACTTGTGTGAGGTCATAAAACTTATTTCGGCACTGCATCCAGGTCCTAGATGACAGTCTGGTCGCACTGACTGCTTCAACAATCTGCTCCCACTGCCTTCTTACACTCTGTCTGGAAGGCCTCCTGCTCCCCTGTGGGTTGAGGGCCTGTCTCATCTTATAGACCCCCTGCACTAAAGACTCCAATGCTGCATCCGAGAACTGAGGTGCCCTTTCTCTGCCCTATTGAGCCATAGGTATCTTCCCCTTAGCTACACAAACAATGAGTTGCTTCTTTCAGAAAGCAGCTCCCCTTTAAGAAGTGCAGACTGCGTTTCACACTGCATACTAGCTTTAAATAGAGAGCACTGCCCACAATATTGGGCCCCACCTGAGCACTGAGCCAACCAGCAGTATGTTCAGCACTGGGCTCAGCGCTTCAATCATGCTAATTAGCAGGCAGCACGAATTTTGCATGCTGTCTGTATTATCATGCATCGCGATCCCTGTGTCCGTTTTCGGGCCTTATCGAATTTAGCCCCTGTATTCTTTTTCTGGAGGTTTTTGATTTCAGTAATGTTATATTGGAGGGGTAGGGTTTGTAAAGACAATTCTAAGCACATTTTTGACTTGTCAGTCTTTCTGTCAATCATAAAAGAAATGATAAAAGTTGCATGCTCAGGTGCATGTTGGAAGCTGTAGCCTGCTAGCTTGAATGTCTTGAACAGTAGTGGGTCTGAAAACCCTCATGAACTCAAGGGTCAGACTCCTCACATAAACACAGGCTTCCAACTGAAAACCTGGTTGCAGGCATTTCAAACATTAAAAAATAGGTGGTTTAATCATCTTCTTGAAAATGTTGTCATGTTAACATCTTCATTACATTACAATTTTGTTTCCAGTATTGGTTGTTTAGATAGTTTTGACAATTTAACTCCTTCATTGTTGAATTGCAATTGAAATTATTCCTGCGAGTGTTTCAAATTTCAATAACAATGGATTGCAGTTGCTGTAATATTCAGCTTTCACCTCTTAAAGAAAAGTTTAGAGATTTATGCTAGAACCATTTTTTTCAATCATGGGACAACCAAAATACATTTAGTCCCACACTGTTTCACACCAAAATGCAATTTTGCTATTTCAATGTATTTGCATTCTGCATTGTGTTTTTGGATTATTGATGACATAAATTGCACAATTTCCATTTAAAAAGAAAGCAAGTAAACACAAGAATTGTTGAAAATATGTGAAATAGAACATTTTTTAAATCACTGGAGGAGATGGGTGGAGGAAAGTGAAAAAATAATTGAACATTTTGGATGACACACTTGTTTCATGTAAAGTTTTAAACTTCTTTTCAAAGTTAAAAGATGTTTCATTTGGCACTATAGTTACTCAATTTTGCTGGCCGTAATCAAAACATTAAACAAAAATGACTGTACTCTAATGCAATTTTTTGAAATTATTATTGTGAGGAGTTTATGTGCCAGTTGGTTGACAGGCAGTTAGCAGTTCTGAGCTGTCTGAAACTATCAGAAAAACAATGAAACAGCAAAACATGAGTGCAAAGAAGGCAAAAATCTTAGCTACATATTGCATCAGTGCCAGTAAATATCAAATCCCGCCAACTGACCACTAGCCTCACACACTGCTCAAAGCACCACACCCCCATCACTCACCTACCAACAATCTCTAGCAATCATGACTCATACCTCACATTCATAGCTTCACCTCACCCTCACACACATACCACTGCTGCAAACCTCACACCCACATCTCACACCTTGCACATCGCCCAAACACATTGCACCAAACTCACTGACACACTTCCCCTTCTCTTGCAGTCCAAGGTGGTGCATAACTGTTGCAGGAGCTAACAGGCGGGGGGCAAGCACGGCTGCTGAAACTGACCCAGCTGGAGGTGACGTTTCTGGATATAAATGGAGACCCATCACTGAGGCCTTAGTGATCGGCAAGGCTGAAAGTATTAATAATGATGGTATGCTCATGCCTAATCCTTCTTCTCACATCCCGCAATCCTCTCATCTCACTTACAAGCTGCTAATGGTGTAAGCATGCACATCTTGCTTTCCCCCCTCCCCTCACCACAACCCGACCCTTGTGCATTTCTCCTTTCAGATACCCAAGAACTGCCACCAGCCCAGCCTGTGCATGAAGTAGAGGGGGAGAGTGATAGAGAAGAAGAGGCACCATCACTCGATCTGACGTTCACAGGCACCAGCTCAGAAAATGGCACTGTGTGAATTTGGAGGGTAGTATAGAGGCGGGATCTTCATGTGGTGAGTCACCGAGCATGAGTGGTCTGCAGCTGGGGCAGGGGAAAGGGTAGCACAGGTGTCAGATCCCCGGAGGTTACACACAAGTTCTGCTGCAGAAAACTTAGATGAGAACTTCGATGGGGCGGCCTTCAGAAGAAGGGTGATGGGCCTGCACACAGAAATGCTTGGTGCAATGGCAGGCCTGCCAAAGAGCCTCTTGTCAGTGTCAAGGAGCATGGAGGAGTCCGGCTCCAACATTGCACAGGCCTTTGAACAGAGCTTGGAGTCCATGATTTCCACGATGGAAGTGATCGACAATTATATTGGAGCACTTGTGGGCCCAAACATGATGACGGGTGTGATGGGCGATGTCGCAGCTTACATTGCAACACAGGCGGAAGCGGAAACCTCTGAGTGCTGCAGTGGAAGCTTAGAATTCTGTCATGCAGGCTCAGCTTGCTCCCACACAAGCTCAGACTGCTGCCATTGTAGTTGAGTTTATGAGTGTGGAAAGGGGCTTGCAGGGTCTCAGAGCAATCCAGCAATCTGTCCTCCAACAGATGGCTAGGAATGCTGAGGCGCCGCCCCGGGGGAGTGGCAGTGGCTCCATGGAGCTCGAACATTCTGTCCTCTCTCTAAATGACAGCATTCCTGCTCCCACCACTGCTACTCCGCCAGTGCCATTGCAGTTGCCTGTTAGCAAGCCAGCCCAGACTGCTGCCGCCCATGCTGAGATGGTGCACTCTACAGCCGGGCCTTCTAGGCCCAGAGCTGCTCGAGGTCATCCTACAAGGCCATCTGCAATCTCCCCCATGGAAAGTCATCAGCCTTCCACCAGCCATGCTGCAGCCACTGGGGGAGCACTTCATAGGAACACGAGAATAGGCAAGGAAACACGAAAGACAGACACTAAGGGAATCCACAAGGGTGATTCGTTGACTTTGTAATGTAATATTGGAATGAATCATTTTCAAATTATGTTTGGAATGTTTGTTTTGTGGTGGCTTTCATTTCAGCATTGTGGCCAAGAGGATGCTGTGATGTTCCGTGACAGAGGGATGGTAAGGTGGGGAAGTGGTGAGCAACTGGGATCTGGGGTTTCATTCCGGGAAACCAGAGTCTGATCATGTGCTCACGGACAGCCTGTCCGGAACAGGGATTTGCAGGCTGCCTCTTCCCTTCCTCCTCTTCCTCTTTCTCCTCCTCCTCCTCTTCCTCCTCCTCCTCCTCTTCCTCCATCGCTTCCTCTTCCTCCTCTTCCTCTTCCTCCTCCTCCTCCTCCTGAGATGGTCGCGGAACCCGCGGTGGCAAGGGCTGTGCTCTCATGATGGCCAAGTTGTGGAGGATGCAGCAGACCACCACAAATTGGGACATTCGCTTCGGTGAGTACTGGAGGGCTCCTCCCGTGTGGTCTAGGCAGCGGAACCATTGCTTGAGCACCCCGATGGTCTGCTCGATGACGTTCCTCTTGGCAGCATGGCTGTCATTACATGATTGCTGGTCACGGGTGGTGGGGTTGTGGAGGGGAGTCATCAGCCAGGTGTCGAGCTGAGAGCCCTTGTCATCGAGCAACCACCCTCGGGTTCAAAGTGGTGACTGGAAGATTGCTGACACAGCGGACTGGTGCAGGATGAAGGCATTATGACTGCTGCCAGGATATCGGGCATTCAGCATCATGATGTGCTAGGCATTGTCGTACACCAACAGCACATTAAGCTCCATCTCCCTGTCATGCTCCAGTGCGAGGGGGACTGCAAGTGGAGCCCCCATGACTGGGAGCAAGCGGTGTACTCAGAGGCTTTCCAGTAGCAGCCAATGCCTTCCCAACATCCAGCAGCACTCCCTGCACACTTTAACAACTTTTCAAATTTCCTCCAGCAGCCCAGCATTCATATAAACTCTGCAAGAGCCAATACAAGAGAAATCATCAACTTACCTGCAAGTTGGATGTATTGCTTTAAATGGCTCTTGTGGAGGGTCCCTCATGCAGCTGAACGCATGTTCAGCTGTGCGTGTTTAGGAGTGGGTGTTGATTGGAGCAGCGACGTCGAAAATGGCAGGTCGTGCATCAAATCAGCCTTAAACGCTGACTGACGTCATGATCTGCCTACTCTGCATACTGCCGCCGCACGCACAACCCGCCCGCGCTATCGCCCTCACCAAGATGGTGACCAGCGTGGGCCGCATCGGCAGTGGGCGGAAGTGAGGCGGCTGTCATTTTTCTCTCCAAATTTGCTTTAATTGCTGGCGCTAAGGTGCCAAATTTTGCGGCCCTTGTGTGTGCAGATATTGTCCTCGGAAAGGTTTTAAAGTTGCTTTTGTCAGGTGGCATGACTGGGAGGTGGGTGAGCTGTTACAAACAGAGAAAGGCCTGTAGATTATGGCATATTTGTGGAGGGAGGTATAGACACGACTGTTGATGCAGTGGCCAAATATAGAAATCAAGAGAAGTCTCCTTTTATGAGGGTAACAGGAAAGTCTCTTGTAACCGGCAGCAGGTTTTCCTCTGCAGATTTTCAGACTGCTACTGCTCCCCCTGCTGATCTCCTTACTGTCCACGGGTGCCTTCATTCTCTGGTGCATCTATAATGAGGCCTGTTTGTAAGGCAGTCATGCAGCATCCAGCATCTGACTACAATCATTTGAGACCCAAACTGTACTATATTGCAGGACATTCCAGATCGATCCAGGCATCTGAAGAGTGTTTTCAACTTGCTAATAGTGTGCTCAATTATTACTCTGGTGCAAGAATAGATCTTATTATATGTCTACACAAGTCGTATCCAGGCCCTAGCTGTGGAGGGTGGCCTTCATCTCCCAAAAAAACACCCTAAGAATTTCCTTTCTGTGTCAAAGAGTGGTGGCTTAAAATGTAGGCATCATGTCAGATACAGGGGAGCAAGCATTTACCAGCATAATGCAATGCTGTTGGTCACTTGGAAGTTGAGAGTGGAATCTTTTCCTGTTGACATAGGAAGTGGCATTGAGCAAGGAAGCACATGGGGCCACATGAGTGTAACCTATAATTCCTTGTACTTTTGGGAATCCTGCCACAATGTATAATTGCAGTGTCCTGTCATGTTGCCATCAATTGTCCATGGGGAAGGTGTGACATTGCTTGCTCTAGCAAACAATTCATCCATGGCTTTCTCAATGTATCCATACACAGCTGATTAGTTAATGTCAGTGAATGGCAACAGTGGCAGCTTAAATTATCCCATAGTTAAAATTTAAGGTGGCTGTGACTTTAGCAGCCACTGGTAGTGCAGTGCATGTGGTGAAGATGGGCTGTTGGTCAGGTTGCTGGATGTGGTATAACTCCAGCCTCCTTTGTAAAGCAACACTCTGCAGGCATTGCTCCTCAGATAGAAGTGGTTTCCATCTGTATATTCTTGTGTGGGTATAATGGTAGATGGGCATTGTGCTACCTAACCAGCTTGCCATCTTTCCACTGCTTCTTCTCTTCTTTCAAAAGGCAAGCATACAGGAGAATTTCCAATGGGAAGCCCCTTGTGACCAGTCTGAAAAAAGGAGAGGGGTGGGAATGGTAGCCTCAGTGCAAATGGCACAAAGGCCGTGTCAAAGTAACTGGAAACAGCAAAAAGGCAAGAAAATCCACCAAAGATGAAACAGAAATAAGCTTTAAGCTGATACTATAAACCTTCGACTGGAATTTCCTTGGGGCTTCTCCCATAACTTTGGGAGCATTCCAATTAAAACTCTGTTTACAAACATAAAAAGGGGTTTCCACCAAATAACGCCAATTATGGTGGCGGAGCAGGCGAAGTCCCACGGAAATTTCCAGCGCTTGATGCCTGGCTCTTTAAGTTCTCTTCTAACTTTGTCATAAGATCAAACAACTCTGGACACCCGTTTTATGTGGACAAGAAGAGGACACAGCACAAATAAAGTAGAAATGATGGAAAATGGAACGCATGGTGTCATTGATTCATTTTTGCCTCATTTGAATGCAACAGCCCAAAAATGGACAGGTGCTCCCTGCTGCCTCTGGAAACTTTGGGAGAAATGGGGTGGACACAAACGGTGGAAATCGAGCATGATGGAACTTCAGCCCATTTCCCGGTTAAAAAATCAAGGCTTTAAGAGTACAATAAGCGCTTTATCTTAGCCTCTGACCGGTCTAAGCACTCAATTACCAGCTTATTATGGATTAGTTTACATCATAATTGGTTTATATTCAGATTTATTATAATAACAGCTTACTAAATGTACTAACATTAACAAGAAATGAATATGGCAAACAATAAAAGTTTGACTTGCAGTTCTTGACTGACCTCAGCTATTCTTTTGTTTATTTTCATGAAATCCCCTCTACAGGGTCTTCTATAATCGGAATCTGTTTGCAAGAGTACAAAGAGTGCTCTGGTACTTCCCTTTCCTAAGCTTGCATTGTAGAAAATTAACCCGTGTAATTCATGCCATGTTTTGGAATTCTGGAACATGCGACAGTTATTTTGTAAATGCCCAATTAGCAGTGGAGCACAAAAGCCTGTAGATAGTCCTTCCTGAGGCCCACTAAATAGGAAAGTTTAGAAATAGAAAATATTTCTGACATTTTTTTTTATTACAGCATAAAACCTGGAGCGATCTGTTCAGATCACATGCTACTTAAGATCAATTCCTTCTAAATAGGACTTAGTCTGAAAAGCTCCCAACCTGAATACTGGAATCGTTCTTTGTGCAGGAGAGTTATGACAGTTTAAACCACTATTAGAATAAACTTGCATGCAAAACTAACACGGTTACAAAACCTTATTGATCATTCACTATACCTCAATTAACTGTTGAACATGTTATACACCTTTGCAAAATGATTGCCTTGTAACCTGAATAAGCAACAGATGAATAAAAGTGACTAGATCACACACAGATTCAGGTGACAGTTTCATTCTGTTTTGACATCAGGATGTTGTCAAGTTTAAACTGTGATTAGAATCAGAAATTTACAACATGGAAGGACACCATTTGGCCTATCGTACTGGCTCTCTGAAAGAGTTATCCACTTAGCCTCATTCCCCTACCCTTTCCCCATACCCTTTCATCCATACAATAGCAAAATACTGCAGATGCTGGAAATCTGAAATAACAACAGAAAGTGCTGGAAACACTCAGCAGGTCAGGCAGCATCGAGGAGAGAGAAACAGAGTTAACGTTTTGGGTCAAACCCTTCATCAGAGCATACATAGTCCCTTTCATACATAGTCTCATTCCCCTACCCTTTCCCTATACCCTTTCATACATAGTCTCATTCCCCTACCCTTTCCCCATACCCTTTTATACATAGTCTCATTCCCCTACCCTTTCCCCATACCCTTTTATACATAGTCTCATTCCCCTACCCTTTCCCCATACCCTTTTATACATAGTCTCATTCCCCTACCCTTTCCCCAAACCCTTTCATACATAGTCTCATTCCCCTACCCTTTCCCCATACCCTTTTATACATAGTCTCATTCCCCTACCCTTTCCCCATACCCTTTTATACATAGTCTTATTCCCCTACCCTTTCCCTATACCCTTTTATACATAGTCTCATTCCCCTACCCTTTCCCCATACCCTTTTATACATAGTCTCATTCCCCTACCCTTTCCCCAAACCCTTTCATACATAGTCTCATTCCCCTACCCTTTCCCCATACCCTTTTATACATAGTCTCATTCCCCTACCCTTTCCCCATACCCTTTTATACATAGTCTTATTCCCCTACCCTTTCCCTATACCCTTTTATACATAGTCTCATTCCCCTACCCTTTCCCCATACCCTTTTATACATAGTCTCATTCCCCTACCCTTTCCCCATACCCTTTTATACATAGTCTCATTCCCCTACCCTTTCCCCAAACCCTTTCGTACCTGATTATAGTTCAACCTTGAACACAGTAATTTCTGCGATAGAAAGTGTTATTATACAATGAAATGAAAGGTTTTTGTTTGATTACAAAGCGCTTTGGAACTTTTGTTCCCACAGTAAAGCTGCTATATAAGTGCAAATTGTTGTTGTAGAAGTACTAATACAACATGAATTTATTTGGAGCTGTTAAAAAATGACAGAGTAATTTTGATAAATGAAGAGGTCCTCTTTGTAACCGGAGTATTTAATTTTTATTGTAAAATCTGGATGTGCAAACTGTCACAGTTCTGTTGGAAATTTCATATGGGTGTGATAAGAGAGCACCACAGATGTGTTGTGGTTTAACAGCTGAGACTTAAGTAGAATTAGTGAAGTAATAGAATTATTGACAGGTCTTATCATTATCATGATAAATGTGTCTGTCATAACAGTTATGATTATGGAAAATTGTTACGAGAGGTCAGAGATCCCATGAAATGTTGGGTGTGGAGAAATGGGAAAATTGTACAAAATTGATCCAAACCTAAAGCATAGTGTTATAATGGGATCTGTATTTAAAAAAATTCCAGGGAAAAACTCTCTCCCTAGTTCTGATTGGTAATACCAAATAATGGATGGAGGTAAGTATTAACTCTGAATTTGTCTTCAATTTCAGAATAGAGGTGAGTGCCCAGTGTTCTAAACTTTTATTAATCGCATGGGGTTGAATTTCATCACCGTTTTCAGCGTATTTCCAGTGCATAATTGGGGCAAATAAATTCGCGTAGCAGAAAAATAGGACATGGTTTTCCGCTATTAAGCCGCTTCCCTGACTTCTCTCGAGCTTTTGGCCTGTTCTGCAATCCGCCTGCTGAGTCCTGAGTGTCCTCATTTAAATATATGATAATGACTAGAATTTCACGACTTGACCTCTAGGTTGCTAGTCCAAAACCATAACCAGCAGACTACCATACGTACCTGCATAATGCTGTCATGTTAGTCCACAACTAAAGATCTAAAGTAGGATCTACAACATAAAAACTGTTAATGGGTCAACTAAATACTTTATTAATAAAAAGAAAAAAGTGCAAATGCTGGAACTATGAAAGAAAACTAGAAAATTGTGGAAATACACAGCACATCAGTCAGCATCTGTAAAGAGAAAAGACAAGTAATTGTATTTCAGGAGTATACTCATCAGAACTAAATATTTCTATAGGTCTGTTATAGATTCTTTTATTTGGGTGACGGAAGTGGCCACTGTGATTGATTTTAACATGTGGAACCTTGGCTTCCTTCTTGACTCAAAACTCAGCTTCCTCTCCCACCTCCAATTCATTAACTAGACTGTTTTCTTTCACCTCCAAGATGTCGATCATCTCTGTTCCTACCTCTCCCCTCTGCTTTCAAAACTTGAATCCATGGCTTCATCACCTCAAAAATGTATTTCTCTAGTCCTCTTATTGCCAACCTTCCCACTTTCACATTCCATAAGGTCATCCAGAATGCCACAAACGCACTTGCACCCTCACTAAGGCTTGCATCCCCATCACCTCTATCCTTGTCAAGCTCCGCTGGCTCCCTGTGCTAAAGAGAATGAACTTTAAGATTCTCATCCTTACCATAAAGTCCCTTGAAGGCCTTACCCTTCGTACTTTCAAGACCTCCTTCAGCAGGATTTCATGAGCACAAGCTCTGTTCCTTCAACACCTGCACCTGGTTCCCCACTCCCTCCAATGCAGTTGCTCCTTCAGCTACTAAGCTCCGCCTTATGGAACTCCCCCCCCCCTCAGCAGTTCCACTTTGTCACCTCCCTCCCTGCCTTCAAAAGCCTCCTGAAGTCCCTCCGCTTCAACTGTGCTCTTGCTCCTCCTAACCCCTTTCTTCCCTTTCTCCCTTTTGCTCGGTGTTCAATTGTCTACTGCCCTGTAAAGCGTAGGTAGATGACTCTCGGTGCATGCGGGGGCTGTAGAAATATTTCAAAATTTATTAAAAAGATGCAAAGTAAAGCTCTTCACATCATTACTTATTTGGAAGAGCAGTTTACCTTAAGCAGAATTTGATGTGAACAGATTACATCAAAAATGAAGAAATCATTCATTTTGAAATTTCCTGCCACTCGAAGTTGCTTGTTCACATAGCAACCAGCAACAACAACAACAACTTGTATTTATATAGCGCCTTTAATGTAGTAAAACGTCCCAAGGTGCTTCACAGGAGTGTTATGAAACAAAATTTGACACCGAGCCACATAAGGAGATATTAGGGCAGAGAGGTAGGTTATAAGGAGCATCTTAAAGGAGGAGAGAGTGGCAGAGCGGTTTAGGGAGGAAATTCCAGAGGTTAGGGTCTAGGCAGCTGAAGGCACGGTCGCCAATGGTGGAGCGATTACAATCAGGGATGCTCAAAAGGCCAGAATTAGAGGCAGGTAGATATCTCGGAGGGTTGTAGGCAATGTTCCTTCTAATTGTTTTTTGGGTGCGCTGTCCCTTTAAGTGGCTGTGCGGCCCATCCCAATTTTTGCACATGCGGGGTTTTTCCCATTTAAAAGCCGGTGAGCGACCTGCGCGGGACCTCCAGACCGCTGTGCCACATGGCCGCGCAGGTTAGCGGAAAAGTTGGTTGTAGGGCTGGAGGAGATTACATAGATAGGGAGGGGTGAAGCCATGGAGGGATTTGAAAACAAGGATGAGAATTTTAAAATCGAGGCGTTGCTTAACCGGGAGCCAATGTAGGTCAGTGAGCACAGGGGTAATGGGTGAACGGGACTTGGTGTGAGTTAGGACACGGGCAACAGCGTTTTGGATGACCTCAAGTTTACGGAGGGTAGAACATGGGAGGCCGACCAGGAGTGTGTTGGAATAGTCAAGTCTAGAGGTAACAAAGGCATGGATGAGAGTTTCAGCAGCGGATGAGCTGAGGTCAGGTGATGTTCCAGAGATGGAAATAGGCGTTCTTAGTGATGTGTGGTCAGAAGCTCATCTCGGGGTCAAATATAACACCAAGGTTGCGAACAGTCTGGTTCAGCCTCAGACAGTTGTCAGTGAGAGGGCTGGAGTTGTTGGCTAGGGAACGGAGTTTGTGGCGGGGACTGAAGACAATGTCTTCAGTCTTTCCAATATTTAGTTGGAGGACATTTCTGCTCATCCAGTACTGTCTGTTGGACAAGCAGTTTGACAATTTAGAGACAGTGGAGGGGTTGAGAGAGGTGGTGGTGAGGTAGAGCTGGATGTCGTCAGTGTACATGTGGAATCGATGCTGTGTTTTCAGATGATGTCACCGAGGGGCAGCATGTAGATGAGAAATAGGAGGGGGCCAAGGATAGATCCTTAGGGAACACCAGAGGTAATGGTGTGGGACCGGGAAGAGAAGCCATTGCAGGTGACTTCCTGGCTACATTTAGATAGATAAGAATGGAACCAGGCGAGTGCAGTCCCATCCAGCTGGATGACGGTGGAGAGGCGTTGGAGGCAGATGATGTGGTCAACCGTGTCAAAGGATGAAGACAGGTCAAGAAGGATGAGGAGGGATAACTTACCTTTGTCACAGTCACATATGATGTCATTTGCGACTTTGATAAGAGCCATTTCGGTACTGTGGCAGGGCAGAAACCTGATTGGAGGGATTCAAACATGGACTTCCAGGAAAGATGGGCACGGATTTGGGAGGTGACAACACATTCAAAGACTTTAGAGAGGAAAGGGAGGTTGGAGATGGGGCAGTAGTTTGCAAGGACGGAGGGGTCAGGGGTTGGTTTTTTTGAGGAGAGGGGTGATGATGGCAGATTTGATGGAGAGGGGGACAGTACCTGAGGATAGAGAACCATTAACAATATCAGCTAACATGGGAGCCAGGAAGGGAAGTTGGGTGGTCAGGAGTTTAGTGGGAATAGGGTCGAGGGAGCAGGAGGTGGGTCTCATGGACAAGGTGAGCTCAGATAGGGCATGAAGGTGGATAGGAGAGAAACTAGAGAAAGATGCAAATTCAGCACTAGGGCAGGGGAGAACCTCAAGGAAAGTTTGGCTGGTTTGGCTAGGGGAAGGGAGGCAAGTGGCAGAGGCAGCTGGTCGGATGGTCTCAATCTTAGTGACAAAGAAGTCCATGAGCTCCTTGCACTTGTTGGAGGTGAGGGTGGAGGAGACAGGGGAGAAGGGTTTAAGAAGACGGTTTGCAGTAGAGAATAGAAGCCGGGGTTATCTTCACATTCCAGGATGATCCTGGAATAGTGGGCAGTTTTAGCAGAGGAGAGCAAGACCTGATAGTGCTTTATGTGGTCCAGCCAGATTTGGCGGTGAATGGCTAAACCAGTTGTCCGCCATATCCATTCAAGTCTGTGTCCCTTGGACTTAAGGGAGCGGAGATGAGGGCCGTACTGGGGGGAACGGCCAGGGTAAGAGAGAGTAATGGTTTAATGGGAACGAGGGCATCAAATGTGGAGGTGAGGGACGAGGGTGTGGTTGAGCAGATCAGTAGTTGCAGAAATGTCGTGGAGGGCCATAGGTTAGACAGTTGGGATTTTGAAAGTGCAGTTGTAAGTGAATTGGGAGAGAGTTCTTTCCAGGGGAGGATGCAGAAGGAAGTAGTGTTGGGAGGGGAAAGGGGATGTGGGTGGATAGCGATACAAGGAAGTCATCAGAGATGGCCTTATCTGTGATTGACACGATGGGAGTAGAGAGGCCACGTGAGATGGCAAGGTCAAGGGGGTGGCCATGAATATAGGTTGGGGAGTTTACAAGCAGGGAGAGATTAAAGGAAGATAGGAGGGCAGTGAATTCAGCAGAGAGAGAGCATACCACTGGAATGTGAAAAAAATCCACAGGCGGATCGAATGTAGGTTAAATTTTGTGAGGCTTCACTCGCGGCACATGGCTTCACTCGACCCAACAATCAGGCATGAAAGTAAATACGCCAAATTTCTGACGCTCTCAATTTCCTGGTCATTAAAATGAATCAGTAGAAAATCAGGAGCACCATGAATCAGGTAAGCTGATGCTCAGTGCTGGATTCTCCACTCTCCCATCGAGTGGGGTTCCATGGTGTGAATGTAGCCTCTCAAAAGTAACCCTTGCATGTGATGCATTATAATAAAAATAAATAACGTACATTTACTGCAATCACTAAATAGTTTTAATGCCTTTAAGTTTACTCAAAATGAAATTCTGGTTCCCCAATGGCTCAATTTGTAAATGCACTGCCTAGTGTGGAACTGAGTCAGTCCAATCAGGAAGGTCTTAGCTTTGATTCCTGATCTGTGCTGGCTTAACTGATCTTAACCAGGAAAACAAACTTCAGCTCCTCTGGACTAGGAAGGAGTAAAATCGATCAGGATTCTGGCCTTGATTGCTCTTCAGGACTCACCAGGCCACTTATCATTCAGTGGACAGGCAAGCATGTGACCTGCTCTCATTCCTCAACCAATGAGCTGGCAACTCAAGATTTTCTTCTCCCTAATGATTAATAAAATACTGTACTACTTATAGTGCAATTTCCACCATGACACTATAATTTCTACTGTGCGTACTGTTGCAAATTTGTTCATCAGTATATTATCTTAAAGTCGCTATATTTTTGCTGTGAGGTAAAATGTGTTTTTTTATGTGGCAGTGAAATCAGCTGACAGAAGTGGGCCATTCAGAGCTCCAAGGATATGCTTATGTGTAAAGAATATATAATATCTTGGGAGCATCAAAGCATTTGCATATATTACAGACATTGCAGCAAAATACTCCATTGTCAACCAAGCATCATAAAATATTGCTGGAAAATTTGATGTGGTGTTTCCTTGGCATTTTAGTACAATAAATGTACGTCAATGTGAGGAAATAAGCTTGCATATTCATTATATAGAAACCCACCGATAAACCCTGTACTAGGACCATGGTGGAAAGACAGCATTGTCAAGTACTTTTGTCTACACTCCTGAAAGAATTCAGCATGGTTGAACTAAAGCCGTGTGTTTTTTTAATGAAACCATGGCAACTATGTAAAGTAAATCTTGTTAAGAATTAAGTAGCTCAAGAGAGTACTATATATAGTAGTCTTGGCTTTTTTTTTCTTAGAAGTAAAGAAAATGAAGAATAAATACATTATTTTATTAATATCAGTCCCAGAAATATTCTCTATTGTTAATATTGACATATTGTGTGACTCAGTGTACAAGTCCTCTGCAGCTCCTTCCAACTGTTTGATTAAACTATCACATTAATATAGAAAAACCTGATTACTGTAGTATCCTTAGTTACAGGGCCTCTCCTCTTTTACACAACCCATCTGTTGTTTATTAAAAATCTGCCTCTCTTGGGAAGAGGGTGGGGTACAGATGGACTTTACCACCTGCCACTTATTTACCAAATCTTCACCTCGTGCGGTTAATAAAGACTACTGGGAAATGAGTTGAATTATTGGGGAAAATTTCAGGATTTGAGGATTATGAGATTGAGTTGCACACAACAACTCCTTAATTCTCGGACTGAGGTAATGTATATCAGAATATGTTTGGCACACCAGAAATAGTCATGACGAGTGATTTTCATTCTTGTACTTTGGTCAGTATATTATACAGGAATTTAATTTTGTGTTGTTGATTAATAGTGATCGGCAATTAATTAGTAATCGATTAATCACAATTAATTTAAGTTCAAATCTGCAATTAATTTAATCAGAAAATTGCATTTGCCTTCATTTGAATTGGGACATCTATTCTCACCGGCCTAAATGCTATATCATAAAGTACAGTAGAAGTAGTTAAACTAGGAACCACGTTTGTGTTCACTGCATGTCAGTGGGCAGGACTCTGGTATGGAGCTGGTCTTAATAATATAGTTGCAGTATGTCAGCCATATCAAATGCAGAGTTGAAATCCTGCACGATTCTTGAATACAATGTGCAAAAACCACAGGAAAAACATAACAACTACTGCACTAAAAAGGGTGAGTAAAGGTCCCAATTTTGTTTGAAGTAATTTTCCAGTTAATTACTTATTTCAGTTACAGAAATGCCATTAAATTATTGTGTGGATTAGAATTTTGGCCGTGAGAGCAGGTGTCAGACCTTAGCATTTGATCTGCAATCCAGAGGAGTTAAATCTCTTTAGTGTAATGATGCTCTTAGAATACATCCTCCTTGATTAACTTGGAGGCATTTGTGTGTGTGATTTTAACTTCCTAGATTTCAGTTTGTTGTTAAAGTAAACTATTTCTTCAGTTCAGTGATCCAGTCTTCTTTCATCAAAAACAACAGGGACACTAGTGCTCCTGGGAAATCTATCCTGCCTGGGGCAGTATATTTTTTGCCTTGCATTCTTTTTTAAACCAAAGAATATTGGTGGATGTATTCTCTAACATTTTTTTTCTGACTGAGTACTTCATTTAAGTGCAATTTAAGCACAGGTATATTTGAAGTTTAGATAACTTTATCGTCTCTCTCATGGTTTATGATGTCATCTGAACTCCTGAAAGAGATGAAAAAACTCCCAGGTATCCACTACCATCTACATAATTGTGCACCTTCAAGGTGATTACATGTTCATCTATTAAATAATTATTTATCCTTACCCAGTGCATTATGATGTTAATCTTGTATAGTTCCATTCTGCTGTCCGTTGATCACATGAATAAACTACTCATAAACTCAGATTACAACTCTTTGTATTGCTGTCGCACACTGTGGGCAATGTTCCTATCAACTACTGGTGAAAGTATTTGTAAGAAAACAATTAAAATTACACTTTGAGTGTCAGTCACCAGCTATGCAATCATTAACATTCCTATCAGAGTCACAGATTAAAATATATCTCTATGGTTCTGTAATGAAAGCAAGAATCTATGGAATTAATGCAGGCACTGTGGTATTGTAAAACCAGCCTGCTGGTGACCCTAAATCACTTTATGTGATCTTAAATTTACATTGTAAGTACAAAGTAACCCTTTACAGTTAAACTATGGCCATAGTCTCCGGGTGTGCCTGGTTCACTTGGTAGACCTACTACTATTCACTGTAGAAGGGCATGGTGGGAAACATCAAGTTGTGGTCTAAGTCAATATCCAATACTTAATTACAGTGATGCTTATATAATTTTGTTCAGAATGTGTTTATACACCTCTTGTTAGACAGTTGTTACGTTCTTAAGTAGTTGGATGTTATAATTGGAGAGTTAGGGGACTAAATTTCAATTGGTCGCGTAGTCTTTTCTTACCTTTGACTTTCTTAAGTTTTCATGCATTCCTCAGGTCCTGGGCAACAAAACTGGTTTCTTCTTTTTCCTTTTGTTGTTTATTCTGGCTTTTGCTTTCAACAGAACCTAAGGCTTGATATTTTATCGCACTTCCTGATAACTTCACTCCCTGTGCTTTAAATCTGCATCATACCCTCTTCTTTTTTTAAATTGACTGTGGCACAGCACAGTTTGTTTTCCTAATCAACACATCCTATGAACTGTGTGGCCAAGAATTCAGCCTGAATGTTATTAATTTGGTCTGTTCGTGTTTAATTATATAATAGAGAGAGAGGGAGAGCGAGAGGGAGCGAGAGAGAGAGAGAGCTGTTAGCACAGAAAAGAAAAGATTACATTACCCTGTATAAAGTAACTGTCCAGAGTCTTCTTGTGTGTGTGGTAATGTTACCACTTGTTTACTATTTAAACAGTTCCAATAAGAGAAGCATTTTGGGCCAGATTTTACAGTCAAAATAATGGGGAGACTAATAGCGCTCGCCGTTATTTATGTGTAAATTGTACAGCTATTTCAGGCAAGGGGCAGATGTGGTTAAACTCAAATATCTAAAAGTTGTTGTCTGAGTTGCGTCGCTCCACCGTTAGCTTTGCGAAAATGGCATTTCGCTGTCTGGTTCACCATTGAAATGCATTGAATGATGTGAAGTTGCTGTATTTACGTGGTAGATACGAACTAAACTCACCACAAAGTTAAATCTTGTCCATTTCAGTCTAAGTACACTTTTAACAACATGATAAGCATTAATTACTGCCAAATAACCTCTCTGGCACTGAAAATTAACTATTATAAATGTGGAGTCCCATTCCTTCAGGTTCCAATTGTTGGAGATTTTAAAAATGTAAAATTTAACATTTTTAAACTTTTTTTTACTTTTACTTTTCCTTTCTGCCTTTTCTCTCTCTCTTAATTGAATCTTTCTTTCCCTCTCTTTATTTCTCTTTCTGTACCTGATTTGATATCGAATGCACCCGCTCTAATTTACATTTCTTTCTCAGTCCTTGCACTGTTAATTTCACAATCCTTTAATCTGATTGGTTAAGGAGATACACAATTGCTTGCTCTAACAAATATTTAAAGAAATATTCCAAAATTCTCAACGAATATACATTCCATTGAGAAATAGAAACTCTATGGAAAAAGTGATCCATCCGTGGCTAACTAAAGAAGTTAAGGATAGTATTAGATTAAAAGAAGAAGCTTATAATGTTGCAAAGAATAGTAGTAAGCCTGAGGATTGGGAGAGCTTTAGAAACCAGCAAAGGATGACCAAAAATCGATAAAAAGGGAGAAAATAGAATATGAGAGTAAACTAGCAAGAAATATAAAAACAGATTGTAAGAGCTACTACAAGTATGTAAAAAGGAAGAAAGTAGCAAAAGTAGGTGTTGGTCCCTTAGAGACTGAGACAGGTGAAATTATAATGGGCAATAAGGAAATGACCGAGACTTTAAACAAATATTTTGTATCTGTCTTCACAGTAGAAGACACAAAAAGCATACCAAAAATAGTGGGGAACCAAGGTGCTAATAAGAGTGAGGAACTTAAAGTAATTAATATCAATAAAGGAAAAGTACCTGAGAAACAAATGGCACTAAAAGCTGACAAATCCCCTGAACCTGATGGCCTACATCCTAGGGTTCTAAAAGAGATGACTGTAGAGATAGTGGATGCATTGGTTGTGATCTTCCAAAATTCCCTAGAGTCTAGAACGGTCCCAGTGGATTGGAAGGTAACAAATGTAGCCTCGCTATTCAAGAAAGGAGGGAGAGCGAAAACAGGGAACTACAGGCCAGTTAGCCTGACATCAGTTGTCGTAAAAATGCTGGAATCCATTGTTAAGGAAGTGGTAACAGCGCACTTGGAAAATCATAATATGATAAGGCAGAGTCAACATGGTTTTATGAAAGGGAAATCATGTTTGACAAATTTATTAGAGTTTTTTGAGGATGTAACTAGCAGGGTAGATAAAGGGGAACCAGTGGATGGAGTATATTTGGATTTCCAAAAGACTTTCGATAAGGTGCCACATAAAGGTTGCTACGCAAGATAAGGGCTCATGGAGTTGGGGGTAATATATTAGCATGGATAGAGGATTGGTTAATGGACAGAAAACAGAGAGTAGGGATAAATGGGTCATTTTCTGGTTGGCAGGCCGTAACTAGTGGGGTGCCGCAAGGATCAATGCTTGGGCCTCAGCTATTTACAATCTGTATTCATAACTTAGATGAAGGGACTGAGTGCAATGTATCCAAGTTTGCTGACAATACAAAGATAGGTGGGAAAGTAAGCTGTGAGAAGGACACAAAGAACCTGCAAAGGGATATAGACAGGTTAAGTGAGTGGGCAATAAGGTGGCAGATGGAGTATTATGTGAGGAAATGTGAGGTTATTTGGTAGGAAGAATAGAAAAACAGAATATTTTTAAATGGTGAGAAACTATTAAATGTTGGTGTTCCGAGAGATTTAGGTGTCATCGTACAGGAAACACAGAAAGTTGGCATACATGTAAAGCAAGCAATTAGGAAGGCAAATCAAGAAGTAGAATCAGTTTGGGTGGAGCTAAGAAATAGCAAAGGGCAGAAAACATTGGTGGTAGTTGTTTATAGGCCCCCCAAACAGTAGTTGTAGGGCAGAGTATAAATCAGGAAATTAGAGGCGCATGTAACAAGGGTAATACAGTGATCATGGGGGACTTTAATCTACATATAGACTGGGTAAACCAAATTTGTAGTGATAGTGTGGAGGACGAATTCATGGAATGTACGCAAGATAGTTTTCTAGATCAGTATGTTGAGGAACCAACTAGGGAACAAGCTATTTTAGATCTAGTATTGTGCAATGAGAAAGGGAGAAAGGGTTAATTAATAACCTTGTAGTAAAGGGGCCTTTAGGGAAGAGTGACCATAATATGATAGAATTTTATATTGAGTTTGAAAGTGATTTAGTTAAATCCGAAACTAGGGTTTTAAATCTAAACAAAGCAAACTACGTAGGTATGAAGGGCTAGTTGGCTATGGTAGATTGGGAAACTACATTAAAAGGTATGATGGTAGACAAGCAATGGCTAGCATTTAAAGAATTAACACATAATTTACAACGAATATACATTCCTTGAAGACACAAAAGCCCCACAGGTAAAGTGGTCCAACCATGGCTAAGAAGAGAAGTTAAAGATAGTATTAGATCAAAGGAAGATGCTTATAATGTTGCCAAAAAGAGTAGTAAACCTGAGGATTGGGAGGATTTTAGAATTCAGCAAAGGAGGACCAATAAATTGATAAAGAAAGGGAAAATAGAATGAGAGTAAACTAGCGAAAGATATAAAAACAGACTGTAAAAGCTTCTATAGGAATGTAAAAAGGAAAAGATTAGCAAAAGTAAATGTGGGTCCCTTACAGACTGAGACAGAAGAAATTATAATGGGGAATAAGGAAATGGAAGAGAAATTAAACAAATACATTGGCCGGAATTTTGCCAGCGCTCAGAGAGCGGGTTTGGAGGCGGAACTGCTGTCAAAATTGCAAAGATTGACAGCGGATAGGAAACCCGCTGTCAACCCGCCTCCACGCGAATCTCCCAGGTGTTGGGTCTGTCAGCGCAGAATTGACCCGACACCAAGCAGCGGGGGAGACAATTCTGGTACTTAAATGGCTTGTTAAGAGCCAATTTAAGAGTCTTTTGAGGCTTACTTGTAATTTTACCTTTTCCCCCCCTGGTTACCCGCTGTTCAGGGAACACGCCAGCTCAAACTGGCATGTTGTGAATCTAGTCTGATATTTGTGAAAAGATGACAGCTGCAGAAGTGGTGTCAAGGATGCCATGTTGCACATGGTGAGTTTCAGAGCAAAGAAAATATTGGTTCCTGCATTTTTAATACATATACAGACTTCTTTAGCTTACAAGATTTTAAATCCAACTGTATGTCCAGTGCTACCTCATTGGGAGAACCTCTCTCACCATTGACAGATCGCTTCTGTCATCTCACCTGCAGCTGCCATCTATTCCAGCAACATTGGAGACAATGAAACAATCAGACCTTGGTCCTCCAAATCCTTCCACAATCATCCCCAACACCAACATCACCAACCTCATCACCAACCTTCACCGCCATCACCTGATGCTGCACTGGACACAGGGCATCAGCGCCTGACAAAATTGCTGGCCGGGAGGCCAGCGATGGCATCATCATGGCCAGACTTTCTTCACTTGATGCTGTAAACCTTGGCTGCCACATGATGCACCAGGCTGACACCATCCCACACCAGCACTGTGAAGCCATTCCATGCACACACATCACTATAGCGGGGCGGGGGTGGGGGGGTTATGACTGAACAATCACTGGAACTCAGTAAGACACTTCTCAATGTGCACTCAGATCTGTCCAATAAAGGGCACTTTTTGAAAAAGAGATTTCACTGTATGACAACACATTACCAGAAACTTCACATGGACATTGGCTAAACCTCTCAAGTGCCCACCCTTGTGTGTTGTTATTTGGTATGCTTGCAGTAGAATGAGGGTGAGTGTGAGGGGTGGCTAGTGAGATGGGGAAGTGACAAAATAGATAGAGAGTGTTGGATGGAGGTGCAAGGTAAGTTGGTGTCCTAGGGAGATCTCTTCCACCCTTGGAAGGGAAGAGAACCTCCCTGCATACTGTGACTCCCTCCATAAGCATTGAAGGGAGTCATTGGAGAGCCTGAGTGCAAGAGTTCACCTTTGTGCAGTGATTGTCAGTGTTTTCAGCACCTCAATGCTGTCAAACACTGAAAAATCAACTGTCAAAATAAAATTGTTCATGGTCCCTTTAAGGAAACCGGCAGATGACGCGTCATCAAATGACGTCATCAGACCCGCTTCCTGTTAATTGGCCGGTAAGCCCGCAGAGCGGGCTTAACAAGGCCAATCAAGGGAAAATCAGAGCGGAGGCAGCTGGGGGCGAGACTGGAACCCAGAAACCAGCTGACCCGCCCCCATCCCGACACCGCTGAGAAAATTGTGGCCTTTGTGTCTGTCTTCACGGAAGAGGATGCAAAAATTTCCCAGAAATAGTGGAAAACCAAGGCTCTAGCGAGAATGAGGAACTGAAAGAAATTAGTATTAGTAAAAAAATAGTACCGGAGAAATTAATGGGACTGAAAGCCAATAAATCCCCTGGACCTGAATGCCTACATCCTAGGGTTTTGAAAGAGGTGGCTATAGAGATAGTGGATGCATTGGTTGTCATTTTTCAAAATTCCATAGATTCTGGAACGGTTCCTGCGGATTGGAAATTAGCAAATGTAACCCCACTATTTAAGAATGGAGGGAGAGAGAAAAGGGGGAACTATAGACCAGTTAGCCTGACATCAGTAGTAGGGAAAATGCTAGAATCTATTATTAAGAACGTGGCAACAGGGCACTTAGAAAATAGTAATAGGATTGGGCAGAGTCAACATGGATTTATGAAAGGGAAATTGTGTTTGACAAATCTGTTATAGTTTTTTGGGGTTGTAACTAGCAGAATAGATAAGGGCCCTGGGGAAGACCACACCTGGAGTATTGTGTACAGTTTTGGTCTCCTTACCTAAGGAAGGATATACTTGCCATAGAGGGAGTGCAACAAAGGTTCACCAGACTGGTTCCTGGGATGGGGGGATTGTCCTATGAGGAGAGATTGAGTAGACTAGGCCTATATTCTCTAGAGTTTAGAAGAATGAGAAGTGATCTCATTGAAACATACAAAATTCTTACAGGGCTTGACAGGGTAGATGCAGGGAGGATGTTTCCCCTGGCTGGGGAGTCTAGAACCAGGGGTCACAGTTTCAGAATAAGGGGTCGGCCATTTAGGACTGAGATGAGGAGAAATTTCTTCACTCAGAGGGTGGTGAATTTTTGGAATTTTTCTCTACCCCAGAGGGCTGTGGAAGCTCAGTCATTGAGTATATTCAAGACAGAGATCGATAGATTTTTGGATATTAAGGGAATCAAGGGATATGGGGATAGTGCAGGAAAGTGGAGATGAGGTAGAGGATCAGCCATGATCTTATTGAATGGCGGAGCAGGCTTGAAGGGCCAAATGGCCCACTCCTGCTCCTATTTCTTATGTTTTATGTTCTTCTGTTCAAATGACATGTTGGTCTTTCTTGCAAGGGGGTTGGAGTACAAACATAAGGAAGTCTTACTACAATTGTACAGGGCTCTGGTGAGACCACACCTGGAGTACTGTGCACAGTTTTGGTCTCCTTATCTGAGAAAGGAAATACATGCCTTAGAGGCGGTGCAATAAAGATTCATTAGATTGATCCCTGGGATGAGAGGGTTGTCCCATGAGGAGAGATTGAGTAAATTGTGTATACTCTCTGGAATTTACTGGATTGAGTAAATTGAGTATACTCTCTGGAATTTAGAAGAATGAGAGGTGATCTCATTGAAACATATAAGATTCTGAGGGATTTAAAAACCTAATCGTTCAAGGGCAAGTCTAACTGACGGCAGACGCCGTTAGATTCACTTCTATCGCAAAATCTGGCCCAATAACTGGAAGTCTACATTGTCTGCCTTGAATTATGCCCAGTCATAATGGATTGGCATAGAAAATTTAAAATACCTTTTAAACCAGTTGTGAAGGACAACTCCAATTGAAATAAGCCATGTTACTATTTTTGCATTTTTAAGTAAGATGAACATGTGTGGTATAAGTCACTGCAGACAAGTGTAGTCATCTGATTGATGATGGAGCCAATTTCTCAAGTATTTCCAGGAAACATCACACTAAGATACCAGAGTGTCACTTCACTGTGCAGCCAATGTAAGCATTATATTTTCAGCACACTGAGGTGCTGGGGAGTTCCCTAGCTTAGATTTTCTGATCAGTTGCACCAACATTACAGGGTAAAGTAGCCATAACGGATCTCAAAAGTGGAGCTAGCAGCTCCACTAGCCAAGCTGTTCTAGTACAATTATATATCTACTCAACAATGTGGAAGATTGCATAGGCATAGCCATTCCAGCTTTCATTAACTATGCCTCCAATTCCAATTTCCACCCATCCCTCACCTTCATGTGGTCCATCTCTGAACTTTCCCTTTACTTCTCTCTTGAAATTTCTGGTAATGGGCCATCCTAAGCATCTATTATAAACCCACTGACTCCCATAACCTTCTTGTTTCTCCCCAGCCCACTTCTGTAAGGACTCCATCCCTTCTCCCAGTTTCTCCACCTCCATCACATTTGTTCTGAATGATTTCACTTTTCACACTGGAGCTTTTGAAATGTGGTCCTTTTCCTCAGCCAAGGATTCCACCGCCCCACCCCCCCCACCCCCCAACAGAGGCCAATAGAACCCTAACCCTGTCTACCCCATTTCCCAGGCCGCTGCACTTCACCATAAACCCGCCTCTCACAACAACAACAGAGTCCCCCTTGTCCTCACTTTCAATCCATGAGTGTTTGCATTTACTAGGTCATCTGTCACCATTTTTGCCACCTACAGCATGATCCCTCTCCTTCATTCTACACCTTCTGGAAGGACCAGTTCCTCCATGTTACCCTGGTTCATTTTTCCACCACCTCTAATCCTGCCCCTGACATTTCCCTCAGTGCAACCACAGAAGATGCAATATTATCCATTTACCTCCTCCCACACCCAGGATCCCAGAAACCCCTTCTAGGTGAGACAACAATTCATGTGTACTTCCTTCTAACCTAGTATAATATAGTCACAATGGCAGTCTCGTCCACCATGGGGGGATCAAACGCAGATTAGGTTTTCTGCATTCTGTCCACAAGTATGACCTTGATCTGCCTGTGGATCACCATTTTAGCTGTACCTCCCATTCTCAATCTAACCTTTTGTCTCCAACAGTGTTCCAGTGAAGCTCAATGCAAACTTCAGGAACCGTATCTCTTCTTTCTGCTTGGTACTTTGCAGTCTTCCAGTCTAACACTGACTCTCGTAACATCATATCTTATCTATGCTCTCCATTTTCTACACAGCAGAAGCTGTTTGTGATGCAACCCAGGGAGTATGAATTCAGAATCCCACCATTGTGAAACTGAATTCAATAAATCTGGTCATTTTGTGGGCTGGTATCAAAAATAAAGCTGCCGGATTGTCGTAAAATCCCAGCTGGTTCACTAATATCCTTCAGGAATGGGAACCTACCTTACCTGGTCTAGCTTACATGTGACTCCAGTCTCACACTATGGTGTTGACTCTTAATGCTACTCTGAAGTGACATAACAAGCCACTCAGTTGTAAAAACAATCATTATCCCAGCATCTCCTTCTCAAGGAAACTAAGGATGGGAATTAATGTGGCCTTGCCAGCATTGCCCACATTCCAAGCACAAATGACAAAAGGGTAATAAATATTTGCCCTTGGATTTTGATTTTATGCGCAGCTCATTTTTCCCAGGCCAATTTTTTGCAGCAAGAGATGACTAGATGTGCAGGTCTGGCAGGTGAGGCGTAGGTGTGGGGGTAGGCTTTTAGGTTTAAGTGAAATGGTTCTCCAGTAACTGATATCAGAATAGTTGTTGTCAGAATAGTGGAGTTGGCAACTCCCCAGGCTCAACCTTATTGTCTCCATCATCTTCTGGCCCATCTCTTGTACCTGCTGCATAGTGACTCCTCTCCGAATAGCATAATTATGTAGGATGCAGTACACTATTATCATTCTGGAGACCTCTTCAGTGCTATATAGCAGAACACCGCTGACTTATCCAGATAGCGGAATTTTTGTGTTAGGACGTCATAAGTATCCTTGTGGAGGCATGTGCCTCATTATATTTGTTTTCTACTGCAGTTCTTGGATTCCGCAGTGGTGCCTTCAGTCACAGCTCGAGGATATCCCTCATCGCCCAGGATTCATCCATCTAGAACAGAATTGCCTTGAAATAATATTGGCTTTGTTGACTGGTATAGAATAAATGCATCATGGCAGCTCCCATGGTACCTGGCATCCACCTGTATTATGTAGTTCTCATGGTCATATATAAGATGGACATTTATAAAGTGGAAATCCTTCCTATTCATAAATGCTACATCATTGGTGAAGGAGCTTGTGTGGCCACATGGGTTACATTAGTAAGGTCCTGCGTATTTGGGAACCAGTCAGTCTGAAAAAAATTAACAGCCTTCTCTTGTTGATGGCCATTATCCTTACAAAAAGTGATGTAGTCCTTCGCCATGGCAAACAATACATCAGTGACCTGATGTATGCAGTGATCCACTGTAGATGTTTTTGCTGACAGATGTCACAATGTCACCTGGGGTATCTTGAAAGGAGCCTGTGTCATAGATGTTCAAGGCAGTGGCAACTTTTACCACCATGGTCAAAGCTCTCAGAGCTATTTCACATAAAAGCAAAAACTACCTGGTCCCACCCAGCCGTGTCATCCTCATTAATACCAGCTAGCTATGAAACATTATTGACAGAGATCATGGAGCTTTATTAGTGAACTGCACTGTTTTCCCATCTAAAAAGCAGGAGAAAGCCCTCATGAGAGAAAATAAAGTGCAATACTTTTTTTCCAAGCAACTTTTGTGAACAAGCATACATGTTCATGAATAAACCCACTTTGTTTGGTAAGCGTATAGTAATGCAAATCAAATCATGTAAAGCTGCAGTATGATTTTCTTGTACTTCCTAAGGCCTGCAGTGTAAACTATTAAAAGTTAAAGGATAGTAGTCTCTGTATAAATTCCTGAAGTTAATTTCAAATTTGTGTAATAAAGTCACTAATCAGGCTATAAAAAAATTCCACTTCAGTACAGAAAGATTTCCAGTTGGTTTAATTTCAATTTATACAATTGACCCCGAACAGACAAGCAATGATGGGAAAACAAGTATTGTCCCTTAAATAGAAGAATTGTCTCTCTGATACAGAGCATCTGAATAATGCTATACTAAGATAAAATATAAATGCAGTCCAGAGCATGGGCTCAGCCCAAGTGCACCCAGAGTACAAAGTCATACTAAAGTTCATGTGGAGGTTAAACTCAGGAGAAACATCAATCTGGACAACCTCCGTGTGACCTGTCTCTCCGTCCAGACAGTATCTGCATTTCTTTGTATTTGTATTGGAGCATGCAATAATTAATTTGTGTTAAATAGGAAATTAAAAAGTCATACAAAGAGCTGGGTGTGAGGTCAGATTGTAAATCTAGGGAGTGAAATTTCGAGCAGACTTCCATGACGCTACCAAAGTAGCAATGATGGGGCTTTGCTGAAAAAACACACAGGAAATGAAAAGATAGCTAAAGATAGGGCCAGTAAAGGAATGAGCATGAGTGAAAGGGAGAAATAAAGAGAGAAACAGAAAGAGGCAAAGCGACAGAGAAATAAGAGAGAAAGAAACAAAAAAGGGAAAAAATAAAATCAGTACTTAGCGAAGATAGTAGGATAAAGGTTTGGGTCGGTGTTTCCCTAAATGTGTGTGAGATTCTAGATTTATCTTCAGAAAAACAGAAAGGATTGCAATGAATGTGTACTAATAGTTTTGACTACCTACCGGAAAAAAATAAAAGAAATGTCATCTATTGTTTTCTAAGCAATTGAAAGGATGATTGGTACTAGTGACAATTATTACACGCTTCGAAGTTTGGGACTAATTTCAATTCCACCCACTCCAATGCTAATATTCTTGCTTGCCACACCAAGTAGGAATAGTCCAGACTGCTACTATCAAGAGGTAGAATTATTATGCACAAAACCACTTCAAAATAGAACCATAAGTTTTTTAGTGAGCCTGCTATTACATTTTTAGGAAGTCCCTTTTTGAGCTGTGATATATTAGAAAAGGTTTTAAGTGTTTTATATACGTGCCACTGCTGTTGCTACATATAGTACAGTGTCTTCTTACTTTAAGGCAAAACTGGCTTTGAATTGAGCCACATGAGAATGAGAGTGTAAGGCTTGGCATTGCTGAGTAACTTAATGCCCTGATTATACCCTCAGGTCCTTTGAGATCACATTCAGTAGGGGTCAGGGTGAGCTGCGCTGAATGCTTTTGCAGGCAGGTTACAGTGAAGGCTGTCCCCAGCCATTTTGTGAAGTAGGATCTGTCTTATGTGTTGAGTTTTGAGTTTTAGTTTAACTCATCAGGAGTTTTGCATGAGGTGTTCAAGCAATATGTGCTTCAAAATCTAATCAGAGTACATAGCTTTTTGCTATTCGCACTGGACCAGTTATTGCAGATTCTGCCAAAAGGTTGCAACAAATACAAATTCCAGGATGACTTCATAGTAATTCGTAATAAATTGCAATAGTGTTCCATAAAATATAGGATTTTAAGGGAAAAAGTGTTAAGTTTCAATACCAATGTGACATGAAGCAGTGACCTAAGTTTAAATTCCAGCCTCAGCTGAAAGTAACATATAGTACAGTAAGGTTTCCTCTGTATGGAGAGATACCAATTTCATACAGATTATCAGGTGAGAGATAGAAGGGATATGGGTTGGCTTTCCAAAGAGAGGGAGGATCGGAAATGTAATCTCACTATTGCATCGCGAGAGACGTGATTTCGGCGTGAAACAAAGGCCGGAATTTTCCCCTTGCTGTGTGTGTGGGTTTGGAGGCGGGTCAGCTGTAAACATAGCGGAAATAGACAGCGCATCGGGACCTCTCCATCATCCCGCCTTCTCGCGCCATGAACTCGGGGTCACGTAATGTCTCACCGTTCACTCCAAGTCACAAAGCCACTTCCAAGGTAGCAGACAAAAATGGACAAGACCGGAAAGTAGTGAAAATAAAGAGATTTATATGTGTCATAACAATGATGGAACCTTAACAATAACATTGCTTTATACACCCATGTGCATACCCTTGTGCATCTAGGATTGTGTCATTTTTCATTTCCGAGTGCTTCTACGAGGTGCTACCCCTGTGGCTTCAGCAGAGGTAGAGGCAGCCTGCTCACTTCCCTGCTGCAACTGCTTAGACACTCTTGGCAGACTCTTCTGTGTTTTGGAGCCAGTGATGGCCCCGCCGAAGACTGCTCCTCCTGCGACTGTGCGGGGCAGACTCGGCCATCGGGACATGTGATGGCCCCGCCGAAGACTGTTCCTCCTGCGACTGTGCAGGGGCAGACTCGGCCATCGGGATCTGAGGAAGCATGTGGGGCTCTGACTGAGGGGGAGGCAATGGGGGAGAAGAGTGAGCGCTTTGAGAGGTGCCCCCACTTCCATGTCCTCTCTCACCATCATCCCTCTCATGGGCCACCCGCACTTCCCTGCTAGCAAGGAGCTGGAGAGAACTTGCTGCACAATAGGCCCAAGTTTACGTTTAGATCCCTCCTAGAGAGGAGGTCTATGAGCCTCTGCCATCTGTTCTCCATAGCATGTGCTCATGTGAGTGGCGCATCAGCTGCTCCATGCAGGTGGCCATCCTTTCCATGGAACAGCACATCATCGCCATCACCATGGTGGTGCTCATGTTGGAGATGGACTCCTCCATTCTCTGCACATTTGCAGACATCGTGGTTGCAAAATCTGCATTTCTTGCTGCCCCTCCAGGATCATCCTCTTTCTCGATGGCCCCCAAGGGTCAGCGTCTGCATGCAGCTGAGCAGATCTTGGAGCATCCTGTGCTCTCCGGCGAGGAGTCTCCACTCCTATCAAAACTAACTGCTCTTGCTCACTTGTGAAGTGTGAGACACCAGGTGACAACACTACTCTATCTCGCATAGGACCCACCGAGGTGTGCGTATCTGCGCTGATGTTGGGTGCACTTGGGTCTGCTGACAGTGCACACTCAGAGGCTGGAGGCTCCTCTGAGGAGTCGTCTTCCTCCTCCGGTTGTACAGTGGGGGGGGGGGGGGGGTGTGGGGGGCTCTTGATGGACCTGTGGGAGAGTAAAGAGATGATTTAGAAGTGTTATATTAAGAATGGGTAATGATACGATTATGCACATGATGAACATTCACTGACTGCTGACATCAGTCACCATATGAGTGACTGCTGTATGCCATGTGGCTGTATGAGATGTAATTCTGTCACCAGGTTGCTGAGAGGTCCCCATCTCTCTGTCTCCCACCGCCAGCATCTCTGCAACTCTCAACACCTCCAGGGCCACCTCCTCTGCTGCTGTCAAATTACTGAAAACTGGAGGGCCACCTCCGGTTCTCTGTCCTCCCTGTTGTTGTCGGCTCTTTTCACCTGCAAGGAGGGAAAGAAGAGAAGTTTGAGTGAGAGTGATGGAATGAGTGTAAGGAATGTATTGGTTACATCTTTAGAGGGTGACTATGAGGGAGTGGGGTGCCAATGTCAAATGGCCTCCTTCTGTGGCATTACTTGCTATGATTGCTTTAGGATGAGGGTGAGTGTGAGGGGTGGTTAGTCAGATGTGCATAGACAGAGAGAGGGATGGTGGACCTGGAAGGTATGTTGGTGTGAGGAATGATGTGCAGGAGTAGGCTTGGGAAAGCAGAGTGATGGGGATGTGATGACTGAGGATGAAGGTGAGGGTGGCTTTGCACTCACCTTTCCTGACCTCTTCATATCATTGAATCTCTTCCTGCACTGGATCCAGGTCCTTCTCACAACCTCTCTGAGGCTGACTTCCTCCACTATTTTGATCCATGCTCTTTTCGTCTCTTAGGGAGGTCTTGCACCCATCTGCTGGGAAGAGGACCTCCCTGCGTGCTCGTACTGCCTCCACCAGAATATGCAGCGAGGCATCTGTAAACCGGGGTGCAGCCCTCTGCCTTTGGGTATTCGTGTTTTTATGTTCACAAAATAAATCCAACCTTTCCAATGCTCCTTCCGCACTCCTTTACCAACCTTCAAATGACTTGTGTGCAAGGCTGCTTTAAAAATGGGTGCTGGAAATGAGTCATCGATGACGTCATCAGACCCGCACCCTTTCATCGGGCCGGGAAATGTGCATGGCTGGCTTAACTGGGGTCATTATGTTAAAGTTTCACTGCGGAGTGGGCTGCTCAACACATCACGTTCCCAACCGGCTACACGGCCCGCATGCACCCGACCCGACTCTGAAGGGAAATGGAATGCCTAAATCTCGCAATTTAAAAAAACATACGCGATTTGCGCATGCACTTTGGACTTTCCTACTGCCCCTGTTGAAAATGGTGTATTCTAATTACTCAGTAAATCAGTGCATCTGGCAAGGAAGGAATGGGGCAGGCTTGTTTAATTTGCCTTAACATGCGTCAGTTAAAATCCTCCACTTTATTGTGATGGAACAAAGTTGCATTAAACTGCTTTAGTAATGATGCCCTCTGCCCAGCACTTTCTGCACTTTGCTGGTATAAACCTTTTCTCCAGAAAGTTTGCAGAAACCTTTGGCAGTAGAAATGATTTGAAAGCAATACATTTGTAAATGTTTCAAGTTTATGGGATGAGAAACTAAGGGATTTGCATTTAAATGAAGGGGTTTGACCCTCTCTTGAGTCTCTTAAATCGGCTGCATTCGAAAATAGCAAAAGAAAATCAACACTGCGTTCCTAACTCAAATAAATATATAAAGCAGAAAATGCTGGAGACACTCAGCAGGTCAGGCAGCATCTGTGAAGAGAGAAACAGAGTTAACGTTTCAGGTCAATGACCTTTCGTCAGAACTGGAAAAAAGCAGGAAATGGAACAGATTTTTAAGCAAGTTTAGGGGCTGGGAAATGGGGGAGGGGATGAAAGAACAAAAGGGAAGGTCTGTGATAGGATAAAGGGCAGGAGAATTAAAGCGACATTAAGAGATATTCAAGGCAAAAGGAGATGGTAATGGGACAGGTTAAGAAACAAAGGATGGCTCTAGATGAAGTGTAAATTGCGCTGGCAGAATGAAAGACAGCTGCCATGTGGGAGAGAAGAACAAAAGGCACAAACAAAAAGTGTGGATAAAAAATATATATATGATAGGGGCCGAGGTTATGATCTGAAATTGTTGAACTCTATGTTGAGTCCAGAGGGTTGTAAAGTGCCTAATCGAAAGATGAGGTGCTGTTCCTCGAGCTTATGCTGAGCTTCCGTGGAACAATGCAAGAGGCCGAGGATGGTGAGGTCTGAGTGGGAGTGGTGCGAAGAATTAAAGTGACAAGCCACCGGGAGCTCGGGGTCCCCCTTACGGACTGAACGGAGGTGTTCCGCAAAGCGGTCACCCAATCTGCGTTTGGTCTCCCCAATGTAGAGGAGATCACATCGTGAGCAGCGAATACAGTATACTAAATTGCAAGAAGTACAAGTAAATCGCTCTTTCACCTGGAAGGGGTGTTTGGGGCCCTGGACAGTGGGAAGGAGGGAGGTATAAGGGCATGTGTTGTATCTCCTGCGCTTACAAACACCCCTTCCAGGTGAAACAGCGATTTACTTGTACTTCTTGCAATTTACTATACTGTATTCACAGCTATTGAGCAGAGAGACCAGAGCTTCATGGACATCCATGTGATGAGGACTGCCAGTGCAGCTACGGGTCCTCATGGCCCCCCTGAAGTGCAGCAAGGTTCTCTCCAGCCACTTGCCAGCACTGAGGTGCAGTTGACCCATGAGAGGGATGTTGTTGGCAGGATACAAGAAAGTGTGGGCTCCTCTCCAAGTGCTCACACGATCATGCCACTGCGGAGCCCTCGGTCAGAGACCCACTTTACAGCGACAATTGAGATGTCCATATCAGCCCCTGCACAGCCGTAGGAAGAGCAGACTGTTGAAGAGGCCTCCCAGGCTCCCAAACCCAGAGACGCCTGCCAAAGGCGTGTAAGCAGGCGCAGCATCCTAGTTAGCAAGGTGCATTTACATCTGCTGAAGCTACAGGGGTAGCACCACGTAGAAGCACGCGTAAGAGAAAGATTAAGCACATATAGTCACAAGGGGACTCACGTGGGTGTTTTGTCTTTTTGTTTCTGACTGTTATTGGTTTGCGATGCTTTTGTCATGTGGTAAAGAAAAATTATGGCAAACAGTTGATTGTGTGGCCTATGTGTTCTGGGAAATGACAAATGCGCATTGAGGGCTCAGGGTGACTTGCTTTTGTAATGCTGATGGTGAAAGTGATAGGAAATAACCGGGTATAGCAGAGATGATGTCTGACGTTGGACTAATGTCGCCTACAATTACTGAGCCATATGGTAGCCACCTATAGTTGAAGAGTAAGCTTATGCGAAAGTGGCATGGCAGTGTGCATACCCTGCTTGACGGGCAGCAGTGAACTGGAGGGATGCTGCATTGGTCACAACAGGGCATGCAAGGCGCCCCTCGTCCTCCTCCTACTCCTCTTCCCAGGAAGACCTGCGCTGAGCCACGTAGCTGTTGCTCCTCCAATTATGAGGACCAGGATGAGAGGACATAAATTTTTCCCATCCCATTGCTATAGATTTCATTTGAGGCAACAAGCTTGCAAGCACACAGTCGAAGTGGCCTGAAATTATTCCATTCAGGTCACACTGCAGATGGGTGTCAGCTTGAACAGTCACAAGGTCAGTAGATGTGCAAAATCTTATCCCATACCTATAACAGCAAAGTTGTTGCATTTGAATGTCAGCCATGTTTCAGGAGCGCTTTTAAAGTGCTCCACCAATGCATACAAATCATGTCCTCCAGCAACTCGTCTCCTTGAAGCTGGCCTGTTTCTGACAAGATGGGAAACAGGAGCCAGAAGCACGAAAGTGGGAAACCACTATCAAAATAGGATTAACAAGGCAGTTAACAGACTCTTAACTGCCTTAACTACCTGTCCCACTGGTTCCAGTTGGGTCAGTTTGGGAGCGGCTGAACAGAAACTCAGGAAAATCGGGTGGGGGCGGGATGGAGACGGGTTGGGTGTCTGAAGCCATTTTTTTCCGATTTTCGCCACAGACCCGCCTCCAAACCCACCTCCTCAGGGCTATTAAAATTGAGCCCTTAGAAAGAGAACCAGAGAAGCTGGAATTAAAAAGTATATTTAAATGCAAATAGTTGACTCATAAGTAAAATTATGCTGAATGTTCTGAGCGATCGGTTGTTAAATAGAGAATACAGTGTTGCATTTTTTTCATTATCATGTAGATTGTATTTCTGCTTTCTACAGTGCATCCCGGATAAGATTGCATCATTTTGCATTGTCCAGTCTCACTCTGTAGATGTGCTACATAACTTTCCATTGATATTTTTCCTCAGAAATTAAATGTATTTTTAAACCAACACATATTACCTTATAACGTATAAAGCACTCTTCCTAGCCCTATATTTTTCTTGAATTTACATCCTCTCAACACCATTCCTCCAGTCACCTGATTACAAAAATATTTACCCTTCTTCAAAAAATCAAATGAAAAATTGGTGTGTTAAACCATTCTATTAAATAGCAATTGGCAATTCATAAATTCAAGACAATTATACAGTGTGACTTTATCTGAAACCAATGATAGTACAACTGGTTACAACTCATTCATAGTCATATATTATTGAATACATATATATATATATATATATATATATATATACTGCTGTATACCTTAAATACCTGGATGGTGAGGGCTGAAAGAATTCTGTGATTAATGCTCTCGTACATAAGCAAAATTTGACAAAAGCACTATAATACACATATAATTGACACATGGTGCTATAATGTAGCACTGTGCATCAATGATAGGTCTGAACATATTAACCAGTATGAAATAAAATAGAAGTAGGTGACATTTTGTTACTATTTCACAGAGAAATAACTGATAGGTCTTGAAAGATATAAGGAAGGGATCAGATCAATAGTCTATCAGAACTTAAACTTTCAGCTTTTAATTACAGCTCAGCTATCGAAAAAATACACTTTCAGTTCTTTAATGTGTAGAAAGGTTATTTGAATGTTCCCTGCAAATGGCATTACTATTTCTCAATTGAATATGGGTTTTCCTACAAAAGCACAAGGGAAAAATAGCACAAAGGTAGCATTTTGTAAGTCAAAGGCAACACTCTTACGTATAACATTTAAAACACTAAAATAAAATAGCATCTAACTAATCCACGGTGGGTGATCTGTCAGGGTACGCCTTGACAGATGATCTGCACCAACGGGGAAATACTCATTGCTGGCGCAGAGTTGGGCTAATTTCCCACCGACTGCCCAGCAATTACGTCCGAAAATTTTACCGTTAGTGAAAGCAGGTGCAGGATCCTGTTTCACAGTGAAAGGAATACATTTGTATTGAACATTGAGAGCAAGTGAAGGGATATTTACTAGTCCTAGCCCCTTTAGGGCTACCCCGGATCAGGCGTATTCCTCAGACGTTCACTTTCAACTAAAGTTTGAGGTAGCCGAATCCTAAAGATGCTTAATTAGGTCTAAAGGTCCAGACTATTTCTCCCTAAAGGAAAGGAACAACCTGAAAGTGTTACCGTCCTCCAGATAGCACTTTTAATAAGTTTAGCTAGACTGTAACGTTCTGGATATTATGAGGGTCCAAAAAACTCCCCCAGAATTCTGCAACTCCTCACCAAAGAGTGTACAGAGATTGAGTTTGCGAGTTTTTGATACAGAAGTCTTATGTGAGACAATTCTAAAAATATATAGATTTATTAAAGAACCGACATGTAATTTACAGTTGGTGTTTCAATCGCAACATTAACAGTTCCAAAAAGAGAAAGCTTACAATCTTATTATCAGAGAACCTTACTCTCAAATCTTAACTTCGCTACAGTTTTACAGTTCTTAAAGTTCTATTCAGGATATCCACCAAAATCAAATACCTTTGATCCCCAAGGTACAAAGAGTTGGAGACTTACAGAGCCGCCTCTGTAGCCGAGAATCGCTTTGCCCCTTTAAAGCGAGTCTACTATCCCATTTGAGAGTTCAATATTTATACCCTTTTCCAGCAGTATTTCCTTTAAGGTTTTCTGCTGATGTAAGCTAATTATCTCTAGTCATTTTTCTGCTGACTTCTGAAATTCTTAGTCACCTCAGCTGGTAGCATTACAGAATCATGTCTCCTCTCTAGGTGTTCTAAGTTTACCATAAAAAACGATGTGTCGGCAGGTGTGTTTTTTACTTGATGTCATTTTTACGAAGGCAGATGTTTCTTACTTTTATGTGCTTCTTTACAAAGTGTAAATTAGAACACCTTATCCAGGGTGAACCATTGTTTCATTTTGAAAGGTTCAGCCTGCCGGAGCCTTTAACATTTTGTTTCAATAAGGTTATTGATTCAGTGTCAACAACTATCTTATCTCAATAGCCAGAATGCTTTCACAGCTTTTTCATAGTTAGGTTTCTAGATTTCCAAACCCAGTTTGCCATGTTTTGATCAGGCCAGAATTCTTTCAAAAGATCATGGCCCAGAAATTAAACATCGATGGTTCCCGCGGGGGTAAGGATTCCCCGCGATATCGCACTCCGCGCCTACCTTTTTGTTTGGGGCCCACACGAACTTTAGTTTCAGAGCCTCTCCCTGTTGCAACCGTGCAGTGCTTGCGTATCCCAGAGGCGCAATTAGTTCGTGCGAGCTCTGGGATCACGTGATTCAGTTAGAGCCAATGGCAGCACACCATCTTTCATTCATAGTTTTGACAGCAAGGGCTGTCAAAGCTATGAATACTACAAACCCCCAAAAGAACAGCTAAACCTCAATTAAATTTTAAAAAAAAGCCATCACATTAATAAAATAAGTATAGTTAAATAAATTAACCACTTTAGACAAAAAAATAAATTTTTGAAAAAATTTAAAATCTTTTTAAAAGTTATAAAAATAAACTTACCTTTCTTTAAAGTCTCTAAAAAAGATAAACCTGTTGAAAAAAATTTAAAATAACACTTAATTAACTACTTACCTTGTTAAAAGGGGGTCCTACGCATGCTTTCTTTATGTGTAAAATCTTCACCACTTACCTGCGCGTTCAAACCTGAAAAAAAAACTAAGTGCACTGCGTGCGCACAACCTGTAGCGCGCACGCGGTTCACTTAGGAACCACCCCCTTTGCAATTCACGAAGTGCCGGTTTCCCGCGCATGCGCAGTGCATGCAGGAAACCGGCAACTCGGGACCTAATACGCGAGAGTACACAGTGCGTACTCTCGCGTATTAGGTTTAATTTTTGGGCCAGTGTATTTTTCTGAATAGGTTATATGGCTTATTCCTTCACACAAGAAGCGGATATAGTTGTAAGCAATACATCTTTTACCCAAAAACATGCAAAATCTGCAAACTGTTCAGTAAGTTTAAATAAAATTGAAAGGATACTGTTACCAGAAAACCACCCACAGAAACAAACTACTTGTACTGAACTCATAACGCTTTTATTAGTATTCTGCTCCAACAAGCCTTATTCTATTCCAGCATCTTACGTACTGTTTGTAAATAATACGGAGCCATGGCAGACCAGGCACTTTAACGTACACATGAAATGTTTAATTACGTTTATTGCACAGATAGAAAATATCCACACATGTTATAGAACTTTACGTAAATATCTATGTGCAAAAAAGAAGACATTGTGACAAGTACATGTACATAGCTGCACGTGAATTTCCTACGTAGTAGGTGTGAAAACACAACTGTTTGCTGATATATGAAATAATTCAACTACCAGTTTAATTAAAAGTTTTTAAAATGTAATTTAAATTGTCTCTAAATTGTCAGACTGCTTGTCCGACATCCAGTTCTGGATGAGCAGAAATTTTCTCCCATTAAATATTGGGAAAACCGAAGCCATTGTTTTTGGTCCCCGCCACAAACTCCGTTCCCTAGCCACTGACTCCATCCCTCTCCCTAAAATCTGTCTGAGGTTGAAGCACACTGTTCGGAACCTTGGTGTCATATTTGACACTGAAATGAGTTTCCGACCACATATCTGCAGCATAACTAAGACCGCCTATTTCTACCTCCGTAACATCGCCCGTCTCTGCCCTTGCCTCAGCTCATCCATTGCTGAAACCCTCATCCATGCCTTTGTTACCTCTAGACTTGACTATTCCAATGCACTCCTGGCTGGTCTCCCACATTCTACCCTACGTGAACTTGAGGTCATCCAAAACTAGGCTGCCCTGAAGGGATATTTACTAGTCCTAGCCCCTTTAGGGCTACACCGGATCAGGCATATTTCTCAGACGTTCACTTTCAACTAAAGTTTGAGGTAGCCGAATCCTAAAGATGCTTAATTGGGTCTAAAGATCTGGGCTATCTCTCCCTAAAGGAAAGGAACAACCCGCGAATGTTACCGACCTCCAGATAGCACTTTTAATAAGTTTAGCTAGACTGCAATGTCTCGGATATTATGAGGGTCCGGTAAACTCCCTCAGAATTCTGCAACTCTTCACCAAAGAGTGTACAGAGATTGAGTTTGCGAGTTTTTGATACAAAAGTCTTATGTAAGACAATTCTAAAAATATATAGAGATTTATTAAAAGAACGGACATGCAATTTACAGTTGGTGAATCAGTCAATCGCAACTTTAACAGTTCTAAAAAGAGAAAACATACGATCATTTTAACAGAGAATCCTACTTTTAAATCTTAACTTTGCTACAGTATTGCAGTTCTTAAAGTTCTCTTTACAGCTCAGCAGGGGTGTTGGGCGTACGGAGCGGTGTCATCAGCCAGGTGCTCAATGGATACCCCTTGTCCCCGAGAAGCCAACCAACTGGCTGATGCGGTGCCTCGAAAAGTTCTGCCACAGTAGTCTGGCGCAGGATAAAAGCATCGTGGCAGCTGCCAGGATAGTGGGCATTGACAGCGAGTATCAGCTGTCTGTGGTCACAGACCAACTGAACATTCAAGGAATGGAACCCCTTTCTGTTCCGGAATTCCTCGGCATTCTCATGTGGAGCACGCAAAGCCACATGCGTGCAGTCAATGGCGCCCTGCACCATGGGGAAGCCCGCTATCCTCGCAAAGCCCAGAGCGCGGTCACGCTGCTTGTCTGGGGTCATGGGGAAAGAGATGAACTCTCGTCTCCTTTTAAAGAGGGCATTTGTGACCTGCCGGATGCAGCAATGCACCGCGAACTGGGAGATATTGGCGAGGTCCCCAGCAGCAGCTTGAAATGAGCCAGTAGCGTAAAAGTTGAGAGCCACTGTGACCTTCACTGCCACCGACAGAGACGTCCTGGACCTCAGTTGAGGCTGCAGATCTGGCTGCAGCAGGTGGCAGAGCTCAGTGACCACCTCCTTGCTGAATCGCAGCCTTCGCAAACACAGCTCCTCAGACATATGAATGTAGGAGAGCTGTTCACGATATACCCTGGGAGGGTAAGCTCTCCTGTACATACGCCTGTTGGCCCTCCTCCGTCTGGCCATCATTGCCACTCTCTCTTTGCGTCTCTGTGTCCTCCGATTCAGCTGGAGCAGGACGACGCCCCCAATCAGTGCAGCCCCCATAGTCTCTTTGCAAGCAAAGTAATGAAGGACAGCAACCAAAGTACTAGCGAAGTTAGGATCAGTAGGCAAAACTACCTCACAAAGCGTTGAGTCAATGCAGAAGTCTCTCTTTCTCTCTCTCCGAATCTCTCTCTCTCTCTCAGAACGAGTGGTGCATAAATGTCAACCACAGAAAAAGACAGGAAGAGGCCCCCTTTAAATAGCGCCCCCCCCAGCCCCACAGCGATTGATAGCGTTCCAGTCTTCCGGTCGTTGGATGCACCAGGCAGTAAGGCAGGGGGCGCCACTCAATTTCCGCTCCGGGGCGCCACAAGGGCGTTGCACCATGGAATGACGTCACAATCTGCGCGCGCAGGTGGTCGCAGCGGTAAAGTTTAGCGCGCCGCACAATGTCTAGTTAAGTTCCCGAGTGGCGCAAACATCGCTGCGCCCGGGCGTTAGCGGCTTTGTGCCCCATTAGCGCCCTCTTAAGGCGCTAACGGGAGGCGCAACCGACTGAATTTTTACCCCAAAGAGTGGTAGACGTGAGCCGCCTCTGAAGCCGAGAATCGCTTTGCCCAATTAAAGCGAGTCTGATATCCCATTTGAGAGTTCAATATTTATACCCTTTTCCAGTGGTATTTCCATTAAGGTTTTCTGCTGATGCAAGTTAATTATCTCTATTCATCTTTCTGCCGACCTCTGCAACTCTTACTGTCACATCAGCCAGAATCTTATCTCATCTCCAGGTGTTCTGAGTTTACTATATAAAAACGGTGTGATGGGCAGGTGTTCCTTATTTTATGTCATTTTTACGAGGGCAGATGTTCCTTATCTTATGTGCCATCTTTATGAAGTGTAAATTAGAACACCTTATCCAGGGTGAACCATTGTTTTGTTCTCAAAAGGTCAGCTTGTCGGAGCCCTTCACCTTCTGTTTCAATAAGGTTATTTATTCAGGGTCAACAACTGTCTTATCTCAATAGCCAGAATGCTTTCATAGCTATTTCATAGTTAGGTTTCTAAATTTCCAAATCGAGTTTGTCATGTTTTAATAATAATATTTAATAATATGTTTTGTCTTTTTAATACTCCTGTGAAGCACCTTGGGACGTTAGAAACATAGGAACATAGAAGGTAGGAGCAGGAGTAGGCCATTCGGCCCCTCGAGCCTGTTCCGCCATTCAATGAGATCATGGCTGATCATCCAAATTCAGTACCCTGTCCCTGCTTTCTCCCCATATCCCTTGATCCCTTTAGCCATAAGAAATATATCTAACTCCTTCTTGAATATATTTAATGAATTGGACTCAACTGTCTTCTGTGGTAGCGAATTCCACAGGTTCACCACTCTCCGGGTGAAGAAATTCCTCCTCATCTCAGTCCTAAATGGCTTACCCCTTATCTTTAGACTGTGAGCCCTGGTTCTGGACTCCCCCGCTATTGGGAACATCCTTCCTGCATCTAGTCTGTCTAGTCCTGTTAGAATTTTATAAGTTTCAATGAGATCCCCTCTCATTCTTCTAAACTCTAGCGAATACAAGCCCAATTGACCCAATCTCTCTTCATACGTCATTCCTGCCATCCCAGGTATCAGTCTGGTGAATCTTCGTTGCACTCCCTCCATGGCAAGAACATCCTTCCTCAGATAAGGCGACCAAAACTGCACACAATACTCAAGGTGTGGTCTCACCAAGGCCCTGTACAACTGCAGCAAGACATCCTTGCTCCTGTACTCGAATCCTCTCACTATGAAGGCCAACATACCATTTGCCTTCTTAACCGCCTGCTGCACCTGCATGCTTACCTTCAGCGACTGGTGCACAAGGACACCCAGGTCTCGTTGCACTTCCCCTTTTCCCAATCTATTGCCGTTCAGATAATAATCTGCCTTCCTGTTTTTGCCACCAAAGTGGATAACCTCGCATTTATCCACATTATACTGCATCTGCCATGCATCTGCCCAATCACCCAACCTGTCCAAATCATATTGGAGTTTCTCTGCATCCTCCTCACAGCACACACGCCCACCCAGCTTTATGTTGTCTGCAAACTTGGAGATATTACATCTAGTTTCCTTGTCTAGATCATTAATATATATTGTGAATAACTGGGGTCCTAGCACCGATCCCTGCGGTACCCCACTAGTCACTGCCTGCCACTCGGAAAAAGACCTGTTTATTCCAACTCTTTGCTTCCTGTCTGCCAACCAGTTTTCTATCCAAGTCAGTACCTTACCCCCAATCCCATGTGCTTTAACTTTACACGCTAATCTCTTATGCGGGACCTTATCGAAAGCCTACTGAAAGTCCAAATACACCACATCCACTGGTTCTCCCTTATCTATTCTACCAGTTACATCCTCAAAAAATTCCAGTAGATTAGTCAAGCATGATTTACCTTTTGTAAATCCATGTTGACTTTGTCCAATCCTGTCACTGTTTTCCAAGTGCTCTGCTATTACATCTTTTATAATGGACTCTAGCATTTTCCCCACTGCCGATGTCAGGCTTACCGGTCTATAATTCCCCGTTTTCTCTCTAACACCTTTTTTAAATAGTGGGGTTACATTAGCTACCCTCCAATCCATTGGAACTGTTCCAGAGTCTATAGAATTTTGGAAGATGACCAGCAATACATCTACTATTTCTAGGGCCACTTCCTTAAGTACCCTAGGATGTAGATTATCAGGCCCTGGGGATTTATCGGCCTTCAATCCCATCAATTTCCCGAACACCATTTCCCTACAAATACTGATTTCATTCAGTTCCTCCCTCTCATTAGATCCTATGTTCCCCGACATCTCTGGGAGGTTATTTGTGTCTTCCTTTGTGAAGACAGAACCAAAGTATGTATTTAATTGATCTGCCATTTCTTTGTTCCCCATTATAAATTCCCCTGATTCTGACTGCAAGGGACCAACGCTTGACTTCACCAATCTTTTTCTCTTCACATATCTATAGAAGCTATTACAGTCAGTTTTTATGTTACCTGAAAGCTTACTCTCATATTCTATTTTCCCCCTCTTAATTAATCCCTTTGTCCTCCTTTGCTGAATCCTAAACTGTTCCCAATCCTCAGGTTTGCTGCTTTTTCTGGCCAATTTATATGTCCTCTCCTTGGATCTTATGCTATCCCTAATTTCCCTTGTTAGCTACAGTTGAGTCACCTTTTTTGTTTTATTTTTATGCCAAACAGGGATGAACAAATTCTGTAGTTCATCCATGCGATCTTTAAATGTTTGCCATTGCCTATCCACCGTCAACCCTTTAAGTAACATTCCCCAATCCATCCTAGCCAACTCGTGCCTCATACCATCGTAGTTTCCTTTATTTAAATTCAGGACCCTAGTCTCTGAGTCAACTACTTCACTCTCCATCTTAATGAAGAATTCTATCATATTATGATCGCTCCTCCCCAAGGGGCCTCGCACAACAAGATTGCTAATTAATCCTTTCTCATTATATAATACCCAGTCTAAGATGTTACAACTTATTGTTGTTGTAATGAAAACCATTTTGATGATTATTCCTGAATATGGTGATTTTATCCCAGGGTCTAACACATTCAATGATAATCTTTTGGATGTTGAATCTGTGTGTTTATGTAGTGTACATCAAGAGATTTTGTGCAGTCCAGGTATGTGGAGATTCTGGGGAAGAAATTTAACTCATGTCGCTCATTTTTCAGGCAGGTAATGAAGGATAGGTGGCAGAATTTTGGGTCACGATGTCCTGCATCTGATCTGCCCTGCAAATATTCGGGCTGCCATATTGGAAGCAGGCACTTTTTAGGTGTCCAGGGCATCCGCCTGAAACAGGCGTAAAGCGTCTTGCACATGAAAATCAGGAACCTGATGCTTGTTGTACGACCTTGATGCAAAATTCAAGTATGAATGAGTGGAGCCTGCGCCATGCAAGATTTTCCTAGTTGTACAAGGTCTTGTCGTGTCAGCCACGGCTCAGTTGGTAGCACTCTTGCCTCTGAGTCAGAAGGTTGTGGGTTCAAGCTCTAGAGTCTTGATCACACAATCTAGGCTGACACTCCAGTGCAGTACTGAGGGAGTGCTGCACTGTCTGAGGTGTCGTCTTTTGGATGAGATGTTAAACCAAGGCCCCGTCTGCCCTCTCAGGTGGATGTAAAAAATTCCATGGCACTATTTGAAGAAGACAGTGGAGTTCTCCCTGGTGTCCTAGCCTAAGTTTATCCCTCAAACCAGCATCACTAAAACAAATTATCTGGTCATTATCACATCGCTGTTTGTGGGACCTTGCAGAGTGCAAATTGGCTGCAGCGTTTCCTACACTACTACAGTGACTACACTTGAAAAAGTACTAAATTGGCTGTAAAGCGCTTTGGGACATCCTAAGGTTGTGAAAGGCGCTATATAAATGCAAGACTTCCTTTTTTTCTGTTTTGAGGAGCCTAACCAACGATCCTTAAAGAGACTGCTGGAGGCCACACCAGAGATGGCCACAAAACCTTTCCTGTGGAGCTAGGAAGAGCAAGAGTGTTCCTCCTGCCTCAAAAAAATATATACCGCGGGCAGCTGCCACCCCAGGCTCGTCTCCCTCTGCTTCGTCTTCCCCTCCCCATAGGATCTACCTGCAGGCTGGCTCAGCAATGGATTCGGCCGGAGTTTGTCAGGTCCCAACTGGCGAGCTGTATAGAGACGCCTGATTGATGTCCACAGCTCGCCAGTTTTCATTCAAATGGGGCCCGATGCCGAACGTGGCTCAGGTCTCTCGCTGATGTCATCGAGCGTGCGTTACAGTTTTGCACCGGTTTCCAGCATGAGTTGAATTTGTCGTCCTCTGTTCCTATAAAAGCACTTTTTAAAACGATCAAATTGGACCACAGGTTTCCAGAGATAAAGGGCAAGGTCTCAAAAAGCTGCCTCAGTGTGATGCTTTACCTATCCTGCACCACGTCAACTTATTCACTTATTACCATTCACTACAGGCCAAGTGGCTCTCAGTGAATGTATTACCTGCACTACCTTTGAATCAGATTTTGCACATCAGTGTTCCTCCAGCCTGTAATAATATCATGATTTTCTCATGACCTGTTTTTTTTCACAGCAATTCAACCCTGCAGTTTTTAATACAGAGTAACTTATTACGCAGTGGTTGGTAATGACAGCCAAGAAACAGGCTGAGCCAGCAGGGGTCCAACAATGAATGTATAATTAATGTTTGGGAGATAATGTCATGCCTGTAATATGCAGAATGTTTGTATTTTTCTTATTAGATTTTTTGCAGCATTTTCTCACAGTAATATGATTAAAGCTTTAGCATTTGCCATTAGCTTGCAGTTTTCTACTGTACCAATGTCATTTGGCAGGATATTTTGATGGTCTGATCATCTTTGATTGTGATTAAAGTAATTTTTTGATCAGTAAATGTTTATCACACGGCATAGCCATCTTCTGAATCATCTCTCCATTTATATTCATTTATATTCTTTTATATTACTCATAGCAAAATCATTTTAATGTTCCCCGATAGTTAAAAAAAGTTCATTCCCATCGCATTACTCATGTACACAATACTTTAAACAATTGTCTTTCTTCCTGTAACTGACTTTTTGCTTCTCAACTTTCTAATTCTTTCTAACTCCCTTTCTTTGTCTTTTTATTTGTCTTCCACTTTTTCTGACTATTCTTTCTTTCTGTATGCATCTCACAATCCCATTATCACCTCTGGTTTTCTCTGTCTGACTCTACTTTCTTACTCTTTTTCCCTCTGTCTGTAATTTTCTCCTTCCTGTGGTATATTATAGACACTCTGTGGACAGGATTTTCTTCTCCTTTACCTCCACTTTAGCAGGGGTGTAAAATTAGGCAAAGAGCCATAATTCTGGATTCTCACCCATTTTTGCACTGAATGCATTTTCTGCCAGAAGTGACAGGGAGTGTCGGATGTGCCCGTTCAATTATGGTGGGCACATTCAAATTAGGTGATAATGACAGAGGGAGATCATACATCGTATTTTCCATCACTATTGCCTTAGCAACGCAGGACATGAACAATGCCTGAATTCAGCAGAATGCCAGGAAATATGTCGATACTCAATGTACTGCAGGGCAATGGATTGGCAGTTTCACATCAATGGAATTTTGTCAGTTCATCGGAAGGAGCACAATGTTTGTTAGATTTGAGGCTACTTGCCCATTTAAGCTTCTGCTGGTGTCTGTTTCTTGCAGCAGCAATAGCCATTCCCCCGCCCACCCACCCCGCCATGGTGACAAACTCACAAACCCAGGTGTAAATACTGCTGGAAGCTCACCCATAAACTGGGAATTTCACCAATTCACCAGGATCATCAGTGTTAGGCCAGTCAGGTGGGTGCAAAGCCTGCTATACCTTCCCCACCCCACCCCACCCCAATTTAACTCCAGCAAACTTGCCAACAGGAATATCTGGGCTTATGTGCGCATATCTCTAATATATTAAAGGTTTTGAATACAGCACAGACCCTGCACATATTGACTTTACTCCCTGCATCCCAATTTTTCAGTCATTCTTTATAGGTCAACACTAGCTGACCTCCGAAGGCAGGGAGTTATGACCTGTACATTGTTGAAAAGTTTTATCTCAATGTTCCCAAAGAATGTGAAGACAGTGGGGGTGAAATTGGATTGGGTCCGAAAACAGGCGCGGGGATGGTGAATGCAGCACTGAGCCCAGCGCTAAAGCGCTGCTGGTTGGCTAAGTGCTCAACAGGGGAACCAATATCGGGTGCAGTTTGCTATCCAATTAAAGTATGCCTGCAGAGTGAAAGGCTCTCTGCACTTCTTAAAGGCGAGGTACTTTGATGCAGAAGTACCTCATTGTCACTGTAGCTGCAGCAATGGCACAACAGGGGAGAGAAAGGGCACCTCGCTTCTCTGATGCAGCACTGAAAGCCTTGGTCCAGGGGATATATAGAAGGAAACAGGTCCTCTACCCGCAGGGGGACAGGAGGCCTTCAAGACACAATGCCAGAAGGTAGTGGGAGGAGATAGCAGAAGCCATCAGTACCACCAGTGTTGCTGCCAGGACCTGGAACCAGTGCCGCAAGACGTTTAATGACCTCACATGAGTGGTCAAGGTCAGTGAATTCATCTTCAAAAGCCATATCCCACCAACTGCACCACTAGCCTCACACACTGCTCAATGCACCACACCCCCATCACTCACCTACCAACAATCTCTAGCAATCACGACTCATACCTCACATTCATAGTTTCACCTCACCCTTACACACTTAACACTGCTGCAAGACTCACACCCACATCTCACACCTTGCACACCCAAGAACTGCAAGCAGCCCAGCCAGTACATGAAGAACTAGAGGAGGAGAGTGATGGAGAAGAAGAGGCAACGTCACTTGATCAGACACTCCTGGGCACCAGCTCAGAAAATGGCACTGTGCAAACTTTAGAGGGTAGTAGAGAGGCAGGATCTGCACATGGTTAGTCACCAGGCACGAGTGGGCTGCAGCCAGACTAGGGGGAAAGGGTAGTGCAGGTGCCAGCTCCCAGGAGGGAAGGTCACGCACGAGTTCTGCTGCACAGGACTCAGATGAGGACTTCGATGGGGCGGCCTTCAGAAGAAGGGTGATGGTGCAATGGCAAGCCTGCCAGAGAACCTCTTGTCAGTGTCAAGGAGCATGGAGGAGTCCAGCTCCAACATTGCACGGGGCTTTGCACGGAGCTTGGAGCCCATGGTTTCCAGGATGGAAGTGATGGGCATCTCCATTAGGGACCTTGTGGACCCAACCATGATGCTGTGATGGGCGATGTCGCAGCTTCCTTTGAAACACAAGCTGAGTGCTGCAGTGGACGCTCAGACTGCTCTCATGCAGGCTCAGCTTGCTGCCATGCAAGCCCAGGCTACTGCCATCATTTTAGATTTGTGCTCAGGAGGACGCTGTGATGTTCTGTGACAGAGGGAGACAAGGTGGGGAAGTGGTGAGCAACGGGGATCTGGCATTTCATTCATTGGAACCGATCTGATGAGGCACTCACGGGCAGCCTGTCTAGAACAGGGATTTGCTGTCTGCCTCCTCCCTTCCTCCTCCCTTCCTCCTCCCTTCCTCCTCCTCTTCCTCCTCCTCTTCCTCCTCCTCTTCTTCCTCTTCCTCCTCCACTTCCTCCTCCTCTTCCTCCTCCTCCTCTTCCTCCTCCTCCTTCTCCTCCTCCTGAGGTGGTCGCGGAAACCATGTTGGCAAGGGCTGAGCCCTCATGATGGCCAAATTGTGGAGAATGCAGCAGACCACCACGAAATGGGACACCCGCTCCAGTGGGTACTGGAGGGCTTCTCCCGAGCGGTCAAGGCAGCAAAACCATTGTTTGAGCACCCTGATGGTCTGCTCGATGAATTTCCTCATGGCAGCATGGCTGTCATTATATAATTGCCGGCCATGAGTGGTGGGATTGCAGAGGGGAGTCATCAGCCAGGTGTAGAGCGGATAGCCTTCGTCTACAAGCAGCCACCCTCGGGTTCAACGTGGTGGCTGGAAGATTGCTGGCACAGCGGACTGGCGCAGGATGAATGCATCATGACTGCTGCCAGGATAGTGGGCATTCACCATCATTATGTGCTGGCCGTGATCGCACACCAGCTACACATTAGGTGAGTGGCAGCCTTTGCAGTTACGGTACATCTCAGGATTGATATGCGGCGCCCGCAAAGCCATGTGTGTCAGTCAATGGTGCCCTGCACCATGGGGAAGCCCGATATCCTGGCAAAGCCACATGCGTGCTCCTCCTACTTCTCTCTGAGAGAAGACAATGAAGTCCCTTCTCATGCAGTACAGAGCCTCTGTGACCTCCTGGATCGAGTGATGGACAGCGAACTGGGAGCTGTTAACTATGCCACCTGCTCCAGCCTGGGAGGATCCGGTGGCAAAAAAATTTAAGGCCACGGTCACCTTGAGGGCCACTGGCCGCACCGTCGTCGCCCTGCTCTGAGGCTGCAGGTCTGGTTCCAAGAGGTGGCAGAGTTCTGTGACCACCTCCTTGGTGAAGCGGAGCCACCGAATACACTGCTCCTGGCTTAGGTGCAGGTAGTAGAACTGCTCCCTGAGAACCGTAGGTGGGTAAAGCCTCCTGCTGAGAGTCTTCCTGCCCCTCCTCCTCCTCCCTCTGTGAGCAGCTTGTCTTCTTTGCTGACTCTGCTCCATCTCCCTGTCATGCTCCAGCGCGAGGGGGGCTGCAAGTGGAGCCCCCATGACTGGGAACAAGTGTTCTGACCAGAACCCGTGAATTCAGGAGCAAGACCTTCTCCACTTGCAGCACCACTCCCTGTCACCTCACCAACTTTAAATAACTTTCGGAAGTTCCAAACAGTTCTACAAACTTACACAGAGCCAATAGAAATCAAAAATCAAGTTACCTGAAAGTTGTTGATGATCCATTTAAATATTGTTGGTGGGGGTTCCCTCGTACAACTGAATGTATGTTCAGCTGTTCATGTTTAGGAGAGGGCGTTGATTGCAACAGTGATGTCCAAAATGGCAGGCCATGTGTTAAATCAGCATTGCACGCTGATTGACTTTATGATCTGCCTCATTTGAATTCTACCGCTGCACGCCGCTGACCTGCCCAAAATGGTGACCACTGCGGCCCACGCCGGAAGTGGCTGAATGCGAGGCAGCCGCCATTTTTTTGCCGAAATCGGCCTTAAATGCTGGTGCTAAGAGGGGAAATTTCACGGCCAGTGCATCTTAAAACAATGGGCTATAGAAGCTGCTCCTATAATTGCTATTAAAAAAATAAATTGAAGAATTTAAATCCGAATAAAACGTGTTATTGTCGTTTTCTACACTGTGCAATTGCAACAGACAAACCACATGCTCCGTCAGTCACTGAAAGGATATTGATGAACACTGCAGCAAAGCTAAACCGGCATCTATAAATTTGGAGAAGATTGTGAATCACCAAATTAATAAATTAAGACAGCAGTGGATAAATTAGTGCATTAACAAATTAATAAAGTAATGGGCACCAACAAATTAATGCCGAAACAGGCACCAGTAAATTGTGTTGTGCTGTGGGCACCAGAACATTAATTGAGAAGTGGGCAGCAAAGAAATAATTAATTCATAAACCAACAGGCAACCAACAAATCAATAAATTAATGGAGCAACAGGCACCATTGAATTAATGAATTAATGGAGCAGTGAACACAGTTTACAAATCAATAAGGGGCACACCAACAATCAATAAAATTAGTGAAGCAGCAGAGACCCATGAAGTAATTCCCCTTCTTGCCTTTGCCACCACTAAGCCCTACCCCATGGCCACTGGCTAAATTCTGCTGGTTTCACCAGCAGATTATTTTTAAAGTATTATGAGCATTTATAGGGGGCAATTTTCGACAGCTCTTTCAGGCGCTAAAGAGTCTCTGAGGTGGCCAAGATGGGGTCTTGAGCTGAAACGCCGCTTCAGCCTGCATTTAGCGCAAGACGCCATCTTGGTAAAGGAGTTGAAGCATGTGCTAGAAACAGCTGCCCGGAGGATTGTTAAGGGGCTGATTGCCACTTAAATTGCCTGCTAGTGCTCATTAATGAGGCTGCATGGCATTTTGATGGATAGCGCATGACCTAACACCCTCTCCTAACCAACGTTCCCTGTTCGCTGCGCATTGTTCTGCGCGGCCTGTTTCTTTTAATGTGTGGCCCCTTTAAATTTCTGCACATGCGCGGTATTTACAATGTAAAAGCCGGTGAGCGGCCTGCACTGGACTTTTCAGATTACTGCAAGTCGCGCGTGCGCACACCTTAGTGGGATCATTGCTCCTAACAGCAACCAGCTGAGTGGGAGTAAACAAGTTGTTGCTGAGGATATCGAGCATTACTTTTTCTTTATTCGTTTATGGGATGTGGGCATCGCTGGCAAGGCCAGCATTTATTTCCCATCCCTAATTGCCCTTGAGAAGGTGGTGGTGAGCTGCCTTCTTGAACCACTGCAGTCCGTGAGGTGAAGGTACTCCCACAGTGCTGTTAGGGAGTGAGTTCCAGGATTTTGACCCAGCGACGATGAAGGAACGGCGATATATTTCCAAGTCAGGATGGTATGTGACTTGGAGGGGAACTTGCAGGTGATAGTGTTCCCATGTGCCTGCTGCCCTTGTCCTTCTAGGTGGTAGAGGTCGCGGGTTTGGGAGGTGCTGCCGAAGAAGCCTTGGCGAGTTGCTGCAGTATATCTTGTAGATGGTAGACACTGCAGCCACGGTGCACCGGTGGTGGAGGGAGTGAATGTTTAAGATGGTGGATGGGGTGCCAATCAAGCAGGTGGCTTTGTCCTGGATGGTGTCAAGCTTCCTGAGTGTTGTTGGAGCTGCACTCATCCAGGCAAGTGGAGAGTATTCCATCACACTCCTGACTTGTGATGGTGGAAAGGCTTTGGGGAGTCAGGAGGTGAGTTATTCACTGCAGAATACCTAGCCTCTAACCTGCTCTTGCAGCCACTGTATTTATGTGGCTGGTCCAGTTAAGTTTCTGGTCAATGGTGATCCCCAGGACATGGGTGGTGGGGGATTCGGTGATGGTAATCCCATTGAATGTCAAGGGGAGGTGGCTAGATTCTCTTTTATTGGAGATGGTCATTGCCTGGCACTTGTGTGGTGCGAATGTTACTTGCCACTTATCAGCCCAAACCTGAATGTTGCTACTTAAAGGTATATCTGTTTACTGTTCACTTGCTGCTGGAGGTTTGAAGAGGACTTTTGAAACACAGCAGGAGACTTTCTGGGACACTTTGTCATGACTTCACCAACACTCTATCAACATTTATTCCTGAAATTCTCTGAGGACTTCACCTAAAAAGACTAACTGCAGTGCTACTCTACCTTATAGGAGTCTTCAGAAGAAAGGGAGTGCTTGGTCATGGGCATCTTGCTAGGGGTCCCTCTTGGTCTGCAGGAGGAATGTGAGGAGGAGATGAGGCCAGGCAGAGCAGCACCAGCTGCTGCAGGAGAGAGAGAGAGAGGAGGGCGAGGTGGACTCCTTCTCCCCTTGCAGTTACAGGACGTCCCTCTTCCTCTGGACCTCCTCCACCAGGGCCTCCAGTGCCGCGTCTGAGAATCTTTACACCTTCTCACTCGGTCCCTGAGCCATCCTGAAACCTACCACTGTGTGTCTGTCAGCCCAATCCACACCTTCAGTGGAAGTGGCTGTGTGGAGCCCACATATACTGCTCCACGAAAATCGCCTCTAATCAGCGCTTGAGTGCTAAACCTGCAGGTGTCTGTTTTAGCCCCTCCAGGCAAGATCAAATTATGGTAGTCAGCAATTAGGCCCACAATTGTGTGCTAAATCCAAACATTTAAACAGGTGTGTCTTATTAGCACAGCACCCATTTAGTGCCTGTTTTCACCCTTTCACCAAAATGACCCCCATAATGTATTTGACAACTATAAAGTTGTCAAAAAACTAAATGTTGCTTTAAATATTTGAGCTAAAAAGAGGCTTTTAGTTTGTTAAGGCACATAAACACTTAATAACATATATTTATATAGTATAAGGAGTTTGTGCTTGTAAACATTCCTGATTTAAAAAAAAATTAAGTTAAGGTTTAGTCACCATGAAGTAAGGCTGCTGAGAGGAAAGCTTCCAAGGAGAAGAAGGGGTGCAAGTAAGGGGTAGGGTTAAGGATGCGGGTCAGGTGTCAAGGTTGGAAGGGTGGGGAATATTTTGAGGCATTCCGTCAGCAGCCAGAAGGCCCATATCTTGCAGCCCTGCAGTTACACTTAGATTTTTATGCGTAAGGCCCAGCCATGGGAGAGGCCTGAACCTGGAGCTGCCCCATGCTGGCGACATGGCCTGGGAGAGGAAAACTACGTGTAGCTGCATCTTCCCACTGAGGGCACACAGAGGAACGTCTACCTTTACATTTATTATGTTCGAAATGTTGTTATTTAAGACACATAGGGGGGAATTTTAACCTAAAAAAATAGGTGGGTTGGTGGCATGGGGGCAGTTAAATTGTTAAAAATGGAATTCCCAATCTGAACCCGCCTCCAAAACGCCCACTTCCAGTTTTAACGGAGGGCGGGCGACCAACCCGCTCCCAGGAGGCGGGATGTCAATTTAAATATTATAATGAGGCTGGAAGCCTCTTTTTTAACCTCCATTTTGTTTTTACATGCATGTGGACGGGTTTTACACACTTCATAAAACCCGGCAGTTAGAGCAAGGCAGAGACTGTTGGATCCAGGAGGTAAGTGCCTTTACACCTACCTCCTGGATCTAGGGTCTCTGCCTAACCCACCCCCCATGATCAGAGACTCCCTCACAAGGCCTCCGATCACCCCCCCACACCCCCCCCCCGCCACCGATGATGCTGAGGCTGACCACGATCTTCTGGTGGTCGGTCATGATCTTCTCTTCACCCACTCCAATCATCCGGCCCCGATCCTCTCTCCCCCCCCCCCACCCCCAACCCCCTCGATCACTGCCCGACCCCCCTCACGATACTTTTAACAGCACGGCCCAATCATCGATCTCTGGCCGACCACCACCCCCACCCCCGATCCTTTTACTGCCCCGATCCCTGGCCAACCCCCACCCCCCCATCCTTTTAACGGCCTGGCCCGATCTCTCCCTCCCTCCTCTTTGCAGCCTAGTGCCACAGGCCTACCGGCCCACAGCCAGCCATCCTCTCAATCTGGCTGGCTGCAGGAGGGAAACCGAGGCCTCGCATGCAAATCAGGTCCTGCCGTTAAAGTCGGCCGGGCCTGCGGGAAATCCGGCCTCCCGGATTTCCCGACCGCCTCGGAGGCCCCCCCCAACCCCTGCCCCCAACCCGCCCTCCTCCTTAAAATCCAGGCCATAGTGGTGGGGTTGGGGGGGCTGAGGAGTTGCCATGGTGTCTATATTTAAGGGAATTTTAATAATATGTAAGGGAATTATTTTGCTACAATGTAAGTGCAAGGAAATTCTTTTGGGAAAGAAGAGTTTGTGCACTATGATTTATGAGATAATGAAAGTATAAAATAAACATTAGAAAGCATAAAGACGCATGCACTGCACATACTGAACCAATGAGGAAGAAGACAATTGACAGACTTTCACTACAAGTAAAATCTTTTTATCAGGTAGATAGATAGATCAATAGTATGATTACAGAGACCAAACTATAGGCTTCTCCGCGCCGATGGGCTAACAATTCACTCTCATCAGAAAAACTACTTACATATCATGTTATTTTTGGAGTAAGCAAAGTAGTTCAAAGTAGTAAACGTGCCAACATTGTAAAAATGTTGTAGTTAATAAGCTGACGAGTAAAAAAAAATAAAGCACAGTAAACCACATTTTAGTGTTTTCAGAATAAAATGTCAAAAATAATTTTTTTTGCCTGTGACTTGATGTAAAAATAGTATTGTAGTCCTTGAAAAGCTTTAACTGCTTTACTGCTGCTGCACTTAAGGGTGTTGAACTGTATTTTTTTCACAGCTGCATTGCAAGATCAATTTGTGACCCATTACAAGATTTTTACAGATAAGTACTTTTAAAATGACTGGGTGGCACAGTTGGTCAGAATGTTCTTACTTTATTTTTGGACTTGTGTTTAAATTCATACCAAGCTGATGAGGTAAGTGCCATTCTTCCCTCTTCTCCTCAGACAATGATAGTCTGGTAGCGTCCTGCAATATAGCCACAAAGACTGCCCCATATGATTGTGGTTTGCTGTGTGCTGCATAATTTTCATCTGCAACAGGGACAACACATGGAGCCACCCTCAGCAAGATGACAGAGAGGACACTGATGAAAGAGAGGATGGCAAGGAAGTGGGAGGGGGTCCAACAATTGCCTGCAGCCAGAGCTGTTGAGCAGCAGCTCATGCTCCCCACAATAACAATCATGTCCAACATCTCTCCCAGTCCTACCACTCTAAAATAAACAGTATCTGTCCAAATACTGTTTGGGCAGTCCAAGAGTATTGATATTCATGTCAACTAATATTGCAAGATTACCATCTACTACAGGAACACTCTCTGCGCTTAAAGTTTTCAAAAAGGATTATGAATTTACTGGCTTACAGGAGGCCTACACATTATTTTGCACCCTGGTGTGAGCCTCTAGTACCTGTCTTAAGTGCTCTCTTACCTATTCTAGTGCTTCTACGAGGTGCTCCTCCAGAAGCTGCAACATAGGAGGGGAAGGCTGCTGTGGCTCATTTAAGGGCTCATAAGATGCTCGTGATCAGCGTCCTCCACAAACTATTTCCCAGGCCTTCTTTGCCACTTCCATCTGCTCCTGCTCACGTGCTCATTGAATTCTCCAATGCAGTCCCCTCTAACTTACTACCTAAGTATTGGGAGTTGCTGATTTCTCTACTGGTATGTGGAAGGTTAAGAGCAAGTGACTGTGCTTTGTCTGGAGGGTGATTGTCATCAGTCTGTCTGTTTGGCAATAGGGACCAAATCATCTGGTTGACCTAGAAAAAAGGGAGAGTGACAACACTTGTATGTAATCACAAGGGTAAGTATTAACAGATCTGTGACAGTGCAATGCACCACCAGGTTGCCATGCTCAGTGTGTCACTGTGTGTGTGTGTCACTGAAAGAGTTAAGTAGAAAGAGAAAAGGAAGAAAAGTGCCCACACATACTGTGCTTGTCCTCTAGCCTTGCCATCTCCAAAGCTGCCAGCTCTTTGTCTGCCAATTATGTTGATGGTGGTCTCTCCTATCGGTGTCAGTGTTTGCAGAGTGGCAGGACCCGCTCCTGTGCTGGTTGTCTCCCTCCTGTTGTATGCCAGCTTCTCCTGCAAGAAGAGTCAAAGTCGGCTAATGTATGCCCTGTGCAAGGGTTTTCAACATGCATGAGGCAGCTTACCATAATGTGCATGATGATAGGAAGAAGCACAGCAAGTTAGACCAAGAGGGAGATGTAGTTGTGATGGCAGTAGCAGCTTTTGAGGGTGTGATTCCAAACAGAAAAGAGGTGCAGTGAAGTCTTCCCTGCTGACTTATGGACAGCCATGGAAAGCGGGGAAAGGCAGGATTGATAATGTTGAGGCAAATGTTGGGTCCTGCAGGGCTTTGTAGAAAGTATGACAGATGTAAGAGGAGTCTTACCTTGGCACTCCTGGTGAGATCATTAAATTGCTTACAGCACTGCAGTCAGGTCCTGGGAACAATGCTGATGGCATTAGCATTTTGTGGCACTTCTTTCTTGCCTGTTCACTAATTTGCCGCAGTATCCATTGACCATTCATGAGGAAGAGAACCACCCTTCTGATGTTGACTTGTATGTGGACGGGTTTTACACACTTCATAAAGTTAACATCAGAAGGGTGGTCCTCTTCCTCATGAATGGTCAATGGATACTGCGGCAAATTAGTGAACAGGCAAGAAAATGCCACAAAATGCTAATGCCACTGTAAAGCAGCAGGAAACATGAGTTTCACTCCACTGGCTGAAACTCATGTTTCCTGCTGCTTTACAGTGTTGCTTCACTCTGTTCCCCCATAAAAATGCACCTCTCCTTTAATCTGCTGCTGTAGGCATTTATAAACCTGTTTCATACTGGCAGCTTGCCTCAAACATGCTAATCAGGGGTGACCCAAAAACTTGAACGAATCGCCTGCCAGCTCCTCTGGGAGGCTGCTACTCTGCACCACCCATCTGTTTACTACTTGGAGACCAAAATTGCCCCCATTCAAAATAGCTGAAGCTTATGTACAATGAGAACAATAACGGACCTTGGCACCTGAAAATCTGTGATCCCATGACGATGGTGGAGTAGGGCTTCTCCTTCAGTAGCCATTTAAACACCTGGGGGGGGGAAATTCGGTTGCTTTGTGCCTCCCATTAGCGCCCTAAAAGGGTGCTAACGGTGCACAAAGCAACTAGTGCCCGGGCGCGTCGCTGCCAACGCCTCCCGCGAAATTCAGTTGGAGGTTAGCGGCGGCAGTAACTGTTAGCGCCCCGTGGCGCTACTCTGCCAGCGATGACGTCATCGCCGTGCGCAGCACCCCACTCGCGCCCAGGCCGCGATCTTCGGTAGCGCCCCCTGACTTACCGCTGGACGCTATGTCCGACGGGGTTAAGGGGGCCTACCTGTGGCCGGGGCGGCGCTATTTAAAGGCGAGGTGCCGGGCGGCCATTTTTGTTGCTGGCCACCTGCAAGCACCTGCCTCCGCTGGCGTCCTCGGCCTCCTGACCCGCCCCCCCCGCAGAGTGCCAGCTGCACGCCATGAGCCTGGCACTTCTCTTGAGTGCCGGGCTCTTTTGCCGGCACTCCGATCCCCGGTGGCCCAGCTGGGCCCCGGGCTGCGCTGCGCAAGGCCCCTCCCCTTTAAGAAGGGGAGGAAGGCCTGCAATACCGCGGGGCGACGTGCCGCAGCGCATGGCACTGCGGAACGTAGGGTCGCAATATTCCCTCGCAGCGCCCCAAGAGGGAGGCGGGGCACTTCCAGTAGCGCCCCGCTTCTCTCTTGGGGTGCTACCACTCAATTTTGGCCGTGGGGGCACTAATTTTTCCAGGGCGCTAAAAGTAGTGCCCCAGCGAAGTTAGTGCCCCAAAGGGGGCGTGACTCAATTTTTCCCCCCTGATACATTCAGAATTCCCGGGGTCAGGTAAGATGAGTAAATTGGGCAGGTGCTCATACCAGTATTGGTGTAGCTGGGGTGCCCACTAGGTTGGAGTAAAAGACGACTACAGCACTGGAGCCCCATGCTGGCAGGTCCAGCCGAAGAAGCATTCTGTCATCAGCAATTGGCCTTGTTCCAGGAAAGCTGTTCTCCTTACAGCAGTCTATTACTTTGCAAATGGCAGTAGTGAGGAAACAGGCTTTTCAGAATTTTGTGGACCCCATTTCCACCAGCTTGAAAGTAATGTATGTCTCTTTCAATACATTGTGGCACCAGAGCATCAACTGGCCGGATTTCCACTGGATTATGTCATCCTTGAGAGGTCGCACAACACCAGGTTATAGTCCAACAGTTTTATTTGAAATCACAAGCTTTCGGAGCTATCGATTGCTCCTTCCTCAGGAAGGAGCAATCGATAGCTCCGAAAGCTTGTGATTTCAAATAAAACTGTTGGACTATAACCTGGTGTTGTGCGACCTCTCAATTTTGTCCACCCCAGTCCAACACCGGCATCTCCGCATTATGTCATCCTGCCAGCCTTCCTCTTTCTATGACATCAGGTTTAATGGAGCAAATGCAGGAAATAAGCAAATCTATTTCCCTTCCCCAGGAAACCCCAATTTCTGATCCCACTGCCCAATAATGCCCCCACTGTGCTTTAAGATCCGAGAAAATTTGGGGACCTAATCTTTAAAAACTACATTATTTTCCTGATGGTATCTAATGTAGTCAATGTTTCCTTACCAATAATCTGTTGCTGAAAACCTCATCCATGCTTTTGTTACCTTCAGATTCGACTATTCCAATGCTCTCCTGAACGGGTCCTATTTTCCACCCTCCATAAACTTGAGCTCATCCAAAACTCTGCTGTCTGTATTCTAACCCACACCAAGTCCCACTCACACACCCCTGTGCTCGCTGATCTACAATGGCTCCCTGTCCACTAATGCTTCAATTCTCATCCACCCTCCTCCAAACCTACAACACTCCAAGAACTCTACATTCCTCCAGCTCTGAACTCTTGTGCATCTCCATTCCCTTTGCCCCACCATTGGTGGCCAAGCCTTCAGCCGTCTAGGCTCTAAGCTCTGGAATTTCCTCACTAAACCTTTTGTTTCTTCACCTTTCCCTCCTCCTTTAAGACTCTTCTTAAAACCTACCTCTTTGACCAAGCTTATTGTCACCTATCCTAATATCTCCTTCTTTGGCTCAGTGTAAAATTTTGCCTTATTACACTCCTGTAATGCGCCTTGTGACCATGAAATCATTTTTATGATACATTTTGTACTCTTTGTCTATATCTGATGCTTTATTTGTCTTACACAGAGACAAATTTTCAAGACTGAGATCGATAGATTTTTGTTGGATAAGAGTATCAAGGGATATGGATCAAAGGCAGGTAAATTGAATTGAGGTACAGATCAGCCATGATCTAATAGAATGGTGGAAGAGGCTCGAGGGACTGAATGGCCTACTGTTCTTACTATTATTATTATTATTACAAAGATAATTATTCCTCTAATGTAGCCAGCTTGTGTGTTACCCATATAAAGTAATGAATAGGCATAAATAAGTTGAAAGATTTTGAGCAATAAAGGGATCTTATTAAAATAAAAACTTGAGATTTAGGCTAGACAAATTTGAATGCATCAGCTGAATTTCTCTCTATTCCTCTCATAGTTTATGGTATTTTGGTTGAAATTTCATTGGATATTATTTTTAGCACACTGGTTATTGCACTTGTGCAAAATTCTTATACAAGCACATTAGCCTGTCTGCTAAAAATAGTGCTCAATGAAATTTTAACCCCTAAAAGTTTAATGCTTGGAAGTTGTAAATGACCAGTGATTAATTTGTGTTTACTGCTGCCTTGATCCTTATGGAGTGATATCAGTGAGTCTTTGCATGAAATCAAATGCACAATATTAGCCACGTGATTGATCGAAGGGTGTTGTAGGTTTTTTTTTTTGATTGGCACGTTAATAGTAGTTAGTGGGAATAATTTTCAAGTAAATACACAGCTTCTATAAACAAAGAACACAAGTATGCCATGTACCTCACTTTGGCACACATTTATATATAGGTTTCAAAAATACAGAATGTGTGGTAGTAATATTATTTAAAAGATTGTTTACGTACATATAAAATGGCACAAAGTAGCTGCCGGTGTTGTACCCTTTGCATTCACTTCAATTCCTCTACCTGGTGAGTGGTTTCGGTTTGGGCAGTAAATTACAGTATTTTATGAAATATCAAAGGCTCATTACAATACAAAATGGCTACATTGATTTTAATTTAACAAACGTAAGAAATGTGAGTAATTGCAATATTTAAAAAAGATACTAAGCTCACACATAAGCTGACCACAGTTATATAATGCATGGATTCTGATATAGCTGAAGGTTACAGACCTCACATGAATTTCAGATGCTCTCCACCTGCAGTCTGTTCTACCATCTGATTCTTTGTTACCTATGGTAATAGTCAAACCTAAATTATTATGTCGACACAGTATTGCTTTACTCTGAAAACTTTCTTTTCTGGGAAGAGCAAAAGATTAATTATGCTTTGCTCTATGATGTGCATATAGCACAGCAACCATTTTCTTTTAATTAAAAAAAGCTTAGTTTTTGCATCAGAAAATATATAACTCATGAATAATTGTTTCATTAACATTTTGTCACAGTCTTTCAATGGATTTATCAAAGTCAATTTTCCCAAACTCAGTAACAGAGAATAACACAGCAAGCATCAACATCTCAAACATTTGCAGTTGGAAAAGGATGCTCTTTGCTACATAGACACATACATTTGTTTTTTTTATTGTAAACAATATATTTTTGTTCATTTATCCATTGCATTTTTATAACACATAAAAGTGTCAGCTTAAATCAACACTTGCGCTCAAGATATTAAAAATTGAAAGAAAACATGATAATCACAAATAAATCAGACTAATGATGTCAAAATGTAGGCAATAAGCAATTAATTTGCATATTACATTTGTTTAGGATAAATATTGCTGAGTATAAATGACTTCTACATTTTGCCAGGCAGTTTAGCTAAGTAATATTACAGCTACTTTATGTATAAACACTTATATGTTTCAAATAACTATGATATAATTACTAACATAACTATTTGCTTATTTCAATTGGGTGTAATTTATTATTACTCAAACGTATTTTGCACATCAACATTTCTATTTGTATAGATACAAATACAGAAATCTAGTGCATATTTTTAATATTTTCCATAATTTCCATTTATCTAACAAGTGTTTCTAGTATGAAAACTAAACTTGATCAGAAAAATTCTGTCTTATTAATACAGTCTCAGTTGGAAGACTGAAATTCACACTACCACCATCCAAATAGACTCCAAACAATGAAGTGTTAAATGGACTTGTTTAAACGACTATGAACAGGCAAACCTTTACAAAGGTGGGAATTGGAGCTATTAATCTTCTATTTAAATGTACATTGTGTGTGTGGACTGCAAAGCTATGGGCTGAAATGAAAATTACCCTTATTATGCACTTAATGGAAAAGCCCCCAGTAGAAATTAACGGGGGAGGGAAGGGGAATTTTGGCTTTGAATAAAATTGATATGCTAAATACAAAATCTGTATGTAAGTATAGTAAACCATCTTGCAAATAATGACTAAACAAAAGAATATTTATTGTGAAAGCGCAGAGTGCAGAGACAGATTCTCACATTTGCAGCCTGCAATCACTGAAAAAACAGGTGTTGGCCCAGACCAACTCAGTGAACATGAGAGTGCTGGAAAATCACTGGTTAACTCAGAACAAGAATCTGGCTCCATCTGTCAGACTGTGTGCGATGACATCATCAGGTATTCTGCACTTGTTTGCAGCTATTCAGGCTGAGCCGCCCTCAGTCTGGGCCTTGTGTTCCAGCACTCTATACAGGGTCATCGGGCTGGAAAATTACCACATGCTGTCACAGTTAGCTCAGCCAGGGCTTGTTATCGTTGTTTCCAGGGACCTATTCATTCAGTTACTTTACATACTGGGCAGACGCCCTGCCACTGAGACTTGGTCCAGAGTAACTTAAAGGGCCAAACGTTAATGGCCGGTATTGTTAGGAGAATGGCAGTGCAGTACGTGGGAAAAAATGCCCAGACAGCTCCCTGACACCAGCAAAGAAGAGGAAGACTTAGGGGGTATACTGCAAAGATCTTTTATGTAAACATTCATCTACTGACATCGCTAAACAAAACACATCTTTATTGTCAATATTCATAGCCCATAAATTAAAAAGAGCTTCCCTTAGGCGGGAATTAGAAAGAGGTAGAAGTATGTGCAGTAGCTGTGATTTGAGTAAATATACTCTGGTGAAGTATGATCTTTATCAGCAGTTTTAATGCTTCATGTTTTAACTGTTTCAAGGCCACAAAGATCAAACACAGTATTGCATATGCCAACCAGAATGTCCAAATATAGTTTTGATATGTTCTACTGCAAATGAAAGACTGATATGACTGTAAGGTTTAATAAAATAAATATTTAAGTAACAGAAGTTTTGTAACTGTTACAAATTTGGTTTATTCTTACAATTCATTTTTGTTTCATTTCCTTTTACGTTCTAATGCTTAATGTCACTGCATATTTTTGCAGGGTTTTTTTAGACTCCTGACTATTGACTATCATCTCTCCTGTACAATTAGGATTGATTTACTCTCGAGTTTTATCACATTCCTTCTGAAGTAGTGGCATAGACTCAGTAAATTTCAATAATTCCGCCTAATAGCTCAGCCAACATTGAGGACTCACTGATTGAGGAATAGTATGTGTGAATCTATATCCTACTCTATTCATTCTTCCATTTGGGATAATGTATTCATTGTGGTTTTTTATATTAGTTAGTCATGGTATCTCATGACTTGTCATGTCACCACTCATCCATTTCTCCCAGGAGGTCTATGCATCATGATCTCAATCCCTTCTAACTACCCCACTGACAATAGCTTCTACCTGATCTAAGCTGTAAGTTTTTCCCTCTCCAGATAATTTTCCCTACTGTAGCACACTTGCAGTCCTACAACAAGGGAAATAAAAATATGTTCCATGGAACTATAAAAGTTTACTGCACAGAAGGAGGCCATTTAGTCCATTGTGTTGGGGCCAGCTCTTTTGCTAGAGCAATCCAAAACTAATCCCATTGTCCTGCTCTCTCTCCATAGCCCAGTATCTTCTTCTACTTCAAATACTTATCCAATTTTCCTTTATAAGATGCAATCATCTTTGTCTCTCTGTGGGAATGCATTCCATGATGCAACAACCCTCTCTGTGAAGACATTTCTCCAACATCTCTCCTTATTCTCTTAGTGATCATTTTAAATTGATGATCCCTCATCACTGACTCTCCCACCAGAGGATATAGTCTTTCTCTATTCAGTTGATCAAATTTCTTCAAAATTTTAAAAACCTCTATTAAATTTCCTCTCTGTCTTCTCTGCTGCAGTGGGAACAGTCCCAGTATCTCAAGTCTCTCCTCAGACCTATAATTTCCCATACCTGCATCATCCTGCGGATTTACGCTGTATGCTGCCTATGGCTTTAATGCACTTTTTAAAAACTGCACACAGTATTCCAACTGTGGCCTAAACAATGTCCTGTATGCATTTATAATCTCTTCATTACACTTATACTCTATGCCGCTATTTCTAAAATCCAAAATTTTATTGGCCTTTTTATGGCTTTATCTACCGGCACTTGCACTTTCAGGGAATTTGAACCCCAGGTCTCTCAGTTTATCCACACCCTTCAGTGTCTTTTCAGTGGGTGCACAGTTTCATTCCTTGTTTTTTTTCTCCCAAAATGCATTACGTCATACATATCCACATTAAATTACATCTTCCACCTCTTTGAGCTTTCCACAAAGCTATTTATGTCTTCCTGAAGTTTTTTACAGTCCTTCTCACTGGTTTCCAAACCTTCTATTTTTGTTTCCAGTAAATTCTGAGATTATGTTGCTTGTCCCCCAGTTCAAATCACCTATATATACCAAGAGCAACTATGGACCCAGGACTTACCCCTGGAGTACATAACTTCCAGCCCTTCTCAAGACTGAGCATCCCCCATTTACACTAACTCTTTGGCCGAGATTTTTCGGGGGGTCAGCGAGCGCAATTGGTGGTGGGTTAGGTGGGAAAGTTTTTTTTTCCCCAGCGGGTTAGGTCCCCGCTGTGAACCTGCCGCCACGCGCCTTACCCCGATGTCGGGTCTGTCAGTGCTGAACAGATCTGACACGCAGCGGCAAGGTCGGGACCCGCCACCGATGTCGCCCACCCCGGACCCACTGAGGTCAGCAAAATCGCGGCCCTTGTTTCCTGCCCATTAACCAACTTTCTATCCATGCTGCTACATTTCCTCTTATACCATATGCTGGCATCTTTCTAACAAGCCTCTTGTGAGACACCTTATCAAGCACGTTCTGAAAATCGATATAAACCACATCTACTGCATTCCCTATATCTAACCAGTCACTTCTTCAAATATTGCTATTAAATTTGTCGAAAATGACTTGCCTTTAATAAATCTGTGCTGGCTGTCCATGATGAACCCATGTATTTCAAAATGCTCACTACTTTTATCTCAAACTATGGATTCTAAAGTTTGCCAACAATTGAGGTCAGACTGGCTGAGCTACGGTTAACTGATTTATTCTTCTCTCCCCTCTTAAATAAGGCTGGTACATCAGCTACTCTCCAGCCCCATTGCACACTTTAAATACTTAAGGAGGACTGAAAAACTGAACCTCTATTAAATCCTCTCTGACTTTGTTCAACAGCCTAGGATGCGGGTCATCAGGGTCCAGTGACTTATTCACTTGGAGTTCTGATATTTTTTTCAGACCCAGTTTCTGCTCTACAGTTATCTCTAACAATTGTTCCATACCCTCCTCTAGTACACCTATGTTCTGACTTCCACCATCCTAGTATCATAACAATGATAGTACCAGGTGCATTTAGACTCTCAGAATCACAACTCAAAGCCTATGTATTAAGATGAATATTCAATGTATATTTGTATTAGCTGGGATTTTTATTTTGAAAATTATTCACTTTTTGGCTCGTAGGATTTATCTTAAGTCACCTAAGATAACCTCTCATTCACCCAAGACCTGTTATTTGACCCTTAAACAGAGGAAATTAATCCTATATCTGAACATCTCACTTGTGCAGTGTGGACATTTACCTTCTACTCTCATTGTACCAATGCACATTTCTTGTTACTGAGGGCTAAATAAAGATTTTACATTGTTAAATTTAGTACATGACCATTACCTTGAAAACATTCAGGAACAAAACAAAGAGAAATCCTGTTGTCATTAAAAAAACTGGTCTGCAGTTGGACAGCGATAATATTCAGAAATATATTCAGCTAATAAGCTTAGAGATTTATGTCTTAAGTGTCTGTAAGCTAATATAGGAGAGTGAAATTTCCCAGCTATAATTCCCGTTTCACTAGTACCAATTTGACCTAAATAGTCAAGGAAAGGAAGTACAATTACAAAAATGACCAAGGAACATTATAAATAGAATAAATAATGAAAAGAAGTATAATATACACAAGCTATAACTTTCTCCCATTATACAATTAAATAAATCCTAGTATAATTTCTTGTTGAATCACAAGGTTTGATTGATGAAACCTGCTATCCATTGCTCTCCGTCATGACAACCCCTAGCAGCAAAAAAGAAAAATGAAAAACAGTAAGAAACCCTAAAATTTGCATACAAGTTCTCCTCCAAGTCACACACCATCCCGACTTGGACATATATCGCCGTTCCTTCATGGTCATAGGATTATAACCCTGGAACTCCCTCCCTAACAGCACTGTGGGACTACCTTCACCACATAGACTACAACGGTTCAAGAAGAAGGCTCAACACCACCTTCTCAAAGGCAACTATGGATGGGCAATAAATGCGAGCCTTGCTAGCGACGCCCATGTCCCAAGAATGAATAAAAAATATATAATGCTCACTGAAAGATATTCCAAGGCAGCAACACACCTGAGTTGAGATGATGTTAAAAGTCTGTTCAAGTTTCACTCTTGAGGTTTGTGACATCATCTCAGTTTCACCATATGTTACTGCCTTGTTACACACTGCAGGCTATGGGCTATCCTACCTGTGTTAAATATTATGTTGCAAGACTTCTTTGGCTGTAAACACTGCGGCCTAGAAATTAGTCTCGGGCGGTGGTGCAGAATGGGCGGTACCGGATCGGCCGCCCATTATACACAACGCCTGATATTCAGCTCCATTGACAGTGGTGGCACTGAATATCAGGCACTGCGTATAACGGGTGGCCGATTCAATACCGCCCGTTTTGCGCAAGACGAATTTCTAGGCCTGCTTCATTTTAAAGGATTTAATATTTGCTGAAATATAGTCAAAAAGGAAAAACATCTTGACATCACGCTTTCCCAGCAAATGGCAAGCGTATGAGGTGTTATTAATATTTGATGTGGTGCTAATTACATTGAGGTTTAAATCTGCAATTGTTTTGTTCTCCCAATTTTAATTCAGAAATAATAATCAACACAGAAATATTTTTGTCCATGCAATTGAATTAATTATAAAATGTTTAATTATATCATTAGCTACACATAAAACTGCAGCCAAGGTACTCTATTAATAAACAATGTCTAAATACAATACTCTGCATGTTTGTAGGGTTCTCCAGACAAACAATTCAGTTATTTAGTCACGATATCAACTTGACAGGCCCTGCAATTGGCTGCCAAGACGACTAAAGCTAAGACTTTGCATTAGCAGAGTCATAGGTTGGAAAGGGCAACTTGTCATGCCACTTTATTTGTGATAAATTCATGATAATGCATGCTGGAATAGCAACAGTGAGGCCTGTCTCTGTAGGTTCCATTTACTATCTCTCTCTCTCTCGCACACATTCACATACATATCTCTATAGTCTGTTGCTCTTTCTCTAATTTGTTACTTTCACTTCACTGTATGTCCAACACTGATAGTGTATTTGTTTCCCACTTTTCCATTTTAATTCACTTATTGACACTCTCCTGAAGTGTTCACATTCATGCTCATGTTCATGTGTTTTAACTATTCATGTTTTTTAATCATGTCACTGACTGAAAAATGTGCTTCTGGGCAAATATACCTTACATGCAAGGCAGTGCTTTATGAAGGTGTACTTCATAAAGCTACATTTTATATGCAGTGGATACTTGCTGATATGTTGTGGACAATTTATTTGGAAGATGTAACGAAATGCAAGTTGTATTATAGTATTATAATATCAAGAAGAAAATTTAATATTCATAGGGTTAAATTTAAGACTTATTATAAATACATTTGTGGAAATGTAAATATCTTTGTTATGATGCTCCTATTAGTGGACACTGTCAAAGGCGTGGTGACCTTTTCACTGTGATAGTCGATCGATTCTGAAAAGGTTGTGGCAAGAGATCTGTCAGTGGGATATCAAGTTGTGAACCATAAAATATATGATCAAAAATTCTGACAGTTCCAATTCAGTGCAGCAGAGAGAAAGGGCCCCTAAAACGGGTCTTCTAAGTAATGGAGAGCACTGTTTTCCTTCACAGTTTTAGATTAACATGTTGTGTACGGTTCCGTATTATCCAGGATCTTTTAAAAAAGAGATGAAAAAAAACATGGATGCTGGAAATCTGAAATAAAAGCAGGAAGTAATAGAAAAGCATAGTACGTTAGACAGCATCTGAAAGAGAAGAAAAAGGTTTGTAATTCAGTTAGATTTTGATGAAGAGTCCCATCCAAAATATTAACATACGTTTCTCCTTATTCTGAATAGAAACATAGAAAAATAGGAGCAGGAGTCGGCCATTCGGCCCTTCGAGCCTGCTCCATCATTCAATATGATCATAGCTGATCCTCTATCTCAATACCATATTCCCGCTCTCTCCCCATACCCCTTGATGCCTTTTGTGTCTAAAAATCTATCTATCTCCTTCTTAAATATATTCAGTGACTTGGCCTCCACAGCTGTCTGTGGTAGAGAATTCCACAGGTTCACCACCCTCTGAGTGAAGAAATTTCTCCTCATCTCAGTCCTAAATGTCCTACCCTGTATCCTGAGGCTGTGACCCCTTGTTCTAGACCCCCCAGCCAGGGGAAACATCCTCCCTGCATCCAGTCTGTCTAGCCCTGTCAGAATTTTATACGTTTCAATGAGATCCCCTCTCATTCTTCTAAACTCTAGTGAATACAGGCCTAGTCGACCCAATCTCTCCTCATACGACAGTCCTGCCAGCCCAGGAACCAGTCTGGTGAACCTTCACTGCACTCCCTCTATGGCAAGTATATCCTTTCTTAGGTAAGGAGACCAAAACTGCACACAGTACTCCAGGTGTGGTCTCACCAAGGCCCTGTATAACTGTAGTAAGACATCCTTGCTCCTGTACTCAAATCCTCTTGCAATGAAGGCCAACATACCATTTGCCTTCCTAACTGCTTGCTGCACCTGCATGTTTGCTTTTAGTGACTGGTGTACAAGGACACCCAGGCCCCTTTGTACATCAGCATTTCCCAATCTAGCACCATTTAAATAATAATCTATATTTCTGTTTTTCCTACCGAAGTGGATAACTTCACATTTATCCACGTTATACTGCATCTGCCATGTATTTGCCCACTCACTCAACTTGTCTAAATGAATTAACACCTCTGCTAAAATAGCCAAGAGAGCAATTTACGGAAAACATGTTCGCATTCATACAATTGTATCCTAAAATGTAATTTAAGGGCACTAGTAATTAGTAAGCTAAACCTGGCCTGATACATATATCGTCAAGTCTTTGAAAATGACAATAGCATTTTGAAATTAAGGTCGCAGTATCCCAAGCCATTTTTGAAATACAGTATTGATCACAATAAGCAACTTCAGCAAAAGTAATTGCTTAAGTGTTAACGAATAAATCTACAGTCAAAATAGTATTTAAAGAAATATTTGGTGTAATAAAAAAAAGTACATACCCTTAAAAGGCAAAAATCCTCCATGTGCAGTTAAGCAATCATAGTCAACAAATGAGGTAACACACAGTATCAAGCTAAAAGAAAAGGCTTTCACAAATGCAAGAAAATGTGGAAATTCAGTGAACTAGGAGAGCTATAATAATGCAACAAAGGGATATAAAGAAAGAAATACGAAGTGCAAAAAGGAATATAAAAAAACACTTGCAAAGGCTATCAAATCTAACAGCAAAAGTTTTTATCAATATATTAAGAGAAAGAGAGTAGCAAAGGGGAATGTGGGCCCATTAAAAACAGAAGCAGGTGAGACTATAATGGACAGTAAGGAAATGGCTGATGTGCTAAATTAATACTTTTTTATCCGTTTTCACAGTAGAGGAAGAGAACAGAATGCTAGAATCCATTATTAAGGAAATGGTAACAAGGCACTTAGAAAATCATAAAATAATTAGGCAGAGTCAACATGGTTTTATGAAAGGGAAATTGTGTTTAACAAATTGAATAGAGTTTTTTGAAGATGTAACTAGCAGGGTAGATAAAGGGGATCCAGTGGATGTAGTATATTTGGATTTCCACATAAAAGGTTGTTACGCAAGATAAGGGCTCATGGGGTTGGGGTAATATATTAGCATGAATAGAGGATTGGTTAATGGACAGAAAAGAGAGTAGGAATAAACGGGTCATTTTCAGGTTGGCATGCTGTAACTAGTGGGGTGCCGCAAGGATCAGTGCTTGGGCCTCAGCTATTTACAATCTATATTAATGAATTAGATGAAGGGACAGAGTGTAATGTATCCAAGTTTGCTGATGATACCAAGCTAGTGGGAAAGTAAGCTGTGAGGAGGTCACAAAGAGCCTGCAAAGGGATATCAGCAGGTTAAGTGAGTGGGCAATAAGGTGGCAGATGGAGTATAATGTGGGGAAATGCGAGGTTATTCACTTTGGTAGGAAGAAAAGAAAAACAGAATATTTTTTAAATGGTGAGAAACTATTAAATGTTGGAGCTTGGAGAGATTTAGGTGTCTTCGTACAGGAAATACAGAGGCTGCGATTTTGCCAGCGCTCAGAGGGTGGGTTTGGAAGCGGGTCAGAGGGTAAAATCACAAATATTGACGGTGGGGTCCGATCCCGCCATCAACCCGCCTCCGCGCAACTTTCCCAATTGCAGGCTCCCAGACTCCCGATCGGTTCCTCCACCAAGCGGCGGGAGAGGCCTTTAAGGCAGTTAACAACTTGTTAACTGCCTGGATAAGCCTATTTTTACAGCGGTTTTCCATTTTTCCACATTTTCTGGGTGTTCCACGCCGTTCCCAAACCACACCAGCTGATTGTGCCGGGTTCACCAAGTGGCTGCCTTCTTGACAGCTGCAGCTCCAGCATAAAAACGGAGCTCTCAACAAGGCTCACTTACAGATGACAGAACTTTGTTTTCTCAGGTCTTGGAAATCTTTTTGCAGGTCTACTGATCTTGGAAGTGGTGAAGCTGAGATCCATCTCCACTGTGAGTTCCTGGGAAAACCCTCTCCCCACATTGACTGAGCGCTTCATCAACTGAGATATCTACCAGCAGCATGGGAACCATTTATACCCTGTCATTCTGGTCCTCAGATTCGGAGGAAGAGCAGCTGCGGCAGCAGCAGAACCAGGCACAACAGCAGGGGCGCCAACCTCCTGCTCACCCACCTGATGCTGCACTGGGCAGAGGGTGTCAGCACAGGGCTGCACGTCACCGCAGATGATACCACCAACACAGGGTTTACAGGCCGAGGATGACTGAGCAGCAGTGCCAAAGGAGGCTGGGAATTTCACGAGACATAGTCGCTGACATCTGCGCAATGCTGCACCAACACCTGGAGCCCAGAGGATGAAGGGATAATTACTAGTTCTAGCCCCTTTAGGGCTACCCCAGATCAGGCGTATTCACCAGACGTTCACTTTCAACTAAAGTTTGAGGTAGCCGAATCCTAAAGACGCTTAATTGGGTCTAAAGGTCTGGACCATCTCTCCCTAAAGGAAAGGAACAAACTGAAGATGTTACCGTCCTCCAGATAGCACTTTTAATAAGTTTAGCTAGACTGCAACGTTCCGGATATTATGAGGGTCCGGAAAACTCACCCAGAATTCTGCAACTCCTCACCAACGAGCGTACAGAGATTTGAGTTTGCGAGTTTGATACAGAAGTATTATGTGAGACAATTCTAAAAATATATAGATTTATTAAAGAACCGACATGTATTTTACAGTTGGTGATTCAATCGCAACATTAACAGTTCCAAAAAGAGAAAGCTTTTACAATCTTATTATCAGAGATCCTTTTTCTCAAATCTTAACTTCGCTACAGTTTTACAGTTCTTAGTCTTATTCAGGATATCCATCAAAATCAAATACAGTACAGTACCTTGATCCCCGAGGTACAAAGAGTTGTAGACTTACAGAGCCGCCTCTGAAGCCTGAGAATCGCTTTGCCCCTTTATAGCGAATCTATCATCCCATTTGAAAGTTCAATATTTATATCCTTTTTCAGTGGTATTTTCTTTGAAGTTTTCTGCTGATGTAAGCTAATTATCTCTAGTCATTTTTCTGCTGACCCCTGCTATTGTTACAGTCACCTCAGCTGGTAGCAATACAGAATTATGTCTCTACCCCAGGTGTCCCAAGCCCACCATAAAAAACGGTGTAACAGCAGGTGCATCTATTTGATGTCATTTTTACCAAGGCCTTCTGTTTGTATCTTTTTACAAAGTGTAAATTAGAACATCTCAACCAGGGTGATCTATGCAATTCTTAGTCACCTCAGCTGGTTGTAACACAGAATCGTGTCTCTCCTCCGTAGGTGTTCCAAGTTCAACACAAAAACGATGTGACGGCAGGTGCCTCCCTAACTTGATGCCATTCCTACGAAGGCATATGTTTCTTAATTTTATGTGTTTCTTTCCGAAGTGTAATTTAGAACACTTTAACAGGGTGTAGCATTGTCTTCTTTCCAAAGATTCAGACTATCAGGAGCCTCCAACCTTCTGTTTCAATAAGATTATTGATTCAGTGTCAACAACTTATCTTATCTCTATTACCAGAATGCTGTTAACAATACAGCTTCTCCATTGTTAGGTTTTTAGATTTCCAAACCCAGTTTGTCATGTTTTAATAAGGCCAGAATTCTTTCATAGAATGGTATATTTTTCTGAATAGGTTTTATGGCTTATTCCTTCACAATGAGTGGGTGGACACCTCTTGCCAGTGCCTGTCAAAGTCACCACTGCACTCAGTTTTTTTGCTTCAGAGTCCTTCCAGGGCTCATCAGCAGACATCAGTGACATCTCCCAGTCGGCCGCACACACTTGCATCATGCAGGTTACTGATGCCCTCTTTGCAAAGGCGCACAATTACATCCACTTCTCCACGGATCAAGCAAGTGTAACCGTGCGTGCGGTTGGCTTTGCAAATATGGCAGGCTTGCCAAGGGTGCAGGGCGTCATAGACTGCACACATGTGGCCATTAGGGCACCCCATCACAACCCAGCTGTATTTGTCAACCGCAAGGGCTTCCACTCCCTTAACATCCAGATGGTGTGTAACCACAGGAAGGACATTATGCATGTTTGTGCAAAGTACCCTGGCAGTTGCCATGACTCGTTCATCCTGCACCAGTCTAGTGTGCCTCCGCTCTTCAAACCACCAAGACAACTTTCCGGATGGCTACTTGGAGACAAGGGCTATCCCCTGAAGACGTGGCTAATGACGCTGTTGAGGAGGCCATCGAACGACGCTGAGGAGCGCTACAATGTCAGCCACATTTCGACCAGATCCATCATCAAGCAAACCATCGGCTTGCTCAAAATGCAATTCAGATGCCTCGACAGATCAGGTGGAGCCCTACAGTATTCAGCAGCCAGGGTCTCCAGAATCATTGTGATCTGCTGTGTATTGCACAACATCGCACAGCATCGTGGCTTGCAGCTGCCTGTGGAACAAGTGGCTCAGTGCATAGCCTCCTCAGATGAGGAGGAGGAGGAGGAAGAAGACCTTGTGGAGGTGGATAAGCCAGCTCCAGCAGCATGTGAGCACATTGCTGCCCGTGATGCAAGGGATGCACTAATCTTTGCCAGATTCGCTTAGGTAGACGAATCAAACACATGTGGCTGGCACTTTCTTATCACACCATACACAACGTACAAGAACCTGTGCGTTCTATCACTCTCACCACCATCATTACAAATGCAAGTCGCCCTGAGCCCTCAAAGTGCAGCTTCCATTTCCCAGATCACATAGGCCAGAACTTCAACTGTTTGCCATCACTTCTGTTTAATACATGCACAAAAGGATGACAATGCCAAATATTAAAGAAAACAAAAGACAACAGAACAGAACACCCAAGTGACTACCCTTGTGACTAATTGTGCTTTTTCTTCCTCTTACGCATGCTTCTACGTGGTGCTTCCCCTGTGGCTTCAGCAGATGTGGAGGCACCTTGCTCACTTTCATGCTGCTCCTGCTTCAAACACCTTTGGTGGCTGTCCTCTGGGTTTGCGCGCCTGTGAGGGCTCAGCAACAGTCTGCTCCTCCTGCAGCTGTGCAGGGGCTGGGACGCCCATCTCAGTTGGGTGAGGACTCTGGTGGGGCTCTGACCGAGGGCTACGCAGTGGCATGGTCATGTGAGCGCTTGGAGAGGAGCCCACACTTCCTTGTTGCCTGCCACCAACATCCCTCTCATGGGTCAGCCCCACTTCAGTGCTAGCAAGTGGCTGGACAGCACCTTGCTGCACATCAGTGGGGCCATGAGGACCCGTATCTGCACTGGCAGTCCTCCTCAAAAGGACTTCCATGAAGCTCTGGTTTCTCTGCTCAATAACTGCCTATCGCTCCTCCAGAGATGTCAATCTATTCTGAACATTCACCATGTTTTCCAGACTCTGGCGACTTATTTCCTCCATGACCATAGCCATCCTTTCCTCTACCGTAGCCATCCTTTCGACGGAGGTAGCCATCCTTTCCACGGAGGTTGCCATCCTTTCCACAGAGGTAGCCATCCTTTCCACGGAGGTTGCCATCCTTTCCACAGAGGTAGCCATCCTTTCCACGGAGGTAACCATCCTTTCCATGGAGGTAGCCATCCTTTCCACGGAGGTAGCCATCCTTTCCATGGAGGTTGCCATCCTATCCGTGTTGGTGCGTTCATGCGCCATTGCCTCCACAAAGGCACTGCTCATGTTAGACATGGACTCCTCCATCCTCTCCACACTCGCAGTAACCCTGGATGCAAAACCTGCCAGAAACTCCTGCATCTGTTCCTGGAGTTCAATCACCGCTCTCTTTCTGGTTGGACCTGGTGGCACAGGGTCCACATGCAGCTGAGCAGAGCTTGGAGCGCCCTGCGGCCTCCGACGAGGACTCTCCACTGCTGTCACTGTCTCCACCATCTACTGATGCTCACTTGTGAGCTGTGATACACCAGGTGACAACACTACTCTATCTCGCGAAGGTCCCACTGAGGTGTGAGTGTCTGCGCTGGTGCTGGATGTGCTTAATTCTGCTGACTCTGCACCCTCAGAGGTTGCAGGTTCCTCTGAGGAGTCTGGAAGCTCAGGCTCTTCCTCCTGGACAGTGGGGAGGAGAGCTGTCAATGGTCCTGTAGGGGAGTAAAGGCATGAGTTAGACATGCGATATTAACGTAGCATGCACATCCAACTGTGCAGATGATCATAAGTCAATCTGTTTGAGCATCAGATGCCATATCAGTCACTCATGCAATGTAAATGAGAGAGATGCAAATCTATTCTGTCACCAGCTTGCTCTGCTGCGCCCGTCAGTCCGTCCCCCACTTCCAGATCCTCAGCACCTCCAATGATTTAGAGTGCTGCCTCCTCAGCATTGGTCAGATTGGAAATGGAAGGTGGCCCTCCTCCTATCATAGCCCTCTCCCTCTTATTGTGGGCTCTCTTTTCCTGCAATGAGGGACAGAAGTGGAGTTTGAGTGAGAATGATGGAGTGAGTGTAGAGAATCCATAGCATAGATGCTTAGAAGGAGACAAAGATGGAGTGAGGTGCCAATACCAAGGCCCTCCCTGTGCGTTGTTAGTTGTTGGCATTGCATAACAGTGGTAGTGAGTGTGAGGGCAGCATAGTCGAATAGTGAAGTGATTCTGTACATAGAGAGAGAGGGAAGGTTAAGGGTGTAAGGGATGTAAGGGTAAAGTGGGATGTGCAGGAGTAGGTTGAAAATGCAGATTGGGGTGATGAGAGGAGATGGGGAGCAGATTGATGGCAAGTGTGATGTTATACTCACTTTTCCTGAGCGTACCAGGTCATTAAACCTTTTCCTGCACTGCACCCAGGATCGAGTGCACAACGATCTGGAGTTGACCTCCTGAGCAATTTGCAGCCAGGCTGCTTTGCTTTGCTGTGGAGGCTTCCTCCGTCCAGAGGATAGGAAGAGTACCTCCTTGCGCCCTCTGACTCCCTCCACAATAGCATGGAGGGAGTCATCATCAAAACGGGGTGAGGCCTTGGCCCTTGAAGCAGTCATGGCAAGCAGTTGGTAGCACGAAATCCAGCATCAAATAATGAGAGAATGAAACAAGGCTGCATGGGCCCCTTAAATGCATCTGGCTGACAGACATCAGCAGAGACGAGCAGCAGACCCAAAACCATTAATTGGCCAAGGTAGCGCGCACACAGGGACTCAATAGCCCAATTAGGGCAAAATTTCAATTTTTGACTGGCTGAAAGCGGCAGCGGGACTGGAATCCGCCGACCACCTGACCCGCACCCAACCCGCCACCAATGAGAAAATCGCGGCCAGAGAGTTAGCATACAGGTACAGCAAGCAATTAGGAAGGCAAATGGCATGTTGCCCTTTATTGCAAGGGGGTTGGAATACAAGAGTAAGGAAGTTTTACTACAATTATACAGGGTTTTGGTGAGACCACACCTGGAGTATTGTGCACAGTTTTGGTCCCCTTATCTGAGAACGGATCTACTTGCCTTAGAGGTGGCACAACAAAGGTTCACTAGATTGATCCCTGGGATGAGAGTGTTGTCCTATGAGGAGAGATTGAGTAGATTGGGCCTATACTCTCTGTAGTTTAGAAGAATGGGAGGTGATTTCATTGAAACAAATAAGATTCTGAGGGGGATTGACAGGGTAGATGCTGAGAGATTGTTTCTCCTGGCTGAAGAGTCTAGGACTAGGAGGCATAGGGCTGGATTTTCATTGACCCGTGGAGGCGGGTTTGGAGGCGTGTGGGGGGTTAAAATTGCGAAAACTGGCGGGCGGGCACAAGCCCGCCTCCACGCAATTTTCATTAAATCGTGTCTGCTGGTCCCAACTCCGTCCCGCCTCTAAAAGGCGGGATAGGCTGTTAAGGCCCTTAACAAGCACTAAATTGCCTCTATAATGCCATTTTGAAAGGCCTTTGTGATTTTAACCCTTTTTCTACGTGAAGCATGCCTGTTCTGAACCACGAATGTGAAACCTGGCTGGCTGGCTGACATATCTGGGAGTGGTGGTGGATGGATGACATATCTGGGAGTGGTGGTGCAAAAATATCTGGGAGCAGACTTAGGGCTGCTGCTGCTCATTTTGCATCCAGGTCCTCTCACAGCAAAGGCCAGGCAGTCTTTGCAGACCTTCAATGCAGAAGCAATGATGACATCATCAGAGGCGACTTTCAGACTGAAAACACTAATTGGGTCATGGGTTCCCACATGCTGGAACTCAATTGCCCAATTAGGTGAAAATTGCATCAATCTCCCACATCCAATTGCAGTCGGGTGAGTAACACGAAAAGTGGATGACACGACCCCAACCCGCCCCAGTATCAAAATCCAGCCCATAGTCTCAGGATGAGGGGTCGACCATTTAAGACTGAGATGAGGAGGAATTTCTTCACTCAGAGGGTTGAGAATCTTTGGAATTCTCTATGCCAAAAGGCTGTTGATGTGGGTCAATTGAAATTTGCAGGAATGAGATCGATAGATTTTTATTGTTCAGGAATCAAGGGATATGAAGCAAAGGCGGGTAAATGGAATTGAGGTATAGAGCAGCCATGATCTAATGGATTCGTAGAACAGGCTCAAGGGGCTGAATGGCCTACTCCTGTTCCTATGTACCTCTGTCTCTGTATTAAGCCCATTTTTATATTTTTCAAGTGTTAAAAAGCAAATTTGGCTAAACTAAAGTTAATGATTGATCTTGAAATTATACTGTGTGACTATTAGCGTATGAATGTGTAATGCATTAAATTACATTTTAACAGAGGGTTTAAACTATTTGCTTTAAATTTTATTTTAAATGTTTAACACTTCCATTAGAATAGCAGAAAGGAATGTCAAACAAACACATTAAATGTTCATATGCTAATATTCACACAGTAATTTTGAGGTAATTGTTTTTCTTATTTCTCTATATGCAGCCTAATGAACATTATTGCACTGAATGCTAGAGAATCAGATCAAATATTTGTTTATTCCCTTAAATTAAGTAGAGTTGAAATCATTCTGTTATCTCTGTGGGCAGTTCTAAGTACCTATGGGAAGGACTGTTTCAGCAGAGATAAATAGTGTGTTACTGTAAACAATCTTTTAAAATTGTTTTTGGACTTGTAATTGAATATGTTAGTGCTGAATTTGATTCATAATATTAAGATTGTTAGGTTGTGCTTTTTCAATAACAAGTTCTGTATTAAGATTTAATCAAAATGAAAACGTCAGATATTAATTACTATCTAAAAGCATATCTTTATTATCCTCTACTTTTATGTACATAACAATCCTTACTCCTCTTACATTATTCTATTAGCATGGATTGATAAATCTATACAAAAACCTGAGTGCACTGCACATTTATTGGGGTAGAAATTTGTGTTGGGCAGTACCGCAAAACAGGCGCTAGCCAATCAGCAGCTCGTTTCAGACGGCGTGTAAAATGGGCTACCGATTCGCTATCGCCCGTTTGCCGCTACCGCCCAAGGTGAATTTCCACCCCATTCAGTATGAGGACATTCAATCATATTTGCACTATTCTCGTAAATAATTGTTATGGTAAAATTCTAAGACTTGAACAATATGAAATGCATAGCTGGAACTGTGAGAGTTATATCATGAATGTAGCAGAAATGAGCAAGACTCCTTTTGTTCACTGAAGCTCACCATGCTTCATTTAAAATTTATCATGTAATACCACATATACAGTGCACTAACTAGCCTCTGCACTTCAATTAAAATAAATGAGGCTTTTACCAATGATGACATTATAACAGAATAAGAGAAATGAAGACATTAAATCAATATTTTTAATGTATGGCCTACCCCCTACCAACTAATGCTGCAACAGCTGTTTTGGCTGTAACCCCTTTAAAACAGATTACTGGCAGTTTATCACATTCTTTGGCCGCATAACTCCCTGGAGATAAATAACCGCAAGGTCAAAGGTTAAAGGTCTAAAGTCAGAGGATTTGGAATCTTTATTGAAAAAATAGAATGAAAGCACTTGTTAACTTGAATTAGATTATGATAATTCCACCAGATGCACAATTTTATTTTCACCTGTGCCTGGATTTTTTAGCTTTGCCATTAATCTGCACTTTTGGCCAAAAGTGCACCATTCACTTAATTGCTACAATAATGAATGTATTAGGCAAGGATTCTTTGTAGTTCATAATTTCAGAATTGAAAGCTAAATGAATTTGTGATTAAAACGTTTTTTTTTTGGTTATGTAGAGCTTATTGTCGAATATATTTAATGAGCAAATGAGCTGTTTAATCCACGAGGAGCTATCAAATGTTGAAATGCATGGGCTACAATGACCACAAAAACATTACAGAGTTTTACAGTGTAGATTATAAAGTGAAAAACAATATGTAAAACTTATTCAGGCCTAAAAGGTCTATGGTCTGTGATGTTTTCCTTTTGCAACTTTTCCTGTTAGTAGATGCTGTGGGCTTATAATTATCATAATATTCACAAATTTATTGGTCTCACGTAAGTACAAGTTGCCGCTGAGTTTTCATGCCAGCCACTAACAGGTGTGTAGGTGGCATCCCTAAGATGGCAGATTTTAAAACCTGAAGATATGCAACTTGTTTGTCAGATTTTACAATCCTATTAAATTATACTTTTAAAATATGTCACTGTCCTGTTATGAGCACCTTTTGAATATTGTTCTTTTGTTGATATAATTAATACTTTGACTAGTTCCGCCTTCCATTGCCAATGATGTGTATTCAAACCAGCCATGTCATGAATATGTCATTGTATAAAGCTGTGGATGTTACATAATTTACAAAACAACACTGGAATAGACAACATCAGAGAACTTTTAAACTATTCTACAAAGCAAATAATACTTTTAAAAAATTGCAGAGAGAAAGATTCTTTAAAGGTTTTCTCCATAATTTGTGAGAAGAAAATATATTGGCCTACAATTGTTCATTACCTCATAATGCGGAGATGCCGGTGTTGAACTGGGGTGGACAAAAGTGAGAAGTCGCACAACACCAGGTTATAGTCCAACAGCTTTATTTGAAATCACAAGCTTTCGGAGCGCTGCTCCGAAAGCTTGTGATTTCAGATAAAGCTGTTGGACTATAACCTGGTGTTGTGCATTACCTCATAGCTATTGAATGGGTCTAGATATGAGCAACATTATGGGGGTTATTTTGCTGAAAGGGTGAAAACAGTCACTAAATGAGCGTTGTGTTAATAAACGCCTGTTTGAAAGTGTGGATTTAGCACGCAATTTTGGGGCTAATTGATGATTACAATGATTTAAATGTGCCTGCAGGCGCTAAAACGGACGTTTAACACTCAAGTGCTGATTAGGAGCAATTTTCCTGGAGCTGTATATGTAGCCTCCATGTAACCACTTCCACTGAAGGTGTGGAGCGCGCTGACTGGCAGACAAGCGAATATTGTAGGGTGGCTCCGGCGCCCAGGTTCTGGAACTGGAAGTTCTGGCGGAGGAGGTAGAGAGGAGGAAGGATGTCCTCTACCCGCAGGGGGGAAGGAGGCCACAGAGGCAGCTGATGCGGCGCATGTGGGAGGAGGTCGCCCGGGAGGTGACAGTCGGGAGCCCTGGCCCAGGAAATGGCTTCACTGCCGCAAGAAATTTAACCACCATCTAACTATACACTGACATCACACACCCCACACTATTGCATCCTTCACAGGCACTACGCATACCTCAGACCCATCTCACCACTCTTCAACCATGTGAAGCATCACACATACACACACAAACACACCTGTCAATGCACTCATTCACAATCACCACTCTTTCTCTTCCAGGACAAGATAGCACATAACAGGCGGCAGCAGGACCTGATGGGGGGAGGGGAATCACGACTCCATGAGATCACTCCTCTTGAGGAGGCAGTGCTTAGGAGGGGAGTGGGAGATGCTGTGGCCAGAGGCAGAGCAGGGGGCATATTGCCTAGAGGTACGTGGCCACTCCAGCTTCTTTACAGATGCACCACTATTCATGATCCCTAATCCCCCAAACTATCCTCACTCCCAAGCTCTATATGGTCTCATCACACGCATACTCCTATAGTGGCCACACACACTGCAGGCTCCCAAGAGCAACACCCACCTCAGCCCTCGGAGGAGGTGGAAGATGAGCAAGAGCCACCTCGCCACCACACCACCCGCCCCCACCGCCCCCCCCCCCCCCGCCCCACCCCGGAGAAGGAGGAGGAGAGCGAGGAAGAATGCACTGCATCAATCGCTACCACTGTCACAGGCACCAGCTCAGAGACCGGCACCACGTGTAACTTAGAGGCTAGCTTAGAAGAGAGATCGTCATAGTGGGATGCACCAGGCACTAGTGGGCAGCAGTCACACTGGGTGGAAGGAACACCACAGGTGCCACCTTGCCGGGGTGCAAGGTCGCATACTAGTTCTGCTGTAGAGGAGTCAGATGAGGACCTTGCAGGACCAAGATACAGAAGAAGGCTGATGGATCTGACAAATGAAATGCTTGATGCAATGGACACCTGCCTGAAAGCTTATGAGTTGTGGCTAAGGGGATGGAGGAGTCCGCCTCCACCTTGGTCCGTGGTTTGACGCAGAGCCTGGAACCTATCCTCTGCAGTGTAGAGAGGCTGGTCAATTCCAGCCAGTGACCTGTGGAGCCCGACATCACGCAGCGTCTGATGACTGAGGTCGCAGCTTCCAATGCAGTCATTGCATCTTCCATGGAACGGCAAACTGCTGCAATGGAAGCTCAGGCAGCTGCGATGGTGGCTCTGGGCTCCTCGGTTGAAAGGGGCTTGCAGAGTGTCTCCGATGGCCAGTGATCTGCCCTCCACCAGATCACTGGGCAGGCTGAACAGAGGCCCCGAGGGTGGCGTGGGAATCATGGAGCAGGAACCTACTGGCCTCTCTTGGGATGCCAGCATTGCTGCTCCTTCTCCTGCACTGCACCATTGCCCTTGCCATTGCCTGTCAGCCAGGTGGCCCAGACTGCTGAAGCCCATACTGAGATGGTGCAGTCTGAGGCGGGGCCATCACGGCCCACAGCTGAACTGCCCTCTTCAGATTCTCAGCAGCCATCCACCCCACCTGCTGCTGCCACTGGAGTTGCACTTCATAGAACCACCAGAGTAAGCAAGAGCACTTATAGCATTGTCACTAATGCAGGAGGAATGGAAGGAGGAGATGAGGCCAGGCAGAGCAGCACCAGCTGCTGCAGCAGAGAGGGACAGGAGGGCGAGGAGGACTGGTGAATAGTTTAATATTTGTTAGTTGTGTCATGTTTGCTTTTGCTGCAGATAAAGATTGATTATGGTAATTTGGTAATGGTGGAGTTGGTGTTTTTTTTTATTGTGGCCTTCATGGGGAAGGGGTTGAAAGGATTGAGTGCTGATGATGGACTGTCTGATGGATCCTTAAGTTGTGGTAGGTAAAGCATGCTGCAACAGTGGTCCGGAGTCTGAAGGTGGAGGACATTTCTCAAAAGCGCTCTTCAATTAGATGGCGTCAAGCGTCCCTCCCAGGTGCGGGCCGTCTACCTGGAACCCTCTGATGCTCCCCCTGGTCCCCCTCCTCTTCCTCCTCTTTCTCTTCCTCTTCCTCCTCCTCAGCTTGACCCTCTGGCACAATTGCTGGTGGTAAGGGCTGGTCTCTCATGATTGCCAGATTGTGGAGCATGTGGCAAGTCATCACGAATCTGGAGACCTTCTCGGCCAAGTCCTACAGGGCACCTCCTGACATCTAAACCGCTGCTTGAAAACCCCAGTGGTCTGCTCAGTGTTATTCCTGGTGGCTGAGTGGCTCTCATTGTACGAGTGCTCAGCTGGTGTCTGGGGCTTTCTCAGAGGAGTCATGAGCTATGACATCAGAGGGTATCCCTTGTCACCTAGTAGCCAGCCATGCACATTGCATTGGGGTTTAAAGTTCTGTGGGACGATGACTGTCTCATTATAAACGCATCGCGGCAGCTCCCTGCAGAGCAGGCGTTCACATGCACGGTGCGCTGCCGGCGGTCGTACGAGTTGAACTTTGAGGGAATGGAATCCCTTCCTGTTCCTGAACTCATCAGAGTTTAAATGAGGGGTTCGCATGGCCACATGTTTGCAGTCAATGGCTCCCTGGACCATGGGGAATCCCGCAATCCTGTCGAATTCTAGAGCTCTCTGACTCTGGTCTTCTCTGCCTATAGGGAATGATATATAGTCATTCCTCAGAGCTTATAGAACCAAAGAGACCTCCCTTATGCAGAAGTGCACAGAGGATTGCGATATGTGACTTATATCACCTATGGCAGCCTGGAAGGTTCCAGTGGCAGAAATATTAAATGCTACTGTGACCTTGACTGTCGGAGGCGATGCAGTCCTGACTGTGCTGCGAGGTCTGAGCCTTCATTCCACAAGGCCACAGATCTCTGTGACGACCTCCTTGGTAAAGCGTAGCCTCCTCATACACTCGTCTTGGGTCATGTGAATGTAGGAGTAGTGCTCTCTGAATATCCTGGGTGGATAGGGCCTCATGCTGAGAGTCCACCTCACCCACCTGTCCCTCTCTGCTGCAGTAGCTGGTGCTGCTCTGCCTGGCCTCATCTCCTCCTCCCATTCCTCCTGTAGACCAAGGGGGACCCCTAGCAAGATGCCCATGACCAAGCACTCCCTTTCTCCTGGTGACTCCTACAAGGTGTCGAATAAGGTACAGTAGCACAGCATTCACTCTTTTTAGGTGAAGTCCTGAGAGAATTTCTGGGAAAAATATTGATAGAGTGTTGGTGAATTCTTGACAAAATGTCCCAGAAAATCTCCCGCTATGTTTCAAAAGTCCTCTTCAAACGCAGTGTAGTCAGTCAATCTCCAGCAGCAAGTGAACAGTGAAAGCTGAGCATGGCTTTAAGTAGCGCACAAATTCCTCAGCAATGACTTGTTTACTTCTGTTCAGCTGGTCGCTGTTAGCAGAGGTCATTAATTAAAGTGCTGGCCACCAAAATCCCGTGCAGCCTATTTAATGAGCACTAGCACGCAAATTACTTGTCGATCAACCCCTTAACAATCCGGGCGGCCATTCCTCGCGTGCGCTCAACTACTTTACCAAGATGGCGTCTTGCACTAAACGCGCTTAAGACCCCATCTTGGCCACCTCGGAGGCTCTTTAGCACCTAAAGTATCCAGGGAAAATCGCCCCCGTAGTTTTTGGTGAATATGTTCAGGCTGCATAAACCACCGCTTAAGTAAATGTCTGATTTACATTTTTTTTTAGATTTTATTGTGTTATCTTTCTAGTTTAGTTTAAATTGTGGACTTCAAAAAATGCACTTAATTTGACAATTTTTATTAAAGTGATAAAGTGACTGCCTTCCACCGTCATTCCTCTGTATGTTTGTATTACAGTACTGAGGTGAGTAAGGCTGTAATGGAGTTAAATATGAAGAACCACCAGCCTGTTTGAAGGTGAAGTCAACTACAACTACTGGCATCTAGGTCACCGTATTACAGCCCCACCTACCAGCAGCTTTCAATCAATGTCCCTATTATCCAAGGGAGACACCCTCAGGGCTAAGGCAAGCAGCCTGCCCACTGTAGCAGCCTTTGGCACTCCCAAATGGGTGGAAATGATTAAAAATGATTAGCCGACAATTATATGCTCTGAGATAATCAATTCGCTCAATGCACTGTGAGTAGTAGGTTGATCCCTTTTAACAAAGACCTTGACTAGTGGGGAAGTACCTGAGAAACTGGCATGCCGGTATAAGCAGTGTTGTACTCACCGTTGTGTGGAATTGGCCAGCACCATATGGTGCTGCTATGAACTGATTAGCTAGTGGATTAAAAGATCCTTGCATTCGGGATGCTGAGTTTCCAACTGTGAGAGTGATTGACAGACTAAATCATGCACTAGACTTTAGCCATACTTCTCCATTTAATAGAGAGAAGAAAGATAGACAATCTACCCCTTGCAAATACTAATCTCACCACGTCCACCATTTGCCAATAAATAAAAGTAATTTACTTAAGGCTTGAGGTTTGCAAACCTACACATAACACATCAAACACACCATAATTATCAACTTCTTTGAAGCTTTTTTACTTATTAGGGGCCTCATTTTGCATACATTGTAAGCCAATCTACTTAGAAAAAAGGAAGAAATGAAGAAAGACAGAAGTGATAACTATTTTAGTCACAATCCATGTTAAAATGTTCGACATAATTACTTATCCTATTTCTTTTCATAGTGCAATTTTGAGAAAATATTTATAAATTTAAAATGACAGCTGTTAGCTTTCTCTGCCTTTCTCTCATTATATATTTTTATGGATGGAGCATGCTGGATTTGGAGATTTTTAAGCACAAGCCATTTTGGATTAAAAATTTACCATGAAAACTATTGAATAACTAAAATTAAACGGTTATAAATGTTACTTTTTAAGGCAACCTTGTGACTGAAACAATGGATCATAATTAGCAACTCCTACTATTATTTTGGGTTAACAGCACAAAGAGGTCTAGAAACCTTAGCAGATTATTGTATATTCCATCTCTAGTAACATGTAGCATAGATTTCACATTCAGCTGACAAGGCCAGATACATTTCTGGATCTGTGACTGAGGTGTTATTAGAAGAAAAACAATTATTAACTGAGGTGTCTCTCCTGGAACCCCGGGGACCTGCTAACACCTCTGCTTTCTTTTGGCTTAGGCTTCTGTGCTGAATTATTTTATTATTATGTAGCTACAGTCCAGCTCTGTATGTTAGCTGTTTTGATCTGTTTAGCATTACTGTCCCATTCTGTGCCATAATAACCACATTTTGAGAGGTACTTTATTTGTAAAATCTCTTCTTTCTGGCCATCCCGGGCCAAATGTTCTTTTATTAACTGACCAAATACCTGAGAATAGGCAGCTGTGAGACAATCTTACTTCATAAATACACTTGACTACCTCACGGAAAAAAAACCTCTTCAGTTTAAAAGCTCCCATGTGCACAATAAAACAAATTGGTCTGACAAAAGGGCTTCTCACTGCCTGTACTTTATATATGACTAACATGGTCCACTACATAAAAGCAGTCAGTAAAGTAGATTCTGGTGCTTAACCCATTGTCCTCAGTGGCGTTGAAATGCAAATGTAAGGCAGGTTACATGGACTTTTTGTTTTCACTGGGCTTCAGGTTTGTAGAAAGTTAACAATGTGACCAGCGAGATTGAATGGAAAGCTGTTTAAGTGAATTTAAAAAGATCAACATTGTTTGAAAGTGTTAATGAAAATTCAGTTTTGTGATAAATCCCTTCTAAATAAATCAAGCATATTTGTTTGTTGAACTGCATTGTACACAGACAACCAATTATCATTTTTATTTATCATAACTTGACCTCACAAAGCAAACTATAAGAATATTCAGGATTTATCGAGTATATCACAGGTTATACATGGCCTGATTATGTAAAAGGTTAAGAAATGGCAGATGGGTTTTAATGTATAGCAATGATATGGTAAAATTGTGCAAAACATCAAGGGATCCTATTTTAAATAGGCCAATGGGAACTGTGGGATTGGGCTAAATCCAAACTCTTGGGATGCATCAGGTGCCTCCCATTAATGGAGAGACACCAATAAGATTACAGAGAGGGATGGCCAGTCTCAAACAAAACTAAAAAAAACAACTAAAGTAACTAAATTAAATCAAAATTGTATAACATGAAAGGATGCAAGTTTAAGACTCCACCCCCAGATGCTGAAAAGGAAAAGGATTTGGGAGTAATCATTGATGGTACCCAGAAAGCATGTGGGTTGTGTGAGACAGTTAACAATAATGCATATTGGGTACTAGGATGCATCTGAAGGCCACTGGACTACAGGCCAGAAGTTATATTGACATTGTACAGACCAATGATTAGACAAGTTCTGGAATATGTCACACAATTTTAGTCAGCCAACCTAAAAAAAAATTGGTGCATTAGAAATGGTTCAGAGAAAAACAAACAAGATTAATCAAGGCTTTCGGGGACTAAAAAGGCTCAAGCAACTAAATGTATTTTTACTAGAGAAAAGAAGACTGAGGAAAGCAGGGTGAAAGTCTTTAAAATAAGGATAGGTATAGATAAGATTGAAATAGGCAATCTGTTTAACTTGCACAATGACCATAAGCCCAAAGAACACAAGTACAATATTCACAAGCCTCAAGCAAAGTTGAGATTACAGAAATCTTTTTACTCCCACCGAATAGTGGACGTATGGAATAGACTTCCGGAGACGTAACTGATTCAGTGTTTATTAAGACTTTTAAAAGGGAACTGGATTGATATCTATTGAGAAGAGGATTGAGTGTTATAGAGAATAAATAACACTGCTTGACTTATTCGCACCACCACCTTCTGAAAGGCAACTAGGGATGGGCAATAAATGCCGTCTTTGGCAGAGATGCCCACATCCCGAAGAATGATTTTTAAAAATGTTAAAAACTATTTTCAGTCATGTACAAAAGCTACATGTGGCTGTTCCAATCAATTTTTTTTTATTATTTCACCAAAGGTTAAAAAAATATCTTGTTTTAAAATACTAGGGGCAAAATATTATCATTCATAGTGCAAGCTTGCAATCTGTGCCTGCACTATATGCTAATATTATACACGTATTGAAGGGAATATGTAACCCCATTTGATTTGCCTATAGTCAATTTTGGGCTAACTGTTACAATATGGCCTGATCTTCATAAGGATTCAACCAAAAGGGAAATATTTTCAAATGCTAAACAAAATAAAATTTATCAGCTCAATGTACTCCTGTCCACATTGAGTCAGTTTAATAAATTGTTAAAAAAAGGAGATTGCCTTCTTTACAGAAAACAAGGGAGAAAGGGATAGCCTTACAATGCTATTGGACACAAAGGTAGGAAAAATGGAAATAATTAGATCAAAACTATAGAGTGAAGGCTGTGGCCATACAAGGCCCTACAATTTTGAAACAATTACTACTGAAAAAGCACAGTTTGAATAAGAAAGTTGGAGTGAGGATTGAGCTAGTTTTGTACTGATCAAAGGTGAATTAGTGTAAGGGAGGAGAAAATCAGAAAACTGTGGCCAGATGATTGGAACAATATGAAATATCTTCCCAGATATAGGAAGTTAAAGAAGAGGAGAATTTATGGGGAAAAGGTAGATTACTTCTTTAACCGTATAAAACTTGCCAAGTGGGGGAAATGACAAGCAAACCAGAGTGTCTGTCAGAGTGAGATAAAGGAAGCAATCGAACAACGTAATACCGTCAAGTTGTTAAGAGGAATGGCTAGTAATAGAATTTTATATGGTTAATACATATGCCATTTCCTTACTTGCAGATTTTAAATAAAGGAAGGAAGAAGGAAAAATTAGGTCACCGTGTCACAAACCTTGGTCAATTTGATTGACAAGCATAGACCAAGGTGTCAGCCTTGGTTAAGTGGTAGCACTCTTACCTCTGGGTTAGAGGGCCGTGGGTTCAAGCCCCACTCCAGAGACTTGAGCACATAATCCAGGCTGACACTTCAGTTCAGCACTGAAGGCATGTTGCACTGTTGGAGGTGCTGTCTTTCAGATTAGACATTAAACCGTGGTCCCATCTGCCCTCTCATGTAAACATTAAATATCCCATGGCACTATTAAACATGACCACTATTAAAAGAGCAGAGGAATTCTCCTGGTGTCCTGGCCAACATTTATCTCTCAACTAAAATCAGAGGAGTAGAAATTGGAACTCGCCTGAGTTCGACAGCAACAACCGCTGTGCCAAAACTGATACACAAGAGGACCATGCAAAATTGGTCCTCTTGAATCATCAGGACGTGACCAGTGTGCTGTGGGCACCAGTTATGCCCCACAGGGCAGAGCGCCAGTCTTGAAGAGGATGAAGATCGGCTGGCTGAGACACCAGCATCGGGCCTAGGATGAGTCCAGGGGGGTGCGGGGATCAGGATGGGGGTGAGTGGTGGCCGGCAGTGGCCCACAGTTTCAATGTGGAACCAGGGAGGAACACTCCTGCACTTCTGACTCCACATTCAGGTAAGTCATTTTTTTTTTTACTTACCTGTTTGTGGCAGCCTCCAGCACTCCCTTTAAGGACCGCTGGTTTGGCTGCTTTAGGCCCAACCAAACTAACTGCACATTGCTTTAAGCCAGAGAAAAATGACCGCCACTGCAACATGACGCATGCTGCAATCAGTCACGATTCAATATGGGAAAGGGGTTTGAATTCACTGTTAGGACCTGGATTTGTATTGGAAATGGGCCGAACGCTGGTTTCAGCCATGTGTGCTGGATGACCTCTGGAGCGCCCTAACCAATTTGGCAAGCGGTGCGCTCCAAGCGCGAACACGCCACATGCCATATTGGAACTGAGAAATGGACCCTGCGCAATTCTAGTTCTAAACCAGATTATCTGGTAATTTATATTATTGCTGTTTGTGGGACCTTGCTGTACATAAATTGTGTTTCCCTACATTACAACATGACTGCACTCAAAGAAGGTAATTTTGACTTTAGATAGTGTAAAACAAGCGATACCGTTAAACACATCTCCCGGTTTTTGTTTCCATTGACACAAATTCTATCCCGGGGTTACAAATTTAAACTAGCAAGGGTGCTCAAAATGATCACTTTCTGAGCTGGAGGAGTGCTGCAAATCATTGGGCACCAGGTGGTGGGCGCCATGGCCACCGGCGACGTTGACCCCCTTTGGGACAACAATGGAATGTTCATCCCTACTCCTTCTTCTCACATCCCACTTCCCCCTCACCCCACAAGCCTTTCCCACTTTCCAGCCAATCATGCTGTATGCATGCCTTTCTCCCTTCCTGCCCCCCTCCCCTCACCTTAACCCGACTTTCGTGCCTTTATGCTTTCAGATAATCAGCAAGCACCTGAGTAACCTGTCCCTGAGGGCACCGTTGAGAGCGAGGCGGAAGAAGAGGAGGAGGAGGAAGAAGACACCGCGTCTCACCCGCAGGCACCAGCTCAGATACTGGCAGTACGCGTTCTTTAGAGGCTAGTATAGTAGCGGGATCTGCACTGGGTGATGCACCGGGGACGAGGGGGCTGCAGCAAGGCCAGGGGGAAAGGGTAGCTCAGGGGCAGCTCCCCGGAGGGCAGGTTCGTGTGCGCATTCTGCTGCACAGGACTCAGATGAGGACCTCGATGTGGAGGCCTTTAGAAGAAGGGTGATGGGCATGCACACGGAGATCATAGGTGCAATGGTGAGGGTGCCCGAGAGCCTCTCTGCAATGATAAGGAGCGTGGAGGAGTCCGCCTCCAACATTGCACAGAGCTCTGCGCACACCATGGAGCCCATCATTTACAGTCTGCAAAGGATGGTAGACTCCCAGAGATACCGTAGCGACCCAGACCTCATGCCATGTGTGATGGGCGATGTCGCAGCTTCCATTGCAGCACAGGCGGAAGCCACACAACATCTTAGTGCTGTAATGCAGACTATGCTTGTTGCCATCGATTCTCAGACTGCTCTCATGCAGTCTCAGCTTGATGCCACGGAAGCTCTGACTGCTGCCATCATGGCTGGGTCGACCACCGCCCACTGGGGCTTTCATGGTATTGCAGCAGGCCAGCAATCTGTGCTCCAGCAGAATGGTAATGATGCTGATGTGCTGCCCCAGGGAGTGGCAATGGGTCAGTGGAGCAGGAAGCTGCTGTCCTCACTCAGGATGACAGCATTCCTGCTCTCACCACTGCCACTCCGTCACTGCCCCTGGGAATGAGGAAATGGCGGAGAAATTAAATAAATACTTTGTTTCTGTCTTCACGGAGGAAGACACAAAAAACCTCCCAGAAATACGAGAAAACCAAGGGTATGGCGAGAATGAGGAATTAAAAGAAATTATTATTAGTAAAAAAACAGTACTAGCAAAATTAATGGGACTAAAAGTCAATAAATCCTACATCCTAGGGTTTTGAAAGTGGTGGCCATTGGGATAGTGGACGCATTGGTTGTCATCTTCCAAAACTCTATAGATTCTGGAACGGTTCCTGCAGATTGGAGGATAGCAAATGTAACCCCGCTATTTAAGAAAGGAGGGGGAGAGAAAACGGGGAACTACAGACCTGTTAGCCTCACATCAGTAGTTGGGAAAATGCTGGAATCTATTATAAAGGATGCAATAACTGGGCACTTAGAAACTAATAGTAAGATTGGGCAGAGTCAACATGGATTTATGAAAGGGAAATCCTGTTTAACAAACCTATTGGAGTTCTTTGAAGATGTAACTAGTGGAGTAGACAAAGGGAATCCGGTAGATGTGGTGTATTTGGATTTTCAGAAGGCCTTCGATAAGGTCCCACACAAGAGGTTGGTGAACAAAATTAGGGCACATGGAATTGGGGGTAATATACTAGCATGGATTGAGAATTGGTTAACAGACAGAAAACAAAGAGTAGGGATAAACGGGTCTTTTTCAGGATGGTAGGCTGTGACTAGTGGGGTACCTCAAGGATCGGTGCTTGGGCCCCAGCTATTCACAATCTATATCAATGATTTGGATGAGGGGACTAAATGTAACATTTCCAAATTTGCTGATGATACAAAGCTAGGTGTCAGTGTCAGTTGTGAAGAGGATGTGAAGAGGCTTCAAGGGGATCTCGACAGGCTCAGTGAGTGGGCGAGAACATGGCAGATGGAATATAGTGTGGATAAATGTGAAGTTATCCACTTTGGTAGAAAAAACAGAAAGGCAGAGTATTTCCTAAATGGTGAAAGATTGGGAAATGCAGATGCTCAAAGGGTCCTGGGTGTCCTTGTACATGAGTCACTGAAAGTGAATGTGCAGGTGCAACAAGCCATTAGGAAGGCAAATGGTATGCTGGCCTTCATTACAAGAGGATTTGAGTACAGGAGTAAAGAAGTCTTACTCCAATTATATAGGGCCTTGGTGAGACCACACCTGGAGTACTGTGTATAATTTTGGTCTCCTTACCGAAGGAAGGATATACTTGCCATAGAGAGAGTGCAACGAAGGTTCACGAGATTGATTCCTGGGATGGCGGGACTGTCGTATGAGAAGAGATTGAGTAAACTAGGCCTGTATTCTCTTGAATTCAGAAGAATGAGAGGGGATCTCATTGAAGCATACAAAATTATTACAGGGCTTGATAGGGTAGATGCTGGGAGAATGTTTCCCTTGGCTGGGGAGTCTAGAACCAGGGGCCACAGCCTGAGGATAAAGGGTAGGCCATTCAGGACTGAGATGAGAAGAAATTTCTTCGAACAGAGGGTGGTGAATCTTTGGAATTCTCTACCCCAGAGGGCTGTGGAAGCTCAGTCATTGGGTATGTTCAAAACAGAAGTCGATAGATTTCTGACTAGTAAGGGCATCAAGGGATATGGCGATAGGTGAATGGAGTTGAGGCAGAAGATCAGCCATGATCTCATTGAATGGCGGAGCAGGCTCGAAGGGCCGAATGGCCTACTCCTGCTCCTATTTCTTATGTTCTTGTCGCTGCCTGTCATCCAGCCAGCCCAGACTGTTGCCGCCCATACTGAGGTGATGCAGTCTACAGCCGGGCCTTCCAGGCCCAGAGCTGGTTGACGGCATCCTGCAAGGCCATCTGAAGACTCCCGCACAGACACTCAGCAGCCTTCCACCCGCCATGCTGTAGCCACTGGGCCAACACTTCGTAGGAGCACTAGAGTAGGCAAAGACACAGTAATGAGGGGCACTAAGGGATTGCACAAGCGTAAATAGCTAATGGTATTGTTGTAAATATGTGTTCACTGATTATTGATAAATTTATTAATTGGCTTTGGATGATTTTGTGGTGTTTCTCATTTCAGCTGTGCGCATCGATATGGCCTGTGATAGGGATGGAATGATGGGGATGTGGTGAGCAACGGGGATCTGGGGCTTAGTTTATTGGAACCGCAGTCTGATGAGGCAGTCATGGACTGGCCTTCCTGAAGGCTGATTGAATGGCTGCCTCCCTCTTCGCTCCTGTTCCTCCTCCTCCTCCTCTTCCTCATCTTCCTCTTCCTCCTCATCCTCATCCTCCTCCTCCTCTCCCTATTCCTCCTCCTGAGGTGGTCCTGAAATCCCTGGTGGCAAGGGCTGGGCCCTCGTGATGGCCAAGTTGTGGAGCATGCAGCAGACCATGACGAAATGGGACACCCGCTCAGCCGAGTACTGGAGGGCTCCTCCCGAGCGGTCAAGGCAGCGGAATCATTGCTTCAGCTGCCCGATAGTCTGCTCGATGATGTTCCTGGAGGCGGCATGGCTCTCATTATATGAGTGCAGAGCAGGAGTGTTGGGGTTGCGGAGGGGAGTCATGAGCCAGGTAGAGAGCGGATAGCCCTTGTCTCCAACCAGCCAGCTGCAAGCTTGATGTGGTGGCTGGAAGAGTGCTGGCGCACACCAACTACACATTAAGTGAGTGGTAGTCTTTGCGGTTACAGAAGACCTCAGGATTGTTTTGCGGTGCCCGCAAAGCCATGTGGGTGCGGTCAATGGTGCCCTGCACCATGGAAAAGTCCGCATGCATGTTTGTCCTGCTTCTCTCTGGTGATGGGGAAGGAAATGTAGTCCCTTCTCCGACTGTAGAGAGCCTCTGTGACCTCCCGGATGCAGTGATGGACGGCGAACTGCGAGATGTTCGCTACATCTCCTGTTGCAAACTGGAAGGAACCACTGGTGAAGAAATTGAGGGCGACGGTGACCTTGACTGCCACTGAGAAAGTCGTGGTCGACCTGATCTGAGGCTCAAGGTCTGGTTGCAGGAGGTGGCAGAGTTCAGTGACCACATTATGCTGAAGCGGAGTCTTCTAATACACTGCTCCTCGCTTAATTGAAGGTAGGAGAAGTGCTCTCGGAATACCCGCGGAGAGTAAGGCCTCCTGTTGAGAGCCCTGATGGCCCTCCGCCTCCCTCTGGCCACATCTTGCAATCTTTCTCGCTGCCTCCGCTCCCTCCGCAGCAGATCCTGGAGGGCGAGGCCGACTGCCAGTACAGCCCCCATTAATGTAACATAGCACTTTGAAATGTTGTCAGGATAAATGTTGCAAATTTTTAGTAGTCACAACACTCCTGATACTAAAGACCCTTTAAATGACTGAAATAAACTCTTGCACAATCACAAACTGACAAGGAAGCAGTGAAACAGCACTAACCTGACAGCTGTGACTCATCCCTTTAAATAGTGCTCCTGGAGCTGCCATCCGCCTGCTTCAAGCCTCTTCTTCCTGTTGTTGTCGGGGCGAGGCTCTAAGACAGGGGGCGATAACCAATTTGGCAGATCGGGCGCTCAGTGAGCGTTGCACTGATGTCACGATCTGCCTGGCGCTAAAGCCCCAGGCGCTAACTGTTAGCGGCGGCCCTAAGGGCCAACTGGATTTGGCGTGCGGCACTGGATTTATCTCGTCCCGGCGTTACTTCATTAGCGCCCCTGCCAGGTGCTAACGGGAGGCGCTAACCAACTGAATTTCTCTCCCAAAGATTCTAATATTCAATTCTATGAAGAGGTAAATTTAGGACTGATATCAGGAAGTTTTTCTTGACACAAAGGCGGTGACTTTAACTTTTGACAATATGTAAACAGGGCGATATCAGATCGGCCGTCAGTTGTACAATGGAAACGGAAATCAGGAGTGGGGTATACCAAATGACCGATCCAATATCACCCCATTGGCACTATCGTCAAAAGTTAAAAATACCCCCAGAGTGATCAACACTTTTAGGAGAAATTTGCAGCGCTATGGGCAAAGAGCAGGGGAGTGGGATAGCTCTTTGAAAGAGCCAGCACAGACACTATGGGCTGAATGGCCTCCTTCTGTGCCATATGATTCTATGAACACATGGAATGGATTCCCAGATAGACTAATGGAAGTGAAATTAGATGCTGCAATGAGGGGACTTCAGGTTCATTCTGGACAGGTGACTAAGAAAGTCTTCATCATCCATAATTATTTTGTGATCTTGTGAAACCTACACTAAGCAGTAGAAAAAAAAATCTGTTCTCATGCTCAAAGTTCAGTTACTCAAATCAAAAATAATTGTTAGCCTGCAGCTCTGGCTGATATATCATCCCAGTTTTAAATGGTGGAGTTCTTCAATGATTAGTTTACAGGCCTCCCAGCAGCATTTTTATATTGTGCTCAAAGAATCAATAGCTGCTCTGCAAAGGTACACGGGGAATTCAGAGTAGGACTAGTTTACATTCATTTGTAGTGTGTAATGAGACCAGCGTGCACACAAAGCATTGCCTCCAAATTTTCACAAACGTTTGTTCCCACAGAATCACTGAGGACTCTGCGGACCGCACATGCTGCTGGTGAGGAGCCACTGCCTAAATGCACCACTGTGGAATCAGCCTGAGTGTTCTTTTGCTGGCTGTGTAACCTAAGAAGCAGTTCACAAACAGATCTGAGGCCTCGATTTCTTTGGTATATGTCTATGAAACACCCAAACATAGAAGCACCTCAAAAGTGGTGGCATTGGGGCTTCTGACATGTGGTTGCTCTTTAGATTGGATGGTCTAAGGAGGGCCCAGGAGTAACCAAAGAGGACAGCAGCAACCAGAAAGCCCTGACAGCCAGGAATGCAGAAAAAGGCTTCCCAGTGCAAGGCCCTGTCAGGGAGCAGGACTGTCCCGGGTTTGCACCTGGGCCATGCTAATGGCTTGGGACAGCAAAATCAGGTGGATTGAGGCCTTCACAGACACAGTACACTTTATGCATGCTGTGTCTGTCTAGTGCCTGGTGCAGAAGGGAGAGGAACATCAGTCCTAATATTTATAGAGCAATAAAGTAATTCTTGCAGCAAAGAGAACTACTTAATTAAAAGATTTCATAAGCTTGTAAGAAAATACTGCTAATACTGGTAATTTTAAATGCTTTGCAAAACTGCTTACATTTTTCCAGGCTTATTAACATTTATTGATGGCAACACTAAATGGTCTGTTGCTTCATACATTGGAATCTATTACTGATGAATTACCTTGAATATCCTGGGCACTGGACAGAAAATGTGCTTATGGTGAACAATTTACCTTTTATCAAATCTCTTATATAATTCTGCGGATTGTTTAATATTGATGAAATATACATTTTTCTAAAAGATTTCCAGTGGTTCTTACCAGTGACACATTTATAGAAAGGAACCACGGGGCCACAGACACCACGCTGTGGAGTTAATTCTCATGTCGATCTCAGGACTTTTGCAGAAGGATTCAAAACCTAAATAAAAAGCTTAACATAGGTCAGATGCATTTGGTGTGCCCATATATTGGGGTCTCTGATCTATGCTGCCTTTATTGGTTTTAGTGTGGCTCTCACCCAACCAAGAACCTTCTTGGTGTAATAAAATCAGTTTTTTTTTAAATGAGGGGGTTATCAGCAGTGTCATTTGTCACAAGGCTGCATTCAGGTTTCTTTGATTTCACCTGCTGGGAATCTTTTGGTCTCTTTCAAATTGAATGGGTGAGCTAAATGAAAAAGCTGTACTGGGATAAAAGTTCCATGATTCAGCCCAATAATAAAATCAGTGGGTTCTAGTAATCCTCATTATGTGTCACAGAGGTAGTTTTACACAACCACGTTTTATGCTGCAGCTTTTCAGCAACCTTCTCTGCTCTATCCTGGCTTGCAGCCTCTGCAGAAAACAAAATGTACTGTTAGCTTTGGTGTGCTTGAGCAGCATTGTATGTTAACCTGGATTTCTTATGGGGAGGTTGTTTCCCCTGGCTGGAGAGTCTAGAACCAGGGGTCACAGTCTCAGGATAAGGGGCCGATCATTTAAGACTGAGATGAGGAGGAATTTCTTCACTCAGAGGGTTGTGAATCTTTGGAATTCTCTCCCCCAGAGGGTTGTAGATGCTCAGTTATTGAGTATATTTAAGACAGAGATAGATAGATTTTTGGACTCTAGGGGAATCAAGGGATATGGGGATCGGGCGGGAAAGTGGAGCGAAGATCAGCCTTGATTTTATTGAATGGCGGAGCAGGCTTGAGGGATAGTATGGCCTAATCCTGCTCTTATTTCTTATGAGAGTGGTAGCTGGTGAAGAGATTGAAGAATACATAAAAACATTAAACAAGAAAAGATATACAATCTCACAAACACATTGAAGGCACAGAGACTCCCACATCTCCATCCCTAACTGCCAGGCCAGAGTTGAAGCCAATTATTGCCATTGCTTCCTCTTCATGTGCTGCTAAATGCCTAATGTTGGCCGTCACGTTCTCTTTCAGTGGCCTGGTGTTTCCTGGCATTGTGTGTTGTTTTCTCCTGCAGGAGGAATGTATAGTGTTAATTGGTTGTTACAGTCTCCAGATCCATCGGGATTCATGGAATAGATTGTGGTAATAATAAGTGTAAGGGAGCAAGGACCTAGGATGTGATATTTCAATTTTCTAGCATTGATTACAGGATGTAAGACACTTGACATGAGTGCTGCAAAGTGACTTTGCTTCTGGGAGAAGGAACATGGTGCTATGTGATATCCTAAGTGGCAAGGCTTGACTATTGTTCTAGAAAATACCCACGTGCTTCTCTGTGATGCAACATCTGCCTGGTTATTCATCTGAAAACACTCTTACCTTTACTGAGCTAGTGAGGTCATTAAAGTTCTTCCAGCATTGCAAGGAGATCCTTAGGGTTATGGAAATCCCACTCACAGCCATCTCCTTCCACATGGCCTGTGCTTGCTTCTTCACTAGTACTCCAACTATTGCATCCTCCTTTCTCTAACTTGGGCCAGCAGCACTTCCACATCAGTGTCAGAGAAGTTAGATGCTCACCTTCTCCCTTTTTTAGCTCCAGCCATAGCCTCACTGGTTGCCAGGAACACATTGGCATTCCTAGTGCCCTGCACTGCTAGGGTGCAAATAATGTATGACGGTATCCTGCCATTTACACCCTATTGCAATATTTCCACTTATATTTGGCAGACATATTATACGCCCGATGTCACTTCTGGTGGGAAATTCTGGAAGTGGTGTTAGGTGGCGGGAAACTAGAAAAATGGCTTCCCACATGATTTTCCTCCCCCCCACCCCGTTCACCCAGGTTACTCCAGTTTACCAGCATAACAACTTGCATTTATATAACGTCTTTAACATAGTAAAACATCCCAAGGCGCTTCACAGGAGTGATTATCAATCAAAATTCAACACCGAGCCATATAAGGAGATATTAGGACAGGTGACCAAGAGCTTGGTCCAAGGGGTAGGTTTTAAAGAGAGTTTTAAAGGAGGAGAGAGGTAGAGAGACAGAGAAGTTTAGCAAGGGTAGTCCAGAGCTTAGGGCCTAGGCAGTTGAAGGCATGGCCGCCATTGGTGGAGTGCAGAAAATCGGGGATTTCCAAGAGGCCAGAAATAGAGGAGCGCAGATATCTCAGAGGGTTGGAGGACTGGAGGAGGTTACGGAGATAAGGAGAGGTGAAGCCATGGAGGGATCTGAGGAAATTCAGCCCCCAAAAGTCTGTCTCAAAATAAAAGTTAATTTTTCTATTTACTACTGTGTTTTGAGATGTTATTGTGGTTAGTAAAATTTTCAATGAATTTTCATCATTAGTAAAGGAAACTTCAAAACCCAAGCCATAGCAGTAAGAAAGGAATTACATTTACATAGCACATTCTTGGGTCGTCCCAAAACACTTCACAATCAATCAAAATTATTTTTTGAATGCGGTCATTATTATGTAAGAAAAGGTAAGTGTTAAGCACTGTTAGTAAGAGTAAGGGCAGTCATGGTAGTAAGGAAGCATCTGATGAATGGTGATCATAATATAAAGGCTCCTTCCCGAATGCCCCCTCCCCCTCCCTCCTCGATCGCTACCCTTCCCTATCTCCCGATTGACATCTCCCCCGTTCCCGATCACACCCCTCCTGATCACCTCCTCTGCCCTTCCCTGGACCTACGTGGACTGCTACCAGTCCAACTTTGTCCTTATGGAACTGCTATATGTTGTGTCACCAAGCCAAACTGCTACCTGAAACTACCTGCATGTTGCGCAGTCAGTCATTCACATGACATGGTATGTAGGCTGGGCAGTAATATGATTTCCAAATAACAAAAGCATGCGTTTTACCTGTTTTTAAAGAAGAAGGCTGCACACAACTAGAAAAAGAAGCACACAAAAAGAAACTGGACTGGTAGCAGGCCTGCTAACCTCTGAACTGTGAAGGCAGCCTTGTAAATCATAGAATTGAGGCAATAGCAGGTGTAAGTCAGGGAGTGCTTGGTAGATTAGTGGAAGTGAACAAACCAAGTGTTCTCTTTAACTTCTCATTGCTTCCCCTTCAAACTCACTCACTCAGTAACATACAGGCACATCTGCCCAGCAGCAGCGGTAGGTTAGCACACTATCCTTTCACCTCTGGGACCTGAGTTTGATTCAGCCCAAACTGATGGAATGAATATTTTTCTCTGCTGATTCCTGCAAAAGGTTCCTGCAAAAAATAAATTTGGACAATCTTAATCCTTAGCGGACAAAAGAGGGCTTGATTTGCAATTAAATTACAATTTCACTCAGACGGGCAACAGGATGACTGGTATAGGAGTTGGAAATGTTGCACTGGTGTAGTAAGGGGAGCTGTTCTGATATTGGGAATAAGAAACGTTGTTGGAAAAGGGTAGAGAGAACTTTACTGTGCAACTGCTCCTAACCTGAGAGCACTAGTAGTTGACCCTGGGTACGTAAAATGGAAAGGTGGTCCATTCCCCCCCGGGCAAAAATCTCCTCCCTTCATAAACACAATGGTGCAGAAATTCCGATCCCTACAGGTGGGTACGCACTGTGTACTCACCCGTAGGGACATCGGAAATGCCGGTTTCAGGCATGCACTGCGCATGCGCTGGAAACCGGCATTTCCAATCTGTCAAGAAAGCTCTTGACAGATCCTCCGGCTGCCCGGGAAAAGGGCCTCTGCGGGCGGATAGTTCCGCTTTTTGGAGACCCTCCGCCCGCAGAAAACACTTACAATTCTTGCGCCTGGTAAAAGCAGGCGTAAGGCCTGCTTTTACCAAGATAAGAGTTGAAAAAAGTTTTTTTTTTAATTTCCACTGATTTATCATTTAAAAATACTTTAAGGAAAGGTAAGTTTATTTTTAGCCCCATTAAAAACTTTAATTATTTTTTTCAAAAAATAACATTTTTGTTTAAAATACTTAATTTATTGTAATTTCAAGTCATTTTAAAAATGTGATTTTTTTTTTAATTTATTTAAAGTTTTACTATGTTTTGGGGGTGATCTCCATTCATATATTTGACAGGTCTTCCTGTCAAATGTATGAAGGGAGATTCCCTTCTCTGATTGGCTCCCCATGGCCCAGGTGATCCCAGGGACGCTGAGAACCGCCTGCGCCTCTGGGATACGTGGGCCCTGCGCACAGGCAGTTTGGAGAGGCCCAGGAACGGAACTCTGCGCCTCCCGGGAGCCCTCCGGTCCAAGTGCAGATTTTTCCAGATCGCAGCCCTCCGCCCGCGGGAGGCCTGCGATCGGAATTTCTGGGCCATTAATGTATCACCAACCAGAAACAGAAAAGGAAGCATTCTCCACCAGAGATGCCAGGAATTAGAGATCTCCCACCAAATTGAACAATTATAAGATACGTACATTATATTTCTTGCTGTGACCTGACTGACAGGCAGGCATCAGATATTCCAGCAGCATGAGGCAGATTGGCACCAGAGATCATTCATAATAGCACGGGTACCTGTTGGCCCCATGTAAATTAGCTGCCCTCCCACTGAACCCGCAAATTCCAGTAGGGTCAGAGCTAGGGGCCACTAGTAGGCACAGTCTTGGCGTCACTGCCAAGCTCATGGCCCAAGGAGCTTCAGGGCCATTCTATTTATTCTATAGCTGCATAGCTTCTGGCAGAACATTAACACGTTTTTAAATGAATCAGAACATTACATTCTGTTCAGTTGTTCAGTGTTATTTTATACGTGTGAAATAACACTGAATTTTCACTTGTCAAAAATAATGCTGATGGCAGCAAAATGACTGTTACCTAGAGAATAACATTTATTTTATTATATTAATGTTAATGTCAATTTGATGAAGTATTCAAAAGGGGCCAGCAACAAATTTCTCAAAGAGATTTAAATATGAATATGTTTAAAAAGCATTAAATGTGAACAGGGAACTTTTCTGTAATTGCATGCACAGTATAGTTAAACCTGTTCTAATTCTTTTACGGTCCTGTGAAGTTTTAAATGGTGGACTGGGTGATCCGGTGTTATCTATTGTAACAAGTCATTCCATTTAACTACACTGGGCATCTGTGCGCAGTCAAAGTCTGAAATGATCTGACCTGGGTTAGTTCATGAGAAAGGAAATCTGAATAGATCCAAACTAACAATTCAGACCAATTGGGATTTATGACTTCACAGCTCACAACTAGCCATGGAATATGTGCCCTCTCAAAATGTGGGAAAGTATTCTATATCAGTTAGCTTCAATGAGTTAATTTCTTTTTTTCTACCATGCTGGTGGCCTGGGTGGGGTGTTATATGACACCAGTGATCTGTATTTAACTAAGAATGCACAAATGCACTTGTGAAAGAATCTATACTATGCAGTGCTTCACTGCCATCTAGTGGCCGGGACAATAGACATGTCCCATGTGGCCTAATATTTGCTCCAACAACTCCTGGTTCAGTAAGTGATTATTAACTCTACATTTAAACAAGAGATTGAGTTCCAGGTGGTAACATTACGTGGGTGAGAGTTCCACAGAGGGAGAAGTCATGTGTAAAGTTTTGCAGCTTGCACGCTGTTTGGGCTTTTGGAATTGATACAGGATGCCCCAGTAGCTCTGGCACCTTGCTATGAATACAAAGGTGTCTTATGCACTAACAACTCTTGTGGTACTGCCCCAGTCATAATGTTACAAAACATGTTGCTGATGTTGTAGCGAGTGGATTTGGTAATTTAGTAGGCTATCTTCCTTAAGACCACTTAAGATACATGGCTTTGGACTCTGAAATAAAAACAGAAAATGCTGGAAATACTCAGCAGGTCAGGCAGCATCTGTAGAGAGAGAAACAGAGTTAACGTCCCTTCTTCCAATCTCACCCCTTGCCGTGTTTTCACTATCCCCTCTGACCTTCCCCTCTCTGACCCCAAAAGATCAGTCCTCAGCAAAGGCCGAAGCTTCATCCCCTTACACCTCAATGAATTTCAAGCTCGGCACGACGCTGAGCTCTTTTTCTGTCGCCTTCGTCTCTGTGCCCACTTCTTTGACCAGGAATCTTCCTCCCGCACAGCTGACACTTTCTCCCGTTTTCAGAATTCTCGGTCTACCTGGACCCCTCCCTCTGGCCTCTTACTCTTTCTAGATCTTTTCATTGCAAACTGCTGGCATGACATCAGCCGTCTCAATTTCTCTGCTCCCCTCACTCACTCCATTCTCTCAGATCCAACCCCGACATTGTCATTAAACCTGCTGACAAGGGTGGCGCTGTTGTTGTTTGGTGAACCGACCTCTACCTAGCAGAGGCTGAACGCCAACTCTCTGACACCTCCTCCTACCTCCCCCTGGACCATGACCCCACTACCGAACATCAAAGCCATCGATTCCAAGACCTCATCTCCTCTGGAGATCTTCCCTCCATGACCGCCAACCTCATAGTTCCCCAACTCTGCACAGCCCACTTCTACCTCCTTCCCAAGATCCACAAACAAGACTGCCCTGGTAGACCCATCGTTTCAGCCTGTTCTTGCCCCACGGAACTTATCTCTTCCTATCTCAACTCTATTTTTTCTCCCCTTGTCCAGTCTCTTTCCACCTACATCCGTGACTCTTCCAACGCCCTCCACCACTTTAACAGTTTCCAGTTTTCTGGGCCCAACCGTCTCCTTTTCACTATGGACGTCCAATCCCTCTACACTTCCATCCCCCATCAGGATGGCCTGAGGGCGCTCCGCTTCTTCTTTGAACAGAGGCCCAACCAGTCCCCATCCACCACCACCCTCTTCCGCCTGGCTGAACTTGTTCTCACATTGAACAACTTCTCCTTTGACTCCACTCACCTCCACCAAATTAAAGGTGTTGCTATGGGAACGCACATGGGTCCTAGCTATGCCTGCCTTTTCGTGGGATATGTGGACCATTCTTTGTTCCAGTCCTACTCAGGTCCCCTCCCTCACCTCTTTTTCCGGTACATTGATGACTGTATCGGTGCCGTTTCCTGCTCTCACCCTGAACTAGAAAATTTCATTCACTTTGTTTCCCATTTCCACCCTTCCCTTACCTTCACATGGTCCATCTCTGACTCTTCCCTTCCTTTCCTCGACTTCTCTGTCTCCATTTCTGGGGATAGGCTATTGACAAACATTCACTATAAGTCCACTGACTCCCACAGCTACCTGGACTACACTTCCTCCCACCCCACTTCCTGTAAGGACTCTATTCTATTCTCCCAGTTTCTCCGTCTCCACCGTATCTGCTCTGACGATGCCACCTTCCATACTAGTGCTTCCAATATGCCTTCCTTTTTCCTCAACCGAGGATTCCCCTCTACTGTGGTTGACATGGCCCTCGACCGTGTCCGTTCCATTTCCCGCACTTCTGCTCTTACCCCTTCCCTTCCCTCCCAGAACCACGATAGGGTTCCCCTTGTCCTCACCTTTCACCCCACCAACTTCCACATTCAACAGATCATCCTTCGCCATTTCTGCCACCTTCAGCGTGATCTCCCCACCAAATACATCCTCCCCTCCCCTCTTTCAGCATTCCTAACGGACCGCTCCCACCACGACACCCTGGTCCACTCCTCTATCACCCCCAACAACCCTTCCCCTTCCTATGGCACCTTCCCGTGCAAGCACAGGAGATGCAACACCTGCACTTTTACCTCCTCCCTTCCCACTGTCCAGGGCCCCAAACACTCCTTCCAGGTGAAACAGCGATTTACTTGTACTTCTTGTAATTTGGTATACTGTATTCGCTGCTCACGATGTGGTCTCCTCTACATTGGGGAGACCAAACGCAGATTGGGTGATCGCTTTGCGGAACATCTCCGTTCAGTCCGTAAGGGTGACCCCGAGCTTCCGGTCGCCTGTCACTTTAATTCTCCGCTCCACTCCCACTCTGATCTCTCCGTCCTCGGCCTATTACGCTGTTCCAACAAAGCTCAACGTAAGCTCGAGGAACAGCACCTCATCTTTCGATTAGGTACTTTACAGCCTTCTGGACTCAACATCGAGTTCAACAATTTCAGATCATAACCTCGGCCCCTATTTTTTTTCCCCTCTCACATGGCAGCAGTTGATGATTCTGCCATTGCCGTTTACACCTCACTTAGAATCATTTTTTGTTTCTTAACTTGTCCCACTACCATCTCCTTTTGCCTTGCACCATCATCCCTTTTGTCTCTTAATCTCTCCTGCCTTCCATTCTATCATAGACCTTCCCTTTTGTTCTTTCCTCCCCTCCCCCTGCACTTACTTAAAAATTTGTTACATCTCTAACTTTTTCCAGTTCTGACGAAGGGTCATCGACCTGCAATGTTAACTCTGTTTCTCTCTCTACAGATGCCGCCTGACCTGCTGAGTATTTCCAGCATTTTCTGTTTTTATTTCAGATTTCCAGCAACCGCAGTATTTTGCTTTCGGCTTTGGACTCTTCTGAGCCCAGGAACAAGAGACAGGTTTTTCAATTCAACCTGCTGAACAGGGCTATAATATTCCATCACTAAATGTATATAGAATTTATATACACTGAGGTTGCCAAAGGTGCTCAGATTTCTTGAAGATTCCAACTCTTAAGGAGAAGGATAGTGAATTGAGCATATGAATTGATTAGTAAATATACAAAGCATTAGAAATAAACTTTGGAAATTAGAAGCACTAACTAGAACACAACCAGAGCAAGACTAGGAATTAAATTAAATTAAACAACAATGTAACTTTCATAAATAACTGGGGATACTTTCAAAACAAAAAAGGACTGATACAAGAGAGACAGTCTGCACCTAAACCAAATAGGGACAAAGAGATTTGTGGGTAACATTGAAGTAGTAATCAAGTATCATTTAAACTAGGCAGGTGGAGGGCAGGGCTGGGTGAAAACACGATCCTAGACAAAATTGCACATGGGGTCAAAGGTAGTCAGCAAGTGGGTATAGACACAGTGGAGGCAATTAAAATGGAGCGGGGAAATTACTCATTCTCTTCCATTTCGCCCCGAAGGCAGCGGGGTCCTTTTCCAATATGCAGATCTGGCTCTGATCTCATCACTGTGGCCCAACTGTTATTTTTACCTGAGGCTGGAACAGGGGAGCAGCGATGGCTTCTCTGCCAGGCTAAATCTGCCAGGAACAGGAGCCAGAGCCAAAAGAGACCCAGTAAAGAGATTTTTTTTTTAATGTTTCTGCAGGTTTCCTAAAGGGCCCGCAGGAGCAAGAGGGCTTTTTCACTCAAATGCAACAAATCATTCCCCTTCCTTGAAACTCTGGTCTTTATTGTTTATTTGCAGCCTGAATAGTAACTTTCTGTGCAGCACAAGGGAACAATTAAGGTGTTCATTCAACAAGTCAAATGCAAGTCGGAAAAATTGCTTGACATTGTTTTGCCTGAAAGTAGTTTCCATGACTTCTATATATAAATCACGCTAGAAAACTGTTAATTTTTTAAACCTTGATAGATTATTTTAATAAACCTGAGGCGTAAAGAAAAAAGGAAACTTTGCCGTCATTGCCTTGAGGTGACGTTATGAATTTCAGCCTTGTCACTCAGATTCATCTATAACCATGTCATAATATGCTTTTTCTCACCTCTGATAAGGACAGTTCGAACAATGAGAACAGAGCATGCTCAAGTAATGCATTACTCAACCAGTTGTATACATACATCTATTTTCTGTAACAGGTCTCACAATTCATATAGGTGCAAACATGGCACCATGATAAAAAGGGTCATTTAAAAGACTTTACAGATGCTCTGTACTGTGAAGGATTGAATTTTCAGTTGAATGCTTGCACTTTCACATCTTTCTGTCTACTGGAATTTACTTTTCAATGGCACATGGTAATAGGTGATCCTTACTTTGCTGATCATGAACATATGTGTTATTATACCATGCTTCTGACTCATATTGGCACAAGAAACACCAAAATTTGCTATTATGTTGATTGCTTTAATAGAATGTTTGTACATATTTTTAAAAAAAAGCAAACTTAGGACTCCATGCCAAAACACAGTTCACATTTTTAAAAGATTGAAAAAAAAGAAAATAATTTTTATTGCAGCACCTTTTCCCTAAAAACATTTTTTTTTAATTCGTTCATTGGATCTGGGCGTCGCTGGCAAGGCCAGCATTTATTGCCCATCCCTAGTTGCCCTCGAGAAGGTGGTGGTGAGCCGCCTTCTTGAACCGCTGCAGTCCGTGTGGTGATGGTACTCCCACAGTGCTGTTAGGTAGGGAGTTCCAGGATTTTGACCCAACGACGATGAAGGATCGGCGATATACTTCTAAGTCAGGATGGTGTGTGACTTGGAGGGGAACTTGGAGGTGGTGGTGTTCCCATGTACCTGCTGCCCTTGTCATTCTAGGTGGAAGAGGTCGCGGGTTTGGGAGGTGCTGCCGAAGAAGCCTTGGCGAGTTACTGCAGTGCATCTTGTAGATAGTACACACTGCAGCCAAAGTACGCTGGTGGTGGAGGGAGTGAATGTTTAAGGTGGTGGATGGGGTGCCAATCAAGCTGGCTGCTTTGTCCTGGATGGTGTCGAGCTTCTTGAGTGTTGTTGCAGCTGCACTCATCCAGGCAAGTGGAGAGTATTCCATCACACTCCTTACTTGTGCCTTGTAGATGGTGGAAAGGCTTACTTTTATCCACATTATTCCAGCCACCTCATCCGGCAAAGTGATCAGGCAAGTGGCTTATTTAACACATAAAAAATAATTTGCAAGGGAAAGAAAATCACAAACTAACCCATAAATATCCCCACCCAATCTTCTGATTATTCCCAACATGCAAAATCAACAGTCTCTATCCCAGACATTTCATCTCCTGCAAGCAGACAGCACCTCACCTGCCCACAGACCTGTAATTCTACTGAGTTCCTACTCTGTTACAGTTCATGCCAGACAAATGGAACCAAGCAACGGAATGAAAAACGGAATCAGGTGTCAGCCGTGGCTCAGTAGTGGAACTCTAGCCTCTGAGTCAGAAGGTTGTGGGCTCAAGTCCCACTCCAGAGACTTGTAGCACAGAATCTAGGCTTCCACTCCAGTCCAGTACTGAGGTCATTATCACATTGCTGTTTGTTGATCTTCGCTGGGTTCAAATTGGCTGCCACATTTCCTGCATTACAACAGTGACTGTACTTCATTGGCTAAAATGCACTTTGGGATGTCCTGAGGTTGTGAAAGGTGCTATATAAATGTAAGTCTTTATTTTTTTTTCATTCTAAAGAGGAATTGTGCCAGGAATAGTTGAGCCATTAGAGTGACCACCATTAATTGAAGAGAAATCTGGACAATCCCTAATGCCAAGGGTCACATGATTCCCACAGGCCAATCAGATTGCTGGAAAGCAACATGGATTGAATAGGCCTATCAGATGGCCAGAAAGGGCCCAAATTCAATGTAGGTGAAGTACCACAAGGATTCTCCCACTTGGTGGAAGAGCTGTGGAACCCCAGAAAAATAGCATAAACAGCATATACGCTACTTTTCAAGACATTTGGTGGCTCTTCTACCAAAGCTCCTGCATTTTGAGGGTGGGCTTATTATTTATAGGCAGGTGTATTATAATTCAATGCAAATAAGAAAAATATGTCATACAATGTATATCCCTCATTTACACCCTTAGTAATGCTGGACACCAGAACGGCCTATGATTCCCTGGCACCAGCATTGCTAGGACTGATGGGGCGGAGGGTGGGGAGAAAATTCCGAAACTCACAGGCAGATTTTGCAATGCAATCGATCACTGTGTTACCTTCAAGGCTCCTGAGGCCTGTGGCTTGCTGATGCTGTGGCAAAATGTCACAGTGAGATTCACCATCCTTCCTCGGGTGGGTGTCCCCAGACCTGACATGTTGGCTGGCTTAGCATAGGAGCTAGCCAATGTCCTGGCCTTTCTCCTTCCTGCATGCTGCAGTGGTGCATTTAACATTGATTTAAGCTTCTGGAGAGAAGTCGCTCCACCGTTCTTTGTGACTGTGTTGGGCACAAGTTGAACTTCTCCCCCTAGTGTTGAAATTCAAAACTCACCCGGCTGACGCAAGTGAATTTGTAGCTGTTGCCACTCTTGTCACTGTAACTTCGCTGGATTACTTCCAGATCACTGGCTGCAAAGGTGGTGGAAGCCATAGCAATTGCAATGGCTCATCTTCTGGGAAGTGGCCCGGCGTTTCTGGGTCCAATCCGATTCTCCTCCCTTTCTACTGCACTCCTGGACAATTTATGGCAGGAGTGTACTCCAGGCCTTGAGGAAATGTGGTTTCATTACTTTGTTGACATTTTAAATCGATTTTTGGGCTTTGATTTTGCTAGTGATGGCTGACAGGATACAGTAGAGCCTCAATATGGCATGATACCCAGAAAGAGGGTAGTAATGCCTTCTGATTTCAACCATGGATTATTAACAATTCTTCATTTGCTGTTGGTTATAAGGAATTATCATAGTCAATGCCTTTATAATAAAATTCTTCTGTTTGTTGTGTGCACCGCATCTGTGGTCTATGACATGACCATTGTGTCTTTTTTTTTCTCTTCCTCTTAGTTAAATCTCTGTGTTTTTTCTTCTAAATTGGTTACTTTCTACTTTTGTTGCACAGTTGCCATGACAGTTCCTCACCCATTCCACCCTATACCTCTAAACATAAAACCCATCACACAGTATGTTACCAAGTAGGTCAAACACAACCTAAATGCAGAATTATTTAAAAATCTGCAGCAAAATAAAGAGTATTGAGAACTGAAAGTTGTAAAAAAGTCAATAAGAACATAAGAAATAGGAGCAGGAGTAGGCCATTTGGCCCTTCGAGCCTGCTCTGCCATTCAATAAGATCATAGCCAATCTTCTACCTCATCTCCATTTTCCTGCACTATCCCCATATCCCTTGATTCCCTTAATATTCAAAAATCTATTGAACTCTGCCTTGAATATACTCAATGACTGAGCCTCCACAGCCCTTTGGGGTAGAGAATTCCAAAGATTCACCACCCTCTGACTGAAGTAGTTTCTCCTCATCTCAGTCCTAAATAGATAGATTTTTGGACTCTAGGGGAATCAAGGGATATGGAGATCGGGTGGGAAAGTGGAGTTGAGGTCGATGATCAGCCATGATCTTATTGAATGGCGGAGCAGGCTCGAGGGGCCGTATGGCCTACTCCTGCTCTTATTTCTAATGTTCTGATGTAAATGGCTGACCCCTTATTCTGAGACCGTGATCCCTGGTTCTAGACTCCCCAGCCAGGGGAAACATCCACCCTGCATCCACCCTGTCAAACCCTGGAAGAATTTTGTATGTTTCAATGAGATTACCTCTCATTCTTCTAAACTCTAGAGAATATAGGCCTAGTCTACTCAATCTCTCCTCATAGGACAATCCCCCCATCCCAGGAACCAGTCTGGTGAACCTTCGTTGCACTCCCTCTATAGCAAGTATATCCTTCCTTAGGTAAGGAGACCAAAACTGTACACAATACTCCAGGTGTGGTCTCACCAGGGCCCTATATAATTGCAGTAAGATGTCTGTACTCTTATACTCAAATCCTCTTGTAATGAAGGCCAACATACCATTTGCTTTCCTAATTGCTTGCTGTACCTACATGTTAACTTTCAGTGATTCGTGTACAAGGACACCCAGGTCCCTCTGAGCACCAACATTTTCCAATCTCTCACCATTTAAAAAATACTCTGCTTTTCTATTTTTCCTACCAACGTGGGTAACTTCACATTTCTCCACATTATATTCCATTTACCATGTTCTTGCCCACTCACTTAGCCTGTCTATATCCCCTTGAAGCCTCCTTGCATCTTCCTCACAACTTATATTCCCACCCAGCTTTGTATCATCAGCAAACTTGGATATATTACATTTTGGTCCCCTCATCCCAATCATTGATGTAGATTGTGAATAGCTGAGGCCCAAGCACTGATCCTTGCGGTACCCCACTAGTTACAGCCTGCCAACAGATTGCCAATATCCAGGGAAATGACATCCTACCTGAGCTGGCAAGCTTCCAACTCAAAAAAAACAATACAAAAGCAAATATTAATAGTGTATTTTCCAATCATAAATTTTATGACACAGAAGGAGGTGATTCAGCCCTGAAGGAGTTATCCACTTGGTCCCATTTCCGTGCCCTTTCCCCATAACCTTTTATCTTTTTTTCAAATTTTTATCCACTTCTGTTTTAAAAGCTATTATGGGTTCTGTTCCACCACTGTTTCAGGTAGGGAATTCAATGCTCTAACAACACTCTGCATGAAAATCTTCCCCTACAAACTCCCATCGTTCTTTTGATGATGATCTTAAATTTATGCCCTCTAGTTACCAACTTTCTGGCCAGTGGAAATAGTTTATTTTCCAATTTACTTTGCCAAAAACCTCTATTAATGTTAAATACCTCTATCAGAATGTCCTCTTAAACATCTCTGTTTTAATGAAAAGAGCCCAGTTACTCTAGTCTCTCCTCATAACTATAGCCTCTCATCCCTGGTATCATCTTAATAAATATTTTCTGTATCTTCTCCAAGGCCACAACATGCTGCAATTACTGTATTAATGTAACATTACAACAACATCTTGCATTTATATAGCACCATTAACATAGGAAAACGTCCCAAGGCACTTCATAGGAGCGTAAGCAGACAAAAATTGACAACAAGCCAAAGGAGGAGATATTAGGAGGTGACCAAAAGTTTGGTGAAAGAGGTAGGCTTAAAGGAAGGTCTTAAAGGAGAAGAGAGAAGTGGCGAGATGGAGAGGTGAAGGGAGGGAATTCCAGAGCTTAGGGCCTAGATGGCTGAAGGCATGACAGCAATTGTGGGGCAAAGAGAGCAAGAGTCAGAGGAATGCAGAGTTCTTGGAGAGTTGTAGGGTTGGAGAAGTTTACAGAGATAGGAACTAGTGAGGCCATGGAGGGATTTGAAGGTGAGGATGTGAATTTAAAAATTGAGGCATTGGTGGACCGGGAGTTAATGTATGTCAGCGAGCACATGGGTGATGGGTGAGTGGGACTTGGTTAGGATGCAAGGAGCAGAGTTTTGGATGAGCTTAAGTTCATGGAGTTTCTGACGAAAGGTCATCAACCTGAAACGTTAACTCTGTTTCTTTCTCCACAGATGCTGCCTGACCTGCTGAGTATTTCCAGCATTTTCTGTTTTTATTTAAGTTTATGGAGGGTGGAAGATGGGAGGCTGGCCAGGAGAGCATTGTAATAGTTGAGTCTGGAGGTAACAAAAGCATGGATGAGGATTTCAGCAGCAAATGAGGTGAGGCAGGGGTGAAAACGGATAATATTATAGAGGTGGAAGTATGCGGTCTTTGAGATGGAGAGGATATGGGGTCGGAAGCTCAACTCAAGGTCAAATAGGACGGCAAGGTTGCGAACAGTCTGGTTCGGCCTGAGACAGTGGCTGGAGGGGGATGGGGAGAATGGAATCAATGGCTAGGGAATGGAGTTTGTGGCAGGGGCTGAAGACAATGGCTTCGGTCTTCCCAATGTTTTCTCCCTTTTTTTCTGATACTCACTATCCATTTTGGAAATAGGAGCAACTTCCTATCTTTAAGTGTTAGTTTTTCAGCCAATCTAAAACCCAGAAGACAAACAGCGGCATGCTCAATAATTGATGTAGAAATTTGCATTTGGTTAGAAACATTAATAGACATCAGAGAGGGAACCCATAAATGGACAGTGTCATTCTATGGGAATTTCACATAGACTCAAGAAGACAAATTAAAAACTATTTTTGTTCATTGACTTATGTCCATTTGGAATTGAAATGACATCCCCTAAGATATTCCATAATTCATGCACTCCATTTTGAGGCTCTCCCATGTCCTCCACTATTCCTCATCCTAGATACCAGATCTTCATCAATGGTGTGTAACAACTCCTCCCCCATAAAAATGAAGATAAATCAGGCACTAGGCTAGAAAATAATTATTTTAGGCAGGAAGGCATTCTATGGATAAATAGCAATCAATGATAAAAATTACTTATAGACCTACATTCTGTTTTAAGTAGCCTTGTGGATTTGTGCATTCAATTGTTTTTGGACATATGTCAGCGTTTGGATAAAATACATATGACAATGATAAGGTTTGGACTCTCATGACAAACAGCTCTTGCACAAGCTGCAATTTATGTAGCTATTAGTGATAGACCATACAGTCAAAATTGTAAGTAAACATCAGTCAACTGGCCTTCTGCATGGCATTAAATAGCATGGCTTCAAATTTATAATCATATGCACTCGAGTGCAAAAAAAGCCTTACTCTAAATGTAATTTTGTGCAAATGTGCCTCAGTGATTCTGTAGCTACTCTTACCCAGAAAAAAATCATCTACAAATAAAAAATTCAGAGATTATAACTGCCTTGTCACACGGTAGAATGCTGTATCCCAGATCTAAGTAGCAAGCTGTAGCTGCATACAGACATCCAGACCTGTGCGTCTTTAAGTCTCACTTGTGATGTTCAGGACAAGCCTGTTAGCAGTGTTTGTGTGCACTGCGCTTAATGATTGTTATTGTGAAAGAAGAACTGTGATTGAGTCACCAAAAAATCAAACCTGGGATAGATCACAATCAAGCTCTGATGTCCTGTATTCAGAAAGCCAAACTAGTTTTACAGAAACCTACTTTCATTGCTATGAATAGATTATTAGCAGTGTTAGGATTACATAGTGGCAGTGAATGCTCATGACAGCTTTCGCAAACTCTGGACATCTAAATTCATTGGGAGCTGTGGGTATCAAAATATCTGAATTTGAAGCACATCATGAAGATCATTTTGGAAATTTTAAACTTCATTCATACTCGTGTAAATCATAGGCAAATCAAAAATCTGAGTAATGAACTGGCTTAATGATGAACATTGCTCTGGAGACCACCAAATTTCATGGTGTTTCTCCTGTAACTTTGGTGGGAGACCAGCAGGACCCCAAAGAAATGGTGCCATTGGTTGAATTTCAGTTCCCTTCTGTTTTACTGTGCAGGCGCTGGCTTTCAAGAGGAAAAGTAATAAAAGTGATACATTCTACTGAAGTAATTCATGGAAGAAAAGGGCAAAGTATACCCTGAACTGACAGACTCTCACTTGGAATTGGATTTGGCTTTCCCAGCAGATATATTTCTGCACCTGGACAAATTGAATGTGGAATTGCAAAGAAAGGTGAAATTGTTACCGGAACTTATGCATAATGGATTTGCTTAAGCTGTACACAACACAATTAAATAGATGACCTGGTGTACTTCCCATCCATGATTTTTTTTAAATTCATTCCTGGGATGTGGGCGTTGCTGGCAAGGCCAGCATTTATTGCCCATCCCTAATTGACTTGAGAAGGTGGTGGTGAGCCGTGAGGTGAAGGTACTCCCATCGTGCTGTTAGAGAGGGAGTTCCAGGATTCTGACCCAGCGACGATGAAGTAACGGCGATATATTTCCAAGTCAGGATGGTGTGTGACTTGGAGGGGATCTTGGAGGTGGTGGTGTTCCCTTGCGCCTGCTGCCCTTGTCCTTCTAGGTGGTAGAGGTCATGGGTTCGGGAGGTGCTGTGGAAGAAGCCTTGGCGAGTTGCTGCAGTGCATCTTGTAGATGGTACACAATGCAGCCACGGTACGCCGGTGGTGGAGGGAGTGAATGTTTAAGGTGGCGGCTGGGGTGCCAATCAAGCAGGCTGCTTTGTCCTGGTGATGAGCTTCTTGAGTGTTGTTCGAGCAACACTCATCCAGGCAAGTGGAGAGTATTCCATCACACTCCTGACTTGTGCCATGTAGATGGTGGAAAGGCTTTAGGGAGTCAGAGGTGAGTCACTCACCGCAGAATACTCAGCCTCTGACCTGCTCTCGTAGCTACAGTATTTATGTGACTGGTCCAGTTAAGTTTCAGGTCAATGGTAACCCCCAGGATGTGGCTGGTGGGAGATTCGGCAATGATAATGCCATTGAATGTCAAGGGGAGGTGGACAGACTCTCTCTTGTTGGAGATAGTCATTGCCTGGCACCTGTGTGGTGTGAATGTTACTTGCCACTTATCAGCCCAAGCCATAATATTGTCCAGGTCTTGCTGCATATGGGTACAGACTGCTTCATTATCTGAGGTGCTGTGAATGGAATTAAACACTGTGCAATCATCAGTGAACATCCCCACTTCTGACCTTATGATGGAGGGATGGTCATTGATGAACCAGCTGAAGATGGTTGGGCCTAGGACACTGCCCTGAGGAACTCCGGCTGTGATGTCCTGTTGCTGAGATGATTGGCCTCTAACAACCACAACTATCTTCCTTTGTGCTAGGTATGACTCCAGCCAGTGGAGAGTTTTTCCCCTGAGTCCCATTGACTTCAATTTTACTAGGGCTCCTTGATGCCACACTTAGAAACATAGAAACATAGAAGAATAGGAGCAGGAGTAGGCCATTCAGCCCTTCGAGCCTGCTCCGCCATTCAATATGATCATGGCTGATCCTTTATCTCAATACCATATTCCCGATACCCCTTGATGCCTTTTGTGTTTAGATATCTATCTATCTCCTTCTTAAATATATTCAGTGACTTGGCCTCCACAGCTGTCTGTGGTAGAGAATTCCACAGGTTCACCACCCTCTGCGTGAAGAAATTTCTCCTCATCTCAGTCCTAAATGTCCTACGCCGTATCCTGAGGCTGTGACCCCTCGTTCTACACCAGGGGAAACATCCTCCCTGCATCCAGTCTGTCTAGCCCTGTCAGAATTTTATACGTTTCAATGAGATCCCCTCTCATTCTTCTAAACTCTAGTGAATACAGGCCTAGTCGACCCAATCTCTCCTCATACGACAGTCCTGCCATCCCAGGAATCAGTCTGGTGAACCTTCGCTGCACTCCCTCTATGGCAAGTATATCCTTTCTTAGGTAAGGAGACCAAAACTGCACACAGTACTCCAGGTGTGGTCTCACCAAGGCTGTAGTAAGACATCCTTGCTCCTGTACTCAAATCCTCTTGCAATGAAGGCCAACATACCATTTGCCTTCCTAACTGCTTGCTGCACCTGCATGTTTGCTTTCAGTGACTGGTGTACAAGGACACCCAGGTCCCTTTGTACATCAACATTTCCCAATCTATCACCATTTAAATAATACTCTGCCTTTCTGTTTTTCCTACCGAAGTGAATAACTTCACATTTATCCACGTTATACTGCATCTGCCATGTATTTGCCCACTCACTCAACTTGTCTAAATCACCTTGAAGCCTCTTTGCATCCTCCTCACAACTCACAATCCCACCTAGTTTTGTGTCATCAGCAAACTTGGAAATATTACATTTGGTTCCCTCATACAAACCATTGATATATAATGTGAATAGCTAGGGCCCAAGCACTGATCCCTGCGGTACCCCACTAGTCACCACCTGCCACCCCGAAAAAGACCCATTTATTCCTACTCTCTGTTTCCTGTCCGTTAACCAATTTTCAATCCATGCTAGTATATTACCCCCAATCCCATGTGCTTTAATTTTCCTCTTATGTGGGACTTTATCAAAGGTCTTCTGAAAATCCAAATACACCACATCCACCGGTTCTCCCTTGTCTATTCTACCAGTTACATCCTCAAAAAATTCCAGTAGGTTTGTCAAACACGATTTCCCTTTCATAAATCCATGTTGACTTTGTCTAATCCCGTTGATATTTTCTAAGTGTCCTGTTATCACATCCTTTATAATAGACTCTAGCATTTTCCCTACTACTGATGTTAGGTTAACCGATCTGTAATTCCCTGTTTTCTCTCCCTCCTTTTTTAAATAGAGGGGTTACATTTGCCACCCTCCAATCTGCAGGAACTGTTCCAATGGCCCAGAAATTGATCTCGCTCTGTTCCCGCGGGGGTAAGCCTTTCCCGCGATGTCTCACCTCGCTTATGCTTTTTCTGATCCAGCTCGCACGAAATTGATGTTCCAGACATCAGCTGTGCTGGGCTTGCGTATCCCAGCGGCGTAGTTAATTCGTGTGAGCTGTGGGATCACGTGACTCAGTTAGAGCCAATGGCAGCACACCATCTTCCATTCATAAGTCTCACAGCATGGCTGAGAGACTTATGAATCTTACACCCCCCCAAAATAACAGCTAAACCTCAATTAAATTAAAAAAAAAAAACCATCACATTAATAAAATAAGTATAGTTAATTAAATTAACCATTTTAAATAAAAAATTAAATTTTTGAAAAAATTTAAAATCTTTTAAAAAGTTATAAAAATAAACTTACCTGTCTTTAAAGTCTATAAAAAAGATATACCTGTAAAAAAAAATTCAAAAAAATACTTAATTCACTACTTACCTTCTTAAAAGCGGGTCTTACTCCTCCTTTTTACATTTCCAAAATCTTCAGTACTTACCTGCGCGTCCAAAGCATGAAGTGCACAGCGTGCGCGCAGCCTGTAGCGCGCACGCGATGCACTCCGGCCCCGCCCCCTTTTCGGAAGAGCAATTGCCGGTTTTCAGCGCATGCGCAGGGCATGCAGAAAACCGGCAATTGGAGTGGGAATACGCGAGAGTATGCAGTGCGTACTCTCGCGTCCCGGGATCAATTTTCGGCCCATAATCTATAGAATTTTGGAAGATGACAACCAATGCATCCACTATTTCCATGGCTACCTCTTTTAGTACTCTGGGATGCAGATTATCAGGTCCTGGGGATTTATCAACTTTCAGTCCCATTAATTTCTCTAGCACTAATTTTTTGCTAATACTAATGTCCTGTAATTCCTCCTACTCACTAGACCCTTGGTTCCCTAGCATTTCTGGGAAGTTATTTGTGTCCTCTTCCGTGAAGACAGAACCAAAGTATTTGTTTAATTGCTCTGCCATTTCCTTGTTTCCCATTATAAATTCTCCCATTTCTGACTGTAAGGGACCTACATTTGTCTTCACTAATCTTTTTCTTTTTACATACTTGTAGAAGCTTTTACAGTCTGCTTTTATGTTCCTTGCAAGTTTACTCTCATACTCTATTTTTCCCCTCTTAATCAATCTCTTGGTCCTTTTTTGCTGAACTCTAAACTGTTCCCAATCCTCAGGCTTGCTACTTTTTCTGGCAACTTTATATGACTACTCTTTGGATCTAATACTATCCTTAATTTCTTTTGTTAGCCATGGTTGGGCCGCTTTTCCTTTTGTGTTTTTGCACCAGAAAGGATTGTATAACTGTTGCAATTCATGCATTCGTTCCTTAAATGTTAGCCTTTGCCTATCCACCGTCATGCCTTTTAATGAAGCTCCCCAATCTATCATAGCCAACTCACTCCTCATACCTTCGTAGTTTCCTTTGTTTAGATTTAGGACCCTAGTTTCAGATTGGACTTCTTCACTTTCCATTTTAATGAAGAATTCTACCATGTTGTGGTCACTCTTCCCTAAAGGACCCCGCACAACAAGATTATTAATTAACACCGTCTCATTGCACAATACCCAATCTAGGATAGCCTGTTCCCTAGTTGGTCAAATGCTGCCTTGATGTCAAGGGCAGTCACTCTCACCTCACCTCTGGAATTCAGCTCTTTGTCTATGTTTGGACCCAGGCTGTAATGAGGTCTGGAGCCAAGTGGTCCTGGCGGAACCCAAACTGAGCATCGGTGAGCAGGTTATTGGTGAGTAAGTGTTGCTTAATAGCACTGTCGATGACACCTTCCATCAGTTTCCTGATGATTGAGAGTAGGCTGATGGAGCGGTAATTGGCTGGATTGAATTTGTCCTGCTTTTTGTGGACAGGACATACCTGGGCAATTTTCCACTTTGTCGTGTAAATGCCAGTGTTTTAGCTGTACTGGAACAGCTTGGCTAGAGGTGCAGCTGGTTCTGGGGCAAAAGTCTTCAGCACGACAGCCGGGATGTTGTCAGGGCCCATAGCCTTTGCCATATCCAGTACGCTCAGCCGTTTCTTGATATTACGTGGAGTGAATCGAATTGGCTGAAGACTGGCTTCTGTGATGATGGGGATGACAGGAGTAGGCCGATATGAATCATCCACTCGGCACTTCTGGCTGAAGATGGTTGCAAACGCTACAGCATTGTCTTCTGCACTCACGTGCTGGGCTCCACCATCATTGAGGATGGGGATGTTCATGGAGTCTCCTCCTCCCGTTAGTTGTTTAATTGTCCACCACCATTCACAACTGGATGTGGTAGGACTCCACCATCATAGAGAAGCCCAATATCCTGGCAGCGCCACATGCACACTCCTCCTGCTTCTCTTTGTTCAGAGAAAAGGCAATTAAGTCCCTTCTCCTGGGGTACTGAGCCTCTGTGACCTCCCGGATACAGCGATGGACAGCGAACTGGGAGATGTTAGCTATGTCTCCTGCTCCAGACTGGAAGGATCCAGTGGTGAAAAAATTGAGGACCCCGGTGACCTTGAGGGCCACTGGCAGCGCCGTCGTCGCTCTGCTCTGAGGCTGCAGGTCTGGTTCCAGGAGGTGGCAGAGTTCTGTGATCACCTCCTTGGTGAAGCGGAGCCTCCTAATACACTGCTCCTGGCTTAGGTGCAGGTAGGAGAAGTGCTCTCGGAAGACCCTAGGTGGGTAAGGCCTCCTGCTGAGAGCCCTCCTGCCCCTCCTCCTCCTCCCTTTGAGCGCAGCTGGTCCTGTTCTTTTCTGTCTCTGCTCCATCTCCCTGTCATATTCGAGTGTGAGGGGGACTGCAAGTAGAGCCCTCATGACTGAGCAGAACCCTTGAAATCAGAAGCAAGGTGTTCTCCACTTGCAGCAACACTCCCTGCCACCTCACTAACTTTAAATAAATGTAGAAAGCTCCAAATAGTTGTACAAACTTACACAGAGCCAGTAGAAATCAAAAAGCAAGTCAGCTGAAAGTTGTTGTTGATCCCTTTAAGTAGCACTGCTGGGGGGTCCTTTCTGCTGCTGAACGCATGTTCAGCTGTTTGTAATTTGGAGAGGGCGGTAAGTGGAGCAGTGACGTCAAAAATGGCAGATCGTGCATCAAATCAGCATTGCACACTGATTGACATCATGATCTGCTTCATTACCATCTTTCTAGCATGTGCAGGCAACGCCCTGGCTGTCATCCTGCCCAAAATGGCGGCCACCACGGCCACCATTTTTTCTCTGACACCGGCCTTATCAGCTGATGCTAAGGTACCGAATTTCAGGACCAACGTCTCCAGATCATTAGTCCAGGCCTCTGGATTACTAGTCCAATCTAAGGAATAGACCGAGTAATTACATGCCAGTCAGCCTAACCTCGGTGGTGGGCAAATAACTGGAAAAATTTCAAAGGGACAGTATTAATCGTCATTTAGAAAGGCACGGATTAATTAAGAACAGTCAACATGGATTTGTTGAGGGAAGGTCATGTCTGACTAACTTGATTGAATTTTTTGAGGAGGTAACGAGGAGGGTCGATGAGGGTAGTGCATTTGATGTAGTCTACATAGATTTTAGCAAGGCTTTTGACAAGGTCCCACATGACAGACTGCTCAGAAAAGTAAAAGCCCATGTGATCCAAGGGAAAGTGGCAAGTTGGATCCAAAATTGGCTCAGTGGCAGGAAGCAAAGGGTAATGGTCGACGGGAAGGCTGTTTCCAGTGGGGTTCCGCAGGGCTCAGTACTAGGTCCCTTGCTTTTTGTGGTATAAACAATGATTTAGACTTCAATGTAGGGGGCATGATTAAGAAGTTTGCAGATGATACAAAAATTGGCCATATGGAAGAAAGCTATAGACTGCAGGAAGATATCAATGGACTGGTCAGGTGGGCAGAAAAGTGGCAAATGGAATTCAATCCGGATAAGTGTGAGGTAATGCAATTGGGGAGGACTATCAAGGCAAGGGAATACACAATAAATGGTAGAATACTGAGAAGTGTAGAGGAACAGAGGGACCTTGGAGTGCATGTCCACAGATCCCTGAAGGTAGCAGGACAGGTAGATAAGGTGGTTAAAAAGGCATACGGAATATTTGCCTTTATTAGTCGAGGCATAGAATATAAGAGCAGGGAGGTTATGCTTGAACTGTATAAAACATTAGTTAGGCCACAGCTAGACTACTACATATAGTTCTGGTCACCATATTACAGGAAAGATGTGATTGCACTCGAGAGGGTATAAAGGATATTTACGAGGATGTTGCCAGGACTGGAGAATTTTAGCTATGAGGAAAGATTGGATAGGCTGGGGTTGTTTTCTTTGGAGCAGAGGAGGCTGAGGGGAGACTTAATTGAGGTGTATAAAATTATGAGGGGCCTAGATAGAGTGGATAAGAAAGACCTATTTCCCTTAGCAGAGAGGTCAATAACCAGGGGGCATAGATTTAAAGTAATTGGTAGAAGGATTAGAGGGGAGTTGAGAAGAACTTTTTTCACCCCAAGGGTGGTGGGGGTCTGTAACTCACTGCCTGAAAGGGTGTTGGAGGCAGAAACCCTCATCACATTTAAAAAGTACTTGGATATGCACATGAAGTGCTGTAACCTACAAGGCTACGGACCAAGAGCTGGAAGGTGGGATTAAGCTGGATAGCTCTTTTACGGCCAACACAGACATGATGGGCCAAATGGCCTCCTTCTGTGCTGTAAATTTCTATGATTTCTCGCATAACCACTATGCTACCGTTCCCGATGATTAAAATTTGTGAAAATCGTCATAAGGACAAAGACCTGCATTGTTACAAGCAATTTGAATTTTGGATGGTCTGCCATGTGAGAAGTATCCAAACTAAAAATTACTGCCCTCCATATAATTTCTATGTTCACATCCATGACGCATGTAAATCTGTTTTTTCTACTCAAACATGTAAAATCAAAGTGGTGGCACTCTTGCCTCTGAGTCAAAAGCTCATGGGTTCAAGTCCAACTCCATAACTTGAGCAGATAATCTAGGATGACACTTTAGTGCAGTCATGGGAACGATAGCATAGTGGTTATGTTACTGGACTAATGATCTAGAGATGTGAATTCAAATCCCACCACGGCAGCTGTGGAATTTAAATACAGTTAATTAAATAAATCTGGAATAAAAAGCCAGTATCAGTAATGGTGACCATGAAACTACTGGATTGTTGTAAAAACCCATCTGGTTCACTTATGTCATTTGGGGAAGAAAATCTGCTGTCCTTACCTGGTCTGGCTGAGATGTGACTCCAGACCCACAGCAATGTGGTTGACTCTTAACTGTCCTCTGAAATGGCCTAGCAAGCCATTCAGTTGTAATCAAACCTCTACAAGAAAAATTTTTAAGAATAAAACCGGACGGACCACTCGGCACCGGTTACGGACACGACAACGGCACACCCAGCCCAGTCGACCCTGCAAAGTCCTCCTCACTAACATCTGGGGACTTGTGCCAAAATTGGGAGAGCTGTCCCACAGACTAGTCAAGCAATAGCCTGACCAAGTCATACTCACAGAATCATAACTTTCAGCCAATGTCGCAAACTGCTCCATCACCATCCCTGGGTATGTCCTGTCCCACTGGGATGAGTGCAGCTCCAACAACACTCAAGAAGCTCGACACCATCCAGGACAATGCAGCCTTCTTGATTGGCACCCCATCCACCACCTTAAACATTCACTCCCTCCACCACCAGTTCACCGTGGCTGCAATGTGTACCATCTACAAGATGCACTGCAGCAACTCGCCAAGGCTTCTTCGACAGCACCTCCCAAACCCATGACCTCTACCACCTAGAAGGACAAGGGCAGCAGGCGCATGGGAACACCATCACCTCCAAGTTCCTCTCCAAGTCACACACCATCCTGACTTGGAAATATATCGCCGTTCCTTCATCGTCGCTGGGTCAAAATCCTGGAACTCCCTCCCTAATAGCACTACGGGAGTACCTTCACCACACGGACTGCAGTGGTTCAAGGAGGTGGCTCACCACCACCTTCTGAAGGGCAATTAGGGATGGACAATAAATACTGGCCTTGCCAGTGATGTCCAGATTCCAGGAACGAATAAAAAAAAGAATAAGGTGAGCTACTCTGCTGTAGGTGCTGCCTTTTCGATGAGATGTTAAACCAAAGTCCCGTCTGGCTGTTCAGATAGATGTAAAAGATCCCACGGCACTACTTGATGAAGAGCAGGGAGTTCTCTTGTTGTCCTGGCCAACATTTAACACACACACCACCAAAACAGATTGACTGATTATTCATCTCCTTGCTGTAGCTAATTTGACTGCTGCATTTTACTACAAGTGCAGAACCAAGTAAATGTGTTCAACTAATCTAAAATATTACCTACTACAAGCACGAGGCTTCTTTATTTCAGCAATTATAGAATATCCCAAAGAAAATTGTAAATAAAAGCATAAACAATGCAATTGTTTTTAGATTTGTTAGACACTGACAGATTCAGATATGTTTAAATGTTCTTAAAATGAAACTCTTTCCACCCTGGAACCCAAACAGAATCTCTGGTGTGAAGAGCTGAGTAGAGGATTTCTAAAGGCATTAGTCATCCCCCAGTCTTTAGGTCACCCTTCTAGGGTGAGGAATTAATACCAACCAATTGTTTTTAGGTATGGTGTCTCTTATTCATATCATTTCTCTTGTTATTGATTCCACATCCTCTTGTCGTCACAGCTCAAATGTTTAACTCAATCTGCAATGTGTTATCCAAACTGTCAGTGTTCCACACAGTAATGCCAACTAGCTAGCAGTGTAGTAATATTCTTAATGCACATCCATAGGGTATCCCCTCCCTCCATTCAGCCATAGGTGAACCACCTTTTAGAATTCATGTTTGTGTATCTGAAAGTATGGCACTCATGCTATAGCAATGTAATGTTTTTATCAGAAGACAACAAAACCTTAATTATGGTACCAGAATGATATCCAGACTCCAAGGGTTAAATTACGAGGCGAGATTACACAAATTAGGGTTGTATTCCTTAGAATTTAGAAGGTTAAGGGGTGATTTGATCGAAGTTTTCAAGATATTATGGGGAACAGATAGGGTAGATAGAGAGAAACTATTTCCACCGGTTGGGGATTCTAGGAATAGGTGGCATAGTCTAAAAATTAGAGCCAGACCTTTCAGGAGTGAAATTAGGAAACACTTCTACACACAAAGGGTGGTAGAAGTTTGGAACTCTCTTCCACAAATTGCAATTGATGCTCGATCAATTGTTAATTTTAAATCTGAGATTGCTAAATTTTTGTTAACCAAGGGTATTAAGGGATATGGGGCAAAGGTGGGTATATGGAGTTAGATCACAGATCAGCCATGATCTCATTGAATGGTGGAACAGGCTCAAGGAGCTGAATGGCCTACTCCTGTTCCTATGTTCCTATGTTCCTAGGATGTTCTTATCTTACTAGTTCAAACACAGGTATCTGAAGTGAAAGGACAGTGTGTTGCCAACTTCACTGCCCAGTCCCATGAAGATTAAATATTTCACATAAACAGTGCTACAACAGAAATGGACACACAGATACTATTCTGAGTTTACAGTCAACAAATAAAAGAAGAGACAACATATTCCATTATATGTTTATTTAAAACCAATTTAATGCGAAAGCTGACTTCATTTCTTTATTTTTTTCCAAATGGTTGTTGCCCATTATGTTTGCTATTTTACTTAGAATTATAGAATTTTACAGCACAGAAGGAGGCTATTCAGCCCATCATGCCTGTACCCTCTTGGAAATGGCTTTCCGCTTAGTCCAATTACCCTGCTCTTGCCCCAAATGCTTTATTTTTTTTATTTTCCAAGCAATTATCCTCTTCCCTTTTTAAAGCTATTATAAATTTTGCTTCTACTACAGTTTGTGGAAGGCCATTTCCTGTCCTAATAATTCTCTGTGTAAAAATAAATTCTTCTAACTTTTCCCTTTTATTTGGTGATGATCTGAAATTTATGCCCTAGTTACCAATTCACCAACCAGTGGAAATAGTTTTTTTCCTACTTCATCAAAACCTCTTGTAATTTTGATCATCCCTTCTGTTAACCTTCTTTGTTCTAATGAAAAGAGCCATTGTTTTTCTACTCTCTCCAAATAACTAAAGCCTCTCATCCCTGGGATTATCTTAGTGAACCTCTGCTTTAACATTTCCATGGCCATGATATCCTTCCTAAATTAAGGTACTCAAAACTGTACACAATGCTCTAATTGCAGCCGAACCAATGATGTATATAGATTTAGTATTACCTCTTTGCTTTTATATTCTATAATCTTTACTTATAAAAGCTAGATTTCCATATGCTTTTATTGCAGTCCTCCTACTTTATTAGATTTATATTTCTGAACTCCAAAGTCTGTCTGCTCCTCTGCTCCTTTTAAAGTTTTACAATTAAGGGCATATGTCTTCTCCTTATTCTTCCTCCTAAAATGTATAACCTCAATTTTATTCACATTAAGTTTCATCTAACATCTATCTTGGTAATAGTAAGTCATGCAAAACTAAACAGTTCAGTTTTATGAACTTTGACACCTGGGCCGGAATATTTACCTGGATTCGGCTGGGAGCAGGGGATCTGATAGCATGTGGGAAACCCGGAGGTTGCTGCAGCCACTACATTTGCATCTGACTTCCGGGTTTCCTGACCAATTAACGCGAGCGGGCGAGATGAAGACAGGCATGGGTCTATTTTCAGCTGAGGTATTTAAAGGAACACTGCAAAGATGCCAGTTGAAGGATTGTGGAGGTGGGAGAAAGATTGGTTGGTGATAACAATGGAGTCTAAACATTCCAAAGCTGCCCCTCGCTTTAGTGATGCCTCCCTGAACCTCATGCTGCGAGGTGTAAGGGCCCGCAGGGAGGTTTTATTCTCTTTTGATGGGAGGAAGAAGCCAGCCTCACTTATGAAGAAGGCATGGCTGGAGATAGCAGAGGAGGTCAGCAGCAGGAGTGTGATGGCATGCTCCTGGATACAGTGCAGGAAGAGATTTAATGACCTCATGAGGGCAGGAAAGGTGAGTACAATGGCACATCAACTACACCCTGATGTCACCCCAAACCCCTCACTCTACCTTCCCAAGCCTATTCCTGCACATCACTCCTCACACCAATGTACCTTGCAGGTGCACCCATCCCCCACTGTCTATGCACTTCCTCACATCCCCATCTGACCATCCACCACTGACACTCACCCTCTTCTTAATGCAATGCCACACCTCTTCCTCATAGTCACCCTCAACAGATGTCGTCCATCCATCTGTTCCACTCATTCCATGACTCTCACTCAAAGGTCTCTTGTTTCCCTCCTTGCAGGAGAAGAGAGCGCAGAACACCAGGGAGATGCAGAGAACCGGAGGTGGCCACGCTGACTGCTGCAGAGGAGGAAGTACTTGAAATAAGTGGCATGCATGGCGGTGGGAGATGGAGAGACAGGGAGCTCCCAGCTACCTGGTGACAGAATTAAATATTGCACAGCCACATGGCATACAACAGTCTTGCTGACTTGATTTCAGCAGCCAGTGAAATATGATCATGTGCATAATGTTAACTTAAAACATTCTTAGCATGACAGTTCTAATTCATGTCTTTAATCTCCTACAAGCCCATCAAGTGTCCAACAGGCGGTGGAGCTGGAGGAGGAAGAAGACTCCTCAGAGGAGGTCGCTAACTCTGAGGGTGCACCGTCACAGGACGCATGCACACCAAGCACCAGCTCAGATATACATACGTCGGTGGGACCATCAAGACAGATAGTTGTGTTGTCACCTGGTGTCTCACAGATCACATGTGAGCAAGAGCAGATGGTGGAGACAGGGACAGCAGTGGAGAGTCCTCGTCGGAGGGCACAGGATGCTCCAAGTTCTGCTCAGCTAAATGCAGATGCTGAACCTCGGGGGCCAAAGAAAAGAGGATGATTCTGGAGGAGCAGCAAAAAATGTGTGAGGCTCTAGCAGGATTTCCAGGCGTGATGTGCACACTTGCAGAGAGAATGGAGGAGTCCATCTCAAGCATGAGTGGCATGATGTCGCAGGCCTTAGCTATGATGTGTTCGTCCATGGAAAGGGTGGCCACCTGCATGGAGCATCAAACGCGGCAGTCAAACGAGTGCATGCTTACCCTCACCAACAGCTTGCACATTCTGAATGACACCTTAACTAGGATGGATCAAAACCTAGCCTTGGCCGTTCATCACCCCACTGATGTGCAGCAAAGTGCTCTCCAGCTCATTGCTAGCAGGGAAGTGTGGGTGGGCCATGAGAGGGATGACAGTGAAAGGGGACATGGAAGTGAGAACTCTGCTCAAAGCGCTTCCACTTCTCACCCGTTGCCCTCCCCATTGCTGCCTGTCCCGATGTCCGAGTCTGCCCCTGCACAGGTGCAGGTGGAGCAGTCTTTGGCGGGGCCCTCACAGCCTCCAAAACCCAGAGGACATCGTCCAAGAGCATCTGATCAGTCAGAGCAGGGAAGTGAGCAGCCTGCCTCTGCCTCTGCTGAAGCCACTTTGTAGGAGTTATAGGAAAATGAAGATGAAAGGTTATTAGTTGCACAAGGGTATGTACATGAGTGTTTTAGACATGTCACAAGCAGTGTTCCCTTTCATTTTTTTTGGGTGTGCGGCCCTTTTAAGGGGCTGCGCGGCCCAATTAAAATACCGCACATGTACGTTTTTTTCCTATTTAAAAGCCTGTGAGCTAGCTGTGCAGGAGCTGCAGAACGCTGTGTGGCCACGCAGCCGCATGGCCTCTAGCTTAAAGGGAACATTGGTCACAATAATAAGTTACTGTATAAGTTTTGATGCACATATAAAATTATTTCTTTGCACCACTTTCCAGTCTTGCCCATTTTTGCCTGCAGCCTGCCATGTTAAGACAAGACTTAAATCTGTGAAAGGGATGCTTTGTTGTTTGCAGGACTGCTTTGTGCTGGGGGAGGGGGTTGGGGGCAAGTGTGTTTAGGATGTGGCTGCCAGATGGGTACAGTGGTACAACCTAACTAAATGTTGCCATGATGAGTCAATCCCAGGCATTCTGGGCAGCAATGTGCGCCACTGCTGGTGATGCTGGTGCTCATCTTGTTCCTCATCTGAGGTCCAAGGTGAAACAGCATAAATGGCACCCATGCTGATCTGATATATGGCAGATTTAATGTGGCTATGAGATGTACAAACCTCCAAAGTAGTGAGAGTGACCTCCAATGTAGTGAAAGTCACCTCCAAAGTTGTAGAAACCACCTCCAAAGTACTGAAAGCAAACTCTCAGAACAAGTGCTGTGAGCAAAAGCCTTTCACTTAGGCAAGGAAGCAGGTGTGAGGTTTCTTTTTGCCTTCAGCCCCCTCAATTGCCTCTGTGCTTCCATCTTGCTTTCACTGGCGAGGTCCAGAAAGCTCGAGAAACCCGTGGACCCACAGTGAAAGTTGAAAACCCCTGTTAAAAAACCTCTTAATTATCTCTTAATTGCTTCCAATTGGTAACCCACCTCTCCCGTGGGGGTTTCTTGCACGCTGCCGAACACGCTGCAGTGAAATGCAGAAGTCGGCGGGTTGGAGCCGGCTTTCCGACGCGCTGTCAATTTCAGCGCTTTTTACTATCCAGCTGCTCCCAAACCCACTCTCTGCTGCTAGTAAAAATTCCACTCCCCCCCCCCCCTCCCCCAACAAGAGTCAGGATCTACCATGGTTATTGTGTTGTACATAACGAACGTTCCATTATGTAGCACTGCCAAACTGCGCACTAATATGAATGATCCCTCTAAACTAGTAACTTTATAATACTTCTAATCAATTTAGGATTAATCTAAGCTCCACAATTATTTTCCACAACAATTAAGACATAAATGTTTGATATCTAAATTTCATAAACACAAAAGTGTTCCCATTTTTCAGTATGCATTATACAGGTTATAAATTTGACATTGTGTATACTGTAATTAAGACAAGCATTAGAAAATATATTTTGTCACAACAGCAAACATTTACTGCTCAGATTTTTTTTGCATTTACGTAATGTGCTACTTTGATCACAACAATAGTGAGCTAGATTATATTCCCTTGTGACTTGGTGCAATTTACATGATGTAGTATATTTCAGTAGCTAATACTGTATTTTTATCGAGTGTGTCAGTTCCTATAGTTACATTGTACATATGCGCATATTTTGTGCAGCTTGGCATTGTGCACAGATCCAAATAAAGTACTATACACTGAAATCACAATAGTATTAGGAAATTCTGAAATGTAAATTGACAAAATTTTCAAGTGCCAATTTTCTGCTGGTTCAAAGAAGAACAGTCAGCATCTCTGTCAAAAAATATCAGACAGGTCATGCTGCAGAACGACAGCCATCTCCCATGAATTATGGACTTAGGTTTTAAACCTAATCTAAGAAACACTATTTATGGAGTGTTAACTTTAACAAACAAATGCTTTCTGACTGGTTTCAGTTATTAAAAGAAGTTTTGAGAGCGTCATTCACCCAAGAATTGCATACTTCCTGTACCAGTGAAGGTGCCCACTGTTTTTATCATTTATCAGCTGGGGCAATTTGGTATCATTCAAAAATATCTCATCACTTCAGGACACCACACCGTACCAGTTTCCCAACATCCCATGCAAACAAAAAACAACATTTCTCATTGTTTCTTTCTTCAATGTTTTAGCTGCCATCAGCTATTCCCATGTAATCATCCATGGATTTGTTTAGAATGGACATGTCTATTTTACCAAGAAAGGTTTCCACACTATTAACTTACAGTGGTATATGATTTTAGAGATTTCATTGTGATGTATGCACATTACATCTCATCAGCTAAGGATGTTGCCTCTGCTCAGTGCTGAAATTGATTATTGGCAACTGGCCATCAGAAAGAAACTCCAGATAACACAAATTTCTGCTCCCTTCCCCCCCCTCCCCCTTATATATCGCTGTTATTTTTAGCAAAAACGCAAACCTGGTAAACTGGTCTCAGGCCTATGTCAATGCTGCTGTGTAAGGTGTCAGTCTTGGCTCAGTGGTAGCACTTTTGCCTCTGAGTTAGATGGTTACGGGTTCAAGCCCCACTCCATGAAACATGAGCACATAATCTAGGCTGGCAGTACCGAGGGAGCATTTCACTGTCAGAGGTGCCATCTTTCAGATGAGACATTAAACCAAGGTCCTGCCTGCCCTCTCAAGTGGCTGTAAAAGATCCCATGGCACTACTCAAAGAAGTTCACCTGAGGAAGGAGCGATAGTTCCGAAAGCTTGTGATTTCAAATAAAACTGTTGGACTATAACCTGGTGTTGTGCGACCTCTCAATTTTGTCCACCCCAGTCCAACACCGGCATCTCCGCATCATGACTACTCAAAGAAGAGCAGAGGAAATCTCCTGGTGCCCTGGCCCAACATTTATCTCTCAACCAACATCTAAAAAAAAGCATGACCTGGTCAGTTATTTAATTGCTGTTTGTGGGACCTTGTTGTATGCAAATTGGCTGCTGTATTTGCTATTTACAACAGTGACTACATTTCAAAAAGTATTTGACTGGCTGTGTTAGTGCTTTGGGATGTCCCGAGGCACTATAGAAATGCGAGGTCTTTTATTCTTTCTTTAACTGAGAACAACAGATCGATTTCCCATTACTATCTCCCCTCTCTCTCTGTGATGAAGTACCTTGTCTAAGGTTGCTGTCTTGCTTAATACACAGCTGAAATTAGGAACTCAACATTTTGGGAATCACTCTGTAATGTAATATGTAAGTAGAAAAACACACTGCAGCACAATCCTGGATTTTAGTACATTGCACAAACTATTACAGTTGGCTTCATCTATATTATGGTACATAGCTTTTTGAATTACTGAGGTCTTGTTATTGGGGGGTACAATTGTAATCTAACAAATGAATATATGGTACACATGCTATTTATAAATGGCTCAATAATTCTATCTTTTCATTATTTGCTGTTAATCGCTAAAATATTTCATTTTCAAAGTACATCTTGAGATTGAAAAAACTGAATGGAATCTTTATTTAAGTGCTAAATTAGACCATTTTTAAAATGGGTTGTGAAAAACAAAGGGGTAAATTGAACTGTAATTGTCTTGTAGAAATAGCTGAGAAGAGTTCTGGGCACCAACATACAACTCTGCCAATCTCACAACCAATAGGGAAAACATATCCATGGCAACAGCGTGTATCGCTTTAACTAGCAGAGACAATTCTCCCAGATTTTACCTCGCAAATATTCTATGCACAGCATGTTAAAAAGGCTTTATTTAATGCATGCTTTGATTTTGTATCTGTGGATTTATTCAGATAAAAATTTCTTTCACTTCAATAAGCTATCCTTAAATTCCTTTGGCACCTTGCAACACATTCACTTTGACTGCCCTCCTGGTGCAGCACGTGATTTAAAAACATTATCATGAATATATTGTCAAAGAATCCATATTAGTGCTTCCGACATGTCTTCTTTTTTCCTCAACCGAGGATTCCCCTCTACTGTGGTTGACATGGCCCTTGACCGTGTCTGTTCTATTTCCTGCACTTCTGCTCTCACCCCTTCCCTTCCCTCCCGGAACCACGATAGGGTTCCCCTGGTCCTCACCTTTCACCCCACCAGCCTCCACATTTAACGGATCATCCTCCGCCATTTCTGCCACCTCCAGCATGATCCCACCACTAAACACATCTTCCCCTCCCCTCCCCTTTCAGCATTCCGAAGGGACCGCTCCCTCCGCGACACCCTGGTCCACTCCTCTATCACCCCCAACACCCGTTCCCCTTCCTATGGCACCTTCCCGTGCAAGCGCAGGAGACGCAACACATGCCCTTTTACCTCCTCCCTTCCCACTGTCCAGGGCCCCAAACACTCCTTCCAGGTGAAACAGCGATTTACTTGTACTTCTTACAATTTAGTATACTGTATTCGCTGCTCACGGTGCGGTCTCCTTTACATTGGGGAGATCAAACGCAGATTGGGTGACCGCTTTGCGGAACACCTCCGTTCAGTCCGTAAGGGTGACCCTGAGCCTCCGGTCACCTGTCACTTTAATTCTCCACTCCACTCCCACTCAGACCTCACCGTCCTCGGCCTCTTACACTGTTCCAATGAAGCTCAACGTAAGCTCGAGGAACAGCACTTCATCTTTCGATTAGGCACTTTACAGCCTTCTGGACTCAACATAGAGTTCAACAATTTCAGACCATAACCTCTGCCCCTATCTTTTTTTCCATTTATTTATTTTTTTCTCTCTCTCACATGGCAGCTGTCTTTCATTCTACCAGTGCCATTTACACTTCATCTAGAGCCATCTTTTGTTTCTTAACTTGTCCCATTATCATCTCCTTCTGCCTTGCACCATCATCCCTTTTGTCTCTTAATCTCTCCTGCCTTCCATCCTATCACAGTTCTTTCCTCCCCTCCCTCCTTTCCCTGCCCCTGCACTTACTTAAAAACCTGTTCCATCTCCAGCTTTTTCCAGTTCTGACGAAGGGTCATTGACCTGAAACGTTAACTCTGTTTCTCTCTCAACAGCTGCTGCCTGACCTGCTGAGTATTTCCAGCATTTTCTGTTTTTATTTAAGGAGGAATAGAAATTGGATAAGGCCTGAAAATGGGCGGTGGCACTGCCGGGTGAGATTTGCTCGTGCCTGTTAAAAAAATCGCAGGCAGCACGTTATTTTGGTGCTGCCTGCTGATATGAATGATTTCAATGCACAGCCCAGCAACAAACACGTTGCTTCAGACTGTGCGCTCAGCAGGAGGCCCAATGTCGCGTGTCCAGTCCAGTGTTAGCTGTGGCTCAGTTGGTAGCACTCTTGCCTCTGAGTCATGAAAGTTGGGGGTTCATAGTCCCACTCCAGAGACTTGAGCACAAAAATGTAGGCTGACACTCCAGTGCCGTACTGAGGGAGTGCTGCACTGTCGGAAATGCCATCTTTTGGCTGAAATGTTAAACCAAGGCCCCATCTGCTCTCTCAGGTGGATGGAAAATGGTGCTATTTTGAAGAAGAGCTGGGGAGTTATCCCTGGTGTCCTGGACAATATTTATCCCTCAATCAACATCGCTAAATCAGATTATCTGCTCATTGCTGTTTGTGGGAGCTTGCTGTGCACAAATTGGCTGCCACATTTCCTACATTACAACAGTGACTACACTTCTAAAAAAAAAAGTACTCCATTGGCTGTAAAGTGCTTTGGGGTGGCTGGTGGTCACGAAAGGCACTAAACAAATGCAAGTCTTTCTTTGTAGTGTCCTTTGAGCGAGGCTGCATTTTCTTAAAGCAAGCCTGTCATTTTAGAAAGCAGACTCAAACCCTTGAAGGTGAACTGCCTTCTGAATTTTTTTTAAAACATTCAAAAATAGGCAGTCTCTAGCCTTTAAAGCTCAACTGCCTACTGGAAAAAAAATTAAAAATCATTCCAAGCTAGGCAGTCTTCAGCTCTTAAAGCTGAACTGCCTTCTGCATGTAAAGAAAGGTAAAAGTGCTTCAGCACTAACACAAATGGCTCAGCAGACCAGGCAAAGGGCGCCCAGGGTCTCACATGCAGCACTCCAGCTTTGTCCTCTACCCACAGAGGGCCAGGAGGCCCTGCAGAAAGAAGGATGTAGGACCAGATCGTTGAGGCTGTCACTGCCAGCAGTGTTGCCCCAAGGACCTGGCTCCAGTGCCCAAAGAAGTTTCATGATCTCAGACCAGTGATCAAGGTCAGTGAATGCACCTTCAAAAGCCGTCTCCTACTAACTGAACTACCAGCCTCACACACTGCTCAATGCATGGCACCCCCCACCCCACCGTCACTCACCTACCAACAATCTCTACCAAACATGAGGCACACCTCACATTCCCAGCTTCACCTCACCCCCTTGGAGGAGACAGTGCTGGCCATTCTTTGCAGGGGCATGGCTGAGCCCTTGGCCAATGATGGGGCTGAAAGAATACAAGATGCTGGTATCCTCATATGTTATCCCTCTTCTCACATCCCACTTCCCCCTCATCCCACAATCTCTTCTGATGTATAAGCTGCGCATGGTGTAAGCATGCAGAACTTGCTTTACCCCCCTCCCCTCACCACAACCCTACCTTTGTGCCTTCCTCATTTCAGACACCCAAGAAATCCAGCCTTCCCAGCCAATGGTTCACCAAGAAGAGGGAGAGGAGAGTGAAGAAGAAGAAGAAGAAGAAGAAACACCATCACTTGATTTCACACTCCCAGCCACCAGCTCCTCGAGGTCGTCTAGCAAGACCATCTGCAGTCTCCCCCGCTGAAAGTCAGAAGCCTTCCACCAGCCATGCTGCAGCCACTGGGGTAGCACTGCATGGCATCAGTAGGGTAGACAAAGGCACACGCAAGACAGTCACTAAGGGAATGCACAAGGTTGATTAGTTGATTTTTTGATGTAATATTGGATGCATATATGGATAAAGTTGGATTGGAATGTTTGCTTTGTGGTGGCTTTTATTTCATCATTGTGTTAAAGAGGATGCTGTGATGGGACAAATGTTGAAAGGGGGATTAGGGTTGTGTTCACTGGTACCGCAGGTGGATGATTCAATCCTGGATATCCCAGCCAGAGAGGGGCTGTCTGCGTTGTATCCTTCCTTCAGCTTCCTCCTTTTCTGCATCTTCCTCTTCTGCTTCATCCTCTTCAGCTTATTTCTCTTCTGCTTCCTCCTCTTCTGTTTCTTCCTCTTCCCTCTGCGAGCAGCTTGTCCCCTTTGCTGTCTGTGCTTCATTTCCATGTGCCCCCCAGGACTGTGAGCAAGTCGTCTTGCACCAAACCATTACTTCAATAAAATATTTAAAAAACTACTCCAAAAGCTGAAATCGAAACTTACCTGAAAGATGTGTGCGTCCCTTTAAGAAGCGCTGACAGCATCTCTGCAGTACTGCTGCACGCATGTTCTTCCGTGTGCGGTTAGGAGAGTGGGTTACGGCATGTAGCGACGTATAAAATCGCAGCCGTGCGTCAAATCAGGTGTTGCACGCCGATTGACGTCACGATCTGCACATTAGCATTGGAGAAGCGAGCGCTGGCAATGGCAGTGCTATTGACCTCTCCGTGTCACACGCCGGAAACGGGTGGAAGTGAGGCAGCCGCCGTTTTTTCAAGAAAACCGGCGTTTACGGGCGGCGCTAAGGTAGTGAGTTTGTCGGCCGGAGTCTCCAGAAATTAGCTCCAGTGAGCCCTCTATCTGCCATTGGATGACGTAACAGAACAACTTATATCTGGGGAAACCATATATAAATGAGATACCAATTTAAAAAATTCTGTAATTGATTCTTTTGAGAATATTTCTGGATTTGCTACAATAAACTGCCAGTAAAAGATCTAAGCTAAGAAAAACCTAAATGAAGATCTATATTCATTGTCAGAGTCAAATTAAGCACAAATGACAACTTCAGTTTTTCAAGCAATCGTATATAATCATATCCAGCAATAGTCAACCTGTAAGAGTAGTGCACATTATATGCATTATAATGTATATTATCATTAACAAAATAAATTGGAAATTTCTGTTGAACAATTTGTAACTGTAACAGTCAATCACCAACTTAAATTCACAAGTATAAGTCTTTATAAAATGCATGTTAAGAAATCTGTGCACAACTATAGAAAAAATATAAACAAAAGAGAGTTCATTATAGAGAAGAATCAGATGTACAAATCTATATTTTAATCATGCATGGGTAGACTGTAGAATTGATTCAGAATTAGATGTGTAAGAAGGCCTGAATCATTATGGCAAGCTGCAAGGTCTCCTTCAGAACATTTATGCCTTTGTACATATTCTTCTAGTTAAAGAAAGATAGAAAGTGTCTTCATAGAAAATTCTGACATTTTGTTCTATAGTGATATAATTTAATTCAGTGGCTCGAGACAAGTGGGTAAATAAATTATATGCTATTGTGTGCAACACTAGGAGCAATTTTTTTTATGTTGCGCTGCTTCATGTCATTGCATGTATACTGTGATTAATAATTGAATGTATGTATAATGACATGAATAATAAATCAGCATGTCCATCACATTATTCCCACTACCACGAGGGAATCTAAAAATATTGTTCAAGTTCATGATGCTGTAACATATCTTAAAAGAAGAATAACTTTCAGCATCATTGGAAAAAAAATTAAAAGGATGCGTCCATACAAATAGAGTATTCCTCTACTGTTGAGTCCTGAAAATTTGAAAATATCATCAGCAACTCCTTTGGATTAACTGGTCTTTTACATCTCTACTAAGTATGGTTTTACTCTGGAAAGGATAAAATGCTATGACAAAAAAATAATAAATGTACGTAATCTTGTAATGGTCTTCTCCACTGCTTCTCAATTATGTGTGTGTGTGTGTGAGGGAGAAAGGGGTGTATATGGGTTGGGGAGACAAAAAGAGAGTGATGGACTGGATAACAAGAGGGGACAGAAATTCAAAGAATAGGAAGGTTCTGCAGTCTAGATGGGTTAGGTTCAGTTGTCCCTTTCTAGTTTACTTATTATTAATGTACCTCTGCATGACCTTGACTTCTAGCTTGGTTCTGCTTTTTCTGCTCTGTGAAATATGCAATGAAAACAGTGATGAGTAAAAACAAAGACAATGAATTTTTAAATAGTATACAATTCTCGGCAAGCACAGAGACACAAGGCAAGGTAACCAAAGGCAGCACCCTAGCACCATAGAATAAGCATTACGCCTGAAGAAAAGATAGGCATTAGCCTTAAGAACCAGAAATGTGGTAGTTGTAGAGGATTCTAGAATTAGGGAGACAGATAATTTTAGCACAAGCATGGTAACATGGTGGTTATGTTACTGGACTAGTAATTCAGAGGCCTGGACTAATAATCCAGTAGACCATGAGTTTCAATCCCATGGCAGTTTGAGAATTTAAAATATTCTGGAAACAAAAAGTTGGTATCAGTTAAAGTGACCATGAAGCTGTTGAATTTTCATAAGAATCCAACTGATTCACTAATACCATTTACGGAAGGAAACCTGCCATTCTTATCAGCCTGGTCTATATGTGACTCCAGTCCCATATTAACGTGGTTGACTCTTCACTGCTCCCTGAAGTGGCCTAGCAAGCCACTCAGTTGTATCAAAACCATTACAAAGAATTAAAAAATAAGGCCCACCACCACCTTCTTAGGGCAACTAGGGATGGTCAATAAATAGCAGCCTTGCCAGTGATGCCCACATCTCAAGAAGGAATTTTAAAAATGGTCTGTTTTGCAGCTATGTTGGAAGATCTGAATGGTGCGTTGTCTCTTAGATGCCAGGGTAATGAGCATTACAGAACAGAAGGTGTGTGAAAAGGAGAGAAACTAGATAGAAGTCATGTTTCAGGCAGGAACCAATAACATAGGAAAGAGTACGAAGGATACCTTGCAGAGAGAGTTTGAGAAGCTAAGCTTTAGGTTAAGGTGTCAGCCTTGGCTTAGTGGTAGCACTCTCACCTCTGGGTCAGAATGTTGTGGGTTTAAGTCTCTCAAGCAATATCAGTAAAACAGATAATCTGGTCTTTATCCAATGCTAAGACTTTAGGGAAAGATCTGGAGCAGGGGAAAGCAGAAGATGTGGAGTTAGGAACAGGTTTCAGTATTGTCACAGATACCTGCCTGACTGGAGAGCCTGGTAATTCCTGCAGCGGCTGCCCACTGTGGGATTGGTGCACCCTCCCAACCAAAATACCCCGCAATGGGTCCCATTGGCTCCCTTTGTAAGGGGGGCTGAAAAAAAATCATCCTGGCCCCTCTTCTGCCCCGGCAGCAGCCAGTACACTTTCTGCTGCTGCTGCTCCACTAGGCTAGGGCTGAGGAAACACCTGGCCTGGGAGTCCCCTCCACTGGCCTTGCCTCCACTGACACTTGTGGCCTTATTTTGGGCAGCAGGGGTTCCACCTCAAACAAGGGCCCAGAAATTGATCTCGCTCTGTTCCCGCGGGGGTAAGGCTTTCCCGCGATCTCTCACCTCGCTTGTGCTTTTTCAGATCCAGCTCGCACGAACTTCATGTTCTAGAGATCAGCTGGGCAGTGCTTGCGTATCCCAGCGGCGTAGTGAATTCGTGCGAGCTGTGGGATCACGTGACTCAGTTAGAGCCAATGGCAGCACACCATCTTCCATTCATAAGTTTCACAGCAGGCTGTGAAATCTATGAATCTTACATCCCCCCAAAATAACAGCTAAACCTCAATTAAATTTTTAAAAAAACCCATCACATTAATAAAATAAGTATAGTTAATTAAATTAACCATTTTAAATAAAAAATCAAATTTTTGAAAAAATTTAAAATCTTTTAAAAAGTTATAAAAATAAACTTACCTGTCTTTAAAGTCTCTAAAAAAGATATACCTGTTAAAAAAAATTCAAAAAAATACTTAATTCACTACTTACCTTCTTAAAAGCGGGTCTTACTCCTCCTTTTTACATTTCTAAAATCTTCAGTACTTACCTGCGCGTCCAAAGCATGAAGTGCACAGCGTGCGCGCAGCCTGTAGCGCGCACGCGATGCACCGAGGAACCGCCCCCTTTTCAGAAGAGCAATTGCCGGTTTTCAGCGCATGCGCAGGGCATGCAGAAAACCGGCAATTGGAGTGGGAATACGCGAGAGTACGCAGTGCGTACTCTCGCGTCCCGGGATCAATTTTCGGCCCATTGTCTCAAAGAATCTATTGGGAAGGCCAGGACCCAGCATATCTGGGTCCAGCCCAATGGACCTACGGCAGGAATGCACTGCAAGGGCCATTTTCAGACCCCTATCTTCAAATGTACAATGAAGCATCAGAAGGAGTGATTGATGAATGACGAGAGTGAGTCTTGAACATAAAAGTTGATTTTAACCCAGACTGCCTGGCAAGCTGGAGGGCAGTTAAAGTGGCCCTTGGGACTTACCCGCACTGCCTACCCGTGGATTCCGATCCTAACCTGCACTTCTGAGCAGGAGAGAGTGACACCTGCTGAAATATGCAGATCGGCTCTGATGACATCTGGTCAAAACAACAACTTGCATTCATATAGCACCTTTAACATAGTAAAACGTCTCAAGGCGCTTCACAGGAGTGTTATCAAACAAAATTTGACGCCAAGCCACGTAAGGAGATATGAGGACAGGTGACCAAATGCTTGGTTAAAGAGGTAGATTTTAAGGAGTGTCTTAAAGGAGGAGGGAGGAGTAGAGAAGTGTTGATGTTTAGGGGGGGAATTCCAGAGCTTAGGCAGCTGAAGGCACAGCTGCCAATGGTGGACCGATAAAAATTGGGGAAGCGCAAGAGGCCAGAACTGGAGGAGTGCAGAGATCTCGAAGGTTTGTAGGGCCAGAGGAGGTTACTTGCTTTGAAAACAAGGATGAGAATTTTAAAATCAAGGCGTTGCCAGACTGGGAATCAATGTAGGTAAGCAAGCACAGGGGTGATGGGTGAACGAGACTTGGTGCGAGTTAGGATAAGGGAAGCAGAGTTTTGGATGAGCTCAAGTTTACGGAGGCTGCAAGGTGGGAGGCTGGGAAGGAGAACATTGGAATAGTCGAGTCTAGAGGTAACAAAGGCATGGATGAGGGTTTCAGCAGTAGATGAGCTGAGGCAGGGACAGAGTTGGGCGATGTTACGGAGGTGGAAATAGGCGGTCTTGCTGATGGCGTGGATATGTGGTCGGAAGCTCATCTCAGGGTCAAATACGACACCAAGGTTGCGAACAGTCTGGTTCAGCCTCAGACAGTTTCCAGGAGAGTCAGTGGTTAGGGAACAGAGTTTGTGGTAGGGACCGAAGACAATGGCTTTTAAGAAATTACTGCTCAACCAATACTGGATGTTGGACAATCAGTTTGACAATTTAGAGATAATTTAGAGACAGTGGAGGGGTCGAGAGAGGTGGTGGTGAGGTAGAGCTGGGTGTCGTCAGCATACATGTGGAACCTGATGTTGTGTTTTCAGATGTCGCCAAGAGGCAGCATGTAGATGAGAAATAGGAGGGGGCCAAGGATAGATTCTTGGGATCTCCAGAGGTAACCGTGCCGGAGCGGGAAGAGAAGCCATTGCAGGTGATTTTCTGGCTACGACTAGATAAATAAGAATGGAACCAGGCGAGTACAATCTCACCCAGCTGGATGACGGAGGAGACGTGTTGGCGCAGGAGGGTGTGGTCAGCTGTGCTGCCCATATCCTAACTCACACCAAGTCCCGTTCACCCATCACCCCTGTGCTCGCTGACCTACATTGGTTCCCGGTTGAGCAACGCCTCAATTTAAAAATTCTCATCCTTGTTTTCAAATGCCTTCATGGCCTCGCCCTTCCCTACCTCTGTTTCCTCCTCCAGCCCTACAACCAATGTTCCCTCTAAGCTGTGCGGCCGCGCAGCTATCTGCTGGTCCTGCACAGCCCGGGACCGGCTTTTCCATTGTGAAGTTCTGCGCACACACACACGAAACTTTGAATTGGCTGCGCAGCCCGTTAAAGGGACCGTGGACCCAAATTTAAAATTAGGAGGAGCATCGCCTATAACCCTCTGAGATATCTGCGCTCCTCCAATTCTGGCCTCTTGCGCACCCCCGATTTCAATCGCTCCAGCATTGGCGGCCGTGCCTTCAGCTGCCGAGGCCCTAAGCTCTGGAATTCCCTCCCTAAACTTCTCCGCCTCTCTTTCCTCCTTTAAGACGCTTCTTAAAACATACCTCTTTGACCAAGCTTTTGGTTCTCTGCCCTAATATCTCCTTATGTGGCTCGGTGTCAAATTTTGTTTGATAATGCTCCTGTTTAATGCCTTGGAACGTATTACTACATTAAAGGCTCTATATCCTATGTATTTCTTTCTAATCATCAAGTCATTGACCAGATAATGACTTTGTATGGGTTTTAAAATGAAGCATTTATTTTCAAAAAATGATATTAAATAATTGTCTCAATATCTGTTTTCCATCAGATATAATTTATGCAGTGTATTTTAAATATACAGAAAATTCCTTTCAAACCGAATATTGCAGGGCAACTGCTAATTGCCCTATTCTACAACAGTACCTGATTTATAAGTGCTTTCATAGTGCCTACTAGCTACTTCTGTTGTCAAAAGATGACAAAAATTCAAAACCTGCAGAACACTAGCTTTTGATGTTAGTTGGATGTGTATGGCATAGACACAATGTAGCAATGTAATAGAACATGTTTTGACTTCAAGGAAACTTGAGTAAATAAGACAAACCTGATTAGGGAGTCTCTAACAAGATTTAGTTTATCTTTCTCAGCATGTTGGTAGCTGCCTTTGTAACTGTATCAACTCCCTACGCATGATACATACATTCTGTCAGAAGTCTTTGACAAAGGTCTTATTGCTGGAGTCTCTCTCTTTCTACCTGTCTATTTGATTCTTTTATCTATTTGTCTGGGATTGTACCTACCCATCTGTATTCCAAACAAACAAACAGAATTGGCACTAGTAAAATGTTATTGTGCATGATGCCAGTTCTATTTTCTGTATGCCTCACAAAGTGTACACACATTCTGCAACAAACACCAGTTTAGGAGATGCTTTTCCAATTTACTGTTTATTTGGAGTTTGGGAAATGTAAAAATTCTTAATTTACTATGCTCCCCAAAAGATTTTTTTAAGTGTTTTAATGAATAAATAAATGCCTTCTCTGAGTATCTATAAAATCAATATTAATAGAACAAGAAATCTGTTTCATTTTTTTAGAGGATCTACATCAGAACATCAAATTCCCAGGAATTTTCTCACGGTTTATTCTGCTGCACCGCTGTAACTTTAGCAGAAGATTGGAGGAAACCCAGTTTATGCACGTCACGGTGGTGGAACAGGAGAAGCTCCGAGGAAATTCCCGGTGTAAGACATTGCCTGGGAAGTTCTCTATGGAGACATGTCATCTGATGATCCTTTGTATACATTCTGGCAAACCACATAAAATGAGAGCCTCATTGCATAACACACAACATGAATATGGATATAAAATTGTTAAATAGAAAGCTACATATGACTTCCAGTAGCTTCCTAAGATGGCACAAGTGCATTCTAACTTCTGCTTGTGTGTAGGTGCCTCGAAGATGTACTGAATTGGTTGTAGTGCTTTTGCTTCCTTTCTGCAAGGGAAGAGTTTGACTACAAATACCTGGCAAAATTTGGAAATACATACATTAGCCTAATTACCATATTTGATTAGCAGAGAAAGGACAATGTACAAACACTGCACAAATAAACAGAATCTTGATCTACTTCAAGCAAAAAGATATTGCCAACCAGCAAAAATCATAAGGACCTTCCTCTTCCTATACTACAGAAAGAACACTTTTGCGCTGCCATCCTCAGTTCCTTTAGACAAGTAGAGACATCAACATAAGATCAGAAAGTGACTCTAGAGGAAATTAGAACCCCAAATTCCTGGAGCCCCACTCTACCGCCAGAAATGCAGCGAAGTAGGACTTCTGGCTGCCTGTTTGCTGTGTCCTTGACCCTATATCCTGGGGTCAGGGTCATCTCAACATGGAGGCGGGGGGGGGGGGGGGTGGGGAAAGGGAAGGCACTGTAGGGGGTGGTGGTTTGTGTCAGCTTCACCTCTGACTTCTGAGCGGTTCGAATCGCTCCCACTCCCTTGGTTCTAGACCTTGGACTTATTTGGGGGTTGTGACAAAAGGTGCAGCAGACAACTGAGTTTGATGAAAGAACTTCAATCTTTATTAAAAAGGTAGAACACAAATAATAACACTCTTAACACTCTAAAGGTGGGGAACACAGTAGAACAGCGAGGGAAATGACAGTAGAACAATACTTCACCCCTCCCAACCCCTCTTTACTAGCTAAGTTAGGCTTTGAAGGACCAGGGATAATGCTCATCAATCCTTTGACAGTTGGGCTAAATCGCGGTTTTGGGGTTCGCTGTTTATGGCGGTTAGTGTCTGCCGTACCCCGTACGCGGTAGAGTACTTCACCTGCGTATCTGGTCAGTCTTCGCGAGTCCGCTGATGCGGTAGGATGTCGTTTTGGATCTATCTGGTGAGTACCCAATTTCTTTGGTTTAGCAGTAGGGCTTAGAGTCTTTGGGGAAAATCTTACCCAGGGGTAAGTCAGGAGTAGATTGTAGAGTGGAAACTTTGCGGTTCTTCGGGGTTTTCTTCCCTTGAGTTGGTCTTTGTTGGTCGCAGTGGCCTGCTATTACCCGGTCAGTTGGGGGTAATATGCGGTTGTTGGTTTCTTGAGGCCTTTGGTTTCCGCGATGGTTTTAGGCCTTGTCTAGTGTGTCGGTCGACCTCGTGGAGCCGTCGGTGACCTGTTGCTGCTTGTTGCTCTGGGTGACTATGTTGGGACCATTGTTGGAGGTCCGTCGAGGTGGTATCTTCACGAGCTGGACTCAGGTGTGTCTGAGTGGTGAGTGATGCCGACTCGCTTCCAGCTCGGCTTGTCTTCTTCCTTGTTTCTTCTTCTTCTGATGACCACACTGAGTGCTTAACGGGCCTTTAATTATACTGAATTGAAGTGGCCTTATCTACCCGCCAAATCTACTCGGTTCATTGTCTGGTTTTGGCGGGCTCGTTAATCGGTAACGACTTACTAGCGTGTTAACTGGTTTTTTAACAGACCTTCAATCTCACCCATTGAACATGGCCTTATCTACCCGCCAAATCTGCTCAGTTCATTGTCTGATTTTGGCGGGCCTGTTACCAGTAACTGCTCTGTAAGTGTCAAATGGCTTTTGGGATGGCTTGCATCCTGTTGATCTCCCTGGTTGATCACTGGTGATTGATTTCGTGTTTGGGTTTCTAGGCTGGACTTGGTCTTTCTATAGAATGGTCCTGAGTGGGTGTAATTATGCATGTTTCTGATGGGCCCTGTAATCGGTTTTGATGGGGCCTGTATTTTGGGTGGGACTGTCTTCTCCCAGGTTCTATTGTTCAAATGTTAATGTCTGCTGGGGCTTGAGTGAGGTCATCCCGGTTCCCCAGACAGTGTAATTAACTGCAATAGCCAAACTGCTTTTACAGAGGTCGAACCCACCTCCTTGTCCCTTTACAGGCCCAGACATAGTTTTAAAATGTCAAAACTTGGTTTTTGGTCTTAAATTCCTTAGGTTAGGCCCAAATGCATTTTTATCACTCTGAGGTAGTTCCAAAGTCCTTTTTCCTTAGGTTTTGGGATCTGCAAATTTTGGAAACCTTACAGGTACCTATGGCACTTGTAGCACTATGGGGGGAATCCACTACAGCATGGGGCAAGAATTTCAGACTGACACCTTGCTACAATTTTCAGGGGGCCAGCCATTCCAGCTAAAGATGGCAAGAAAGGTTAAAAAAGAATTCAATTCAAAGTTAATTGTTGGGAAAGTGGCATTTGATGCAGTTGTAAGCTCCACTTTCTTCAGGAACTGGTCCTGGTACACTAACATGCCTGTATCATTACGGTGTGCTTAGTCCTGGGAGTAATTTTGTCAGAACTGGCAGGTTTTCTGGTGGTTGACATCATCTGCCAGTTCCATCTTTTCTGGTGCTGTCTACACAGGAAGGGCAGACACAACGAGCACCCATTCCCACGGAATTTGGCAATGCGTCTCACGTTCCAATCCTCCCATCCCAATTGGCTGTTGCTGTGCCCTCCCCTCAGCCCAGCAATTTGAAGGTGGGTATTAAAGTTGAGCAAAATTAAAAATGAAACAGAAATAAAATAAAGGGACTTTTCAAATTTTAATTTGTAATGATATATAAACTAGCTATTTCCATTAAGTTAGTAGCCAACCTGATCTAATATACATAATCAACTTACTTATCCAACAGAAAGTTAAAATTCACCACTACAAAATAGGGAGGATGGGATATAATTGTATATGAAATATAACTTTGTTTAAAGAATGAGAACTGTAACACCTAAGGTTATTTTTTTTCATGGATTATTCTCTACATACAGGAAACTCTCGTTTAAACGGCACCTAAATATCCGGAATTCTCTATTAACCGGCAAAATTCATACTCCGAAAACTCCTCTCAAATAACCGGCAATGTTTCCGAGTCAGAGTCCGAGTCTCCCGCGAACGCCGAGTTAGTCAGTGGGGGTAGTTCTCCAAAGTGCCACTACTCGGCTTCCTGGCGCTGTCGGAAGTCCGAACACTGCAATAACAGGAGTCTGATTCTCCCGCGCTGCCGGGAGTCTCTTCTGATCGGCCATTTTACTGTGTGTCTCCCGCGCTGCTGGTAGTCTCTTCTGATCCACCATTTTACTGTGTGTCTCCCGCGCTGCTGGTAGTCTCTTCCTAGCCACCATTGTTCTGTGTGTCTCTCCATCTTTATCGGGAATTATCTCCCCCATCTTGCATTATGGAATTCCCAAAAGCTGGTCCAAGCAAAAGGAAGAGAGTGGTCTTAACTTTAAAACAGAAAATCGAGATATGCCAACGACTAGAAAGGGGAGAGAAGCGTATCAACATTATGAATGAATTCAAAATCGGTTCATCAACAATCTACGACATCAAATCGCAGAAGGATAAGCTGCTCAAGTTTTATTCAAGCTTGGAGACATCTAAGAGTGTAGAGAAACGGCGTACGCTTCGTAAGCCTAAGCTTGAAGAGCTGGATACCGTGCTTTATGAATGGTTTTCTCTTAAGCGTTCAGAGGGTGTTCAATTTCCGGACCCATGCTAATCGAGAAAGCGAAGGATTTCTACGAAAGGATGGAGCTCACTGACAAGTGTGCTTTCTCCGAGGGATGGCTAACGTGCTTCAAGTTACGGCACGGGATACGACGATTCGATATTTCCGGGGAGAAGAAATCAGCTGATCACGACGCCGCAGAAGAATACTGCGATTATTTCAATCGGATTGTGCAGCAACATGATTTGTCGCCAGCACAGATATATAATGCTGATGAAACTGGCTTGTTTTGGAGGTTTTTGCCAGAATCAACGCTTGCTGGGGCTAGTGAGGCTAATGCTTCAGGTTACAAGAAAAATAAAGATCGTGTAACCGTGCTAACATGTGCGAACGCTGCTGGATCACACCGGGCTAAACTTCTTGTTATTGGGAAGTATAAAAATCCCCATGCATTTAAAAATGTGAGGCACTTACCTGTTGAGTACAAAGCTCAAAAAAATGCTTGGATGGATAAGGAAATCTTCTCTGATTGGTTCCATCATATTTTTGTTCCATCTGTGAGGGAACATTTCCGTAAAATAGGGAAACCTGAAGATAGCAAATGCATTTTATTGCTTGATAATTGTAGAGCCCATCCGCATGAATCCGAGTTGGTTTCGGGAAATATTTTCACCATTTATTTGCCATCAAATGTAACTTCTCTCATCCAACCCATGGACTAGGACGTTATCCAAAATCTGAAGTGTCATTACAAGAAAGACTTCCTACGTAAACTGATAAGCCAAGATGACAATATTCACGCATTTCAGAAGGAATACAATATTAAAGATGCCATCTATAATGTTGCATGTTCCTGGAACTTTGTGAAAGGTCACACTCTGAGGCAAGCCTGGCGCAAATTGTGGCCTTCTGTAATGTTTGCTGAAGGTTCTTCTTCAGAGGAGGAATTTCATGGGTTCAATGTTCGTCCCAAGAAGAGTACAATAATGGAAATGGCTGGCATGGTGAAAAATGCAGGCCCAGCAAACCCTCTACGTCACCTCAGTGAAAGTGATATCGAGCAGTGGGTTGATGCAGATGGAGAAGTTGGTGTTGTGCATATGCTAAGTGATGATGAAATAATTGAGAGTGTTTTGAATCCAAAGAAAGAAAAGGAAAGTGAGATGGAAAGTGAAGAGGATGATATTTCTGAAGAGAACAAGATTTCTTGGGCTAAAGCTGCAGAAGGATTTTCTTCAATCCTCCAATTTGCTGAAAGGCAGACTTGCTACTCTGCCCAAGAAGTTATGCAACTCCATATTCTGCATTCCACGTTTCTACAGAAAAGGCAAGAGTCCACTAAGCAAACCGACATCCGCAACATGTTTAAGAAAGCTTCCAAAAGAGTCGAAGCAGCGGAAGTGCCTGAAGAATCTGTGGAATCTGTGGAAATGCATGATCCTTATGACCCAGCTGGCACGGATATTCCTGATGAACCAGCTGACTTGGAATAAGTGTACAGTCAACTACAGTACTGTATACAGTCGTTTATAAGTTTTGTTTTACTGTTAAATAATTAAAGAGTTATGGATTACCCTCAACTGGCAGTACTGTACTTAATCCAGCATCTTCCACCATCCATTTAACACAACATTCTATAAGTGAGTACCCAAATACTATATACTGCACATTTCTTGATTTTTTTAATTTTTGTTTGTTAAAAATAGCCTCGGTAGATATAACTCTCCGTTATCCGGAATTTTTATTCAACCGGCACCACCCCGGTCCCGTCGGTGCCGGATACCAAAGAGTTTCCTGTACCATGCCTAACTCATACCACAGTAGCATCTCAGAACCCATTAAGATGCACCAAGGGCTGATCTGAGAACAGTCCTGTCAAATTCTATATCCTGTTTGGTAATAAAGTCAAGATTAAGTGAAAATGTGTGGATTACTCCAGTAGCTGCTTTGCAGAAATCCTCTAAGCATCTGTAGCATAGGGCAGCATAAGAAATGGTTACTGTCGCTGGTGGAATAATATATCATTTTGGTTAAAAATATAGGGGGAAAAATTCAGTTGGTTTGCGCCTCCCGTTAGCGCCTTAAGAGGGCGTTAATGGGGCGCAAAGCAACTAGCGCCCGGGTGCGGCGATATCTGCGCCTCTCGTGAAATTGACCAGACATTTTGTGGCGGCACTAAACACTACAGACACGATCTCCTGCGCCGGCAGATCGTGACATCAGTCGAGTGCGCAACGCCCCGGTAGCACCCCAGAGCGGATATTGAGTGGCGCCCCCTGCCTTACTGCCTGACGCTAGCAACGACAGGTTGAGGGGAGCGTTTTGCAGTCAGGAAGGGACTGGGGGAACGCTATTTAAAGGCGAACGCTTCCTGCCTTTTTTTGTTGGTGACATTTTTGCACCATGCATTCTGAGAGAGCGAGAGAGAGACTTCTGGAGAGATTCAACGCTGTGTGAAGGAGTTTTGGGTACCGAGCAGCACTTTGCAGGTTCATTTTGATTTGCCCTTCCTTGCATCTATTTAGAAGAGACTGTGGGGGCTGCACTCTGAGCTCTTTCCCTGGTTCTCTCCATTGTTCTTTCCAGCAGATTTGATGTACAGGTCTCTCCAGGCCGAGATTCAAGGCTGCAATGAGCAGGATGTGGATGGAGAGCAAGATCAACCCTCCCCTTTAAGAACTGGCTGGCGCCATTGTGTCTGTGTTCCATTGCTGACTGACATCACATGAGCTTCGCCAGCGCTCTGAGGTAGTGCCTCGCTCCTCGGCCTTTGCGCCTTAAGACAGGTGTGTAGCGCCTGATTTAGCGCTCCAATCACCTCCAGGGGCGATAAAAGCCAAGTTTGCATTCGGAGGCGATAATTGTGCCCCAAACGGGGCAGTACTAAATTTTTCCCCCATAATTCCTAACCTGCTGATAACAGGGCAACACTCCTAGAAAATAACTCATTGATCAGATACAGGAGAGTCTAGGGAAATAAATAGATGAGGATTCGATAAGTGGTATATATCCACAAGGAAGGCCTTATGACATCCACACTGTGGAACATTTTCTCATTATAAGACCTATGAGTGATGAAGAGAAAAAAGGATCTTTTGAGTTAATCTGTTGTGAATTCAGTGATGGAGCTAGGCTTAAGCCTCATCTCCAAAATCTCTCAGAGGTCATTTACGATCTGTGTCATCTCACAGGTCCAGAGTTCAATATTCCTATTTATGCACAACTTACTATTTCCTAGCTTCAATATTATGAATGGCTTGAGACCATGCTGCTGGAGTCACGAGTCTCCCGGTTTATAAAACAAGGGGTTAGTAGTTGATTTCAGTGCGTTTTTGGACGTAGAATGGGTGCCACGATCGGAACACGTACCCGATCACTTGGATGCAACTAAGTCCCAAAATTGTTCTCCCTGATTATTTAAAATAAAATAGAGTTGTTGCCGGCGCTACTCGTGTTGTTCGTTCACAGCTTGCCTAATTGCTTCCGACATTTAAAAGTCAGATTGCACCTCTTAAAGGGTAGGTGCACTTTGGCTGCAGGCAACTATAACTGAGATTAATCGCAATTATTTTTTAAAATCGCTAGACAGCACTAATCTATATATATTTCTTTCGAGTGCACACACTTCCTGTGTCACACATCATGACTCTGAACATTTGGCAATGCCTGAAATCATGTTTATTTATATTATTTTGAATGGCAGAATGTGACATACATCAATGACTTGGATGAAGAAATAGATGTATATTAAAGTTTGCAGATGACACTAAGTTAAGAGGAACAATAAGTTGTGTAAATCGGAACAAGAAGTTACAAAGGCATATGGACCGATTAGGTTAGCCTTTATCTCAGGCAGGGCTGGATTTCAAAATGGAGGAAGTTATGATTCAGTTGTACAAAGCCTTGGTCAGACCCCATTTGGAGCATTGCGTTCAGTTCTGGACACTGCACCTCAGAAAGGATATATTGCAGATACACCAGGGTTAAATTATGAGGACAGGTTGCATAAACTTGGGTTGTATTCCCTTGAGTTTAGAAGGCTGAGTAGAGAACAGTAGAGTCTACAGCACAGAACTAGGCCATTCGGCCCAACTGGTCTATGCCGGTGGTTATGCTCCACATGAGCCTCCTCCCACCTATCTTCATCTAACCCTATTAGCATATCCCTCTATTCCGTTCTCCCTTATGTGCTATCTAGCTTCCCCTTAAATGTATCTATGCTATTCACCTCAACTACTCCTTGTGGAAGCACGTTCCACATTCTTACCACTCTTTGGGTAAAGAAGTTTTGCCTGAATTCCCTATTGGATTTATTAGTGACTATCTTATATTTATGAGCTCTAGTTTTGGACTCCCACACAAGTGGCAACATTTTCTTTACGTCTATCCTATCAAACCCATTCATAACCTTAAAGACATCTATCAGGTCACCCCTCAGCCTTCTCTTTTCTAGAGAAAAGAGCCCCAGCCTGTTCAATCTTTCCTGATAAGTATATTCTCTCAGTTCTGGTATCTTTTTTGCACTTTCTCCAGTGCCTCTATATCCGTTTTATAATATGAGACCAGAACTGTGCACAGTACCCTAAGGGGGAAAAATTCGGTTGCTTTGCGCCTCCCGATAGCGCCCTAATTGTGAATAAGAGGGCGCTAATGGGGCGCAAAGCAACTAGTGCCCGGGCGCGGCGCCGCCAGCGCCTCCCGCGAAATTCAGCGGAGGTTAGCGGTGGCGGTAACCGTTAGCCGTGCGCAGCGCCCCGCTCGTGCTCTTCGGTAGCGCCCCCTGATTTACCGCCGGATGCGATGGCCAATGGGGTCAGGGGGGCCTACCTGTGGCCGGGGCGGCATTAATTAAAGGCGAGGTGCCGGGCGGCCATTTTTCGTTGCGGGCCGCCTGCCAGCACCTGCCCCCGTTTCCATCCCCGGCCTTCTGAGAAGCCCTCCTCGGCTGCGCTCCCTGAGCCCGGCACTTTTCTTGAGTGCCAGGCTCTCTTGCTAGCACTCCGATCCCCGGTGGCCCAGCTGGGCCCCGGGTCGCGCTGCACAAGGCCCCTCCCCTCTCGGGGGCGCTACCTGGGAAAATCGGCCGCGGGGGCGCTAATTTTTTCGGGGCGCTAAAAGTAGCGCCCTGGCGAAGTTAGCGCCCCCAAGTGGGCGCGACTCAAATTTTCCCCCTAAGTGTGGTCTAACCAAGGTTTGATACAAGTTTAACATAACTTTTCTGCTATTTAATTCTATCCCTCTAGCAATGAACCCCAGTGCTTTGTTTGCTTTTTTTATGGTCTTATTAGCCTGCATTGCTACTTTTAGTGATCTGTGTATCTGTCCCCTAGATCCCTTTGTTCGTCTATCTAATTATCCAAGAAGTATGTGGCTTCCTTATTCTTCCAACCAAAATGTACCACCTCACACTTACCTATATTGAAATTCATTTGCCAATTACATGCCCATTCTGCAAGTTTATTAATGTCTTCTTGTAATTTCTTGCATTCTTCCTCAGTATTAACTATACCAGCCCCCCACCCCCAATTTGGTGTTGTCCTCAAATTTTGAAAATGTACTTCCGATTCCCGGGTCCAAATTGTTAATGTAAATTGTGACTAACAGCAGTCCCAGCACCGACCCCTGTTGAACGCCACTTCCCACGTTTTGCCAGTCTGAGTTGCTACCCTTAACCCCATCTCTCGTTTTATTGGCCCGTATTTTCCGATCAGATGCTTCCTGCGTGCGGAGGCCTCCAATCTGGAAAATATCTACGCCCTTATCTGAGGGCTCCGGATGTCCGGACTCTTCCGCTCCTGGGCCTCTCCACGACGAAATGCGCAGAGGCCCAGGTATCCCAGGGGCGCATGCGGTTTGCAAGCGTCCCTGGGATCACGTGGGCCAGCTCAACCAATGGAAGTAGGGAATCCCCCTTCACACTTTTGACAGGTCTCTCAGCTTAGACCTGTCAAATGTATGAATGGGGATCACTCCAAAAACACATCAAAACATCAAATAATATATTTTTTAAATCACATTTTTAAAATTAGTTAAAATTACATTAAATTTAATATTTTAAACAAAAATTTAATTATTTGAAGAAAAAAAATTAAAGTTTTTTACAGGGCTAAAAATAAACTTAACTTTTTTCTAAGTATTTTTAAATTATAAATGAGTGAAAAAAAAACATTTTTACTTTATTAAACTCTTATGCTGGTAAAAGCAGGACTTACGCCTGCTTAAACCAGGCGTAAGATTTTTAAGGGTTTTCAGCGGGCGGAGGGTCTGCAGAAAGCGGAACTCTCCACCTGCAGAGGCCCTTCTCCCGGGCAGGAGGAGGATCTGTCAAGAGAATTCTTGACAGATTGGAAGTGCCGGTTTTCAGCGCATGCGCTTCGCATGCCTGAAACCGGCACTTGCGAGGTCCCTACGGGTGTGTACATAGCTCGTACACACCCGTAGGGATCGGAAAATACGGGCCATTGTTTCATAGCTAGCTTGCTATCCATTCTGCTACTTCTCCCTGAGGGGTGATCTAATTGAGTGTTTAAAATGATAAAGGGACTCAATAGAGTAGATACTGAGAAATGATTTCCTCTGGAGGGGGAATCCAGAACAAGAGGGCACAATCTTAAAATTAGAGCTAAGCCATTCAGGAGTGAAATCGGGGAGTACGTTTTCAAAGGATAGTGGAAATCTGGAACTCCCTTCCCCAAAAGGCTGTGGATGCTAGGTTAATTGAATTTTTCAAAACTGAGAATGATAGATTTTTGTTAGGTAAGGGCATTAATATGGAACAAAAGCGGGTAAATAACGATCAGTCATGATCTAATTGAATGGCAGAGCAGGCTTGAGGAGCTGAATTGTCTACTCCTGTTCCTTTGCAAGTACTTTTTAACAGAACAATAATCTCCATTTGTAACCTTGCAATGTACAGCCATTTCTGTATTATTACATTCGTCTCCGCTTCATCCAGAAGACAACCACCTATGAGAGTCGCTATTTACTTCGAGCAGATCAAAAACCAAAGTGGGTGGGTGGGATCACTGAATTCCTCCCAATACCTAGAAATCGAACACTCACCAGATAAGCAATCTAACCTTTATGGGGATGCAGGAGAGGTAAGGGAAGCAGAATGATTGAATCCACTTTGGACAATAATCACAAAGGAATCCATTAATAAGACATGTCTCTGATTTTCTCGATTAATTTTTGTCAGCAATAACCCCCTTTACCATCTTACTGTGCTTTTTAACCCCACCTCTCACCATTGGCCCTGTTCTTTGATGTCATAGAATAATACAGCACAGGAGGCCATTCAGCCCATCGTGTCTTTGCCGGCTCTTTGAAACAGCAATCCAATTAATCCCATTCCCCTGCTCTTTCCCCATAGCCCTGTAATTTTTTCCCCCTTCAAATATTTATCAAATTCCCTTTTGAAAGTTATTATTGAATCTGTTTTTACCACCCGCTGCGTAAATAAAATGTCTCCTCATCTCACCACTGTTTCCAGTGGCAGAAGGGTCGGTAACCAGAGGACATAGATTTAAGGTGATTGGCAAAAGAAACAGAGGCGACATCAGAGGTAATTTTTTATTTTAGAGTGGTTGTGATCTGGAATGCACTGCCTGAAAGGGTGGGGGGAAACAAGATTTAAAAGTAACTTTCAAAAGGGAACTTGATAAATACTTTAAGGAGAAATAAAATTGCAGGGCTATGGGGAAAGAGCGGAGGAATGGGATTAATTGGAGAGCTCTACCAAAGTGCCGCCACAGACACGATGGGTTGAATGGCCTCTTTCTGCCCTGCATGATTCTTTTGCCAATCACTTTAAATCAGTGCCCTCTGGTTCCCCACTGGAACCAGTTCTATAAACGATGCTACAATCTGGCACACGATAGCACCCTCTGCCTCTCACCCCACTCTGCTCTCCAGCCTTGAGCCTTTCCCCATTCCCGGGAAGGGTTCCCTCCTCCTACGGTTGGTTTGAGGGGTATTTTAAACCGCTTCGCATTTGGAGCCGTTAGAAATCCCAGCCGCCTTTCCTCTCGCGAGATTTGCCCGCGCCCGCAGACAGCCGCACGAGCGGCTTCCAATTGGCTGAGCGCTCGGCCTGACGTCACGAGCCGGAGTCAGTTGGCGGGGTTGGAGTGTGATTAGAGAGCCGCCGGAAGCAGGAGCTATTGCCAGGGCCAGGTGGGTCTCCGCTACAGGACTCAGAGAACACAGATGGTCGTTGGAAATGAGCGCTTTTTAAAGTGGGTGAGGGCGAGCGGGTGGTCGTGTAACGCAGCGGCCAAGTGGCACTCACTGGCCCGGGTCTAAGTGTGTGAGTCCCACTCAAACCCTCGGCTGCAGGCGTGTGAAGGGTCTGTGAGCACCTCAGCTGCAGGTCTTGACAGCAGTATTCTGCAGGCCGATTCAAACTATCTTCTGTTCTCACTCTGCTCCTCCTGCAGTAGGCGTGATGTTTCATGTTCTCTCGCTCCGCCCAATAAAGGTAAGCAATGGTAAACAAAAAAGACTTACATTTATATAGCGCCTTTCACGACCACTGGACGTCTCAAAGCGCTTTACAGCCAATGAAGTACTTTTGAAGTGTAGTCTCTTGTAATGTAGGAAATGTGGCAGCCAATTTGTGCACAAGCTCCCACAAACAGCAATGTGATAATGACCAGATAACCTGTTTTTCTTAACGACAGAAAACGCTGGAAAAACTCAGCAGGCCAGGCAACATCCATGGAGAGAGAAACAGAGTTAACGTTTCAGGTCGGAACCGTTCCGACGAAGGGTTTTGACCTGAAACGTTAACTCTGTTTCTCTCTCCACGGATGTTGCCTGGCCTGCTGAGTTTTTCCAGCGTTTTCTGTCATTTTGGATTTCCAGCATCTGCAGTATTTTGCTATCGTATACCTGTTTTTCTTATGTTGATTGAGGGATAAATATTGGCCAGGACACCAGGGATAACTTCCCCTGCTCTTCTTTGAAATAGTGCTATGGTATCTTTTACGTCCACCTGCGAGAGCAGACGGGCCTTAGTTTAACGTCTCCTCTGAAAGACGGCACCTCTGACTAGTGCAGTGCTGAGGGAGTGCTACACTGAGTGTCAGCCTAGATTTATGTGCTCAAGTCCCTGGAATGGGACCTTCTGACTCGGAGGTGCGTGTGCTACCCACTGAGCCACAGCTAACAATAAACAAGAGTTCCTAAACTTGCTTTAAAATCTGTTCCATTTCCTGCTTTTTTCCAGTTCTGACGAAAGGTCATTGACCTGAAACGTTAACTCTGTTTCTCTCTTCACAGATGCTGCCTGACCTGCTGAGTGTCTCCAGCATTTTCTGTTTTTATTTCAGATTTCCAGCATCTGCAGTATTTTCTTTTTGTAACAAGAGTTCCTTCTGCATTGTGCCCCACCATTGGGTTTTATTGATGGACCCGATGAAGAAGGTGTCATTCTCTCACTAACTGCATGTCGGACCCTAACCCCATTAGAGTCCATGATCAGGCGATTGAACGCTTCTGGTGTTCATAATTTGTAAATAACAGCTGTTGCCCTGGTCAGTCTGCGGTCTTAAATTGCTCTATTATATTTTAGAGCTAGAAAATAGGCCAGCTGGAAACTCTACTGATTTTAAATTGCTACTTAAACTTTCTAAAGAAGAAAGAACTTGCATTTATATAGCACCATTCACATCCCGAGCACTTCACAGCCAACACAGTATTTAGAAATGCAGCGACTCTTGTAACATAGGCAAATGTGGCAGCCTGAGATAAAAATGAGGTTTAAAAAAAACCCAAGATAAATGCATTTTGATTGTTAGTTGAGATAAATGTTAGTCAATACACTGGAAGAACTACCCTGCTCTACTTTGAATAGTGCCGTGGGATCTTTTATGTTCACCTGAGAGCAGATGGGGACTATTGTCTCATCCATAACTGCACTTGCAATGGTGTGGCATTGCCTCAGTATTGCACTGAAATATCTGAGATTTGGGGGTGATTTTAATCCTACCCACTAGTGGAAACAGGGCATGTGGGCATTTAAAATCAGCCAGGTTACTCATCTGAGCAGGTGGCAAGGACCAAGGACACCTGCCCAAAGCTGGCGGAGTCCTTTTTTACACATGCATATCTGATCCAAATGATGTCATCGGGACTCTACAGCAATTTTAACGTGGTGGCCTGAGCAGGAAGGCACATTGAGTTTTCTGGCAGGTGAAGACAGTGGGAATGCAGATTGGGGCCAGAAGAGGTTTTAAAAAAAAAAGTAATTTTTTTTTACTTTCCTTGTGGGGCCAGGAGGAGTAGGACAACAAGGAAAGCTTAGGCCTCCCCTGATGTGGACTTGCTCCCTTCCCGATTGTGAGACCCCCATGTGATGGCCCTGGCAGCCAATCCCACCACTTGTCTGGTCTTGGTGGGTGGCCTCCTAGGCCATGTGATTTTTTTCTGCTAATTCCTGCCAAGAACAGGTGTGTAGTCGGTCGGTTGGATGTAAATGAGGCCTGGGAGTTAAAATATCCCGGGCCTCATTTCTGGAGCTGTGGGTGAGTTTTTAACTCGACTGCTTACTCACCTGCTGTAAACTGGTCCAGAGTTAAAATTGGGGGCTAGGTGTTCAAGTGTCTAGAGGGTGGCTTGAGCCCATGATGATCTGACTCCCTGCCTATCCTGTCTGGGAAAGAAATCAAGTCTGATTTTCACTGATGCATTGATTTTCAGTTATCTTTTGAGTTCACCATCAAAGTTGGAGCTTATTGCATAGTTTACTGATCTCATGTTGAAGTTCATGTTAGACCCTCCTATCTGGGAACAAAAGGTGTGGCTTTGAATTATATAAAAGCTAAGTAATATCGCACTGTTCTGGATGTAAATTTACTGGACTTCTTGGAAGTAATGAGGAGCCTTGTTGACGGTGGTAACTCTGGATGTGATGTAAATAGATTTCAGCAAGGCTTTTAATATAGAGCTATCCAAGTGAATAGCCACAAGGTAAGAAGGCACAGAATAGGAGGCAAGCTTCTGGGTTGGGTTTACAATTGACTAGTTAGAGAAAGTAAAGCTGGCTGTGTACAATTCTCATTGCCATACTGCAGCAAGCATATCCAGGTATTGAAAGCTATGCAGAAAAGGACAACCAAGCTGATACTTTGCTTGGTATCTGATCAGTTCAGAGAGGTTGATGAGCCTGGGATTATTTACTCTGGAGAAGAGAAGACTTGGGAGATATTATTCAAAACTGTTAGAGGAATAGATAAATTGAACCCCAATAATGTGTTTGATATTTCCACAAACTCTAAACACAGCAGATACAGGCTGAAGCTTAGAAGAGACAGTTTAGGTTTAACTACTTTATGTAGAGGGTGGTGGATATGTGAAATATATAGACATTGGAGGCAGTGGAAGTAGAACGGAAACATTTAAGGGATACTTGGATCAAACTTTGGAGTAGGTGATTGGGACTGTCCCGATGGACTATGTAGTCATGTTTTTACTCCTGTGCTTCCCTGCATTCTTAACATGCTGTTTTTATTAACTATTATCCATTACCTATATTCCTGAAGTTTTAACATTTTTTATTTGTTCTTGGGATTTGTGACACTGGCAAGTCAGCATTTATTGTCCACCCCTTGTTGCCCTGAGGGCATTAAGAGTCCACACAGTGTGTGACTAGAGTCACATGAAGGTCAAACTGGGTTGGGGTGGCAGGTTCCCTTCCCTGAAGGACATTAGTGAACCAGTTGATAATTTAATGTCTGGTGCTGCTTCAGTTTCATAACTTGCCACGGTAGGATCTGAACTCACAACTTCTGAGTTGCTAGTCCAACACCATATCACTACACTACTGTATCCATTATTTACCTTGAGTATATATTTTTTTTAAAAGGTTGTATGTTTGTATGAAACGTGTTTTGCAGCCATAAAAATCAAAGTATGGATTTGACAATCGAGTAAAAGAAATGTGAAAATTTACATTTTAACTTTTTTCTTCTCAAGGAAACAAGTGAGGCAGTTTTATGCCCAAAGCAAGACCATGCCAGGCTTCTTCAGTTTTGTGGCATTATACATTTGTATTCTTCAGTAGTGAAATACCATGAGAATCCCAAAGTTTCTGAGCTCTGGAGTTACACCTGGGGTTGTTAAGACAGTTTTTTTTTACTATGTGGAGTAATTGTATAATAGTGCACTGCTAAAGGTAGATTGGGGTGAGTACTGTGTGGTCAGATGGAAAATCAAGCATTGTTGTATAAAGGTTAATGCTAGAGATAGTGGTGAAAGAGTATGCAAGGTAAAGTGCCAGCTCTCCATAAAATATAACACAAATGTAAAAGCTTTTTTAAAAAAAAATGTAAACCTTGAAAGTAGTGGCAGGCGTATCACATGGAGTGCTGAATTAGACGTTGTTGGAAATGCCAGTGGGATTTGTCTGCTACAATCACTGTGGCAAATTCCTTCCTAGAGATGCAAATTATGTGCTTTATACTGTGTGAAAATGTTTTAAGTTTTTAAGCAACCCAAAACATTGTTCAGTGTTTTATTTTTAATAACAGGAATATTGAGTGTTCAAAGATGTTTAACAACAGTACACAGAAGAAATGCTGGATTTTTCACAGTGAGGAAAAATTGGAAAATATGAGAACTGAAGCCAATCAGAAATTTCAGTCCAAGGTTCTGGCATGTGGAAAGGTAAAATTTTGTTTTGGTGTACTCTCAGAAATAATCAAAATGGGGAATTGAGACTCTGTTTTAAAAAAAATGCATTCCACCTCTTCAATTTCGTCAGCCTTGGGTTCCCTTTCGGAATTTGAGCACTTCTAAAGTTTAGGATGACTTTAGGTGGGGTAGGCAATATTTTATTAACAGTCTTATTTTTGACGTGTTTTCTTCAAGCATGATTTACATCAAGGTAAGAGTACTCAAATGTACAGAGTACCCTGAAATCTTCCAAAACCTATTACAATTCTGTGATGAATTCAAAATATTTTTTCCTGAACCAAATATTTGAACTCTAGCAATATGGTGCACAGTTTTAATGAAAAGTCAGCATCTAATATCCTATGTGATGTTGCCTTTCACTAAACACGAAAAGTAGTGATTTAAAAAAAAATCAAAAATATAAATTGAACTATAGAAAAATTGTACAAATAAAGAACGTGTAGTTTTGTTGCATGGGTCTAGTCAAACAGACAGGCAAAAATTACTTGCAGAGTTGAAGCTGTTAACATTGGCCAAAAAGAATCTGTCTTTTTTAAAACATTTATTTTTGGGATATGGGCGATACTGGCAAGGCTGCATTTATTGCCCATCTCCAGTTGCCCTGAGAAGGCAGTGGTGATCCTTTCTCTTGAACGACTGCAGTCCTTGTGGTAGTGCTACTTCCACAATGGTGTTGGGTAGGAATTTCTGGAATATTGACCTAGCATTCATGAAGGAATGGTGATTTATATCCACATCAGGGTGGTGTGTGACTGGAAGGGGAACTTGGAGGTGATGGTGTTCCCAAGACTCTTGTTCTTGATGGTACAGGTTGCAGGAGAGGGTGATGCTATTGGGGTAACCTTGCTGAGTTTCTGCAGTGCATCTTGTAGATCATACTGCAGCCACAGTGTGCTAGTAGTGGAGGGGGAGGATATAGAGTCCAATGGCAGGAGCACTGATCAAGTGAACTGCTCTGTCCTGAGTGGTACTAAGGTTCTTGAGTGTAGTGGCTTCACTCATCCAGGCAAATGCTGAGTATCACACTCCTGACTTGAGCTTTGTAGATAGTGGACATTTTAATACATTAATGGTGCTGTATAAATGCAAGTTGTTGTAGTTAATGCTTTGAATGGTTAGGAAATAAGCCAATCATCATGGTTCCCAGCCTCTGCCCTTTTCATAGTTATCGTTCAAAAGTATAAATTAACAAATGCACAGAAACCAATATCATTCTTTTGTAGAATGCTTGGAATGAACAATTTCAAAAAGAGTAACCTTGCTTTATTTTGGCTTTTATTTTTATGTTGACAAACACTATCAAAGTCCTTGGTGGGTTAACAAACAAAGCATATTAGCATTGTGGTAAGGCAGTAACATTTGTCATCGATTCATCATTATTTACTGCATATCCATTGCAATATGCACTTGTAATTGTGGAATAAAATTAAACTAGTATGAACTTCACACTAATGACCACTAATGTGCTATGTTACTATCAGTCATGAATGTGGCAAAAAAGAACCTGTTTTCTTCCCTTCCCCGTCACAAATGTTGTTCCCGTCTGCTTCTTGTATTACTTTACTGCTAATGATTCTTGTTTTGCCTTGCTTTATGAATCTTCAAAACATTTAGTCTTTCACTGCTATCAGGTGAATTTTGATTAAACTTGATTATAGCTTCTAAACCAAAAGTAAATAATATAAGTACAGTAAATAAATAAAATAATGAATGTATGCACAATTATCTGTTTGCTTACTATTGGCATTTTTCACTTGGTTGTGAAATTATTTGTTCAGATATTGAACTTTTGAAGCAAGGATAGGAGATGTGGGTTTGTGATGTTTTGTACCCCCTCAGTACTCTCATTTCTTGCTCCCAGCCATGCCTCAGCTAATGCTGAACAGAGGCTAGGTACTTTTTTTCCATGCAAAAGTCATTCCAGGCTGCCCCGTCTTACTCCTGATGATGTCCTTCCGCTATTATCAATGAAGCCTGGGAGCAAGTCATCTTGCACCTTCTGAATTGTGAATGATAGTTTGTGTGGGGGAAACTGAGGAGGAGTGAAGAACGGAGGGGAAAAAAGTGAGCTTTTTACTTAAAGATTTCACTTAATTTTCCAGATCAGAAAGCAGTATAAATGCTTTTGAAGCTCATTAGTCCAGTCTGTATCTTATTCCTGGGTAGCAGCATGGCAAACTTCTGTATTCAAATATGGTGTATTGTTTTAGTTCCCAATTACAGTCAGTGGTAATACTGAGCACACTGCTGTTTGTTTCATTGCTTGCTTATTTTCTTGCACAGCATAATACAGAAGCCACCGTTAGTTGCTTTAGGCAGGGTTAAGAGAGCACCATGATTCTTCCACTGTGGAATATCTCTCGTGCCACATCCGTTTTATATATTTTAAAAAATGGCCAGTGGGAAAGAAATTCCACAGTCACAGGCCATTTAGAACAGAGAGCAGGAGAGGATACAGTATAGTCTGTCTTGATATAATCTTGAAGGAGCAAAAGCGTGAGACTTGTATATTAACCGAGAAACCATCTCTCCTGGTTATTATTCTGGCATCGAGTGAATGCTGCTCCTGCTATTTCTGCCCCATAACCCAGAGCAGTAGTTGTCCAATAGAAATTGCTGACTAGCTGCAGGCATGGTACAGTGACAGTGCTTTAGCCACATGCACTAACTTTAGAAAACGCCTTGCACATAATACAGGTAAATGTACTTCATATGTATATTTACTTAGTAAACATCTGTTGCTGTACAGCAAAACATTTTGCAGTCTTTCTCTTTCACCAAAGTTTTGAATTCTAGCATGAATTTATCAGACGCAACACATCTTAGTGCAACTCCTAGGTTTTTGTCCAGTAGTTGTGAGCTGTACTTTGACTTTAACAGAGTGATTGCTGAGAATGTTGACTTGCACAACATGACACACTAGACCTGCCTCTGCTCTCCATTCAGCACTCGGTTGGATGCTGCATGCCCTTTGCCATGATGTGCCTGTTGGAGCTGCTTGTTATTTTTTGGGCTTGCTTTCTTCTGTTTGCCTGGAGCGGTTATAACCAATAAGCAGTAAACAAGGAAGTAAAGCACACACAATGACCAAAACCACTCACTCATTCTGTTTTTCGTATTACCATTTTACCAACAAACGCACAAAGATGTTAAAGTACACATGCATATGCTGTGCAAATGAGTATTGAGTGCACATGCCCAACTACTAATTTTTTAATTTACTAATCAAAATCCAATTGGCCACCTGGATTCCCAATTGGCCACATATGGCAATAGCTAACTTATTGGACAACACTGACCCAGGGGACTTGATTCCCCTTTGTTGGCTAGCTGCATGGTGGTGTGGTATGAGATGGCTGTCTGCTTCTAGTCTCTACTTCCCATTCTGCTGCTGGCTGCTCTAGATATTTGTCCCAACTCCAGCTCTGTTGATTAAGTCTCCACGTCTCTTTGTCATCTGTAAGTTTATAGTTCTAGTGCCTCTAGACTTGAGCTTTTTTAATCTAAAATGATTGCTGTTACACTTAAGATATAAATGTGTAAAACACTATGTGCTGCAAAAGCTGTATAGACCTGGATAATCTGTGTAGTCTAGCCTCAAGATGTTGAAGAATTGTAGAGTCTCTGGCTGTGGGATAGAAGCTTGCCTCATTGCCACTCAGTGGCAGGAATTGAGCACTACACTTATTTTTATTGGTCTGAGCCAGAAGAAAATTCTTTGAAAAATGAGTGTAATGATTAAAAAATAGAGAAATAATAAATTTAAAATGCTGAGGTTTGGAAAAACAGCAGCATAGATTAGGCTAGAGTTCTCTCCCTCTCTTCACTCCACTTCTCCTCTTCCTTCTCTCCCCCCCCCCCCCCCCCCCCTGCGGCCCCCCGCTGTAGAATGGTTGAAGCTAAACATAGTAAAGCCTCTTGTCATCTTTACTAAAGAGGAAAATATAATGTGCATAGGTGTAGTATGTGCCATTTGTTTGTCTTGATAATGCTTGCTTTGGTTTTCCTGAACAGCTTTCTCCAAATGACTCTCTGCCTTTGCTGGAACCTCATGAAGAGGAGGTATTACGTAAATACTATGAAAAGCGACTCTTGGACTTCTGCTCTGCATTTAAACCCGCCATGCCCAAATCTGTGATGGTAAGAATACAGATCTCGCGTTTGCACAGAAATTGAGAATTGTTTTGCGGTTTAGTAACTGACTAAGTTTTTAACTGTCTATGCAGCATTTTTGTTTATATTTTCTGCATTACAAAATAACACTCTTGTTCAGGGTCTTTTTTTAAATGATCCCGTTAACAAAAAGTACTAGAACAATGTTTTAAAGAAAGTGACTGGGTGCAACATACTACAATTTTTAAAAATAACATTATATTGGTGCTGTAAAAGGTCAAAAGTAGTTTATCAAAAACTATACTTGTACAAGATTGTTTAAATGAAAGTAATCTGTTGTGTGTGTATATAATGGATTTTGAGAACCTTTTTATATTTCTTTTGTTTAGGGTACAGCAAGTATGTATTTCAAGAGATTTTATTTGAATAACTCCTTAATGGAATATCATCCAAGGACTATTATGTGAGTTTTTTGTCTATTTGTTGGCCGATTGAGTTGCTGTTGCCACAATTGAGTTGTACTAACTTCTCATAACTGATAATTTTATAAGAGCTGTTAATGCAGTCCCATGTTATCCCTATATTTCATCCATGGCAAGATATTCTAACATTATCAAAATCTAACATTAATAAATTACAGCAGCTCTTTCCAGATTACCAGTCATGGTCACTGTAGTTGACAGTATAGATATGCAGTTTTTTGGTTTTATAGAAATAAATTGAAATGAGTATTTTAAAAATGAGCCTTGTGTTAACTCCTACTTTGTAATTTAATGTTGTTGCTGCTGTTCAGACCGTTTAATTTTGTGTGACGTGGGAGTTTCTGGGAATTGACTGTCCAGAACAGGTACATGTGTTAAGAATAAAAACGGAAGTGTTTCTAGGTGGACTTGATGGTACTCAAGGTTACAGAGCTTTGAAACAATTGGTGACCTTCACTTTATGGAAGGAAGAGTAGTTCCTGGAGCATGTGTTGGAGGCACTAGTCACCTCTGCAGCTAGAGAGCTATAGTGAGGAAGGGAAATGGGTGACCATCTGCGTGGGTGGGAGCGGGTGTGGAGGAAGGGGGTGGTAATAGGACATGTTTTTAAAAAAAAAAAAATATAGACCCATCTTTTGTTTCTTGTCCCTTTACCACCCCCTTTTGCCTTGTGCCATTACCCCTTTTGTCATTTAATCACACCTGCCTTCCACCCTATCACAGACCTTCCCTTTTGTTCTTTCCTCCCCTCCGCTCCCCCTTTGCTTACAACCTGTTACAATTCTAATTTTACCAGTTCTGACGAAAGGTCATCGGCATAAAACGTTAACTCTATTTCTCTCTCCACAGTCGCTGCCTGACCGGAGTATTTCCAGCATTTTCTGTTTTTATTTCAGATTTCCAGCATCCACAGTATTTTGCTTTTATCAGGAAATGGAAAATGTTTAAATCAAATATATTCCAGTAAGGGGGGTGGAATGTGTCCAAGGTTCAGGTTCTATGGCTGAGAAGAGGAATTAGATAACATTTGAAACTTAAGGATTTAGTGCTTACAGGACAGGAAATAAAGCAGTCAGGATAAATGTAAAGAATGTAGAAAAACTTACAAAAACGGAGATTAGAAAGGCTGAGGAATTATAAGAGAAAATTAGCAAGAAACAAAGGAAATAAAAAAGGGTTCTCTGGATATTAGTAAGAAGACAGTAAAGATGGGGGTGGTGCTGCAAAGAGATAAAGGAGGGAAAGTTGATAGTTTTCACACAGAAGGTGGCTATTGGAATTGTAGAACCACCATAGATGGGTGCAAAACAGTTAGTGGAAGATACTATTTGAAGAGGAATGTTACTAAAGAAGTTAATCAAACTTAAGTTAGACAAATCACCAGGACCTGAAGCTAGGGAAAAATAGTGGACTTTGGCTGCAATTGGAGTATTGTGTGCAATTTTGGACATCTCGTTATAGGAAAAATGGAAAAGTTGCAACATCAGTTCATTCGGATGTTGCCAGTGATGAGGGGGTTACAGTTATGAAGAGAGAATTGAGAAGTTAGATCTTTTTTACTGAGCAGAGAGGGTTAAAGGATGAATTGATAAAGGTCTTCAAGTTTATGAAGGATTATGATGAGGTAAATAATCGATTGTTTCACTGGTCAGTGAGATGGTAATGAGATGGCACAAATTGAAGATAACTACAAAAGTGTCTATACACAGGTGATTTAGAATGTGTAATTCTCTACCATAAACTGTTGTTAAAGCAAAGTCCCCATTTTATTTTAAAATAAAATCAGATAATTGCTTGAAAAAAGAGGAATATTAGAGTGCAGGAAATGGGATTTGACTAAGTGGCTCATGTGCAGAAAAGCAACAAGAACTGATGGGTCAAATGGCCTTTTGTGCTGTAATCTAATTCTATTTTGGAACCTTCCTTCATTTAAAGCCTTTTTATTCTCATTTTGATTTAGGTTGACAAGTGTATACTTAGCATGTAAAGTGGATGAATTTAATGTCTCCAGTTCCCAGTTTGTTGCTAATCTGTGGGAGAGCCCTGCGGGTCAAGAGAAGGCACTGGAACAGATCCTTGAGTATGAACTATTGCTTATTCAGCAGCTGAACTTTCATCTTATTGTCCACAACCCATTTCGACCTTTTGAGGGCTTTCTAATTGATCTAAAGGTACCATGCCAACAGTGACTGGATTTGTTTTGTAATTCAGAATAGTCTTGAGTCTATTGGAAGTTTGAAACACAAAGTCTGTTTATCATTGTATGTAGAAACGTCTTAAGTAGCAGCACAGCAGTAACGGTATCTGCGTCCTAGTGCTCCAGTTTATTTCTGTTTGCAAGATTCAACTGTGTTCCAGTTTCATCAGTTCTCACCGTGACCATAAGCTAGAAAGGTTCACAATACTGCAGTGATAAAAAGGTAACATTTTTGGTTTCAGTTGTTAGATGATGAATAGCCTAAGCAATATAGGTGAAATGGTAAGGAGTGAATAATGGCATTGAAATTCTATTTGCAGCTCCCACGATAACTGTAAACTTATGCAGTGAGTAGCTGAGCCATGCAGGAAGGTCCAAGTTTGTGCTGACTAAACCAGGCATCAGTAGGGGCTCTACAAATGGCCCCAATATCCTGCATTAGTGAAAGGAAAATTTGGTCAGGGTTTCCACTCCCATTCAGTGTGTATATGTATGTCAGGTGAGGACTAGACTAAGCTTATCTATGACATTCCAGTGGATGAATAGCCAGCCAATAGTCACTGTCAAAGGTGTAATCTGGCTTTTGTTGCGGAGTTGATTTATTCTAATTATGCCCCTTGTGCAAGATTTGGAATTAGTCCATGGTAAATACAATTGGGAATTCTCCATTGCATCGGATTGCCTAAAAGACTGATGCGCCAGAAGGATTTTTGAGGAGACCTGGGTCTCCTTCAAAGTTGCTACTATGGGGTGTTCTTGAATCTGTTGAGCTTTTCTGGCATCCACTATGAAGGTAGGGTGTAAAATGGGGTTGGCTTGGTTGGGTGGCCAGGCCTCCATGCCCATCTGTAAGTTGTGGGGGCAGACCAGATTCCAAGCTCACTATCTATAGAGTTGGGCCATTCTAAGTACTTCCTGCTATTGGGAAGGCTGATCCCTCCGTTGTGTATGTGGCGCTGCAGGCATTTGGATGTATTTGTGGGTTTCTTTTGCTGCCAGGTGATGAGCTTGTAAGGTGTTGGAATTGCTGGGCCAGCATCTTGACTGGTAACATCTGAAATATGTAGAGAAGGTGGGTATGGTGTACTTTCATTTTTATTGTGCTTACCCTGCCGTCTGCTCAGGTCAGTGTGTATAATGGCAGGGAAGGGGAAATATATTTTTGTTTGGGCTAGCTAGTTAAATCTTTAATACCAGTGAAGAGTAAGATTGTTAGCACTTTATTAACATTTAATAGTTATAAAAGTGTTGGCATTTCCTGAAATGTAAAGCCAAGTCAAAGTGGGGTGAGACTACTTCCTTGAGGTAGTCTCTTGCCACTTGCCAAATCCAGTGTGCTGTCAGTTCAGCAACTTTGAACCCCAATTACACTGCAGTTTTGGCATTGATACAATGCAAAAAATAAAACAACTCTGCAATATAACTGGGTAAGTCCTTTAGTTGTCAGTTCTGTTTCCTGATATGATGTAATGTTTTACATTTGCCTTTACGTATTTATCTTTTATGAACTGCAATTTTTTAATGCTTTCAAATAACTTTATTTGTCTTTGTGAAACTGACCATCATAGTAGCAAAAATACAACTGCTTTAAGCCCCTACCAATAGGATAACTAGTGCCTTTTGTGATTAGCTGAAGTTGCTCCACCTGCTGGATACTGTTGCTACTACACCAAAGTATTTCAAACTGGAGGGCTTTCTGAAAGCATATGCGGTGGATGTGAAACTTGGTTTCCAACACACACAAAATCACTCTTTTCCAAAACCTGTACTTTTTTAGGGTTTACTTACCTTTTTAATATTCTGAACTGACATTTTATTTTCTCTTGATAGTTGGGTTGTGTCTACCAGTCAGGTTTGTAAACTTGATCACTACCTCCAAACAGCACTTTTTCAGTTGCTAAGGTGCCACTGACTATAAATTGTTGCTTTTATGTGGATAAACTCTTCCCATTTCCATGGGGAGGGGGTGGGAGAGTGGGTTGGGTGGAATGAAGACCTTTATCCGGCTACCCCCAATTCAGAATTAAATAACTTTGTCCTAATTATAAAAATTGAGCAGTTGCAAAGTTTCAAATTCCAAATTTAACTAAATAGCATAGTGAGGAGATGTGCTATTCTGACACTAATATGCTGTTGGTGGATTACTATCCAACAGAATGTTGAGACAGCAGTTCTTTTTGAGAATGTAAATTCCACAGATCACTGTAATTTCATGACTATCATTGCACAGGAAGGAGTTTCTAATCTGAATTTTTTTTTATTGCTAGTATTGACCTGAATAGAGCAGAAAACTTGGTAAGAATGCTTCCTTATGGACAGCTTATTTACTGTTTTATTTTAAACTTAAAATCTGACTGCAAATAGTAATACGCTAGAAGATATGAAAGTCTCTACTGTCTTTTATTAACCTTAATGCTCTAACAAAGAGTTTGACGATTCAATCCAAGCAGGGTCTCGATTTTGTATTGTCAACCTATCTCAAAGTTTCAGTGATCCATCTATTCAATGCATCCTGTTACTAATGTAGCCAAATTATAAAAGTGTATTGGAAAGACTATTGAATCAAGGAATGCATTTTCTCAAAATAGGATGGTTAACTTTTAAGTTTCAGATCAAAAAAAGGAAGCTTTTGGTTTCTTGTAAGAAGAAAAACAGCTGTACTAGTGAGAAATGATAGCTGTGGAAATGCATTTTTCTAGACAATTATTGCCCTTTTCTACCTTTTTTAGGCTCGATACTCTGCATTGGAAAATCCAGAAGTTTTGCGAAAAACAGCAGATGAGTTCCTGAGCCGAGAAACCACGACTGATGCCGGTCTTCTGTTTACACCATCACAGATAGCAATAACAGCCATACATTTCAGTGCCTCCAGAGCAGGCATTAATATGGATAGGTACTGGTACCCTTTAAGATTTCAACTGTTTTTATGGCTTTAACAAAATAGTTTTTACTAGCTACAATATTTATACATTTTTTGCAATATTTTTCATTCTCTGTAGTGGGCTCCATGCTATATTTTATCTCTTGAATTCTAACTTAAAACAAAGTTAAATGAGAACTAAAATGGAATCATAGCTCTATTCTGTGCTTTGTAAGGCTTTTTGTTTTAGAAACTAGCAATTTGAGATATTTAGGCTAAGACAAATTATTAAAAAATGCAAATAATTCAATGAGCACTGCGAACAGAGGTCCATTGAGGATAACTTAAAATGAGTGTTAGTCATAAGAGGGAAAATAGGAAGTTCAATTATCTGACACACGACATCCAAAAAACATAATGGCCCGAAAATTAGACCTAATGCGGGAGAGTACGCACTGTGTACTCTCGCGTATTAGGTCCCGAAGTGCCGGTTTCCTGCATGCACTGCGCATGCGCGGGAAACCGGCACTTCGGGTATTGCAAAGGGGGCGGTTCCTAAGTGAACCGCGTGCGCGCTACAGGTTGTGCGCACGCAGCGCACTTTTTTTTCAGGTTTGAACGCGCAGGTAAGTGTTGAAGATTTTACACATAGAAAGCAGGCGTAAGACCCCCTTTTAACAAGGTAAGTAGTTAATTAAGTATTTTAAATTTTTTTCAACAGGTTTATCTTTTTTTAGAGACTTTAAAGAAAGGTAAGTTTATTTTTATAACTTAAAGAATTTAAATTTTTTCAAAAATTTAAATTTTTGTTTAAAGTGGTTAATTTATTTAACTATAGTTATTTTATTAATGTGATGGCTTTTTTTAAAATTTAATTGAGGTTTAGCTGTTCTTTTGGGGGCTTGTTGTATTCATAGTTTTGACAGCACTTGCTGTCAAAACTATGAATGAAAGATGGTGTGCTGCCATTGGCTCTAACTGGCCCACGTGATCCCAGAGGTCGCATCGAATTAACTGCGCCTCTTGGACACGCGCACACTGCGCGCCGGCACCAGGGAGAGGCCCAGGACCAGAAGTTCGTGTGGGCCAAAACCATAAAGGTAGGCGCGGAGTGCGATATCGCGGGGGATCCTTACCCCCGCGGCAACCATCGAACTCCAATTTCTGGGCCAATGTGTGCATGAAGTAGGTGTAGTTATTTAAGACCTGGGAGGTTGCTTAAGGGGTGAATAGGGTAGAAATATCATGGAGGAATTAGAAATGGCAGATGTGTTCAATTCTTTCTGTAATGCTTAATGAATGAAGATCGGATATATTCTAGATTCATTCCAAATGGCTTGAGAATTTATAATCTGTTGAGACGTTAGCAAAGCTTCAAAACACAGCTGTGTAGGACATCTGCAGTAGATAGGATGTATCCTAGAATCTTAAAGGAAATGGGTTAGTTTCTGAGTGGCATTTTTATGAATTATTAATACAGGTGACTGTACCTGAGTAATACAGGATTGTTCCTGTAATCCTCTTAGTCAGAACCGGGTGCAACATGAATTGTGGAATTTATAGACCATTTTGTTTGACAATTGTAGTGAAAATTGCCTGAATCGATTTTATAAGGAGCTGTTAACTTCTAAGGAGTGTAGAAGCGGTAAGATATGGTCTATGATAGTTCTTTGTTGGAAGCAATAGGTTGTGTCTTATAAACCTGCTGAAATTCTTTTAGGTAACTTTTTGTTATCTACTACTGATGGAGACACCTCTGACCACTGTTTGCGTTTGATGCCATTATGTTGGTATACATGGATGAAATTGTCTCTTTCACATATTCAATATCATTTAACTACTGCATTGATTAGTATGATCTTTGTTTTGATTTTGTGTTTGGTGCTTCAGTTACTTGATGGAATGCCTTATGTTAAAAGACAACAAAGAATGCCTGTCAAAGCTGGTTGAAGCAATCAGATGTAAGTAATCTTGTACAGTTACTCTGGCATATTGAATTTACATTACTTGTAAGGGTTGCACTTAAATCCAGATTAATTAGTTGTGTAGTGTTGTGACAGCTTTTGCTTCAGTTCAAACAAGTTATGTCATATTTTAAAGTTCTTAATATAGTATTTGAAATGCTACAATGCAGTCCTTCCACGTGTTATCGTAGAATTAAAATGTTACAGCACAAAAACTAGCCACGTAGCACATCAAGTCTTTACTGCACCTAGCCAAATCCCAGTCTTCATCTTGTTTATCAAGAAAATGTCTAATTCTATTTTTAATGAATTTCTGGGCATGCTTCAACAACAATTTGTGGCAGAGAATTCCACATTCTTACCACCCTCTGTGTAAAGATTTTATTCTAACCTCTTTAATTCCTTTTTGTAATTATCTTAACTTTGTGCCCTATTATTATTATCTTGCTGACAATCACTATTTACCTTATCGTAACTGTTCATGATCTTTAAAACCTCTCCGGTCACCCCTTAACCTTCTCCGCTGTGGTGAAATAAGCCCTAATTTCTCAAGTCTGTCTTCAAAACCATAACTCCTCATCCCTGGTCTGCTTGTGAGTCTACACTGCACCTAATCCAGTGCTCTTATATCTTTCCTATAATAGGCTGAATACAATAGAATCATACAGAAGGAGGCCATTCAGCCCATCGTGCCTGTGCCAGCTCTTTGAAAGAGCAATCCAATTAGTCCCACTCCCTCCCCCCACCCCCCCTCTTTCCCCATAGGCCTGCAATTTTTTCTTTTTCAAGTAATGTTTTACAATGAGGTTATTTGTTATGTTTAAGTAATGGAGAGGGTCGATGAAGATAGTGTGGATGATGTGTATATGGACTTTCAAAAGGTGTTTGATAAAGTGCCACAATAGATTTGTTAGCAAAATTGAAACCCATGGGATTAAAGGGACAGTGGCTGCGTGGATACAAAATTGTCTAAGGGACAGAAAGCAGAGAGTAGTGGTGAACAGTTGTTTTTCAGACTGGAGGGAGGTGCAAAGTGGTGTTCCCCAGAGGTTGCTATTGGAATCGCTGCTCTTTGATATATATATATTAATGACCTGGACTTCAGTATAAAGGGCATAATTTCAAAGTTTGCAGATGACACACAAAGCTCGGAAATGTAGTAAACAGTTTGGAGGATTTTAGCGGATTTCAGGAGGACCTAGACAGACTAGTGAAATGGGCAGACACATGGCAGATGAAGTTTAATAGAGATTATGGGATACTTTGCTTTGTAAATAGGGCATTGAATACAAAAACAAGGAAGTCATGCTAAACCTTTACAAATCTCTGGTTAGGCCTCAGCTGGACTATTGTGTCCAATTCTGGGCACCAGAATTTAGGAAGGTTATCATGACCTTGGAGAGGGTGTGGAAGAGGTTTAAAGAAAGATGATACCAGGAATGAGGGACTTCAGTTATGTGGAGAGACTAGAGAAGCTGGGTTTGCTCTCCTTGGAGCACAGTAGGTTAAGGGGAGATTTAACAGGTGTTCAAAATTCAGGGGTTTTGATAAAGTAAATAAGGAGAAACTGTTTCCACTGGCGGGAGGATCTGTAACCAGAGGAGACAGACTTAAGGTAATTGGCAAAAGAACTAGAGGGGAGATGAAGAGAATTTTTACGCAGCAAGTTATGATGATCTGGAATGCACTGCCTGAAAGGGTGGCGGCGGCAGATTCATTAGTAGCTTTTAGAAGAGAATTAGATATATACTTGAAAGGAAAAAAAATAAAGGGCTACGGGGAAAGAGCAGGGGAGTTGGGACTAATTGAATAGCTCTTTCAAAGAGCTGGCACAGGCACAATAGGCTGAATGGCCTCCTGTGTTGTTTGATTCTAAGTATATATCCAATTCCCTTTTGAAAGTTACTGTTGAATCTGCCTCCACTATCTTTTCAGGCAGTGCATTCCAGATCATAACAACTCTAACTGCAGCCTAACTAATATACAAGTTCAACATTAAGTCCTTGCTTTTGTATTCTATGTCTCTAGAAAGAAAGACCATTTTTATGCCTTGTCAATTGCACTGTATCTGTAAACCAATGTCCCTCTATTCTACTTAGTTTCCTATTATTTCCAAAATGTATTTCACATTTTTCTACATCTGCCCATCTCGCTAGTCTTTCTACATTCTGCAATTTTTCACAAGCCTTGTCACAATTTGCAATATCCACAATTTGGTGGGATCAGAACATCTTTTTTTCCCCCTCCGATCCTGTCCAAATCACTTATGCATATAGTAAATAAGAGCAGCCCCAAAACAAACTCCTGTGGGGGTAACAACTCTTGAGAAACGTTTATTTTACCCCTACCCTTTGTTGCTGCACTCCAACTAACACTATCCATGTGGCCACATTCCCTTTAATTCCATGTGCCATTATCTTTGCTACAAGTCTTTTTATATGGTACCTGATCAAATACTTTCAATAAATCTATGTAAAGCACACACTACATTTTCTTTATATGTCCTGTTATTTTTATCTGATAGTTTAATTACATTTCTTTAAACCTTAGTCATGTAGTATACTTTGTATTTTAGTGTTTGCTTTAGGAACTTGCGAATTACTTTTAATTTCTGCGTATGGTATGCTGATTAATACTGAGCAGGTATAAAGACCCTCGTGAAGAAGTATGACCCTCCCAAACCTGAGGAAGTTAATCTGCTGAAGCAGAAACTTGAACATTTTCACAGCTTGGACCTTGGTGTCAGTACAAGTTTGTAAGTATTATTGACAATTGACCAAAAAAAAGCTAACCAAAGTCAAATTGTGGTTTGTTGTTTCATAAAGCCAACTGAATTTTAGTTAGTGTTAAGTCCCAAATAGCAACAGGGCAAAGAAGTTCAGTTGTTTTCTAGCATTGTAATATTCAAACTGACTGTTTGAATATTACAATGCTTGAGCAAAGATTTGAAGCAAAAATTGAGCAAAGCTATGAAGGTGGAATATGGGCTGAAGTAACAAAAGGAATATTCTTTAATACATTAACGGCTAAGGTGCCAAAGGTGTGAACTTGTTTTAGTGGTATTAACCAAATTTGTGTGGCTGATTTGTTATCCATTGCTCAGCCTAGCTCAGCTTAATTAATCTGGTTGTCCCAATAACGTGACCAGATAAAATAACACTATCCAGAATTCTGATTGGCTAGAAACTGCTTCCAAAATGTATACTATTTTTAATCATAAAACTGATTGAAGGATTCATAGGTCAGAGCTGGATCCAGAATGGAAAAATCAGAGGCAGATAAATCCAAATAAGAAACTAAAGTTGTAGTTGTACTGTAACAAGCAATCTTTGTTACCGGTGGAGTGCAATTAGTAGCTGGCAAATCTGAGGTTTATGGTGCTGACCAGTGGTGGGCAGAATATGGCCCGTATCTGGCCCGCCAAGGCCTGGCTTTGAGGCCGAACGTCTGCCACGCCTGACCCCACCCCACGTAACGTCAGGAGGTGGGTCATTGTCTCCGAGGCAGCAGGGGAGTCATAACCAAAAACAGAGGCAGGGCAAATTGAATCTACCGTTCACTACATCAATGTATCATTGCTATATCAAGTTTGCAAAAATAAATCAACAATATTAGCACTGTGCGATGCAGGACACCTTCTTCTGTTTACAGCAGTATCTGCAGCACCAGACTCTGAAATGTCTAGAGTGAGAATAGAAATCGAAACTGAACCAGATAGAAGCGATTACGGTGAAATAGAAATTACTGCATTATCTGCAGCTTGTAAACCAACAAAGTTATTCACTCCCGAAACCTCAGTTTCTGCTCCGTCACTGCAACGTGAAAGGTGAGTTACTCATGGTTTGTGGGTTCAGTTTCCATAAATCTGTGTAAACTTTCCAGATAAATGCACGATAACATAAATACTTTAAATACATAAAATAGTGCCATTGGCAGCTTGACTCTGAATTGACACAATCTAATCCATTGGAAGATTGTTTACTTCGAACTTTTTTTATGCTTGCAGCGAGTTTTTAGTCTCAACTTGTCTCTGAAGGAATTTTAGCGACTAATTCAAAATTAGTCCTGAGGTTGATTTCATTCCAGTGAGTTATAAAATGCTATTTTTGTTTAATGATGCAATTGGGTGAAAGGTGTTGTCTGAATTCCATGGGTGTACCGCCAGTCTCCTGGCATAACTGGCGCAGACCCAGTTACGTCGGGTCGCTGCTGTTGCTGGGAGTTTCCTCAGTAACGGGAGCTTCTAGCCCAGTGGTGGGCCTGCCAGTTCATTCTACCCGGCCCGCTGGACAGGACAGAAATAGAACGTGAACCAGAGCTTGAACTGCACGTTAGTCTGAGTCGAGTCATGACTGCTCAGCTCAATGACTCTTTTACTAAAGAAAGAGCCCGGCGCTGCGTCTTTCCTCTTCCGGTACCCAGAGTACAGCGGCAGGTGGGTTCTCATCGCCATCTTAGACACGGGAATGGACCCCAGAGCACAAGGACTCCAGATAATGTAGTTCAGGCCTTGTGAAGCTTCGGACTCCCGTACTCAGCACACTAAAAAGAGAACATCTCTCGTGTCGGAGGCCCCGCACACTCGAGCCACTCTGTCAAACAGCCACGCAGACTTTCAGTACAACATATAATCGATCAATCATTTCATTCATTTAGTAACGGAAGATTTTACACTACATTTTGTATATTTAAGATAGTATCTACTATCTGAATTTGTGTTTCTAAATTATTGGTAGGGTTGAAGTGGGAGTGATGGTCAACACTGAGTTGGCCTATTTCAAATTTACCAATTTAACACTGCTCTCACCAACGTGCGCGGTCCCTTAAAATTTTCTGGGTGGTATCTCTTCCAGCGGCAGGAGTTGGTGAGAGGCCTGCGCGGGACCTCGTGATTGGTGCACGGCCCTCAACAGCTCACCAAAACGTAAGTGGCCCTCCAGCCCAAATAATTGCCCAACCCTGGTCCTGATTGTGTAGGGCATTGAGGTTAGCCACAAAAGATCACTGTGCTTGTACATGGGTGCGTGTACATGGGTGCATCTACATGGGTGCATGTACAAAGCTCCACTCCCTGGGTAGCTAGTTAAATAACAGCAAAAAGTTGGCACTTCCATCTGCTCTCCTAAAATTAAATATTAAAGTTTTTTTAAAGAAGTGCCCCAGGGGTCCAACATACCCCTGCCCCCCAAAGACTCTTTTAAAATGTGGCTTTGCACTCTGCTGGTATTGTACTGCATCTGGTGAGTTCAAAACGGTATTTGATGGCCTGCAAGTGGTCTCACCCCTCCTGACTTTAGACTATTCAGGCATCAAATCAGGACCTGATTCCTGAGTGATATTACTACTACTTGTGTTGGTGGACCATCCAAGCTTCAACCTCCATATAGCTTCTCCATCACAAAGACCATTTACTTCCAGATCCATAACAACATCACCCACCTCCTCCCCTACCTCAGACCATCTGCTGCTGAAATCCTTATGTGCCTTTGTCACTCTCTATTTTCCTTATGCTTAGCTGTAAATTGGAAAATTCTTAACTTTAATTTACATAGCACCCTTAATGTAAAGATTGTCATGTAAAGTGTGGTAGATAACATTTAATAGAAGGAAAGGCGCTTATCACATTCACTGGAGGATAAACTCATTTTGCCTTCTGCCATCCCAGCAGATTTGAGGTTGAGGTGTTCCATGCTAAATAACTTGTTTGAACTGTACTCTGTGCTGTAAATCTGCACTAGTAGGATCAACACAGAATACATACATTTTGCAGGGAACAATACTGAAAGAGGATCAAAGAGAAAAAGATCTAGGTGTTGTTGTGCACAGATCACTGAAGGCCCATGACCAATGCAGAGAAGCTGTACATAAAGCTAACAAGGTATTGGGAAATGCAGAGAAGCTGTAGATAAAGCTAATAAGGTATTGGGTTGTATTAATACAACCCTTCAGTATAAATCAAAGGACACCGTTTTGTCACTATGCAGGTTGCTGGTCAGACTGCATCTAGAGTACTGTGCCCAGTTTTGGTCCCCCCCCCACATGGTGGGTGATATAGTGGCCTTGGAAAAGGTGCAGATGAGAGCTACGAGAATGATTCCTAGCTTAAAGAACCTCAGCTACTTAGAGCAAGATCCTTAAGCCTATTTACTTTAGAGCAGTGTTGGCTTAAAGGTGACCTGATAGAGGTCTATAAAATAAAGGGCTGGATAGCGTGCTATTGATAGATTATTCCAGTTTAACATATTAGGGAGGACCAGGGGACATAAGTTTAAACTGTGTAAGAGTAGGAACAGACTGGATGTTAGGTGGGTCTTATCCCAGAGAGTAGTGAGCCTCTGGAATACGTTGCCGGCTGGTGTGGTGATTCTGATCTTTGCATACCTTCAAGAGTTCTTGACGGGCAGAGATTGCATCATATAGAAGGTAAGTGGATTAACAGATAACAAACACATTGTCCATGTGGTCTCCTAGACTGGTTTTGAGCGCCTGGAATTTTCCAGAGTATTTTTTTCCCTTTATTGGCCCAGGTTTTTCTGTCTCTCCCAGGAGATTACATGGCTGCGGGAGGGAGTGTGGGAAGTGTTTAGTCATGATGCTCCAGCCAGCATGAGGTGTGGAGCAAGCTTGATGGACCAGCTGGGCTTTACCTGTCTGTCAATTTTTATGATCGTAAGCTGACTGTGAAATTACAGCTATGAGGCATGCTAAAATAATTATTGTATTGCTTCATTCAGTTACGTTACATTTGGTTGCAACTGGAGGAGAGTATTTCTATACTTGTTCTCCACCCACACATTACAGTATTCTGAGCTAGTGAATGTGTGCATTCAGTTATCCAACTCTGTTTCTGTGTCGAAACAGAAAGAAGAGGAAAGGATATGAGGATGATGGAGCAATTTCAAAAAAAGCAAGAGTGGAAGAGGTTAGTAAGATTCTTTTGTAACACTGGTTTGCACAGCATTTTACATTGACACAGGACATTGTGACACTAAAGAATATGCAAGAGTATGTGAGATGTCAACAGCTTGTTTTCTGATTTTTGTGTTTGGGTAGTGTTAATTAGGTCAGACAGCATCAATTGTGGGTCAAGTCAGGCTAGGCTAGTTCTTGAGATTGTCAAAACCACCATTCATACTGCATTGCTTGTTGACTGGTTTAAAAGGTGGATAGAAGAGGGGAGGGTAGATTGAGAAATGTACTTCAGCTTCAGCCATGAATCTCTACAGCTAATTGTGGAAAAGTCACTACAGCACTGGTATTGATGCAACTTCTAATTATTGTAAGATTGCTTTGTTGAAGAATGTTGACTGCACTTAGACATCCATTTATTACAGTCAGCACAAATGCTAATTGGTGTCTTGGTACCTGCCAATACTGCACTAGAGGTGGGGCTTACTTTTTTTTCCATTCATTCCTTGGATGTGGGTGTTGCTGGCAAGGCCAGCATTTATTGCCCATCCCCAAATGCCCTTGAGAAGGTAGTGGTGAGCTGCCGCCTTAAACTGCATTCCGTGCGGTGAAGGTACTCCTACAGTGCTGTTAGGGAGGGAGTTCGTTCCAGGATTTTGACCCAGTGACGATGAAGGAATAGTGATATATTTCCAAGTCAGGATGGTGTGTGACTTTGGGGTGGGGAACTTGGAGGTGGCGGTGTTCCCATGCGCCTGCTGCCCTTGTCCTTCTAGGTGGTAGAGGTTGTGTGTTTGGGAGGTGCTGTCGAAGAAGCCTTGGCAAGTTGCTGCATTGTATCTTGTAGATGGTACACACTGCAGCCATGGTGGGCCGGTGGAGGGAGTGACTGTTTAAGATGGTGGATGGGGTGCCAATCAAGCGGGCTGCTTTGCCTGGATGTTGTTGAGCTTCTTGAGTTGTTGGAGCTGCACTCATCCAGGGAAGTGGAGAGTATTCCATCATACTCCTGACTTGTGCCTTGCAGATGGTGGAAAGGCTTTGGGGAGTCAGGAGACGAGACACTCGTTGCAGAATACTCAGCCTCTGACCTGCTGTTGTAGCCACAGTATTTGTGGCTGGTCCAGTTAAGTTTCTGGTCAGTAGTTGTTGTTGTTCCCCCCCCCCCCCAGGATGTTGATGGTGGGGGATTTGGCAATGGTAATGCCATTGAATGTCATGGGACGGTGGTTAGACTCTCTCTTGTTGCAGATAGTCATTGCCTGGCACTTGTGTGGCGTGAGTGTTACTTGCCACTTCTCAGCCCAAGCCTGAATGTCGTCCAGTTTTTGCTGCATGTGGGCATGGACTGCTTCATTATCTGAGGAGTTGGGAATGGAACTGAACACTGCAGTCATCACTGAACAGCCTCACTTCTGACCTTATGATAGAGGTCATTGATGCAGCAGCTGAAGATGGTTGGGCCTAGGATACAGCCCTGAGGAACTCCTGCAGCGATGTTCTGGGGCTGAGCTGATTGACCTCCAACAACCACCACCACCATCTTCCTTTGTGCTAGGTATGACTGCAGCCAGTGGAGTTTTCTCCTGATTCAACAATAACTTGTATTTCTATAGCACCTTTTAATGTAGTAAAATGTCCCAAGGCACTTCAGGAGTATTATAAGACAAAAATTTGACACCAAGCCACATAAGGAGAAATTAGGGCAGATGACCAAAAGCTTGGTCAGAGGGGTAGGTTTTAAGGAGCGTCTTAAAGGAGGATAGAGAGGCGGAGAGGTTTAGGGAGAGAATTCCAGAGCTTGCGGCCTAGACAGCTGAAGGCATAGCCACCAATGGTTGAGCGATTATAATCAGGAGTGCTCCAGAGGGCAGAATTAGAGGAGCGCAGATATCGCCAGGGTGGGGAGATTACAGAGATAGGGAAGGACTTGATTTGAAAACGAGGATGAGAATTTTGAAATCAAGGCGTTGCTGAACCGGGAGCCAATGTAGGTCAGTGAGCATGGGTGAACGGGACTTGGTGCGAGTTAGGACATGGGCAGCCGAGTTTTGGATGACCTCAAGTTTACGTAGGGTAGAATTTGGGAGGCTAACCAGGAATAGTCAAGTCTAGAGTAACAGGCATGGATGAGGATTTCAGCAGCGGATGAGGTGGGGCGGAGACAGGCGATGTTACGGAGGTGGAAATTATGTGGTCAGAAGCTCATTTCAGGGTCAGATATGACAGAGGTTGTGAACAAAGTGGTTCAGCCTCAGACAGATGTTAGGGAGAGGGATGGAGTCAGTGGCTAGGGAATGGAGTTTGTGGCAGGAACTGAAAACAATGGCTTCGGGTCTTCCCAATATTTAATTGGAGAAAATTCCTGCTCATCCTGTACTGGATGTCGGACAAGCAGTCTGGCAATTTCCATTGATTTCAATTTTACTAGGTCTCCTTGATGCCACACTCTCAAATGCTGCCTTGATGTCAAGGGCAGTCACTCCCTTCTCACCTCTGGAATTCAGCTCTTTTGTCTGTTTGGACCAGGCTGTAATGAGGTCTGGAGCAGAGTGGTCCTGGCAGAACCCAAACTGAGCATCGGTGAGCAGGTTATTAGTGAGTAAGTGCTGTTTGATAGCACTGTCGATGACTTCTTCCATCACTTTGCTGATGATTGAGAGTAGACTGATGGGGCAGTAATTGGCTAGATTGGATTTGTCCTGCTTTCTGTGGACAGGACATACCTGGGCATTTCTCCACATTGTCGAGTAGATGTCAGTGTTGTAGCTGATGGGGATCTCAGGAGGAGGCTGAGATGGATCATCCACTTGGTGCTTCTAGCTGAAGATGGTTACACACGCTTCAACCTTTTCTTTTGCACTCGTGCTGGGCTCCACGATCATAGGGATATTCATGGCGCCTCCACCACCATTCACGACTGGATGTGGCAGGACTGCAGAGCTTTGAGCTGATCCGTTGGTTGTGGGATTGTTTAGCATGCATGCAGTCCTGTGTTGCAGCTTCCCCAGGTTGGCACCTCATTTTTAGGTACACCTGGTGCTGCTCCTGGCATGCTCTTCTGTACTCATTGAACCAGGGTTGGTCCCCTGGCTTGATGGCAATGGTAGTAGAGTGAGGGATATGCCAGGCCTTGAGGTTACAGATTGTGGTGGAATACAATTCTGCTGCTGCTGGCCCACAGCGCCTCATGGATGCCCAGTTTTGAACTGCTAGATCTGTTCTGAATCTATTCCATTTAACACTGTTGTAGTCCTCCAGTGTCAATTTTGACTCTCACTATCTCCCACTAAGATTATTCTTGTACATTGGACAAATCACCTACTGAGGAGACTCCTGGTGAGCTGGACTGATGCAGATCAACTCAATCACTTCAAGTGGCTGCCTCCTGATTGAAGCACCCATTGGACACTGGCTGAAGGAAATAGTTAATCTCATAATGGGGCTCCATAATATCAGTTACTAGTATTAATTGGGCAAATGTGGTCAGTGTTATTGGGTGCTTAGACCATTGGCATGCTGAGCACTTGGGTGACCATCAGACAGCCAAGTAGTGGCATAAGAGCAGGGGATGAATGTGTTAAGACTCTGAAAAACCTGTCACCCATGCCAGGAATGCACTAATTGTTTGGTGCCCATGTAAAACAAGTGCTGTTTTAGATGTGGTGGGCTATCAACATTCAGTTTTGATGGTTCTGCTCTCCTACCACCTGTGTCAACTTACCAAATCCATTTGGAAGAGCATAAATCAGTTTATCTCCTAGTCAGGCTGGAAAAGAGAGTCTCTTTAGCCATTGAGATTATTTTGACTGAACTATTGTGGTCCCAAACACTGCCTCTACTGCTGTTGCTGAAATCCTTTATCCATACTTTTTTTTTACCCTCAACTCAGTTTCTCTAATGTTCTCCTTGCTGGCCTCCCATAAACTAGTCTGAAACTTGGCTATCTGCATACTGTTGCAGTTACCCATTGACTTTCTGTCCCTCAATGCATTTGAATTTAAAATCCTCATCTGCAAATTACTCCAGGCTGCCCCACCATGTCTCTGCCACTGCCTTTAGCCTTGGATTTTGCACTTTTCAGTCTTTTATGCATCTCCCTTCCAAAATCCATCTTTTTAACTAAACTTTTGGTCACCACTCCCAACTATGATCATCTGTTCCTTTATTTTATCTACATTAATCTATTTATATTCTGGTATCCCAAGGTGGTATTGTAAAATTCTTTTGTCTTATTTGTAGGAGGAATGGAGTGATGATGATCTAGTTGATACAATGTAAAATGCTGCTTGACCTGCATTTGAAACCATTCCGGGAGGAGCAGCTGCTGTGGGTTCTCTGATTCCATGTTTATTCTGAGACATGACATTCAGAGATGAGTTAAACAGATTGTGCCTTTTTGATAAGAGCCAGAAGGCTAGTGATTTGAAAGGCCAACTAAGGCTGCAGACCACAGAAACTGACAGTACTTCTGATGCAAAAGTCTTTTTTCTGCAAAGGACATGTGATGGTCTGTTTATTTTTACCTAAACCAATATATAGAAAGTACTGCAAAGAACTTGAAAGCAAGTTTTTACTGATTGCATTGCTGAGTTTGATTTGCCAATGTCTGTATGTAATGTTATGTGGAAGCATGTTTTAAGTGTCCCATTTTCATTCCCAGTATTTGAAATAAAATTTGTAATGTCTCCATGACTTAAGAATATCCTGTGTTTCAAAGCAAGGGATAAGAATAAATTGATTTTATTCATGCCTCAAGATATGAACTGTTTCTTTACAAAATTGTTTACTTTGTATCCTGTAAATGTACCCATGTTTTAAATGGCACTGGAGATGATAGTTTTAAAAAAGTTACTTTTCAGTATTATGTGGAACTGACCTATGCTGTTAATTCCATGACCTGAATCACAATACTGAATAAGTGACTGCTGTTGCAGTTTCAAACACACACCATGTATTCATCTAATCTGCAGTTTTATTTACCATTTTGCTTAGATTTAAGTATAGTTATGTCACAGATCCCATTTCTATGATTGTAGTTAAAATTAATACTTTCATGTACTTATCTGCAGCATTGTACATGTGGAGCCTTCAGGTAAAAGAGTACTAGAGGTGTTAGTTCCATGGTAAAATAAATGTTTGTGTTAGTCTAATGTAACTGAGGTTCTAATGTCTTGATAAACAGAAGACAGCATATGCAGTTTATGGCCATTAAAACCTCTAAGCTCCAATCCATATTGCAATCCCTAGTCACGTTTTATTAATGAGCTTTGCAATTTGAATGTGTCCATGATTGCTATCACTTTTTACTTTACTAGCTTAGCTTTTTTACACAACTTGCATTATATAGCACCTTTTAACATAGTCCTGTTAAGTGCCTTGGGATGTTTTACTGTTATCAGACAAAAGTTGACACCAAGCCACATAAAGGACAGGTGACCCTAAAGCTTGGTCAAAGAAGTAGGTTTTAAGTACGAAAGAGGTATAGGGAGGGAGGGAATTCCATAGCTTCGGGCCCAGGCAGCCAATTGTGTGGTGAAGGAAATTGGCAGTGCAGAACAGACATTTTGGGTGGGTGGGAATATACTTTTAATAAGTCATGTAGGTCATATTTGGTAATAAAACCAGATCTAAAATTGAAAACTGGGTATAGGTGGCACCTTCTGCCAAAGATGTTATGAAAATTAGTGATTCAGATATCAAGAAGTTCTATTTGCTTGTTAAAGGTATTGCATACTGCACTAAATTTTAACACTGATGTATCAACTCAGTAAAAATTGAGCTAGCATCAGTTCCAGTAAACCAGAAATGGGGCCTGGCTTTAAATTATTTTCTTTGCCTGATGCTGAATTCAGTATGTGTATAGAGAATATAAAAAATCCTAGGTCTGTACATTTTCTGGCTGCATGACGTGACTATATTGTCATACTGTTAATTTTCCTGTATAAATTCTGACATCCACATTTATAATGGAAATTGCATATGTAAATGTCATTCCCATTGCTCAATTTGCAGGTGACTTCTGTAGCTTTGAGCTGCTTAATGGCAGCTTAGTTGCTATCTTTACTTTTTCCAGATTTTTTCTTCAGGTAAGTTATCTTTAACCTTAATTTTAAACCAGTGATTTCTAGTAAAAATCACAACAGGTAAATGTACTTCACTGTTGTATATTTACCCAACCAACATCTACCACCATTCAGTAATGAAGTAAAGCACTCGCAATGATCAAAAAACACTTCCACAATTTGCTTTTTATTTTACCAACAAATGTACAAAAAGATACACATGCAAATGAGTAAGAAAGAATTGCAAGTGCTGGAAATCCCAAGTGCTTTATTGGCTGTAGTCACTGTTGTAATGTAGGAAACTTGATAGCCAATTTGCACACCATGAGGTCCCACACACAGCAATGATCAGATTGTCTGTAGTGAAGGATAAATATTGGCCAGGACACCTGGGTGAACTCCCTGCTCTTTGAATAATGCCATGGAACTTTTTGCATCCACCTGAGAGCAGACAGGGCCTCAGTTTAATGGGTCATCTGCAACACAGCACTTCTGAAATGTGCAGCAGTCCCTTGACAAGCTGCTAGAGATCTGTGGTCTAAATTTAACATGCTAGCAATTTAAAAAAATTTCAGATACCAGTCTTATTCAGGAATAGAGAGTACCCAAGGGGAAGGGAACTGGCACCTCCCAGTCAGTGGTATACCATATCATAAATGGGCCAGAGTTATATATAATGGTGTTAGAAGCTGCCGATCCCCATATCTCTACCTAGAGCATCACCAATGCATTCAGAAGAATTCACTGACTTTTCTTGGGCAAATGCACAGGTGATCCACTAAAAAAATCGTGCACCTACATGCAGCTCAACTTTTTCCTATGTTTACATAATAGAAAGTCAATGTAAACTTGCTGCTATAATTACACCCTCCCACCAGCGGTGGTGTATACCATGCCTCCATTATTACTGATCAAGTTTACATAGGCAGTTTCCAATATAAATGGGTGGAATGGGATGCAAATATAAAATTAAGGGTAGAATATATGACTTTAAAATGGTAACTGAACTATATGCACTGTGGTCCAGTTATTCTTGGATTTGTCTTTCCATCTGATCATGTTATCACAGGCAGCTTAGGTGAAAGTCATTCAATTTTGTAATGTGGTATGACTAAGTTTCACAGGCAGAAAGCAGGGTCATTGGCAAAAGCCCTGTATACTTTGAGCTTAGTCTGATGCCTCTTTTCAAATCCCTCCATGGCTTCACCCCTCCCCATCGCTGACCTTTTCCAGCCCTACAACCAACCTCAGATCTTTGCACTCCTATAATTCTGGCCTCTTGTGGATTCCTGATTTTAATTGTTCCACCATTGGCAGTTATGCCTTCAGCTGCCTAGGCCCCAAGGTCTGGAATTCCCTCCCTAAACCTCTTTCCTCCTTTAAGATGCTCTTTAAAACCTACCTCTCATCTGCCCTAATATCACCTTATGTGGCTCAGTCAAATTTTGTTTGATAACACTCCTGTAAAGTGCCTTGGGACATTTTACTACATTAAAGGTGCTATATAAATGTAAGTTGTCATTGTCCCAGAAGCACTCACAGCATATGCCACAGGATGCTTCTGCATCGATATAAACTTCTTGATCCCTTACTGTAGATGCATTAGGGGCAATTTTCTACTACGTCACTTGGGCAGTAACCTGGCAGAGCAGATCACTCCTCTCTTTTACAACACACCTGATTTCTGTTCCATTAAGTTCCTAGTTTATTTCTTCCTTTTTCTTGAACGAGAGTCTAACATTTGCCACCTCCAAATCCTTTTGCACAATTTACATTTCCAAAGACTTGGGAAATTATGGTTAGTACCTTCATTATCACCTTTCCTCCCTCGGTATTTTGAGATACAAACTACCTGGGCTTGATGACTTTTCAATTTTTAGTTCCATTAACGTTTACTTTTAGCTCCATTTTCACCTTCCTCTGTAAAGAAAAAGTGAAATATTAATTAAGCATCCCCACCACTCCTTTACAGGCAAGGATAAAATGAAAAGTAGTTGCAATAAAAGTTCAAACCTTGGCAAGGTTTGGAGAAAGACAAGGGAGCAACCAATACGAAAAAACTACCTTTAGTCGATCTGAGTTGTGGTCAGTGATGTGCTTACATTGTACCTAATAACATGTTCCCAGGTCACAGTAAGCTGATTTGATAGATCTGGCTGAAAAGCAGCCCAGCTAAAAAAGGCGATGGAGGTCTTGAGGACCTGAAGGCTGAAGGGTCTGTATCGAGCTAATGTTCAACAAATGGATCTATTGAGAATAACCCAGGAATTAGATCAGGCCAAGACTCACGCAATCTCAAAGCTTCAGGTCAAACAAGGAAACCTGCTCATGGCTAGCTAGTGTAGTTGAGTGCATGGTACACAGCAAAGGCTATGGGTGTTAATATCCCAGCGGTAGTACCAGAATTATTCACTCCCCAGACAAGCTCTTCCAGTTCAGCTATAATATTGCTAACTCCCGACCACATGGAAAATTGCCCAGGTATATCTTATCCATAAAAAGGAAAAATCTAACAAGACCAATCAATCCCTAGCAAAACTAAGTCAATGGGGGTCAAAGGGAAAACCCTCTAGTGGCTAGAGTCATACATGATGTAAAGATAATCGTGGTTGGTGGAGGCCAATCATTGCAGCCCTAGGAGTTTCTCAGCCCAACACCTTCATCTACTTAATCAATGATCTTCCATCAGGAGTGGAGTTGTTTGCTGACAAGTCTACAGTGTTCAGCACCATTGATAATCCTCTGCTAATGAAACAGCCTGCACCAGGCTACACTAGATACTGGATAACATCCAGATTTGAGCTGACAAGTGGCGGGTAATGTCCATTTCCAACAAGAAAAGGTCCAACCACCTCCCTGACTTTCAATGGTACTGTTAACATCCTGGGGAATCACCATTCACCAGAAGTTTAACTGAACTAGCCATATTAACAACATGGCTACAAGAGCAGAGAAGAGGCTGCAACAAGCAGCTCATTTTCTGACCACTCAAAGCCTCTACTAGCTGCAAGTGTAAGGCTCGTCAGAAGTGTGATAGAATACTCACCACTCACCTAGGTTCAGCTGCAACACAAGCTCAACACCATCATCCAGGACAGTCCGCTTTATCGGCGCCCCTACCATTGGACTCAATATTTACTACTGGTACACTGGTTGCAGAATGCATTATCGTGGTATCATCACTTACAAATTCTGCTCCAAATCATACAGAATCACATATTACTATTCCTTCATTGTTACTAGATCAAAATCTTGGAAATTGCTACACACCATCATGATAACACCATCAGCATGAGGACTGTAGCAATTGAAGACCCACCACCTCCTTCACAGGACAACTTGGGATGGACAATAAATGTGCTCTTACCAGCACCACCCACATGCTGAGAAATAAAAAATACATTGGCTCCTGGTCCCTCAAGGCCTCAAATTTAAAATTCTCCTTGTCCTGGCCTTGCCCCATCCTAGCTCTGTAACAACCTTTACTCCTACAATCTCTTTCCAAATTCTTCATTTTGACTCTGGCCTCTTGTGATTCCCCCTTCCTTTACCCCACCATCATCAGCTATGTCTTCAGCCTCCTAGGTTTTATTATCTTTAATTTCCCATTAAATATCCCACCATCTTCCTCAAAACCTTTCTTAAAATCCACCTCTTTGATCAAGCTTTTGGTTTCTCCTAATAACTCCTCCTTTATCTTGGTGTCTATTTTTCCTCATGCCTCTGAAGCACTTTCAGACATTTTTCTGTTAAAGGGATTACACAAATACAACTTGTTATGTGAACACTTCCTATGGGAATTCTGTTAAAATGTCACTTAGCTGTTACACTTACCTGTAATACTTGTCACACCACTAGGTCATTGACCTGTAATGATTGCCTGTCAGGCCATTAGGTCACTCACTGTTTTCTGAAAAAATTACATGCCATTTTTTCCTTAGTAACTCAAATTTCTAATGTCCGAAATATGGTTTTACAAAATAAAACCTTAAACAAATACTCAAAGGCCTCAGCCTCTCCTAAAAATATGGGCTTGGACTTGATAATTTTTGTTCTCTGCTCTGTTGGCTGAATGCAGATTGTGCGTTCTGAGCATATGCAGCATACTCAATTTCCCTGCTGGGATATTTATCCTTAAATTCTAACAATTTCTGCTCAGTTTTTCCAAGATGATTTGAAGAAACCTAGAGGGCAAAATTCAAAAGTTTCATTCAGATAAAGTTTATATTGACCTCTTTAAAAAAAAATAAAACAGGGTGTTTATGAGTCGACAGAAAAATTTCAGACTACTGATTACATACTGGTTGTAGCTTTTGTGTGTTGAATTTAAACAAAAAGCATATAATTATCAGGTGAGTTTTGATGACTGTTAGAAAATTTAAATCATTCTAATTACTGAATGAGAGGAGAGGAGAGCGAGAAAAAAAGGAAAAAGACAAAGAAAAAGGCAGAGAGGAAAAAAGACATTCAACACCCTAATTCGAGTTTTTTTTTAAAAAAAAGTTGAATTATGAAGGCAAATGGATAGAAGGGGATGGGAACAGATTGAGGGTAAGGGGGCCTCTGGTAACCTGCCCTTGGGGGGAGTGAATGGAGGGTTAAGGTGAGTGACAGTGGAGCGAGGAAGAGGGGGAAGATAAATGGAAAAGTAGGAGTTGCAATTCTAGTGAGTACAAGAAGCAGGAAGGTGAAGAGGTAAGGGATGTAATGTGAGCGTAGTGTGTGGGAAGCATGAGTGATGGAGAAGTGGATGGGAAGGGAGCCACTGAAGCCCTTTTTTCTCCTTCCTCCACTGGACAATGCAACCTGTAGCCATTTGTGGCTCCTTCCTCTGCCGCATCACCCACCTAACCAAAAAGAGAGAGAAACGGAAGATAGCATAAAGAAAAGCAAAAAGGATAGGGAGAGAAATGCAGAAGAGGACAGACAGAGAGAGAGACAGAGAAACAGCAATACAAAGACAGGTAAGAGAAACCATATTCTCCAACTTACTGTGTGCAATGCCATGGGAAATCCACTAGTCTATTGTAAAAACCACAAAACCCAACAGCTTTACTTGTTTGGCTAAATCAGAAACAAAAAGTTGAAATGGAAACCATTCATGTCTATACACAGAATGAAATCTGAAAGCTAAATAATTGTATTTACACATTTAGTAGATACTATATTCATATCGCACAATTCATCATAATTTACTGTTTTCCTTCCTTATAATGTTTTACGACTGTTGTATCTGAAGTCCAATGTCATTAAAATAGATTGCTTGAATGGGTTTCAACTGTGTCGATTTCAACACTGCTCTTCATGTATTGAATCAAAAAGTCAAAGTAACAGGCTACTTTACAAAATGGTTTAATAAGTGCATGCATTTCCAATACAATGATCAATAAATTTATTCAACTATTGAAATTGTTTACATTTGTAAACATTATACATACAAAGCTTTTGATTAAGTAACTTTAACAGAGAACTTTTCTCTCTCTATTGTCTTTGATGGAAGACTTAGCCAATCATACAGTGTAATTAAACCGTTCAAAATTAGTGGCACAACAAATGCTGTGATCTCTCTGCACATTCACTGTCACGCAATGAATGCTTGTTGCAGAATTCTTTTCAAGAGTATAAAATAACCAGTCTTTAGCGAGGAATCTTGGTATTTAAAGACATTTCCAAACTAAATATAACCAGAGATTAAAGATGTAAGCAATCTTAACAACCATAAAAGTAGTCAGTCAGAAGTTACAGTATAAAACACTTTACAGCCCATACTCCAGTTATAACAAACACAAGCAATTCAACTTGTTTCTTCATCTTGTCAGTTGACTGGCATTTCGTACTGCATCTCTGGATAGATCCTGGGAACTTTGGCAACTTGAAATATTAAACACCTTAAAAGTCTATTACGTTGTCAATCCACCTAGCTTTGTGAAAGGTGACTGGTACATCAAGGCTCAGCGGCTAGTGATTTGTTCAGAGAAGAAAGTGCAAGAGGTGGCCTGCACAAATAGCTTACTAAGTTACTGGTGAAAACATCAACCAGCTGTTTTTCTGTTGCATAGTTCACACGATAGAGGGAATGTTGTACATAGGTGTTATTTCAGAAGTAACAAGAGAAAGTGAGATTGCAGTGAGTTACCCAATGATAATCTTGGGACATGCTAATCCATGCAGAATTCTCTGAACAGGAAGGCTGCTACCTATTGGATGCAGAATACTGGTTTCGTTTCTGCTGCAACAGTTCTGTAATGGCCAGAAGTTTTTTCAAGACATGCTGAAAAATAAAGACATCAGAAATAGTTACCAACATATTTTAAAAACAGATTAAATATTATACAATGTTAAGTTACTTATTGTAGGTACAGTCTCATTCTTTGAAGCTCAAACAAAGAAAGAATTCCTTTAATGCCATGTGGATTGGGGAAGAGGGGGAAAAATTAGGGAAATACCTGTCCATTCAAAATCAGTCAAGTGGTCCAATTTTAAAACAGAACTTAATTTCTCTGTCTGGATTAGACAACAGCAAAACCGAAGACCAATATAAATTTGGCAACTGTAATAATACTAAAATAAACCTCAATATATTGATTGATAACTAAGCTTCAAGATGTCACATGAAAGTAGGAACTTCATAAAATATAATACAACACTCTCTGAGCCATATCAGGTCTGAAGATGAAGGGTTGGCCTGGAGGGAGCTTTGTATGTAGAGTCTGAACTTTAATCAAAGAATTGTGAGGACAGCTATACCTGAGCAAGCTCTAACCTTCTGGTAATTCCTGCCCTATGAGGAAGTAACGAAGTCATGCGTTCCACATTACTAACTGGTTTAGCTTACAAAGGAAACAAATAACTAATTGGATCCTATGCCCTATTGACATATTAAGCAGATACCTTGTGCATCTTATCCACATGGTACTTTCTTACAAAAAGAGAGAAACAACTGGATAAACTTTGGCACAACAGTCAAATTATCAGAGATAAATGAACCAATTTTGGGTTAAAAAAAACAAAACTGGTTTGGGATTTGAGTGCTGCCATTTGTCAAACAAGAGATGGTAGGGTCTACTATCCAGGCATGAAATTTACTGACTTTACTTGCTAATATGGAGTCAGTGATTGTTCTAAATGGTCATCAGGGCAATATTCCAGGAATTGGCTGAAAGAATCTCACTAGCTGTTAAAAATTCAGTTTAAGTCTCATGTCAGAACAACCTAACTGACAAAAGGGTAACACTATTCAGACCAGTTTAGAAAGGCAGCATAAGTTGCTCCCCTTCCATTCTACCCACCAAAGGAGAGTGGAAAGCAGAGACATGTCCAGTGATCATTCTTGGATGAGACACATCTAAAGATCATTGAAGTCAGCTTTAATTGCTGATTTAAAAACACTGGTTTATTCAGGCATTTTTCACATTTAAACTTTTGCATTAAAAAGTGGGAGAAAATCATGATAAAAAAATATTGAACTTAAAAAAAACCTGGGTAAATTGAGAAAATCAGTTTTTATTTGGAACATTACTAAAATTCAAGACAATCAGATCTTTCTCCTGCTGAACTGACCTGAAGACTTCACTCCCTTAACAGAATTTGGCACTGAAAATTGTGACCCAAGATGCACACGCATCACTTATGTATGTGCAGTATGTACACCATTAAACCGGCATGATGGCATCATTAGCACGATGCATACACGTCTTGGGATCCGCAAAGACTAAAGAGAATTTGGGACCTTTCAGGCTGGAATTCAGGCAGAATCAGATTTTACTGATCCATCAACCTGAAAAATGAAGGAATTAATGGTAGAAATTGGTAAAATCCAAGTTTGATTATCCCTATGAGTAGGAGTAGCCCTTGAAGGCAGGAAAAACTGCAGACAAACAATCCACAAAAAGGTCTCAATTATGCCATTCTTCATGCATGATAGATAGTGATCACTATCACGCCTAGATAGTGAGTGCAGGCAGTTTATTTTGTTGTGGAAGGCACTTCCAGCTGAAGTGCTTCATCCAACATCCATAAATATACACTGCCCAGGAAGATGTATCGGATAACAATCAGGAGTGGGAACTGTGAATTAGTGCAGGCCAGAAGTTGAACATGGAGCCTCTGGTCTATATGGTTTATCATAATGTATGATAACTTTATTCTAGCTTGCAATATTTTGGGGAGCTACTGTGAGTAATTGGTTTGATTTAGTTGAATTACCAGTTAACCTACAAGACCAGGGTGCCTCAATTTGTATTAATTCAGTTCCCGAGCACCACTGATCACAACTCTTCCCACTCATGCAACCAAAGATGTTAATCGGAATTCTTGGTATATTTCAATTTTAAAGAAGCATCTGGACAAAAACACAAGTTACCTGCTGAACTCCCCGTTCATTACTTAGGATGCGAAGTTCATCTGAATGTGCTGCACAAACTTCATGCAAAGCTGCCAGGTCACGAGACAAGTCAGTCCTAAAGTGCTCTGTAGTGTCAGGAAGCTCAGGGACATTCTAAAGACAAAAATAAAATACCTCATTTAAGAAAATACAGATACAGTAATCTGTTCCTTAAAAAGAAATGGAATCCAAGCTGGTGCCAACATCAAGTGAGCCTTTCAAGAGTGCATCAGTTCTTTCTTAAGGAAAAGCTAATGAATATGTTGTGATGTCTGCATATTGATAGAAACAGATCTATCTAAAAAGGGACAAAACAGTTCCATGTGGAGCATCCTATAATCAGAAAATGAAGACAATTATACTATCAGGATTATGTATTTTAGCTACAGTATTTGTCACTTTGAATGCTGTTCAACCTCACATACAATAGGAATAGACAGTCAATTAAACTAGGATGGTTTTGAGATGCAGGTGGTCCGGACTATGGTCTTTAACAAAGGGGAAAGCTCACATCTTTTAAATATTAATCTAGTTTATCTTTTAAAAAGGGAAAAAAATCTTGCAAATAGTAAGATTATTAACACAAAGTGTGTGAGACAGATAAAACAATGAAGACCACTTCCTGCTGGTATGCTGACAACTGCTATCGATTAAAGAATGACAAGAAATGAGGTGAACTTGGAAAATATGTGGCACAAGGAGAAATTTATAATCAATATGCATCAACCTTAAGGGACAGTGTCCCCATACCTCAGCTTGAATGATGGCCTATTCATTTGTATGAAGAAGTTGAACAAATTACAAAAGAATCTTTGTAATTACCTACTGTAGGTATATTCTTTATTCTCTGAATGAACTTCAACTTTCACATACAATTTGAATATTGTAATCATTCCATGGGAAACACATACTTGAGGACACCGTCCTCCTCAGAAATTGCAGCCCTGCAGTCAGATAATCTTTCCCCACTTTGCTGGATGTAAGAGTTTATTCTCAATTGAGAGACCTGAAGGAACAGCAAAAGGTAGTAACACATGTAGACTAGTTCCCAGCCACTGCAAGTTAAAAAAGAGAAAGAGGCGAGCTGGGAGGAAACTTTATATCTAGAGAATGAGCAAAAACTAAAGTAGGTAACTCAGAATTTGTGATCCCTCATTCAATTCTCACATACAATACCAAAGTTAACAAAAAAAGGAGGGATTAAGAGGATCTAAATCTTCAGGCCAGCTTGAACCACAGTAATACTGAAGCCTTCATCTTCCTGTGCTGTTTAAGTCATCACATTAATGCTGAACTGAAAGCATGCTTCTCTTAGAGGCCAAATAAACAATTATGAAGAATGATTAAATCACCATCAATTATGTGGTTAATAAAACTTCAGCATTGTGATTTTTAAATTAACTGAAATGCATAAAGTTATTTTGACAAAACAATTGAATGAGGCTGGGGAACTGCCCTATCTGCATGCCAAACAAGATAGCAATACAAAGCAGGGTAACAAGACCAGCAGGGAAAAGAACAGATATTAGAACAAAGGAACAGGAGTAGGCCATTCAGCCCCTTGAGCCTGTTCTGCCATTTAATTAGGTCATCTTCATTCCACCACAGGACCTCAGACTTCAAATTTAAACTCTCACGTAAATTTTGCCGGCTGCGCTTTTCTTCTCTTGGCCCCTTCTCTCCTGTCTTCTTCCCCTTCCTATCACCCAGTCATGACACACTTAATTTCTCAGGTACCAAATCCCTACCCCAAGTCATTCCTACTCCCCTGACACCATCCTAGGCTTAAATAAGCCCATAGCTACACTCTATGCCTCTCTTGGCATTCTCAAATAACCCAACAAGGTACCTATCGTATCTGCCTCCTTACAGGCAGCAACCCCAACTACCTTTCTTGCTGAACATTCTACCTAGTGTGCACACTGGGGAGTAACCTTGCCAAGGTCCTTTTCGTTGCTCACCCCATCCATCATTACCACCTTAGATTCTGTCAGCGGATGAACAGTGACCACACCACTCTGTATTCCATCCAGAATCTGTGCTCACTCGGGATCAATGTCATTGCCATCTAAGACTCTATTATGGATAAGTGTATCGACATCCTGGATTTGACTTACAGGAGTAATACCTTGCCCAAAATTTAAACCTCCCTGTCCGGCTATACTTTGTACCATGGTGGGGGTGTCGTCATGATTGCTAAATCACACCCGAGTCTCTTCCCCTACTCCTCTGGTAACTTCTGCTCCTCAGAGCAACTACCCTTCTCGCCTTTCCTCCAAAATCCTCGTTGTTTACCATTTCCCCTTCCAAGCCCCACCGAGTTTATTACTGGGATATCCTCACTCAGCCTCTAGATTGAAATTAGAGGATGAGGAGTCACTCAATCTCCAGTTCAGCACCTCTTTTTGCCCTCTCTTTGAATTCACTACCCTCTTATCCTCCTGAAACCTATCCCTCCACATAAACTCCCCTACCCATATTCACAGCCACTGGTCATCTCCTGTAGTATCTCTATTCCCATGGTCTCATGGCTATAACACTTGCATCAGTCACCAACCACATGCCCTACCACTTTCCAACCTCACTTCCTTCTGTGTCCACTACTGGAATAAACTCTTCTTTATGTCACTTATATCTGTACTTTCAAACTCCCAACTGCATAGCCTTGTGTTCTCTATTTGCCACAATACTTCTGCAGCCGTCGGCCTGCTAAACCACACTCTTGCCTCCACCTTTGATGCCTTTGACCCCAGGAAAACCTTTACGCTTTCCTATCCTAGTCTTTCCCCCTGGTAAACCTGCGAGTTTGGTGAGTAAGGGAGTGAATCTTAAGGGTTAATCTCTTTTTTTAAATAAAATCTAGTCTTGCGTGCTTGCAATTAGCAGTTAACTTAAATTTACTGTTTCAAGTTTTAAGTTTCTTCCAGGCTTGGGCAGGGCTAAGCAAGCTCTGTGCTGGAGAACAGGTGAGATTAGTTAATTAATTAACTGGTCTAATCTGGTTCTGTAACTGCCAGAGAGCTCTCTCATCTAAATCGCAGCAGTATAAGGGAGGCTAGAGTGCAGCTTGGAACAGAGTGTAAACCTGCGAGCTTGGTGAGTAAGGGAGTTCGGCTCGGCGGGGAGGGGATCCTTTCATCTTTTTCTATCTTTGTCCCTTCTCAGCAGCTTTTTAACTCCTGCTCTCCTGGAAGCTGACAGAGAACCAGCGGGAGTTCGGCTCTGTGAAACCCCCCAACCGCATTCGGAGAAAAATAAAAGGGGACATCACAGGGAGAAGGGTAAGTGATTGGTTGGTGAGTAGTTTGCTCACTTATCTTATCTTTTAAAGCCCAGGAAGTTTATTAGTAATTGTAAGGTTTCATTAGTATTAGTAAAGTTTACTAGCAGTAATAAATCTTATTGGGTGTAGTAGGGTTTATTAATTAATAAAAATAAATAAATTAAGACACAATAAAGATGGCAGGGCAGGTGATGTGTTCCGACTGCAGGATGTGGGAGCTCCTGGACACCAGTGTGATCCAGGACGAACACGTCTGCGGCTCGAGGAGCTTTGGCTCAGAGTTGATGAGCTGGAGGCTGAGCTGCGGACACTGCGATGCATCAGGGAGGGGGAAAGTTACCTGGACACTTTATTCCAGGAGGCAGTCACACCCCTTAGGATAGGGTCTTCTGCTTTGGTCAGTGGTCAGGGACAGGAGGATGTGACTGCGGGTGAGGCAGGTATGGGGACCCAGGAGGTGCAGGAGCCTCGGCCTTTGCAATTGTCCAACAGGTTTGAGGTTCTTGCGGCCTGTATGGAAGAAAGCGGTGGCTGCAGGGTGGACGAGCAAATGGACCGTGGTACAGGAAGCCAGTCAAGCGGGGGGAGTTAATAGGAATCTAGTGGTAATAGGGGACAGCATAGTCAGGGGGATAGATACAGTTCTCTGCGGCCAAGAGCGAGAGTCCAGATGGCCATATTGCCTGCCAGGGTTCAGGACATCTGCTCTGGGCTGGAGAGGAACTTGCAGTGGGAGGGGGAGGAGCCAGTGGTCGTGGTCCACGTAGGTACCAACGACATAGGTACAACTAGGAAAGAAGTTCTGCTGAGAGAGTATGAGCAGCTAGGGGCTAAATTTAAAAGCAGAACCTCAAGGGTAATAATGTCTGCATTATTACCTGAGCCACGAGCAAATTGTCATCGGGTAAATAAAATTAGAGAGATGAATGCGTGGCTCAAAGACTGGTGTGGGAGAAATGGGTTTCAATTCCTGGGGCACTGGCACCAGTACTGGGGAAAGTGGGATCTGTATCGTTGGGACGGTCTTCACCTGAATCATGCTGGGACCAGTGTTCTGGTGAGTCATATAACTAGGGCGGTAGAGAGGGCTTTAAACTAAATAGTGGGGGCAAGGGATCAAATTTGGGAAGATGTGGTAAATCAAAGAGTAGAGACAAGGCAAGAGAGAACGGTATTAATATGGGAAATGATAAAACAGACCGTGACGGGAAGGGATAGACAGTACAAATCGAAGAGTAAATCAACAGTTCAGGCTGGAGGTTACAAAAATAATAAAAGGACAAAACTAAAGGCTCTGCATCTGAATGCACGTAGCATTCGAAACAAAGCAGATGAACTGATAGCGCAAATAGAAATAAATAAGTACGATCTGATAGCCATTACAGAAACATGGCTGCAGGATGACATAGATTGGGACCTGAATATTGAAGGGTACATGACATTTAGGAAGGACAGGAAGGTGGGAAAAGGTGGAGGGGTGGCTCTGTTAATTAATGATGGTATTAGCACAATAGAGGGGGATGATCCAAGTTCAGGAAACCAGGATGTAGAAGCGGTTTGGGTAGAGATGAGAAATGATAAAGGCAAGAAGTCACTTGTGGGATCAGTGTACAGGCCCCCTAACAGTAACCACATGGTAGGATGGAGTATAAAGGAAGAAATATTGGGAGCTTGTCAGAAAGGTATGGCAATAATCATGGGGGATTTTAATCTACATATAGACTGGAAAAATCAGATGGGCAAAGGTAGCCTAGATGAGGAGTTCATAGAATGTTTTCGGGATAGTTTCTTAGAACAGCACGTTCTGGAGCCAACCAGTGAGCAGGCTATACTGGACATGGTATTGTGCAACGAGATAGGATTAATTAATGACCTCATAGTGAAGGCGCCCCTAGGTAGCAGCGATCATAATATGATTGAATTTTACATTCAGTTTGAGAGAGAGAAGAGTGGGTCCAAGACTAGTATTTTAAACTTAAATAAGGGCAATTATGAGGGCATGAAAGCAGAGCTAGCTAAAGTGAACTGGCAAATTAGGTTAAGGGATAGGTCAAGAGAATTGCAGTGGCAGACATTTAAGGGGATATTTCAGAATACACAGAATATATACATTCCAACAAGAAGAAAAATTCCAAGGGGAGGACCCACCATCCGTGGTTAACTAAAAAAGTTAAAGATAGTATTAAACTTAAAGAAAATGCATATAATTGCGCAAAGATGGGTGGCAGGTCAGAAGATTGGACAGAATATAAAAAACAGCAAAGAATGACTAAAAGATTAATAAGGAGAGAAAAATTAGAGTACGAGAGAAAGATAGCTAGAAATATAAAAACAGATATTTTAAAAAGAAAAGACTTAACAAAGTGAGCGTTGGTCCTATAGAAAGTGAGTCTGGGGAATTAATAATGGAAAATAAGGAGATGGCAGTTGAATTGAACAGGTATTTTGCATCGGTCTTCACTATAGAGGATACAAGTAACATCCCAGAAATAGCTGTAAATCAGGAAATGGAAGGGAGGGAGGGAGGAACTCAAGAAAATTATAATCACCAGGGAAGTGGTACTGAGCAAATTGTTGGAGCTGCGGGCTGACAAGTCCCCGGGTCCTAATGGACTTCATCCTAGGGTCTTAAAAGAAGTGGCTAGTGAGATAGTTGATGCGTTGGTTTTAATTTTCCAAAATTCCCTAGATTTGGGGAAGATTCCATTATATTGGAAAGTAGTGAATGTAACTCCTTTATTCAAAAAGGGGAGACAGAAAGCAGGAAACTACAGGCCAGTTAGCTTAACATCTGTCATAGGGAAGACGTTAGAAGCTATTATTAAAGACGTTATAGTGGGGCACTTAGAAAAGTTCAAGGTAATCAGGCAGAGTCAACATGGTTTTGTGAAAGGGAAATCATGTTTAACCAATTCATTGGAGTTCTTAGAGGAAGTAACATGTGCCGTGGATAAAGGGGAACCGGTGGATGTACTGTACTTAGATTTCCAGAAGGCATTTGATAAGGTGCCACATCAAAGGTTATTGCGGAAAATAAAAGCTCATGGTGTAGGGGGTAACATATTGGCATGGATAGAAGATTGGCTAGCTAACAGGAAACAGAGTAGGCATAAATGGGTCATTTACTGGTTGGCAAGATGCAACGAGTGGTGTGCCACAGGTATCAGTGCTGGAGCCTCAACTTTTTACAATTTATATAAATGACTTGGATGAAGGGACCGAAGGTATGGTTGCTAAATTTGCTGATGACAAAAAGATAGGTAGGAAAGTAAATTGTGAAGAGGACATAAGGAGGCTACAAAGGGATATAGATAGGTTAAGTGAGTGGGCAAAGATCTGGCAAATGGAGTATAATGTGGGAAAATGTGAAGTTGTCCATTTTGGCAGGAAGAATAAAAAAGCAGCATATTATCTAAATGGTGAGAGATTGCAGAGCTCTGAGATGCAGAGGGATCTGGGTGTCCTAGTGCATGAATTGCAAAAGGTTAGTATACAGGTATAGCAAATAATTAGGAAAGCTAATAGAATGTTATCGTTTATTGCGAGGGGAATTGAATACAAAAGTAGGGAGGTTATGCTTCAGTTATACAGGGCATTGGTGAGACCACATCTGGAGTCCTGTATACAGTATTGGTCTCCTTATTTAAGGAAGGATGTAAATGCGTTGGAAGCAGTTCAAAGAAGGTTTACTGGACTAATACCTGGAATGGGCGGGTTGTCTTTTGAGGAAAGGTTGGACAGGCTAGGCTTGTATCCACTGGAGTTTAGAAGAGTAAGAGGTGACTTGATTGAAACATACAAGATCCTGAGGTGTCTTGACAGGGTGGATGTGGAGAGGATGTTTCCTCTTGTGGGAGAATCTAGAACTAGGGGTCACTGTTTAAAAATAAGGGGTCACCCATTTAAGACAAATGAGAAGAAATATTTTCTTAGAGGGTCGTGAGTCTTTGCTTCCACCGCCCTCTGTGGAAGAGAGTTCCAGAGTCTTTAAATATTTTTAAGGCAGAGGTAGATAGATTCTTGATAAGCAAGGGGTGAAAGGTTATCGGGGGTAGGCAGGAATGTGGAGTAATCAGATCAGCCATGATCTTATTGAATGGCAGAGCAGGCTCGAGGGGCCGAGTGGCCTACTCCTGCTCCTAATTCGTATGTTCGTATGACCCCTATCTTTCCCCCTCAAGTTCATGGGGTGCAGACTTGAAGGTATCCAGTGCACAATTGGTTCAGCCATCCGTCACGAGAATTGACTGAACCACATCAAGAGCTATCGGGCCTCAATCTCCTCTGCCAAAACCACCCACCACTCCAGTATCATTCTACCAATAGTCTCCGTAAACCTCTCTCCTTTGCCCTCTCCACCCTCTGCTCCAATAAGTGCGAGGAGCTCATTGACTTCTTTGTCACTAAGATTGAGCCCATCTGTTCAGCTGCCTTCCCCATCAAGCTAAGACGCCACCTAGGCTCCCACCCCCCTGTCCTAGCCCTGAACCCACCTTTCGCTAGCTTCTCTCCCATCATGTCCTCTCTGAGTTCAGCTTGTCCACAAGACCCAGCTCCAGCTCACTTGATCCTATTCCCACTAAACTGCTGACCACCCAACTTCTCTTCCTAGCCTCCATGCTAGCTGACATTTTAAATGGTTCCTTCTCTTCAGGTACTGTCCTCTTCCCTTTCAAATCCACCATCACCACACTCCTAAAAAAAAAAAAAAATCCTCAATCCCATTACCCTTTGAAACTACCGCACGCACTCCCCATCTCCAACATCTCTTTCCTCTTCAAAGTCCTTGAACTTGTTATTGCCTCCCAAATTTCTGCTCACCTTGTCCGCAACTCCCTATTTGAACCTCTCCAAATTAGGCTTCTGCCCACCACGGCACCAAACAGCCATAACCAAAGTGACAAATAACCTCTGACTGTGATGCATTATCCCTCCTTGTCCTCCACAACCTCTGTGCAGCATTTGATACAGTCAACCACACCATCCTTCTCCAATGCCTCTCCTCTGTTGTCACTTTAGATGGACTGCCCTCGCTTGGTTCCACTCCTGGCACCCCTGAAAATGGCTTATCTTCCCAACTTGTTAACTCTAGTGTCCCCCAAGGTTCCATCCTTCGCCCCCCCCCACCCCCTTCTCTTCCTCATCTACATACTGCCCTTTGGAAACATCACTCGTAGATATGGGGGTCAGCTTCCCCATGTAAGCTGATGACATGCAGTTCTATCTATCCACCAGCTCGCTTGAGACCTTCACTGCCTCTGTTATCGGCCACCTTGTCCAACATCCATTCTTGAATGAGCAGCAGTTTCCTCCAGTTAAAATCTGTGAAGACGAAAGCCCTCATCACAAATTTTGCACCCTTGCCCTTCCCTGGCCATTGCATCAGTTTGAACCAGACCAAAGCTCTGTGCTTTGAGCTTCTGACACCATATGTGCTCCATCACAAAGACCGCCGACTTCCACCTCCCTAACAGCACTAGCTTCCACCCTGACCTCATCCTATCTGCTGCTGAAACCCATATCCATGACTAGTCACCTCCAGACTCAACTATCCCAATGCTCTCCTGGATGGCCTCCCATCCTCTACCATCCGTAAACTTTGTTACTCGTATTTTATCCCACACCAAGTTCAGCTCACCCACCACCCCTGTTCTCACACTGTCCTATGTTGGATCCCACTCCCCCAACACCTCCAATTTAAAATTTTCAACCTTGTGTTTAAATCCCGTAATGCTTTTCCATCTCCCTATCCTCCTTAAAACCAACCTCTTTGACTAAGTTTTGGTTATACCTCAGAATATCTCCTTCTTTGGCTTGGTATATGTTTTTCTATGTTAAAGATACTATTATAAATGCAAGTTTGCTGTTGTGGACCTTATTCATTGAACTAACTTCAGAATAAAATGTAACATAAGGTCACAATAAAAAATGTTTTGGTGCAGAAATCCCAACTACTGTCTTTAAGAGAGTTAATTTTTGGCCAACTAAGCAATACTAGATGCACTTACCCCCAATTCATCCAAGAACATAATCATTCGTTGCTTGTTGCTCTTGATGAATGGATTTACACCTTCCATGTAGGGCTCCTATAACAAAATACAGGTTATTTCCCCATAGATACTGAATATTACACTGCTTGCAGAACATTACGTACTCAAGTTGTAAACTGTCATTTAATCTAAGTTACCCGAATCAATTCTGCTTATAAGGTGACAACTTATTTGATAATCAGCAAATGAACCAAGAACATTACCATGGCAGATTATTCCAAACATTTATCATTGAAAAAGTTCTTAAAAATATCAGTTTTAAAATTATCTCTCAGTAATATAAATGTTCTGGTTCGGCATTCCTGACTTCTACTCCACTGCTCTGGCTATATGTTCCAATCATTTTTTTAATTGTTTCTTTACACCGACGAGACATTGTGTCTCGGCCATCACACTTTCAGGTCCCTTGCTACGTTTCCCGCTGCCAATTCATGTGCCAGTTGTATAGCATATAAAAAAAATCAGTAAATATTTTGCTACATCCTCCGTCTGTACTGCTTTCCCTATGGAGTGCATTCCACTGAAATGCTGGGAGTTTTCAATAGCCATTTTATTCTATTGTAGACCGGAAATGGAAATGTTACTGGAATGGCATTGACACCGTTGTGACGTGGAAAATAAAGATTTTGATGTGATGACACTTTGATTTGAAACATTACCTACAAAACTGTGGAAGAACTATCAAAGATACAAAAAGTAACCAAAATTGATTGAGCCTGAACTTGTAGGATTCAAATTTAGAATACCTTAGCTCCAAATTCCACCAAATTCGCTAAGTTTTGAAGAGACTTTGCAACAAGAGTGAGAGTCCTTGCAGCTGCAGAGGAGGGAGGATCTAAAAAAAAAGTGGGAAATAAAAGTTATTGTTGCAGTTGGCATTTTGTTACCATATATTTACAAAATTGTCTGATTTCTGCTAAAGTAATTATTGATCATGCATTCAGAAATAATTTCTTATTTACCTGCATCGTCAAAATAAAGCAGTTCGATTTCATGCAGAGGGAAAGGACAAAGGGGCAGAGGCGGGGGGAGATGAGCGGGACGCAGCGGGGAGGTTAAAGTAATCAATGATCATGCATACAGAAATCAGGGATGTGATAGAGGCCAGAATTGGGGGAGCGCAGAGATCTCGGAGAGTTGTAGGGCTGGAGGAGGTTACAGAGATAGGGAGGGACAAGGCCATGGAGGGGATTCAAATCAAGGATGAGAATTTTAAAATCGAGGCGCTGCCAGCCTGGAAGCTAATGTAGGTCAGCGAGCGCAGGGGCGATTGGTGAAAGGGACTTGGTGTGAGTTAGGTGAAGGGCAGCAGTTTTGGATGAGCTCAAGTTTACGGAGAAGTTGCGAGGCCGCCCAGGAGAGCGTTGGAATAGTCGCTTCTAGAGGTAACAAAGGCATGGATGAGGGTTTCCGTACGTGAGCTGAGGCAGGGCTGGAGATTGGTGATGTTATGGAGGTGGAAGTAGGCGGTCTTGGTGAGGGAGTGGATACGGGGTCGGAAGCTCAGCTCAGGGTGAAATAGGACGCCAAACTGTTGTGAACAGTTTGGTTCAGCCTCAGACAGTGGACAGGGAGGGTGAAATCGCTGGAATAATGGCTGGAAACTCTCGTGCTCGACAATCTCTTCCCCATTCTATTATAATCAATAAAAGTTGCAACTTTGGAATATTCTTTTCCCCCATTCATTCCAAAACGTACATTACAAGAGATTCAAATCCCACCATTTTGATCAAAATAATATGGTGACTAAAAGGGGAAAAACACACTTACTCTTACATTTTTCTAACATCATTAAAT